>CM060905.1:1222361732-1223748399 GCA_030737815.1 Allium fistulosum | reverse complement strand
TCCTGGCTTAGGTCGTACTGAGATAAGTCGTTAGGTCGTATAGACCTTAACTTGTAACAACCCTACATTTTAGGCTTATTTTATTTTATATTTTATTTCTGTTAAATTGAATTTCCTGATTGAAAAACTTTATTTTAATTTGAAATTATTTTAAACTTGTTTTGTTTCAAATATTTCATTTCTAAATATATATTTTGATTGTTATGTAAATTATAATTTCAAACTGGTAAAAATTGGATATTTTACTGTAAAGTGAATTTCTGTTCAAACTGGTCAAACTTTGACTTTTAAACTTTAAATTTAAATATTTAAAATTCTTAAATTTTATCTTTTATTATGAAAATAGATTTAATTCCACGAATACTGCTTTTCGTTTCGTTGAAAACGGACTTATATTGTAGAAGTTATGTAATTTTCAATTTTGTGTATAAACTGTTTATTTTGCAATATTATTTATTTTAAAAACATATAAATTATATTTTATTTGTCATATTTTGTTCTAATATATGTTAATATTTTATTTTATGTATAATTTTGTCTTTTAAATAATTTAAAGTGATTATATAATTTTTCCAAAGCGTATTGAATTTATTTTCTATTTTTAAAGGCTAGTTTCTATTTTTCTGCTATTTTGTTCAATTAAATTATATTTAATTAAAATTTATTTATTCATTTTGTGAATGCATTTTTATTTTATGTTATTATCTTTGTTTATAAATGTTTTACAAGTCCATATGAATTTTCCAAAATTTATTCTGTTTATTTTCAAATTTTCTAGACTAGTTTTCATTTTTGTGCTAATTTCTTATTTTATCATATATTATTAATATTTATTTATTTATATTTTTTTTATTTTTGTTACATTTTCGAATTGAAACTGAATTTTTAATTATATTCAGATATTTAAACTTATAAAAAGAGAATAGAAGAAATTCGAAGAGTTTTAAACTTTTGAAATTCCAAAGTCTCTTTGCATTTCCGACCTTTCCCTTTCCAAACTCCTTTCTTAATTGCTTGGCCGTGCCTTTGTTTCTCATTTTCAGCCGTACCTCCTTAATTTCTTTTCTCTTTCACGTGAACTTATCATTCCTCAAACAAAAATATACGGCTATCATCATTTGTTTGATCAAAAGTTAGGTAATCTCTTCTCTTTTTCTTTGTTTTTCCTATATTTCTACTTGATCTTTGCATTTGTTCTCCACTATTTTGATCAGCTCCTCCTACACCAGCCCTTGGCCGACCTCCACCACCACGTATGCTGACCATCACCACCTCCAGACCATCACCCCACCAGGTCGACCACACCATGGCATGAGATCATCACAAAATTGCACCAAAACCATTCCTATGTACACTAGATGACCTAGTTTTGCTCCACCACCTTCAATCAACCTCTAGCCACCACTTCCTCCACCACCACCACCTCTGACCTAACCTCCAACCTCTGCCACATCAGCCACCACCATCTGGACATCAGGCCATGAACATAGAGCTTGAGGCCGAGCCCAATAAGAGCCAAGATGTGATGATATTTGCCTTGTTTTGTAAAGTGTTGCACCTATACCTATTCACCTTGATAACCCATGATGGCCGACCCTTTTGTGACCCAAACCAGACCCAATCACCTGCCTTGGCTGAGCTTAACACATGTCTAACTGAAGCATATGAGGTTGAGAACAAGTGCAAAGAAATTGGCATTGTTTTGGGCTTTGAATTCTAATGTTATTTGATGTTTAATTCGAGTTGAAACTTACATATGCTTGTATTGTTTTGTGTAAATATTTGAACAAGTCCAATTGCTTTGGCTCTCCACTCTCAAGTCATATCCATGTCATCATGCCTTCATTATGTTTGTGTTGTGTGATTTGGTGGATATCTCCAGCTCTGAACAGGTGAGTTATTCTCACCAGACAATATGTACCTATATAACTGATAAACCGACACCATTTGAATCTGTAATGTATATCATCATGTTATATATGTTTATATTATTATCATATGATGTTCACACCTGTTATTACACTTATTATATCATATGTTACTATTATTTAATGTTATTCTGTTATTTATATCTGTTATCACCATTGCAAGTTCCCTATAGATTAGAATCACTATGGGTTGAAATGATACATACCCGAACGGACTTTAGAATAGGGAAAAATCGTTATGGGCTGAAATGATAGGCCTGAATGGTTTTTATTTAATTTATTTTAACTTGGGATTGCGGGTTTGAAATGATAGAACCCGGATTTTTCTTTTTTAACTGCGGATTGAAATGATACATATCCGTATCACTTGACCTAGGTTAGAAAATTATATACAGGCCCGTGGTTATTTTATAAAGTGTTTTGAATATTTTTAAGTATTTTAAAAATATAAATTTATGAAATTTGATTTAAATAGATTTTGAAATGTTTAAAATAAAGAAATTATGATTTTTCTATGTGTTAAAAATGTAATTAATGAATGGTTTAACTGGATTTTTGAAATATAACTTAAGTTGGAAATTTGGAATTTGGTTAAAAATGATATTTAAGTTATATAAATAAAATGGATATTAAATTTTATTTGGAAATGGTAAATATGATAATTTGATTAAATGTGAATTTAAGTGATTTATTAAAGTATTCTTGATTTTTTCTATGAATTTAAGTGGTTAAATAAATGAATGTTTAAAAGTGATCTTTTAAAATATAACTTGACTTGGAAATGTGAAATTTGGTTTTAATTAAAGGTTTTAGTTAATTAAATAAAATTGGAAATTTAGTTAAATTTGTGAAATGGTAATTTAAATTTGAAGTGTTAAGTTATTTGTTGAAATGTGAAGAATTGGAAACTTTTACACTTAAATTTATTAAGTAAATTGTTGAAAATTGGATTTAATTATAAGAAATTTATTGTGAAAAAGATACATGTTAAATGATATGTAAATAAACATTTTAAATGTTAAATTATGATTTTTAAAATGTTTAAAGAGTTTAAAATGAAGTTATTTAATTGCTGGAAATACACTAAAAAGCTGGAAATCACTTTTAATAGCATTCAGAAATGCTATGGTTCTGAATTACACTAAAATTTGAATAAAAGGGCTACTACAGCATTTCTGAAATGCTGCAGTTGCTGCAGTTGAACTTATAGGCTAATATTGAACCCAGGTCTATTATAGCATTCTCTGGAAATGCTATAATGGTCTGCAGTCTTTGCTGAAACCAAATTTAACCCTTGTTTTGAAATCTGAACTACCGCAGCACTTCTGAATTGCTGTCTTTTCTGTTTTGAACTATAATTCAACTAAAACTGAGTTTTAACAGCAGTTTTAAGTGCTGTCTTTGCTGAATTAAAAATGTTTTCAAATATAACTTATAGCAGTTGTTTTTAAATGCTGTGAAATGCTGAAATTTTAATAATTAGGGTTTTTGACTTAGTAAACGAACTCAGAATGGTTTGAAACTTTGGAAATTGAATACTTGATTTGAAAATATAATAATTACACTTTTAAAAGGTTTAAATGAATTATTTTGATTGGAATATAAACTATTTAAAGGTGATTTGAAATGATAGTAAATGAACGATATCTTTGAATTTAAAAGGTATTTAAAGTTGAATATTGGATTTGAACTGATAGGATATTTTATTTTATTAAAATGATTTGAAATGAAGTTTTGTAAGGATATGATATTTTATTATATTAAAATGATTTGAAATGAAGTTTTGAAATTATATGAAAATTTAAATATATGGAAATGGTTTGGAATTGATTTAATCTTTATTTTGATAAAGATATGGTTTGAAATGATATTTTATTTTGAAGTAAAGTATTGGTTTTAAAAGTTATAACCACGGGTTATAATAACGTTGGGTTGTTAAAGAGACCGGGATCGGATATGGACATACTCTCTGTCTTACCGAAAACCACTTTGGCAACCGTGTACGCGGTGGAGATTCCAGAATGAAGTAGGATGGTGGCGACGATCCTAAGGTATATACGTGGACCCAACTCCCGTGAGTTGGCATAAGGTGGCTAAAACAGGAGCGATTGACGGACCAATGAGGTAGCACCTCTGATCGGACACACTTCTTCGATACCATTCTATTACTTGTGATTGATTTGGTGCGCACCCTTGATTTGGGAGTGTTGTTCGAGGTGGGCGGTAGTGGCTGCTATGCGTCACCACCAGTCCGGATGCGTAATTGGTATATCTACCCTGGCATTGCCTAGTTGTGCCATGTCACCTACCATATCGAGCTTTACTACGATTATGATTTTAAGATCCGACCGCGTTAAGGTTCTCCATCCCCTTAACGCTATTTTCTATATGATTATACTTTACTGATTAGACACTACTGTATATAGCGTATATTACTACATAGTAGATAGTTTAACGGATCCTTAGAGGATGGGCGGTCCCAAGCATCTTCTAAGTTACTTGTACCCTTATTACAGTTCGCTTGAGTTGGTTTACATTATATAAGTATATATTGTCCTGACTCGAGTGTTTTGTGTTTTGCTTTACGCTCGGGTCAGCCTGAGTTATTCACAGATTTGGATTTCCACTCTCTTGGAGATTTGAATCGCTGGAGATTATCTGCTTGTCATGTCCTATCTATTCCAGTTCCGTTGTTCTACTCAGCTTGTACTTGGTTATTTTATTGAGACTTTTGTTGTACTCTATTTCTTCTGTTGTATCTTATGTAACTCTGATATATTTATATAGTAGCTTCATGAACTACTATTTCTTTTACTTCCGCTGCATTATTTTACTCTGTGTCTGTGATCTGTGATTATATTTATTTGCTGTATATTCTGAGATTTGCCAAATTTTATTTACAACGCGGTATTTTGAGCAATTCAACTCCGGCATGAGTGTCTACCTATACACTTATAATGGATGCGAATGGCTGAAAATATCGGGTCGTTACAGTTGGTATCAGAGCTTTGGCTTTGAGGCAAAACTTAGAATGTATGGTAAATTTATTTACAGAATCACTTTCGTTCGAGTTTGAATCTCTTCCTTTGATTCGTTTTCCTTTGAATTTTGGAACGTTCCCTGCGGTTCTGAAATTCATTCGTGTCCCTCACTATTCATCATCTTTTGATTCTGGAGTATCCCATGACTCCACTTCCAATGATCTTTATAGTGAATTGGCGGTCTCGCCAATATTCTAATTTTCTTGTAAAAGGGTGAAAATTCTTTATAATCAGCATCGATTCACCAGAGATTTATATTTATCCTTGGTTTAGATGCTAATATCTTTTATTATTCCAAACTCTATCTCTTGAGATTGAAGGTAGATTTACCCCAGAAAATCCACATTTGATCTTATCCATTGAGTCACGGTTGACCCGGTTAAGGTTGTCTGCGATTTATCTAAGCTTACCCATCTCTCTACTCTGTTTAATCATCTTGTCTTTTGTTCCAATCTATCTTCCAAACATTTTGAACTGTACTTGTAAATTAATGTTTTGTTTTGTATTGTGTTGTTTGAGTTGTTAATGTTGATTTGGGTTTCCGATCGATTCGTCTGATCAACGCTATCGATAGGATTTCTAAAACACTTTGACAGAACAAACTGACACAATATTATTTTAAAATTTGGTTTATGAAATAAATTTGGATATATAATTTTATGGAACTTAATAAATTGATTTAAATTGATAATTTGAAATGATAATACTTGATTTATCATTTATTGTTCTACAAATGAATTTATAAATAGTTGTTTATAAATTTATTTGGGAACTGAAATGAATTTAAAACAAGAAAGTTAAAGAATTTAATTTCCGATGGTTTCAAACCTTGTGTTTAAAATTTTTAAAAGGATATTATTTAAAGTATTTTGAATAAAAATTTGTCTCTAAAGAATTTTAAAGTTTAAAAATTTAGTGCTCTTCTCTTTGTCGCTGGAAAATAATTTCGGTGATGACTGCAGCATCATCGACGTTCATTTTCGAGTTTCGAAGTGAAGAAACCATTCTGTAGTCTTGCTACAGCTTTGTTTTGGAAAATCTGATTGATTTGAATTTCTAAAATATGACTGGATTATAATATATATAGATATATGATTTAAATTTGATTTGACATATTACATACATATATTTATTTATCTCTTAGTGGTTTGAAGGGAATCGGAAATTTAATTCTTACATTTTATCTTAAAGAATAATTTCAGTTATAAGACGAAAATAAAAATTTGAATAAATGATTCAAACTTGAGATAATTGAATTGGAAAGTTTTACTGGTATAACACACAATTTAATTCCAATATAACTTACCTAAATTACACAGAAGTTGAATATGAAATTGGATAATATACAATATAGAAAGGATTTTTATAAATAAAATTTAAGTGGTTATAATAAATGTTATACACTTAAATTTTAGTTATAAAAGATTAACAGAGGTAAATATTGAAAAAGGAATCTAAAGAGATTTTATTTAAATAACTTAATAATCAAATTGATTTAATATGGAACCTTAAGTCTAACCTAGGAATTTTAATAAAGGTTATTTCCTGAAATGAATATGTTGTATAATAAATAATGTATCTTTGAATAGATAAAATAAAATACATTTGAATTGGACTTTTGGTAACAAAGTTTATTTAACTTGAATTCATAGTTTAATTGATGTCTAAATGAATAAATGTGTAAAGAAATTTGATTGTTATATTTGCTATATAAATGTTTATTTATGAAATAGATATGTCTTGGAAATTGAATAATTATGATTTAAATAGTTAAAATGTATTTTAACATCACTAAAATTTGATAATTGAAAATTTGGTTTTCAAATGGAATTTTAAGTGTAACTTATTAAAGGAATATCTATTTGGGTATTTTAAATAAAGTGTTAGGTTATGTGTTAAATTAAGAGCTAACTAAAATAGTGAACTTTTAACTTAATAAATGAAGTATAGTTTATTTGGATATTTCATTCATAAAGGTTTGTTTTAATAAGTCATAAGTTAAATGATATCCAAATGAATATTTCTGAAATTAAACTGATTTGAAATATTAATATATCTACTGTAGCATTTTATAAGTGCTGCTGTTTTGAAAATACAATGTTTTGGAAATTTTATAATTGAATGAACTTAGAAATGTTACAGCTTTGAAATGAATATTATTTGACATTGGATTTAAATGGTTTAAATGAAGATTATTTTTAAAAAGGTGTTATGATTTTCAAAGTATTATGTTTTTTTTTGAATAACATTTCCAAAGTGTTATGATTTTAAGTAGTACGATTTCTAAATGATAACATCTCTAAATTGTTATGATTTCAAAACATTATGGTTACAAATCTATTATCTTATTTTGTTTTTCAAACTACCTTTTGGTTGTCCTTATTTCTCTTATCTTGTTACAGAATGGGAAGGCTATTGCTTATACTAGTCTGTTTAGAAATCTTTCTGTAATCTTTGATAACCTTTGTTACTCATCTGGATCTGAACACTGTTTTTCCATTCATAGACCGTCAGTCAAGTGAAAAGGGAGATTCAGACTCTAGAGGATCTTTTTCGTGCTTATATTCTTGATTTGATCACCTCCATCTTGTCAAACTTACCTATAACAATAGTTATCAGGTGTAATTCCAATCTTCTTATCATCTTGTCTTAATTCTATTTCATTTTTTTCTTTTTCTGTGCTTTCCTGTACCTCATTCCTTTTCGGGGACGAAAAGTTTTGAGTGGGGGAGAGTGTAACAACCCTACATTTTAGGCTTATTTTATTTTATATTTTATTTCTGTTAAATTGAATTTCCTGATTGAAAAACTTTATTTTAATTTGAAATTATTTTAAACTTGTTTTGTTTCAAATATTTCATTTCTAAATATATATTTTGATTGTTATGTAAATTATAATTTCAAACTGGTAAAAATTGGATATTTTACTGTAAAGTGAATTTCTGTTCAAACTGGTCAAACTTTGACTTTTAAACTTTAAATTTAAATATTTAAAATTCTTAAATTTTATCTTTTATTATGAAAATAGATTTAATTCCACGAATACTGCTTTTCGTTTCGTTGAAAACGGACTTATATTGTAGAAGTTATGTAATTTTCAATTTTGTGTATAAACTGTTTATTTTGCAATATTATTTATTTTAAAAACATATAAATTATATTTTATTTGTCATATTTTGTTCTAATATATGTTAATATTTTATTTTATGTATAATTTTGTCTTTTAAATAATTTAAAGTGATTATATAATTTTTCCAAAGCGTATTGAATTTATTTTCTATTTTTAAAGGCTAGTTTCTATTTTTCTGCTATTTTGTTCAATTAAATTATATTTAATTAAAATTTATTTATTCATTTTGTGAATGCATTTTTATTTTATGTTATTATCTTTGTTTATAAATGTTTTACAAGTCCATATGAATTTTCCAAAATTTATTCTGTTTATTTTCAAATTTTCTAGACTAGTTTTCATTTTTGTGCTAATTTCTTATTTTATCATATATTATTAATATTTATTTATTTATATTTTTTTTATTTTTGTTACATTTTCGAATTGAAACTGAATTTTTAATTATATTCAGATATTTAAACTTATAAAAAGAGAATAGAAGAAATTCGAAGAGTTTTAAACTTTTGAAATTCCAAAGTCTCTTTGCATTTCCGACCTTTCCCTTTCCAAACTCCTTTCTTAATTGCTTGGCCGTGCCTTTGTTTCTCATTTTCAGCCGTACCTCCTTAATTTCTTTTCTCTTTCACGTGAACTTATCATTCCTCAAACAAAAATATACGGCTATCATCATTTGTTTGATCAAAAGTTAGGTAATCTCTTCTCTTTTTCTTTGTTTTTCCTATATTTCTACTTGATCTTTGCATTTGTTCTCCACTATTTTGATCAGCTCCTCCTACACCAGCCCTTGGCCGACCTCCACCACCACGTATGCTGACCATCACCACCTCCAGACCATCACCCCACCAGGTCGACCACACCATGGCATGAGATCATCACAAAATTGCACCAAAACCATTCCTATGTACACTAGATGACCTAGTTTTGCTCCACCACCTTCAATCAACCTCTAGCCACCACTTCCTCCACCACCACCACCTCTGACCTAACCTCCAACCTCTGCCACATCAGCCACCACCATCTGGACATCAGGCCATGAACATAGAGCTTGAGGCCGAGCCCAATAAGAGCCAAGATGTGATGATATTTGCCTTGTTTTGTAAAGTGTTGCACCTATACCTATTCACCTTGATAACCCATGATGGCCGACCCTTTTGTGACCCAAACCAGACCCAATCACCTGCCTTGGCTGAGCTTAACACATGTCTAACTGAAGCATATGAGGTTGAGAACAAGTGCAAAGAAATTGGCATTGTTTTGGGCTTTGAATTCTAATGTTATTTGATGTTTAATTCGAGTTGAAACTTACATATGCTTGTATTGTTTTGTGTAAATATTTGAACAAGTCCAATTGCTTTGGCTCTCCACTCTCAAGTCATATCCATGTCATCATGCCTTCATTATGTTTGTGTTGTGTGATTTGGTGGATATCTCCAGCTCTGAACAGGTGAGTTATTCTCACCAGACAATATGTACCTATATAACTGATAAACCGACACCATTTGAATCTGTAATGTATATCATCATGTTATATATGTTTATATTATTATCATATGATGTTCACACCTGTTATTACACTTATTATATCATATGTTACTATTATTTAATGTTATTCTGTTATTTATATCTGTTATCACCATTGCAAGTTCCCTATAGATTAGAATCACTATGGGTTGAAATGATACATACCCGAACGGACTTTAGAATAGGGAAAAATCGTTATGGGCTGAAATGATAGGCCTGAATGGTTTTTATTTAATTTATTTTAACTTGGGATTGCGGGTTTGAAATGATAGAACCCGGATTTTTCTTTTTTAACTGCGGATTGAAATGATACATATCCGTATCACTTGACCTAGGTTAGAAAATTATATACAGGCCCGTGGTTATTTTATAAAGTGTTTTGAATATTTTTAAGTATTTTAAAAATATAAATTTATGAAATTTGATTTAAATAGATTTTGAAATGTTTAAAATAAAGAAATTATGATTTTTCTATGTGTTAAAAATGTAATTAATGAATGGTTTAACTGGATTTTTGAAATATAACTTAAGTTGGAAATTTGGAATTTGGTTAAAAATGATATTTAAGTTATATAAATAAAATGGATATTAAATTTTATTTGGAAATGGTAAATATGATAATTTGATTAAATGTGAATTTAAGTGATTTATTAAAGTATTCTTGATTTTTTCTATGAATTTAAGTGGTTAAATAAATGAATGTTTAAAAGTGATCTTTTAAAATATAACTTGACTTGGAAATGTGAAATTTGGTTTTAATTAAAGGTTTTAGTTAATTAAATAAAATTGGAAATTTAGTTAAATTTGTGAAATGGTAATTTAAATTTGAAGTGTTAAGTTATTTGTTGAAATGTGAAGAATTGGAAACTTTTACACTTAAATTTATTAAGTAAATTGTTGAAAATTGGATTTAATTATAAGAAATTTATTGTGAAAAAGATACATGTTAAATGATATGTAAATAAACATTTTAAATGTTAAATTATGATTTTTAAAATGTTTAAAGAGTTTAAAATGAAGTTATTTAATTGCTGGAAATACACTAAAAAGCTGGAAATCACTTTTAATAGCATTCAGAAATGCTATGGTTCTGAATTACACTAAAATTTGAATAAAAGGGCTACTACAGCATTTCTGAAATGCTGCAGTTGCTGCAGTTGAACTTATAGGCTAATATTGAACCCAGGTCTATTATAGCATTCTCTGGAAATGCTATAATGGTCTGCAGTCTTTGCTGAAACCAAATTTAACCCTTGTTTTGAAATCTGAACTACCGCAGCACTTCTGAATTGCTGTCTTTTCTGTTTTGAACTATAATTCAACTAAAACTGAGTTTTAACAGCAGTTTTAAGTGCTGTCTTTGCTGAATTAAAAATGTTTTCAAATATAACTTATAGCAGTTGTTTTTAAATGCTGTGAAATGCTGAAATTTTAATAATTAGGGTTTTTGACTTAGTAAACGAACTCAGAATGGTTTGAAACTTTGGAAATTGAATACTTGATTTGAAAATATAATAATTACACTTTTAAAAGGTTTAAATGAATTATTTTGATTGGAATATAAACTATTTAAAGGTGATTTGAAATGATAGTAAATGAACGATATCTTTGAATTTAAAAGGTATTTAAAGTTGAATATTGGATTTGAACTGATAGGACATTTTATTTTATTAAAATGATTTGAAATGAAGTTTTGTAAGGATATGATATTTTATTATATTAAAATGATTTGAAATGAAGTTTTGAAATTATATGAAAATTTAAATATATGGAAATGGTTTGGAATTGATTTAATCTTTATTTTGATAAAGATATGGTTTGAAATGATATTTTATTTTGAAGTAAAGTATTGGTTTTAAAAGTTATAACCACGGGTTATAATAACGTTGGGTTGTTAAAGAGACCGGGATCGGATATGGACATACTCTCTGTCTTACCGAAAACCACTTTGGCAACCGTGTACGCGGTGGAGATTCCAGAATGAAGTAGGATGGTGGCGACGATCCTAAGGTATATACGTGGACCCAACTCCCGTGAGTTGGCATAAGGTGGCTAAAACAGGAGCGATTGACGGACCAATGAGGTAGCACCTCTGATCGGACACACTTCTTCGATACCATTCTATTACTTGTGATTGATTTGGTGCGCACCCTTGATTTGGGAGTGTTGTTCGAGGTGGGCGGTAGTGGCTGCTATGCGTCACCACCAGTCCGGATGCGTAATTGGTATATCTACCCTGGCATTGCCTAGTTGTGCCGTGTCACCTACCATATCGAGCTTTACTACGATTATGATTTTAAGATCCGACCGCGTTAAGGTTCTCCATCCCCTTAACGCTATTTTCTATATGATTATACTTTACTGATTAGACACTACTGTATATAGCGTATATTACTACATAGTAGATAGTTTAACGGATCCTTAGAGGATGGGCGGTCCCAAGCATCTTCTAAGTTACTTGTACCCTTATTACAGTTCGCTTGAGTTGGTTTACATTATATAAGTATATATTGTCCTGACTCGAGTGTTTTGTGTTTTGCTTTACGCTCGGGTCAGCCTGAGTTATTCACAGATTTGGATTTCCACTCTCTTGGAGATTTGAATCGCTGGAGATTATCTGCTTGTCATGTCCTATCTATTCCAGTTCCGTTGTTCTACTCAGCTTGTACTTGGTTATTTTATTGAGACTTTTGTTGTACTCTATTTCTTCTGTTGTATCTTATGTAACTCTGATATATTTATATAGTAGCTTCATGAACTACTATTTCTTTTACTTCCGCTGCATTATTTTACTCTGTGTCTGTGATCTGTGATTATATTTATTTGCTGTATATTCTGAGATTTGCCAAATTTTATTTACAACGCGGTATTTTGAGCAATTCAACTCCGGCATGAGTGTCTACCTATACACTTATAATGGATGCGAATGGCTGAAAATATCGGGTCGTTACATAACTCGTAGTTCGTATTCGAAGCTTAAGTCTGTAGGTCGCGTGCCTTGCTAACTCGTTAGGTCGCATGCCCAGTTAAGTCGTATGACCTTAAGTCGTAGGTCGTTTCTGCCTTCGCTAGGTCGTTCGCGAGTTACTGGCTTGGCGTAAGTCGTTCAAGACATAGGTCGTATGACCTTATCCCCTTAAGTCGTAAGTCGTAAGTCTCTTGCCTCTCTAAGTCCTAGGGCGTTGGCTTTAAATCGTTAAGTCGTAGGTTGCTCGACTTTGTTAAGTCGTAGGTCGCCACCGACCTTCCCCTTAGGTCGAATGACCTGTTATCTGCTAGGTCGTGTGGCATTCCTCCCTTAAGTCGTAAGTCGTTCGCGAGATTAGTACTTGGTCGTTTGACCTGTTCTTCTGCTAGCTCGCGTGGCATTCTCCACTTAGGTCGTATGACCTTATCCCTTAAGTCGTAAGTCGTTCGCGAGTTAGTACTTGGTCGTTTGACCGGTTTGGCTCCTCGAGACAGCTTGCCTTCACTAAGTCGTACTTTGATGGTTTTGGGATTGACTTCTTTGGACTTTACTCACGTCTTCGAACGTGAATTGATTTGTTCTACAATCGTTTTATGACTTGTCACTTTAAAGATATATGAAGGTTTCAATACTAATAGTAAATATCAAAACTCTTTCATCAAAGCGATTTCAACACTATTTTAAATATCTAAAGTTCGTTTTCTCAAACCGATTTTCAATCTACTATTATATACAAGCCTTTACTTCACTCGAATGAGAAATCGACTTAAACGACTTAGTAAAACAAGTGGTATGAAACGCTTGCGTTCACTTCGTCGGTTAGCTCTTGGACTTGTTCGATTGAATCCTTTTCGTGACAATTTCCTAGTGAAGATTTACAGCTTGTTCGTAAATATTTAAGTTAAGCAAGTGGTTATGGGACATGAAGCTAAACTCATATATTTACTAGCTTGGTGTGATTGACACTTCTCGCTGATCATGATGATCATTTTATGATTTAGACTAGCAATTGTGCGATGTCTCTTTGTCCATATGAAGGACTGTACTTCATTTTATTGAGCTTCGTCTCATTTCTTTGTGGGCTGGCAACCCAAGTACTTTTAATGTGTTTCGATTCATCTGATGTACCGTTTGTACTACATCGATGTCTCTGTCTTTCTGATTCATTGGACGTACCGTTTGCACTGCGTCAATGTTCGATTCATCTGATGTACCGTTAGTACTACATCGATGTCTCTGTCTTTCTGATTCATTGGACGTACCGTTTGCACTGCGTCAATGTTTCGATTCATCTGATGTACCGTTTGTACTACATCGATGTCTCTGTCTTTCTGATTCATTGGACGTACCGTTTGCACTGCGTCAATGTTTGATTCATCTGATGTACCGTTTGTACTACATCGATGTCTTGGCTTTCTGATTCATTGGACGTACCGTTTGCACTGCGTCAATGTTCGATTCATCTGATGTACCGTTTGTACTACATCGATGTCTCTGTCTTTCTGATTCATTGGACGTACCGTTTGCACTGCGTCAATGTTTGATTCATCTGATGTACCGTTTGTACTACATCGATGTCTCTGTCTTTCGGGTTCATTGGACGTACCGTTTGCACTGCGTCAATGTACCGGCATTCATGCTCCTGTTTGGGATTGGCCATCCTTTATGTGTTTTCTGGATTTCTGATGATGATTTCTGGAATTTTGTGCTTCACCAATTTTCATGATTTTCATTGATATGATATCAGCTTTTGTGCATTGGTGAATTTATGTGTTATTGACTTGTTATGAATACAAGTTTAGGGTATGATGCTCTATTTTATCTTTGAGAAGATTCTTGTGATATTGATTAATCTTTTGTTGATTATCATTTACATACTTATAGTAGTATGTCGCTATGGTTATTACATGTTCATGTCATGCCTTTTACTGTATACCATATCATCTGATATTTATAGTTAGACTGATCCGTTTATTATTTTCTTATAAATAATACTCGGGTCAGACCGAGATGTTACAGGTGCTTCTGCTTGACTTCTCTTCAGGATTATTCTGACTTTTGGCTAACTACTTAGATTAGTAGTTTTTGGATGTACGCCTTTGTGATATGGATGTCTGTGACTGATTTATGTTACGTTTATTTCTATATTTGTTTCCAAAGATTATATATAGCCACCGTGTGATAGCTTTGTGTTTGTATCGGTATGTCGGATTTCCTCCTTAAAAGATATGCATTCTATTCTATCTGACATATCGGTGCTCGCACAAAGAAGTTACACGGATGGTCGCTCCTCAACAGCCTTATTCTCCGTGCTAATTGACAGCACTACACCGTAGTGTTCTTGGTTAGCGTGGGTATAGAGGTGGGGCGTCACATTATTGTTCTATTTATTTACTTAACCAATTTCTCCTTTAATAATTTGATTAACCAGTAATTTATTTTAAACTAATAGTTCTTCTTTTACAACCTTTTAATATCTTAGAATAATTAAATAGGTTAATTTAAACCAACTAAGAAATTTAAAATGTATATTTATTTTTCTTTTGAAAATACATATATACTTATAAAAATAGATTTCAAAGATCTAACCTTTTATAAAATCTCTACAACATCTTTAAAAATTCCTATATCTTCTCAAAAATCACATATATATATATACATTCCTTTACTTACTTATTTCAAAATCCATAAGTTTCGATGTTTATTTCTTAAATTTACAATTAGAAATCCCTTTTAACTGAATACCAATTTCCTATTTTTCCAAATTTCCTTTAAATAAAATACATTTTGGTAACCAGAAACAAATAAATAAGTTTTATTAAACATATTAATAATCAAAATACATTATTTAAAATAACTTAGTAGATACAAAAATCTGTTTGTACATTTATTTTCATTTATATATTATTTTTTTTAACTTATAAAATGGTCAGATCGATTTCAAAAACAAGGCAGAGAATACCTCACTGTTCGATCGTGAACGTCGACATTCCACCTCAACTGCGGCCATCTTTGCTTCACCGATGCCACACCTGCTGCCGAAATCTTCGCGAGTGCCCTTCCTTCGCGTGTTCACCTCCCTCATATCCCAAAACCTCAAGAGAACTGCGGAAATCGAGACCCTCGCGCCTCACGAACACGGGCCCCGATCGAACTCACCAGCGTCGAGTCGCCGCTGCCTCAGATTTCTCATGAGCTCCAACATCTCATTCGCACAATGACTCCCCTGACACGGCCTCTCGCTCGCGCATACGTCGCGATTCTCTCGAGCCATGCGAAACCCCCATCCCACACGAATCAAGTTTGAGCGCCGCCTTATCGTGATGTCGATGCCATATGAGTAGCTCGCAGATCTATGGAGTACTCGGCTATAAGAATCGAACTCGATTTCAGGGATTACGAATTAGGAGACTGCAAATTTTGAATTGTAATGGAAGGAACGAGCAGCCATTTCGAGTTCATGATTTAGAACATATAGGATTTGAAGAAGATAGGGGAAACTCGGCTTTGTTAATTTATTATACTTTGTCTTCGTTTTCTGTTCGATTTTGAATACGAGGAGGGATATTTAAAAAATCAGAAGAAGGCATGGGTCACATGATTTCCTCCGTGATTATAGGCGATGTTAAAGGAGTGAACGTGTATGTCGGCAGGCTTATAAATTTAAAATGTTAAAATTAAATTCAATTTTATTTCAACACGTTTTGGTGTTGTACGCTCACAGAATAACTCCAATCAATACGAAAATTGAAATTCGACAATAATTAAATATTTCGGACCCACTGGAACTGGTTCCGTCGAATTCTGAGACTGTTTGAAAAATGACTATTTTTAAATATCGGTTCAAACAATTAAATTCAAAACTGAGCAAAACAGTTTAAAATCCAATTCTGAAGCTTCTGTTATCTTCAGTATTATCAATATAAATTTTACAAGCGTTCGAAATATTTTTCTTCAACTTTAAATTGAAGATTCAAATTTTATTCACTATTCAATAGATTAAATTATATAATTTAATCGTCAGTTTCAAAGTTATATTCGGGATACAAATTAAATCATCGTTCAAATATTTAAAATTAATTAAATATTTTCAATTTAATTCGTTCAAAATTCTGGGTCGTTACAGACTTCCCTCCTTAAAAGAATTTCGTCCTCGAAATTACAAGTTAGGAAAAAATGGTCCTTAACTCGTCTACTATTTTTCACAATCTAAATAGTTTCATCAATTTTCAAAACAAATCTTCCTACTAAAGATTCGTTATTAATTCAACTAATTTTTCCAACTCAAATTATAAGTTCCAGACAACGTTGTTTACTTAACAATTCAAATTTAAGTTTAAATTCAAATTTTAAACTTTCAAAATTTCTCAAAAATTTTCTAACGCCTTAAATTTCCGAAAAATTTCGCCAGCGTCTCCTTTGCGCGGCTAATACGGCACGACTACAAAACGTCCCTACGGACTCTCAGATTTCAAAAAGAAAAAAGAAAAAGCCAAGTGGCTAGAGAAATAAGTCATCAAATCTCATATTCAAATTTAAACACATACCTTTTCCGAGCAATTCAAATTCTCTTCAAAATCAAAATTCCAATTCCTTTTATAACACCTGTATATCTACTAGCCATAATATCTAGTTACAACATTCAATTTATTATTTTGCAATTCTATTACAAAATTTTCAATATATACTTCTTATATCATTTTTACTTTACTATTGAAGTTACATATTCATTATCATTAAATTTTACCTTTCAAATTCATTTGAATTCAATTCACAATTCCAATCTAATTTGGATTCAGTTTACAATTTCAATTCTATTTGAGTTCAATTTTTATCTTCTATTTAGAATATTGAATTTTTTTATCGATTATCTTTAGTTCACTTCATTTGCAGTTGATTCCATTCAATTTATTCATTCACTAATTCATTTACATTAGACTGATTCAACATTTAATTAGTTCAATATCTTAATTCATTTATCAATCCAATTCAGATTCTCAATTTTTATTTAACTTTACCAAGGTCAAATTTCATCACTTAATCAGAATCACATTTCATTTTGCTTAATAAAATTGTTTAACCACTTTTAACAGTTCGTTTCACTTCTATTTTCTCATTTTATAAGTTATATAACTTATATTCAAAAATTACCACTTGGATTTTTATTGATTCACTTATACTTACTTTAAATTCAACTTAAAATTCCTTAAGTTAAATTTATTCAATCTAAATTCACAATAAATTGCATAAGTTATCAACTCATTTATTATTCTCATAAATATTTTTATATAGCATTCCAGAGTCTTAACAACAATTTCAAAACCATTTTTGAAAACAATTCAATTTATCCCTTGAATTTTCAAAACAAAACCCAAATTTTCAAACAACTTCTATTTAAAACAATTTGGCAGCAATTCCTCTTTTGGAAACCCGAAAATGAACACCGGTGATGTCGCGATCATCATCGGAATTATTTTCCAGCGACCGAAAAAAGTTTAGAGCTTTCCTCTTTCCAAAATACTTTTCAAAACCTTTGAAATTCATTTTCAAATCAAAAAGATTTAAACTTCCAAATCCCCAAAAATTTTCAAATTCCTTTCAAAACATTTCCAAAAACTTCTCTGGAATTCTGTTTTAAATTACAATTCACATTTATAATTTACATTCTTTAATTTCATTTATAAATCACATTTACAATTCATATCCATAATTTTATTCTTATATGAATTTATTTCCTTATATTTCAATTCACATTTATAATTTCCATTTGTTAAATGGATTTATTTTCAAATCTTTGGTTGTTATTTTTAATTTCTCATTCGATTTCAAATAACAATGATAATGTTTCAATGTTATTACTTCCTAACAACCAAGCATCCATATACTATGATAATTCATAGAAAACCATTTCTTTTCTATACAAAAATAGTTTTGGGCAAAATTATTTCATTCATCCTATTTAAAACAATACTGTGCCGAATTGTTCTATATAAGTGTTTAGAGATCCCTATCGATAGAGTTGTACGGACAATACGGACCAGAATCCATATACCACTCAACAAACCAATCATCACAATATAAAACAATTTTATATTCACTAACAAATACGCACTCGTATCTATTATTACACTCAAACTCATTCTAGAGTACTACTGACTCTATCTCTAATGAGTAACACCCAACAGAGCAGGGTTGTCGCTTAACCATATGCTCTGATACCACGCTGTCACGTACGGGAATTTGCGACTTTCGAAAATTCGACATCGATACTCCCTTTATCGACTGCCGAGAAATCGAGTGCAGGAAACTCCAATAGTGAGGGTTTTTAAAAAGAAAGAAAAGGTAGAAGAAGAAGAAAGAAGAGAAGAACAACAGAACAGCAACAGAAACAGAACAATATCAGAATCTCACACATCGCAGCGGAACAATATATAATAGATAATTACTAGTCTTTTAAACAAAGAACTATATCATTTTATACATACATCAATCATCAGAGTCAATATACAACTCAATACAACAAACAATGGACAGTTATATAAACTTGTCCTTATACAGAATACACAGCGAAATAAATACTATCAGATACAAATACTACGTCTCATCATCCAGCTTATCTCCAAAGCTCCAGAATATCCTGATAACATAACTCTAGGCTGCCCGTGTGGAAATTGGTGGGCACCCAGAGTTTAGAAGGGAACAATAAACTCCGAGTCAGTCATGGTGACTGGTGTGAGATCGTAAAACAGTTTTAACTTTAAAACAAAAGCAGGATAATTTTAAAGTCAATTTCGCAATGCTTTTGGAAAATGAGACTACCATAAGACCTCCCACCACACACACAATGCAAACGCAGAATTGGAGGAGATTTCTTCTTATGATAATCAAAGATGCTTACTACGCAAAATCAAATCCTTTTTGATATTATTATTAGTGTATAGTGTAGAAAACATTTCGAAAGTATAATATAAATCTTAGCCAGCATAGACATTTCGAACTATGTCTACTATAGCTACCATCCAAACAGTGGGGCGCCACCATAAGTGAATGATAGGTTCTACAACTAATACCGTACAAGGCTCGTATTGTTTCTTTGGATTTCCAACAAATGGTCAGGCTAAGGAACTTCCTTTTCCACGATGGGTACGTCCCTGGAATAGACGACCCGAGAAATAACCTAACATTACGGTTAGATCTCTACCAACACAAGGCTGGGTAACCTCTGCAAAAATAGGTAACTACTGACACGCGTATGCCATCCCCCGATCGTAACCGATCTTCCCGAGGATCCCCGATTTCCAAAAAACCACATAGATAATAATGCAGCAACCACATAGGTTAAGTATCTGGGCTCCATACCATGATACCACCTCTATCCAGAAGGAATGACATACACTAAGGGGCGCTACTCCCTAGAACCTTGCCGCATCCTTCCTGTTTCGACCATTTCCGGGGTGTGAGGCTCGACGAAGTCTCGTCCACAAAGCTACGCTTTCTACAAAGCCATGCTTCGGGTCAAACAAAATGATCAACCTATGATCACAAAGATATAAGATCAAACAAATGATCATATCGCAAATGATCAAACACTGATCATTTCACAGCAACACTCAGTATGCCACGTTACCAAATTGGGAGTATATCGCTGATAAATTTCAACTACATAACCTCTGAGCTCGTACGTCTCAGAGAAGGGTGTTAAGCTAAGAGAATAAATTCTCCGCCACCAACAGAAATGTATTTGAAAGAAATCAGCTTTATATCTCAAATTGTAACGTCAGACACACAATCCATACAAGTCTGTTCCGGGATCGAACAGAACCGAAGGCACTTCTCACGAAGCCCTTGCATATCCGGATAAATTTCTAATCACGTCCGGACTTCCCGTCACTAAGGGTGATAAAACCTCTAAATCGGAGATCAGTCGATGTAGAGTAACTCGACGGTAATCCTTCCGTTTTCAAAAATATCCGGTCTTCAACACCGGTCTTCAAATGCGATTCATAACGACGTATCACATATTCGGAATGGGTTATACGACCCCATGGTCCTTTCCCGGTTAACCCGAATAGTGAGCGTTTATTTAAAAACAAGTGTGGCATTCAAATTCATCCAATTCACAACAGATACCATTCAAGGTAATTATTAATAGTCGGTTATTTAACTATCAATAAAGATGCGCAACATCATCAGATTCCAAATAATTTTCCAAATTATTTTATCTTCAAAATATCTTTACTAGATATAAAATTTCCACACTTCAAAAATAAATCGACGTTTATTTTTCTAAACAGTTTCCCTTTCCTTTATAAATTCCATAGTGAATTTATATTTTCAAAATATCTACAGATATACGATTTTCAAATCGTTTTCAATATTCAACTTTATTTTATCTTTAAGAAGATAAAATCTCAAAAACGTTTCATTTCATTTTGGAAAACATTCCATACTTATTTAATAATAAGTGTTTCACAAATCTTTTATTTTCAACATTTGAAAATATTCGATATACTTAAATCAATATTAAGTACATATTCATTCTTTAAGGAAATCATTCTTTTTAACAACATCTATTTGAGTCAAAACGAATGTTACGTAAAACATCGTTACGACGACTCAAAATCACTAGTATAGGGATTCGAATTTTTAAGATAGATATGTAAATCCCAATACTAAAAACATTTCCTTTTGAAAAATCATTTTCTATAACAACAGTGTTATAGTCCACCATTTCCTTAAATTTCTCGAAAACGTCTATTTCAACAACAAGTGTTGAAATCTATGCTTTCGATTCACAATACATTTTAAAACATCTTTAAAATGTTTAACTTCATTTTAAAGTATCACTTCTTCAAAAAAAATGAATCCATTTTATTCAATAATATATTCACTGTCCAAAATCGTGAATATAATTCACTTAACCCAATTTCAATCATTTCTACACATTTTTATTTCAATAAAAATTCGCTATCCAAAATTGCGAATATATCTTCTTTAATAATCTTCCATATTTAATTTATCAAATTCAATCGATTTCGAATTTATAAAACGAAGTTTATAAATTCTATTTCTGTTTTAATAACGACTTCAACTTATAAATCTTCTTTTTATTAACTTCTATATTTTACTTATCAAAATAAGTGATTTCGGATTTATAAACAACTTTATAAATTTCCATTCTATTTGTAGAAACTTCAATACCAAATCAATTTCAATATTGATTTCTAAATTTATTTTCAACCTTAAATAAAATTTCCATACTGATTTCTCAAAAATTCATTCCCAAATATTAAATCAATTACAGATTGATTTCTAATTTTATTTATCACTACTAAATAAATTCCTTATTTTTCTCAAATTATTCAATATTCTGTTTTTAAATGTATTCTTCAAATTGAAATCATTTTACATTGATTTCCCAAATTATTTCAATTTACCAATTGAATTCCTAAAGGGATTTCCAACTTATCTCCTTTTAAATAAATTCCTCTTTAAGAAAATAATTTCCTTTATCTTTTTCAAACTATTTAGAAATCCAAGTTTTAATTAAATTCTTCAATTTAAAAATCACTATTATACGAAATTCATTTATTTAACATCTTCACTTGATTCTGGAACTAATTCAATAAGATTTTAAAAATCAGCCTTTATTCTTTTAAATTCTTTTCTTCAAATTTATTAAATTTCTAAAGTTACTTCACTTAAAAATTCCTACTTGAATTTCAAAAATTCAATTTCGTTTATTTTTGGAATCCAATGATATCAAACATCCATTCAGCTAAATTTTAGTTTTCAAACAATTTCCAGGCATCAATATGATCAATATAATCATTCACAGATTCATATCACAGTATAAATAAATTCAATCAATATGAGGGGTCCAGTTGGATCCCTCCAACCTGTTTTCCTGCATCCAAAGACGTTAGCACAATACCAATTCCGCTCCAGTACGAAATTATCATGGTATATGGGTTTTATAAAAATCCACTTACTAACGGCGCAATAGGGTCTCATCCGCTATACGAGGCGGGAATCAATCAATCCAATATATACATATGCCAATATGTATATATTGCTATATATATAGATATATCCTATAATATCTAATATCACATCCAATAGCAATCAATAAATCAATAAATAACTGAAAATTCCACTTTCATTTTGAGTGAGAAAGAAATCTCACCTTAGCTTTTAATTTGCCATCCATTTTTGTTCCAGCTTGTTTTCTCCAAAATTTGACCTTGTATAAATAATTTTATACAGTATATCAATATTCGAATTAAATCGAACACTTAAATTATTGTTCTATTTATTTACTTAACCAATTTCTCCTTTAATAATTTGATTAACCAGTAATTTATTTTAAACTAATAGTTCTTCTTTTACAACCTTTTAATATCTTAGAATAATTAAATAGGTTAATTTAAACCAACTAAGAAATTTAAAATGTATATTTATTTTTCTTTTGAAAATACATATATACTTATAAAAATAGATTTCAAAGATCTAACCTTTTATAAAATCTCTACAACATCTTTAAAAATTCCTATATCTTCTCAAATATCACATATATATATATACATTCCTTTACTTACTTATTTCAAAATCCATAAGTTTCGGTGTTTATTTCTTAAATTTACAATTAGAAATCCCTTTTAACTGAATACCAATTTCCTATTTTTCCAAATTTCCTTTAAATAAAATACCTTTTGGTAACCAGAAACAAATAAATAAGTTTTATTAAACATATTAATAATCAAAATACATTATTTAAAATAACTTAGTAGATACAAAAATCTGTTTGTACATTTATTTTCATTTATATATTTTTTTTAACTTATAAAATGGTCAGATCGATTTCAAAAACAAGGCATAGAATACCTCACTGTTCGATCGTGAACGTCGACATTCCACCTCAACTGCGGCCATCTTTGCTTCACCGATGCCACACCTGCTGCCGAAATCTTCGCGAGTGCCCTTCCTTCGCGTGTTCACCTCCCTCATATCCCAAAACCTCAAGAGAACTGCGGAAATCGAGACCCTCGCGCCTCACGAACACGGGCCCCGATCGAACTCACCAGCGTCGAGTCGCCGCTGCCTCAGATTTCTCATGAGCTCCAACATCTCATTCGCACAATGACTCCCCTGACACGGCCTCTCGCTCACGCATACGTCGTGATTCTCTCGAGCCCTGCGAAACCCCCATCCCATACAAATCAAGTTTGAGCGCCGCCTTATCGTGATGTCGATGCCATACGAGTAGCTCGCAGATCTATGGAGTACTCGGCTATAAGAATCAAACTCAATTTCAGGGATTACGAATTAGGAGACTGCAAATTTTGAATTGTAATGGAAGGAACGAGCAGCCATTTCGAGTTAATGATTTAGAACAAACAGGATTTGAAGAAGATAGGGGAAACTCGGCTTTGTTAATTTATTATACTTTGTCTTCGTTTTCTGTTCGATTTTGAATACGAGGAGGGATATTTAAAAAATCAGAAGAAGGCATGGGTCACATGATTTCCTCCGTGATTATAGGCGATGTTAAAGGAGTGAACGTGTGTGACGACCCGACTTTCCACTCCCGGAAAATCGCATCGACAGTAAGAAAGAAAGGGGTGAGAAATAGAAAAGAGAAGAAGAGAAAAGAAAACAACAACAGATACTCACAGCGGAAACGAAACGAAATATAATATATCACATAAATATTACATAGTATCATATACATCATCTATCAGAGTTACACAGATTACACATCACATACTAGACAGTTATAAACATCTGTCTAGTTATTACATCTCAACACAATACAGATCAATACAAAGATCAACACAGCGGAAAACTACTATCTATATCTACAACGCCGAAGCCTCCTGCTCCATTGCTCCTCCAGATTACTCGTTAAAGCTAAACCTGAATCCCTTGGCTACTCGTAAAAATTTGAGTACCCAAGAGTTTATAAAACAGAAATAAACAACTTGGGTCAGACATGGGTCTGGTGTGAGTAACAGGTTAAACTTGTTTAACTTCAAAACCTTTTGAAAGAAAAGGTATCACGTAAGACTTCCCACACATAAACATGGGTAAGTTTTTACCTTACGCTAACCAAAACATTTGATAGGAAATTCGATTGTATTATAATAGGGTCTAGGGTTTTCAAATAAATATGAAATAGCTGGAATGCTTACATCTCACGTTCCAACATAGTTGGGCACAACTAAAACGTACGGCACTTATTGGAGTTTGGATTCCATCAATGGCAGGGCTACCGGGGTACCGCCCGTCACAGTACGTGGCCTAGATCACCGTACCGAGGATCACTCCCAATCCCCTGCAACACAAGGCCGGAACATCCCTTACTGGATAATTCCCGCACAAGATATCCCAGCAGTTGGAGCTCACAACTGCCCACACAGCCGAATAATAATAAGAAGGGACCTCTAGACAGAGATAATCTTGTCCTACTTGGGTGCTACCCACTAACCTTGCTGCACCTCCCCTGTTTTAGCCATTCCCGGTTTGTGAGGCTTGAGGTCACGATTACCTTAAAACAGAACACATCACTTAGAATGCTCATCGTCCACCTGACGATGTTCTGAAAGCATTCAATCCATATAAGTTCGTTCCGGGTTCGAACGAAACCGAAGGCATTATCTCGTTACACTCGTATTGGAATCACCCTCAGAGTTAACGACAATAACCCTTGCAATCTAAATCTTTATCTCGAATCTGAAAGTACTATCTCCGTCAACTCATTACGGAATCACCCACAGAGTTATACTGACAAAGAATCGTTCTTACACCTCGAGTCTTCACTTGCTCCATTTGGATTTCACGACCTAACGTAAATTTGGATCGATGTGGTATTCGGGTCTCCAGACCTGGAAATCCGGTATACGGAAACCCGATCCCGGTCTCATCGAAATCCAAAACGTATCTTTTAAGGCCAAGTTGTTTTAAAGGTTAAAACAATTTAATTCAATTATCTTATATACACTTAGAAAGATAATTCACAATAGATAATCAACATTATCAATATCATCAGATAATCCATATTATCACAATTCAACTAAACATCCATATCACATAGCATATATCTCATCAGAGATATCAATCAAATGCAAAGCATTCAGTATTATCATCCATCCATAAGTAATGATCTATATCATCTCTAATTAATTTAAAGTTAATTAAATTAATTACTTTTATTTTATAAATCCTTCTTACTTAAACATTAATTAATTACAAATTAATTAATTATCCTCTAATTACCTTTTTCAATTAATCATCTTTGATTAATTATCTTTTAATTACCTTCAAGTAATTTATCTTTAATTAATTACTCAAATTAATTAACCTTAACCACTTATAGTAATTAACCTTTAATTACTTCATTAATTAATTAACTAAAATTAATTAAATTAATCACTATAATTAATTATATTAAACCTTAATTAATTATATTAATTAATCACTTCATTTATTAATTATACTTAATTAATCAATCTTAATTACATCATTAATTATATTAATTAATGATCCTTAATTACAATTTAATTATTAATTACTTAAATTAAATTAATTACATTAAGTAATTAAACTTAAATTAAATAACATTTATTAATCACCTTTGATTAACCTCATTCAGTAATTAACTACCCTTAATTACTTTCATTAACTAAATTAATTACTCCTTAATTAATTTATTAATTAATCCCTTGATTAATTATTCAAAGTAATTAACTCAAATTACTTTCATTAATACATCACATTTCAACTAATTACTTCCAGTAATTATCTATTATTTACTTCCCTAAATAATATACCTTATTAATTACATTTAAGTAATTATTTATCAAATCATCCATTGACTATTCTAAATTAATTAACTTAATTAATTAACTTAACTAATCACATTAACTTAATTAATTACAAATGAGTAATTAATTTCTAAATTACTTCCATTAAGTAATTACATTTAAATAATTTCATAAAGGATTATCCTTAAATCAATTAATCTAATTAATTATTAAAATTAATCAAATTAATTATTTATTAAATAATCTCAAGTTAATGACCTTCATTAACAGTTATTTAATTACTTTATTAATTAATTCTTAATCATTAATTAATATCTAATTCAAAATCCTTAATTATAAATTAATTATTCTAATTAATTAATCTTAATTATTAATTTATTTGTTTAAACCTTTAAGTATCTATTAATTAATCCAAATGATTAATTAATCAAATAAATAAATTATCCATTAAATTCCTTATAAATTTAATGAATACAAACTTCAAATTTTCTTAAGATAAAACTTTGTTTTATTAATAATCAAGTTATTCATTTACAAAGTATTCTAAATCTTTAATAATAAATTAATTAATCCAAAACATTGGTTTATTAAATTTATTAAACCATTTTTAATTACCTTTAAGTTTAATGATTTAAACTTTAAGATAAAACTTTTCTTCTCCATGGTTAAATTTATCATTCAAAATTTCATTTGAAAACATCCATTTAAAATTTGCCTTTAAATTTCATTTTAAATTCTAGATTTAAAATAAATACCAATTTGTCTTTAACCAAGTTTTAAAAACCAATTTAAAACCTTTTATATGTTAAAGAATTTTATAAAAGAACTTAAAAAAAAAATTAAAACAAATTTACTTTTAAATTCTATCCATTTAATATACCATTTAAACACTAAAGTTATTTAAAACAATTTAATTTAAAAATTGCTTTTTATTACAAATCTGAGATACGGATTTAAACTTTCCTAGATTTAAACTTTAGATTTAAAAGTTTTGTTTAAATGTCTCTTTGCAAATTTAGTTTAAAACTTAACCAGACAGTTTCCCTTTGAAAGCCTGGCAACATCAAAATTACCCGAGACAATACTAATTTTCTTCGAGTCAAAATTTAAAAACTTCGAGTCGCACTAAAAAAAAAACTCGAGCAACACTGGAACCTTTCTCTGCTAACAACCAGACATATCTGATCTCGTGCACGTGCACCGTCCAACCAGCCTTCTCTGACCATCGCCGATGATCTCCCTACCTCGACAACCAACCCCTTATCCTACCCCGGCCACCTTCTAGCTTCCAGACTACTCGAATGTGAATTCGAGTTCAAATTTCTAAACCTGGAACAGAAATTCCAGACCATCACAAAACCTGTCAACTTCACCTCGACTTCGAAATCCCGTCCATCTGAACTCCTGCAACTTCGACCATGTCATCGTTATCGACCAAGCTTCCATTTCCCCAAACTTCACTGCACTCGATCCATCATAGAAATCGTGATGATCTCTCTACCCAGACTAATTAAAACTAGGGCTAGGAATTTAAATCCTAAATCAATTCTTCCTTGATACTTTAAAAATCTCACTGACATTTTTCCTCGAGTCTCTGATCACTCTACTACCTTCAGATAGAAACCCAAATTCCCAGACCATCTAGATCACCAGTTCTTCCCAATTTCCCCTTTTTAGTTAAAATAAGAACTGCTCCTTATCTACTAAACTAAAAATTATAATTTCAATGCTAAAAATCATATTATAGTCTAGGTATTCCATTTATAAACCTGGAATTACAAATTACAAAGTTTAAATTTCCACTTTTATATCACATTACTGATATTATGGTTACAGAGACACTCAGACCCAAAGGTTTGTCTTAAATTAAACTTTTTAACATTTATATATGATAAATCAAACCATTCTTGTTTGTAAATTAAGTTATTTCAAAACTAGATCCAATGACAAGGGAATTTAAAAGAAATTCTCGAGTCTGGCAACAAACAGAACAGAATTCATATATAACAGACATGCACACATAACTACTCATCCATGTATACATAGAAACTCAGATATAAAATCATATATCAATACATAGATATGCAGAACCATTTATAAATATTCACATGCAACCATCTTTCATAACTTAAATCCTAAGAATAAAATGTTACTCACCTAAAAACAAAGGTTGAACAGAGCACTTAAATAGCATGCACAACATTTCAGACATTCAATTATGCAACATACATTTATATTATACTATACTAGCATGCAACCCAATTTTATTTTTAAATTTTTAAAAGTTACTCACCTAAATTGAGAGTGAACAGAGCCTTGTATTTGGATAATCTTGAAACTGTTTTTGAACTTTAAAATCTGAATGCCTTTCTTTGAAACCTTAGACTTGCATGCCTCTTTTGATTAAAAACTCGAGTTGCTGGCTTTAAATTGCTTTAATCTACATGCATGCTTGTATTCCAGGTTAAAGAAATAAATGCAGACAGCTACTGACTTGAATTGGTTCCAGATTGAAAATGAAGGCAGGCTTTGATGTTGAAAAGAATTGCAGGCTGGTTTTAAGTTGATTCCAGATTGCAAATGAATGCAACAGAGCTTTGTTTTGGTATTTAAAAATGAGATTACAGGGATTGATTTCTCTTGAATTTGAAGAATGAGATTATAGGATCTTTGAATTTTGTTTTTGGTTTGAGGAGTTTAGATTACTGATTTTCAGATTTTGTATTAGAGAAAGGTTTGTTACAGGCTTTGAAAAATGAATTGAAATTGTGGTTTTGAGAGGAGTTTAGATTACAGATCTGATTTTGCTTCAGATTTGTATTAGAGAAAGAAATTTTGAGTTCCTCTTGGTTTTGAAAAAGAAATTAGAAAGAATGGAATAAAGAAAAGCAAATGTATATATGTAAGTGAATTTATGATTTTATAAAAATAAAAGAAAATGAAAAATGAATAAAGACACTTGTCATTACATTAGCTAATTAAATTACACATGTTAAAATGAGTCATTAGATAAAGACACATGTCTCTTAAGTAATTATCTTATTTCTATTTATTTTAAAGTAATTGAAAAGCCTTTTTTCTTATTTATTAAACACTTATCTATATATATATAAATCATTTTAAAGAAACAAAACCAATTATATTTATAATTAAAAGTTATACAAATATTATAATATCCAAACAATTTAAATATTTATCCTATTGAATTTCAAAGCTTAAATTCAAATTCAATTAAATTAAATCCTAAGATTCAATTTAAAAAAAAGTCAAGTTATATATATATATACATATATAACTATTTATTCAATTAAATAAAAATTCCATATTCTTTAAAATCCATTCATATTAATAAAAATAATACATTATACTTATTATTTGAAATTAACATATTTGATATTTAAATAATTTATATAAGAGATTATATTATCAAGTGATATTTTAAAAAGAAACAAAACAAGCCTTTTTGTTAACTCTTATATAAATTTAAACTTAAGTAAAAATATCTTAAGAAATTAAAGTATTTTAAAACTATAAATTTACTAATTTAAATAACTTTGAAAAGTCATATTAAATTAAATCTAAATTCCCAATTTACCCAAAGCTTCTATTTACAATATATATAAATAAATATATATATTATATTCAAATATAAAATATCTTATTAACTTTTAAAAGATAAAATCACCAATTTATACTAATTTAATCAGATTATTAAATTAAATTCAAATCTTATTATCAAAGATCATCAATATCAATTTAATTATTTAACAGATTATTAAATTGATATTGTTAAAATTTCCGGGATATTACATTCCTTCCCCCTTAAAATAATTTCGTCCCCGAAATTTAAACAAAGGTAATTTAATAATCTTATTAAAGATTTTAAATTTTAAAACACAAGCATATACTATCATCCATATGCTAACAACCATAGCAACCAATTCATCCAATCAATCAAATCTAACTATCCAGACAAAATTCTAGATAGAATTCCTCGAGTTTCCCCAAGTATATATATACCGGGATACTCGCTCTACAACAATCTAAACTACTAAGCTATAGATCTCCTACTCATCTAGATTTACAGAACTAAACAGAATATCAGACTACAGACGAGTCTGACTCAACAACTAAACCTTCCAGAACTGCTGATTCTAAAACCAGAGATAGATCTTACACGTACCCCTCAGAGATACATAAAACTCAATGAATTCCAATTGTCCAAACTGACAATTCAATCCTGAAAACCCAATACTTATCCAAATCAGAACACAGAAGAGATCCAAGCATAACTTTACTTCACAACATCACTAGATTCCAAACTTACTTCTCCTATCCAGAGATATACTCCAAACTGCTTTCGCTGCTCAATTCAGATCTGAGGTAGAACACAAGCACAGACTGGACAACTCATTCCAGAAATAAGGTTCACTGATCCATATATAAACTCAGATACTTCATCAAAACTTGAGTTGCTGCACCAACTCCATCTCTAGGAAACATCCTTCAACTAGACTGAACTACCGGTACTACTCCTGGAATCCAGTCGATAAGAAAACTCAATCTCCAAATGCTGACAAACTTCTGACTTTCCGAAGACATTCAGAAAAATTCTGATAACCCAAGAGAACACTCAGACAATCGCAAGTCGCTTTTGCGATCAACCCAGCCTATTTCCAAAGAAAACTGTTCCTCTTAACAAATCAGAACAGCCCATACTTGACTATCCAATCCATCGAAGAAATGGATGCATCCTGCTGCTTCTGAATTTCACCTCCAGAAAAACTGCTCAGCCAGAAAACTTCCTGCCAACACAGAACACTCCAAGCTGCACTGCTGATACTGATGCCAAGGACTTCGTACTCCAAAGATCTTCGAGAAACTCGAACTCCAAACCAAACAGAAACACCATGCTGAACTTAGCCACAACACTGAAGCATACACTTCTTAAACTCGTTCCAAAGAAAACATCTTCGGGAAACATCCATCGTCACTGCATCTCATCACACAGCTACTATTTCCTGAGGTATCAAGATACCATCACTTGCTTCTGTTCAACCGATAGATCCAAACTCTACTCATCCAACTTTACAGATAAACTCCGAACCTTAACAGGTTTCCTTCAGAGATTCGATGAAATCCTCCATCACAGCAAAACTTACTCGAGACAGTATTGGGTCTACAGTCTCGATAAATACACTTCCAACCTTAATTCCAACCATTTGTAGTCGTGTTTCATACACTACTACCCTATCTACCTTTATATCTTATATTGGAGAACCTGTACGGGTAACCCAACAATATAGGTAGAATATATATATAGTTATATAAAAATTACAAATACGCTCTCTCACGATAGATACCACTCTAGAGCTAGGTATTCACTCAACCAATAGCTCTGATATTCACTTAACCAAAAACTTAGGCATTCGCTCAACCTAAGCTCTGATACCACGTGTGACGACCCGACTTTCCACTCCCGGAAAATCGCATCGACAGTAAGAAAGAAAGGGGTGAGAAATAGAAAAGAGAAGAAGAGAAAAGAAAACAACAACAGATACTCACAGCGGAAACGAAACAAAATATAATATATCACATAAATATTACATAGTATCATATACATCATCTATCAGAGTTACACAGATTACACATCACATACTAGACAGTTATAAACATCTGTCTAGTTATTACATCTCAACACAATACAGATCAATACAAAGATCAACACAGCGGAAAACTACTATCTATATCTACAACGCCGAAGCCTCCTGCTCCATTGCTCCTCCAGATTACTCGTTAAAGCTAAACCTGAATCCCTTGGCTACTCGTAAAAATTTGAGTACCCAAGAGTTTATAAAACAGAAATAAACAACTTGGGTCAGACATGGGTCTGGTGTGAGTAACAGGTTAAACTTGTTTAACTTCAAAACCTTTTGAAAGAAAAGGTATCACGTAAGACTTCCCACACATAAACATGGGTAAGTTTTTACCTTACGCTAACCAAAACATTTGATAGGAAATTCGATTGTATTATAATAGGGTCTAGGGTTTTCAAATAAATATGAAATAGCTGGAATGCTTACATCTCACGTTCCAACATAGTTGGGCACAACTAAAACGTACGGCACTTATTGGAGTTTGGATTCCATCAATGGCAGGGCTACCGGGGTACCGCCCGTCACAGTACGTGGCCTAGATCACCGTACCGAGGATCACTCCCAATCCCCTGCAACACAAGGCCGGAACATCCCTTACTGGATAATTCCCGCACAAGATATCCCAGCAGTTGGAGCTCACAACTGCCCACACAGCCGAATAATAATAAGAAGGGACCTCTAGACAGAGATAATCTTGTCCTACTTGGGTGCTACCCACTAACCTTGCTGCACCTCCCCTGTTTTAGCCATTCCCGGTTTGTGAGGCTTGAGGTCACGATTACCTTAAAACAGAACACATCACTTAGAATGCTCATCGTCCACCTGACGATGTTCTGAAAGCATTCAATCCATATAAGTTCGTTCCGGGTTCGAACGAAACCGAAGGCATTATCTCGTTACACTCGTATTGGAATCACCCTCAGAGTTAACGACAATAACCCTTGCAATCTAAATCTTTATCTCGAATCTGAAAGTACTATCTCCGTCAACTCATTACGGAATCACCCACAGAGTTATACTGACAAAGAATCGTTCTTACACCTCGAGTCTTCACTTGCTCCATTTGGATTTCACGACCTAACGTAAATTTGGATCGATGTGGTATTCGGGTCTCCAGACCTGGAAATCCGGTATACGGAAACCCGATCCCGGTCTCATCGAAATCCAAAACGTATCTTTTAAGGCCAAGTTGTTTTAAAGGTTAAAACAATTTAATTCAATTATCTTATATACACTTAGAAAGATAATTCACAATAGATAATCAACATTATCAATATCATCAGATAATCCATATTATCACAATTCAACTAAACATCCATATCACATAGCATATATCTCATCAGAGATATCAATCAAATGCAAAGCATTCAGTATTATCATCCATCCATAAGTAATGATCTATATCATCTCTAATTAATTTAAAGTTAATTAAATTAATTACTTTTATTTTATAAATCCTTCTTACTTAAACATTAATTAATTACAAATTAATTAATTATCCTCTAATTACCTTTTTCAATTAATCATCTTTGATTAATTATCTTTTAATTACCTTCAAGTAATTTATCTTTAATTAATTACTCAAATTAATTAACCTTAACCACTTATAGTAATTAACCTTTAATTACTTCATTAATTAATTAACTAAAATTAATTAAATTAATCACTATAATTAATTATATTAAACCTTAATTAATTATATTAATTAATCACTTCATTTATTAATTATACTTAATTAATCAATCTTAATTACATCATTAATTATATTAATTAATGATCCTTAATTACAATTTAATTATTAATTACTTAAATTAAATTAATTACATTAAGTAATTAAACTTAAATTAAATAACATTTATTAATCACCTTTGATTAACCTCATTCAGTAATTAACTACCCTTAATTACTTTCATTAACTAAATTAATTACTCCTTAATTAATTTATTAATTAATCCCTTGATTAATTATTCAAAGTAATTAACTCAAATTACTTTCATTAATACATCACATTTCAACTAATTACTTCCAGTAATTATCTATTATTTACTTCCCTAAATAATATACCTTATTAATTACATTTATGTAATTATTTATCAAATCATCCATTGACTATTCTAAATTAATTAACTTAATTAATTAACTTAACTAATCACATTAACTTAATTAATTACAAATGAGTAATTAATTTCTAAATTACTTCCATTAAGTAATTACATTTAAATAATTTCATAAAGGATTATCCTTAAATCAATTAATCTAATTAATTATTAAAATTAATCAAATTAATTATTTATTAAATAATCTCAAGTTAATGACCTTCATTAACAGTTATTTAATTACTTTATTAATTAATTCTTAATCATTAATTAATATCTAATTCAAAATCCTTAATTATAAATTAATTATTCTAATTAATTAATCTTAATTATTAATTTATTTGTTTAAACCTTTAAGTATCTATTAATTAATCCAAATGATTAATTAATCAAATAAATAAATTATCCATTAAATTCCTTATAAATTTAATGAATACAAACTTCAAATTTTCTTAAGATAAAACTTTGTTTTATTAATAATCAAGTTATTCATTTACAAAGTATTCTAAATCTTTAATAATAAATTAATTAATCCAAAACATTGGTTTATTAAATTTATTAAACCATTTTTAATTACCTTTAAGTTTAATGATTTAAACTTTAAGATAAAACTTTTCTTCTCCATGGTTAAATTTATCATTCAAAATTTCATTTGAAAACATCCATTTAAAATTTGCCTTTAAATTTCATTTTAAATTCTAGATTTAAAATAAATACCAATTTGTCTTTAACCAAGTTTTAAAAACCAATTTAAAACCTTTTATATGTTAAAGAATTTTATAAAAGAACTTAAAAAAAAAATTAAAACAAATTTACTTTTAAATTCTATCCATTTAAACACTAAAGTTATTTAAAACAATTTAATTTAAAAATTGCTTTTTATTACAAATCTGAGATACGGATTTAAACTTTCCTAGATTTAAACTTTAGATTTAAAAGTTTTGTTTAAATGTCTCTTTGCAAATTTAGTTTAAAACTTAACCAGACAGTTTCCCTTTGAAAGCCTGGCAACATCAAAATTACCCGAGACAATACTAATTTTCTTCGAGTCAAAATTTAAAAACTTCGAGTCGCACTAAAAAAAAAACTCGAGCAACACTGGAACCTTTCTCTGCTAACAACCAGACATATCTGATCTCGTGCACGTGCACCGTCCAACCAGCCTTCTCTGACCATCGCCGATGATCTCCCTACCTCGACAACCAACCCCTTATCCTACCCCGGCCACCTTCTAGCTTCCAGACTACTCGAATGTGAATTCGAGTTCAAATTTCTAAACCTGGAACAGAAATTCCAGACCATCACAAAACCTGTCAACTTCACCTCGACTTCGAAATCCCGTCCATCTGAACTCCTGCAACTTCGACCATGTCATCGTTATCGACCAAGCTTCCATTTCCCCAAACCTCACTGCACTCGATCCATCATAGAAATCGTGATGATCTCTCTACCCAGACTAATTAAAACTAGGGCTAGGAATTTAAATCCTAAATCAATTCTTCCTTGATACTTTAAAAATCTCACTGACATTTTTCCTCGAGTCTCTGATCACTCTACTACCTTCAGATAGAAACCCAAATTCCCAGACCATCTAGATCACCAGTTCTTCCCAATTTCCCCTTTTTAGTTAAAATAAGAACTGCTCCTTATCTACTAAACTAAAAATTATAATTTCAATGCTAAAAATCATATTATAGTCTAGGTATTCCATTTATAAACCTGGAATTACAAATTACAAAGTTTAAATTTCCACTTTTATATCACATTACTGATATTATGGTTACAGAGACACTCAGACCCAAAGGTTTGTCTTAAATTAAACTTTTTAACATTTATATATGATAAATCAAACCATTCTTGTTTGTAAATTAAGTTATTTCAAAACTAGATCCAATGACAAGGGAATTTAAAAGAAATTCTCGAGTCTGGCAACAAACAGAACAGAATTCATATATAACAGACATGCACACATAACTACTCATCCATGTATACATAGAAACTCAGATATAAAATCATATATCAATACATAGATATGCAGAACCATTTATAAATATTCACATGCAACCATCTTTCATAACTTAAATCCTAAGAATAAAATGTTACTCACCTAAAAACAAAGGTTGAACAGAGCACTTAAATAGCATGCACAACATTTCAGACATTCAATTATGCAACATACATTTATATTATACTATACTAGCATGCAACCCAATTTTATTTTTAAATTTTTAAAAGTTACTCACCTAAATTGAGAGTGAACAGAGCCTTGTATTTGGATAATCTTGAAACTGTTTTTGAACTTTAAAATCTGAATGCCTTTCTTTGAAACCTTAGACTTGCATGCCTCTTTTGATTAAAAACTCGAGTTGCTGGCTTTAAATTGCTTTAATCTACATGCATGCTTGTATTCCAGGTTAAAGAAATAAATGCAGACAGCTACTGACTTGAATTGGTTCCAGATTGAAAATGAAGGCAGGCTTTGATGTTGAAAAGAATTGCAGGCTGGTTTTAAGTTGATTCCAGATTGCAAATGAATGCAACAGAGCTTTGTTTTGGTATTTAAAAATGAGATTACAGGGATTGATTTCTCTTGAATTTGAAGAATGAGATTATAGGATCTTTGAATTTTGTTTTTGGTTTGAGGAGTTTAGATTACTGATTTTCAGATTTTGTATTAGAGAAAGGTTTGTTACAGGCTTTGAAAAATGAATTGAAATTGTGGTTTTGAGAGGAGTTTAGATTACAGATCTGATTTTGCTTCAGATTTGTATTAGAGAAAGAAATTTTGAGTTCCTCTTGGTTTTGAAAAAGAAATTAGAAAGAATGGAATAAAGAAAAGCAAATGTATATATGTAAGTGAATTTATGATTTTATAAAAATAAAAGAAAATGAAAAATGAATAAAGACACTTGTCATTACATTAGCTAATTAAATTACACATGTTAAAATGAGTCATTAGATAAAGACACATGTCTCTTAAGTAATTATCTTATTTCTATTTATTTTAAAGTAATTGAAAAGCCTTTTTTCTTATTTATTAAACACTTATCTATATATATATAAATCATTTTAAAGAAACAAAACCAATTATATTTATAATTAAAAGTTATACAAATATTATAATATCCAAACAATTTAAATATTTATCCTATTGAATTTCAAAGCTTAAATTCAAATTCAATTAAATTAAATCCTAAGATTCAATTTAAAAAAAAGTCAAGTTATATATATATATACATATATAACTATTTATTCAATTAAATAAAAATTCCATATTCTTTAAAATCCATTCATATTAATAAAAATAATACATTATACTTATTATTTGAAATTAACATATTTGATATTTAAATAATTTATATAAGAGATTATATTATCAAGTGATATTTTAAAAAGAAACAAAACAAGCCTTTTTGTTAACTCTTATATAAATTTAAACTTAAGTAAAAATATCTTAAGCAATTAAAGTATTTTAAAACTATAAATTTACTAATTTAAATAACTTTGAAAAGTCATATTAAATTAAATCTAAATTCCCAATTTACCCAAAGCTTCTATTTACAATATATATAAATAAATATATATATTATATTCAAATATAAAATATCTTATTAACTTTTAAAAGATAAAATCACCAATTTATACTAATTTAATCAGATTATTAAATTAAATTCAAATCTTATTATCAAAGATCATCAATATCAATTTAATTATTTAACAGATTATTAAATTGATATTGTTAAAATTTCCGGGATATTACAACGTGTATGTCGGCAGGCTTATAAATTTAAAATGTTAAAATTAAATTCAATTTTATTTCAACACGTTTTGGTGTCGTACGCTCACAGAATAACTCCAATCAATACGAAAATTGAAATTCGACAATAATTCAATATTACGGACCCACTGGAACTGGTTCCGTCGAATTCTGAGACTGTTTGAAAAATGACTATTTTTAAATATCGGTTCAAACAATTAAATTCAAAACTGAGCAAAACAGTTTAAAATCCAATTCTGAAGCTTCTGTTTTCTTCAGTGTTATCAATATAAATTTTACAAGCGTTCGAAATATTTTTCTTCAACTTTAAATTGAAGATTCAAATTTTATTCACTATTCAATAGATTAAATTATATAATTTAATCGTCAATTTCAAAGTTATATTCGGGATACAAATTAAATCATCGTTCAAATATTTAAAATTAATTAAATATTTTCAATTTAATTCGTTCAAAATTCTGGGTCGTTACATATTTAGATTTCACTTTTCCCAAATTCTAGGAGGGTCTTTCTTTATTTCAACCAAGTTTGCAAAAATCGCTAGGCGGACGCTAAGCGATAAGCATGGACTAGGGATTAATCCCGTAGGCGAGGATTCATCGAAGTTAAGCACTTTTGGTAAATTCATACATTTTTGATAAAATTTTAGTATTTTGATTAGTATTAACTAATCCAACATGGGATTTTATGGATTTGAATGGTTTTAGAAGCAACCATGGAGGCAAAAACGCTTGAAACTAACATTTTGATGCTTATAAGAGGAACATGCTTAAATTAGTGCATAAGCGGTGCTTATAACGTGTTAAGTCTCATCTAGGTGGATTAAGCAAATAGTTTGGTGACAAGGCTAGCCTAGCGCCTAGGCGAGGCATATGCGAGAGCCTTGAGGGATTTTTACAACAGAGATTTCAACAAATCTTATATTGGGTAAACCTCAAAAATATGCACATATCCAGTCTTGTTTTATACTTTTGGCACTTCTACTATAGTTTCTTTTCTTATGAAATTCCCAAAATATTTTTCAATCCTTGATTATTTTTATTTTAGATAAAAATCTTTTCTCAATAATAAGTTTGAAACTTTAACCACTATTTAATTCAATATTAAATCAATATATACATACATACATACATACATATATATATATACACACATACATACACACACTTCACAAATTATTACCATTTAGTCACTTGCCTATTCTTTGGAGTATACCAAATTTTACTGTAATATCTTTATTGATGTCCAAGTGATAAATTAATTCATAAGTCACTTTCACAATTTATTATTTCAAGTACGATTAGGGATGGCACCACAATTTTCCATATTATTCGCTCAAGCTTATTTTTAAACTTAAAAGTTTTCTTTTAAGATTCAAAATTTGCCTTCACCCAATCTCTTAAAATGGAGCTATAATCATAAACCCACAATTCTATAAGATGATTCTTATTCACCAAATACTTTACTCAAAGCTCATTTACTCTAATTAATTTGAATAAAAGGATCATGTTTCCATTCAACTTTAATTGATTTATGTATTTAATGATTTCTTCTTTCATGCATTTACTTAGATTATAATGGTTCCTACATAGCTTATCGAAAGTATTATACAAAGTTCATTTTTATTACAAACCTTATAAATACTCCCATATATATTTATTTTCTAAACAACATGTGGTGTTACTTTTACATTCATTCATAGCGAATCGCCTTGTACGTTGGCTTCGATGTTGATTACGAAATCAACAACACCCCACCATTGTCCGCAATTGTCGCTGCTAGTTTATCTTTATTGGTATTTATTTTTTCCAGTAACATTAATATATATATTTGTATGTATGTACATTTACATTTCCAAACCATAGTATATGCATATGTGACGACCGCCCATGACCCCTGCATAGAATCTAGAGATATAGCGCTGTAAAGTGTGCCAGGCGACCATGGACGATTGTCAAGGTAAGATTTAAAACAAAAGAATCTATCGTATTACTCACAGCGCATGGACAAAATACAATAGAACATATGTATAGTGAAGCTTTACAGAACAAAATGACATCATATAAAACTCCATAATAGTTGAATACAAGCATCCACATAGTCAATACATCAAGCCTCACTACATATCTCTCAGAGAATACAAAACAGCGGAATATCCAGTACATATAATAAGAAGATAATATGCAACCCTCCAGCTCGTCTTCGATATCAGCATCGTGAGAGGAGAACAGCACCTGTCACCTGCTACCTAGTCTGCCCGTCCCAAAATGGACGAACAGCCCAAGGCAATAAGAATTAAAACATAAAGCCTTGAGTCAGACAACAGTCTTAGTGAGCAGTAAATTAACTAACAACATACCAAAAGAGCATAAAGGAAAAAGGAATAGGAATACAACCCTCCCACTCCAACCTCATTCTACAGTGATAGCCCCCAGACACACACTAAGCAGAAGCAAACATAGCAGAGCATACAATTTAAAGTAAAGCTACTATCACTCGAGTCAAGGGCGATGTTTTCCAAGTACCAAGGCCTAAATCAGATAAGCACCCAGAAAATACCGCTCTTGAGTCCGAGTGACGATACAACCAAACATCCATGACTCTGGCTATCACTGTTATTATTGCTTCGATATCACCGTTAATTGAATGACCGGCACATTCTTTCAGCCGTCCGTCAAGGGCTAATGGAAACCCCGGTTCTAGACATAACTCCCGCACGTCGTCGCAGCCCGTGCCTAGGACTATCGAATCTGCCCAGAGTACTCGACCATCAACAGTTGGCCGTTGGGACTATCGAATCTGCCCAAACGTACTCTTGCTTAGAGCATGCTAGAACCTTCAACAACGATGCTATCCAAGCCTCCTAGTCATCCTCCTCGACGACTATTCTCATATCCATTCATTATCTTCAACTCGAATCATATCACCGAGTTATCAACATGCTTGGAATGATCCCGTCTGGATTAGACCAAGTCTTCACCACATGATTGCCTCGCTTCATTACATCCTCGCAAAGCCTCATCTCATCATTACATCATCAAATCTATGCATAAGAGCTTCATCATCCCGCTACATATGCCACGAGCAGCTTTTCCATTTCAAGAGCCTTTCCCTTAGCTTTTGAATCATCTTCGATCTAAATCTAATCATCAATCATCTAGTTCATAACAATCAATCAAATCAAACATCAATCCAAGCAATCAAGCATTCAAAAATGATCTAAGTAGACAATTATAACAATAATGGCATTTTCGTAATTAAAGAGTTGAAAGTCCAATAAGCATGAAAACATGGATTATATCTCTACAAACTTGATGAATGAACTTGCATAGGTTAACATATGATAGAATGGATGTAACATCATCATGAACAATGGATCTATATGGATCTACACATAGGATGAAGAAAATGCATGGAAATCTCTATTTTAACACCAAAACGAGCCAACAATCCGATATACTCTTTTGGATCCGTGTGAGAGATAATCACCACTCACCAAATCACCTAAACAATCCAAAAGATATCAACTTCAGATCTGGACAGCGAAGAACTAAGCTAGATCCGACAAGATCTCACTTCAAACGATGAAATCTCTCTTGAAAAGATGAAGATCTTCAATCTAAGCTCTTGAATCTTCAATCTTGATCTTCGATTTGGATGGATGGAAGCACTAGATTAGAGTGGAGAAAAGAAGTGAAGAAGTGTAGAAGTCGAGCTCTCAAAATGGCAGCACTTCGTCGCTTCAAAATCCGGATCCCAAAAAGTGAGAACAACCCCTCCTATTTATAGCAGAAATTTCCTTAAGTCGCTTAACACGGCTATCTCCCTAGGTCGTTTCCGACCTAAGACTCTCCGACCTAAGCTTCTCCGACCTAACAGATAGATCTACGCGACCTAACACAAATTATCCTAGCGACCTAACAACTTAGCAATCTACGCGACCTAACAGATAGATCTACGCGACCTAACACAAATTATCCTAGCGACCTAACAACTTAGCAATCTACGCGACCTAACAGATGTACGACTTAACTCCTTTGCGACCTAACACTTAGGAAACCCAGCGACCTAACAACCTAACGACCTAACTACCTAAGACTCAGTTGGGTTGCGACCTAACACAAGTCGACCTAAAACAACACACGACCTAACACTTAGCCTAACTCCTAAGGTCGCCAACTTGTTAACTCCTTAGGTCGCCAACTTGTTAACTCCTTAGGTCGCCAACACGGAACCACTAGGTCGCTAACTCAGAACCACTAGGTCGCTAACTCAGAACCACTAGGTCGCTAACTCGGCAACTACTAGGTCGCTAACTCGGCAACTACTAGGTCGCTAACTCGGCAACTACTAGGTCGCTAACTCGGCAACTACTAGGTCGCTAACTCTCCCAGCCGACCTAACACTTAACAAAACTTAGGTCGCTCACAACATTTTTCTTAAGTCGCAGACCTTCTCTAAGTTGCCAACAACCCTTAGGTCGCGTACGACCTAGGACTTAGACAAATCTGCCTAAAAATCTGAAATGACATGAAAGTGCTAAAATTCCAGATTTTGACGAACATGTCGATCCGTAAAAATACGGGTCGTTACATTCTCTCCCCCTTAGAAATTTCGCCCCCGAAATTCCAAGCAATCAAAACTATTCTGTACGCCTACCATCCATAACAATCAACAAACCATGCATCCAATTCTAACTTAGCGTACAGAATTCTAAAACTTAGAACAAGTTACAATATCGCGAGATGAGACGACACCTTAGGGCCATACCTTGAAGAGTTCAGGATGAGCTGCCTTCATCCTCTCTTCCACTTCCCACGTACAGTCGTTATCATCATCACTCCATTGTATCTTGAGCAACTTAACTACCTTCCTCCTAAGCTGTTTCGTGTCGGTTTCAACAACACGAAGCGGCTTACGAGGTCTTCTATCAACTGGATCAACTTCTAAGTCTTCACAGCTATCAGCAGAAATCACCGTACTCGAGTCGTGCACATACTTCCGTAGATATGATACATGAAAAACATTGTGCACACTCGACATCTTCTCTGGTAACTCCAATCTGTAAGCGAGCTTTCCGATTCGCTCGATAATCGGGAATGGTCCAACAAATCTCGGAGTCAACTTTCCTTTCTTTCCAAATCGAATAACATTCTTCAGTGGAGAAATCTTCACAAAAACCATATCTCCTACATCGAATTCCAAATCCTTTCGACGCTTATCGGCATAACTCTTCTGACGATCTTGGGCTGCTTTCATTCGTTGCCGAATGATCTCTATACAATCTGAAGTCTGCCGAATCATCTCTGGCCCAAGCATCAGCTTTTCTCCAGTTTCCAACCAACATGTCGGAGAGTTACACGGTCTTCCATACAACGCCTCATACGGTGCCATACCAATACTTGACTGGTAACTGTTGTTGTACGCAAACTCCACCAAATGAAGGTGATCTTCCCATGATCCTCCGAAATCTAAAACACAGGCTCTGAGGAGATCTTCCAAAACTCGGTTGACTCTCTCAGTCTGGCCATCTGTCTGAGGGTGATAAGCTGTACTCAAACACAACTCGGTTCCCAAGACTTCCTGGAAGCTCTTCCAAAATCCACTAGTGAACAATGGGTCTCGATCGCTCACTATACTCTTCGGAACACCATGGAATCGAACTATCCACTTAACATACAACTCAGCCAACTTTGATGCCGTTCTAGTCGATCGAACAGGAATGAATCGTGCACTCTTAGTCAGACGATCCACAATGACCCAAATTCCTTCATTTCCCGTTCTGGTTCTGGGCAATCCATCAATAAAATCCATCGACACTTGTTCCCACTTCCATGTAGGAACTTCTAAGGGCTGAAGCAATCCACTTGGCTTCTTCTGTTCGGCTTTAACCAACTGGCAATTCATACACTTGGAAATGAAATCTCCAACATCCTTCTTCATGCCTTCCCAGTAGTAGGTTCTCTTCATATCCCGATACATCTTGTTTCCTCCTGGATGAATTGTCAGCTTCGAGTGATGACTTTCCTTCAGAACTTCACTCCTCAATTCATCTATATCGGGAACAACTAGTCGTCCTTGCTTTCGAAGCCAACCTTCTCTATCGACCTCGAATCCTTTATCCTTTTCTGGATCCAATCCAGATTCCAATCCACGGATAATCTTGACAAGCTTATCATCTCGCTTTTGGCCCTCGCCAATCCTTTCCACAAGAGTGGGTCTTATTGATAAGTTTGCCAACATCTCAGGTTCCAATTCACATCTAGGCCTGAAGTCAAATCCAGCTAAATACTCGAGACTCTTCCATTCAGAAAACATGGCTCCCAATCCTGCATGTCTTCGACTTAACGCATCTGCCACTGCGTTACCTTTTCCCGGAGTATAAGCTATTCCAAAATCATATGATGCCAAAAATTCTAGCCAACGTTGCTGCCGAAGATTCAAATCCTTCTGGGAGAAAAGATACTTCAACGACTTATGATCTGTAAACAACTCGAATCGAACTCCCAACAGATAATGCCTCCACATCTTCAGAGCAAATACAATCGCCGCTAACTCCAAATCATGAGTTGGGTAATTCCTTTCATGCGGCTTCAGTTGTCGACTGGCATACGCAACAACTTTATCCTTCTGCATCAGCACTGCTCCAAGTCCAGTACCACACGCGTCGGTGTAAACCACCATCTCATCATTCCCACTTGGAATAGTCAAAACAGGAGCACTCGTCAATCTCTCTTTCAGGATTCCGAAAGCTTGCTCACACTTAGCATCCCAACTGAACACTTGGTTCTTTTTCGTCAATCCTGTTAACGGTGCAGCTATCTTGGAGAAGTCTTTGATAAACCGTCGATAATATCCTGCTAATCCAAGAAAACTTCTCACATCAGATGCATTCTTAGGTCTAACCCAATCCTGGATTGCTGCCACCTTAGCGGGATCAACCGCTATTCCATTTCCAGAAATCACATGGCCTAAGAACCTCACTTCACTCTTCCAGAAGTGACACTTCAAAAACTTAGCCTTCAGCTGATGTTTCCGTAAGATCTCCAAAACAATACGCAAGTGCGTCTTGTGCTCTTCCTCCGTTCTGGAATAAATCAGAATATCATCCACGAACACAAGTACGAACTTGTTCAACTGATCTCTGAACACTCTATTCATAAGATCCACAAAATATGCTGGCGCGTTAGTCAATCCAAACGGCATTACCAGCCACTCAAAGAAACCGGATGGTGTCCTAAAAGCAGTCTTCGGCACACTATCCTTAGCCACTCTCAACTGGTGAAATCCCGTTGCCAAATCCATTTGAGAAAACACCTTAGCCTCGTGAAGCTGATCAAACAAGTCATCTATTCTCGGCAATGGATACTTGTTCTTCTTAGTCACCTTATTCAGCTCACGATAATCCACACACAATCTCAACGATCCATCTGCCTTGGTTGCAAACACAACTGGTGCACCCCACTCGGACACACTACGCCGAATGAATCCTTTCTGCAAAAGATCATCAACTTGCACCCTCAACTCTTGCTGTTCCCTAGGCGCCATCCGCCTAAGAGGCATCACAACAGGTCTGGCTCCTTCAACTAGATCTATACGAAACTCGATCTCTCTATGCGGCGGCAACCCTTTGACTTCGTCAAAGACATCCTCGAATCCATTTGCGATTGGCACTAAAGACAGTCCATCCCGTGGAACAACTAGCGAATACATGAAGCTCATGAAGACGCCTTCCTCATGCTTACATCGTATCACAATCTTTCGCCCTTCCACATTCCCGACTGTCACCTCTAGCCTCTCACAATCAACCTTAGCCGCATACTTCCTAAGCCAGTCCATACCCAAAATAATTCCGAACCCCGCAAAGTTCAGAACAAAGCAATCACAAACAAAAGAGCAACCATGACTCGACACAACTAGACCACGGCATAACATACACAAACAAGACGAACCCCCAACTGGATTAGTCACAACCAATGGCCTATCAACAATATCCGGCTTCAAACCTAACCGGCCTACTAGTTCATTACAAACAAATGAATGCGACGCTCCAGTATCAAACAGAACTCTAACTGGAACACCACATAGGGAAAGAGTACCTTGAACAACCACACTCTTTCCCTTCTCTTCAGCAGTAGGAGCTTTCGAAGACGACGGAACAGCCCCCAAAGCATAGGCTTGCACAATCTGCCTGTCCTTCCTTGGTTCTGGACAATTCTTCCTGAAATGCCCCGGCTTGTCACAGTTGTGACACTTCATCGGTGCCTTCGGATTCTTACAATCCTTAGAGAAATGGCCCTTCTGCTGACAATTGTAGCAAGTTACCTCGCCTTTCGGCTTCTTCTGGCCATCCTTACCCTTCTGCTGCTGCTGCTTCCTCTTCTGGTTTCCACCCTGCTGTGGTTTAGATTCTCCCTTGGTAACAGCAACAACAGGTCCTTCCTTAGGAAACAGACTCTCATGCCTAAGAGCTTTCTCCACAAGCTTCTCAAATGAATCGTCCAAATGATCCACCAACTGTCTCCCAAGATAACTATCCAAGCCGGTCACAAACTTCTCATTCTTCTGATAAGCAGATTCAATATACGACCGGGCATACTTGGACAAAGCTTCGAACTCAGAAACATACTCAAGAACTGATCTTCCACCTTGCTTGAGCTCCACAAACCTCTTGAACAGAACAGACTTCTGAGCTGTAGAAATGAACTTAGCTTCAAATCTAGCTTGGAATTGCTCCCAAGTAATCTCTTCCTCCGCAGTATCGATGGTAATAGAGTTCCACCAATCAGAGGCTCTCCCTTGAAGCTGCCTTGATGCCAACTTCCTCTTAGTTGCATCATCAATTCCCAAATCACCAAAGATCCTTCTACAAGCATCTATCCACCTCTGGACCTCAATAGTTGATTCTGTTCCCAAGAAAACCTTCCCTCCAAGAGCAGTATAATCCTTGCACAGCTTAGCAAAATCCACTGGTTTCGGAGTTTGGACTTGAACTCCAACATCTACTGCCGCCCCCGGAACTGGTATCCTCCTCATGATCGAAGTCATCATAGCTTCGAACATGGCTGCATAATCAGCAGTCTCTTCAGTAGCACGGCCTTCCCTAGCAGCTGGTCTCCCTCTTCGACTCATTCTCAATATCTATAAAAAGGAATGATTAAAACATCTAGAGAAACAACTGCATAAAGGACTCAAACTCTTCTAAGCTACTATATTATATATAGTAATCATCCATCAAAATACAATTACGTCTCTCATACGTAGTTACGACAGCGAGCGTTGGGTAAAATCGATTAACCAATGCTCTGATACCAAATGTGACGACCGCCCATGACCCCTGCATAGAATCTAGAGATATAGCGCTGTAAAGTGTGCCAGGCGACCATGGACGATTGTCAAGGTAAGATTTAAAACAAAAGAATCTATCGTATTACTCACAGCGCATGGACAAAATACAATAGAACATATGTATAGTGAAGCTTTACAGAACAAAATGACATCATATAAAACTCCATAATAGTTGAATACAAGCATCCACATAGTCAATACATCAAGCCTCACTACATATCTCTCAGAGAATACAAAACAGCGGAATATCCAGTACATATAATAAGAAGATAATATGCAACCCTCCAGCTCGTCTTCGATATCAGCATCGTGAGAGGAGAACAGCACCTGTCACCTGCTACCTAGTCTGCCCGTCCCAAAATGGACGAACAGCCCAAGGCAATAAGAATTAAAACATAAAGCCTTGAGTCAGACAACAGTCTTAGTGAGCAGTAAATTAACTAACAACATACCAAAAGAGCATAAAGGAAAAAGGAATAGGAATACAACCCTCCCACTCCAACCTCATTCTACAGTGATAGCCCCCAGACACACACTAAGCAGAAGCAAACATAGCAGAGCATACAATTTAAAGTAAAGCTACTATCACTCGAGTCAAGGGCGATGTTTTCCAAGTACCAAGGCCTAAATCAGATAAGCACCCAGAAAATACCGCTCTTGAGTCCGAGTGACGATACAACCAAACATCCATGACTCTGGCTATCACTGTTATTATTGCTTCGATATCACCGTTAATTGAATGACCGGCACATTCTTTCAGCCGTCCGTCAAGGGCTAATGGAAACCCCGGTTCTAGACATAACTCCCGCACGTCGTCGCAGCCCGTGCCTAGGACTATCGAATCTGCCCAGAGTACTCGACCATCAACAGTTGGCCGTTGGGACTATCGAATCTGCCCAAACGTACTCTTGCTTAGAGCATGCTAGAACCTTCAACAACGATGCTATCCAAGCCTCCTAGTCATCCTCCTCGACGACTATTCTCATATCCATTCATTATCTTCAACTCGAATCATATCACCGAGTTATCAACATGCTTGGAATGATCCCGTCTGGATTAGACCAAGTCTTCACCACATGATTGCCTCGCTTCATTACATCCTCGCAAAGCCTCATCTCATCATTACATCATCAAATCTATGCATAAGAGCTTCATCATCCCGCTACATATGCCACGAGCAGCTTTTCCATTTCAAGAGCCTTTCCCTTAGCTTTTGAATCATCTTCGATCTAAATCTAATCATCAATCATCTAGTTCATAACAATCAATCAAATCAAACATCAATCCAAGCAATCAAGCATTCAAAAATGATCTAAGTAGACAATTATAACAATAATGGCATTTTCGTAATTAAAGAGTTGAAAGTCCAATAAGCATGAAAACATGGATTATATCTCTACAAACTTGATGAATGAACTTGCATAGGTTAACATATGATAGAATGGATGTAACATCATCATGAACAATGGATCTATATGGATCTACACATAGGATGAAGAAAATGCATGGAAATCTCTATTTTAACACCAAAACGAGCCAACAATCCGATATACTCTTTTGGATCCGTGTGAGAGATAATCACCACTCACCAAATCACCTAAACAATCCAAAAGATATCAACTTCAGATCTGGACAGCGAAGAACTAAGCTAGATCCGACAAGATCTCACTTCAAACGATGAAATCTCTCTTGAAAAGATGAAGATCTTCAATCTAAGCTCTTGAATCTTCAATCTTGATCTTCGATTTGGATGGATGGAAGCACTAGATTAGAGTGGAGAAAAGAAGTGAAGAAGTGTAGAAGTCGAGCTCTCAAAATGGCAGCACTTCGTCGCTTCAAAATCCGGATCCCAAAAAGTGAGAACAACCCCTCCTATTTATAGCAGAAATTTCCTTAAGTCGCTTAACACGGCTATCTCCCTAGGTCGTTTCCGACCTAAGACTCTCCGACCTAAGCTTCTCCGACCTAACAGATAGATCTACGCGACCTAACACAAATTATCCTAGCGACCTAACAACTTAGCAATCTACGCGACCTAACAGATAGATCTACGCGACCTAACACAAATTATCCTAGCGACCTAACAACTTAGCAATCTACGCGACCTAACAGATGTACGACTTAACTCCTTTGCGACCTAACACTTAGGAAACCCAGCGACCTAACAACCTAACGACCTAACTACCTAAGACTCAGTTGGGTTGCGACCTAACACAAGTCGACCTAAAACAACACACGACCTAACACTTAGCCTAACTCCTAAGGTCGCCAACTTGTTAACTCCTTAGGTCGCCAACTTGTTAACTCCTTAGGTCGCCAACACGGAACCACTAGGTCGCTAACTCAGAACCACTAGGTCGCTAACTCAGAACCACTAGGTCGCTAACTCGGCAACTACTAGGTCGCTAACTCGGCAACTACTAGGTCGCTAACTCGGCAACTACTAGGTCGCTAACTCGGCAACTACTAGGTCGCTAACTCTCCCAGCCGACCTAACACTTAACAAAACTTAGGTCGCTCACAACATTTTTCTTAAGTCGCAGACCTTCTCTAAGTTGCCAACAACCCTTAGGTCGCGTACGACCTAGGACTTAGACAAATCTGCCTAAAAATCTGAAATGACATGAAAGTGCTAAAATTCCAGATTTTGACGAACATGTCGATCCGTAAAAATACGGGTCGTTACAGCATACCTCTATATTTATCATTTTTTTTAAACAATATTAGCAAAAAAATTTGTTTCCTCTTGTTTTGTCATAACTCCAAAATATAATTTCCCAAAATGCTATTGATTAAAAGGTGATGTCTAATCGTCTCGTTTGAGTGTTTGGGGATCCCTATCGAGTACATTGGGCAGACGTTTTGACTAGAATTCTTAAAGCACTCAACGAAAAATTTACCCCACACACACATACATATATGTATATATACACTTAGATAGCTAAAATGATTCTTTTTAATATTGAATACTTATATCTTTATACTCAAATATTAGCATGTTGAAACTAATCTCAATCAAACAACTCATACGAAGTCTAGAGGTTAACTTTTCCCAATAGTTGATTGTTCCCCAGAATACTCCAATATTGCTCTCTTTATTTATAATAATAAATAATTCATTTACACTAGTTTGTTGGTAATTTAATACCAATACTTAACTCCATTTTCATCTTATTGGTTTATAATTCCAAAATTTGATCCTTGTTCATACAAGAAGCCCGGTATCTCTTGTAGTGATTTCAAATTCAAAGATACCACAAAGTTTAAACATTAGTTTTAAATAGAGTTCTAATTCTCAAGTAATGATTCTCAGTTGAATTAGAATTGTTACCAAGGATCCTAAGCAATCATGCATAGATTCATCCAATCAATCAAAAATAAAACAACTGAATAGTGTACTCAGCGGAAGAATAATGTATTTGTTTCTGCTGCACAACTTGATCATAAAAGGGTCAATAACAAGCTTTATGATTTGATGAGCGGACTTAAATACTCCATCCTGGCTAGATCCACTGGATTGCCTGACACAAGAATGGGTAACTCAATTGCCAGCTATCTTACCTCAGAAACAAATAAGTTTGAGATAGAAAACATCCAAGAATTATATTATTCGATGATAGGATTTATATAAGAACAATACCCAAATGAAAGCATTCCTTAATTCCACCAAACTCTCCTATCAATACTAGGAAAGAACCCTAAGGATCCAATGAAGACCCCAAGTGACAGTTTTTAAGGCTTGCTTAGCATTGGATTCCCTCACTCAATATCCTATATTGTTCCAACCTCAGCTCTGATACCGAGCTGTAATGCCCCACCTTGAGACCTACACTAACAAAGGATATTACTATGTAACATTGTCTGCTAATGTAGAGAATAAGGCTGGTTAGGAGCGACCATCTATAAACCTTTCTTAAAGCAAGCATCGATATGTCGAAATAAGTGATATTTTTTTTTCCAATGCGGGTTCGACATATTCGATTCAAGTTTAAAACAAAACCTACAGTGGCTTATATTAATTGGTCAAAACAACATACATTATATCTGTGATGACCCGCCTCCTCGACCCTCGAAAATCGGCACTAATACATCCTTGGTATTCACGTGCCACAAATCCAAGTCCGGAAGAGGCAGATTACCATGGAGTAAAAGAAAGTAAAGGTAGAACAGAATCTTACATGAATGGAATAACATAAATTATTTTAATATATACATCTTTATGGCGGAAATTTTAAATACATTTATCAGAGTCTATCTTATAAATCAGACATGAGCGTAATAAATCTCATTCCATATAAAGGCTGAATACAATTAGTAACTAATGTAGCAGGAATGGAGATGGAGAACTATCTATAGGAATATCTTCAGCTCCATACTTCAAGCTTCATCACAATGCTCCAAGTTAAACCTGACTACTAGATTGCCTAGAAAAATAGGGCACCTAGAGTTTAAGGCAAAAGAAAATATACTCCGGATCAATCATGGGATTGCTGTGTGAAACTCAAAACACAGATATTTGAAAACAAAGGGTATCTCATAAGACCACGCCGCTCATAAACGTGGAATGTGTTTTTACCTTATGATAACCAAAACATTTGCTATGCAAAATCTAGGAATATTATTTTTAATGACATTCTTTTGAAAACACTTTTCAAGTAAACTTATATAATCTTAACCGAAAGTTACATTATTAAATTCTAACATACTAGGCTCTACAATCAAGTCCGTAGGCACTTATTGGAGAATGTATTTCCATATAATGGCAGGTAAGGAACTACGTTCCATACAGTACATCTCTAGAGGAATGTACCAAAGATCAACACCTTCGAAACCTCTGCACCTAGCAAGACTGGTCTACCCACAAACCCATTTGGTGGCGAATAGAATCGAATATTACATCACCCCGGTCGTTCCTGAGCTATCCGAGAGCTCACTTAGCATACACAACATCCTTGATATATAGAAGGTAATCTAGAAAGGTGATGACCATACCCTAATCGTTGTGAACCACATAGCCTTATGCCATGTCCTATTTAAGCCATTACCGATTAATGAGGCCCGAGGTAACGATTACCTTTCACATAGCACATTCCACTTTGAATGCCACATTGCCAATTTCACCACACATTATTAATTTCAACAAATGTACAACCTCTGAGCACATACGTCTCAGAGAAGGGTGTTAAGTATAGGAGAATTACCTCCTACACCTCTAAACAGATGTATGTTTGTAAAAATCAATGTATGTGCATTTTAGAAATGCAACGCCAAACATTCATCCATACAAGTTATCCGAGAACAGGACAAACCGAAGGAACTCTCCTACTACATTTCGTCGGGAAGCACACCTTGGATTAGTAGCGTGCAGGCCTTGCATCGAAGATCAAATGAAGATACTACTGCCACATATATATGAGATGGGAAATTTCCCCTGAGGGTCAGTGACAATAGCCCTTCATTCCATTTATTATCATTTCATGTCTTCACCTTCGAACGAGCAAATTGGTTCGAAGTGATTTTCAGATAAGAATCACCCAAATCTGACCCCAGTTGGATCGAACCAATCATCGATAAAAAGATGTTAAATTTGAGGGTGATTATCATTTCATTCATTAATATATTTTATCAAATAAAATATCTCTTTTAGAGATATAAATCTATAAATCATATTCTTTTTTAGTATATACAGAATCATTTAAACCTCTCTTTAACTTTGGAAATACCAAATCAAAATCATTTCTCATAAATCATAAATCTATTCCTCATCCAGGAAAGAGGCCAGGTGAGCCAGGATACTGGTTGCTCCTGAACATCCCCTTGGTTTAAGCACCTTACATCTGAATCTCACAAATAGAAAAATCCAGTATACTCATCGGCTTTTAGAGCCAAGATTAAATCACTTATTTTGACCGCTTTTCTTTAAATCATTTATTTATCTCTTTTAAAATAAATTATAAAATCTCCATATTATCTTTAAAATACTTAATTATTTATTTCAAAATATTTGTGAAAGATTTGAGAAAGAATACTTAAGTTCAAAGCCATATTTCAAAAGTTATTAAAAGTGCTGCGAATAGGCTTTTAAGGCTTATTTGATCAAAACATTCTATTATTTAGAAATCCATTTTTATAACTCAAATATCTTTTAAAACATTTTAAATATTTATAGAATTTATTTCATATTTTTAAAGAATTAAAAATATCAATTTTAAAGAATTTATCGCTTTGGTTCCTAAACTGCCAAACCGCGACTATTTTGAAAACTTGATTTGCTCATATTTCAAAATATACTAAACGAAATCTTGATCCTTTTCTTTTGTTTGAGAACTATGATTATAAGAGTTTGGAAAATCCTTATTCCAAAGAATTCTGACTCTGAATCCATCACATAAATGGATTAAACTTTCTATGGCGCGAAATCGCGAACTACCGTTATACGACGTGCCTATTTTAACTCGATTTTTGCATCCTTTCCAAACTTTGTCTAAAAACTTTTAAATGTTTATAAAATATTTCTATATCATTTTAAACCATTTTAAAGTGGTTTAACAATCTCATATACACCATTTCATTTATTAAAGGAAAGTGATTTCCTTTGTGATATTCGACGTGTATTAAACTTCAATTGTTTATACATCCAAACAAACATATTATTATATCCAAACATGGTTCACCATCATCACAACCGAGCATATCCAAACATATATACCATCTAATATATTATAAATAAATAGAGTTTCTTACCTTTATTGGTTTCTGTAACAGCCCAAAATTTTTAACGAAATTTTATTTAAGAAAAAATTTTACATTTTGAAATATTGATTTGAATTAAAAGTGTAATAACTAGTGTAAAACGGGAAATTTAAACTTTACATTTTTACGTATAATTTCATCCGTTCTTAACTTTATATTTTACAATCAAAATTTTATTAAGTATGATAATAGCTATTTAATTTTTGGTTTAAAAATGATACGCTATTTTATTTAAAAGAAACCGTTAGCATTCTTAAATTTATTCAAAAAGAGAAATAAATTAAATTGTATGTTACTTTGGGCTAACATTGCAAGTTCAGCCGTTCAAAAATTTTGCTCAAATCTAGCCTTAAATCGTGCACGTGAGAATCATTCCATTTCCTTTTACCTTCCTTACGTTTCGTTCAAACATTTATTATTGCCTAAATTTCCTCTAACCGATCAAGACTTTTCTTTTGCCTTCCCTCTGTAAATTATAAGCAGCTGTCATCTTCCATTTTTCGTCCAAAATTTCAATTCTGCAAAATCTCATGTAGCTTTCAATTGAGAATCTCGTGACCATCCCAAAAGGTAAATGCCTTCTTCCACTTTCATTTTGTACTCCTGTTTGCTGTTGTTCTTTTGCCAGCTAGCATACCTTCTTTCATTTTTGTTTCATAATTTTTGTGATCTGTCTTGGCTTTGCTCTGTTCCTCTGCTTGCCTTATCCCCTGACCAACCCCACGCCAGAGAATTCTCACGACCCACCACCACCAGTTCCCACGCCTCCAATACCGAGACCAGCCACCAAATCCATGCCGAGACCCCACCTTTCAGACCCCGAGAAACCCACGTCAGCCTCCAACAACATGCTGAAACCACCACCACGTCACCACAACCCCCTGCCGAGACCACCGCTCCTACTGATCCAGACAGAAACCACCACGACCCACGTCCCCATGTCAGACTGAGAACCCCTGCGCCGGCCTGCCACCACCACGTCAGCTCCTCCACCAACCCCATACCGGACCTCCACTGACCCATGCTAGACCACCACGCCACCTCTGAACCCAGCCCTACCACCACACACTCCACCATGCTCCTACCCATGCCGAGACAACCGCCTACCCATTCGCCACCAGCCGAGAACCCAAGCCACCAGAACGAACCCCAACCACCTTCGCCAGACCTACCCCATTCGCCACCACCGACCCATGACAGATCACCACCGACCCCAGGCTAGTCTCCACGTCTCTTCCCATGCCCTTGTATCTGAAAGAAAAAAAAGACAGTGCTTTTGTAAAATTTGCATTTTGTAGTTATAGTACAGTTTCTGCCAAGCACCTATAGTTGGAAAAAAAAAGATATGAGAAGACCTTGTTCGTTCCTTTTGTATTTTGGTATTGAGTATTTTTGCCTCTGAGACTCTGTTGAAAAAAAATTGAACAAAAATTTACTTCAGTCTCTTTCGTTTTGTAGTCATGAATTAATATGCCACCCTGTCTTGTTTGAAATGAAAATGGTGAACAAAATTCCACTTCATATTTTATTTTTGGTTGTTGTATTCCCCACTGGCCTTTGTTGTGGAAAAAGGGAATTAGAGAAAAAAATGCGTTTTTCACTTTGCAAATTTTAAAGTTATAATCTCCATTGTAAAAGTGGTCAATCTATTGCTTTCGATTTTCAACGTGTTCTTTTTCGTTGTTGCTTCATTTGAAAATTTGTTATTCGTGCAATCTTAGATTTTGATGATTTATTTTGCTTTAAATTTGAATCTAGTTGGCGCATCCGCTAACAACTGATCGTGCTTTCCGCGTGCGTTCGATAGACATCGTATTTCTTCTTCCGAATCTCCAGCTCCGTAGAGGTGAGTAAATCTCACACGAATATTCATACTTATATGATTGTGAAACGACCGCAACTGAATGTGTAGAAATAAATAAATAAATAAATGATGTTATAATTACCTGTGATTTATTTATAGTTGATGTTAGAATTGTTAAAAACTGCATATCGTATCCTCTGTTATATTTTGTTCTTATTTTACTATTATTCTATTCTGTTAAATCACACTGCAAGTTCCCTGTAGAATAGAATCACTATGGGTTGAAATGATACATACCCGAACGGACTTTAGAATAAGGGAAGATCGTTATGGGCTGAAATGATAGGCCTGAACGATTTTCAATTAAAATTTTATTTACTTGGGATTGCGGGTTTGAAATGATAAAACCCGGATTTTTCTTTGTAAATTACGGATTGAAATGATATAGTATATGTATCACTTGACTTAGGCTAGAAAATATTATACAGACCCGTGGTTATTTTTCTATATTTTCTGGATACCTTTAAATAATTTAAATATGGTAATAATATTAAACTGATTTAAATCGATTTTTTTTAAATGATTTATTTAGAATAGAAATGATTTTTCTATGTGATAAAAAAATAAATAAATGGGAAATATTGATTTTTGAAATGGAACTTAAATTTGATAGTTTGACTAAAAAAGAAAGATGGAAACTTAAGTTAATTTAAATTGAAATGAAAACTGAGTTTTTAAAATGGTGGAAATTGGAGTTTGAGTTTAAAATGTTGAAATGAATTGTTTAAATGAAAGTGGGATTTACACACTTGAATTTAATAAGCGAACTTGTAAGTTTTGGTTTTGATTTGTAAAATTTCTCTTTAAAATAAATTGGTTAAAGGATTTAAATGAACATTTTAATGTATGATTTTATGAGTTCTGAACTAGGTAGAATCTGTAGCACTTGTTAAGTGCTGTGGTTATATAAGTGAACCAAAAGACTAAAATGAACTAAGGCTATGATAGTACTTGGTAAGTGCTGTTGTAGCAGAAACTAAAATTGAACCTGAACTAATAAAAGGGCTACTGTAGCACTTGTTAAGGACTAGAGTAGACTGAAATATGATTTTTGTTTAAAACTGAACTGTTATAGCAGTTTATAAATGTTGTTTTGCTGAATAAAATGTTTTCAAATATAACCTATAGCAGTTGTTTTTAAATGCTGTGAAATGCTGAAATTTTAATAATTAGGGTTTTTGACTTAGTAAACGAACTCAGAATGGTTTGAAACTTTGGAAATTGAATACTTGATTGAAATATAATAATTACACTTTTAAAAGGTTTAAATGAATTATTTGATTGTAATATAAACTATTTAAAAGGTGACTTGAAATGATAATAAATGAAGTATACCTTTAAATTTAAAAGGTATTTAAAGTTGAATATTTAGATTTGAACTCAAATGATATTTGGAATATTAAAATGATTTGAAATGAAGTTTTGGAATGATATGATATTTTAAAAATATGGAAATGGTTTGGAATTGATTTAATCATTATTTTGATAAAGATTTGGATTTGAAATGATATTCTATTTTGAAGTATAAACTGTTTTTAAACTTATAACCACGGGTTATAATAACGTTGGGTTGTTAAAGAGACCGGGATCGGATATGGACATACTCTCTGTCTTACCGAAAACCACTTTGGCAACTGTGTACGCGGTGGAGATTCCAGAATGATGTAGGATGGTGGCGACGTTCTTAAGGTATGTTCCGTGGACCCAACTCCCGTGAGTTGGCATAAGGTGGCTAAAACAGGAGCGATCTCGGACCAGTGAGGTAGCACCTCTTCTCAGACACATTTCTTCGATATTATACTCTTACTTGTGATTTGACTAGATGGCCATCCTCCGATTTGGGAATGTTGTTCGAGGTGGAACGGTAGTGGCTGTTATGCGTATCCATCAGTCCGTGTGCGTAATTGGTATATCTACCCTGGCATTGCCTAGTTGTGCCGTGTCACCTACCATATCGAGATTTACTACGATTATGATTTTAAGATCCGACCGCGTTAAGGTTCTCCATCCCCTTAACGCTATTTTCCGATATGATTATACTTTACTTATTTAGACACTATTATAATAGCGAATATTACTACATAGTAGATATTTTAACAAGTCCTTAGAGGATGGGCGGTCCCAAGCATCTTCTAAGTTACTTGTACCTTTACTACAGTTCACTTGAGTTGGTTTACATTGTATAAGTATGTATATCCTGACTCGAGTGTTTATGTTTTATTTTACGCTCGGGTTAGCCTGAGTTATTCACAGATTTGGATTTCCACTCTCTTGGAGATTTGAATCGCTGGAGATCATCTGCTTGTCATGTCCTATCTATTTCAGTTCTGTTGTTCTACTCAGCTTGTACTTGGTTATTGTATTTAGACTTCTGTTGTACTCTATTCCTTCTGTTGTACTCTATTCCTTCTGTTGTATCTTATGTAACTTTGTTATATTTATATAGTAGCTTCATGAACTACTATTTCTTTTACTTCCGCTGCATTATTTTACTCTGTGTTTGTGATCTGTGCTTATATTTATTTACTGTATATTCTGAGATTTGCCAAATTTTATTTACAACGCGGTATTTTGAGCAATTCAACTCTGGCATGAGTGTCTACCTATACACTTATAATGGATGCGAATGGTTGAAAATATCGGGACGTTACAGTTGGTATCAGAGCTTTGGCTTTGAGGCAAAACTCAGCATATGGAGTAGATTTATTTACAGAATAACTTTCGTTCGAGTTTGAAACTCTTCCTTTTGATTCGATTTCCTTTGAAATTTGGAACGTTTCCTGCGGTTCCGAAATTCATTCGTGTCCCTCACTATTCATCATCTTTTGATTCTGGAGTATCCCATGAATCCACTTCCAATATCTTTATAGTGAATTGGCGGTCTCGCCAATATTCTAATTTTCTTGTAAAAGGGTGAAAATCCTTTACAGTCAGCATCGATTCACCAGAGATTTTTATTTATCCTTGGTTTAGATGCTAATATCTTTTATTATTCCAAACTCTCTCTCTTGAGATCGAACGTAGATTTATCCCAGAAAAATCCACATCGATCTTATTCATTAAGTCACGGTTGACCCGGTTAAGGTTGTCCGCGATTTATCTAAGCTTACCCATCTCTCTACTCTGTTTAACCATCTTGTCTTTTGTTTCTAAACTATCTCCAAACATTTTAAATTGTACTTGTAAATCTATGTTTTGTTTTATAGATTGTGTTGTTTGAGTTGTTGATGTTGATTTGGGTTTCCGATCGATTCGTCTGATCAACGCTATCGATAGGATTTCTAAAACACTTTGACAGAACAAACTGACACAATATTATTTTAAAAAAAAATTGGTTAATAAAATAAATTTGGATATATAATTTTATGGAACTTAATAAATTGATTTAAATTGATTATTTGAAATGATAATACTTGATTTATCATTTATTGTTCTACAAATGAATTTATAAATAGTTGTTTATAAATTTATTTGGGAACTGAAATGAATTTAAAACAAGAAATTTAAAGAATTTAATTTCCGATGGTTTCAAACCTTGTGTTTAAAATTTTTAAAAGGATATTATTTAAAGTATTTGAATAAAAATTTGTCTCTAAAGGATTTTAAAGTTTAAAAATTTTTCGCCGGAAAATAATTTCGGTGATGACTGCAGCATCATCGACATTCATTTTCGAGTTTTGAACTGAAGAGACCGTTCTGTAGTCTTACTACAGCTTTGTTTTGAAAGATTTAATTTATTTTAATTTCTAAATATGATTTGATTTATAATATATATAGATATATGATTTAATTTGATTTGACATATTATGTATGTATAATTACTTATCGTTAAATGGTTTGAAAGGAATCAGAAGTTTAATTCTAAAATTTTATTTTAAAGAATAATTTCAGTTATAAGAAGAAAATCAAAAATTTGAATAAATGATTCAAACTTGAGATAATTGAATTGGAAAGTTTTACTTGTATAACACACAATTTCATTCCAATATAACTTACCTAAATTACACAGAAGTTGAATATGGAATTGGATAATATACAATATAAAAAAGGATTTTTATAAATAAAATTTGAGTGATTATAATACATGTTATACACTTAAATTTTAGTTATAAAAGATTAATAGAGGTAAATAGTGAAAAAGGAATTTAAAGAGATTTTATTTAAATAACTTAATAATCAAATTTGATTTAATATGGAACCTTAAGTCTAACCTAGGAATTTTAATAAAAGTTATTTCCTGAAATGAATATGTTGTATAATAAATAATGTATCTTTGAATAGATAGAATAAAAAAATACATTTGAATTAGACATTTTGTAATAAAGTTTATTTAACTTGAATTCATAGTTTAATTGATGTCTAAATGAATAAATGTGTAAAGAAATTTGATTGTTATATTTGCTATGATAAATATTTTATTTATGAAATTGATATGTCTTGAAAAATGAATAATTATGATTTAAATAGTTAAAATGTATTTTAACATCACTAAAACTTGATAATTGAGAATTTGGTTTTCAAATGGAAATTTTAAGTGTAACTTATTAAAGGAATATCTATTTATGAAATGGGTATTTTAAATAAAGAGTTAGGTTATGTGTTAAATTAAGAGTTAAGTAAAATAGTGAACTTTTAAAACGAAGTATAGTTTAAATTGGATATTCCATTCATAAAGGTTTGTTTTAATAAGTCATAAGTTAAAAGATATCCAAATGAATATTTCTGAAATTGAACTGATTTGAAATACTAATATATCTACTGTAGCATTTTATAAGTGCTACTATTTTGAAAATACAATATTTTGGAAATTTTTATAATTGAATGAACTTAGAAATGTTACAACTTTAAAATGAATATTATTTGACCTTGAATTAAAATGGTTTAAATGAAGATTATATATTTTTTTTAAAAGGAGTTTTGATTTTCTAAGTGTTATGTTTTTTTTAGAATAACATTTCCAATGTGTTATGATTTTAGTAGTATGTTTTCCAAATGATAAACACCTCTAAATTGTTATGATTTCAAAGCATTATGGTTTCAAAGTATTATCTTATTTTGTTTTTTTTTCAAACCATCTTTTGGTTGTCCTTATTTTCCCTCATCTTGCTACAGACTGGTATAAGCATCTTTCTATAATCTTTCTGTTTAGAAATCTTTATGTAATCTCTGATAATCTTTGTTACTCGTCTAAATCTGAGCACTGCTTACCATCCACAGACCGACGGTCAAACGGAAAGAGTGAATCAGATTTTAGAAGATCTTCTTCGCCCTTATGTGCTTGATTATGGAGGATCTTGGGAAGATCATCTCCGTCTTGTCGAATTCACTTATAACAATAGTTATTAGGCCAGTATTGAGACATCTCCATTTTCTGCTCTTTACGGACGACCTTGTAGATCTCCTTCTTGTTGGATTGAATCCGGTAATCGTTTGGTTCTTGGTCCTGAGATGGTTTTAGAAGCTTCAGAGAGAGTTGAAGAGATTAAGAGGAAGATGAGGATTGCTCAAGATAGACAGAAGAAGTACGCTGATCGTCGAAGGCGGAGTTTAGTGTTTGCTGTTGGTGATTTGGTTTCCCTTAAGGTCTCTCCCTTAAGAAATGTTATTCGTTTTGGTCGTAGAGGAAAGCTTTCTCCTAGATTTGTAGATCCTTTCCGCATTTTGGAAAGACTTGGCTCTCTTGCTTATCGTTTGGATTTACTCGAGAAATTTTCTGGAATGCACAATGTCTTTCATGTATCTCATCTTCGTCGCTATCTGCATGATCCATCTCTTATTATCCAGCCTTCTGCTCTTGATAGTTGGATATTGAGCCAAATCTGACTGTTGAGAGGAAGCCACTTCGTATCGTCGATCGAGGTACGAAACAGCTAAGAAGAAAATCTGTCAACCTGGTCAAAGTGCAGTGGAGCACTGATGAACGGGATTGCACCTGGGAGACGGAGGAGAGCATTCGTCCTTTGAATCCGGAATTGTTTATTTCAGGTACTTTTGCTATTCTGCCTTGTCTTTCTTTGTTTTCCTTCTTCGTTCCTTTTCGGGGACGAAAAGCTTTGAGTGGGGGAGAGTGTAACAGCCCAAAACTTTTAACGAAATTTTATTTAAGAAAAAATTTTACATTTTGAAATATTGATTTGAATTAAAAGTGTAATAACTAGTGTAAAACGGGAAATTTAAACTTTACATTTTTACGTATAATTTCATCCGTTCTTAACTTTATATTTTACAATCAAAATTTTATTAAGTATGATAATAGCTATTTAATTTTTGGTTTAAAAATGATACGCTATTTTATTTAAAAGAAACCGTTAGCATTCTTAAATTTATTCAAAAAGTGAAATAAATTAAATTGTATGTTACTTTGGGCTAACATTGCAAGTTCAGCCGTTCAAAATTTTTGCTCAAATCTAGCCTTAAATCGTGCACGTGAGAATCATTCCATTTCCTTTTACCTTCCTTACGTTTCGTTCAAACATTTATTATTGCCTAAATTTCCTCTAACCGATCAAGACTTTTCTTTTGCCTTCCCTCTGTAAATTATAAGCAGCTGTCATCTTCCATTTTTCGTCCAAAATTACAATTCTGCAAAATCTCCTGTAGCTTTCAATTGAGAATATCGTGACCATCCCAAAAGGTAAATGCCTTCTTCCACTTTCATTTTGTACTCCTGTTTGCTGTTGTTCTTTTGCCAGCTAGCATACCTTCTTTCATTTTTGTTTCATAATTTTCGTGATCTGTCTTGGCTTTGCTCTGTTCCTCTGCTTGCCTTATCCCCTGACCAACCCCATGCCAGAGAATTCTCATGACCCACCACCACCAGTTCCCACGCCTCCAATACCGAGACCAGCCACCAAATCCATGCCGAGACCCCACCTTTCAGACCCCGAGAAACCCACGTCAGCCTCCAACAACATGCCGAAACCACCACCACGTCACCACAACCCCCTGCCGAGACCATCGCTCCTACTGATCCAGACCGAAACCACCACGACCCACGTCCCCATGTCAGACTGAGAACCCCTACGCCGGCCTGCCACCACCACGTCAGCTCCTCCACCAACCCCATACCGGACCTCCACTGACCCATGCTAGACCACCACGCCACCTCTGAACCCAGCCCTACCACCACACACTCCACCATGCTCCTACCCATGCCGAGACAACCGCCTACCCATTCGCCACCAGCCGAGAACCCAAGCCACCAGAACGAACCCCAACCCCCTTCGCCAGACCTACCCCATTCGCCACCACCGACCCATGACAGATCACCACCGACCCCAGGCTAGTCTCCACGTCTCTTCCCATGCCCTTGTATCTGAAAGAAAAAAAAAGACAGTGCTTTTGTCAAATTTGCATTTTGTAGTTATAGTACAGTTTCTGCCAAGCACCTATAGTTGGAAAAAAAAAGATATGAGCAGACCTTGTTCGTTCCTTTTGTATTTTGGTATTGAGTATTTTTGCCTCTGAGACTCTGTTGAAAAAAAATGAACAAAAATTTACTTTAGTCTCTTTCGTTTTGTAGTCATGAATTAATATGCCACCCTGTCTTGTTTGAAATGAAAATGGTGAACAAAATTCCACTTCATATTTTATTTTTGGTTGTTGTATTCCCCACTGGCCTTTGTTGTGGAAAAAGGGAATTAGAGAAAAAAATGCGTTTTTCACTTTGCAAATTTTAAAGTTATAATCTCCATTGTAAAAGTGGTCAAGCTATTGCTTTCGATTTTCAACGTGTTCTTTTTCGTTGTTGCTTCATTTGAAAATTTGTTATTCGTGCAATCTTAGATTTAGATGATTTATTTTGCTTTAAATTTGAATCTAGTTGGCGCATCCGCTAACAACTGATCGTGCTTTCCGCGTGTGTTCGATAGACATCGTATTTCTTCTTCCGAATATCCAACTCCGTAGAGGGGAGTAAATCTCACACGAATATTCATACTTATATGATTGTGAAACGACCGCAACTGAATGTGTAGAAATAAATAAATAAATAAATAAATGATGTTATAATTACCTGTGATTTATTTATAGTTGATGTTAGAATTGTTAAAAACTGCATATCGTATCATCTGTTATATTTTGTTCTTTTTTACTGTTATTCTATTCTGTTAAATCACACTGCAAGTTCCCTGTAGAATAGAATCACTATGGGTTGTGTAACGACCCTGAATTTTGAACGAATTAAATTGAGAATATTTAATTTATTTTAAATATTTGAACGATGATTTAATTTGAATCCCCGATATAACTCTGATTTTGGCGATTAAATTTTAAAAATTTAATCTATTGAACGGGATAAAAATTTATATCTTCAGTTTAGGGCCGACTAAAAATATTTCAAAGGCTTAGGAAATTTATATTGATAATACTAAAGACAATGAAAGCTTCAGAAATTGATTTGGTAACAATCTGTTCAGTTTTGAAATTAAATCGTTTGAATTGAATTTGAAAAATAGCGTTCCGTGGCGCAGTCTTGGAATTCGACGAAACCAGTTCCATTGGGTCCGTAATAGTTTGTTATTACCGGATTTTAAATTTCGTAGCGTTTGGAGTTGTTTTGAGAGCACACGATAGTTAAACGCGTAGAAATTAAAATGAGTTCAATTTAAATTTAAATTTAAATTTGGTCAACCTCAGTCACATTCTTTCCTTTAAACACGCCGAATATCAAGATACGAGATCGTGTAAAGGTTACCCCTTCGTTTCAAAGTATGGCCGCATATCCTTTCATCTCGTTCAATTATTCATTCAAAAGTAACGAAGAAAAAAAAATGGTTGCTTCTCCTCTAATTCGAAAATCGATTCTCGATTCGTTCCAGAGATTTAAATAAAACCGAGCTACCCCATCTTCCTCTATTCGAAATAAATCGTTCAGCCACTTTTAAAGAAAAAAAAAATATACAGATCAAATCGATCGCGCGAGCAAAGAGGGAGGGATCGCGAATCCAGAAATCGCGAGGTGGTGGCAATCTCGATCGGGGTTGGGGCGGCGCTTGGAGTTTGGTGGTGCCGCGATGGGTCGCGAGCGAGCGAGGCAGTGTGGTTCGTGGCGCGGGGCACGAGCAGCTCGGGATTGGGTCTCGAGGGGATTCGCGGCGATCTGGTGGCGCGCGATTCGAGATGTCAAAGGCGACAGATGTTGGTGATGCAATTCAGTTAGCTAGGATTCACGGTGATGCGAGAAGTATCGTGTTTGGGGAAGCTAGTGGCGGCAGGCGATTCGAGCCTGTAGCGGAGTGATGCTCGAACGTCTGTGGATCGCGAGCGTGCGGTGGAGATAGTTCGACGATCTGGGTTGGTTCCTACGAGCGGCAGTGTTGATGAGGGCATTGCGATGAGGTTGTCTCCTATTCAAGCGTGCTTGAGAGATGGGTGTCACGGTTGTAAGGTATTCCCCTTTAGTTTTTACAAATTACAGTAGAATGTATAACAGCCCTTCTGTTTTAATTTAACAAAAGAAAAAAAAATATAGAGTTTAAAGCAGGAGTTTTGTCTGGTTTGCAAAAATATAACTGCAGACAGTAAAATTTAAATTTGTTAAATTTCGAAACAGTTTTGTTTTAAATTTGAAAGTATTAGTTTAAGAATCAAAAGTGTTAGTTACTTAAATTTATAAGAGAAAATTGGGTTTAAGGAATTTAATTTTTAGTTTAAATTAAATAAAGCTATTAAATGGGAATTTATCATTCGATTTGTTCGAATTTAATTAAATTGTATAAATTGTTTATACAAGGTTAAAAGATCGTGAAAAACAATCTGGAATGGAAAAATGGGATGGCCAAAAAAATTAAAAGGGCTAAGGTGAGATCTTCTCACTCGAAAATTGAATGTGGAATTTTTGCAGTTATTGATTGCTATTGATTGTTGATATTAGATATGATAGGATATATCTATTTATATATAGCAATATATACATATTGGCATATGTATATATTAGATTGATGATTTCCCGCCTCGTATAGCGGATGAGACCCTATTGCGCCGTTAGTAAGCGGATTTTTATAAAACCCATATACCGCGATAATTCCGTACTGGAGCGGAATTGGTATTGTGCTAACGTCTTTGGATGCAGAGAAACAGGTTGGAGGGATCCAACTGGACCCCTCACATTGATTGATTTTATTTATACTGTGGTATGAATATGTGAATGATTATATTGATGTTATTGATCATATCGATGTCTGGAAATTGATTGAAAGCTAAAAATTTAGCTGAATGGATGTTTTGACATCATTGGATTCCAAAGATAAACGAAATTGAATTTTTGAGATTCAAGTAGAAAATTTCTAAGTGAATCAATTTTTGAAATGGAAGAAATTTTGAAGAAAGGAATTTTTAAAGTATAAAAGGTTAATTTTTATAATCTTATCGAATAAATTCCAGAATAAAGTGAAAATGCTAAATAAATGGATTTCATAAAACAGTGATTTTAAATTGAAGAAATTAATTTAAATTTGGATTTTTAAATAGATTGAAAGAGACAAAGAAATAAGTGGGAAGTCCAATTAGAAATTTATTTGGCTAATTGAAGCGAATTTGGAAAATCGATATGAAATTTATAGATGTATAAATTATAAAGTTAAATCGATATGAAATTTATAGATGTATAAATTGTAAGTAAAAAGAATGAAATTTATAGATTTATAAATTGTGAAGTTAAAATGAATGAAATTGTAGAATGGAAGATTTATAAGAAATTAACTTATAAAATTGGATTTTTACCTTTAAAGGGAGTATTGATCGAACTTGTTAATAAAGGGGATTTATAAATCAAAGTTATTGTGAAATATAAGGTTGAATTTATAAACGTTGTTTTATAAATCTGAAATCACTTATTTTAATAAGTGTATTATAGAAATTAATAAAAGGAGATTTATAAACCGAAGTTGTTATAAAATAGAAATGGAATTTATAAGCGTTGTTTTATAAATTCGAAATAAATTGAATTTGATGAATTAAATAGTGAAATGTGATTAGTGAAGTATATTCACGATTTTGGACAGTGAATATATTTTTGAAGTAGAATGGATATGGTTTTGGGAAAGCGATATTATAAAAATGAAGTAACTGTTTTAAAAGATGTTTTAAAACGTGTTAAGTATCGAATACATAGATTTCAACATTCATTGTTGAAATAGACGTTTTCGAGAAAAATAAGGAAATGGTAGACTATAACACTGTTGTTATAGTAAATGATTTCCGAAAGGAAATATTTTTATGTAGTATTGGGATTTATATATCTATTTTAATTTCGAATCCCTATACTAGTGATTTTGAGTCGTCGTAACGATGTTTTACGCAACATTCGTTTTTGACTCAAATAGATGTTAAAATTTATGATTTCCTTAAAGAATGAATATATACTTAATTTGATTTAAGTATATCGAATATTTTCAAATGTTGAAAATGAATGATTTGTGAAATACTTATTATTTAATAAGTATGGAAATGTTTTTCCAATATGAAATGAACTGTTTGAGATTTTATCTTCAAAGATAAAAAGAAATGTGGAAATTGATTTGAAATTGTTTTCAAACGGTTAAGTGTGGAAATTATATATCTAGTTAAAGATATTTTTGAAGAATAAATAATTTGGGAAAATTATTTGGAATCTGATGATGTTGCGCATCTTTATTGATAGTTAAATAACCGACTATCAATAATTACCTTTAGATAGGTATTTGTTGTGAATTGGATGAATTTGAATGCCACACTTATTTTTGAATAATCGCTCACTATTCGGGTTAGCCGGGAAAGGACCATGGGGTCGTATAACCCATTCCGAATATGTGATACGTCGTATGAATTGCATTCGAAGACCGGTGTTGAAGACCGGATATTTTTGAAAACGGAAGGATTACCGTCGAGTTACTCTACATCGGTTGATCTCCGGTTTAGAGGTTTTATCACCCTTAGTGACGGGAAGTCCTGACGTGATTGAAAATTATCCGGAATGGCAAGGGCTTCGTGAGAAGTGCCTTCGGTTCTGTTCGATCCCAGAACAGACTTATATGGATTGTGTGTCTGACGTTACAATTTGAGATATAAAGCTGATACCTTTCAAATACATTTCTGTTGGTGGCGGAGAATTTATTCTCTTAGCTTAACACCCTTCTCTGAGACGTACGAGCTCAGAGGTTATGTAGTTGAAATTTATCAGCGATATATCCCAATTTGGTAACGTGGCATATTGAGTGTTGCTGTGAAATGATCAGTGTTTGATCATTTGTGATATGATCATTTGTTTGATCTTATATCTTTGTGATCATAGGTTGATCATTTTGTTTGACCCGAAGCAGGGCTTTTTGAGAAAGCGTAGCTTTGTGGACGAGACTTCGTCGAGCCTCACACCCCGGAAATGGTCGAAACAGGAAGAATGCAGCAAGGTTCTAGGGAGTAGCGCCCCTTAGTGTATGTCATTCCTTCTGGATAAAGGTGGTATCATGGTATGGAGCCCAGATACTTAACCTCTGTGGTTACTGCATTATTATTATCTATGTGGTTTTGTTGCGAATCGGGGATCCTCGGGAAGATCGGTGACGATCGGGGGATGGCATACGTGTGTCAGTAGTTACCTATTTTTGCAGAGGTAACCCGGCCTTGTGTTGGCAGAGATCCGGTTAGGTTCTCGGGTCATCTATTCCAGGGACGTACCCATCGTGGATAGGAAGTTCCTTAGCCTGACCATTTGTTGGAAATCCAAAGAAACAATACGAGCCTTGTACGGTATTAGTTGTAGAACCTGCCATTCACTTATGGTGGCGCCCCACTGTTTGGATGGTAGCTATAGTAGGCATACGATACTGGTCGTATGTTGGCTAAGATTAATATTATACTTTCGAAATATTTTCTACACTATGCACTAATAATAATATCAAAAATGATTTGATTTTTGCGTAGTAAGCATCTTTGATTATCATAAGAAGAAATCTCCTCCAATTCTGCGTTTGCATTGTGTGTGTGGCGGGAGGTCTTATGGTAGTTTCATTTTCCAAAAGCATTTCGAATTGACTTTAAAAATATTCCTCTGTTTATTTTAAAGATAACTGTTTTACGATCTCACACCAGTCACCATGAGTGACTCGGAGTTTATTGTTTCCCTTCTAAACTCTGGGTGCCCACCAATTTCCACACGGGCAGCCTAGAGTTATATTATCAGGATATTCTGGATATTCTGGAGCTTGGAGATAAGCTGGAGTTCGAGACGTAGTATTTGTATCTGATATTATTTTATTCCGCTGTGTATTCTGTATGAGGACAAGTTTATATAACTGTCCATTGTTGTATATTGACTCTGATTGATGTATGTATAAACTGATATAGTTCTTTGTTTTAAAAGACTAGTGTTTATCTATTATATATTGTTCCGCTGCGATGTGTAAGATTCTGATATTGTTTTCTGTTCTGATGTGTTTTCTGTTGTTCTTCTTCTTTCTTTCTTCTCTTTTTCTTCTATCTTCTTCTTCTTCTACTTTTTCTTTTTCTTAAAACCCTCACTATTGGAGTTTCCGGCACTCGATTGCTCGGCAGTCGATAAAGTGAGTATCGATGTCGAATTTTCGAAAGTCGAAAATTTCGGTATGTGACAGCGTGGTATCAGAGCATATGGTTAAACGACAACCCTGCTCTGTTGGGTGTTACTCATTAGAGATAGAGTCAGTAGTACTCTAGAATGAGTTGAGTGTAATAATAGATATGAGCGCGTATTTGTTAGTGAATATAAAAATTGTTTTATATTGTGTTTGCTTATCCGTTGAGATGTTTATGAATTTTGGTCGGTATGTGGGACGCCATATTATCGATAGGGATTTCTAAACACTTAAACGAGGCAAGACGACATAGTATTGTTTTAAAAATAAGGTGAATGAAATAATTTTGCCCAAAACTATTTTTGTATAGAAAAGAAATGTTTTTCTATGAATTTCTATAGTATATGGATGCTTGTTTGTTAGGAAATAATAACATTGAGTTATTATCATTGTTATATGGGATTGAATAAGAAATTAAATGTATAACCAAAGATTGAAGATAAATTCATTAACAAATGAAATTAATAAATGTGAATCGAAAGTTAAGAAATAAAATTCACATATAAATGAAATTTAAGAATGTAAGTTATAAATGTAATTTGTAATTTAAAACGGAATTCCAGAGAAGTTTTCGGAAATGTTTTGAAAAGAATTGGAAAATTTTGGAGATTTGGAAAGTTTAATTCCTTTTTGATATGAAAATGAATTTCAAAGGTTTTGAAAAGTATTTTGGAAAGATGAAAAGCTCTAAACTCTTTTCGGTCACTGGAAAATAATTTCGGTAATGACTGCAGCATCACCGGTGTTCATTTTCGGGTTTCCAAAAGAGGAATTGCTGTTAAATTGTTTAAATGGAAGTTGTTTGGAAAATTTGGGTTTTGTTTTGGAAATTCAAAGGATAAATTGAATTGTTTTCAAAAATGGTTTTGAAAAGATTTAAAAGACTCTGGAATGCTATATAAAAATATTTATGGAATATTATTGAATTGATAACTTATACGAATTGAATCTTGATAGAATAAATTTAACTTAAAGGGTGGAGTTAAATTAAAGAAGTATAAGTGAATAAATTTGAATAAATGAAAATGGAATTTCAAAGAAGATAATGGAAATTAAAATTCCTTAAAGGAATGAAATTGTAAAGTGAAAGTATAAATGATTTTATAAATCGGAATGTAAGTAAGTTGAAGACTTATAAATATTTGAAATTTGATTGAAAATGAGATCCAAATCGAAATGAATGAATTAGGGAATGAACAAATAAATTGGCAATTGCAAGTGCAAGGAAATGAAATTGAAATGTTAAAATTCATTTTGAATTTGTAAGAAAGTAAGACTGAATTTGAATTTGATTGTGAAGGATTAAACTAAAATTAGTAAGTGAAGCTAATTGAATGACAGATAATTGATAAAATTCAATATTTCAGAATTGAAAGTAAATTGAATCCAAATTTAGTTGAAATGGTAAACTAAATACGAATGAATGGGAAATGTAAAATTGAATGAGAATAGATATATAACTTCAACAGTGAAGTAAAACTGTATAAGCAGTTTATATTGAAAAATTTTGTAATAGAATTTACAAAATGGTTTGAATATGTAACTAGATATTATGGCTAGTAGGATATACAGGTGTTATAAAGGAATTGGAATTTTGATTTTGAAGATAATTTGAATTGCTCGAAAAAGGTACGTATTTGAATTATAATATGAGTTTTTGATGATTTCTTGTCTAGCCGCTTGGCTTTTTCTTTTTCTTTTTGAAATCTGAGAGTCCGTAGGGACGTTTTGTAGTCGTACCGTATTAGCCGCGCAAAGGAGACGCTGGCAAAATTTTTCGGGAATTTAGGGCGTTAGAAAATTTTGAGAAATTTTTTGAAAGTTAAAATTTGAATTTAAGTTTAAATTTGAATTTTGAAGAAAAACAATGCTGTTGAACTTATAGTTGAAGTTGAAATTTAGTTGAACTAATAACGAATCTTTAGTAGAAAGATTTGTTTTGAAAATTGATAAAACTATTTGGATGTTGAAAAATAGTAGACGAGTTAAGGGCCACTTTTCCTAACTTGTAATTTCGAGGACGAAATTCTTTTAAGGAGGGAAGTCTGTAACGACCCTGAATTTTGAACGAATTAAATTGAGAATATTTAATTTATTTTAAATATTTGAACGATGATTTAATTTGAATCCCCGATATAACTCTGATTTTGGCGATTAAATTTTAAAAATTTAATCTATTGAACGGGATAAAAATTTATATCTTCAGTTTAGAGCCGACTAAAAATATTTCAAAGGCTTAGGAAATTTATATTGATAATACTGAAGACAATGAAAGCTTTAGAAATTGATTTGGTAACAATCTGTTCAGTTTTGAAATTAAATCGTTTGAATTGAATTTGAAAAATAGCGTTCCGTGGCGCAGTCTCGGAATTCGACGAAACCAGTTCCATTGGGTCCGTAATAGTTTGTTATTACCGGATTTTAAATTTCGTAGCGTTTGGAGTTGTTTTGAGAGCACACGATAGTTAAACGCGTAGAAATTAAAATGAGTTCAATTTAAATTTAAATTTAAATTTGGTCAACCTCGGTCACTTTCTTTCCTTTAAACACGCCGAATATCACGATACGAGATCGTGTAAAGGTTACCCCTTCGTTTCAAAGTATGGCCGCATATCCTTTCATCTCGTTCAAATATTCATTCAAAAGTAACGAAGATAAAAAAATGGTTGCTTCTCCTCTAATTCGAAAATCGATTCTCGATTCGTTCCAGAGATTTAAATAAAACCGAGCTACCCCATCTTCCTCTATTCGAAATAAATCGTTCAGCCTCTTTTGAAGAAAAAAAATATACAGATCAAATCGATCGCGCGAGCAAAGAGGGAGGGATCGCGAATCCAGAAATCGCGAGGTGGTGGCAATCTCGATCGGGGTTGGGGCGGCGCTTGGAGTTTGGTGGTGCCGCGATGGGTCGCGAGCGAGCGAGGCAGTGTGGTTCGTGGCGCGGGGCACGAGCAGCTCGGGATTGGGTCTCGAGGGGATTCGCGGCGATCTGGTGGCGCGCGATTCGAGATGTCAAAGGCGACAGATGTTGGTGATGCAATTCAGTTAGCTAGGATTCACGGTGATGCGAGAAGTATCGTGTTTGGGGAAGCTAGTGGCGGCAGGCGATTCGAGCCTGTAGCGGAGTGATGCTCGAACGTCTGTGGATCGCGAGCGTGCGGTGGAGATAGTTCGACGATCTGGGTTGGTTCCTACGAGCGGCAGTGTTGATGAGGGCATTGCGATGAGGTTGTCTCCTATTCAAGCGTGCTTGAGAGATGGGTGTCACGGTTGTAAGGTATTCCCCTTTAGTTTTTACAAATTACAGTAGAATGTATAACAGCCCTTCTGTTTTAATTTAACAAAAGAAAAAAAAATATAGAGTTTAAAGCAGGAGTTTTGTCTGGTTTGCAAAAATATAACTGCAGACAGTAAAATTTAAATTTGTTAAATTTCGAAACAGTTTTGTTTTAAATTTGAAAGTATTAGTTTAAGAATCAAAAGTGTTAGTTACTTAAATTTATAAGAGAAAATTGGGTTTAAGGAATTTAATTTTTAGTTTAAATTAAATAAAGCTATTAAATGGGAATTTATCATTCGATTTGTTCGAATTTAATTAAATTGTATAAATTGTTTATACAAGGTTAAAAGATCGTGAAAAACAATCTGGAATGGAAAAATGGGATGGCCAAAAAAATTAAAAGGGCTAAGGTGAGATCTTCTCACTCGAAAATTGAATGTGGAATTTTTGCAGTTATTGATTGCTATTGATTGTTGATATTAGATATGATAGGATATATCTATTTATATATAGCAATATATACATATTGGCATATGTATATATTGGATTGATGATTTCCCGCCTCGTATAGCGGATGAGACCCTATTGCGCCGTTAGTAAGCGGATTTTTATAAAACCCATATACCGCGATAATTCCGTACTGGAGCGGAATTGGTATTGTGCTAACGTCTTTGGATGCAGAGAAACAGGTTGGAGGGATCCAACTGGACCCCTCACATTGATTGGTTTTATTTATACTGTGGTATGAATATGTGAATGATTATATTGATGTTATTGATCATATCGATGTCTGGAAATTGATTGAAAGCTAAAAATTTAGCTGAATGGATGTTTTGACATCATTGGATTCCAAAGATAAACGAAATTGAATTTTTGAGATTCAAGTAGAAAATTTCTAAGTGAATCAATTTTTGAAATGGAAGAAATTTTGAAGAAAGGAATTTTTAAAGTATAAAAGGTTAATTTTTATAATCTTATCGAATAAATTCCAGAATAAAGTGAAAATGCTAAATAAATGGATTTCATAAAACAGTGATTTTAAATTGAAGAAATTAATTTAAATTTGGATTTTTAAATAGATTGAAAGAGACAAAGAAATAAGTGGGAAGTCCAATTAGAAATTTATTTGGCTAATTGAAGCGAATTTGGAAAATCGATATGAAATTTATAGATGTATAAATTATAAAGTTAAATCGATATGAAATTTATAGATGTATAAATTGTAAGTAAAAAGAATGAAATTTATAGATTTATAAATTGTGAAGTTAAAATGAATGAAATTGTAGAATGGAAGATTTATAAGAAATTAACTTATAAAATTGGATTTTTACCTTTAAAGGGAGTATTGATCGAACTTGTTAATAAAGGGGATTTATAAATCAAAGTTATTGTGAAATATAAGGTTGAATTTATAAACGTTGTTTTATAAATCTGAAATCACTTATTTTAATAAGTGTATTATAGAAATTAATAAAAGGAGATTTATAAACCGAAGTTGTTATAAAATAGAAATGGAATTTATAAGCGTTGTTTTATAAATTCGAAATAAATTGAATTTGATGAATTAAATAGTGAAATGTGATTAGTGAAGTATATTCACGATTTTGGACAGTGAATATATTTTTGAAGTAGAATGGATATGGTTTTGGGAAAGCGATATTATAAAAATGAAGTAACTGTTTTAAAAGATGTTTTAAAACGTGTTAAGTATCGAATACATAGATTTCAACATTCATTGTTGAAATAGACGTTTTCGAGAAAAATAAGGAAATGGTAGACTATAACACTGTTGTTATAGTAAATGATTTCCGAAAGGAAATATTTTTATGTAGTATTGGGATTTATATATCTATTTTAATTTCGAATCCCTATACTAGTGATTTTGAGTCGTCGTAACGATGTTTTACGCAACATTCGTTTTTGACTCAAATAGATGTTAAAATTTATGATTTCCTTAAAGAATGAATATATACTTAATTTGATTTAAGTATATCGAATATTTTCAAATGTTGAAAATGAATGATTTGTGAAATACTTATTATTTAATAAGTATGGAAATGTTTTTCCAATATGAAATGAACTGTTTGAGATTTTATCTTCAAAGATAAAAAGAAATGTGGAAATTGATTTGAAATTGTTTTCAAACGGTTAAGTGTGGAAATTATATATCTAGTTAAAGATATTTTTGAAGAATAAATAATTTGGGAAAATTATTTGGAATCTGATGATGTTGCGCATCTTTATTGATAGTTAAATAACCGACTATCAATAATTACCTTTAGATAGGTATTTGTTGTGAATTGGATGAATTTGAATGCCACACTTATTTTTGAATAATCGCTCACTATTCGGGTTAGCCGGGAAAGGACCATGGGGTCGTATAACCCATTCCGAATATGTGATACGTCGTATGAATTTTGCATTCGAAGACCGGTGTTGAAGACCGGATATTTTTGAAAACGGAAGGATTACCGTCGAGTTACTCTACATCGGCTGATCTCCGGTTTAGAGGTTTTATCACCCTTAGTGACGGGAAGTCCTGACGTGATTGAAAATTATCCGGAATGGCAAGGGCTTCGTGAGAAGTGCCTTCGGTTCTGTTCGATCCCAGAACAGACTTATATGGATTGTGTGTCTGACGTTACAATTTGAGATATAAAGCTGATACCTTTCAAATACATTTCTGTTGGTGGCGGAGAATTTATTCTCTTAGCTTAACACCCTTCTCTGAGACGTACGAGCTCAGAGGTTATGTAGTTGAAATTTATCAGCGATATATCCCAATTTGGTAACGTGGCATACTGAGTGTTGCTGTGAAATGATCAGTGTTTGATCATTTGTGATATGATCATTTGTTTGATCTTATATCTTTGTGATCATAGGTTGATCATTTTGTTTGACCCGAAGCAGGGCTTTTTGAGAAAGCGTAGCTTTGTGGACGAGACTTCGTCGAGCCTCACACCCCGGAAATGGTTGAAACAGGAAGAATGCAGCAAGGTTCTAGGGAGTAGCGCCCCTTAGTGTATGTCATTCCTTCTGGATAAAGGTGGTATCATGGTATGGAGCCCAGATACTTAACCTCTGTGGTTACTGCATTATTATTATCTATGTGGTTTTGTTGCGAATCGGGGATCCTCGGGAAGATCGGTGACGATCGGGGGATGGCATACGCGTGTCAGTAGTTACCTATTTTTGCAGAGGTAACCCGGCCTTGTGTTGGCAGAGATCCGGTTAGGTTCTCGGGTCGTCTATTCCAGGGACGTACCCATCGTGGATAGGAAGTTCCTTAGCCTGACCATTTGTTGGAAATCCAAAGAAACAATACGAGCCTTGTACGGTATTAGTTGTAGAACCTGCCATTCACTTATGGTGGCGCCCCACTATTTGGATGGTAGCTATAGTAGGCATACGATACTGGTCGTATGTTGGCTAAGATTAATATTATACTTTCGAAATATTTTCTACACTATGCACTAATAATAATATCAAAAATGATTTGATTTTTGCGTAGTAAGCATCTTTGATTATCATAAGAAGAAATCTCCTCCAATTCTGCGTTTGCATTGTGTGTGTGGCGGGAGGTCTTATGGTAGTTTCATTTTCCAAAAGCATTTCGAATTGACTTTAAAAATATTCCTCTGTTTATTTTAAAGATAACTGTTTTACGATCTCACACCAGTCACCATGACTGACTCGGAGTTTATTGTTTCCCTTCTAAACTCTGGGTGCCCACCAATTTCCACACGGGCAGCCTAGAGTTATATTATCAGGATATTCTGGATATTCTGGAGCTTGGAGATAAGCTGGAGTTCGAGACGTAGTATTTGTATCTGATATTATTTTAGTCCGCTGTGTATTCTGTATGAGGACAAGTTTATATAACTATCCATTGTTGTATATTGACTCTGATTGATGTATGTATAAACTGATATAGTTCTTTGTTTTAAAAGACTAGTGTTTATCTATTATATATTGTTCCGCTGCGATGTGTAAGATTCTGATATTGTTTTCTGTTCTGATGTGTTTTCTGTTGTTCTTCTTCTTTCTTTCTTCTCTTTTTCTTCTATCTTCTTCTTCTTCTACTTTTTCTTTTTCTTAAAACCCTCACTATTGGAGTTTCCGGCACTCGATTGCTCGGCAGTCGATAAAGTGAGTATCGATGTCGAATTTTCGAAAGTCGAAAATTTCGGTATGTGACAGGTTGAAATGATACATACCCGAACGGACTTTAGAATAAGGGAAGATCGTTATGGGCTGAAATGATAGGCCTGAACGATTTTCAATTAAAATTTTATTTACTTGGGATTGCGGGTTTGAAATGATAAAACCCGGATTTTTCTTTGTAAATTATGGATTGAAATGATATAGTATACGTATCACTTGACTTAGGCAAGAAAATAATATACAGACCCGTGGTTATTTTTCTGTATTTTCTGGATACCTTTAAATAATTTAAATATGGTAATAATATTAAATTGATTTAAATCGAATTTTTTTTTAAATGATTTATTTAGAATAGAAATGATTTTTCTATGTGATAAAAAAATAAATAAATGGGAAATATTGATTTTTGAAATGGAACTTAAATTTGATAGTTTGACTAAAAATGAAAGATGGAAACTTAAGTTAATTTAAATTGAAATGAAAACTGAGTTTTTAAAATGGTTGAAATTGGAGTTTGAGTTTAAAATGTTGAAATGAATTGTTTAAATGAAAGTGGGATTTACACACTTGAATTTAATAAGCGAACTTGTAAGTTTTGGTTTTGATTTGTAAAATTTCTCTTTAAAATAAATTGGTTAAAGGATTTAAATGAACATTTTAATGTATGATTTTATAAGTTCTGAACTAGGTAGAATCTGTAGCACTTGTTAAGTGCTGTGGTTATATAAGTGAACCAAAAGACTAAAATGAACTAAGGCTATGATAGTACTTGGTAAGTGCTGTTGTAGCAGAAACTAAAATTGAACCTGAACTAATAAAAGGGCTACTGTAGCACTTGTTAAGGACTGTAGTAGGCTGAAATATGATTTTTGTTTAAAACTGAACTGTTATAGCAGTTTATAAATGTTGTTTTGCTGAATAAAATGTTTTCAAATATAACCTATAGCAGTTGTTTTTAAATGCTGTGAAATGCTGAAATTTTAATAATTAGGGTTTTTGACTTAGTAAACGAACTCAGAATGGTTTGAAACTTTGGAAATTGAATACTTGATTTGGAAATATAATAATTACACTTTTAAAAGGTTTAAATGAATTATTTGATTGTAATATAAACTATTTAAAAGGTGACTTGAAATGATAATAAATGAAGTATACCTTTAAATTTAAAAGGTATTTAAAGTTGAATATTTAGATTTGAACTCAAATGATATTTGGAATATTAAAATGATTTGAAATGAAGTTTTGGAATGATATGATATTTTAAAAATATGGAAATGGTTTGGAATTAATTTAATCTTTATTTTGATAAAGATTTGGATTTGAAATGATATTCTATTTTGAAGTATAAACTGTTTTTAAACTTATAACCATGGGTTATAATAACGTTGGGTTATTAAAGAGGACGGGATCAGATATGGACATACTCCCTATTTTACCGAAAACCACTTTGGCAACTGTGTACGCGGTGGAGATTCCAGAATGAAGTAGGATGGTGGTGACGTTCTTAAGGTATGTTACGTGGACCCAACTCCCGTGAGTTGGCATAAGGTGGCTAAAACAGGAGCGATCTCGGACCAGTGAGGTAGCACCTCTTCTCGGACACATTTCTTCGATATTATACTCTTACTTGTGATTTGACTAGATGGCCATCCTCCGATTTGGGAATGTTGTTCGAGGTGGAACGGTAGTGGCTGCTATGCGTATCCATCAGTCCGTGTGCGTAATTGGTATATCTACCCTGGCATTGCCTAGTTGTGCCGTGTCACCTACCATATCGAGATTTACTACGATTATGATTTTAAGATCCGACCGCGTTAAGGTTCTCCATCCCCATAACGCTATTTTCCGATATGATTATACTTTACTTATTTAGACACTATTATAATAGCGAATATTACTACATAGTAGATATTTTAACGGATCCTTAGAGGATGGGAGGTCCCAAGCATCTTCTAAGTTACTTGTACCTTTACTACAGTTCACTTGAGTTGGTTTACATTGTATAAGTATGTATATCCTGACTCGAGTGTTTATGTTTTATTTTACGCTCGGTTCAGCCTGAGTTATTCACTATAACGGCCCACTATTTTGGACCATTCAAATCGACAATAAATCCACACATGTCTGACTTGAATAATTCAAAATATCAGATTGTTAATTTAAATTTGGCAAAAACTCAGAATATACAGTAAATAAATCAATCACAGAATCACAGACACAGAGTAATACAATAATACGCAGCGGAATAGATAAAATAGTAGTTCATGAAGCTACTATATAAACATCAGAGTTAGAAATAAAATACAACAGAATATCTCAAATGTAGTGAAGTCTCCAGCACAACAGATGACTTCTCTGAACAAATCAACTAGAAGAGCTGAAAGCTGAGGCGATAGTTGGATCTCCAAACGAAGCTCCAAACTCCAAAGGTGAGTCTCAAATGCTGTATCACTCAGTCTGACCCGAGCGTAAAGCAAAACACAAAACACTCGAGTCAGGATTAACAATCTTATATAAATAAATCCAACTCAAGTGAAATATCAACTGAAATACAAGTAACTTAAAGGATGTTTGGGATAACCATCCTCTAAGGATCTTCAGAACTATCTACAAGGTGGAAATATATATTATAACACCGTGGTCATTTCAATTTAATTTATACTTCAAACCCAATATCATTTCATTTCAAATATATCTATTTTCCAAAATAGTATATATATAGGTTAAATAATTTATAAAGTAAAGTATTTATAATTTCCTCAAGTTTCACAAATCGGTTCAAATTAACTCAAATTCCAAATTCAAATTTGTTCAAAGCTCAATTCATCAATTCAATTCAGTTCTAAATATACCCTTTAAATTTTCAATATATTTCAAAGCTTTAATATTCAACATTTTCAAAGTTAAATTTAACAGTTCATATAGCTCTTTATTTAACTTCCTTATTATCTAATCAGGGAATATCCACTTAATAAATTCAGTATCATTTGACTAGCCTTAAATTTCATTTTTTACTAAATATTTCTTTAAAATTATTTAAACAAGAAATATTCATTAAATTATTTAAATCAAATTCAAGTTATAAATCATATCTTAAATTCTAATTTCAATAAGCTTTGTATTGGTTTAATTAAATAAAATTCTTTACTAAATTCAAATTATCATCCCAACCTTAACTTATTCAAAAAAAATTTTACCAAATCTATTTTGAAATATAAATTTTATACTTCACATATTATATGTATTAAATCCATCTTAATTAAATTAAGTATCATTATTAAATCTATATATATCATTACCATTTATATATAAACTTTTAAGAATCAACATTTGTTAAGACCGTATATTTCTTTCCAAAACCATAGAATTCAATTTCAAAATATTTATATATATATGGACCAACGGTGTCTGTATATATATTTATCATATGGTTAAGTGATATGGATATTTATCATTTCAATCCAAAATTTAAATATATACGGGTAGACATCATCTCGACCCGTAATCCCAATTTCAATTCAAATGAAAATCGCTTGGGTTTATCATTTCAACCCATAACGATTTTCTCCTATTCTACAGTCCGTTCGGGTATGTATCATTTCAACCCATAGTGAATTCTATACTAACAGGGAACTTGCAGAGTGATAACGGATAATATAAAATACAACAACAGGCATATATCATAAATAACAATATAATACAGACAACAAGATATGGTGTCATATCCCATAGGTGAACAGTTACAAATAATAGCATATATGACAATTTAAATAACTACAACATCATATTTCAATTGTCGTTTCGATTGAAATCAAATTATATAAATATAAGAACGTTAAATCGTGAGTGATTACTCACCTTTCGAGGCTAGAGATGAATGAGAATGGGTGTGTTACGAACTGGATCACGATCTAGACCGTCGGACAAATCCAAACAACAATTTCAAAGCGAGGTAAGCTGAAAGTGGGTTGACGGGCAAAACTGAAAGATAGGGATTGATGAGAACGAATCAGAATCATCTAGATAGAACAGAATATGATTATTACCTCGTTGAATTAATATTTAAAACAAATAAATAAAATATATATAATTTAAAAATCATTACTTTTAAACACATATATTTAAGAGTCAATTTATTTTAAACTTTCAAATCAAAACAACTTTGTATGCACAGATCTATGATAAAAACAAAGATGTAATGCATGTATGTAGGTAGAATTGTGAACCAACCATATGTAAACTAATGCAAACTCTTGAAATGCAGCGATGTACGTATACTGTTATGTAAACTGTACTAAATGCATACCTATAAACAAGCATTTTATATATGCTTACAATATAAAGAATTTTAATAAAACCATTAATCATCTCATATTATAATAATAACCTCTGTACTATCAATTCAATTATAACAGTGGATATGCAACTATATATGATAATATGCAACTACGCCCATATATGCTTATACTTATATACTAAATAAACTAATCTGTAAGTCAACTGACAATAGTTAAGTTTCGAAAGTTTATTATAATTTATATATATGTATAACTGAGACCATAGTACTTTCATTGTATAAACTTATATATTTTATACGAAAATATAAATATGTATGTGACATACTGCAAACATTAGTTATAATGTCTTATGTATACTATATATATAACCATTGTATACTTTATTTTAACTGTTTCCAACACATCTAAAATGCCATCACGGCTGTGCATATAAACAATAATAAAATTCAAAAATCAATGTATATACACCGCCAAACTAATATATAAATACTTAATATATATAAACGCATACATTCAAACTACAAAACAATGTATATAATATGTATGAACTTTCATAACTTATATACTTAAAATATAACTGTAAAATCTGTATAGCCTTTATTACAAATAACCATATATACACTACATATATTAACTTTTAAAATATATATACAACATTGTATACAAAACAATATTATATACATACTATGTCAACAGAATATATGAAAACCCGAACCCACTTCCACTGATCTATGGTTTAAGCAAATCAGCTTGTATGTAAGTAAAGCTATTTTACTCTGTACAAAAACTTTAACAAACAAAACATATAATAGAATATACTAAAGTTTGATAGGATACTACAACATTTATTATAAAACAACACGTTGTCAAAACTTCCAACGTAAATATTCACCTTATATATAACAGAACGAAGCAAGGCGGGAAGGTCAGGAAGGCGAGGCTGGTGAGCACGGTTGGAGAAGTGGAGCACTGGACTGCCATGAGGCGGTGTCAGGTCTGGTCACGAGATGTCGGAGGGTGACTACATGGCTCGGCAAAGGTGGTTGAGTTGCCGCGGCCATTGCTTTTGGTCAGAGGGGCTTTTGTGGGTGCTGCGCCTGGTGGAGCCGAAAGGTGGCTGGCAGTTGAAGCTTGTGGACGAGGTGGGGTTGCTGACACGCGGCAGTATGGGTTGCACGCACGTGTGATGCTGGTAGACGAGGCGCAAGGCCAAGGGGAGGGCGGATCTGGAGGGGAGAGCGAGAGGGAAGGAGAATACGTGGAGATGACCTTCGGTATGCGTGCTGCTGCGAGGTGATGGGGTCGGCAGTTGTTGAGTGGGAGGCGTGGGAAACAAAATGGAGGAGGAAGGAAAAATAAAATAAGAGGAAACATGGCTTCGGGGTAGGCAAAAAGTGAGGAGGAAGGAGAAAAGTGAGGAGACTCCGTCAAAAAGTAATGAGGAAATAGTTCAGATCTCAAGATAACTTTGTTTCATTTTTAAAATAAATAGAGTGCCAAAAGAAAGAATGGAAGGCAGACAAATAGGCTGAGAAAACGTACAAAAAAAGTAAAGTAGGAATAGTGAAATTCCAACGGTCAAGTGGTGATATGCTGGGCATTTAAAACAATTTATTGATTGTTAGGATAGCACGTTTCAGATTGAAACGTACAGGGAAAAAGGGATTCAAAATTTAGGTACCGTTATGACGAGTTGTTTCCTCGTCATCGTTACATACCGGACCTCAATCTATCGAAATAAATATACCGCTGGGATCTGCACGACGAGACGATCAAAACGGTATACATATATCGGTGGTACGATCATTCGATCAAAAGTTGATAATCGGTGCTGAAAGATGCTGCTATTTTGCCAGAATTAAGATAAACGGAGCAATAGAAGTCCAAATTTCGCGAAACGAATTTCGCAGTCTGATTCAGAATGCTCTGAATGAATTTTATCCTGTTGACATATTTTGGTTTCGGAAAACTTTTAAATTCACTGTTATTAACCGGTTTGATTTGAACTAAAATTTCACAGAAAAAAACTTTAATATTATCAGATGAAAATTTACCAGTTGCTATATTAAAATAGACGTATTCCAAATAGTAAATTTTTATTTTCAAATTTTATTGTTTTAAAATTTCACAAAATTTCAATTAATTACGTCATAAAAATTATTAAAATTTACGGGTCGTTACATTCACAGATTTGGATTTCCACTCTCTTGGAGATTTGAATCGTTGGAGATCATCTGCTTGTCATGTCCTATCTATTTCAGTTCTGTTGCTCTACTCAGCTTGTACTTGGTTATTGTATTTAGACTTCTGTTGTACTCTATTTCTTCTGTTGTACTCTATTCCTTCTGTTGTATCTTATTTAACTTTGTTATATTTATATAGTAGCTTCATGAACTACTATTTCTTTTACTTCCGCTGCATTATTTTACTCTGTGTCTGTGATCTGTGCTTATATTTATTTACTGTATATTCTGAGATTTGCCAAATTTTATTTACAACGCGGTATTTTGAGCAATTCAACTCCGGCATGTGTGTCTACCTATACACTTATAATGGATGCGAATGGTTGAAAATATCAGGACGTTACAGTTTCCAACTTTAAAAAATTCGCTATAGCTCCACTACGATCGAATCAAAGCCTATGGAATCGAGCCTTGGACCTTTGAATGGGCTTGGCTTATGCTTGCAAGTGGAAGTGGCTTAGCCTTAGGTAGTAGGAGGTGGTGGCCGTGGGTTTTGAGTGGAGGAAAGAGTGGTTTGAGCTTGTTTTGAAGTGGATTACTAATGTATATATATTTATATAAATTTATTTTCTTTTTTACTAATTTTTTCTTCATAATTTTCCTAAGTAGAGAAGCCATTAAAAAGGAGTATAAAGTGATGAAGAAGCTTCGGAATTTATGTATAAATGAAGTGAAGGTAGAGGGTGGTATTTATAGGAAAAAATGTGAATTATATATCATGACATTTATGTTCATATACATCATCATTTCATCACCACCACACCCTCCTCCTCCATCACTATGCATAACTGAACACCCCCTATGGGTATGAGTTGATGTGTGTAAGAGTGAAGTGAAGTTTGCTTTTTAAATGTGAAAATATCTTAGATCTTTTGTTATATATATATATATATAAGTGTATATGTATATTTGTATGTATATATGTGTTCACGTATATGTTAGTGTGTGCATGTGTATGTTATATATGTGAATAAGACATATAAATAAGGTTGCAACAACTTTAAACAACTTCTGTTCGTTAAACCATTGAAAATCAGGAAGCCGATTCCCGGTCACATTTTCACTTATAAATTAATTTACATATAAATGTAAAAAAAATTTGAAAACTAATTTCTTATCATATTTAACTAATTAAAATGATCACATTTGATTTATAAAACCAAAGAAATTATTATTAAACAATTGTTTACAAAAAGTGCTAATATATCGATAAAGCGATATCAATTTTCCTTATAATTTCAAATTAAATACATGTCTTTATAAAACTATTATAAATGATTTGTTATCAATTCATAACAAATTAAAGTGAATTATTATCATTTTAAAACAATTATTCGAATAATTACACGAATTATTAAATCATTAAATCTCAATTTAAATTCATAAATTAATTATTGAATATGATGCCATTACTGATGGTGTCACAAATACATTTTATTTTCCAAAATAAAATAAATAATTTTATTTCATATTCTTATTTAAATGGATAAATAAGTGTATGTATCCAGCTCCGTGCACGACTTCTGATAATTATGGAGCTGTTTATCTATAAAAAGGTTTTCAGTCATTTTATTGATATTTTTCCAAAGTACATATTTTTGTAAATATTTATTCAAAAATAAGATTACCATCATTCTTGTTCAAAACATCATAACCTATGTTTTAAAAGGCCTTATATTTGAATATTTAAAAATAAATGTAATTTATCAAATCGATAAATTTGCGGGTCGTTACAATATCAATGTACATAATCTCAGAGTACACAACAAGATAACATATTAAATACAACCGAAAAGATAGATCAAATATATACAAGGAAATGTATACAAGATAGAGACACGAATACAAGATAACATATATAACGAGTACAACCAAACTTGGTAGAATATACACAACAAGGTCCATATCCTAACATATACATACAAGATATGTAGTCAACGTCTAACAAATGGTCCATCAAGAGAATAAGTATAAATAAGAGAGACGGCTCCAAGCTAAGCTGCTACAAGATCAACGGGCACCTAAGACTACTTGGTCTGACCTGAGTATTATTATAAAATAATAAACGGGTCGGTCTCGTACTAATTCTAAATAGTTAGATGGTGCAGTAAAAGATATAGAGTATAACGTAGACATAATGGCGTATATATATGCATAAGGATAATATCTTTCAATATAGTAACTTATAAGATAGTGCCGCAAGTAAAGAAAATACTAAAAGAGAGTGAATAGCATCTCCAAATTGAAATCCCCAAACCAAAATCATTTAAATCCTATAATAGGAATGAATAACATCCTCAAATCGAAATCACTAAACCCAAATACTCGAAAATTGCCGATCATAGGTGAAAGCGAAAATATGGTGAAATCCTAAATTTGCAAATCAAATTCAAAATTCGGAATCAATAATAAAATGGAACCATAAAAAAAAGGCAAGCACAAGGCTACACCTAACGAAGATGAGCACGAGGCTATGCCTAACATAGACATACCCGAAGGTAGCATCTAACCAGAGATATCCAAAGATCACGCCTAATAGAGACAAGCACGAGGCTACATCTAACAGGGACGCACCCGAAGGAAGCGCCTAACCGGAGATGGATAAAAAAATCATGCCTAATAGAGAGGAGCATGAGGGTACATCTAATAGAGACATACACGTAGGTAGCGCCTAATCGAAAGTGTCACATACTTCCACTCAATAACTAAATGGATTTTGCCAAAATGTCCCATACCATCCGACGAACTTCAACTATTTACTAAGTGATCATAAACTCTACTTAGTAAAATAGACTTAGCGATATAATAGAATATAATAAAAATGTTCAACCGGGCGAGCCTGGAAATTAATTGATAAAGTAAACACAAGCGTTTCATACCACTTGTTTTACTAAACCTTTTAATTAAATTTCTCATCTAATTGAGATAATAGTTTATATTGGAATTAGTTTGACAATTCCTTTTTAAAATATTTGTTTACGTAAGAGAATTGATAATATTTGAAATAAGATTTCTATAAATTGTGTGTATATAGGAAACTAGATTGGAAGACCTTTTTAAAACATTTGCTTTGAAAGAGGATATTGATAACTTAAAATCACTTTTGTACCTAATAGTAATAAACAATTTAGAAGATGCTTATTTGAAATACATTTGAAACCAAATCAGTAAGAACATATGATTTGAAAACAATAATTATCAAAACTATTTCATTAGTCATTGAAAACAACTATAAATTTATTCAAGCTATAAGCATTAAAGTGTACGCAATGGATAGTATTTGGAGATGTCAAGAACACAAAAATAATACAAGAAAAACTAGAGAAAGAAATGCAAATAAAACAGGAACTCGAATGGGCAGAAATACAGTATTGTGACGCCCCACCTCTATGCTCATAATAACAAAGAGTATTAAAAGAAATACTGTCTATTATTACGAAGAATAAGGCTGGATAGGAGCGACCATCCGTAATTGGCCTTACACTAATATTGGTTATCTCGATAGGAGTGGTATATACTTTTTATTTTTCATCTATTATTTATTTACTCCCATAGACATATCCAATTATCAGTGTAAAACAAACTACGATAGTTCATAATAGTTTAGGACATTAGATATAACACTAACACAGATAATATAAATGCGGAACACAGATTAACAAAAATCTCATATATATATAACCGATGTCAGTTACAATATAGTTGACACGATACATATGATACAACTACAACTGTCGACTCTAGAAGTTATATATGCAAATACATTATCGACTAATATACATGAATACATAGCGTTCTATACAATGACGCGACTACTACACAATGACACTGACAACTTCAGAAGATGTAAAAAGTCTTCATATCCTGAACAGCTACTCAAAGCAAGAAATCTACAACCTGAAATAACTCGGGTCTGACCCGAGTATTACATTCAAAAGAAAATAATACACGGGTCAGTCTAATTCAAACTCAGTGTAACGACCCGATATTTTCAACCATTCGCATCCATTATAAGTGTATAGGTAGACACTCATGCCGGAGTTGAATTGCTCAAAATACCGCGTTGTAATTAAAATTTGGCAAATCTCAGAATATACAGTAAATAAATATAATCACAGATCACAGACACAGAGTAAAATAATGCAGCGGAAGTAAAAGAAATAGTAGTTCATGAAGCTACTATATAAATATATCAGAGTACATAAGATACAATAGAAGAAATAGAGTACAACGGAACTATAAATAAGATAACCAAGTACAAGCTGAACAGAGCAACATAACTGAAGTCGATAGAACAAGACTAGCAGATAATCTCCAGCGATTCAAATCTCCAGAAGGTGGAAATCCAAATCTGTGAATACTCAGGCTGACCCGAGCGTAAAGCAAAACACAAACACTCGAGTCAGGACAATATATACTTATATAATATAAACCAACTCAAGTGAACTGTAATAAGGTACAAGTAACTTAAAGAATGCTTGGGACCGCCCATTCTTTAAGGATCCGTTAAACTATCTACTATGTAGTAATATTCGCTATTATAATAATGTCTAATCAGTAAAGTATAATCATATAGAAAATAGCGTTAAGGGGATGGAGAACCTTAACGCGGTCGGATCTTAAAATCATAATCGTAGTAAAGCTCGATATGGTAGGTGACACGGCACAACTAGGCAATGCCAGGGTAGATATACCAATTACGCATCCGGACTAGTGGTGACGCATAGCAGCCACTACCGCCCACCTGGAACAACACTCCCAATCAAGGGTGGCCACCAAATCAATCACAAGTAATAGAATGGTATCGAAGAAGTGTGTCCGATAAGAGGTGCTACCTCCTTGGTCCGTCAATCGCTCCTGTTTTAGCCACCTTATGCCAACTCACGGGAGTTGGGTCCACGTAACATACCTTAAGAACGTCGCCACCATCCTACTTCATTCTGGAATCTCCACCGCGTACACAGTTGTCAAAGTGGTTTTCGGTATCGACAGAGAGTATGTCCATATCCGATCCCGGTCTCTTTAACAACCAATCGTTATTATAACCCGTGGTTATAACTTTTAAACAATACTTTACTTCAAAATAAAATATCATTTCAAAACCATATATTTATCAAAATAAAGATTTATCAATTCTAAATCATTTCAATATCTCAAAATATCATATCTTTCCAAAACTTCATTTCAAATCATTTTAATATATCAATTATCAATCTTTCCAAATCTTCATTTCAAATCATTTTAATATATCAATTATCAATCTTTCCAAATCTTCATTTCAAATCATTTTAATATAATAAAATATCATATCCTTACAAATCCAAATATTCAACTTTAATTACCTTTTAAATTCAAAGATATCGTTCATTTACTATCATTTCAAATCACCTTTAAATAGTTTATATTCCAATCAAAATAATTCATTTAAACCTTTTAAAAGTGTAATTATTATATTTTCAAATCAAGTATTCAATTTCCAAAGTTTCAAACCATTCTGAGTTCGTTTACTAAGTCAAAACCCTAATTATTAAAATTTCAGCATTTCACAGCATTTAAAAACAACTGTTATAAGTTATATATGAAAACATTTTTAATTCAGCAAAGACAGCACTTAAAACTGCTGTTAAAACTCAGTTTTTAGTTAAATTATAGTTCAAAACAGAAAAGACAGCATTTCAGAAGTGCTGCGGTAGTTCAGATTTCAAAACAAGGGTTAAATTTGGTTTCAGCAAAGACTGCAGACCATTATAGCATTTCCAGAGAATGCTATAATAGGCCTGAGTTCAATATTAGCCTATAAGTTCAACTACAGCAACTGCAGCATTTCAGAAATGCTGTAGTAGCCCTTTTATTCAATTTTTAGTGTAATTCAGAACCATAGCATTTCTGAATGCTATTAAAATTGATTTCCAGCTTTTTAGTGTATTTCCAGCAATTAAATAACTTCATTTTAAACTCTTTAAACATTTTAAAAATCATAATTTAACATTTAAAATGTTCATTTACATATCATTTAACATGTATCTTTTTCACAATAAATTTCTTATAATTAAATCCAATTTTCAACAATTTACTTAATAAATTTAAGTGTAAAAGTTTCCAATTCTTCACATTTCAACAAATAACTTAACACTTCAAATTTAAATTACCATTTAACAAATTTAACTAAATTTCCAATTTTATTTAATTAACTTAACCCTTTAATTAAAACCAAATTTCACATTTCCTAGTCAAGTTATATTTTAAAAGATCACTTTTAAACATTCATTTATTTAACCACTTAAACTCATAGAAAAATCAATAATACTTTAATAAATCGCTTAAATTCAAATTTAATCAAATTATCATATTTACCATTTCCAAATAAAATTTAATATCCATTTTATTTATATAACTTAAATATCATTTTTAACCACAATTTCAAATTTCCAACTTAAGTTATATTTCAAAATCCAGTTAAACCATTCATTAATTACATTTTTAACACATAGAAAAATCATAATTTCTTTAATTCAAAATATTTCAAAATCTGTTTAAATCAAATGTCATAAATTTATATTTTTAAAATACTTAAAAATATTCAAAACACTTTATAAAATAACCACGGGCCTGTATAAAATTTTCTAGCCTAGGTCAAGTGATACGGATATGTATCATTTCAATCCGCAGTTAAAAAAAGAAAAATCCGGGTTCTATCATTTCAAACCCGCAATCCCAAGTTAAAATAAATTAAATAAAAACCATTCAGGCCTATCATTTCAGCCCATAACGATTTTTCCCTATTCTAAAGTCCGTTCGGGTATGTATCATTTCAACCCATAGTGATTCTAGTCTACAGGGAACTTGCAATGGTGAGAACAGATATAAATAACAGAATAACATTAAATAACAGTAACATATGATATAATAAGTGTAATAACAGGTGTGAACATCATATGATAATAATATAAACATATATAACATGATGATATACATTACATATTCAAATGGTGTCGGTTTATCAGTTATATAGGTACATATTGTCTGGTGAGAATAACTCACTGTTTTGCGCTGGAGACACAACGACGAATGCACGAATGAGATCCAAACAAGCACGATAACACGATTCAAATAAGAGTGGAGGAGCCAAAGTATCAAATCCCTTGAATACAAGTCAAACAAAACAATATAACAACGATGAGTTTCAAATCAGCTACGATCAAAACTACACTAGAATAGACTGCACAGAATCAAATAGAAATGCTTGCACTTGCTTTCTACCTCATATGCTTCAGCAATGGGCTGTAAAAGCACTGTAATGGAAGGGTTTTGGATCAGGTTTTGGGTTCAACAAGTCGTCCATACATAGGAAAAGATGATGCAAAGGTATGTGTGCATGGAACTACAACTATAGGGCAAACAAACATGATTTCATGCAACCAAAGGCCACGGCCAAGGCAACCTTAGGCATGGCCAGATCTGTAGGGGGTTAGGTACAGGTGTGGTAGTGGGTTTCAGGTCGTCTATTGGTGGTGGAGGTGGAGTAGGTGGCGGCCAAAGCAAGATATGGAGGGTAGGTGATGATATGTGTGGTCTAGGCAATGTTTTAAGGAGTTTTGTGCAAGTTTTTGTGGGATTTTGGTCAAGGGAATGGTATGGCATGATCATGGCAGAGGATTAGGAGGAGGAGCTGCTGCAAATGATGGTGGAGAGGATGGTGGTGGTGGTGGTAGAGGCTAGGCCTAGCAAAACACAAGAAGGATCAATGCAACAATCAATAGAAAAATCATAAAAACAAGAAGAAAGATGATAGAATTTACCAAATTTTTGTAAAACAAATGGCCATGAGTTTTTTTCTCAAGAAAGATGATAAAATTTTCGTGAGAAAGAGTGAGGAATGTGGCTGAAAGATGGAGTAAAGGTACGGCCAAAAATCAATAAAGAGGAGGTTGAGAAATGAAAGGTCGGTAGATAAAAGGACATTGGAGTTACAAGAGTTATAAAACCTTTCAAATTTCCACCATTCCTTTTTAAATTTTAAATACATGTAAAATATGTATAAATACAGATAAAACACGAAAATATAGTAAATAAACAAAAATAAATAAATAAATATTAATTAAATATAATTAAATTAAGAAAATAACAAAGAAAATGTAAATTAGGCTTGAAAATTTGAAAATAAATGAAATGAACTTTGGGAAAATTGTATGTACATGAAAAGTATTTATAAATAGAGATAAAAACATAAAAAAAATGCGTACATAAAAATGAATAAATAAATTTTAATTAAATATAATTTAAATGAAGAAAATAGCAGAAAAATGGAAACTACCTTTAAAAATAGAAAATAAATTCAATGAGCTTTGGAAAAATTCAAACATCACTTTATAAATATTTAAAAGACAAAATATACATAAAATAACATATTAACACATATTAAAATAAAATATGACAAAGAAAAATATAATTTATACAATTTAAAATAACAAAATTGCAAAATAAACAATTTATACTCAAAATTGAAATGTACATATCTTTTGCAGTTTAACTCCGTTTTCAACGAAACGAAAAGCAGTATTCATGTTATTAAATCTATTTTCATAATAAAAGATAAAATTTATAATTTCAAATATTTAAAATTTAAATTTAAAAGTCAAAGTTTGACTATTTTAACCAAAATTCACTTTTTGGAAAATTATTCTATTCAGTCATATTTGTAATTCTAATCCATATCAAAATCAAAGTTTATATTTAAAATAACAAAATTTATTCTTTTTCATAAATAAAGCTTTTTAAATCTGGAAATATCAATTTAAAAATAATTGTAAAATACAGGGTTGTTACACTCTCCCCCACTCAAAGCTTTTCGTCCCCGAAAAGGAACGAGGTACGGGAAAGCACAGAAAAAGATAGAATGAAATAGAATTAAGACAAGATGATAAGAAGATTGGAATTACACCTGATAACTATTGTTATAGGTAAGTTTAACAAGATGGAGGTGATCAAATCAAGAATATAAGCACGAAAAAAAGATCCCCTAGAGTCTGAATCTCCCTTTTCACTTGACCGACGGTCTATGAATGGAAAAACAGTGTTCAGATCCAGATGAGTAACAAAGATTATAGAAAGATTTCTAAACAGACTGGTATAAGCAATAGCCTTCCCATTTTGTAACAAGATAAGAGGAATAAGGACAATGAAAAGATAGTTTGAAAAAACAAAATAAGATAATAAATTTGAAACCATAATGCTTTGAAATCATAACAATTTAGGGATGTTTATCATTTGGAAATCATACTACTAAAATCATAACACTTTGGAAATGTTATCCTAAAAAAAACATAACACTTAGAAAATCATAACACCTTTTTAAAAATAATCTTCATTTAAACCATTTTAATCCAAGATCAAACAATATTCATTTTAAAGTTGTAACATTTCTAAGTTCATTCAATTATAAAAATTTCCAAAACACTGTATTTTCAAAACAGCAGCACTTATAAAATGCTACAGTAGATATATTAATATTTCAAATCAGTTTAATACCAGAAATATTCATTTGGATATCATTTAACTTATGACTTATTAAAACAAACTTTTATGAATGGAATATTCAAATCAAACTATACTTCATTTATTAAGTTAAAAGTTCACTATTTTAGTTAGCTCTTAATTTAACACATAACCTAACACTTTATTTAAAATACCCATTTCATAAATAGATATTCCTTTAATAAGTTACACTTAAAATTTCCATTTGAAAACCAAATTCTCAATTATCAAGTTTTAGTGATGTTAAAATACATTTTAACTATTTAAATCATAATTATTCATTTTTCAAGACATATCAATTTCATAAATAAAATATTTATCATAGCAAATATAACAATCAAATTTCTTTACACATTTATTCATTTAGACATCAATTAAACTATGAATTCAAGTTAAATAAACTTTATTACCAAAAGTCCAATTCAAATGTATTTTATTTTATCTATTCAAAGATACATTATTTATTATACAACATATTCATTTTAGGAAATAACCTTTATTAAAATTCCTAGGTTAGACTTAAGGTTCCATAGTAAATCAAATTTGATTATTAAGTTATTTAAATAAAATCTCTTTAAATTCCTTTTTCACTATTTACCTCTGTTAATCTTTATAACTAAAATTTAAGTGTATAACATTTATTATAACCACTCAAATTTTATTTATAAAATCCTTTCTATATTGTATATTATCCAATTTCATATTCAACTTCTGTGTAATTTAGGTAAGTTATATTGGAATGAAATTGTGTGTTATACAAATAAAAATTTCTGATTCAATTATCTCAAGTTTGAATCCTTTGTCCAATTTTTTTTTCTTTTTATAATTGAAATTAAGAAGAAAAAAATGTAAGAATTAATTTCCGATTTCCTTTAAACCAGTTAGAGATAAATAAATATATGTACATAATATGTCAAATCAAATTTAAATCATATATCTATATATATTATAAATCAAATCATATTTAGAAATTCAAATAAATTAAATCTTTCAAAACAAAGCTGTAGTAAGACTACAGAACGGTCTCTTCAGTTCAAAACTCGAAAATGAATGTCGATGATGCTGCAGTCATCACCGAAATTATTTTCCAGCGACAAAGAGAAGAGCACTAAATTTTTAAACTTTAAAATCCTTTAGAGACAAATTTTTATTCAAAAATACTTTAAATAATATCCTTTTAAAAATTTTAAACACAAAGTTTGAAATCCATCGGAAATTAAATTCTTTAAATTTCTTATTTTATATTCATTTCAGTTCCCAAATAAATTTATAAACAACTATTTATAAATTCATTTGTAGAACAATAAATGATAAATCAAGTATTATCATTTCAAATTATCAATTTAAATCAATTTATTAAGTTCCATAAAATTATATATCCAAATTTATTTCATTAACCAAATTTTAAAATAATATTGTGTCAGTTTGTTCTGTCAAAGTGTTTTAGAAATCCTATCGATAGCGTTGATCAGACGAATCGATCGGAAACCCAAATCAACATCAACAACTCAAACAACACAATATAAAACAAAACATTAATTTACAAGTACAGTTCACAATGTTTGGAAGATAGATTGGAACAAAAGACAAGATGATTAAACCGAGTAGAGAGATGGGTAAGCTTAGATAAATCGCGGACAACCTTAACCGGGTCAACCGTGACTTAATGGATAAGATCAAATGTGGATTTTTTGGGGTAAATCTACCTTCGATCTCAAGAGATAGAGTTTGGAATAACAAAAGATATTAGCATCTAAACCAAGGATAAATATAAATCTCTGGTTAATCGATGCTGATTGTAAAGGATTTTCACCCCTTTACAAGAAAATTAGAACATTGGCGAGACCGCCAATTTACTATAAAGATCATTCGAAGTGGAGTTATGTGATACTCCAAAATCAAAAAAAGATGAATAGTGAGGGACAAGAATGAATTTTGGAACCGTAGGGAACGTTCCAAAAATTCAAAGGAAATTCGAATCAAGAGGAAAAGATTCAAACTCGAACGAAAGTGATTCTGTAAATAAATCTACTCCATATGCTGAGTTTTGCCTCAAAGCCAAAGCTCTGATACCAACTGTAACGACCCGATATTTTCAACCATTTGCATCCATTATAAGTGTATAGGTAGACACTCATGCCGGAGTTGAATTGCTCAAAATACCGCGTTGTAATTAAAATTTGGCAAATCTCAGAATATACAGTAAATAAATATAATCACAGATCACAGACACAGAGTAAAATAATGCAGCGGAAGTAAAAGAAATAGTAGTTCATGAAGCTACTATATAAATATATCAGAGTACATAAGATACAATAGAAGAAATAGAGTACAACGGAACTATAAATAAGATAACCAAGTACAAGCTGAACAGAGCAACATAACTGAAGTCGATAGAACAAGACTAGCAGATAATCTCCAGCGATTCAAATCTCCAGAAGGTGGAAATCCAAATCTGTGAATACTCAGGCTGACCCGAGCGTAAAGCAAAACACAAACACTCGAGTCAGGACAATATATACTTATATAATATAAACCAACTCAAGTGAACTGTAATAAGGTACAAGTAACTTAAAGAATGCTTGGGACCGCCCATTCTTTAAGGATCCGTTAAACTATCTACTATGTAGTAATATTCGCTATTATAATAATGTCTAATCAGTAAAGTATAATCATATAGAAAATAGCGTTAAGGGGATGGAGAACCTTAACGCGGTCGGATCTTAAAATCATAATCGTAGTAAAGCTCGATATGGTAGGTGACACGGCACAACTAGGCAATGCCAGGGTAGATATACCAATTACGCATCCGGACTAGTGGTGACGCATAGCAGCCACTACCGCCCACCTGGAACAACACTCCCAATCAAGGGTGGCCACCAAATCAATCACAAGTAATAGAATGGTATCGAAGAAGTGTGTCCGATAAGAGGTGCTACCTCCTTGGTCCGTCAATCGCTCCTGTTTTAGCCACCTTATGCCAACTCACGGGAGTTGGGTCCACGTAACATACCTTAAGAACGTCGCCACCATCCTACTTCATTCTGGAATCTCCACCGCGTACACAGTTGTCAAAGTGGTTTTCGGTATCGACAGAGAGTATGTCCATATCCGATCCCGGTCTCTTTAACAACCAATCGTTATTATAACCCGTGGTTATAACTTTTAAACAATACTTTACTTCAAAATAAAATATCATTTCAAAACCATATATTTATCAAAATAAAGATTTATCAATTCTAAATCATTTCAATATCTCAAAATATCATATCTTTCCAAAACTTCATTTCAAATCATTTTAATATATCAATTATCAATCTTTCCAAATCTTCATTTCAAATCATTTTAATATATCAATTATCAATCTTTCCAAATCTTCATTTCAAATCATTTTAATATAATAAAATATCATATCCTTACAAATCCAAATATTCAACTTTAATTACCTTTTAAATTCAAAGATATCGTTCATTTACTATCATTTCAAATCACCTTTAAATAGTTTATATTCCAATCAAAATAATTCATTTAAACCTTTTAAAAGTGTAATTATTATATTTTCAAATCAAGTATTCAATTTCCAAAGTTTCAAACCATTCTGAGTTCGTTTACTAAGTCAAAACCCTAATTATTAAAATTTCAGCATTTCACAGCATTTAAAAACAACTGTTATAAGTTATATATGAAAACATTTTTAATTCAGCAAAGACAGCACTTAAAACTGCTGTTAAAACTCAGTTTTTAGTTAAATTATAGTTCAAAACAGAAAAGACAGCATTTCAGAAGTGCTGCGGTAGTTCAGATTTCAAAACAAGGGTTAAATTTGGTTTCAGCAAAGACTGCAGACCATTATAGCATTTCCAGAGAATGCTATAATAGGCCTGAGTTCAATATTAGCCTATAAGTTCAACTACAGCAACTGCAGCATTTCAGAAATGCTGTAGTAGCCCTTTTATTCAATTTTTAGTGTAATTCAGAACCATAGCATTTCTGAATGCTATTAAAATTGATTTCCAGCTTTTTAGTGTATTTCCAGCAATTAAATAACTTCATTTTAAACTCTTTAAACATTTTAAAAATCATAATTTAACATTTAAAATGTTCATTTACATATCATTTAACATGTATCTTTTTCACAATAAATTTCTTATAATTAAATCCAATTTTCAACAATTTACTTAATAAATTTAAGTGTAAAAGTTTCCAATTCTTCACATTTCAACAAATAACTTAACACTTCAAATTTAAATTACCATTTAACAAATTTAACTAAATTTCCAATTTTATTTAATTAACTTAACCCTTTAATTAAAACCAAATTTCACATTTCCTAGTCAAGTTATATTTTAAAAGATCACTTTTAAACATTCATTTATTTAACCACTTAAACTCATAGAAAAATCAATAATACTTTAATAAATCGCTTAAATTCAAATTTAATCAAATTATCATATTTACCATTTCCAAATAAAATTTAATATCCATTTTATTTATATAACTTAAATATCATTTTTAACCACAATTTCAAATTTCCAACTTAAGTTATATTTCAAAATCCAGTTAAACCATTCATTAATTACATTTTTAACACATAGAAAAATCATAATTTCTTTAATTCAAAATATTTCAAAATCTGTTTAAATCAAATGTCATAAATTTATATTTTTAAAATACTTAAAAATATTCAAAACACTTTATAAAATAACCACGGGCCTGTATAAAATTTTCTAGCCTAGGTCAAGTGATACGGATATGTATCATTTCAATCCGCAGTTAAAAAAAGAAAAATCCGGGTTCTATCATTTCAAACCCGCAATCCCAAGTTAAAATAAATTAAATAAAAACCATTCAGGCCTATCATTTCAGCCCATAACGATTTTTCCCTATTCTAAAGTCCGTTCGGGTATGTATCATTTCAACCCATAGTGATTCTAGTCTACAGGGAACTTGCAATGGTGAGAACAGATATAAATAACAGAATAACATTAAATAACAGTAACATATGATATAATAAGTGTAATAACAGGTGTGAACATCATATGATAATAATATAAACATATATAACATGATGATATACATTACATATTCAAATGGTGTCGGTTTATCAGTTATATAGGTACATATTGTCTGGTGAGAATAACTCACTGTTTTGCGCTGGAGACACAACGACGAATGCACGAATGAGATCCAAACAAGCACGATAACACGATTCAAATAAGAGTGGAGGAGCCAAAGTATCAAATCCCTTGAATACAAGTCAAACAAAACAATATAACAACGATGAGTTTCAAATCAGCTACGATCAAAACTACACTAGAATAGACTGCACAGAATCAAATAGAAATGCTTGCACTTGCTTTCTACCTCATATGCTTCAGCAATGGGCTGTAAAAGCACTGTAATGGAAGGGTTTTGGATCAGGTTTTGGGTTCAACAAGTCGTCCATACATAGGAAAAGATGATGCAAAGGTATGTGTGCATGGAACTACAACTATAGGGCAAACAAACATGATTTCATGCAACCAAAGGCCACGGCCAAGGCAACCTTAGGCATGGCCAGATCTGTAGGGGGTTAGGTACAGGTGTGGTAGTGGGTTTCAGGTCGTCTATAAAACTGGTGGTGGAGGTGGAGTAGGTGGCGGCCAAAGCAAGATATGGAGGGTAGGTGATGATATGTGTGGTCTAGGCAATGTTTTAAGGAGTTTTGTGCAAGTTTTTGTGGGATTTTGGTCAAGGGAATGGTATGGCATGATCATGGCAGAGGATTAGGAGGAGGAGCTGCTGCAAATGATGGTGGAGAGGATGGTGGTGGTGGTGGTAGAGGCTAGGCCTAGCAAAACACAAGAAGGATCAATGCAACAATCAATAGAAAAATCATAAAAACAAGAAGAAAGATGATAGAATTTACCAAATTTTTGTAAAACAAATGGCCATGAGTTTTTTTCTCAAGAAAGATGATAAAATTTTCGTGAGAAAGAGTGAGGAATGTGGCTGAAAGATGGAGTAAAGGTACGGCCAAAAATCAATAAAGAGGAGGTTGAGAAATGAAAGGTCGGTAGATAAAAGGACATTGGAGTTACAAGAGTTATAAAACCTTTCAAATTTCCACCATTCCTTTTTAAATTTTAAATACATGTAAAATATGTATAAATACAGATAAAACACGAAAATATAGTAAATAAACAAAAATAAATAAATAAATATTAATTAAATATAATTAAATTAAGAAAATAACAAAGAAAATGTAAATTAGGCTTGAAAATTTGAAAATAAATGAAATGAACTTTGGGAAAATTGTATGTACATGAAAAGTATTTATAAATAGAGATAAAAACATAAAAAAAATGCGTACATAAAAATGAATAAATAAATTTTAATTAAATATAATTTAAATGAAGAAAATAGCAGAAAAATGGAAACTACCTTTAAAAATAGAAAATAAATTCAATGAGCTTTGGAAAAATTCAAACATCACTTTATAAATATTTAAAAGACAAAATATACATAAAATAACATATTAACACATATTAAAATAAAATATGACAAAGAAAAATATAATTTATACAATTTAAAATAACAAAATTGCAAAATAAACAATTTATACTCAAAATTGAAATGTACATATCTTTTGCAGTTTAACTCCGTTTTCAACGAAACGAAAAGCAGTATTCATGTTATTAAATCTATTTTCATAATAAAAGATAAAATTTATAATTTCAAATATTTAAAATTTAAATTTAAAAGTCAAAGTTTGACTATTTTAACCAAAATTCACTTTTTGGAAAATTATTCTATTCAGTCATATTTGTAATTCTAATCCATATCAAAATCAAAGTTTATATTTAAAATAACAAAATTTATTCTTTTTCATAAATAAAGCTTTTTAAATCTGGAAATATCAATTTAAAAATAATTGTAAAATACAGGGTTGTTACACTCAGTTATTAATGCACAGAAGCAATAATAATCAAATAGTCAAATAGACGACAGTCACAGAAATCTCGTATACCCAACTCCTCGATAAAAGAATCGGATAACGGCAGATATAACACTAAATAGTGTTAAACAACAAATCAACAATCCAAATCAGAATACGACTCCAAAACATTGAAATTTACCAACGAAACAATTCAACAATTCGAAACATCAATTTAAAACTGTCCAATCTGATAGGGATGCAGTACACGCACACATGTACTGCCTCGCCACTATCGCAAGAGATACACAAAAGCTCAGTGAAAGTCAAAAATGATCACCAGGTCAAACCCCAAAATCGGGTTCAACTCAAATGTGATTTCTTCAATCCACATGAAATAATCAAGAACCAACAAAGTCAATATCACAAGCAAGACCAGAACCCAACAAAGGTCAGAAGTACAAAATAGCCAAGCAGGTGCATCACTAAACCACAACCAAGATCAAAGGCAAATTAGTAAAACGAATTAACAAGAGAGGCAAGTGCTGCACTGCTAACAAGACGAATGAAGTGCAACCACAAATGTACATGGTCGAACAACAGTTCATATATGAAGCAATGCCAAAGTCGAGCATGCTACAGGTATGAAAGATCACAAGACAAAATTCCCAAGCTAGAAGCCAGAGCTAATATCGAAGTGGAACAATATGCAACTGTCTCAAAGAATTGATATCAGATTCAATGTAAACTACTAGTGATCACCAGACCAACAACTCAATGCATTTGGAACCAAAATGAATGCAACCCAAAACTGGTACCTCATGGAAACAGTAAATGGTGAAGTATTAGATTTCAAGTGAAGCAATGGACAGGAACAATAATTGCCAAGCAATAACAATACGACAGAAACCAAATCATGACAGTGACGATAAGGCACTGAAATTACAAGGCAGTGACTGTATGCAAGTGAGGCCAAACAACAAGTCCACATTCAAGTGAAGCAAAGGAGCAGCCTCAACATCAAAGAAGTAACCCAATTGCATGAAGCAATGAACAGAAAGAAGGACACTAAACCATAACAAGATGCAATGGTCAAGTCATTGACTCAACTCAATTGCCTCAAGTGGTACAAACTACACAAAAGCTACAGTTCAAACGACAAGATCAAAATAGTGATCATCACCAAACAATAGTCAGATAAGATCAAAGTGAGGTAAGGACAGAAAGTATGTCAAAGTCAGGTGATGTTACATGATCAAGTCGAGTCTCAAATGAAGTACAGTTCAATATCTAAACCAATGTCGAAGATAACCAGAACCATGTTCGAACTATATCAAGTAACCCGGATGTCACGAAATCCAAACAAGTCAGAACTCACGTTTATATGCAAGTAAACAGTGGTGATAGAATTACAGTGATATGCAAATGTAACAGATAAGTGATAATTCAAAAGCTACACCATATCAAAGTGCTACTAGAGGCAGTGGATAACATGGCAAAAGTCGAACCAGACCAACATCACAAAATCGAGTGTGCAGCCGAAGACAACTACAGGTACAGATACAACAAAATGCAGACCCAACTCCTCAAATGACCGAGAGAAGTTCAAAGACAGCGAGCTACACCAACTACAAGCCCAATGTGACAGCAACCACGAATGAAATGCAACCACAAGGCATGGAACCATAGTGGAACAGGTCAAGCAACAACATGAAGCAGTGCAGACTACCCTAAATGAAGACTACCCGAGGACCACAAGTATCCAGACCGAAGTCAAAATGAAATCAAGATACAAGTTCAACAAAATCGAGTAGCCAAAGAATGGCCAAAGTCGACACCCAAAAATCATCAATATCAACTAAATCGAACTACCGAATAAAAATCATATCAACAGCAAAAATATACAATCGAGCCAAAGTCACATAAGAGTTTCTCATTGCAACATCAATTTCCAACCGCGAACGAAAACAAATGGTCAACTCAATTCAGTTCGAACAATTATATACGAACAAAACAAAGGGGCTCAAACCCAAATCTCGAAATGAAGGCATGAATTAGATGTGAGTAAGTACTCACCTCTTTCTCACGAGCTCGACTAAAGAAGAAGCAGTCGAAAGCATCTCCGAGGTGAGCTTCTCAAAAGCAAGGCGACCAAGTTGAAATCGAGCATTCGTGAATAGCTTCGATGCAGACGGTTGAAGTCGAAATCGACAGAAGTTAAATGGGGACGAACGAAACTGACGAGCTTGCCCTAATTTTGAAAAGAGGGACGAAGGCGAGCCACCATTTTTTTTTCTTTGTTTGGTTAGGGTTATTGAACGAGAAAATGAATTGGGTCGGGTATTCGAAAATGAAGGAGGGAGGGACGTTTTATCTCCTTGGATAAGGCAGCTCTAAACTAAAATATGGGCTTCTATAAATTTTAAAGCCCGAACTGCTTTACAACTTTTTCAAAAGAAACGCAATCAATTAAAACTCCAGCTGAATTAAACAAACAATTTAAGCGTCACATTGACGATAGTTAATTGTTATAAAATCTCGGGTTGTTACATACAGTTGCATGTGGAGCATATAGTGCTCTAGGTACCAGGCTAGTTGATTGACCCCATGGGTTCAGTCGACTGGACGCATGTCCTGGAGCTATAAGCTTCAGGTCATCTCGTTCAGTTGATGGAACCTATGGTTCAGTCGGTTGAATGGGAATTAGTGGAGCGATACACTCTGGGTTTTTTTGCTTCCTGTCGATGGCTAAAGTAATCTCCAACGATGTGTATAATTCCAGCAACTTCGTATGACCAATTATAAGCATAACTTGCATACAAAAACTAATAACATCATATCGAAGCAATTTGGAAGTAAACAAAGATGTTAGAAAGCATTTTAATTGAATTAAGCGGCAGTTTCTCATTCTTTGCAAATTCAAGCATATAGTCATTAAAATATGAGATTAGCAAGCATCAAGCACCCGAGACTAAACTTAGCATGAGAGTATGAGGTTAATTCGCTTGAATAACGCAAATTACAACCGATTAGTAGTAGATTGGAGCTTGTTCTCCATAGATTTTATCTCCAACATTGCATGCAAAAGGGAAAGTTGACAATATAGACTCAATACCCGAATTCCTAAACTTAAATTGATCATGGAGAGGAATATAGTTGAGAATGTATTACCTGAAATAATTTTCTAATTGATTTACATCAAATAAATCATGTAATTTAGGTGAATAATTGGGAATTAGCTCTAGGGTTTGCAATGAGGAAAAGAGCGATAATTTATTATTCTGAAGTGAGATACTGAAATGAACGTATAGTTTATTTCTTATCTTAGTATTTCTTTCTACCAAATGGGTCAGGCCCAAATCACCCTACTTTACTTAATTTTTAGTTAAGTATAGAATTTTATTTACACTAATTAAGAAAACAAGCCTTAGTTCCTTTATTTTAACCCAAATGAAGCAATATCACTTACTCACCAAACACATCAATGCCAATCAATCTTATTTTGCTATCTTTAATTAATTTGCAATAAAAGGTTCCTTATTTTGAAATCTAAATTCAACCAAAAGATTTATTCCTTTTAATTTTTAATGGATAACAACAACTAGCCTTTAACACCCATTTAATTTCAAAATCTAAAATTTAATTATGACAATAGTTAGTCCATAACATAAATAAGTTATAAATGTATCTTAGACAATTTAAATGATTTCAAAATATCTTGCATATTTATGTTTTGTTTATGAATTTTCTCCATTTCTTATTAATTTCATTTATCATGAAAATTCTTTTCTACGCTACTAAAAATAAAATTTTGCTAAAAAAATCAAATTCCATATCTTTGTTAACTCCAGTTTGATATTTACAAAACAATCATCCATCTCATTTAACACTTAACTTTCAAATCTCAATTCTTTTGGATTTATTTCTTATTTTATTTAGTCCCTTGCCTTTCTTTTATTATTTTAAATCAAAGAATTAGGCCATTTGTTGCTAATTTCCTTTTACTAATTTTCAAAGTGTTAAATTTACTTAAGTACCCTTGTATAAAATTTTCTTGGCAGATAAATTTCAAAATCCCTTTAATATCCAAAAGAAATAAATAAAATCCCATATTCCCCCCATTTATAAATTATTATTTTTAAATTGAATTATATTTAATTTCACTTCAGGAATACCTCAACTCAGGATTGTTACAAGTACCTAAAGTGGGGAGAATACTTAATTAACCCCTTGCCTAGACACTTCTATTCTAGAAAACAATCAGATAAGTAGGTTTTATTAGTTGACCCTAAATGTTGAGTAATTAGACTGCATAGACCATTTAAGCTCTGATAACACTAAAGAAACCTGGTATGTTTCGCAGTGGGTGAAATGGGTAGTTTTCAAAAAAATTCATTTTGGATCAGGATGGGCCTATGAAGTCTAATGGGTTTTACTAGGCCCAATATAGTTGTTATTAATAAAATCATATTTTGTTAACATTATCATATTCTTAATTAGTTAAATCTATATGAATCAATTGTGCAATGTTCGGACGGTTAAATGTCTATTGAGTTAGAAAATAGCCGAACGAATTTAGAAATAAAATAACCGCAAGCGCACGGCGTACACTTGTAGTACGTGGTGAATACGGGTCGATCCGCAGGGAATTGATGATTTTAAATCTCTATTCAATCAAATTAACCAAATTTCAAAATGTGATTAGCTAAAAAATGTAGAAAACTAGCAAAAGAAAATTGATAAAAATATGAGAGTGTGAAGGCAATTTAGAGGCAATTTCCACTCTCTAGATCACATAAATCAACAAAATGAAGTTATGATCTCTCTTTTGTTGTCATTAGTGTAATTAGTTGATGTGCTTATCATAAGTATGGTATATTTGTGCTATTAATTAGCACAATATAAACCATCAAACTATAACACAACCACTAATACACATTTATCTCTTATGAAATATGACAACAAAGTTGAAAGAAAAATCTATTTTAAGCATGGCCTATTAACTATTGTTTAGAAATATAGGCCAGCAAATTTTAATTTCAACAATCACTTCATTACCATCATCATATGTAGATGAAGAGGTAATCATTGTTTGTGATTGTTTAAGCATAGCCTCTTTGGTGTCAACAATATAGGCTATCAAATTCACCTCAAAAACAACAAGTTAAACCACTTCAAATGATTCATTAAGCACAAAAAGAGAGCATAAACATCAAAATGTTGCATCTACATACTAGAGAGCTTCATTACCCCTAAATTGTAGGGATTAGCCTCTCATATTTGTTATCATATGAACAAATGTAGCTAGCAACATGAAAGCAAAAATAAAGGAAAATGAAGACTAATGGAAAAGAGAAGCTAATTAACAAGAATTAAAACTAACTACTTGCATGAAAGTAAATCTAGACTACAACATGAAAGGAAATAAACAAGAAAAGAAAAAGAACATGTATTGAATTGCATAAAAAAATTACATGAAAAGAAGAAATGGCTAAGTAGCCATGAAAAGAAAAAGAGAAGAGCTTTCTTTATTTTTGAGCCTAAACTAAACTAAAGAGAGACTAAGAGAGAGAGAGGGTTACATGAAACATAAGGGGATTTTATACATATGTTAAACCCTAATTCATATTTTTGGGGAATACCCAAAATACCCTCTTAGGAAGTGTAGAGGCCAAGCAATCATTAGCTTCAAATAATCCTCATTTAAGTGTACATGAAGCCATTAATTCCATAAGCATGTGCATTAGCCTCTAATTTGTACATTAAGGTAGGTGGGTAGGTGAGGTCCTCCATTATCTTCACTTTGAATTATTTCCATCTTCATTTGTTCTCTTCACTCTTATGCATGCATATATCATCATGTAAGCACTTGTAAAATTCACCAAATTTCCTACAAAACAACATAGAAAATTCCAAGTAAATTTTCACAATATAATAAATGCATAAAAATGACCATTTTGCCCCTATATGAAGATGAATATGTGACAATTTCAAATAATTTGAATTTTGGTTTAAACAAGTTAAAATACCCGATATGATCATTTATTTAATTTAAATAGATTAAATATGGTGGTAAAAATATGCACATTTACGTGCACATCATGCAATTTGAAAATGTAACGACCCAGGAATTTTAACGATTTTCAATAACGTAATTAACTAAAAAATTTCTTGAAAATAAATAGTATAATTTTGAAATGAAAATTAGGTATTTGGTATGCGTTTATTGAAGCATAGCAAGTGACAGATTTTCATTTGAAAATATGAAAGTTTGTTTGGTTGTGAAATTTCAATTTTTAAATTTAAATCAGTTAAAATTTGTTGGAAATAAAATATTTTTAAAATCTGAATATTTTTACATAATAAAAATGTAAATAATTTTCTGAGTAAGAAGTCGTATTTTGTTTCGCCAAATTTGGACTGCTCTGGCTCCGTTTATCTTATTTTCGATGTTTTAGGAGCATTTTCGGCAACGAATAAATCGAGTTTTGATAGATTGGTCATATCGCTGATATATGTGTACCATTCTATTCGTCTCGTCGTGCTGATCTCCGTAGTATATTCATTCATGCATTTCGATGTCCGATACGCGGCGAACGATTAGCAGTATTGGTTCCATATTCGAGCCTTTTTAGTTTCCTATGTCCTTTCATTACCCACCGTATAAACCTATCAGCCACTAGCCACTAATATTCTTTGAATTCAACAATTGACTTTTGCTTTTCCCTGGTTTCAATTTATTATCTCTGGTTGGTTCCCCTCTCTACCTTCTATCTTCTGTTTGCTTTGAAAAGAAAAAAAAAGTGACAGCACATAAATTATATTGCATTGAAAGAAACCTGCTTCGAACCCGCTTTTGCTCAATCCGCCTTCACTTCCTTTGCCTGCTCGTTTGTATATTACCTTCCACCGTTGTACCTCTGACTTAGCCCGCAACCTAAACCTGCCCTCCTCCTTTCGCCCTATACTTTTCCCTCCGACCACCTTTGGCCTCTTCCTCCGCCTCCAGATCCACTTAAACCCGCCACCTCAGCCCACAAAAAAAATCAATGAACGACTCAGTAACCCATCACCGAGATAGCTTCTGACAACTTCCGAGCACCACCTAAGTCCACCCCGTTTACTTCCACCATACCACAACCTGCCTCTCACGCCATGCTCCCCACAGATCCGCTCAGCCTCTGGCAGCACCGTTCCCCTCCTCTAAAAAAAGGAGAGAATATAAAAAGTTTATATGTAAGTTTGTTTTCATATAATTTCCTAAAACCTTTGCATTTCTCATCCCTTCTCTAGCATGCTTCGACTCCGTTTCAGCCACTGATCCCACCTTCCCACTCTAGACGACCACCTGAAGCACGCAAGCCTGCTCTGTCCCTCCACAGCCGCTTGTGCCACCTTTCCTTGCCCAGAAATCAACACAGGCCATTGGATTCATCAAAGAGACGATTAGTTACTCCTACACTGATGCTCCATTGCAAAAGGAGTTTTCAACGGACGAAGATGGTAGTGTTGAGATGTATTCATCTGATTCTCTTTCAATCAAACATCACCCAAGGGAGGTGTGAAGGGAGACAAGTCTTTGTTGATTTCTTTTGTAACCTTGACTGCCTTTGGAATCGGGTCAGAGATCTTACTTCTCGTGACAAAGCTCCTTAAGATTTGAATACTATGTTTTTTTGTAACCATTTATCCAGCTTACACTTCCTTTCTGAGGTCAATGCTTCTTCTCGGCCTTTTGCTTTGACCCAGCTCTCACCTAAACTAGAGTTCTTCTCCTTTTCTGTATATATATATATATAAAAGAGATTTTGATTTTTAAATTTTGTTTTAAAATATATATATATATATATTATGATTTTATTAGATGTGTTTTAAGAAAAAAGATTTTGAAGTATAATAATAAAGATTTTATTTTAATATGTGTTTTAAATTAAATATTGATTTTAAAATATATATATAAAGATTTTATTTTGATATGTGTTTTAAATTGAATATTGATTTTAAAATATAATATATATATAGATTTATTTTAAATATGAGTGTAAATTTTAGATTTAAAAAAAATTATATATTTTGTTTTCATCGACAAATCCAACGTGCTTTGCTTTGGAATTTATGCTTGGATTCATAGCTCATTTCATTGTCAAATTTGTCTATCCTCGAAAGGTGAGCGATCGCTCACGATTAACATTCTTATGTTTAGTAAATTGATTTCAAATGAAATGACGATAAAATATGTTGTTAAATTTGAATTGTTAAATTGTAATTATCTACAATTGTTTACCTATATTAATTGACATATGACACCATAACCTATTATATATATTTTTTATTTAAATATGCTTGTCATTGATATGTATGTCATTTTATATTATTATTTGTTCTCACTCTGCAAGTTCTCTGTAGTTTAGAAATTCCCTATGGGTTGAAATGATACATACCCGAACGACCTTATAGATTAGGGGAAAATCGTTATGGATTGAAATGATAAACCAAAGCGATTTTCATTGATTTTGAATTTTGGCATTGTGGGTCGAGATATATACCTGTAATTATTTAAATAATTGCGGATTGAAATGATAAATATCTGTATCACTTGTCCATAGGATAGAAAATTATATATGGACACCGTTGGTCTATTTTAAAAATGATTTCCAAAGTTTTGAAAGGAAATATATGGGTTTTAATAAAAATTGATTTTTTCAAAATATAATATAAAGATTATATTTTAATATGTATAAAATTTAGATTTTTAAAATTATATGTTTTAGAAATTTTAAAATTATAAGTTAAGTTTTAAAATGTAAATTTAAAATTTTACTTATAACTTTATTATTTTAAAACATATAATAAGATTTAAAAATAGATTTAATAATAATAATATTTAATTTAATAATAAATATATAATTAAAATTTAATAAAAAATTAATTTAACTAAAATATATAATATGTTTTAAATATTTATTTACAATTTATATTAATATTTTAAAATAAATTTTTGTAATAATTTTATATATTTATAATATGTTTAAATATTTATTTAAAATTTATATTAATATTTTTTTAAATAGATTTTGTAATAACTTTAAAAAATAGAGGTTGGAAAGATAAATTAAAGTTGACTTGAAATTTAAATTGGTTAATAATTGAATTTAAATACAGATTGACTTGGAACTTATTGATTTTGAGATTTAAAGACATGTTTCTAAAACTTGATAACTTGATTTTGATTAAAGGGGATTAAATGGATATTTTAAAATTAAATAAAATTGAATCTGAATGTTTAATTTTGATTTAAATTTGTAATTTTAGATTTTATTTATTTGTTTAACTAAAGGTGGTTGAATGAATAATTTAAATTTAAAATAAAATTGAAATTGAATATTTAATTTTGATTTAAATTTGTAATCTGGAATTTTATTCAAATGTTATTAAAAATGATTAAGTGAATATATTCAAATTTAAATAAATTAAAGTTGAAATGTGAAATATAAATGAAGTTATCAAATTGAGTTATTGTAAATGTTTGAATATTTAACTTTGAAACCAATTGAATGTCAAGTGGCTTAAATGTGTAGTTCAAACCTGGATTTGAAATCGATATAAATTAAAATTGGTTTTAATGAGAATTTGAATTTGATCTTTAACCTTTTATTTGAAATGGACGAATTGAGATTGATTTAAATTGAATTTTGGAATCCAAGTTAATTTGAATTGATTTGTGAAATTGGAAGAAATTATTGTAAATCGAAACTATTTTAATATATATAAACTATCTTAATTAATAAACTATAGTGTGGTTATGATTTTGGAAATGAAATTGATTTAAAGTGATATGATTTCAAAAGTGATATGATTTCAAAAGTGAATATGATTTCGAAGGTGATATGATTTCGAAAGTGATATGATTTTGAAATGAATATGATATTTTGATAACGAACTGTTTGAAATATAAAAAGACCATGGTGTGAAATAAGCGTTTGGTTGTTAAAGAGACCGGGATCAGATATTGTCATACTCTTTGCCAATACTGAAAACCACTTTAACAACTGTAACGCCCTACTCTGAAACCCACTGTAACAAAGAGTATTACGGGAGTAATACTGTCTGTTAAAGCGGAGAATAGAGTATAGTGGAAGCGACCATCTATAATCAAGCTATAACTATCTACCGAATACGTCGAAAGGTGGAATCTATTTAAATTTTTCTCAATCAGGTGGTTCGACATATTCGGTAAATACTTATAATGAAATTACAAATGGCTAAAGATCTATCAGGACAAAGCATAATAACATAATGAAATAGCATCACAGAACAGAATCACATAACAGATATAAAATCCCAGAACAATACATCATCAATACAGATCCAAATACTATAAGTGGGTACAAAGCCACCGCACACACATGTGAGTCAAAAATATGTACATATCAAAGTCTGAATGATAATATAGTAGCAGAATAGTGGACAAATAAAGCGCTATCTATCAGCATAGCAGATAATGTCCAAGCGGAAGCACAGAAGCTAAGTCCAGAGACCGAACCTGAAACAACTCGGTCTGACCCGAGCGAAAACACTCGGGTCAGGCTAGCTAAACAATCAGTAATAACTGAGATATATAATAATGCGGTACATAAATAAAATAGTACTTATCCAAAGAGAAGTATATTATGAACCACATGAATATAATGACGATCCCTAATCATCAATAAACAATAAAAATCTCCAAAGAGAAATCAACACCAAAGTGTAGAATAAATAAAGTCGCCTCATATCATCGGCGTAGCCAAAGCCATAAAAAGATGCCCATAGGCAATAATCCCAATAGTGACCAGAGTCTGTGATCAATGCCCAAGCAAAGATCGATGCTCCAAAGAGCCATGGGGATATACTGAAAAGTCAATGAAATCAAACACTGAAAAGCAGTGTCCAGAGACACTGTGGATCCATAAGGTAATCACACTTACATCGTATGGTTCCATAGAACCAACACCGAATGGCGGTACTCGAATGGATATAAAAATAATCAGATAATACAAGTTTTGCACGTGCACCGACCAGAGTCGTTGTTGCCAAGTACTGTAGAGTTGTGATCGATCACTCGCACCGATGCGAAACGCGCGAGACGACGAGATCCTTCCCAGAAGGATAAAGGCCCAGAGGCACACGCCGAAAAATAAACTGCTCCATAGAGCAGGTGTCCAGAGACGGTTGCCCAGAGGCGTGGTGACCCAGAGGTCCAGTACTGGCCGCCCAGAGGCTAATGTGTCACTAACTTCTTGGAGAGGAACCAGCAAAGTGTTAACAATGAGTCCCATACCCCACGTTCGCACTAAACGGTTTCCTAACCAATAGCAAGCTCACACTCCAAACAATAAAAAGTCTACCTCATATCATCGGTAAACTAGACCCAAATGTCAAAACGATCAATCGAATAGGTCGGGGATTAACCGGAAAGAAAATACACACGGTTTCCATAGGCCGGAGATTTCCTAACCGTTTAAGCACCTTTCCACTTCGCTCGACGTGCTAAAAGTGAGTGTGAGATTTTTATTATAGAAAATAACGGTGTAAAACGGATTTATAATTGATTTTCGGAATCACTTTTAAAACGGTCTTTTGAAAGGTCTCCTATTATGGAGTAATTAATTTAATAATTAAAATAATATTATATAATAATTTTCAAAAGCCATTTAGGAGTGAAAAATCTTTTGAAAATGATTCATAAAACCCGTGTACGAAATCTAGAGACAAATCTCAAAGAAATCAATGAAAACCAGAAAATCATCAAAAATATTCTAAGTGTTTGTAAACATTCAAAAACAGCTGTGAACTCAAGTTCGATAATTTATTTGGACCAGCAAACAGTGTCTAAATGTCATGAAAATTTGCAGGCATGTAGTCCAACATCCCTACTTTAATATGCAAAAAGAATTTATGGATTCCGAGTTGAGACGAAGTGGCAGCGACGTCTCAAAGTTGGACCCAGAACAAGATTTACACTGTTTACAAACAGCGACTAGAGTTCAACTTCGACACGAAATTCGAAGTATCAAACAAACTCCAATGTTGTCCAAATTTTCTTGAAATGGAGTTCGGAACTCCACCTTTCTAACGAGACCCAAAACGTTGAATTCCGACTTCCGATGCGAACGTAGAGGCATCGCGGAGTGGCGCTCAAAAGCTGGAAACAGAAGGGATATTTGATTTTCATTCTAAGTGTTTGACCATTCAAAAACTGCTGTGAACCCAAGTTCGGCAATTTATTTGGATCAGCAAACTGAATCCAAATGACGTGAAAACTGGTTGGAATATAGTCCAACATCCCTACTATAAGATGCAAAAAGAATTTCTGGAATCCGAGTTGAGACGAAGTAGCAGCGACATCTCAAAGTTGGACCCAGAACAAGATTCACACTGTTTACAAACAGCGACAAGAGTTCAACTTCGACACGAAATTCGAAGTACCAAACACTGCCGATGATGCCTAAATTTTACAGAGATGGAGTTCGAAACTCCAACTTTCCAACGAGACCAAAAACGTCAAATTCCGACTTCGGATGCGATCGTGGCGGCATCGCGAAGTGGAGAAAAAAAATCTGGAACAGGGTTTAAAAAAAAATTATTTATTATTTTTTTTCTTTTTTTTCTCGAGACAGTGGTAAGAATGTACAATTTTAACCAAAATAACTTCGAAATTTCATGAAACTCAAAACATAAAAGTTTTAGCTCTAAATCTAGGCTTTCCAGAACATCCAAAATTATTAGATTTGGATAAGAAACGAGAGAGATACATGCAAAACAATATCAGATTGAAACTCAAGATAACTTGTTAAAGACAGAATTGGTCTTCTGTCTTTGAACGCATTTCAGGTCATCTAAATGGCAATATTACAGAAAACTCAATGAACAAAAATTGTAGCATATGTTTTAAGCTTTCCGGAACATCCAAAATTATCTAATTCGGATCAAAAACGAGTAACTTATGGCCAAATCAATTTCAGAGTTTTATTTTATCAACCTTGTAGTTTGTTGTCAGGTCAGCGACAAACAAACGTGATTTCGACCATTGAAACCACAAAATTAGGCAAAGCTCAAAACATGAAAGTTATAGGCTACAGAATAAGCTTTCCAGAACTTTAAGAAAATCTTAATTCCGATTTAAGATGAATGAGATATGCCTAATTTACTAACAGTAATAAACTAATTATAATTTCAGCTAGCATATATTACCTCTTTCCCAGCAATGAAAAGAAGATCAAAGATTTTCACAATCTAAATGCACAAAAAAAAAGAGGATTACAAAATAATTTCAGAAATTAAAGAATGAATTAGAGGTGGGTTTTGTGATTGCTATTACTTCTTTTAGTAGTTTGGATTAACTCTCTTTGATTTGGTGTAGATTGGAGTCTTGCTTAGGAGGCCATGACTAGGTTTTGAAGCTTTCTAATTAGGTTTTAGTGGTTATGAAATGAAGTGTTGGCTGAAATGGGAGAGTAAAAGATACTTTATAGGCTAATGGTTAGGGTTATTGGATCTAATACCCATTAGGACTTTGTATTATTCATGTGCATACATATATAGGCAATTTTCTCTAAGTACACTCTACATACAAATTACTAAATACATTTCAAACCATAGAAAATTATGAAAATATGTTAACAATTACTTTTAGCCATTTCATAAAATCCTATATCAACAATATTTTACATTTTAACCCCTAATTTTTCCAAAACACCGTTTATAGTTAATATTAGCCAAAATCACCATTTTGCAAATAAATTGCAAATTAATTTCCCAAATCAAATATTGCACTATTTTACACATATAAAATTTTGCAATAATATAAATTACAAATTTCCCTAATTAATTTCCTTGAAATGCTCCATTTTACACTTAAGCCCAAAATATTAATTTATTCAAAATGACTAAATTTTGAACAAATTAGCCACATTAAAAATTCATTAATAGCTCCAATTAAATTAAAATCCCAATTTTAATTTATTATTTGGTAACCGCAATCACGGGTTGTTACAACAACTGTGCACGTGGTGGAGATTCCAGAACGAAGTAGGATGGTTTGGCGAACGATTCTATATGAGATATAAACGCAGCCCTGACTCCTGCGAGTCATCTTGATGTGGCTAAAACAAGAGCCATGTCGGGCCAAGTGAGGTTGCACCTCCGATCGAGCATGCTTCTTCGATACCATTCTTTTAATTTGTGATTTGATTAGGTGCACCTTTGATTTGGGAGTGAGTCTCGAGGTGGGCGGTAGTAGCTGCTATGCGTTACCATCAGTCCGGATCCACAAAACTATAGTATCCTACATTAGGCATTGCCTCGCGTGCCTTGTCACATGCCTTATCGCGCCTTCTACGAGTTTGGTTTGTACCGTACCTATGGAGTGCCCTCTGATAGCTCTCCAGTTTACGCAATAATTACGGTACTGTATAGACTACGGGAATATATAAAAATGTGTTAAGGGGGATATATGTAACGCCTTAACGCTATTTTGTTAGTTTACTTTACTATAGACATTACCTATGTAACGTATTGTACTATGTATGTAGATAGATTAACGGATCCTTAAAGGGTGGAATCCCAAACATCCCTTGAGTTACTTTGTATTTCACTTGACATTTCACTTGAGTTGATTTACTGGTATAAGAATGTTAATCCTAACTCGAGTGTTTTGTGTTACGTTTTATGCTCGGGTCAGACTGAGTGTCACAGCATTTGAGACTCACCTTTGAAGCTTGGAGCTTTGCTTGAAGATCTGTCTTTTATCTATTCGGTTTTCAATTATTCCAGTTATTTCTTGTTGTTATGTTCAGACTTGTCATTTTCATTTGTATTAGTGACTTCTATGTACTTAGGATTTTCTATTGTATTTGTTTCAGACTCTGGTGTTTATGCAGTAGCTTCATGAACTACTATTTATTTATTCCGCTGCTTATTGTTATATTACTCTGTGTTTGTGATTCTGTAATTTATTTATTTACTGTATATGCTAAGTTTTGCCAAATATAAATTAACAATCTGTTGTTTTGAGCAATTCAAGTCCGACTTGAGTGGATGATTGTCGATTTAAACGGTTCGATATTCCAGGTCGTCGTAGAAAAGGTATGGATACATCAAAAATATTCATATTTTAGAAGGTGTTACAATCATGTGAAACATATAGTGAGCGTAATAGTTAGGTGTCTAGGGACGGGAACAAACATGAAATTAGATCCATATATAATCCCTCAAGATTTAAAAGAAAAGAGAGAAAGGTGGAATCATTGATTGATTGCACCTTTAATCTTTTCAAACATTTAATTGATACTACATCTAATTTATGCAAGAGATGATATATGTTTAAAATGACAAAAGTAACAAAAAAATAATAAGTTTAATATAGATACAGAGATTCGGGTCTACCATGTATATATTCGCTATTTATACGTATATATTTTTTCCTCAATTTCATATTATTCAATGAAAAAAATTATGGATAAAATTATTTCTAAAATACATGCCTTAAAGAATATAAATATGTGTGTGTGTGTGTATGATGATTAAGAAATAATAATTTCCAATTGATTCAAAACAAACATCCAAATTACGTTAAACCCTTTTAATGTATTTGCAAATATACATACACATAACTATATGTGTATGTGCGTGCATGTGTAATTTCATCCTAAATAATAAAATTTTATTTTGAAAAATCAATATATTACAAAATCAAAATTTCATTCATCAAATTAAATAAGTATCAATAATCTTTAGATTTTACGATTGATTAAAATTCAAACAAAAACATTTAAATCGTTAAATTGCATAATATATTTAAAGTATTATAATATGTAATATTGAAATAAATTCATAACCTAAAACATAGTTTTATGCATATATAAATTTTTGTTTAATTTATCAAATTAAAACAGATCATATCATTTAACGATTTTTTAAATTTTATTACAAATTCTAGATTAAGGTAAGGCAATCATACGTATACATAAGCTAGTGATAAATATATTGTATCCAAAAAAACTAAATTAAATTAAGATCACACCTTTCAGCTTTGGCCAATTAGTTACACTTTGATTTGGAATCCCTTCTTTGACTCTTGAATCCGCACCAAACTTTGCTAGAGCAGGATGAATCATTTTATTAGAATTTATTTGATATACTTTTCGACAAATGGAAAATACATTTTCATCCATAAAAGAGACGGAGGTGGTAGCCATGGATGAGAGAAGGAGGAGGAAAACAAAATTAATGGGAAATGAATATGAGGAATTTTTTCTAAGGAAAGAACAGAAATCTTTCACATTCTTTCTTTACAAACTTCTCCTTTTAATTCCTAATCAATTTTTAATCAAGCCAATCCCCCTTCTTTGCATGGCATCCAAGCATGTCCCTTAGCATGGACTAATTTTTTGAAAAGCTAATTAAGTAATTAACTATATTTAAAGCCCGTTTAAATATATATACCAATATTGTATAACGACACGTGCATATATCATATATATACATCTAAACAATTACTAACAACACCCTAAACATCAAATAAATTAATAAATATTATTTCTCAAATATTAATCAATTTAATTAATTTATAACATTTTATAGACTAATTAAATTGTGTGGCTTTTCGGAGAATTAACAACTACAGTTGTCAGACTTAGAGGTGTGAATTTAGTCGGTAGTTAATGTTGAAAAATCCAAGTATTAATGATCACACATCACCGTAGCTAGTGGTGTGACATTTTGGCCAAATTCATCGCTTACAGACCTTCTCAGTATAATCCAATTTCACATTTTCTTAAGCGGTACATCTTATTAATGATAATTTACACACATTCTCTTTGCAAAAACTATATCCCTTCAAGGTATATGTAATTTGGTACTTGTAAAATTCCAATATTATACACATTCAACTTGGTTAGTCATATAATGTTGTCCTTAGTTCTATAGTGACATTTATTATTTACCAAACTACTTTAGCTGGAGATTTTGACTTTGAGTTGACTATAATTAATCGTGATACCAACCTCTTACAATAGAGGAGAAGAATTCCCTACTGAATAGTGCTTCACTTCCAATGCTTCAACTCAGACCCAACTATAGTTGCTCGATGGATTTTCATGCCATGATTTTACTATAATCAAAGTTGAGTGTTCAAATTATAGTTCCATGGTATTCTCAAGTCGTGGAAACTATGTAACATTATCACATTGAGATTTTCTGTTTGACCTAGTTGTTATCAATAAACATAAAATTCTCGGAAGAGTCAATGCATAGTTATCCAATAATTATAAGTACATAACCCTTTTGTTCCCCAAAAAGCCATGAGCAATGCACATCTAATTTGGAGTGAGTTACATACTCTGGTCTCAAGGATGAATTAATATCCATTTCTTGAAACATCTTGACAATTTATATTTAAAAAACTGTCATTTTGTTTTGTAAATAATTACTCATGGTTGCAACTATTTCCAACTACAATCACATAACATTTTCTTTAAAGATTTCCTTATTACGTACTTTAAATTAATTATATCATAATATAAGAACGTATATAACAAAAAACAAACATCATTACTACGAACAAGATTGACTACATAGTTAGATATAAGTAAAAATTATATAATTGCCCCTAGAGCATACCACTAACTCCTTCATTTATACATCATCGAAAATGATTTGTTGGGGCACAGTGTTACACTATGTTTTACTGAGGGTATCTTGTATTTTTGGTATAATACAAAGAAACTAGGTTGGGCCGCAACGTGATAAATGGATGAATTCCAAATTCTTTTACCATTTTGGATCTCTGTTGGGCCAATGAAGTCTAATTGATTTTAGATCCAATTTAAAATAATATTGAAATAAAATATTATTTTATTTCATTTATCGATTGAATCAAATATTGAATTTAATTTGAATTTAAATTCAAGTATATCCAAATATACTCATGTGTATAGTGCACGTGCAACAGGTAAATGATGTACATGGTTAGTTTGTATGTTTATAGGTGTTGGGATTTACATTGCGATGGACACATTTGTCCCTTTATATATGCCTTTGTTGTCCATGGTTTTAATTTGAAATATATAAATAAATATATATGTATGATGTATGTATGTGTATGTGTATGTATATATAATTATATATTTTTAATTTAAAATGATTTTGACTAATTCAAAATATTTTGAATTAATATCATAAAATCTTACGTTGATTTAAAATTCAAAATCAGATCTACATTTTAAATAAAATATATATCTACTTGTAAATTTGAAATTAAAATTGTACATAATATATATAATCTATTTTTCTAATTTGAAATATGTGTTTGTATATACTTATATTTAATTTTAAAGATTATATTTATTTATATGAATTATTAAAACAATATATATTATCGTTTTTATATAAATTATTAAAATAGTATATGTATAATTGTTTAGGAAATTAAGTAGAAGGATAAACTTTAGGAAAATTTAGGTTGAAGGACATCAAGCTTTATTTTTAGGGTGAAAGGCATAATGCTAGTTATAACTAGAATTCTATTAAATTTACACTATACATAATGCTAGGTTATCTAGCATTATATTCATTTTAAGCTATACAAAATGCAAGTTATAATTAGCATTGTCCTTCGACCAAAAATAAAAACTTATTGTCCTTTAGCTTATTTTTTTTCAAAGTTTGTCCTTCTGCCTCTTTTTCTTTAATTGTTTTTTTATCGAAAGGTTTTAAAAAAAAGTATTTTTATTTATTTATTATCAAATCCACATCGATTTGTATGTTTTTCTAAACATAAACATATGCATTATTGTATTTAAATGATTTTTTTAATATATATGTTAATGATTATTATGTAGAAATACTTTTTAAACCGAAAGTATATATGATTATAAAATAGTTTTACATAATTTAATATATTTAAAACATGATATATATATAATTACATTTATCATATTATAAAATTATTATAGTTAATTAAAATAATTTTGAAACCAAAAACAGATTTATTTATTTAATAACATGGCTGAAATATACTTATATAATATAATGGTGTTTAATGTTTTCATCTATTTACACAATTTGAATATACAAATTTTAATTAGACAACATAGACATATATAAATTCATTACAAAACATATACAAGATCTAATCTATAATGATATGATACAAGTTGCAATCAAAACTAGATTTGATTATTACCGGAGTATGTCGCCAAAGATTAACAACTTGAATTGTTTAATAACTATGCGATTTAATCAAATCAGCCTTTGGATTTTGCTACGATCTAGAGATGAATATCACTTTTCTTTATAGATTAATAAATGTTAAAGAATTTAATTCTTCTCCTCCCAAAGTATTATCATTATCTTGGTTATTATAATTTTGAGGTTTTATTTCTATTAAAGACATTATTTCTTTTAATTCTTTTATTTCTCGTTTGAGTATTTTAACTTCATGCTGCACTTCTGCAATTGTGGTTACAGTATTTACTGGATCAGTATTACTTGAGATTTTTACCCTATTTAAAATATCTTTTAAATTAAAACTTTTTGGCTCTTTTAGTTTTAACTTCTTTTCATTTTTATGTGTTCCTAAATATTTTTTAAAATATTTTTCTTTTCTTCTGGATCTGAAATTTTATTTATAATATCCAGAATGAAATTTTCTTCTTTTGTTAACATGAATAATCCATTAACTTTACATAAAGCTTTGTAATAGTTACAGTTACCATCACAATTGCCAGATTTTGAATTAATATCTGAATCATTATCTGATTCATTTTCAATTTTCGAATTAATTTCTGTAATAATAGATAGTTTTAAATTTTCCTTTCTGAATCAGAACTTGATATAAATAATTTTTTAAATGAGTTTTTTTAACTCTTATCTATATCAAGATTATTTATTTTATTTTACACATATTTGCATAATGTCCTGGTGTTTTACATTTCCAACATATTGGAACATTTCTTTGAACATATTTGTTTTGCTCTCTTCTTTTATAAAACATTATATGGTTTCCTTTTAGGAGTTTTTCTACTTTCAGTATAATTTTCATTTCGAAAATTTTTATTTTTTATAAAAAAATTTCTTAGGTGATTTTCTAAATATTTTATTTTCATTAATTGGTTTTGTTGGTAATAAACCAAGTTGATCACAAAAATGTCCTAAAATTCTTTTTCCGTAAATTTTCTCCTTTTGAATTTGCTTATGTAATTTTATTTAATTGCATAAATAACTTCCTTCTACAACTATTTCACCATAAGTATATTAGTTATAAGGGATGGTTCCATTATTTTTCTATTTTATACGATTTTTAACCCTTTTTGCAAAGAAATGGGGTAGTCCTGATAAGAACTTTTCTTTCCAAAAATTATGGTTACTATAACTTCTAGTAAATAATTTTTAAAAATATACATTTTTATTCCATCTAAATTCAGATATATTTTGACATTTTAAATTCATTAATTGTTCTTAAGTTCTATCAATTTGAAGAGCTGTAGCTCCAATAAAATGTTTAGCTATTGTATATATTAGCGTATTTATGCAATCAGTGTTTTCATTCCATCTTCTAATTTTGTTACAGTAAATATATACGCTTTTGCTTCATTTGGTAAATGAAAATACACCAATCTTTTGGTTGACCTGTAAACCCCTATACAATAGCTTTAGTTATTCTATCATGTGAATTGTTTTTAATTAGACATGCATTAGCGTACATTGTCATATAATTCAAACTAGTTTGTATTTGGTATTCACAGTAACCATCTATATTCCACTCTATAATGGAGGAACATCAAAGATACTACTCTATAGCTATTTTGTTCCTCAAATAAGAGGTCGATTGGCATTGGTCTCGTATAATAAGGTTTACTATACTAGGTATTTCCATAATTAATTTTATTAACTTCAAAATTATTTTCTAGTTTCTTTTGTTCTATGTATAAGAACATTTTTTATAAATTATTTACTTCTTCGTCTGAATTATTATTTGATTCTGGTTCAGAGATTTCTCTAGTCGCTCTATCTTCTGTCATAGGTGCAAATTCCCATTCTTTAATATTTAAAGCATCTAGTATTTTCATTATTTCTTTTAACATTTTGGAGTTTTCTCCTAGTTTATCTATGTTCATTTCTAAATTTTGAGCTGACTAGGGTTTAAATAAAACTTCATATGTATTGCAGACTTTTGTAGTATTTATTTGGTTTTTATTTGACCCTTGTTCAATTCTTGTAAGTTGATTACCTACTGATTGAAGTGTTAATTTTGTAAAATTATTTTGCTCTGTTATAGCTTCAAATGTATTATCTTTTCTACAAGGAGGAGCAATAATTTCTTCTTTATCTATATTAACTGATAAGTTTGCCTCTGTAGGGTGTATACTTCTAATAGTTTTTCCTGCTTTTTTGATGTAATCTTTGTAAGCAGAATTTATGTTGCAATCGTTAAGAAGTCATCAAAATCCAAAATAGTATCCTTTTGTTTTTCTATTTTATACATTTTCTCTATCATTATGAAGATATCATAATCTTCTTGTAGGTCATTTCCTATCTTTTTTACAAATGTTTTGTATCTGTTAATCCATTTATCTTGTTCTTTAGAATCTTTTATGAAGGACCATATTCTTTTATATTTGTTTTCTTTTGAATAAAACTTTATTTTTCAAATTCTCAAAAAGGAAATTCAAACTCTTCATTAAGTGTTATGGTATTTATATCAAACACAGATTTATCCTCATCATATCCCATATATGAGGCGGTTGGATATCTAGGATTTGATGGAGGAATATCAACCCTATATTCAGGTTGACTAACCCTATATCCAGAGCTCTTTGCATGGTAAACCCCACCATTTATCGTATTTACTTTCTCCTTTGATATCATATATGGTAGATTAGTATCTAGCATGCTAGGATAGGTTTATTTATACTATTGTTTACATGACTACTTGTTTAATAGGTATGATGGTTGCATATTATTGTTATGCACACGGGATAAGTATGTTTAACTTATTTGGGGAATTTGGAGGCGAAATTCCAAAAGGGTGGAGAGAGTAACGATCCCTATTTTACATATCGAAGGATCATAAAATATTTTATTTATACATATCAGGTTGTGTGACTCTAAAATATTATGGAATGACTCTTAGGGATATTTTCCACATCTATGATTTTTGCTGAATTTCTATATGACTATTTTAACCTTGAAAATCTTGTTTGGACTATAAATTTTGATAGGAGCCGAGTTAGGGCCTCAAACCACTTTCATTACTTCAAGATGATGGTTTTCCATTCCGTAGAGTGGTCATAATAGAAAAACGGACTTACCATTTGAAAGTTATAGCTTTTTTTAGTTTTGGCAGCTTTTGGCTTTCGTTAGTGGGTAATTCACTAAGCCTGTGCATAGGACAACTAACCCACCTCGAAAATTTGCTAAGCAGAGGCTGTAGAAACTGATCTAAGTCATTTTCATCTTCTCAAAAATAGCTTTTAACCTCCGCTAAACCTAATTCCATTAAAAAGCCTATATTTTCCATACTAATCTTAGTCTAAATCATAATTTGAGAGGTAATTAGCATATAGGAATTAGTGATTACCATGTTAGCTGAATTGTGCTTATCCCTTTTGTTGTCCACTTCAGATCTAAGGAAAAAATTGGTATTTTGGGTATTTGGTTGAGTGTTTCTTGGCTTCTTACTCTACTATGCATGCTTATAAAGTCAAAAATGATGTTTTTGAAATGACTTCAATCCTAAGATGTTTTCTAACTTTAATCAATTTTTTAGAGATATTTATGGCCAAATTTTAAAGGATTTAAAGTGGATTTTAAATGGTTTGTTGGCTCCTTTTGTTCATGTTCATAAGCTAGTGTAAAAGTTAGATTTAGATTAGGATTTGCTTGATTATCATAATTCTATGCATTGAATGTGTGAATGGATGTATATGTATGATATTCCATGTTTGTATGTTGCGCTTTGATGTGGTTTGCTAGTACCTTTAGGTACTTAGGAAAGAGGTGGTCGAATTGGTAAATTGAAGGCAAAGATGGTCGGAATTGGATGAAACTTGGTACCGACAGCTTTTGATCGGTACCCGTGAGATTTTCTTTGATGGGGTCGGGTCAAAATTCTTAAGAGATAAGTAGTGGCTCTACAAGTCATGCTGAAGGTGGCTATTTATTCTCTTGAGGTTTGATAGCGATTTAGTAGCACGAGGATAGTTTCAAGAGTTCAATGATGGTAACTCGACGGTCAAAGGAGTTAGGTTCCGATTGTGGTGGCTCAATGTTGAAATAAGCCGTGGGAATAGTTATTCACAAATGGTGGATTCTAGGAAGTGTGACCTGTGGATAGAACATTTGAGTTGTTCTATTGTGGAATGTGGAATAGTTCCTCGAGAATAATGGAGACTGGATGGAGTAAGGAAGGGGCTCGGATATGCCTATTGGTGGATTGTTGATACTCGTAGTGTTTTCCGATGTACTTAAAAGCAGTGGTATTGTGAGATGCTTGTGCATACTTTGAAGGCTACCCCGGATAACCTAGAAGGATCCATATACCCTGGACCAGTGGAATGAATCTAGTATCAGCTTTGGGATAAGGCAAGTATAGTAAAAACTGAGATTTCCATTAGTCCCTGACAGAGTAAAGGTCATTGGAGTTACCATATATCCATTGCACATACGAGTGACAGTGACGATTGTCTGATGGATGCTATAGTTGCTTTGGTTGTTCTCTTCCGTACTCTATCACTCTAGAGATGTCACTAGAGATAGGTACCGGGGATGGGGATACTTGGACACCCGTCATCGTACTTGTTTTGCAGTATACATTTACTATATTTGTAGAGTAGCATTTTATGTTTGTTATTTGCTAACTCTTTGGTTGCAGGGACATGTCAGCTATGGTTTGTATGCCCTTGTTCCTTACTATATCGACTTGTATAATATTTTAAGATTCATTTACCACTCAAATCAAACTGTTGTCAAACCTAAGGTTTTATACTTTACTTTTTATTATCTTAGGTACTCTTAAATGAGTAGACTAGATAGCAGATTTAGGTGCAACGCAGTAGCTGTGTAGAGGATGAGCTTGATGGACCTATCACATATTATATATGGATAACTATGCTTATTCCGATAGTCAACAGTGTGGAGTCTTGACAGTGCTTGCTTATTACTACTATTATTATGAGGTAGTCATTTGGGTTCATTTCCAATTGTATAAACTTTGTTACTTATTGTATAACTCTATGAATCTGTAATCTGATATTTGGATCACTTAGTTATTACTCTCTCTCCTGTTTTATATCTATATTGTATATTATATTTTATTCCATGCGTTGTGAAATATATGATATGTTTTGTGATGTTTTATTTCATTTTCTAACCCATGATGATCATCCTACATCGGTTGGGCATGTCAACAACGCATTACTTATTTATATTGGATGCCGGTGGTGTAAGGTGGTCTTCACAGAAGAGTTCATCAACTCTTTTGTCACTCCCACTAAAAGGTTGCTTTGCTCTTAATCGCTTGAGATAAAATTCACCAGTGTCATTTCATTTATAATCATATGATCAAAGAACTATTTGTTAAAGATATGGTCTAGTCTATGATTCCAAAATAATTGAATTTTTTTAGATATCTTTGTATTCGCCATTGCTAATGCTAATTACCATTATTATAATAGATTTATTTTGTAACGAATATTCATAATATTCATATTAACATAAAACTATATCTATTCCAGTCAATACTAACAACCATTATTATTTCACAAATAATATTTGGTACACATACCTATGAAAGCAATCTTTTGTAACATGATGCATCCACTAATAAGCGTTATATGGTAAGCTCCCACTATTTCCACCATTACTAACTAGTTTATGGGCTATTTATCTCATCCAATGTAACTAGTTTACAAACGAGAGTTTTATATCGAATATCTTGAACCCATGGAAATATCTTTTATACAAAATAATTTTCTATAATAAAAGACAATTGGAATAGAAACAACATTTCTCATTCAATATTAAGTATCTTTCTAAATTTTATACAATTCTCGCATTCGATCTCTCTTAATGAAGTGGAGGTGACGATTCACTCTCTTCATCCTGACTTTTCCTACTTTTCATTTACTCTTGAACATTCATTTTCAATTCAACTGCTTAAACCATCCAAAGGGAATTTTGTCACGAGACTAGACCGAATTCTTTACAAATGTGCTTTTGGACATCCTTAACACTTAAGGACATCGAATATGTGCACTTAAGTAAACTGACCAAAATTGATATTTCAGTGATCTAATTCCTAAGTTTGTCTTTGGTCCTTGGTCTTATATTGTTTTCAACATAATAAGACTCTCATTATATTTAACCGCATCTTGCATTATGGTTTATCTTCTCATTCCAAATGAAGCAATTTCTTTGAGATTTCAAGTTACCAAACAACTTTTATGTGTGATCTAATATGGATCAAGAATCCATAATCTTCTATTGATTTAGACTTAAAACTTATAGAAGACAATACATGGCCTCAAGCAAATAAATATATGTGACCAAGGTATGAATGTATTTAGTAGTTGTATCATTTGGCTCTTACGCGGGCCTTGAATTGACAATATGCAAAATAATTTATTGGTAAGTATATATTATATTTCTTTTCATTGCTAATTCATTTCATTTGTATATTTCAATTGATAAACAGTTTTATCAATTATATTAGTTGCACAAATTTATTGCAGTAAATAATCTTAATTTGTATATAATATGTTCTTACAATATCAGAAAAGTCAAATGCATTCATTTCATTTTCAAGTAAGTCTCCCAGTATATTTTAATATTCCTTAAAATCCTAGGATAAATATAAAAATCTTTCAATGCCTCCAGTCGGTATTAGGACTCGCTTGCCTTGAGATTCCAACTTGTGTTTATTTAACAAACCATAAGCCTACAAGTGATGAATGACTCTTTATTGGTTGTATCATACACAACTCCTAACCACTAGGCCTTTGTCCTAATCTCAATCTCGACCTTGAGTTTCCTCAACAAATCAAAATAAATTATTGGCTTGTACCTATGATTTTACGACGGCCTAATTATAATGTACAGACATTAAGTTTGCTCAAAAAATACATGCATGTATTTTATCTCCTCTAGGTAATATATTAATATTACTACACATATCATCCCTAACTTGAGTTTGCTTAATAACCAATGAGTACGCAAGTAATCTAATATATAAATGATAGAAGATAATTTTATATATATGGTTAAAGATTCATAATCTCTAATATATAGTAAACTGATATTGATTTAAGGAATAATGTATTTCTTATGAAGTATACTTATGTTAAAGTGTCACATGCATCTGAATTCATGATGCACCTACTTTACGTATGTACTTATTTCAAAAATTTGTTTTGGGTTATTTCAGTGTTCTACTTAAATTTTGTTTATACATATATAATTATATAAGTTTTGTTTATTTATAACTGTTATAATTTAATTTAACTTATAAATTTTTATATGTACCTTGCCAATTAAATAATATTTAATTAATTCTAATTACCATTAATTAAAACATATTTAATTAATCTTAATCGCTATTAATTAAATCATATTTAACTAATTTTTATTCTTATCAATTAATCACATTTAATTAATCTTCATTTTTTATTAGTTAAATCATATTTAACTTATTTTTAATTACTAATTTAATTAAACTAAATTTTATTAAAATTTTAGGAATTTTATATTGTTCATCTCAAACCATTTAAGATGCATAACCAACTAGAGTATTTATAGCTCTATATGAACATGCATATCAATATATGTGTATGTATACATATAATAATTATTTAATAATTAATTAATTATTTACAAAATAAATTGTTTTATTTAATTAAAAAATTAAATTAAATGCTTAATTAATTTGATTTTTTATTATTTATTTATCTTAAACAATTTCAAATTTACAACTACTATAATTATAATTACATACTTATATTAATATATATATATATATGCTATAATTAATTAACTTTTAATTAATTATTTTATTTATTTAATTAATCATATGAATTAAAAATATATTAAAATTTCAAAATTAACTATTTAGTTTTTCAAAACAATTTTGAGAGATTTAAATCTATTTTATAACCTTTATAAATTTTCTTTTATATTTTAAACTTAATATTCAATCAGATTTAAAATATTTTTAAAATTTTCAAATCTTAGTTTGAAAATTAGCCTAAGGCTTAAAAAACACCTGGCCAATCTTTTGAACATACTCCATCCATTAGGCCAGGCTAGTATTGTAACGCCCCACCTCGCGACCCACACTAACAAAGGATAATACTATGCAATATCGTCTGTTAGTGCGGAGAATAAGGCTGGTTAGGAGCGACCATCTGTAAACTTTGCTTTAAGCGAGCATCGATATGTCGAAAATAAGTGATATTTTTTTTTCAAGTGTGGGTTTGACATTTTCGATTCAGGCTTAAAACAAAAACTACAGTGGCTTAAATTAATTGGTCAGAATAGCATATAATATATCAGTGTACAGAATCTCAGAGAACACAACAGGATAATATATTAACTACAACTTAAAAGATCGATTAAATATATACAATGAAATGTCTACAAGATAGAGACACGAATACAAGATAACATATATAACGGATACAACCCAACTTGGTGGAATATACACAATAAGGTTCATATCCCAACATATACATACAAGATACGTAGTCAAGGTCTAACAAATGGTCTATCTAGAGAACAAGTTTAACAAGAGAGATGGCTCCAAGCTAAGCTACTACAAGATCAACGGGTACCTGAGACTACTCGGTCTGACCCGCGTATTATTATAAAATAATAAATGGGTCAGTATCGTATTAATTCTAAACAGTTAGATGTCACGGTAAAAGATATATAGTATAACATAGATATGATGGCATAGATGCATAAGGATAATTTGTTTCAATATAGTAACTTATAAGATAATGCCGCAAGTAAAGAAAATTCCAAACTAGAGTGAATGAGTGAATAACATCTCCAAACTAAAATCCTCGAACCCGAATCATTTAAGTCCCATAATAGGGATGAATAGCATCCTCAAATTGAAATCACCAAACTGAAATACAAACATTACCGATTATAGCAAAAATAAAAAATATAGTGAAATCCCAGTTTGCAAATTAAATTCAAAGTTCGAAATCAATAACAAAATGGGGCCATAAAAAAAGGCAAGCATAAGGCTCAATACCCGAATTACTAAATTGAAATTAATCATTGGAAGGAATAGAATTGAGATTGTATAACTTGAAATAATTTTCTAATTGATTTCCATCAATTAAATCCTTTAATTTAGGTGAAGAATTGGGAATTAGCTCTAGGGTTTGCAAAGAGGAAAAGAGCGATAATCTATTTTTCTGAAGTGAGACATTGAAATGAACATACAGTTCATTTCTTATCTTAGTATTACTTTCTACCAAATGGGTCAGGCCCAAATCACCCTACCATAATTAATTTTTAGTTAAATATAAAATTTATTACATGAATTAAGCAAATAAGCCTTAATTCCTTTATTTTGACCCAAATGAAGCAATATCACTTACCCACCAAATACATCAATGCCAAACAATCTTATTTTGCTATATTTAATTAATTTGCAACAAAAGGTTCTTTATTTTGAAATCTAAATTTAACCAAAAGATTTATTCTTTTTATATTTAATGGATAACAACAATTAGCTTTTATTACCTATTTAACTTTAAAATAAAAAATTTAACTCTGACAATAGTTAGTCTATAACACAAATAAGTTATAAAATGGAATTTAGACAATATAATTGATTTCACAATATCTTACATTTTTATTTATTTTGTTTATAAACTTTCTCCATTTCTTATTTATTTCCTTTATCATGAAAATTCTTTTCTACCTTTCTAAAAATCCAAATTTGCTAAAATATTTAATTCCAGATCTTTGTTAACTTTCAATTTGATACTTACAAAATAATCCTCCATCTTATCTAACACTTAACTTTCAAATCTCAATTCTTCTGGATTTATTTCTTATTTCATTTAGTGCCTTGCCTTTCTTTTATTATTTTAAATAAAAGAATTAGCCATTTGTTGCTAATATTCCTTTTACTAATTTCCTAAGTGTTAAATTTACTGAAAAACCGTTGTATAAAATTTTCTTGGAAAATAAATTCCAAAACCCCTTTAATATCCAATGGTAATAAATAAAATCCCATATTCCCCCTCCTCCCATTTATAAATTATTATTTATAAATTTAATTATATTTAATTTCACTTCAGGTATACCTCAACTTAGGGTTTATGGACTCCCTCCTTAAAGAAACTGTGTCCCTACAATTCTTCGTAGAGGGAAAACATAACAAACCAAAGCATGAATCCAAATTTACAATTAAAGCACGAGGTAGAAATGAGAATCTCATTAGTTCTTGGCTACAGAAAATAATTCAGGATATATTCACTCAATTAATTCTTTAGTTTCCCAAGAATATTCTTGTGGATTTTCGGACCGCCGAACTTTCACGAGTGGAATATACTTATTACGAAGATGTTTGATCCTAGAAGCAATAGTGCGAACATGATTCAGTTTACAAATCAAATTGGATAAGATCTCAAGTTCTTCAAGAAGTATAGGCTCGAGGATAGATTCTAATTTTCTAAGACATTTCGAAAGCTGGAAGAGAGAGAATTGATTAGCAACATTTCCAATACGTTCAGTGATTGGGTAGGGACCGATTTATCGAGGAGCAAACTTCCAAGATTTACAAAAGTGCATAACGTCGTTCAGAGGAGGTACCCAACTGAAGACTAAGTCTTTTTTTTGAGCAACACGGTTGTGTAGCGTGGCACTACACAGCCGATTAGATATTATATAAATTAGTAAATATTGCGATCAACAAGCCTGATCGCTGGCCAAAAAGTATTGAGAAGCAGACCGAGTTATATAAACAAAATACATATAGTGGAAAAAAGCACAGTGATGAAAAGGCTGGAGCTAAGTCGCGGTTTAGTGGTGTCCACGATGCCTGTCAGGAGGAACTGCTGATGTGTTGCCCGAGGATTCCGCCTGTGGGGAGCTGGGGTGAGGAAGTCTCAGCCTGAACGGAGCGGAGAAGCTACGACCTGATATAGATGAGAAATGGTGAGTAATACGTCTACAGGTTTCTTCAAGGCTGGATATGGGCTTGCAGAATACACGTGCATTGCGCTCGGCCCAGATCCACCAACTGAAAATAGCAACCGTGAGATCTATGTGGTAGTTGGGGGGGTTGTTCTGCCAGTGGTCGAAAAATGAGGTGAACGTGGGGATATGTCCGAGGATGTGAGCAGTTGTCGCCGCCCAGACCCTGACAGCAAAATCACACTCGAAGAAGAGATGTTGCAAACTTTCTGTTGAGGTGGAACATAGGACGCAGCTGGGGTCTACTACAATGTTATGGCGGAGGAGTCTGTCTCTTGTGTTAATTCGCCCATGGATGAGGCACCACTGTAGGAAAGCAAAGCGGGGCTGAATCCTGCACTTCCAGAGTCTGGGGAAGGTGAATAGTCGTCCAGGGTTGTTTAGGTGGGCGTAGCAGGAGGCAACGGAGAAGCCGGATGAGGGAACTGAAGACTAAGTCTTAAATAGAGAATTCCAAATAATATGTTTTAAGATTTTAACTTAGTCTTAGTCAGCTCCCGGATGGAAGGGAGTGACTCAATTCAAGGATCCACCTTGTTCAAATTTTATAACTTCATAATATAATTTATTTTACTAAATTTTTTTCTTCAAAGAATAAATTTCCATATAACAATTTTTTTAAGTTCCAATTAGAGCAAAACTTTTAATTCCTTCTATAATAAATCCTAGATTAAATTCATACATTATGGCTTTCTTTTAAATGAAGGTTTTATATATACACTTATACGATTTATATTTCGGGTGATACATATATTATGCCTTTTTTCATAAATTCCTAATCCTCATTTCAGACTAAATTGGAAACCTTCATTCTTTACATATAATGCCAGTATTCTTAGTTAAAGTCACCGGCAATACTTCTTAAATATTTCTTTTTCATAATTTAGTTATTACAAGTTTACAATTCGAAGAAGTATCTAAAGTGCTTTTAATCTACATTTATCTTATTATGGGTAAGTTTCTTTCTTATGGATTAATTTGAAACCTTCGATATTACTTAACCTATTATTCAAATAATTTACAAGAAATATTTGTCCCCTAAACTAATTCACCAATAAATTAATTTTAATAACATAATTAATTTCTTAAATTACCAAACTTTGGATCTAGATATGCTTCACAATTTTTTTGATTTTCCAAATGTTTAATTTCTATAATGCTTCATGATTCGCAATTTCAAAATATTAATTATTTTTAGAAATACAATGGATAACAAAGATATGAGATGTAGAAAAATCACATTATAACTTTGCTTAAAACTATATTCTCCAAGGGAGGTAATTTTATAAGAAAGAAAGCATATCAACTTTGATTTTTGTCTTATTCTCTTGGATTAAATTTTCCTTACTAAGATTTACACTATATAATACGAAATTTTCCCAAAATGAAGTTCAATTTTTAAATCCTCATTTTTGTAGTTGCCTTATATTTATAGGATAAATTATTCCAAACACTTAGCCTTAACTAACTAAGTAGAGAGGATGCTCAACTCACTTCCTCTTATAATACACCCAATTAGTATAAAAGAAAACTTCTTTTGGTTATTACCAAAAATTAATTTTAGTGTCTAAAACTTAAAATCCCCTTAAAGTTCAACAATTACTCTTGCCTATAAACCCCTTCTTTATTATATGCAACAGAAATAAAATAACTTAGAAAATTCCAATAGAATTTATTTTCTATTATATTTAGATTTCACTTTTCCCAAATTCTAGGAGGGTCTTTCTTTATTTCAACCAAGTTTGCAAAAATCACTAGGCGGACGCTAAGCGATAAGCATGGACTAAGGATTAATCGCGTAGGCGAGGATTCATCGAAGTTAAGCACTTTTGGTAAATTCATACATTTTTGATAAATTTTTAGTATTTTGATTAGTATTAACTAATCCAACATGGGATTTTATGGATTTGAATGGTTTTAGAAGCAACCATGGAGGCAAAAACGCTTGAAACTAACATTTTGATGCTTATAAGAGGAACATGCTTAAATTAGTGCATAAGCGGTGCTTATAACGTGTTAAGTCTCATCTAGGTGGATTAAGCAAATAGTTAGGTGACAAGGCTAGCCTAGCGCCTAGGCGAGGCATATGCTAGAGCCTTGAGGGATTTTTACAACACAGATTTCAACAAATCTTATATTGGGTAAACCTCAAAAATATGCACATGTCCAGTCTTGTTTTATACTTTTGGCACTTCTACTATAGTTTCTTTTCTTATGAAATTCCCAAAATATTTTTCAATCCTTGATTATTTTTATTTTAGATAAAAATCTTTTCTCAATAATAAGTTTGAAACTTTAACCACTATTTAATTCAATATTAAATCAATATATACATACATACATACATATATATATATACACACACACACACACATACATACACACACTTCACAAATTATTACCATTTAGTCACTTGCCTATTCTTTGGAGTATACCAAATTTTACTGTAATATCTTTATTGATGTCCAAGTGATAAATTAATTTATAAGTCACCTTCACAATTTATTATTTCAAGTACGATTAGGGATGGCACCACAATTTTCCATATTATTCGCTCAAGCTTATTTTTAAACTTTTGCCTTCACCCAATCTCTTAAAATGAAGCTATAATCATAAACCCACAATTCTATAAGATGATTCTTATTCACCAAATACTTTACTCAAAGCTCATTTACTCTGATTAATTTGAATAAAAGGATCATGTTTCCATTCAACTTTAATTGATTTATGTATTTAATGATTTCTTCTTTCATGCATTTACTTAGATTATAATAGTTCCTACATAGCTTATCGAAAGTATTATACAAAGTTCATTTTTATTACAAACCTTATAAATACTCCCATATATATTTATTTTCTAAACAACATGTGGTGTTACTTTTACATTCATTCATAGCAAATCCCCTTGTACGTTGGCTTCGATGTTGATTACGAAATCAATAACACCCCACCATTGTCCGCAGTTGTCGCTGCTAGTTTATCTTTATTGGTATTTATTTTTTCCAGTAACATTAATATATATATATTTGTATGTATGTACATTTACATTTCCAAACCTTAGTATATGCATACCTCTATATTTATCATTTTGTTTAAAACAATATTAGCAAAAAAATTTGTTTCCTCTTGTTTTGTCATATCTCCAAAATATAATTTCCCAAAATGCTATTGATTAAAAGGTCATGTCTAATCGTCTCGTTTGAGTGTTTGGGGATCCCTATCGAGTACATTGGGCAGACGTTTTGACTAGAATTCTTAAAGCACTCAACAAAAAATTTACCCCACACACACATACATATATGTATATATATACTTAGTAGTTAAAATGATTCTTTTTAATATTGAATACTTATATCTTTATACTCAAATATTAGCATGTTGAAACTAATCTCAATCAAACAACTCATACAAAGTCTAGAGGTTAACTTTTCCCAATAGTTGATTGTTCCCCAGAATACTCCAATATTGCTCTCTTTATTTATAATAATAAATAATTCATTTACACTAGTTTGTTGGTAATTTAATACCAATACTTAACTCCATTTTCATCTTATTGGTTTATAATTCCAAAATTTGATCCTTGTTCATACAAGAAGCCCGGTATCTCTTGTAGTGATTTCAAATTCAAAGATACCACAAAGTTTAAACATTAGTTTTAAATAGAGTTCTAATTCTCAAGTAATGATTCTCAGTTGAATTAGAATTGTTACCAAGGATCCTAAGCAATCATGCGTATATTCATCCAATCAATCATAAATAAAACAACTGAAAAGTGTACTCAGCGGAAGAATAATGTATTTACTTCTGCTGCACAACTTGATCATAAAAGGGTCAATAACAAGCTTTATGATTTGATGAGCGGACTTAAATACTCCATCCTGGCTAGATCCACTGGATTGCCTGGCACAAGAATGGGTAACTTAATTGCTAGCTATCTTACCTCAGAAACAAATAAGTTTGAGATAGAAAACATCCAAGAATTATATTATTCGATGATAGGAGTTATATGAGAACAATACCCAAACGAAAGCATTCCTTAATTCCCCCAAACTCTCCTATTAATACTAGGAAAGAACCATATGGATCCAATGAAGACCCCAAGTGACAGTTTTTAAGGCTTGCTTAGCATTGGATTCCCTCACTCAATATCCTATATTGTTCCAACCTCAGCTCTGATACCAAGCTGTAATGCCCCACCTTGAGACCTACACTAACAAAGGATATTACTATGTAACATTGTCTACTAATGTAGAGAATAAGGCTGGTTAGGAGCGACCATCTATAAACCTTTCTTAAATCAAGCATCGATACGTCGAAATAAGTGATATATTTTTTTCCAATGCGGGTTCGACATATTCGATTCAGGCTTAAAACAAAACCTACAGTGGCTTATATTAATTGGTCAAAACAACATACATTATATCTGTGATGACCCGCCTCCTCGACCCTCGAAAATCGGCACTAATACATCCTTGGTATTCACGTGCCACAAATCCAAGTCCCGAAGAGGCAGATTACCATGGAGTAAAAGAAAATAAAGGTAGAACAGAATCTTACATGAATGGAATAACATAAATTATTTTAATATATACATCTTTATGGCGGAAATTTTAAATACATTTATCAGAGTCTATCTTATAAATCAGCCGTGAGCGTAATAAATCTCATTCCATATAAAGGCTGAATACAATTAGTAACTAATGTAGCAGGAATGGAGATGGAGAACTATCTATAGGAATATCTTCAGTTCCTTACTTCAAGCTTCATCACAATGCTCCAAGTTAAACCTGACTACTAGATTGCCTAGAAAAATAGGGCACCTAGAGTTTAAGGCAAAAGAAAATATACTCCGGATCAGTCATGGGATTGCTGTGTGAAACTCAAAACACAGATATTTGAAAACAAAGGGTATCTCATAAGACCACGCCGCTCATAAACGTGGAATGGGTTTTTACCTTATGATAACCAAAACATTTGCTATGAAAAATCTAGGAATATTATTTTTAATGACATTCTTTTGAAAACACTTTTCAAGTAAACTTATATAATCTTAACCGAAAGTTACATTATTAAATTCTAACATACTAGGCTCTACAATCAAGTCCGTAGGCACTTATTGGAGAATGGATTTCCATATAATGGCAGGTAAGGAACTACCTTCCATACGGTACATCTATAGAGGAATGTACCAAAGATCAACACCTTCGAAACCTCTGCACCTGGCAAGATTGGTCTACCCACAAACCCATTTGGTGGCGAATAGAATCGAATATTACATCACCCCGGTCGTTCCTGAGCTATCCGAGAGCTCACTTAGCATACACAACATCCTCGATATATAGAAGGTAATCTAGAAAGGTGATGACCATACCCTAATGGTTGTGAACCACATAGCCTTATGCCATGTCCTATTTAAGCCATTACCGATTGATGAGGCCTGAGGTAATGATTACCTTTCACATAGCACATTCCACTTTGAATGCCACATTGCCAATTTCACCACACATTATTAATTTCAACAAATGTACAACCTCTGAGCACGTACGTCTCAAAGAAGGGTGTTAAGTATAGGAGAATTACCTCCTACACCTCCAAACAGATGTATGTTTGTAAAAATCAATGTATGTGCATTTTAGAAATGCAACGCCAAACATTCATCCATACAAGTTATCCGAGAACAGGACAAACCGAAGGAACTCTCCTACTACATTTCGTCGGGAATGACACCTTGGATTAGTAGCGTGCATGCCTTGCATCGAAGATCAAATGAAGATACTACTGCCACATATATATGAGATGGGAAATTTCCCCCGAGGGTCAGTGACAATAGCCCTTCATTCCATTTATTATCATTTCATGTCTTCACCTTCGAACGAGCAAATTGGTTCGAAGTGATTTTCGGATAAGAATCACCCAAAACTGACCCCAGTTGGATCAAACCAATCATCGATAAAAAGACGTAAATTAGAGGGTGATTATCATTTCATTCATTGATAAATTTTATCAAATAAAATATCTCTTTTAGAGATATAAATCTATAAATCATATTCTTTTTTAGTATATACAGAATCATTTAAACCTCTCTTTAACTTTGGAAATACCAAATCAAAATCATTTCTCATAAATCATATTGCAAAACCTTTTTGAGTAAAAAGGGTTGATAGAAATTATACTAATTCTACTCAACATCAATTTTCGTATTCAACCTTTACTATCCATCGAATAACGGTGAAATCGCCTTTTAAATTCATATGGATAGTACAGGTTTGCTCAACAAAATTTAATACAAAGTATAAGAAGATTATTTCGATACAATCCTAGTTGTATTAAATTTGTAAAATTTAAATCTTTTATACTCGTCTTGTTTTCGACATTTCGACCTTATCTATTCCTCGTCCAGGAAAGAGGCCAGGTGAGCCAGGATACTGGTTGCTCTTGAACATCCCCTTGGTTTAAGCACCTCACATCCGAATCTCACAAATAGAAAAATCCAGTCTACTCATCGGCTTTTAGAGCCAAGATTAAATCACTTATTTTAACCGCTTTTCTTTAAATCATTTATTTATCTCTTTTAAAATAAATTATAAAATCTCCATATTATCTTTAAAATACTTAATTATTTATTTCAAAATATTTTTGAAAGATTTGAGAAAGAATACTTAAGTTCAAAGTCATATTTCAAAAGTTATTAAAAGTGCTGCGAATAGGCTTTTAAGAATTATTTGATCAAAACATTCTATTATTTAGAAATCCATTTTTATAACTCAAATATCTTTTAAAACATTTTTAATATTTATAGAATTTATTTCATATTTTTAAAGAATTAAAAATATCAATTTTAAAGAATTTATCGCTTTGGTTCCCAAACTGCCAAACCGCGACTATTTTGAAAACTTGATTTGCTCATATTTCAAAATATACTAAACGAAATCTTAATCCTTTTCTTTTGTTTGAGAACTATGATTATAAGAGTTTGGAAAATCCTTATTCCAAAGAATTCTGACTCTGAATCCATCGCATAAATGGATTTAACTTTCTATGGCGCGAAATCGTGAACTAGCGTTATACGACGTGCCTATTTTAACTCGATTTTTGCATCCTTTCCAAACTTTGTCTAAATACTTTTAAATGTTTATAAAATATTTCTATATCATTTTAAACCATTTTAAAGTGGTTTAACAATCTCATATACACCATTTCATTTATTAAAGGAAAGTGATTTCCTTTGTGATATTCGACGTGTATTAAACTTGAATTGTTTACACATCCAAACAAACATATTATTATATCCAAACATGGTTCACAATCATCACAACCGAGCATAGCCAAACATATATATCATCTAATATATTATAAATAAATAGAGTTTCTCACCTTCATTGGTTTCCAACTTTAAAAAATTCGCTATAGCTCCACTACGATCGAATCAAAGCCTATGGAATCGAGCCTTGGACCTTTGAGTGGGCTTGGTCTAAGCTTGCAAGTGGAAGTGGCTTGGCCTTGTGTAGCAGGAGGTGGTGGCCATGGGTTTTGAGTGGAGGAAAGAGTGGTTTGAGCTTGTTTTGAAGTGGTTTACTAATGTATATATATTTATATAAATTTATTTTCTTTTTTACTAATTTTTTCTTCATAATTTTCCTAAGTAGAGAAGCCATTAAAAAGGAGTATAAAGTGATGAAGAAGCTTAGGAATTTATGTATAAATGAAGTGAAGGTAGAGGGTGGTATTTATAGGCAAAAATGTGAATTATATATCATGACATTTATGTTCATATACATCACCATTTCATCACCATAACACCCTCCTCCTCCATCACTATGCATGGCTGAACACCCCCTATGGGTATGAGTTGATGTGTGTAAGAGTGAAGTGAAGTTTGCTTTTTAAATGTGAAAATATCTTAGATCTTTTGTTATATATATATATATAAGTGTATATGTATATTTGTATGTATATATGTGTTCACGTATATGTTAGGGTGTGCATGTGTATGCTATATATGTGAATAAGACATATAAATAAGGTTGCAACAACTTTAAACAACTTCTGTTCGTTAAACCATTGAAAATCAGGAAGCCGATTCCCGGTCACATTTTCACTTATAAATTAATTTACATATAAATGTAAAAAAAATTGAAAACTAATTTTTTATCATTTTTAACTAATTAAAATGATCACATTTGATTTATAAAACCAAAGAAATTAATATTAAACAATTGTTTACAAAAAGTGCTAATATATCGATAAAGTGATATCAATTTTCCTTATAATTTCAAATTAAATACATGTCTTTATAAAACTATTATAAATGATTTGTTATCACTTCATAACAAATTAAAGTGAATTATTATCATTTTAAAACAATTATTCGAATAATTATGTCACGACCCGACTTTCTATGCCCAGAAAGACGTATCGTGAATTAAGAAAGAAAGGGATAGAAGAAGAAAAGAAAGAAAAGAAGAAAGAACAACAACATCAGAAACTCACAGCGGAATGAATGAAATATAATATATCATATAAAATATTACATAGTATCATATACATCAGAGTTACACAACTTATACAACACATATTAGACAGTTATAAACATCTGTCTAATTCATACAACTCAAGTACATCAGTACAATACAACATACACAGCGGAAATTCTATATATCTACACGCTGAAGCCTCCTGCTCCTCAGCTCCTCCAGTATTCGTCAAGACTAACCTGAATCCCTCGACTACTCAATACAATATTGAGTACCCAAGAGTTTAATAAAATAGAAAATAAACACTTGGGTCAGACATGGGTCTGGTGTGAGTAAACGGTTTAAATTGCTTAACTTTGAAAACCTTTGAAAACAAAAGTATCACGTAAGACTCCCCACACATAAACATGGGTAAGTTTTTACCTTACGCTAACTAAAACATTTGATAGGAAATCCAGTTATATTATAATAGGGTCTAGGGTTTCCAAGTAAAATACAGAAATAGCTGAAATGCTTACATCTCACATTTCAACATAGTTGGGCACAACTAATACGTACGGCACTTATTGGAGTTTGGATTCCATACAATGGCAAGGCTACTGGGGTACCGCCCGTCACAGTACGTGGCCTAGATCACCGTACCGAGGAGTACGCCCGCTCCCCTGCAACACAAAGCCGGAACCATCCCTTACTGGATAATCCCGAACAAGACAATCCCGTAGTTGGCGCGACCAACCACACACTAAGCCGAATAAAAGAAAAGGGACCTCTAGACAGGGATCTATCTTGCTCTCAGTGGGTGCTACCCACGAAGCCTTGCTGCACCTCCCCTGTTTTAGCCATTCCCGGTTGATGAGGCTTGAGGTTACGATTACCTTTAATCAGAACATATCACTTAGAATGCTCATCGTCCGCCTGACGATGTGCTGAAAGCATTCAATCCATACAAGTTCGTTCCGGGTTCGAACGAAACCGAAGGCATTATCTCGTTACACTCGTTTTGGAATCACCCTCAGAGTTAACGACAATAACCCTTGCACTCTAAATCTTCATCTTCACTTGAGATTCACGACCTATCGTTAATTTGGATCGATGTGGTATTCGGGTCTCCAGACCTGGAAATCCGGTATACGGAAACCCGATCCCGGTCTTATCGAAATCCAAAACGTATCTTTTAAGGCCAAGTTGTTTAAAGGTTTAAACAATTCAATTCAATTTAATACTTGAATTCACATAGCATTAACATAGATAAATATTACACATTTATCACAGATATATCTAATATCATATCATAGTATATCATCCAATAGATATCAACCAAATCAGACATTCTACTCAACCATCATTCATAAGCAACCATTTATTAATCTCTATTATAATTAATTTAATCATCTTAAATTAAATTAATTACTTAAGAATTAATTCCTAACCTTGCTTAAATCAACTATTAATTAATTACAATCCATTTAATTAATTAATCAATTGAATATTAATCACTCTTGATTAATTCTTCATTAATTACATAAAGTAATTATTCTTTAATTAATTTAACAAATTAATTATCCTTAACCATTTATAGTAATTAACCTTTAATTACTCTCATTAACTACAATAATTAATGATCCTTAATTAATTACATTAATTAATTAATTAACTATAATTAATTACATTATTCCTTAATTAATTACATTAATTAATCATGCATTAATTAATTACTTCCATTAATCAACCTTAAATAATCATTAACAGTAATTAACTATTCTTAATTACTTTAATTTCTTTTATAAATCCTTTTTGATTAAATTCACCAATTACATATAGTAATTCATTTATTAATTACTTACACTAAGTAATTATACTTAACCAATCTTATTAAGTAACTACACTTAATCAATTACCAAGTGACTATCCTTAATTAATTAACAAATTAATTAACTTAAATAAATCACATTCATTTCTTAAATCATAACTGAGTAACTCATCCTTAATTACCCTTTAAACAAATTAATTAATCCTTGATTAATTATTCTTTAATTATTAATTAATAAACCTTAATTATTAATCAATATCTTTTAATACAAAGTAATCAATCCTTAATTACTTTTATAATTAATTAATTAAACTTAATTAACTAATTAATTACTTCTTAATCATCAATTAATAAAACATTGTTTATTAATTAACCTTAATTACAAATTAATTAATCCATAATTACCTATTAATCAATCTTTAAATGATAATTAATTAACCCTTAATAACAGTTAAATAAATTCTTATTTAACTTTAATTATAGATAAATAATTTCTTAATTATTAATTAAGAAAACTTCATTATTACTTAATAAAACTTTATTAAGTACTTCTTAATTACTATTTTAATTAACTCTTAATCATTTAATCAATCCTGAGATAAAACATTATCATTTAAAAACATTTGATCTTAATAATTAACTTACTTAATTAAAATCATTAATTAAGTTAAAATAAATAATCATTAATTACTTATCCTTAATTATTAATTGACAATCTTTAATTACAAGTTAATAAATCTTGAAAACCTTAATTGTTAATTAACAAATCCTTAATCATTAACTAATTTAATCATCTTATTAATTATCAAACTTTAATTAAGTTTTAAGATAAAAACATTTTCTCAATAATTACTTTATCACATTTCCCATTTAATTTAGAAATAACTTAAGATTTTGATTTAATATATTTAAGTTAATCAAAATCATACAACTTAATTTTATTTAACTATTTATTACAAAGTAATAAATTTCAAGAGAATTGATTTAACTTAATTATTTAAATTTACAACTTACCTTTACTTAAATTTAAAAACTAGTTTAACATTTATTTTGGGTTTAACCCATATGTATTTAAATCTAAGCCAATACATCTGCATCTTTATTAAAAGAGAGATTTAATTTTAGATTTTAAACTGTTTTGAATTTAAAGAAAATTTAAACTGCTAACAGTTTTCACTCAGCTCACAAACGACCCGAAGGCAAACCCGAACCAAAGCCTCAACTCCACGAGTCCTCCTCGAGATATTTTAAACTGTTTGTTTTAAGTTTTTAAACTGTTAAAACTATTAACCATTTACACACGCATACTTGCAAACGACCCAGCGAAAACTCGAGCCACAGCCTAATTTGCTCGAGTTCCTCCTCGAGTACGAATTCAAGAACTCCATCTTCCCCAACTCTAAACCATTGATACACACTAACGATCGTGCACGTGCACACTACGATCAACCAACTCCGTTAACTTCTCCGGCCATCGACGAGTCGCCCACCTTCCTCTCAACCATCACGACAACTCCGATCATCAAATCCAACTCGAAAACGAAATCGAGCACTCGAGCTCAAAAACTGGAACAACACTCCATCTAAGAACCATCTCGTCCGACCACCCCTGACCATCAGCATCCCCACGACTTCGCCCAACGCTCCATCTCCGACCCACGCTTCCATTCCCCCAGGTGCGATAGCCTCCAGTTCACCCACGTCATCGGAACAAGTCGCGATTTCAACCATACCCAAAACCATTGCTAAACCCTAAATTACCATCGATCGATAACCACGGCATAAAATAAAATCATCCACTATTTTTCCAACCATCTACAGCCTTCAATCTATCTCCGACATTAACCATGATGATCCCTGACTTGCCGATCATCGGAAATTTACAAAAATGTCATTTCTGTTCAACTTAAAATTTCTCTACCATTTCAATCTTAAAATTCATGATTACTTTTTCTAAATTCATCATTTGCAAGCATTAATCAGATTATAGAATCAAAGATCTAAATTAACATATTCGAATTTTACCCATTTCTTTGATTTCCACTGTACATTTAAATTTTGAGTTAAATACTTATTATATATTCTTGAATCTATTTTTAAAATCTAAAGTATATAGTTAGAAACCTTTCTCATTAACACAACCTAGACTAAAATCAAATGGATGCAAAGATATGAATTTTCAAATAAAAATCTGAAGCCTGTACTAAGATAAAACAGAGACATATATATGAACAGACATACACATCTTTATATCTACATATTTATAAACATGCAACCAAAAATTCACTCAATCATTTCTAGGACATCCCATATAATACTTCTGGGATCATGATATATAGTTTTAAGGTCTTATAAAAGAGGAGTTTCTCAAATTAAAAATGAACAGAGCAATTAACAATTAAATCAGACATGCACACTTCAATTCTCACATACATACAAAGTACACACATATAAACGAACATGCAAATATACTCCATTCAGAAATCATTCGAAAGCAAAATTTAATTTCATTTTTAACTTTTGAAAAAAAATGTTTACTCACCTTTTTACTGAGGCAGAGAAGTTTTGAAAGAAAACTGGAATGTTGAGATCTTTGAAAACTGGAAGCTTTGAAACAGAATTGCTTCATTTCTTTAAAAACAGGAAAGCTTGGAAATCTTTTGTTTTTGCTTCAGGTTATATTGAAACTTGCTTGATTTACTTGCATGCATTCTTGGAATGGTTACAGGCTTAAAGAACAATTGTTACAGGTCTTGAAAAACATTGCAGGTTTGTTTTGAGGAAGGCTACAGGGTTTTTGAACTGGAAATGATTTCCAGGTTGGTTTTGAGGATCATTGATTATAGACTTGGTTTGAAATAGGAAAATGGCTTCAGATTTGAATTTAGAGGAGATTTGATTCTGGTTTGAGAAGATCTTCAGATTTGTTTGTGGAGATTTCAGTTTTGGTTTGAGAAGATTATTTCGGTTTGGTATATTTTCTGATTTTGGTATTGTCTTTGTTTTTGCAAATGAAAAGATAAGAAAAGAAAAAGAAATTGGAGAGGTATGCTTATATAACTTAATTTATGGTTTATTTAAAAATCAAAGAAAAAAAATGAAAATAAAATTGACACTTGTCACAAACATTGTTTAATTAACTTACACATATTACTAACATGACTTAATTTATTAACACTTGTCATTTTATAATTTCATATTATTTTTAAAAAGATTTTAAAAGCTTTTATATGTATTTCCTAAATAGATAAATACATTTATTAGTTATAAATGCTTTTCTATATTATAAATAAATGAAACCTTTAAAAGAAAATAAAATAAAACTCATTTATATCCTAATAAAATCATATACATGTATTTCATTCATTTTTAAGTGTAAAAATATCTCTTGTATTCAATTCACTATAAAATAAATATTTTCTAAATTTATATAAATAAAATTCCTTTTAAAGAAAATATTGTAAACAAATCTTATTTTAAATAAAAGCCTTGTTCATATATTTTATACACAAATAAAATAAAATAATTATCTTTTAAAGATTCAAATTTAAATCCAGATTAAAAATTCAAATTTTACTTTTAAAAATCCAATTTAAAAGTCAACTCAACATTTATATTTTTAAATAAACATATTATTAACTTTGAAATTGATATAAAACTACTCAAGACAATATATATATATATATATATTTAAACAATACTATTAAATATTGGAAATGATAAATCTATTTTAAAATCAAATTTATAAAATAACATAATTAAATAATTATCCTTATTATAATTCAATCTATATCATAATTAATACATCACATTATTATTATTTGGTTATTTATATTTGAAATAACAATATTATCAATTAAAATAATTTAAATTAAGAGATTATCACATTTTAAACTTCTCGAAATTCCGGGATATCACATTCCTTCCCCCTTAAAAGAATTTCGTCCTTGAAATTTAAAGCAAAAGATAATCCAAAAGTTTTATTTTATTTTCAAAAATCCAAGCATACATATCAACCGTACACTATCAATCAAACAACCATTCATCCAAACAAACAATTTTATCCAAACAAACAATTCATACAAACAACAATACTAAGCTATAGAGTTCTTACTTATCTAGATCTATAGAACTAAACAAGATATCAGACTACAGACGAGTCTGACTCAACAACCAAATCTTCCAGAACTGCTGGTTCCAAAACCAGAGATAGATCAAACACGTACTCCCTCAGAGATACGTAAAATACATTGAATTCCAGTTATCCAAACTGACAATTCAACCTTGTGTATCAAAGTACTTATCCAAATTAGATCACAGAAAAGATCCAAAATAACTCGGAGCTAACTTCCTAGACTTACCCAATCTTATAGCTCCCTTTAATCAGAGAAAAACTTCACAACAACGAAGTCTCCAACTTCGAATTTCAAATTCCTTCGTTTCTTATCCACAAAATCTTCAGACGATCTCGGCTTCCTACAAATCCTTTCTGATCAGCTCAACCTTCGCCGATGCTTCTAGAAACAAACTAGACCAAAAATAACTCGACAAAATGATCCTCTCAAAATCTACCCATAATCCAAAACACAAATCTACTCACAACATCAGAAGACCGAACTAACTTCTCCTATCTGGAAAAGACAAACAGATGCACTCGCCAAACTACTTCCACTGCACCATTCTGATCTGGAGTAGAATGAAAATGCTGATGAAGAACACAAGCACAAACTGGACAACACATCCCAGAAAATCTCAGATAACTCAAGAGAATACTCAATCTATCGCAAGTCACTTTTGCAATCAACCCAGCCTAATTCCAAAGAAACTGTTCTCCCTTTAACCAATCAGAACAGCTCATACTTAACTATCCAATTCATCGAAGAAATGGATATACTCTGTTGCTTCTGAATTTCACCTTTAGAAAACTGCTCAGCCAGAAAACTTCCTGCCAAAACGAAACACTCCGATCTACACTGCTACCACAGATGCCAAAGACTTCTCAATCCAAAGCTCTTCGAGAAACTCGGACTTCAAACAGAACAAAAACATCTTGTTGAAATCAGCCACAACACCGAAACAGACACACTTCCTCAACTTGTTCCAAAGAAAACATCTTCGGGAATATCCATATTCACCGCGTCTTATCACATAGCTACTTCTTCCAGAATATACCAAGATTCTATCACTCGCTTCTGTTCAACCGACAGATCCAAATTCTACTCATCCAACTTAGAAGATGGACTCCGAACCTTAACAGGTTTCCTTCAGAGATTGTGAAATCCTTACAATTACAAAGTTCACTCGAGACGGTATTAGGTTTACAGTCTCGACAAATACACTTCCAACCTCAACACTCAGACTCCTAATCTTAGATGATAAATTATTATCATCTCAACCAATCATTACAAATACCATATATATTTAAAATGATACTTTTTATATATAGAAATTATATCTGGGTAAAATTATTTCATCTACCTTTTTAAAACAATATTGTGTCCGTTGGCCTGGTCCAAGTGTTTAGAGATCCCTATCAATAACGTTAGCTACTCGTATTGACCAGAATCCATATACCACTCAACCGATCAATTAACACAATATAAAACCATTTTTATATAACTAACAATTACGCGCTCTCAAGATAGACACCACTTCAGAGCCTAGGTATTCACTCAACCTACTGCTCTGATACCAACTGTCACGACCCGACTTTCTATGCCCAGAAAGACGTATCGTGAATTAAGAAAGAAAGGGATAGAAGAAGAAAAGAAAGAAAAGAAGAAAGAACAACAACATCAGAAACTCACAGCGGAACGAATGAAATATAATATATCATATAAAATATTACATAGTATCATATACATCAGAGTTACACAACTTATACAACACATATTAGACAGTTATAAACATCTGTCTAATTCATACAACTCAAGTACATCAGTACAATACAACATACACAGCGGAAATTCTATATATCTACACGCTGAAGCCTCCTGCTCCTCAGCTCCTCCAGTATTCGTCAAGACTAACCTGAATCCCTCGACTACTCAATACAATATTGAGTACCCAAGAGTTTAATAAAACAGAAAATAAACACTTGGGTCAGACATGGGTCTGGTGTGAGTAAACGGTTTAAATTGCTTAACTTTGAAAACCTTTGAAAACAAAAGTATCACGTAAGACTCCCCACACATAAACATGGGTAAGTTTTTACCTTACGCTAACTAAAACATTTGATAGGAAATCCAGTTATATTATAATAGGGTCTAGGGTTTCCAAGTAAAATACAGAAATAGCTGAAATGCTTACATCTCACATTTCAACATAGTTGGGCACAACTAATACGTACGGCACTTATTGGAGTTTGGATTCCATACAATGGCAAGGCTACTGGGGTACCGCCCGTCACAGTACGTGGCCTAGATCACCGTACCGAGGAGTACGCCTGCTCCCCTGCAACACAAAGCCGGAACCATCCCTTACTGGATAATCCCGAACAAGACAATCCCGTAGTTGGCGCGACCAACCACACACTAAGCCGAATAAAAGAAAAGGGACCTCTAGACAGGGATCTATCTTGCTCTCAGTGGGTGCTACCCACGAAGCCTTGCTGCACCTCCCCTGTTTTAGCCATTCCCGGTTGATGAGGCTTGAGGTTACGATTACCTTTAATCAGAACATATCACTTAGAATGCTCATCGTCCGCCTGACGATGTGCTGAAAGCATTCAATCCATACAAGTTCGTTCCGGGTTCGAACGAAACCGAAGGCATTATCTCGTTACACTCGTTTTGGAATCACCCTCAGAGTTAATGACAATAACCCTTGCACTCTAAATCTTCATCTTCACTTGAGATTCACGACCTATCGTTCATTTGGATCGATGTGGTATTCGGGTCTCCAGACCTGGAAATCCGGTATACGGAAACCCGATCCCGGTCTCATCGAAATCCAAAACGTATCTTTTAAGGCCAAGTTGTTTAAAGGTTTAAACAATTCAATTCAATTTAATACTTGAATTCACATAGCATTAACATAGATAAATATTACACATTTATCACAGATATATCTAATATCATATCATAGTATATCATCCAATAGATATCAACCAAATCAGACATTCTACTCAACCATCATTCATAAGCAACCATTTATTAATCTCTATTATAATTAATTTAATCATCTTAAATTAAATTAATTACTTAAGAATTAATTCCTAACCATGCTTAAATCAACTATTAATTAATTACAATCCATTTAATTAATTAATCAATTGAATATTAATCACTCTTGATTAATTCTTCATTAATTACATAAAGTAATTATTCTTTAATTAATTTAACAAATTAATTATCCTTAATCATTTATAGTAATTAACCTTTAATTACTCTCATTAACTACAATAATTAATGATCCTTAATTAATTACATTAATTAATTAATTAACTATAATTAATTACATTATTCCTTAATTAATTACATTAATTAATCATGCATTAATTAATTACTTCCATTAATCAACCTTAAATAATCATTAACAGTAATTAACTATCTTAATTACTTTAATTTCTTTTATAAATCCTTTTTGATTAAATTCACCAATTACATATAGTAATTCATTTATTAATTACTTACACTAAGTAATTATACTTAACCAATCTTATTAAGTAACTACACTTAATCAATTACCAAGTGACTATCCTTAATTAATTAACAAATTAATTAACTTAAATAAATCACATTCATTTCTTAAATCATAACTGAGTAACTTATCCTTAATTACCCTTTAAACAAATTAATTAATCCTTGATTAATTATTCTTTAATTATTAATTAATAAACCTTAATTATTAATCAATATCTTTTAATACAAAGTAATCAATCCTTAATTACTTTTATAATTAATTAATTAAACTTAATTAACTAATTAATTACTTCTTAATCATCAATTAATAAAACATTGTTTATTAATTAACCTTAATTACAAATTAATTAATCCATAATTACCTATTAATCAATCTTTAAATGATAATTAATTAACCCTTAATAACAGTTAAATAAATTCTTATTTAACTTTAATTATAGATAAATAATTTCTTAATTATTAATTAAGAAAACTTCATTATTACTTAATAAAACTTTATTAAGTACTTCTTAATTACTATTTTAATTAACTCTTAATCATTTAATCAATCCTGAGATAAAACATTATCATTTAAAAACATTTGATCTTAATAATTAACTTACTTAATTAAAATCATTAATTAAGTTAAAATAAATAATCATTAATTACTTATCCTTAATTATTAATTGACAATCTTTAATTACAAGTTAATAAATCTTGAAAACCTTAATTGTTAATTAACAAATCCTTAATCATTAACTAATTTAATCATCTTATTAATTATCAAACTTTAATTAAGTTATAAGATAAAAACATTTTCTCAATAATTACTTTATCACACTTCCCATTTAATTTGGAAATAACTTAAGATTTTGATTTAATATATTTAAGTTAATCAAAATCATACAACTTAATTTTATTTAACTATTTATTACAAAGTAATAAATTTCAAGAGAATTGATTTAACTTAATTATTTAAATTTACAACTTACCTTTACTTAAATTTAAAAACTAGTTTAACATTTATTTTGGGTTTAACCCATATGTATTTAAATCTAAGCCAATACATCTGCATCTTTATTAAAAGAGAGATTTAATTTTAGATTTTAAACTGTTTTGAATTTAAAGAAAATTTAAACTGCTAACAGTTTTCACTCAGCTCACAAACGACCCGAAGGCAAACCCGAACCAAAGCCTCAACTCCACGAGTCCTCCCCGAGATATTTTAAACTGTTTGTTTTAAGTTTTTAAACTGTTAAAACTATTAACCATTTACACACGCATACTTGCAAACGACCCAGCGAAAACTCGAGCCACAGCCTAATTTGCTCGAGTTCCTCCTCGAGTACGAATTCAAGAACTCCATCTTCCCCAACTCTAAACCACTGATACACACTAACGATCGTGCACGTGCACACTACGATCAACCAACTCCGTTAACTTCTCCGGCCATCGACGAGTCGCCCACCTTCCTCTCAACCATCACGACAACTCCGATCATCAAATCCAACTCGAAAACGAAATCGAGCACTCGAGCTCAAAAACTGGAACAACACTCCATCCAAGAACCATCTCGTCCGACCACCCCTGACCATCAGCATCCCCACGACTTCGCCCAACGCTCCATCTCCGACCCACGCTTCCATTCCCCCAGGTGCGATAGCCTCCAGTTCACCCACGTCATCGGAACAAGTCGCGATTTCAACCATACCCAAAACCATTGCTAAACCCTAAATTACCATCGATCGATAACCACGGCATAAAATAAAATCATCCACTATTTTTCCAACCATCTACAGCCTTCAATCTATCTCCGACATTAACCATGATGATCCCTGACTTACCGATCATCGGAAATTTACAAAAATGTCATTTCTGTTCAACTTAAAATTTCTCTACCATTTCAATCTTAAAATTCATGATTACTTTTTCTAAATTCATCATTTGCAAGCATTAATCAGATTATAGAATCAAAGATCTAAATTAACTGTAACGACCCAGAATTTCGAACAAATTTAATTGGAAATATTTAATTTATTTTAAATATTTGAACGATGATTTAATTTGAATCCCGATATAACTCTGAATTTTTACGAATAAACTTTAAAAATTAATCGATTTAAGTTGAATAAAAATTTGTATTTTCAATTTACAGTTGAAGAAAAATATTTCGAAAGTTTCTAAAATTCGTATTTATAATACTGAAGATAACAGAAGCTTCAGGATTGAATTTTAAAGTGTTTTGTTCAGTTTTGAAAATTTATCGTTCGAATCGAATTTAAAAATAGCCGTCCGAGGCACAGTCTCGGAATTCGACGAAACCAGTTCCATTGGATCCGTAATATTGTATTATTACTGGATTCCATATTTCGTATTTTTCGGGATTGTTATGTGAGCGTACGGTGAGAAAATGCATTGAAATATAATCGAATTCAGTTTAAATTTAAATTTAAATTGGTCAAAATCAAACCACTGTTCCCTCCTTAAATCACGCCGAAGATCACGAGAATTTATCGTGAAACCCATACCTCTTTCATTTTTTAAAACATCTCGTCCTCATCTCTTTTCAGTTTTGAAAATCGAACGAAACAAAAGACAATGGCAGCCGAGTTTCCCCCTCTCCTCTAATTCGTTCACGAAATCAAAACAATTTATGGCCGAAGCAAATTTCGTTCGAATCCAAATCTCATGGCGGCCTCTATTTCGCGATAAAAAAAAATGAAGGAAAAGAGGGACCGCGATGTCACCACTGACGAGCTAGGGCACGCTTCAATCGATGGTGGTGATTCGCGTTTGGGCATGCGCACGTCGTGGTCTGGGGGAGGAGCAAGATCGCTCGGGGTGAAGGCAATTGGAAGTCGCGATGGCGAAGTATTGGTGGCGATTCACGGAGTCGATTGCGGCAGCGATGGGCGATCACGAAGCGGAGTCGCGATTTAGGGTGACTCGCGATTTTCTTTCACCGATGATGCTAGGGGGCAGCAGCCGCTATCGCGATCGAGTTGGAGGTTCGCGGCGGCAGGTGGTTCGCGAGGGAGATGGCGGCGACACGTCAGTAGGAGGGGATCGATTTACAGGAAATGGTATAAATTTCTACTGTTTGATTTTAAAGTAATTAGCATGTTTTAATCAGAATTTTTTATACAGTTTATATATTTTTATATGCTTCCAGAAATTACATTTAAAAAAAAAATAAACTGTTGATTCTCATTTCGTTCATTAGAGGATTTAAACAGTAGGAGAAATAAAAACAATTCTGTTTAAAATATATATAGATAAACTTTGGAAGAAGAAAAAAATAATGTTTTAATTTACGGTTAGATTTTCAGTAAAGCATAAAGATAAGAATTTGTATAACAGTTAGTTAATTAAATTTATTAGAGTAAATTTAGTTTAACTCATTTATTAAAAAGAAATATTTGAAAGATAATATAAATGAATTATAATGTTTAAAGTATATGTATATAATTTTTATACAGTAAAGAAAAGTATGTAAATATGAATATATCCATACAAAAATATATAGTGGAATATAATTAAAGTAATTTTACTTAAGACAAAATTTAAAAGTATTAGTTTAAAAATCAAAATTGTTAGTTACTTAAATTTATAAGAGAAAATTGGGTTTAAGAAATTTAATTTTTAGTATAAATTTAGTAAAGCTATTAAATGGGAATTTATCATTCGATTTGTTCGAATTTAATTAAATTATATAATTGTTTGTTACAAGGTTTAAAATTGGAGAAAACAAACGAGACTGGAAATAGGATGGCAAATTAAAAGCTAAGGTGAGATCTTCTCACTCAGATTTATAATTGAATTTGCAGTTATTGATTGATTTGTTTGAATGTGCTATTAGATATGATAGGATATATCTATATATATAGCAGTATATACATATTGGCATATGTATATATTGGATTGATTGATTTCCCGCCTCGTATAGCGGATGAGACCCTATTGCGCCGTTAGTAAGCGGATTTATAAAAACCTATATACCGCGATAATTCCGTACTGGAGCGGAATTGGTATTGTGCTAACATCTTTGGATGCAGGGAAACAGGTTGGAGGGATCCAACTGGACCCCTCACTTTGATTGAATTTATTTCTATTGTGATATGAATCTGTGAATGATTATAGTGATGCTATTAATCATATTGATATCTGGAAATTGTTTGAAAGCTAAAATTTAGCTGAATGGATGTTTTGACATCATTGGATTCCAAAGATAAACGAAATTGAATTTTTGAAATTCAAGTAGAAAATTCTAAGTGAATCAATTTTTGAAATTGAAGAAATTTCGAAGAAAGAAAATTCTAAAGTATAAAAAGTTAATTTTAAAAAAATCTTATCGAATTTATTTCCAGAATAAAGTGAAAATGCTAAATAAATGGATTTCATAAAACAGTGATTTTAAATTGAAGAAACTAATTTAAATTTGGACTTTTAAATAGATTGAAAGTGACAATTGAAATTTATTTTCTTAAAAAGGAATTTATTTAAGAGAAGATAAGTTGGAAATTCAGTTTGAAATTTAATTGGTACATTAAAATAAGTTGTGAAATCAATGTAAAATGAATTCAATAAGGAATGTATTTAGTAGTGCTAAATAAAATTTGAAATCAATCTGTAATTGATTTAATATTTAGAAATGAATTTTTGAGAAATCAATGTGGAAATTTTATTCGAACGTTGAAAATAAAATTTGAAATCAACATTGAAATTGATTTGGTATTGAAGTTTTTATAAATGGAATTAAAATTTATAAAAGTTGTTTATGAACCCAAAGTCACTTATTTTGATAAGTTAAGTATCGAAGTTGATAAAAGAAGGTTTATAAGTCAAAGTTGTTATTAAAAAGAGAAATAGAATTTATAAACGTGTTTATAAATTCGAAATAGATTGAATGTGATAAATTAAATATAGAAGGTTATTAAAGAAGTTATATTCACGATTTTGGACAGTGAATATATCGTTAAGTAAAATGGATTCATTTTTGAAGAAGTAATATTTTAAAAATGAAGTTAAACATTTTAAAGATGTTTTAAAATGTATTATGAATCGAATACATAGATTTCAACATTTTATTGTTGAAATAGACGTTTTCGAAAAATAAGGAAATGCTGGACTATAACACTGTTGTTATAGTAAATGATTTCCGAAAGGAAATGTTTTTGAGGTAGTATTGGGATTTATATATCTATCTAAATTTCGAATCCCTATACTAGTGATTTTGAGTCGTCGTAACGATGTTTTACGTAACATTCGTTTTGACTCAAATAAATGTTGTTATAGTAAATGATTTCCTTAAAGAATGAAATTATACTTAATTTTGATTTTAAGTATATTGAATATTTTCAAATGTTGAAAATAAATGATTTGTGAATTACTTATTTTTAAATAAGTATGGAAATGCTTTCCAATATGAAATGAACTGTTTTGAGATTTTATCTTCAAAGATAAAATAAGATGTGGAAATTGATTTGAAATTATTTTCAAATGATTAAGTGTGGAAATTTTATATCTAGTAAAGATATTTAGGAAGATGAAATAATTTGGGAAAATTATTTGGAATCTGATGATGTTACGCATCTTTATTGATAGTTAAATAACCGACTATCAATAATTACCTTTAGATAGGTATTTGTTGCGAATTGGATGAATTTGAATGCCACACTTATTTTTGAATAATCGCTCACTATTCGGGTTAGCCGGGAAAGGACCATGGGGTCGTATAACCCATTCCGAATATGTGATACGTCGTTATGAATCGCATTTGAAGACCGGTGTTGAAGACCGGATATTTTTGAAAACGGAACGATTACCGTCGAGTTACTCTACACCGACTGATCTTCGGTTTAGAGGTTTTATCACCCTTAGTGACGGGAAATCCTGACGTGATTGAAAATTATCCGAAAATGCAAGGGCTTCGTGAGAAGTGCCTTCGGTTCTGTTCGATCCCGGAACAGACTTGTATGGATTGTGTGTCTGACGTTACAATTTGAGATATAAAGCTGATTTCTTTCAAATACATTCCTGTTGGTGGCGGAGAATTTATTCTCTTAGCTTAACACCCTTCTCTGAGACGTACGAGCTCAGAGGTTATGTAGTTGAAATTTATCAGCGATATATCCCAATTTGGTAACGTGGCATACTGAGTGTTGCTGTGAAATGATCAGTGTTTGATCATTCGTGATATGATCATTTGTTTGATCTTATATCTTTGTGATCATAGGTTGATCATTTTGTTTGACCCGAAGCAGGGCTTTTTGAGAAAGCATAGCTTTGTGGACGAGACTTCGTCGAGCCTCACACCCCGGAAATGGTCGAAACAGGAAGGATGCAGCAAGGTTCTAGGGAGTAGCGCCCCTTAGTGTATGTCATTCCTTCTGGATAAAGGTGGTATCATGGTATGGAGCCCAGATACTTAACCTCTGTGGTTACTGCATTTTTATTATCTATGTGGTTTGTTGCGAATCGGGGATCCTCGGGAAGATCGGTGACGATCGGGGGATGGCATACGCGTGTCAGTAGTTACCTATTTTTGCAGAGGTAACCCGGCCTTGTGTTGGCAGAGATCCGGTTAGGTTCTCGGGTCGTCTATTCCAGGGACGTACCCATCGTGGATAGGAAGTTCCTTAGCCTGACCATTTGTTGGAAATCCAAACTCCAATACGAACTTTGTACGGTATTAGTTGTAGAACCTGCCATTTACGTACGGTGGTCACCACTGTTTAGATGGTAGCTATAGTAGGCATACGATACTGGTCGTATGTTGGCTAAGATTAATATTATACTTTCGAAATGTTTTCTACACTATGCACTAATAATAATATCAAAAATGATTTGATTTTGCGTAGTAAGCATCTTTGACTATCATAAGAAGAAATCTCCTCCAATTCTGCGTTTGCATTGTGTGTGTGGTGGGAGGTCTTATGGTAGTTTCATTTTCCAAAAGCATTTCGAATTGACTTTAAAATTTTCCTGTTGTTTATTTTTAAAGTATAACTGTTTTACGATCTCACACCAGTCACCATGACTGACTCGGAGTTTATTGTTCCCTTCTAAACTCTGGGTGCCCACAAAATTTCCACACGGGCAGTCTAGAGTTAGATTATTAGGTTATCTGGATATTCTGGAGCTTTGGAGATAAGCTGGATGGCGAGACGTAGTATTTGTATCTGATAGTATTTATTCCGCTGTGTATTCTGTATGAGGACAAGTTATATAACTGTCCATTGTTGTACTGAGTTGTATATTGACTCTGATGATTGATGTATATATAAACTGATATAGCTCTTTGTTTTAAAAGACTAGTGTTTAATTATTATATATTGTTCCGCTGCGATATGTGAGATTCTGATATTGTCTCTGTTCTGTATCTGTTGTTGTTTTGTTGTTCTTCTTCTCTTTTTCTTCTATCTTCTTCTTCTTCTACTTTTTTTCTTCTTTCTAAAACCCTCACTACTGGAGTTTCCGACACTCGATTTCTCGGCAGTCGATAAAGTGAGTATCGATGTCGAATTTTCGAAAGTCGAAAATTTCGGGATGTGACAAAGTGGTATCAGAGCATATGGTTAAGCGACAACCCTGCTCTGTTGGGTGTTACTCATTAGAGATAGAGTCAGTAGTACTCTAGAATGAGTTGAGTGTAATAATAGATATGAGCGCGTATTTGTTATTGAATATAAAAATTGTTTTATATTGTGATGATTGGTTTATTGAGTGGTATATGGATTCTGGTCAATACGAGTAATTAACGATCATTGATAGGGATCTCTAAACACTCGAATAGAACAATTCGGCACAATATTGTTTTAAAATAGGGTAAATGAGATAATTTTGCCCAAAACTATTTTCGTATAGAAAAGAAATGATTGTCTATGAATTACTATAGTATATGGTTGCATGGATGTTAGGAAAGTGATGATATTGAAATGTTATTATTATCATTGAAATTGAATAAGAAACTGAAATCGTAACTCCAAAGTTAAGAAATGAATTCACATATAAATGAAACTTGAGAATGTAAATTATAAATGTGAATTGTAGATTGAAACGGAATTCTAGAGGAGTTCTTGGAAATGTTTTGAAAAGAATCTGAAAATTTTGGAGATTTGAAAAGTTTAAAATCTTTTTGATTTGAAAGTGATTTTCAAAGGTTTGAAAGGTATTTTGAAGGAATGAAAAGCTCTAAACTCTTTTCGGTCGCTGGAAAATAACTTCGATGATGACCGCGGCATCATTGGTGTTCATTTTCGGGTTTCCAAAAGAGAAATTGCTGCCAAATTGTTTTTAAATGGAAATGTTTGGAAAATCTGGATTTTGTTTTGGAAATTAAAAGGATAATTTGAATTGTTTTCAAATGGTTTTGAAAAAGTTGAAACGACTCTGGAATCCTATTTAAAATACTTACGAAATATTAATAAGTTGATAACTTATAGAATATTTGAAATTTGATTAGAATGAAATTCAAAGTGAAAACGAATGAATTAGAGAATGAATGAATAAACTGCGATTGCAAGTGCCAGAAAATGAAATTGAATGTTAAGTTCATTTTGAATTTGTAAGTAAATGAGACTGAATGGAATTCAAATAAAATTGAAAATGTGAATAATAAGTTCAAATGAATGTGAAATGAAAAATTGAATGAAATTGAATATGTAACTTCAATGGTGAAGTAAAGATGATATAAGAAGTATATATTGAAAATTTGTAATCGAATTTGCAAAATGATTTGAATGCTGTAACTAGATATAATGGCTAGTAGGATATACAGGTGTATAAAGGGATTGGAAAATTTATTTCACAGATAATTTGAATGGCTCGACAAAAGGTACGTATTTGAGTTTTAATATGAGTTTTTGATGATTTCTCTCTAGCCGCTTGGCTTTTTCTTTTTCTTTTTGAAATCTGAGAGTCCGTAGGGACATTTTGTAGTAGTGCCGTATTAGCCGCGCAAAGGAGACGCTGGCGAAATTTTTCGAAAATTTAGGGCGTTAGAAAAATTTTGAGAAAATTTTGAAGGTTTAAATTTGAATTTGAATTTAAATTTGAATTGTTAAGGAAAACAATGATGTTTGAAAATTTTGAAAATGTTGGAAATTTAGTTGAATGATAACGAATCTTTAGTAGAAAGATTTGTTTTGAAGAATTGATAAAACTATTGAATGTTGAAAAATAGTAGACGAGTTAAGGACCTTTTTCCCTAACTTGTAATTTCGAGGACGAAATTCTTTTAAGGGGGGAAGTTTGTAACGACCCAGAATTTCGAACAAATTTAATTGGAAATATTTAATTTATTTTAAATATTTGAACGATGATTTAATTTGAATCCCGATATAACTCTGAATTTTTACGAATAAACTTTAAAATTTAATCGATTTAAGTTGAATAAAAATTTGTATTTTCAATTTACAGTTGAAGAAAAATATTTCGAAAGTTTCTAAAATTCGTATTTATAATACTGAAGATAACAGAAGCTTCAGGATTGAATTTTAAAGTGTTTTGTTCAGTTTTGAAAATTTATCGTTCGAATCGAATTTAAAAATAGCCGTCCGAGGCACAGTCTCGGAATTCGACGAAACCAGTTCCATTGGATCCGTAATATTGTATTATTACTGGATTCCATATTTCGTATTTTTCGGGATTGTTATGTGAGCGTACGGTGAGAAAATGCATTGAAATATAATCGAATTCAGTTTAAATTTAAATTTAAATTGGTCAAAATCAAACCACTGTTCCCTCCTTAAATCACGCCGAAGATCACGAGAATTTATCGTGAAACCCATACCTCTTTCATTTTTTAAAACATCTCGTCCTCATCTCTTTTCAGTTTTGAAAATCGAACGAAACAAAAGACAATGGCAGCCGAGTTTCCCCCTCTCCTCTAATTCGTTCACGAAATCAAAACAATTTATGGCCGAAGCAAATTTCGTTCGAATCCAAATCTCATGGCGGCCTCTATTTCGCGATAAAAAAAAATGAAGGAAAAGAGGGACCGCGATGTCACCACTGACGAGCTAGGGCATGCTTCAATCGATGGTGGTGATTCGCGTTTGGGCATGCGCACGTCGTGGTCTGGGGGAGGAGCAAGATCGCTCGGGGTGAAGGCAATTGGAAGTCGCGATGGCGAAGTATTGGTGGCGATTCACGGAGTCGATTGCGGCAGCGATGGGCGATCACGAAGCGGAGTCGCGATTTAGGGTGACTCGCGATTTTCTTTCACCGATGATGCTAGGGGGCAGCAGCCGCTATCGCGATCGAGTTGGAGGTTCGCGGCGGCAGGTGGTTCGCGAGGGAGATGGCGGCGACACGTCAGTAGGAGGGGATCGATTTACAGGAAATGGTATAAATTTCTACTGTTTGATTTTAAAGTAATTAGCATGTTTTAATCAGAATTTTTTATACAGTTTATATATTTTTATATGCTTCCAGAAATTACATTTAAAAAAAAAAATAAACTGTTGATTCTCATTTCGTTCATTAGAGGATTTAAACAGTAGGAGAAATAAAAACAATTCTGTTTAAAATATATATAGATAAACTTTGGAAGAAGAAAAAAATAATGTTTTAATTTACGGTTAGATTTTCAGTAAAGCATAAAGATAAGAATTTGTATAACAGTTAGTTAATTAAATTTATTAGAGTAAATTTAGTTTAACTCATTTATTAAAAAGAAATATTTGAAAGATAATATAAATGAATTATAATGTTTAAAGTATATGTATATAATTTTTATACAGTAAAGAAAAGTATGTAAATATGAATATATCCATACAAAAATATATAGTGGAATATAATTAAAGTAATTTTACTTAAGACAAAATTTAAAAGTATTAGTTTAAAAATCAAAATTGTTAGTTACTTAAATTTATAAGAGAAAATTGGGTTTAAGAAATTTAATTTTTAGTATAAATTTAGTAAAGCTATTAAATGGGAATTTATCATTCGATTTGTTCGAATTTAATTAAATTATATAATTGTTTGTTACAAGGTTTAAAATTGGAGAAAACAAACGAGACTGGAAATAGGATGGCAAATTAAAAGCTAAGGTGAGATCTTCTCACTCAGATTTATAATTGAATTTGCAGTTATTGATTGATTTGTTTGAATGTGCTATTAGATATGATAGGATATATCTATATATATAGCAGTATATACATATTGGCATATGTATATATTGGATTGATTGATTTCCCGCCTCGTATAGCGGATGAGACCCTATTGCGCCGTTAGTAAGCGGATTTATAAAAACCTATATACCGCGATAATTCCGTACTGGAGCGGAATTGGTATTGTGCTAACATCTTTGGATGCAGGGAAACAGGTTGGAGGGATCCAACTGGACCCCTCACTTTGATTGAATTTATTTCTATTGTGATATGAATCTGTGAATGATTATAGTGATGCTATTAATCATATTGATATCTGGAAATTGTTTGAAAGCTAAAATTTAGCTGAATGGATGTTTTGACATCATTGGATTCCAAAGATAAACGAAATTGAATTTTTGAAATTCAAGTAGAAAATTCTAAGTGAATCAATTTTTGAAATTGAAGAAATTTCGAAGAAAGAAAATTCTAAAGTATAAAAAGTTAATTTTAAAAAAATCTTATCGAATTTATTTCCAGAATAAAGTGAAAATGCTAAATAAATGGATTTCATAAAACAGTGATTTTAAATTGAAGAAACTAATTTAAATTTGGACTTTTAAATAGATTGAAAGTGACAATTGAAATTTATTTTCTTAAAAAGGAATTTATTTAAGAGAAGATAAGTTGGAAATTCAGTTTGAAATTTAATTGGTACATTAAAATAAGTTGTGAAATCAATGTAAAATGAATTCAATAAGGAATGTATTTAGTAGTGCTAAATAAAATTTGAAATCAATCTGTAATTGATTTAATATTTAGAAATGAATTTTTGAGAAATCAATGTGGAAATTTTATTCGAACGTTGAAAATAAAATTTGAAATCAACATTGAAATTGATTTGGTATTGAAGTTTTTATAAATGGAATTAAAATTTATAAAAGTTGTTTATGAACCCAAAGTCACTTATTTTGATAAGTTAAGTATCGAAGTTGATAAAAGAAGGTTTATAAGTCAAAGTTGTTATTAAAAAGAGAAATAGAATTTATAAACGTGTTTATAAATTCGAAATAGATTGAATGTGATAAATTAAATATAGAAGGTTATTAAAGAAGTTATATTCACGATTTTGGACAGTGAATATATCGTTAAGTAAAATGGATTCATTTTTGAAGAAGTAATATTTTAAAAATGAAGTTAAACATTTTAAAGATGTTTTAAAATGTATTATGAATCGAATACATAGATTTCAACATTTTATTGTTGAAATAGACGTTTTCGAAAAATAAGGAAATGCTGGACTATAACACTGTTGTTATAGTAAATGATTTCCGAAAGGAAATGTTTTTGAGGTAGTATTGGGATTTATATATCTATCTAAATTTCGAATCCCTATACTAGTGATTTTGAGTCGTCGTAACGATGTTTTACGTAACATTCGTTTTGACTCAAATAAATGTTGTTATAGTAAATGATTTCCTTAAAGAATGAAATTATACTTAATTTTGATTTTAAGTATATTGAATATTTTCAAATGTTGAAAATAAATGATTTGTGAATTACTTATTTTTAAATAAGTATGGAAATGCTTTCCAATATGAAATGAACTGTTTTGAGATTTTATCTTCAAAGATAAAATAAGATGTGGAAATTGATTTGAAATTATTTTCAAATGATTAAGTGTGGAAATTTTATATCTAGTAAAGATATTTAGGAAGATGAAATAATTTGGGAAAATTATTTGGAATCTGATGATGTTACGCATCTTTATTGATAGTTAAATAACCGACTATCAATAATTACCTTTAGATAGGTATTTGTTGCGAATTGGATGAATTTGAATGCCACACTTATTTTTGAATAATCGCTCACTATTCGGGTTAGCCGGGAAAGGACCATGGGGTCGTATAACCCATTCCGAATATGTGATACGTCGTTATGAATCGCATTTGAAGACCGGTGTTGAAGACCGGATATTTTTGAAAACGGAACGATTACCGTCGAGTTACTCTACACCGACTGATCTTCGGTTTAGAGGTTTTATCACCCTTAGTGACGGGAAATCCTGACGTGATTGAAAATTATCCGGAAATGCAAGGGCTTCGTGAGAAGTGCCTTCGGTTCTGTTCGATCCCGGAACAGACTTGTATGGATTGTGTGTCTGACGTTACAATTTGAGATATAAAGCTGATTTCTTTCAAATACATTCCTGTTGGTGGCGGAGAATTTATTCTCTTAGCTTAACACCCTTCTCTGAGACGTACGAGCTCAGAGGTTATGTAGTTGAAATTTATCAGCGATATATCCCAATTTGGTAACGTGGCATACTGAGTGTTGCTGTGAAATGATCAGTGTTTGATCATTCGTGATATGATCATTTGTTTGATCTTATATCTTTGTGATCATAGGTTGATCATTTTGTTTGACCCGAAGCAGGGCTTTTTGAGAAAGCATAGCTTTGTGGACGAGACTTCGTCGAGCCTCACACCCCGGAAATGGTCGAAACAGGAAGGATGCAGCAAGGTTCTAGGGAGTAGCGCCCCTTAGTGTATGTCATTCCTTCTGGATAAAGGTGGTATCATGGTATGGAGCCCAGATACTTAACCTCTGTGGTTACTGCATTTTTATTATCTATGTGGTTTGTTGCGAATCGGGGATCCTCGGGAAGATCGGTGACGATCGGGGGATGGCATACGCGTGTCAGTAGTTACCTATTTTTGCAGAGGTAACCCGGCCTTGTGTTGGCAGAGATCCGGTTAGGTTCTCGGGTCGTCTATTCCAGGGACGTACCCATCGTGGATAGGAAGTTCCTTAGCCTGACCATTTGTTGGAAATCCAAACTCCAATACGAACTTTGTACGGTATTAGTTGTAGAACCTGCCATTTACGTACGGTGGTCACCACTGTTTAGATGGTAGCTATAGTAGGCATACGATACTGGTCGTATGTTGGCTAAGATTAATATTATACTTTCGAAATGTTTTCTACACTATGCACTAATAATAATATCAAAAATGATTTGATTTTGCGTAGTAAGCATCTTTGACTATCATAAGAAGAAATCTCCTCCAATTCTGCGTTTGCATTGTGTGTGTGGTGGGAGGTCTTATGGTAGTTTCATTTTCCAAAAGCATTTCGAATTGACTTTAAAATTTTCCTGTTGTTTATTTTTAAAGTATAACTGTTTTACGATCTCACACCAGTCACCATGACTGACTCGGAGTTTATTGTTCCCTTCTAAACTCTGGGTGCCCACAAAATTTCCACACGGGCAGTCTAGAGTTAGATTATTAGGTTATCTGGATATTCTGGAGCTTTGGAGATAAGCTGGATGGCGAGACGTAGTATTTGTATCTGATAGTATTTATTCCGCTGTGTATTCTGTATGAGGACAAGTTATATAACTGTCCATTGTTGTACTGAGTTGTATATTGACTCTGATGATTGATGTATATATAAACTGATATAGCTCTTTGTTTTAAAAGACTAGTGTTTAATTATTATATATTGTTCCGCTGCGATATGTGAGATTCTGATATTGTCTCTGTTCTGTATATGTTGTTGTTTTGTTGTTCTTCTTCTCTTTTTCTTCTATCTTCTTCTTCTTCTACTTTTTTCTTCTTTCTAAAACCCTCACTACTGGAGTTTCCGACACTCGATTTCTCGGCAGTCGATAAAGTGAGTATCGATGTCGAATTTTCGAAAGTCGAAAATTTCGGGATGTGACATTAACATATTCGAATTTTACCCATTTCTTTGATTTCCACTGTACATTTAAATTTTGAGTTAAATACTTATTATATATTCTTGAATCTATTTTTAAAATCTAAAGTATATAGTTAGAAACCTTTCTCATTAACACAACCTAGACTAAAATCAAATGGATGCAAAGATATGAATTTTCAAATAAAAATCTGAAGCCTGTACTAAGATAAAACAGAGACATATATATGAACAGACATACACATCTTTATATCTACATATTTATAAACATGCAACCAAAATTTCACTCAATCATTTCTAGGACATCCCATATAATACTTCTGGGATCATGATATATAGTTTTAAGGTCTTATAAAAGAGGATTTCTCAAATTAAAAATGAACAGAGCAATTAACAATTAAATCAGACATGCACACTTCAATTCTCACATACATACAGAGTACACACATATAAACGAACATGCAAATATACTCCATTCAGAAATCATTAGAAAGCAAAATTTAATTTCATTTTTAACTTTTGAAAAAAAATGTTTACTCACCTTTTTACTGAGGCAGAGAAGTTTTGAAAGAAAACTGGAATGTTGAGATCTTTGAAAACTGGAGGCTTTGAAACAGAATTGCTTCATTTCTTTAAAAACAGGAAAGCTTGGAAATCTTTTGTTGTTGCTTCAGGTTATATTGAAACTTGCTTGATTTACTTGCATGCATTCTTGGAATGGTTACAGGCTTGAAGAACAATTGTTACAGGTCTTGAAAAACATTGCAGGTTTGTTTTGAGGAAGGCTACAGGGTTTTTGAACTGGAAATGATTTCCAGGTTGGTTTTGAGGATCATTGATTATAGACTTGGTTTGAAATAGGAAAATGGCTTCAGATTTGAATTTAGAGGAGATTTGATTCTGGTTTGAGAAGATCTTCATATTTGTTTGTGGAGATTTCAGTTTTGGTTTGAGAAGATTATTTCGGTTTGGTATATTTTCTGATTTTGGTATTGTCTTTGTTTTTGCAAATGAAAAGATAAGAAAAGAAAAAGAAATTGGAGAGGTATGCTTATATAACTTAATTTATGGTTTATTTAAAAATCAAAGAAAAAAAAATGAAAATAAAATTGACACTTGTCACAAACATTGTTTAATTAACTTACACATATTACTAACATGACTTAATTTATTAACACTTGTCATTTTATAATTTCATATTATTTTTAAAAAGATTTTAAAAGCTTTTATATGTATTTCCTAAATAGATAAATACATTTATTAGTTATAAATGCTTTTCTATATTATAAATAAATGAAACCTTTAAAAGAAAATAAAATAAAACTCATTTATATCCTAATAAAATCATATACATGTATTTCATTCATTTTTAAGTGTAAAAATATCTCTTGTATTCAATTCACTATTAAATAAATATTTTCTAAATTTATATAAATAAAATTCCTTTTAAAGAAAATATTGTAAACAAATCTTATTTTAAATAAAAGCCTTGTTCATATATTTTATACCCAAATAAAATAAAATAATTATCTTTTAAAGATTCAAATTTAAATCCAGATTAAAAATTCAAATTTTACTTTTAAAAATCCAATTTAAAAGTCAACTCAACATTTATATTTTTAAATAAACATATTATTAACTTTGAAATTGATATAAAACTACTCAAGACAATATATATATATATATTTAAACAATACTATTAAATATTGGAAATGATAAATCTATTTTAAAATCAAATTTATAAAATAACATAATTAAATAATTATCCTTATTATAATTCAATCTATATCATAATTAATACATCACATTATTATTATTTGGTTATTTATATTTGAAATAACAATATTATCAATTAAAATAATTTAAATTAAGAGATTATCACATTTTAAACTTCTCGAAATTCCGGGATATCACAAATTACACGAATTATTAAATCATTAAATCTCAATTTAAATTCATAAATTAATTATTGAATATGATGCCATTACTGATGGTGTCACAAATACATTTTATTTTCCAAAATAAAATAAATAATTTGATTTCATATTCTTATTTAAATGGATAAATAAGTGTATGTATCCAGCTCCGTGCACGACTTCTGATAATTATGGAGTTGTTTATCTATAAAAAGGTTTTCAGTCATTTTATTGATATTTTTCCAAAGTACATATTTTTGTAAATATTTATTCAAAAATAAGATTACCATCATTCTTGTTCAAAACATCATAACCTATGTTTTAAAAGGCCTTATATTTGAATATTTAAAAATAAATGTAATTTATCAAATCGATAAATTTGTGGGTCGTTACAATATTAATATACATAATCTCAGAGTACACAACAAGATAACATATTAAATACAACCGAAAAGATAGATCAAATATATACAAGGAAATGTATACAAGATAGAGACACGAATACAAGATAACATATATAACGAGTACAGCCAAACTTGGTAGAATATACACAACAAGGTCCATATCCTAACATATACATACAAGATATGTAGTCAACGTCTAACAAATAGTCCATCTAGAGAATAAGTATAAATAAGAGAGACGGCTCCAAGCTAAGCTGCTACAAGATCAACGGGCACCTAAGACTACTTGATCTGACCCGAGTATTATTATAAAATAATAAACGGGTCGGTCTCGTACTAATTCTAAATAGTTAGATGGTGCAGTAAAAGATATAGAGTATAACGTAGATATAATGGCGTATATATATATGCATAAGGATAATATCTTTCAATATAGTAACTTATAAGATAGTGCCGCAAGTAAAGAAAATACTAAAAGAGAGTGAATAGCATCTCCAAATTGAAATCCCCAAACCAAAATCATTTAAATCCTATAATAGGAATGAATAACATCCTCAAATCGAAATCACTAAACCCAAATACTCGAAAATTGGCGATCATAGGTGAAAGCGAAAATATGGTGAAATCCTAAATATGCAAATCAAATTCAAAATTCGAAATCAATAATAAAATGGAACCATAAAAAAAGGCAAGCACAAGGCTACACCTAACGAAGATGAGCACGAGGCTATGCCTAACATAGACATACCCGAAGGTAGCATCTAACTAGAGATGGATCCAAAGATCACGCCTAATAGAGACAAGCACGAGGCTACATCTAACAGGGACGCACCCGAAGGCAGCGCCTAACCGGAGATGGATAAAAAAATCATGCCTAATAGAGAGGAGCATGAGGGTACATCTAATAGAGATATACACGTAGGTAGCGTCTAACCGAAAGTGTCACATACTTCCACTCAATAACTAAATGGATTTTGCCAAAATGTCCCATACCATCCGACGAACTTCAACTATTTACTAAGTGATCATAAACTCTACTTAGTAAAATAGACTTAGCGATATAATAGAATATAATAAAAATGTTCAACCGGGCGAGCCCAGAAATTAATTGATAAAGTAAACACAAGCGTTTCATACCACTTGTTTTACTAAACCTTTTAATTAAATTTCTCATCTAATTGAGATAATAGTTTATATTGGAATTAGTTTGACAATCCCTTTTTAAAATATTTGTTTACGTAAGAGAATTGATAATATTTGAAATAAGATTTCTATAAATTATGTGTATATAGGAAACTAGATTGGAAGACCTTTTTAAAACATTTGCTTTGGAAGAGGATATTGATAACTTAAAATCACTTTTGTACCTAATAGTAATAAACAATTTAGAAGATGCTTATTTGAAATACATTTGAAACCAAATCAGTAAGAACATATGATTTGAAAACAATAATTATCAAAACTATTTCATTAGTCATTGAAAACAACTATAAATTTATTCAAGCTATAAGCAAGAATTTAAACCACAATTCACCACAAAACAAAACCCAATAAAAGAATTAAAGTGTACGCAATGGATAGTATTTGGAGATGTCAAGAACACAAAAATAATACAAGAATAACTAGAGAAAGAAATGCAAATAAAACAGGAACTCGAATGGGCAGAAATACAGTTGCATGTGGAGCATATAGTGCTCTAGGTACCAGGCTAGTTGATTGAGCCCATGGGTTCAGTCGACTGGACGCATGTCCTGGAGCTATAAGCTTCAGGTCATCTCGTTCAGTTGATGGAACCTATGGTTCAGTCGGTTGAATGGGAATTAGTGGAGCGATACACTCTGGGTTTTTTTGCTTCCAGTCGATGGCTAAAGTAATCTCCAATGATGTGTATGATTCCAGCAACTTCGTATGACCAATTATTAGCATAACTTGCATACAAAAACTAATAACATCATATCGAAGAAATTTGGAAGTAAACAAAGATGTTAGAAAGCATTTTAATTGAATTAAGCGGCAGTTTCTCATTCTTTGCAAATTCAAGCATATAGTCATTAAAATATGAGATTAGCAAGCATCAAGCACCCGAGACTAAACTTAGCATGAGAGTATGAGGTTAATTCGCTTGAATAACGCAAATTACAACCGATTAGTAGTAGATTGGAGCTTGTTCTCCATAGATTTTATCTCCAACATTGCATGCAAAAGGGAAAGTTGACAATATAGACTCAATACCCGAATTCCTAAACTTAAATTGATCATGGAGAGGAATATAGTTGAGAATGTATTACCTAAAATAATTTTCTAATTGATTTACATCAAATAAATCATGTAATTTAGGTGAATAATTGGGAATTAGATCTAGGGTTTGCAATGAGGAAAAGAGCGATAATTTATTATTCTGAAGTGAGATACTGAAATGAACGTATAGTTTATTTCTTATCTTAGTATTTCTTTCTACCAAATGGGTCAGGCCCAAATCACCCTACTTTACTTAATTTTTAGTTAAGTATAGAATTTTATTTACACTAATTAAGAAAACAAGCCTTAGTTCCTTTATTTTAACCCAAATGAAGCAATATCACTTACTCACCAAACACATCAATGCCAATCAATCTTATTTTGCTATCTTTAATTAATTTGCAATAAAAGGTTCCTTATTTTAAAATCTAAATTCAACCAAAAGATTTATTCCTTTTAATTTTTAATGGATAACAACAACTAGCCTTTAACACCCATTTAATTTCAAAATCTAAAATTTAATTATGACAATAGTTAGTCCATAACATAAATAAGTTATAAATGTATCTTAGACAATTTAAATGATTTCAAAATATCTTGCATATTTATGTTTTGTTTATGAATTTTCTCCATTTCTTATTAATTTCATTTATCATGAAAATTCTTTTCTACGCTACTAAAAATAAAATTTTGCTAAAAAAATCAAATTCCATATCTTTGTTAACTCCAGTTTGATATTTACAAAACAATCGTCCATCTCATTTAACACTTAACTTTCAAATCTCAATTCTTTTGGATTTATTTCTTATTTTATTTAGTCCCTTGCCTTTCTTTTATTATTTTAAATCAAAGAATTAGGCCATTTGTTGCTAATTTCCTTTTACTAATTTTCAAAGTGTTAAATTTACTTAAGTACCCTTGTATAAAATTTTCTTGGCAGATAAATTTCAAAATCCCTTTAATATCCAAAAGAAATAAATTGAAAGAACCATATTTATGGTGTTTTGATGATAACAACTATACAATAATGCTACTAATATGTTTGTTGAGTTATTTCAGGTCAAGTAGCTATTTACTGAACGATAAAATTTATACGGGGTATAATGGACATTACAACAACAACAAAAAGTTTGCTTATGGTGGGATTTGAACATAAGACATAGTATTCTTAGAATAGCCTTCCAACCAAGAAAGCTTCCAAAAATGATTTGTTAGCACATTTTATTGTTGATGGAAAACGGGACAGCAAGTATTAAAATAAAATTTGAAGAAAGGAGGACTTGATCCCTAGTCACATACAAGGACTGCAATCAACTAACCAACTAGGCTACAACAACATTTGTAGATCAAAAGTTGGTATTTTTTTATTAGAAGGACAAAGCAGAAATTTAATTACTGAAAAATGAATGAAGCAGGTTTCGAACCATGGACACCAAGGAGGAAGTGCGGCACCCTACCCAACATGCCATGCCTGCTTTTGCAAAGTGCTTGTTGGCTGAATTTTATATTGATAGAAGCTACAAATAAAATTGTTGAAAACTGAAGGAAGTGGGATTCGAACCCAGCACGCGCCAAAGACAAGCACACATCTTACCACTGAACTACATAGACTTTTGAAGTTAACAACAATGTCTACTTTACATTAGCATTCCAAAGCGAATAGTCAAGTGGCTATTCAAGTGCCTATTCAACCAATTGCAAACTTCCAACGGATGCATCTCTTCCAAACTAAAATGTTGAAAGATTGCTACTGTTCAAAGACATCTTATCACTCCTATATAAGTCTTCTACCATCCCCAAATCAAACACAATAATCATATTCTCTCAAATCATTCTCATATTGCTTCCAAATGCTCCAACTTCCATATTCATTCTAAAAGCAAATTTAGACCAGTGCTATTTCACTCCACAACATACAAGTCTGGTTCTAATCCACTTCCTAACCTCTGCACACTCATTCTTCATCATTTTTACAGGTTATAGAAGTTGTACTCCAGTTCGACTACTTAGTGTATTGAAGACACAATATATAGTCAAGTTATTTCTTTGTAAAAGAAAATATTGAAGTCCCGTTCGGCTGCTCGGGCAAGTGTACTGAAATCCTGTTCTGCTGCTCAGGTGCCTATTCCTCCGGGTGAAGTGAGGGTGATAGTTAAATTCCAGAAGGAGTCTGGGACTGGACGTAGGACTGGAGGTCCGAACCAGTATAAAAACTTTGCTGTGATTGCTTCTTGCTTTACTTTTCTATTTATTCGCGCTGCTATTATATTTATATTGCTACTGCTGTGATTACTGCATGTCAACTCTGTATCTATATATTTGGCCATCATCGATCCAGTGCATAGCGACTAACAAGTGGTATCAGAGCCTGGAATTCTATCGATCGTCACAACATCATAGAATAATGGCCAGAAAAAGATTCAATCAAAATACCACTAGCAAAATCCCAGTCAAAGCCACCAATGAGGACTACAAAAAGGTACATTCTGATTTACAAATTTCAGTAAAAGATAATGATGAATTAGTTAGTGTAAGCGATAAGATTTCAAAGCTTAATTTTATTATTTTAAAAAAGATGAAATCTGTCGAACTTGAAAATGAGAAATTGAAGAATGAGAAATTGAAGAATGAGAAATTAAATTTAGAAAATCAACTTGGTGCTTTGAAAAATAATTTTATAACTCTTAAAGATTTTCTAGATGAACAAAACTCCTTATTTGAAAAAGAGAGAGAAAAATTTTCAAGAGAAAATTTTGATTTGAAAAGACAATAATTTATTACAATCATCTTTAGATAATTCAGAATCTCAAAATTTTCTTCTCAAAAATGAGAACTGTACGTTAAAAAACGAGAATTCTGAACTAAATAAGAAGATTGATATTTTGAAAAATAATATTTCTTTTGAAATTAACAATTTTGACTTTAAAGCTAAATTTGAAAAACTTAAAAATGAAGTCATAAAATTTAATAAAGGTCAAAATAATTTAAACATGATTTTATCTTATTCTAGACGTTTATGTGATAAAAGTGGAATAGGATATAAAACAAACAATAATAATAGTACCAGATATGCGTTTTTATATTATAGAAAATTTAATGCTGGTACTAAAAACAGAAATATCTCTAAATCTACTTCTTGCAATTTTAGTACAATGCTTAGAAATAAAAAAAGTACTAATTTAATGATATGTGATTTTAAAATATGGGTTCCCACTAATATGAACAAAAATGATAAACAAATATATATTATTGATTATTTTAATGCTGTTATCAATAATGAAAATTATATATACAAGGGGTCAACCACATACACTTGGATATGGTTTCCCAGAACGTAAACCAAGTATTTTTAATATATGAGTATACTTGCGCTTAAATAGAAATGTATATTAGATACTCATTATTTAACAAGTGGTCAATGTTGCACAATAAATTAAATATTCATATTGACTATATTACTCCTTATTTTAAGATTTTTTTTAATAGGAAGCTTTAATTTAGGGGGAGTATATAATTTAGAGGGAGCTATTTAATCTATATCCACTCATGTATATCTACTTATGTTTAAAGCTCTTTTTGTTGATGACAAAGGGGGAGAAAACGTATAAAACATATATAATATGTCTTTAGTGGGAAAATATTATCTTATATTTTAGTTGTGTAGTTGTCATCATCAAAAAGGGGGAGAATGAAAGAACCATATTTATGGTGTTTTGATGTTAACAACTATACAATAATGCTACTAATATGTTTGTTGAGTTATTTCAGGTCAAGTAGCTATTTACTGAACGATAAAATTTATACGGGGTATAATGGACATTACAACAACAACAAAAAGTTTGCTTATGGTGGGATTTGAACATAAGACATATTATTCTTAGGATAGCCTTTCAACCAAGAAAGCTTCCAAAAATGAGTTGTTAGCACATTTTATTGTTGATGGAAAACGGGACAGCAAGTATTAAAATAAAATATGAAGAAAGGAGGACTTGATCCCTAGTCACATACGAGGACTGCAATCAACTAACCAACTAGGCTACAACAACATTTGTAGATCAAAAGTTGGTATTTTTTTATTAGAAGGACAAAGCAGAAATTTAATTACTGAGAAATGAATGAAGCAGGTTTCGAACCATGGACACCAAGGAGGAAGTGCGGCACCCTACCTAACATGCCATGCCTGCTTTTGCAAAGTGCATGTTGGCTGAATTTTATATTGATAGAAGCTACAAATAAAATTGTTGAAAACTGAAGGAAGTGGGATTCGAACCCAGCACGCGCCAAAGACAAGCACACGTCTTACCACTGAACTACACAGACTTTTGAAGTTAATAACAATGGCTACTTTACATTAGCATTACAAAGCGAATAGTCAAGTGGCTATTCAAGTGCCTATTCAACCAATTGCAAACTTCCAACGGATGCATCTCTTCCAAACTAAAATGTTGAAAGATTGCTACTATTCAAAGACATCTTATCACTCCTATATAAGTCTTCTATCATCCCCAAATCAAACACAATAATCATATTCTCTCAAATCATTCTCATATTGCTTCCAAATGCTCCAACTTCCATATTCATTCTGAAAGCAAATTTAGACCAGTGCTATTTCACTCCACAACATACAAGTCTGGTTCTAATCCACTTCCTAACCTCTGCACACTCATTCTTCATCATTTTTACAGGTTATAGAAGTTGTACTCCAGTTCGACTACTCAGTGTATTGAAGACACAATATATAGTCAAGTTATTTCTTTGTAAAAGAAAATATTGAAGTCCCGTTCGGCTGCTCGGGCAAGTGTACTGAAATCCTGTTCTGCTGCTCAGGTGCCTATTCTTCTGGGTGAAGTGAGGGTGATAGTTAAATTCCAGAAGGAGTTTGGGACTGGACGTAGGACTGGAGGTCCGAACCAGTATAAAAACTTTACTGTGATTGCTTCTTGCTTTACTTATCTATTTATTCGCGCTGCTATTATATTTATATTGCTACTGCTGTGATTACTGCACGTCAACTCTGTATCTATATATTTGGCCATCATCGATCCAGTGCATAACGACTAACATAAATAAAAACCCATATTCCCCCCATTTATAAATTATTATTTTTAAATTGAATTATATTTAATTTCACTTCAGGAATACCTCAACTCAGGATTGTTACAAGTACCTAAAGTGGGGAGAATACTTAATTAACCCCTAGCCTAGACACTTCTATTCTAGAAAACAATCAGATAAGTAGGTTTTATTAGTTGACCGTAAATGTTGAGTAATTAGACTGCATAGACCATTTAAGCTCTGATAACACTAAAGAAACCTGGTATGTTTCGCAGTGGGTGAAATGGGTAGTTTTCAAAAAAAATCATTTTGGATCAGGATGGACCTATGAAGTCTAATGGGTTTTACTAGGCCCAATATAGTTGTTATTAACAAAATCATATTTTGTTAACATTATCATATTCTTAATTAGTTAAATCTATATGAATCAATTGTGCAATGTTCGGACGGTTAAATGTCTATTGAGTTAGAAAATAGCCAAACGAATTTAGAAATAAAATAACCGCAAGCGCACGACGTACACTTGTAGTACGTGGCGAATACGGGTCGATCCGCAGGGAATTGATGATTTTAAATCTCTATTCAATCAAATTAACCAAATTTCAAAATGTGATTAGCTAAAAAATGTAGAAAACTAGCAAAAGAAAATTGATAAAAATATGAGAGTGTGAAGGCAATTTAGAGGCAATTTCCAATCTCTAGATCACATAAATCAACAAAATGAAGTTTTGATCTCTCTTTTCTTGTCATTAGTGTAATTAGTTGATGTGCTTATCATAAATATGGTATATTTGTGCTATTAATTAGCACAATATAAACCATCAAACTATAACACAACCACTAATACACATTTATCTCTTATGAAATATGACAACAAAGTTGAAAGCAAAATCTATTTTAAGCATGGCCTATTAACTATTGTTTAGAAATATAGGCCAACAAATTTTAATTTCAACAATCACTTCATTACCATCATCATATGTAGATGAAGAAGTAATCATTGTTTGTGATTGTTTAAGCATAGCCTATTTGGTGTCAACAATATAGGCTATCAAATTCACATCAAAAACAACAAGTTAAACCACTTCAAATGATTTATTAAGCACAAAAAGAGAGCATAAACATCAAAATGTTGCATCTACATACTAGAGAGCTTCATTACCCCTAAATTGTAGGGATTAGCCTCTCATATTTGTTATCATATGAACAAATGTAGCTAGCAACATGAAAGCAAAAAGAAAGGACAATGAAGACTAATGAAAAGAGAAGCTAATTAACAAGAATTAAAACTAACTACTTGCATGAAAGTAAATCTACACTACAACATGAAAGGAAATAAACAAGAAAAGAAAAAGAACATGTATTGAATTACATAAAAAAATTACATGAAAAGAAGAAATGGCTATGTAGCCATGAAAAGAAAAAGAGAAGAGCTTTCTTTATTTTGAGCCTAAACTAAACTAAAGAGAGACTAAGAGAGAGAGAGGGTTACATGAAACATAAGGGGATTTTATACATGTGTTAAACCCTAATTTATATTTTTAGGGAAAACCCAAAATACCCTCTTAGGAAGTGTAGAGGCCAAGTAATCATTAGCTTCAAATAATCCTCATTTAAGTGTACATGAAGCCATTAATTCCATAAGCATGTGCATTAGCCTCTAATTTGTACATTAAGGTAGATGGGTAGGTGAGGTCCTCCATTATCTTCACTTTGAATTATTTCCATCTTCATTTGTTCTCTTCACTCTTATGCATGCATATATCATCATGTAAGCACTTGTAAAATTCACCAAATTTCCTACAAAACAACATAGAAAATTCCAAGTAAATTTTCACAATTTAATAAATGCATAAAAATGACCATTTTGCCCCTATATGAAGATGAATATGTGACAATTTCAAATAATTTGAATTTTGGTTTAAACAAGTTAAAATACCCGATATGATCATTTATTTAATTTAAATAGATTAAATATGGTGGTAAAAATATGCACATTTACGTGCACATCATGCAATTTGAAAATGTAACGACCCAGGAATTTTAACGATTTTCAATAACATAACTAACTAAAAAATTTCTTGAAAAGAAATAGTATAATTTTGAAATGAAAATTTGGTATTTGGTATGCGTTTGTTGAAGCATAGCAAGTGACAGATTTTTATTTGAAAATATGAAAGTTTGTTTGGTTGTGAAATTTCAATTTTTAAATTTAAATCAGTTAAAATTTGTTGGAAATAAAATATTTTTAAAATCTGAATATTTTTACATAATAAAAATGTAAATAATTTTCTAAGTAAGAAGCGGTATTTTGTTTCGCCAAATTTGGACTGCTCTGGCTCCGTTTATCTTATTTTCGATGTTTTAGGAGTATTTTCGGCAACGAAAAAATCGAGTTTTGATAGATTGGTCATATCGTTGATATCTGTGTACCATTCTATTCGTCTCGTTGTGCTGATCTCCGTAGTATATTCATTTGTGCATTTCGATGTCCGGTACGCGGCGAACAGTTAGCAGTATTTGTTCCGTATTCGAGCCTTTTTAGTTTCCTATGTCCTTTCATTACCCACCATATAAACCTATCAGCCACTAGCTACTAATATTCTTTGAATTCAACAATTGACTTTTTCTTTTCCCTGGTTTCAATTTATTATCTCTGGTTGGTTCCCCTCTCTACCTTCTCTCTTCTGTTTGCTTTGAAAAGAAAAAAAAGTGACTGCACATAAATTATATTGCATTGAAAGAAACCTGCTTCGAACCCGCTTTTGCTCAATCCGCCTTCACTTCCTTTGCCTGCTCGTTTGTATATTAGTTCACCACCTTCCATCGTTGTACCTCTGACTCAGCCCGCAACCAAAACCTGCCCTCCTCCCTTCGCCCTATACTTTTCCCTCCGACCACCTTTGGCCTCTTCCTCCGCCTCCAGATCCACTTAAACCCGCCACCTCAGCCCACAAAAAAAATCACTGAACCACTCAGTAACCCATCACCGAGATAGCCTCTGACAACTTCCGAGCACCACCTAAGTCTACCCCGTTTACTTCCACCATACCACAACCTGCCTCTCACGCCATGCTCCCCACAGATCCGCTCAGCCTCTGGCAGCACGGTTCCCCTCCTCTAAAAAAAAGGAGAGAATATAAAAAGTTTATATGTAAGTTTGTTTTCATATAATTTCCTAAAACCTTTCATTGCTCATCCCTTCTCCAGCATGCTTCGACTCCGTTTCAGCCACTGATCCCACCTTCCCACTCTAGACGACCACCTGAAGCACGCAAGCCTGCTCTGTCCCTCCGCAGCCGCTTGTACCACCTTTCCTTGCCCAGAAATCAACACAGGCCATTGGATTCATCAAAGAGACGATTAGTTACTCCTACACCGATGCTCCATTGCAAAAGGAGTTTTCAACCGACGAAGATGGTAGTGTTGAGATGTATTCATCTGATTCTCTTTCAATCAAACATCACCCAAGGGAGGTGTGAAGGGAGACAAGTCTTTGTTGATTTCTTTTGTAACCTTGACTGCCTTTGGAATCGGGTCAGAGATCTTACTTCTCGTGACAAATCTCTTTAAGATTTGAATACTATGTTTTTTTGTAACCATTTATCCAGCTTACACTTCCTTTCTGTGGTCAATGCTTCTTCTCGGCCTTTTGCTTTGTCGCAGCTCTCGCCTAAACTAGAGTTCTTCTCCTTTTCTGTATATATATATATGTATATATATATATATATAAAAGAGATTCTGATTTTTAAATTTTGTTTTAAAATATATATATATATATTATGATTTTATTAGATGTGTTTTAAGAAAAAAAGATTTTGAAGTATAATATATAAAGATTTTATTTTAATATGTGTTTTAAATTAAATATTGATTTTAAAATATATATATAAAGATTTTATTTTGATATGTGTTTTAAATTGAATATTGATTTTAAAATATAATATATATAGGTTTATTTTAAATATGAGTGTAAATTTTAGATTTAAAAAAAATTATATATTTTGTTTTCATCGACAAATCCATCGTGCTTTGCTTTGGAATTTATGCTTGGATTCATAGCTCATTTCATTGTCAAATTTGTCTAGCCTCGAAAGGTGAGCGATCACTCACGATTAACATTCTTATGTTTAGTAAATTGATTTCAAATGAAATGACGATAAAATATGTTGTTAAATTTGAATTGTTAAATTGTAATTATCTATATTTGTTTACCTATATTAATTGACATATGACACCATAAACTATTATATATATTTTTTATTTAAATATGCTTGTCATTGATATGTATGTCATTTTATATTATTATTTGTTCTCACTCTGCAAGTTCTCTGTAGTTTAGAAATTCCCTATGGGTTGAAATGATACATACCCGAACGATCTTATAGATTAGGGGAAAATCGTTATGGATTGAAATGATAAACCCAAGCGATTTTCATTTATTTTGAATTTTGGCATTGTGGGTCGAAATGATATATACCTATAATTATTTAAATAATTGCTAATTGAAATGATAAATATCTGTATCACTTGTCCATAGGATAGAAAATTATATATGGACACCGTTGGTCTATTTTAAAAATGATTTCCAAAGTTGTGAAAGGAAATATATGGGTTATAATAAAAATTGATTTTTTTCAAAATATAATATAAAGATTATATTTTAATATGTATAAAATTTAGATTTTTAAAATTATATGTTTTATAAATTTTAAAATTATAAGTTAAGTTTTAAAATGTAAATTTAAAATTTTACTTATAACTTTATTATTTTAAAACATATAATAAGATTTAAAAATAGATTTAATAATAATAATATTTAATTTAATGATAAATATATAATTAAAATTTAATAAAAATTTAATTTAACTAAAATATATAATATGTTTTAAATATTTATTTACAATTTATATTAATATATTAAAATAAATTTTTGTAATAATTTTATATATTTATAATATGTTTAAATATTTATTTAAAATTTATATTAATATTTTTTTAAATAGATTTTGTAATAACTTTAATAAATAGAGGTTGGAAAGATAAATTAAAGTTGACTTGAAATTTAAATTGGTTAATAATTGAATTTAAATACAGATTGATTTCGAACTTATCGATTTTGAGATTTAAAGATATGTTTATAAAACTTGATAACTTGATTTTGATTAAAGGGGATTAAATGGATATTTTAAAATTAAATAAAATTGAATCTGAATGTTTAATTTTGATTTAAATTTGTAATTTGTGATTTTATTTATTTGTTTAACTAAAGGTGGTTGAATGAATAATTTAAATTTAAAATAAAATTGAAATTGAATATTTAATTTTGATTTAAATTTGTAATTTGGAATTTTATTCAAATGTTATTAAAAATGATTAAGTGAATATATTCAAATTTAAATAAATTAAAGTTGAAATGTGAAATATAAATGAAGTTGTCAAATTGAGTTATTGTAAATGTTTGAATATTTAACTTTGAAACCAATTGAATGTCAAGTGGCTTAAATTTGTAGTTCAAACCTGGATTTGAAATCGATATAAATTAAAATTGGTTTTAATGAGAATTTGAATTTGATCTTTAACCTTTTATTTGAAATGGACGAATTGAGATTGATTTAAATTGAATTTTGGAATCCAAGTTAATTTGAATTGATTTGTGAAATTGGAAGAAATAATTGTAAATCGAAACTATTTTAATATATATTAAGTATCTTAATTAATAAACTATAGTGTGGTTATGATTTTGGAAATGAAATTGATTTAAATTGATATGATTTCAAAAGTGATATGATTTCAAAAGTGAATATGATTTCGAAGGTAATATGATTTCGAAAGTGATATGATTTTGAAATGAATATGATATTTTGATAATGAACTGTTTGAAATATAAAATAACCATGGTGTGAAATAAGCGTTTGGTTGTTAAAGAGACCGGGATCAGATATTGTCATACTCTCTGCCAATACTGAAAACCACTTTAACAACTGTGCACGTGGTGGAGATTCCAAAACAAAGTAGGATGGTTTGGCGAACGATTCTATATGAGATATAAACGCAGCCCTGACTCCTGCGAGTCAACTTGATGTGGCTAAAACAAGAGCCATGTCGGGCCAAGTGAGGTCGCACCTCCGATCGAGCATGCTTCTTCGATACCATTCTTTTACTTTGTGATTTGATTAGGTGCACCTTTGATTTTGGAGTGTGTCTCGAGGTGGGCAGTAGTAGCTGCTATGCGTTACCATCAGTCCGGATCCACAAAACTGTAGTATCCTACCTTAGGCATTGCCTCGCGTGCCTTGTCACATGCCTTATCGCGCCTTCTACGAGTTTGGTTTGTACCGTACCTATGGAGTGCCCTCTGATAGCTCTCCAGTTTACGCAATAATTACGGTACTGTATAGACTACGGGAATATATAAAAATGTGTTAAGGGGGATATAGGTAACGCCTTAACGCTATTTTGTTAGTTTACTTTACTATAGACATTACCTATGTAACGTATTGTACTATGTATGTAGATAGATTAATGGATCCTTAAAGGGTGGAATCCCAAACATCCCTTGAGTTACTTTGTATTTCACTTGACATTTCACTTGAGTTGATTTACTGGTATAAGAATGTTAATCCTAACTCGAGTGTTTTGTGTTACGTTTTATGCTTGGGTCAGACTAAGTGTCACAGCATTTGAGACTCACCTTTGAAGCTTGGAGCTTTGCTTGAAGATCTGTCTTTTATCTATTCGGTTTTCAATTATTCCAGTTATTTCTTGTTGTTATGTTCAGACTTGTCATTTGCATTTGTATTAGTTACTTCTATGTACTTAGGATTTTCTATTGTATTTGTTTCAGACTCTGGTGTTTATGCAGTAGCTTCATGAACTACTATTTATTTATTCCGCTGCTTATTGTTATATTACTCTGTGTTTGTGATTCCGTGATTGATTTATTTACTGTATATGCTAAGTTTTGCCAAATATAAATTAACAATCTGTTGTTTTGAGCAATTCAAGTCCGACTTGAGTGGATGATTGTCGATTTAAACGGTTCGAAATTCCAGGTCGTCGCAGAAAAGGTATGGATACATCAAAAATATTCATATTTTAGAAGGTGTTACAATCATGTGAAACATATAGTGAGCGTAATAGTTAGGTGTCTAGGGACGGGAACAAACATGAAATTAGATCCATATATAATCCCTCAAGATTTAAAAGAAAAGAGAGAAAGGTGGAATCATTGATTGATTGCACCTTTAATCTTTTCAAACATTTAATTGATACTACATCTAATTTATGCAAGAGATGATATATGTTTAAAATGACAAAAGTAACAAAAAAATAATAAGTTTAATATAGATACATAGATTCGGGTCTACCATGTATATATTCGCTATTTATACGTATATATTTTTTCCTCAATTTCATATTATTCAATGAAAAAAATTATGGATAAAATTATTTCTAAAATACATGCCTTAAAGAATATAAATATGTGTGTGTGTGATGATTAAGAAATAATTATTTCCAATTGATTCAAAACAAAAATCCAAATTACGTTAAACCCTTTTAATGTATTTGCAAATATACATACACATAATTATATGTGTGTGTGCGTGCATGTGTAATTTCATCCTAAATAATAAAATTTTATTTTGAAAAATCAATATATTACAAAATCGAAATTTCATTCATCAAATTAAATAAGTATCAATAATCTTTAGATTTTACGATTGATTAAAATTCAAACAAAAACATTTAAATCATTAAATTGCATAATATATTTAGAGTATTATAATATGTAATATTGAAATAAATTCATAACCTAAAACATAGTTTTATGCATATATAAATTTTTGTTTAATTTATCAAATTAAAACAGACCATATCATTTAACAAGTTTTTTAAATTTTATTACAAATTCTAGATTAAGGTAAGGCAATCATATGTATACATAAGCTAGTGATAAATATATTGTATCCAAAAAAATAAATTAAATTAAGATCACACCTTTCAGCTTTGGCCAATTAGTTAAACTTTGATTTGGAATCCCTTCTTTGATTCTTGAATCCGCACCAAACTTTGCTAGAGCAGGATGAATCATTTTATTAGAATTTATTTGATATACTTTTCGACAAATGGAAAATACATTTTCAGCTATAAAAGAGACGGAGGTGGTAGCCATGGATGAGAGAAGGAGGAGGAAAACAAAATTAATGGGAAATGAATATGAGGAATTTTTTCTAAGGAAAGAACAGAAATCTTTCACATTCTTTCTTTACAAACTTCTCCTTTTAATTCCTAATCAATTTTTAATCAAGCCAATCCCCCTTCTTTGCATGGCATCCAAGCATGTCCCTTAGCATGGACTAATTTTTCGAAAAGCTAATTAAGTAATTAACTATATTTAATGCCCGTTTAAATATATATACCAATATTGTATAACGACACGTGCATATATCATATATATACATCTAAACAATTACTAACAACACCCTAAACATCAAATAAATTAATAAATATTATTTCTCAAATATTATTCAATTTAATTAATTTATAACATTTTATAGACTAATTAAATTGTGTGGCTTTTCGGAGAATTAACAACTACAGTTGTCAGACTCAGAGGTGTGAATTTAGTTGGTAGTTAATGTTGAAAAATCCAAGTATTAATGATCACACATCACCGTAGCTAGTGGTGTGACATTTTGGCCAAATTCATCGCTTACAGACCTTCTCAGTATAATCTAATTTCACATTTTCTTAAGCGGTACATCTTATTAACGATAATTTACACACGTTCTCTTTGCAAAAACTATATCCCTTTAAGGTATATGTAATTTGGTACTTGTAAAATTCCAATATTATACACATTCAACTTGGTTAGTCACATAATGTAGTCCTTAGTTCAGTAGTGACATTTATTATTTACCGAACTACTCTAGCTGGAGATTTTGACTTTGAGTTGACTACAATTAATCGTGATACCAACCTCTTACAATAGAGGAGAAGAATTCCCTACTGAATAGTGCTTCACTTCCAATGCTTCAATTCAGACCCAACTATAGTTGCTCGATGGATTTTCATGCCATGATTTTACTATAATCAAAGTTGAGTGTTCAAATTATAGTTCCATGGTATTCTCAAGTCGTGGAAACTATGTAACATTATCACATTGAGATTTTCTGTTTGACCTAGTTGTTATCAACAACCATAATATTCTCGGAAGAGTCAATCCATAGTTATCCAATAATTATAAGTACATAACCTTTTTGTTCCCCAAAAAGCCATGAGCAATGCACATCTAATTTGGAGTGAGTTACGTACTCTGGTCTCAAGGATGAATTAATATCCATTTCTCGAAACATCTTGACAATTTATATTTAAAAAACTGTCATTTTGTTTTGTAAATAATTACTCATGGTTGCAACTATTTCCAACTACAATCACATAACATTTTCTTTAAAGATTTCCTTATTACGTACTTTAAATTAATTATATCATAATATAAGAACGTATATAACAAAAAACAAACATCATTACTACGAACAAGATTGACTACATAGTTAGATATAAGTAAAAATTATATAATTGCCCCTAGGGCATACCACTAACTCCTTCATTTATACATCATCGAAAATGATTTGTTGGGGCACAGTGTTACACTATGTTTTACTGAGGGTATCTTGTATTTTTGGTATAATACAAAGAAACTAGGTTGGGCTGCAATGTGTTAAATGGATGAATTCCAAATTCTTTTACCATTTTGGATCTCTGTTGGGCCAATGAAGTCTAATTGATTTTAGATCCAATTTAAAATAATATTGAAATAAAATATTATTTTATTTCATTTATCGATTGAATCAAATAATGAATTTAATTTGAATTTAAATTCAAGTATATCCAAATATACTCATGTGTATAGTGCACGTGCAACAGGTAAATGATGTACATGGTTAGTTTATATGTTTATAGGTGTTGGGATTTACATTGCAATGGACATATTTGTCCCTTTATATATGCCTTTGTTGTCCATGGTTTTAATTTGAAATATATAAATAAATATATATGTATGTATGTATGTGTATGTGTATGTATATATAATTATATATTTTTAATTTAAAACGATTTTGACTAATTCAAAATATTTTGAATTAATATCATAAAATCTTACGTTGATTTAAAATTCAAAATCAGATCTACATTTTAAATAAAATATATATCTACTTGTAAATTTGAAATTAAAATTGTACATAATATATATAATCTATTTTTCTAATTTGAAATATGTGTTTGTATATACTTATATTTAATTTTAAAGATTATATTTATTTATATGAATTATTAAAATAATATATATTATTGTTTTATATAAATTATTAAAATAGTATATGTATAATTGTTTAGGAAATTAAGGAGAAGGATAAACTTTAGGAAAATTTAGGTTGAAGGACATCAAGCTTTATTTTTAGGGTGAAAGGCATAATGCTAGTTATAACTAGAATTCTATTAAATTTACACTATACATAATGCTAGGTTATCTAGCATTATATTCATTTTAAGCTATACAAAATGCAAGTTATAATTAGCATTGTCCTTCGACCTAAAATAAAAACTTATTGTCCTTTAGCTTAATTTTTTTCCAAAGTTTATCCTTCTGCCTCTTTTTCTTTAATTGTTTTTTATCGAAAGGTTTTAAAAAAAGTATTTTTATTTATTTATTATCAAATCCACATGGATTTGTATGTTTTTCTAAACATAAACATATGCATTAATGCATTTAAATGATTTTTTTAATATATATGTTAATGATTATTATGTAGAAATACTTTTTAAACCGAAAGTATATATGATTATAAAATAGTTTTACATAATTTAATATATTTAAAACATGATATATATATATAATTACATTTATCATTTTATAAAATTATTATAGTTAATTAAAATAATTTTGAAACCAAAAACAGATTTATTTATTTAATAATATGGCTGAAATATACTTATATAATATAATGGCGTTTAATGTTTTAATCTATTTACACAATTTGAATATACAAATTTTAATTAGACAACATAGACATATATAAATTCATTACAAAACATATACAAGATCTAATCTATAATGATATGATACAAGGTGCAATCAAAACTAGATTTGATTATTACCGGAGTATGTCGCCAAAGATTAACAACTTGAATTGTTTAATAACTATGCGATTTAATCGAATCAGCCTTTGGATTTTGCTACGATCTAGAGATGAATATCACGTTTCTTTTAATTATTTTTTATTTTGATTTTCTTTTGGGAATTAATGGCCATAAAGCCTTATAATTTTTGGCTGGAACAATCAAGAAGATATGAGAAAAATAATGATGTGTTTAAGTAGGTATTTAAGAAGGGGAACAAGTCGAGATATTTTCTCCTTCTTTTACTCATTCTTGTGTTTGCCATTTCAAATCTCATTTGAACACTTAAAACCTCCTCTCCTTGCAACCTAAGCTAGTCAAAAACTCCTAAAAATATTTACTAATTAATCAATTTAAATCAAATTAAAAAAATTATCAATATCGTTATCGATACGTACATATATAACTTTTATATACACACTTAATTAAATACTAATCACACCAAAAAATGAAATAAAATTTAATAATTAATATTTCATAAATATTGATAAATTTAGCTAATTTATAATAATTATAAATTAATTAAATCATGTGGTATTTTAGAGTAATCTTTATTACAGTTGTTTGACTCAAAGGTGAAAATTAAGCTAGTGTTTAATATCGAACAATTCGAATATTAATGTTTACCCATCACCTTAGCTAGTGATGTGAAAGTTTGGCCCAATTTATCGTTTATGCTTCTTTTGGACAAAATCCAATTTTACTATTTTAAGCGGTACCCAGCAGTAAAGATTATTTACAACAATCCTCTTTGTCAAACCTACATCACTTTAGGCCTTATGGAATTTGGTTTTGATAAAAATTCCAATTCGTCCACAATCAACTTAGTTAGTCCAAACATAAAGTCCATGGTTTAATAATAGTAATAATAATTAATTGTATTGCTCTGGTCAGAGACTTTAACTTTGAGTTCGCAATAGTTTACCATGATATTAACCTCATATATCTAAGGAGACGAATCCTCTATTGAATATGTTTCACTCCTATTGCTTCAACTCCGACCTAACTTTAGTCGTTCGATAGATGTTGCCATGATTTAAATATAATCAAAGTGAAGTATCCATATTTAAGTTCAATGATATTCTCAAGTCAAGAGAACTATGTAATATCATCACTTCGAGATTCTTTTTTTGACCTTAGTTATATTAATGAACATAAAATCTCGAGTGAGTTATTCCATAGTTATCTAATAATTATCACTATGTTACCCTTCGGTGACACCAACAGTCTTAAGTAATACAATGCCTAACATTTAGATAGCGTTACATACTCTAGTATCAGAGGATGTACAATATCCTGTCTCGAAACATCTTGATTGGGAAATATAAAATAGAACGTTATTTTAAGTGTGATAAATTTCTCATGATTACAACACATTGAAATTATTATCATATAGCATACTAATTTAATATACATAAATTAAATAAATAATTAACATATCACAATATGAAAAGTAAATAATAGAAAGAAAAACATTGTTTGATTTGAATAAGATTTTATTATAGAAGTTACCACAAATTCTCACTTCAACTATGTCGAAACCAAAATGAATAAAAGAAAAAGGAATAAGAGATGATAGCACCAACAAAGCCTTTCAAAGGAGTCGAAGGGATACTAGAAAAAGCCATATGTGTTACAAGCTTTCGAAGGGGTCAATTTTGTCGAAAGCTCCCTTTCACGTCAATGTCTACCTTTCAAAACAGATGCTTTCGCCTAGATGAAGACGTTTCGAATAAGAGGAGGAGTACCTTTCGAAGGCAGCGGATAACAACCCCTCACATGCGCGCCAAACCTTTCGAAACCAAAGGTTTCTCCTTCATTCAAACTACTCAAAAAGATGCCTTGATCAGAACAGCCCTTTCAAAAGCAAAAACAAGCTTTTCGAACCAGTCGAAGCCTTTAACTTCCAGGGAAGGTTCTGCATCAATTCGCAAGCATGCATTCAGAAGCTACCTACTGCATCGAAACCATCAACGCTTCAATAGCTTTGAAACCTCAGGGAACTACCTATCGATAGAGTCGAAAGCTCATACCTATACTTCTTGTGACAATAAAGTAAAACAAAGAGAAAAGACGCAACCACCCCTTTAAATGAAGATGGAGGCATTCAAACCCATTCGAAAGATTGCAGAGGGATGCACAAGTATCAAAGTATACAGAAGGTATATAGAGCCACCTTTCGACCAGGTCGAAAGCACTGAGTCGAAAGGTGCCAACCCACATCTATAAATAAGACCATAGGGGTCTAGTTTAAGGGAACCGAATTCATTTGCCTTCTTCTTATACTTTCTTAAGTTTGTAAATATTTAACCCCAATTAGGAAATTAGATTGGGGAAAATTGATCACTAAATACATCATTAGTTAAATAAAGGAAAGATTTAAATGTTTTTGGTTATGCAACTATTTGAAGACTTTTACTTAATTCAATTGTATCAGCTTGTGCCGACTTCATCGAAAGGATACCTTCCGAGTGAGTCGAAACCTCTCACTTACTAATACACTTAAGTCCTTAGCTCCAAAACACTGCCCATTAAATGCATACTTTTTAGTGAGTCGAAACCTTAAACTTAGATTGTTTCACCTTAGATATTAGGATTGAATCCAAGCCATTTAAAAGACTAGCTTTCGATTAAGTCGAAACCCATCTAGTCAAATCATATTCTTGAATCCTTAGAGCCAACCTTTAGTGTTTCACAATCGTTTCGAAAGGAGGTTTTGAAAGGATAACCAAACAACTTCAACAAGCTCAAAGGACTCAAAAGAAAGGGATATAAGTGTTTTAACTAGGTCGAAAGGTTGGACAAGGAAGAGTTTTCATAACAAAGACCTATTCGAAAGGTTAATCAAGGGAAGCAATAAGATTCAAACTTTCTCTACTTAGTCAAAAAAGGTCTATTTGGACATACTAGCACTTTCAACTCTACTTTGGGGTGATGATAAGTTTTCTTCTTAACATTTTGGCCCTAGAACGAGGGCTTGAACCTCCATTCTTGTTAAGTTTCCACACCATTTTTCTTTAACCCAATTCTATTACGAGCCTATCCACTGAAGACCTTATTTCATCATGATTGGCAAAGTCAAAAGATCCGAGCAAGGACCTTCGGAGCCACATCAAATTGGATTAACCCATGAAACAGTTAATGATACAAATCTACATAAGGAACAACTGTTACGAATGGAGGCTTTAAGGATCATAAGGAAAAAGAAAGTTGAAGCCTATGATCCAGTTAAATGGAGTTTAAACCCTTTTCATATTGGCCCCAACCCTATCTTTGCCTTAGGAGGAAGGAAAAATGAAAGTGATAATTTGTACAATCAAATGTGGAAAACAATTCAACAATATACCAAAGGAACAATCTTTGAAGAGGGAATAATGGCTGATTACAACGCCTTTGTACACAGAAGGGGTCAAGCGTCAAGTGGGACACTGCCTATACTAGAGCTTAAAAGAGAGTTAAAAAGAAAATCAGTTGTCAAGGGTGGAACTCCAGAGCCAAGTAATAAAAGACCTAGAAACTACCCTCGAGAAACAAGATTTAAGTCAAGATTTCCTAAAGAATGCAACTTCACAACATCTATAGAAAATGTCTACTTGCTAACCAAGGATGAACTCAATTATTGGCCATCCCAGAAGAAAAGGCCTAAATATGAAAAGATCTTGGAAGGATCCGATTGCCACTACCATATAACGAATAGACATGAAACTAATCACTATAAAGCACTTGAAGGAATGATAAACAATATTTTCAGACAAGGAAAAATTAATGAGTCTGTAAAGAGAAGTCAATAAAGAACTACTTTACCAAAGAGAATCTACATGGTTAGGAGTGAAATTCTTCTTGTACTTGGACATTACCTTAAATGGTCAAAGTCTTTATCCGCGCCGAGTTGGCCAGGTCAAAGTGCCTCTTGGAGGGAGGTTAGAGTAAGCCTTTATCCATGCCATGCTATTGCCAGGATAAAGCATCGACAAGCCCTTGGCCGCGCCACACTATGGCCAGGTCAAGCGCCTCATAGAGGGAGGTTAGAGTAAGCCTTTATCCGTGCCATGCTATGGCCAGGATAAAGCCTCGACGAGCCTTTGGCCGCGCCAGGCTATGGCTAGGTCAAGGCACCTTCTGGAAGGAGGTTAGAGTAAGCCTTTATCCACGCCACGCTATGGCCAGGTTAAAGCATCGACAAGCCCTTGGCCATGCCATGCTATGGCCAGGTCAAGGCACCTCCTAGAGGGAGGTTGAGTAAGTCCTTGGGTCCTGCTTGAAGATAAGCTAACCAAGCGCACCAGACAATAATGGACTAAGATGTCCAAGCCTAAGAAGCGGCATATCAAACAGCAAACTAAGATGTCCAAGCCTAAGAAGCGGCATACCAAACAGTGGACTAAGATGTACAAGCCCAAAAAGCAGCATATCAAACAACGGACTAAGACGTCCGAGCCCGAGAAGCGCTGTATCAAATGATAGGCTAAGACGTCCATGCTCAAGAAGCAGCTAATCAAATGGCAACTATATAGAAGGCTCAAATAAGAATCTGCAGCCTCCAACTAATCATTGATACCTGAATCTGGGTTTTGGGTTGTTCGTTATTGATTTTGGGACTTCACTTATTAATACCCGAATATGGGTTTCGGGTCTTTCAATTTATGGCTTTCTCCATACCCGAATCTGGATTTCGGGGCTGTAACTATTAGTTACTGAACGTCACTCATTATTACCTGAATCTAGGTTAAAGATCTCTATTAAAAAAATTATTATTATGGACTTCTGGTTATCATTCACAAATATCCAAATCTGGGATTCGGATCTTCTAACTTTTAAATTTCATTCATTAATGCCCGATCTGGGTCACTGGACTTCTATTACACAATCATTATCAATTTTCTATTGGTTATCTCAAAAAGTTGGATTTCTAAACATTTATAATTAAACCCTTGGTTGAATCAATGATTTTATACCATCGAACTTCGGATAATCTCGCAATATAATTGAAGTTGAATTCTTGGTTATCTCTCATCATTACCAAAGATGGGTTTCAAGACATTTAACCATATTCATGGGATTACTTTTTATATGTTAACATAATGATTTTTTTAATTTCTACAAATGGCATAAATAGACTTCTATATAGATTTCAAGCTAACAATAAGAAAGATTATTACTTCGTGCTTTTCAGGGAAAGTAGAACAGTAAAAAGGATTGAAAGATCCAGCAAATACAGAAATCATGGTACAAGTTATCAAAGAGATGATTCAAAAACAACATTACAAGAAAGGATAACAAACTAGGTGATATTTACAACATTTTCATAATTTACATAGTTTATGAAATTATTTACAAGTATACAGAACAAATATAAACATTTCACAAATAAGAATTGTTCATGAATCTTGAACAACCTTATTTAGATTCTCAACAATTAAAGGATCCACAATGTGGTGAATAGCAATACGAAGAACCTCTTTAAGTTTCTTCTCTTTCTTCCTCATCTTGTCTTCGTCATCAATAGACTCAATGTTGGTCTTCAAAGCACGATTAAAAGCTTTGTTTGCACCTTTAAGAGTTTTATTCTCCCTTTCCAAATCAGCAATATGCTTCTGAAGGAGATACTTTTCGCGTTCAAGCTTTTGAATCCTAGCTGCATATTCATTTATGCGTTGTGAGTATCTTACTTTTTGTTGTTCATCGAAATACTTCATCATTTCAAATTTGACTTTCCTACACCATTCTCCTACTACCTTCTCGTCTAAGCCATGAGGAGGGTTAGTCGTAGTAGGGAACTTCTGGATTGCAAGGAAAGTAGACCTTGTTGATTTTGCGACTGATGAAATAACTGGAGAAACTGTTAAATCAATGTTTAAGATATTATTCCCCATAATAAATTCTAGAGATTCGCATTGAGCTTGACTATCCTATAACTTAATCTCCAAGTCACTAACTTGCTGGAGGAGCTCTCAGACATCTCTTGGTCAAAATTGATTGAAGGATTTGATTTAATTTGACGCTTTAATGAGGAAATCGTTTCGTTTTTGCTCTTAACATCAGCCTCTGATTGGCGATCTGATCGTTAAGATTTCTAACAATTGCTTTTTGAAGCAAAAATCTCCTATGTCATTTTAATGCTTCGGTGTTACCTTGGAAATAAGTGGATACGAGATCATCAAGGAGCTTCCTCTTTTCAAGGTCTGCTAACAACCTATCTCTAATGTCGATAAAGTGTGATGTCGAAACTAACGAGAGTGGCGTTGCAAATAGCTATAACTCCTATTTAAACAAACAAAGAAAAAGAAAATAAAGTCAAGACTTGAATAATCCATCTCTTTATTATAACAATAGAAGATTACAACTCAAGTAGAACTGAAATAAAAGGTACAATTTCATTTAACACTTGTTTCACATTTAAAGCAGAGAGACGACCTTTTTGGCTTTATCCAAGGAGTTAGCAAAAAGAATAAATGTAGAGTCAAAAGGGACATTAAGTCCTTCTAGAGTAATAACCGGAGGATATTTGCTATAGTCCCACTCCCCGGTAGGAGGACTATCCCAACCACATATTAATTTGGTATGCTAAGTCCAGATTTCCTTAAGTAGTTGTTCTTTCTCTTCACTAAGAAAATCGAAATGAAGACAAGGATGTTCCATGTAAATTTTTTGTAGATCTCTAAGAAAGCAACATCTGGCTAATTTTGAAGATTTCAAAATTGATGCCTTTTCAAGATAATTTCTTCTTAATTTGACGTACTTGCTTAGATAATCTCTAGAAAAAAAGCGGCCAGGGGGACATTCATTATATGATAACATAATAAAATACAACTAAGTATAAAAGGAAATTAGAATAAGAAAATCATAAACCAATATTATTACATAATTATGATCGATCATCTGATTCATACAAAATTGACTTTGTAAATAACTCGGAAACAAATTTGTCCTTATAATATTTAAGTTTTTCCGAAGGCAACTCTCGGGGAATCGATCAAACTCGTAGTAAGGTCCAACATGCCCCAGGATGCGGATCAGATCTAAATTCATCCAAATACCTTTTGTGTAAACGCCTAAGTAAACCCCCACTAAAATCATCTAAGTAGAGAAATCTACAGTTGGGTGTCTACAATAGGCTTTGTATAGAAACTCTACCAGAATGTTTCTCTCCTCAATCAACATCCAAAAAAGTGTGGTCAGCTCTCGATTCTCTTTTAAAAGACCGTAATATCGAAGGCACGTCCTCTTCAGTCGTGGGGCAGCTTCTTGATGATTGAAAGATGGTAACACTGCCGCACTTTTGTTAATCCTATGATATTTATTGAAGAGAATATTGTGTTCCTTCAGTTGTTTATCTAACTCTGATGCAGCGCAACCTTTATTTGGCCAAGGTATAAGTCGTCTACGACTCAAGGAGGCGTTGATGAGTCGTCCACGACTCAACTGGACAACCAAAGGTGGAGATATAAGTCGTCTACGACTTAAGAGCAATGTTATGAGTCGTCCACGACTCATAGAGACAGGCATGAGTCGTCTACGACTCAAGGAAGCGGTGATGAGTCGTCCAAGACTCATAGAGACAGGCATGAGTCGTCTACGACTTATGGAGGCGGTGATGAGTCGTCCACGACTCAACTGGATGACCAAAGGGAAAGATGTGACGAGTTTACGACTTAACAAGGAGATGAGTCGCTCACGACTCAAGGGGAAGAATACACAAGTGATAAGTCGTCTACGACTCAAGGAAGGTGAGGAGATAAGCCATCCACGACTTATCAAAACTGGGTTAAGTCGTAGAGGCCTGGAGCTGGATATTCTGATGCGCTTTAATCCATGCCGTAGATTCTCCTGACGAGTTAATCTGAACCGATTGTTTCTAAGCCGCATCTGTTATAAATCATGAGTCGTAGTGTGTTGTAATTTGATAAGTCGTAAACGACTTAAGATGAGTCGTCTGTTTATGAGTCGTTTACTTTTGAGTCGTGTTGTATATAAGTCGCTAGGCTTTCTTGTAATAAGTCGTGAGTCGTATGCTTTGTAAATAAGGAGTGTCGTTTGTATAAGTCATAAGTCATGTTGAAATGTGATAAGTCGTATACGACTTATGATGAGTCGTAGGTCATAGATGATGAGTCGGAAACGACTTATGACTTAGGAAATTTTCTGGATTTGTGTTGTAGCCTATAAATAGGCAAGTGCTGTCATTTGTAAAGGTTGTTGAATATTGAATAAAATTCTCTTTTGATTATTTTGTGCTTTCATTCAAATTGGTAGTTGAGTGTAATCTCCTATCTCCTCTTTCGGATAATCGAGTGCGCTCGATTCAACGATTGTAGAAGCCGATTCGCGGAATCAAGTGCGCTTGATCAACGCTTGAAGAATTGAAGATCTTCGAACCCGGTATCGTGCGCGATCAACGAGTTCAAGATAGCTAGAATTCGGTATCTTCGGATCAACGAATTTGGGCATTTCAGCATCTTCCAATCCACCGATTGCTACATTCAACGATCTACATCATTTTTGATTAATCCGCTGCGTCAGTTTTGGTATCAGAGCTTGTTCTAACCAATCATAGTTCGATCGAGACTTGGAGCCTATTCATTTGAAGATTTGAGTTTGTGTTCATCACGGCCGAGAATTTGAAGAAGTGGGGCGTGCATACTTTTGAAATTTGAAGTTTGGAATTGTGATTTGGAGAAGTCGTGTTCATCGTGTTCATCGAGATTTGCAACAAAGTGGAAGATTTCGATCCGTTTCATTTTGGATCAAAGTTCGAAAAGTGTTTGAATTTGAAGTGTTTTGGAATTTGGGAAGTATTCAATCATGCCGCCAAGAAGAGCTAATCGCCACCAAAACGTAGAAGCTTTGTATCGAAGAGAAGAAGCTGATGAGATGGAACAAAGAATCAATGAGAATTTTAGCGAAAAGCTTAACGAAGGAATTGGCCGGTTAGAGAGGCTTATGACGGAGATGAATCAAAATCGGAGAAGGGTTTCACCTGAATCTAATCATGGAGGTAGTAGAGTCTCGCCACATTCCAATCGAGACAGAAGTGTTGAAAATGATCAAGGGCGTGGGAGGAACGTGAATGATCGAGAACGGAGGAACGTAGATAGAAGGGATGATGGTGGAAGGCGTAATGGTAGTAGAGATGTTGGTGGTCAGAATCGACATCGTTATGCATCTGATTTTGAAGAGGAGTATGATGGTGGTAGTATTCAAGGAAGAGGTCAAGGAAGAAACTATTCTGAGTATGATCACAAATGGGAATCGGGGATGAAGACAGAAATTCCTGAATTCAAAGGTGGTATGCAAGCGGAGGAGTTTCTAGATTGGGTAGCTAATGTTGAAGAAATTTTTGATTTCAAAGAAGTTCCAGAACAACGTCGAGTGAAGTTGGTTGCTACGAGGCTGAGGGGTAGAGCTTTGGCATGGTGGCAGCAAACCAAGCTAACACGTGAACGAATGGGGAAATCAAAAGTTGAATCTTGGGAGAAGATGAAGAAATTGATAAAAGCAACGTTCTTACCTTACAATTATCAATCTTTGATGTATCAACGTTTGCAAAACTTGAGGCAGGGCACAAAGACAGTTAATGACTATGCTGATGAATTCTATCAACTCATTGCAAGGAATGATATTATGGAAACAGAAGAGCAGCTGACATCTAGGTTCATTGGGGGATTGAGAATGCAGATTCAAGATATGGTTAATATGTTCGATCCAAGATCTGTAGCGGAAGCACATCAGAAAGCGTTGGCTTGGGAGAAGCAGGGTAGACGAGGAGGTGGTGTGTTTACTAATTCCAGCAATCAAATGAAGGGTGTTAGTGGGGGTTCTAACATTTCTAAACCTATCAGTAGACCAGTGGTGAAGGAGGCTGAGAAGGCAAGGGTTAACAATGGTTTCAAATGTTACAATTGTCAGGAATTGGGTCATAAAAGCAGTGAGTGTCCAAAACCAAAGAAGAGAACCATGATTGCAGAAGTTGACGATGAGGATGTTGATGGAGATTGTTCTAGCCCAGTTGAGGGAGACGAGCAGGATATTGCGTCAGGAGACGAAGGTTGTAATCTAATGCTAAGAAGATCGTGTTTAACACCGAAACAGGAAGAAGCTAGTTGGTTGAGGAGTAATATCTTTCAGTCAACATGTACTATTCTAGGGAAGGTGTGTAAGTTTGTGATTGACGCAGGAAGCTGTGATAATATTATTTCGACCGAGGCTGTGACAAAGTTGAAATTGAAGACAGAGAAACATCCGAGTCCATACAAGTTAGCATGGTTGAGAAAAGGAGGAGAAGTGAAAGTGGATAGACGAGTTCGTGTACCATTCTCTATTGGGAAGAAATACGAAGATGAAATATGGTGTGATGTAGTAGAGATGGATGTTTGCCACTTATTATTGGGAAGACCATGGCAATATGATCGAGCAGTACTACATGACGGTCGGACCAATAGCTACAGTTTTATGTTTAAAGGCACGAAGATTATCTTAGTTCCGAAGAAGAGATCACAAGAAGAAAGTAAGTCAGAAGAAATTGAAGAGTTGAAAACTTTATTGACTTTAAAGGAGTTTGTTAAAGAAGTTGAAGAAGAGCCGGAATTATTCTTGTTGATTGGGCGTGAGAGCAGTGAAGAAGTTGAAATTCCCGAAGAAGTTAAACCAGTTTTGAAAGAATTTGACGATGTATTTCCAGAGGAATTACCAACGGAGTTGCCACCGTTGAGGGATATACAACATCAGATAGATCTTGTTCCAGGTGCTGTATTGCCACACAGACCACATTATCGAATGAGTCCGAAGGAACATGAAGAATTGCGGAGGCAGGTAGAGGAATTGCTTGAGCAGGGGCGTGTGCAGGAGAGTCTGAGTCCTTGTGCTGTACCAGCTTTATTGGTACCCAAGAAGGATGGGACGTGGAGGATGTGCACTGACAGTCGAGCATTGAATAAGATTACCGTGAGATATAGATTTCCAATGCCGAGGTTGGATGACTTGTTGGATCAGATAAGCGGAGCTACTATCTTTTCTAAGATTGATTTGAAGAGCGGATATCATCAAATTCGTATCAGACCAGGAGATGAGTGGAAGACTGCTTTTAAAACCAGGGAGGGTCTATAAGAATGGTTGGTCATGCCATTTGGTTTATCCAATGCACCAAGTACTTTCATGAGGGTGATGAATCAGATTTTTCGACCGTTCATTGGGAAATTTGTGGTGGTGTATTTCGATGATATTCTAATTTACAGTGGAAGTCCAGAGGAACATTTGAATCATCTTAGAGAAGTGCTGATGGTAGTGAGACAAGAACAATTTTATGCTGCTACGAAGAAATGCGTGTTCATGACGCATAGTGTTTTATTTCTGGGGTACGTTGTTTCAGAGAAAGGAATACAGGTTGACCAAGGTAAAGTTGAGGCGATCAGAAATTGGCCGCAGCCCAAGACGATAACGGAAGTTCGTAGTTTTCACGGGTTGGCTTCATTCTATCGAAGGTTTATACCACACTTTAGTAGTGTGATGGCACCTGTTACAGATTGCATGAAAGGTAAACAGTTTGCATGGACAGAGGAAGCAGGGAGTGCTTTTGGGAAGATCAAGGAATTGCTGACATCTGCACCAATTCTAGTGCTACCTGATTTTCAGTTGGTGTTTGAACTACATACTGATGCATCCAAGGTTGGGATTGGAGGGGTGTTGAGTCAGAAGGGGCGTCCAATTGCATATTTCAGTGAGAAGTTGTCAGGAGCGAAGATGCGATACAGTACATATGATGTGGAGTTTTATGCTGTTGTACAATCTATCAGACACTGGAGACACTATCTATTTCAGAAGGAGTTTGTTCTTTACACTGATCATGAAGCATTGAAGCATTTGCAAGGGCAAGACAAGATTTCAGCGAGACATGCATCGTGGATTGCATATCTGCAACAGTTTACTTTTGTTGTAAAACACAAGTCAGGGGTGACAAATCGTGTAGCTGATGCTTTAAGTAGAAGGAGTCATTTGTTGACAATGATGAAAGTTGAGGTGACTGGTTTTGAACTATTGCCGGAGCAGATTGCAGAAGATTCTTATTTTAAGAAATTTGTTGAAGGAAACAATGAAGAGAAGACTGATGAGTTTATGTTGGTTGACGGTTTTCTTTTTAAAGGAAGTCGATTATGCATACCGGAGGGTAGTCTGAGAATGAAGATTATCAAGGAGTTACACGAAGAGGGACATGTTGGGAGAGACCGTACCTTACAGCTGATTTCACAGTCCTACTTTTGGCCATCGATGAGGAAAGAAGTAGAGAGGTTTGTGGAGCGTTGTCATATTTGTCAAGTTTCGAAAGGAACTGCGACTAATGCTGGTTTATATATGCCGTTACCCGTGCCTGTAAAACCATGGGTTGATGTGAGTATGGACTTCGTGTTGGGATTACCGAGGACACAGCGTGGTAACGATTCCATTTATGTGGTGGTTGACAGATTTTCAAAAATGGCACATTTTATTGCTTGTAAGAAGACGGCAGATGCGGTTCATGTTGCTCAGTTGTTTTTCAAGGAGATCTATCGACTTCATGGATTGCCAGAATCTATTATGTCAGATAGAGATACTCGATTTCTGAGTCACTTTTGGTTGAGTTTGTGGAAAATGGTGGGAACGAAGCTGAAATTTAGTAGTGCTTATCACCCGCAAACGGACGGACAGACTGAGGTGGTTAACAGATCATTGGGAAACTTGTTGAGATGTCTTGTTCAAGATAATCTGAAGAGTTGGGATGTGAAGTTATGCCAGGCATAATTTGCTCATAATCATGCTGTGAATCGAAGTACTGGGTTCAGTCCATTCCAGATTGTCTATTCGAGCTTACCGAAAGGACCGCTAGATTTAACGATGATACCACAGTCAAAGGGGACAATTAAGAAAGCTGCTGATTTTGTTGAAGGGCTGACGGAGTGTCATAAAATCGTTCAAGAACGATTAGAGAAAGCAAATGAGAAGTATAAACAATCTGCAAATTTGAAACGAAGGAGTGTTGAATTTCATGAAGGTGATATGGTTTGTGCAGTATTAACAAAAGATCGTTTTCCAGTGGGCGCATACAACAAGTTGAAAGCCAGGAAAATCGGTCCGGTGGAAGTTGTGAAACGAATCAATGAAAATGCTTATAAACTGAAGCTGCCAGATGATGTGTATACATCTGACGTATTCAATGTTAAACATCTTGTACCATATCATGGGGATGAGTTTGTTGGGGATGAAGAGTGTGCAAATTCGAGGTCGAATTTCTCTCAACCTGGGGAGGATGATGCAGCGCAACCTTTATTTGGCCAAGGTATAAGTCGTCTACGACTCAAGGAGGCATTGATGAGTCATCCACGACTCAACTGGACAACCAAAGGTGGAGATATAAGTCGTCTACGACTTAAGAGCAATGTTATGAGTCGTCCACGACTCATAGAGACAGGCATGAGTCGTCTACGACTCAAGGAAGCGGTGATGAGTCGTCCAAGACTCATAGAGACAGGCATGAGTCGTCTACGACTTATGGAGGCGGTGATGAGTCGTCCACGACTCAACTGGATGACCAAAGGGAAAGATGTGACGAGTTTACGACTTAACAAGGAGATGAGTCGCTCATGACTCAAGGGGAAGAATACACAAGTGATAAGTCGTCTACGACTCAAGGAAGGTGAGGAGATAAGCCATCCACGACTTATCAAAACTGGGTTAAGTCGTAGAGGCCTGGAGCTGGATATTCTGATGCGCTTTAATCCATGTCGTAGATTCTCCTGACGAGTTAATCTGAACCGATTGTTTCTAAGCCGCATCTGTTATAAATCATGAGTCGTAGTGTGTTGTAATTTGATAAGTCGTAAACGACTTAAGATGAGTCGTCTGTTTATGAGTCGTTTACTTTTGAGTCGTGTTGTATATAAGTCGCTAGGCTTTCTTGTAATAAGTCGTGAGTCGTATGCTTTGTAAATAAGGAGTGTCGTTTGTATAAGTCGTAAGTCATGTTGAAATGTGATAAGTCGTATACGACTTATGATGAGTCGTAGGTCATAGATGATGAGTCGGAAACGACTTATGACTTAGGAAATTTTCTGGATTTGTGTTGTAGCCTATAAATAGGCAAGTGGTGTCATTTGTAAAGGTTGTTGAATATTGAATAAAATTCTCTTTTGATTGCTTTGTGCTTTCATTCAAATTGGTAGTTGAGTGTAATCTCCTATCTCCTCTTTCGGATAATCGAGTGCGCTCGATTCAACGATTGTAGAAGCCGATTCGCGGAATCAAGTGCGCTTGATCAACGCTTGAAGAATTGAAGATCTTCGAACCCGGTATCGTGCGCGATCAACGAGTTCAAGATAGCTAGAATTCGGTATCTTCGGATCAATGAATTTGGGCATTTCAGCATCTTCCAATCCACCGATTGCTACATTCAACGATCTACATCATTTTTGATTAATCCGCTGCGTCAAACTCCCTATACAAACTATTTATTTCCACATGTTTTCTTTCAGGCTTGGTTTTATAGGGGTGAACGGGTTTCCTACTTATCTAAAATAAAGGATTTAAGCTATTATTATCTTGGAAGCGAAAGTCATTTAAACAAAGAATCCCATACCTGAGAAACGGGGATTGACGCTTGAGAGACCTGCTTTTTCTCTTTTGGTTCTTCCACATTAATGTAAGCTGGCTCCTCCTAGGTGCCAGAAGGCCCAGGGGATTCAGGTGGGCATGCTTTATGAAAATATGGATCAAGATTAACCTTTTCAGAAGTCCTTGTGTTATCATCACCATTTTTTCAGGAGAATCAGTGTGACCACCCCTGTCGCCACCTGAACCGTGACCTCCATCTACGTTGTCATCGTCATTGTCATCATAATCATTATCATTATCATCATCATCGTTACCGCCCTCTTCCTCGGCAACTTCATCTTTGTCACCTTCATCTTCGGAGTCGGAGTCTACTTCGAAGGAAGGGACTTTGAAAGGTAGAATCTTAGAGGCATTGATCTCCTCTATTTCAGTAACATCAGCCCCCTGCTCCATTCTTCTAATTTTGTCCATAACCTTGTTGACAAGAGCAGGGTCAAGAGTGGGAAAGCTCAAGTCCGAGCATTTATCGATGTTGTCAGCATAAGCAAGCATTATAGCATCTTCAGAAGAATTGACAATGATGTCCTCAAGAGAAGTATCAAGGAATTGGGACGCTCGTTTCTTCGCATCAGAAATAACACCAATAGTCGACTTTAGAGAATTTTTATTTCTCTTCAGATTTTTCTCCAAAGAAGTTTGTTTTGCTGCCATCTGGGCTTTCTCGTCCTCGGATTCTTTAAGGGCCATTTTCACGGCCAAATTTTCATCGGCAAGGAGTTGATAAGCTTTCCTATTCTAAAAAATAATAGGTTTTGATTGGGCAAGAGAAGCCCTCAATCGCTCTAATTCTATCGTAGCCTCATTTTTCTTTGCGGACAGGGAGGAAAATTGACCGTTTAAGTGTAAAATTTCTCCTTGAAGCTTAGACGATTCAGCGGAGGATTTTGATGCATTTTCATGCAATGAGAGCCAACTCTTGGAAATATAAAAGAAAAAGTGTATCATAAGTCAAAAACTTAAAGAGAAATAGTAACATTAAAGTTAATTGAAGTGAAACGTACCAAGAGTTGTTATTCTATAAGGGATCGGTAGTGATCTATCGGATCAGAAATAGAGGAAGGCGAGTGAATAGAGGCAAAGAATGAAGAATTCAAAATTGATTGGAATATCTTTTCAAACTCGCTTGAGGGCGTGGGAGATGATGGTATAGAAGGATTCAGCTCTTGGGAAGAGGTTGAAGTCCCCAAATCTTTCTACATCTGTTCAATCGCACTAGGAGAGCCCGAGATGACAATGTGAGAAAGGGGATCAACCTTAGTGGGAGTCATCTTAGGTTGATCAAGAGAAGCTTCGATAGTTGGAATCTCCATAGTTTTGTCAATATCTACAAAGTCCCCTTCTTCTCGTGGCGGAGAATCGAGAACTTCAAAAATCTTAGCTTTCTTAGGGGATGGTCCCACCACGGTCATTTTACCCAGCTTTCTATTGGCAGCCATCTTCGACCTAGCAATAGCTTGAGACAAAGTTGACGCATGGGAAGTAGAAGTGGGGAGAGTTGGATCAGTTATAATTGACTCAACTTGAGAAGCAACTGTTGAAAATTCAAAAAAAACAAGTTAGACAAGCAATTTAAAAGGTAACACAATAACAAACTACAAGTACTACATTTAAACTTACCAGAGTGATCGGGACAAATTGGTGACATTGGCGAGAAATTCTTCGGATCACCCAAAGAAAGGAAGCATTTTCTTCAAGATGTGTGTTTAACTAAAGGAGGTTAACCGAGTACCCTCTGGCCTGCTGGTAGGAGGGAATACTTTTATAAGTTGGAAGGATTCAACATGATTAATCTATTTCCAATCCTACTTGAAGCGGTAATCAACGACTTCATAGTTTTCTTATCTTCTTCATTTAGTTCTTTAACAGAAGCACCTAACAAGGAAGCATAAATTAGTAATAAAAGTATCTAAATGAAAAAATAAAGACTGTGATCAACTTACGGGGTAAGAGAAAACCCTACTGATGTTGGAAAAGCATTTAACGAAGAAGAATTGCATTTCCCAGTCCCTGAATTTGTTCACCCCCTCAGATATTAGCTTTTTGGGGGGATTAGCTCTAAAGATTTGGTTATTCAAGTTGCTAAGCTTAACAAATCGAACAAGATAATTTAAGACTTTAGTGTTGAGAGAAGGAATTTCGGACTCCAATACCATGAGTTCCAGGGATAGAAGATAGGTATAAACATTGGTTGATAGCTGTATAGGAGCAATACCCAAATAGGTCAAGAACTTGGATAAGATGTCCGGGAAGGGTAAGAAGCCTCCATGCCAAATGTGGATTGTGGTATAGGCAAAGTATCCTTTAAGAGGGATGTGAATGGTGTCGTTATCACTCGGTAGAATAGCTTCCACCCTAGTAATTCAGAAGTTGTTGAGAATTGCATCCACCTCATCCTGGAAAGATATTAAGGAATGTTTGAAAGTGGCTTCAATCTTCTTGGATGAAGATTCCATCACTGGTATTGTGTCTTTCTCTGGTTTTTGGGAAGACTTTTTCAGACCCATAATTCTACAAGGTGAAATCATTTTAGTTAGAAATTATAATTTGAAATTAACATTCATTCAAGGTTATAGGAAATCTATTACAACAATTTGAATATCAAACAAAACATGAAATTCCATATTCTTGAAACAATGTTAGAGTTAAAAATGAAATTTGTTGAGCTTTTAACAGAGTTGAAAGGGAGAATAAAAGCTGACGTCCAACAAACACCTTTCGACAATGTCGAAAGCTCAAGGATAATTTTGATATTGAAGGAAGTAGTTGAAACCTACACAACAAATTTGAATAAAAATATGCTATCAACATTCAATAAACAAGACAAAAAAACCTTTCGACACTGTCGAAACCCATAAACTTAGTTTTTCAAAGAGAGTTCGAATGTTGTCGAAACCTCATATGCCAATTGGGTCGAAAGGTTTGAATTTGAGTAACGTTGATATAAATGGAAAGCTTTGAGACATTTCGACAACATTTGTATAGAATAATGGTCAAGCCCCCAATTAGTTACAAGGGGTGTCGAGCAGGTTGAAAAGGGTATTTCAAAAGCATACCAACGACTAAATTTGAGTCGATACATTAGGTTTAAACTGAGTCGAAACGTTTGGTTTGACTTATAACTTAAACAAATTATGAAACTCTCAACTTAATTTATAAAGAATGAATGATGAATTTCTAACTCCATACATCCCCTAAAATAAATTAGGAAAAAGCATTGTAGTAAAGGTTTCGATTATGCTTTCAAATGTATGCATTAGACAATTATGTAGCAAGATGCACTAGGTAACTTCTTCGAAAGTTGCCAGCATACACTAAAGAATAAGTATGCTTTCGAAGAAGTTCACTTCATGTTGATAACCTTGACCTTTCGACAAGGTCAATTAAGAGAAGCACTGGACTACCTTTCGCCCTTATCGAAAGGGGTTGAAGAAGCAAAACAAAAATTGCTGCCTTAACCCCTTTCGAAGGGGTAGAAAGGTAAAATTCCAGCGCAAAAGTGCATTTCATACTGCTAAAACTTCTTTGGGAAGTAACTGGAAATCCCATTCTTCCCCAAATTCAATTTAAACCCAAAACTTCAATAAAAAGTCAATAGCTAACTTGATTTGCACGTGAATTTACAATCGAAAATCTTAAAAATCCCCAAATTACAAATTTGAACTTAAAAAAAAAATTGATAATAATAAATAAATAACAATGACAATAAAATCCAAATTATATGGATTTAGAATGTAAATTAACGAGGGAAATAAATTGAAGTGACCCATGAAAATGAACAAAGGGATACTTTCAGGTGAACAAAAAACTAAGTTACTTCTATAGAATTGAAACAGAAATTAAGAATCAAACATGATGGATTTTAGAAATCCAAATTCACCATGAAAAGTAAATTCGCAAAGCAAGATAATAAAAACTTACTTTGGATTTGAATTTCTGTGTGTTGGAAATAGAAATTATTCGAGAATTTGAAAACTTTGATTCTTGCTGGAAGTTTCTTCTAATTGCAGATAAGTAAAAGAGGGAAAGGAAGGAACTTGCTTTATAAGAAATGTCAGCATGGACAACAAACCGTACGATCAAATTTAAATGAACAACCAGGATTTGCACATGAATATGAAAAGGCGGGAAGTCTAATAGATTTCGAAAGAGTTGACTTGGAAAGTCAAGAGAATCCCTATGCAAAGGGGGGGGGGAATGTTACCACAAATTCCCACTTTAACCTTGTCGAAACCAAAATGAATAAATGGAAAAAAAAGAGATGACAGCAACAACAAAGCCTTTCAATGGAGTCGTAAGGGATGTTACAGCTAAAAGCCAGATGTGTTACAAGCTTTCGAAGGGGTCAATGTGGTCGAAAGCTCCCTTTCACGTCAATGTCTACCTTTTGAAACAGATGCTTTCGCCTACATGTAAATGTTTCGAATAAGGGGAGGAGTACCTTTCGAAGGCAACGGATAAAAACCACTCACATGCACGCCAAAACTTTTGAAACCAAATGTTTCACCTTCATTCATACTACTCAGAAAGATGCCTTGATCAGAACAACCCGTTCGAAACCATAAACAAGCCTTTCGAACCGGTCGAAGCCTTTAACATCTAGGGAAGGTTCCGCATTAATTTGCAAGCATGCATTCGCAAGCTACCTAATTCGTAGAAACCATCAACGCTTCAACATCTTCGAAACCCTAGGGAACTACCTATCGACAGAGTCGAAAGCTCATACCTTTACTTCTTGTGACAACAAAGCAACACAAAGAGAAAAGGCGCAACCACCCCTTTCGATGAAGACGGAGGCATTCAACCCCATTGGAAAGCATTGCAAAGGGTTGTGCAAGTTTTAAAGGAGACAAAAGGTATATAGAGCCACCTTTCGACCATGTCGAAAGCACCGAGTTGAAAGGTGCCAACCCGCATCTATAAATAAGACCCAAGGGATCTAGTTTAAGGGATCAAAAGCACCGAGAACAGCCCTTTCAAAAGCAAAAACAAGCTTTTCGAACCAGTCGAAGCCTTTAACTTCCAGGGAAGGTTCTGCATCAATTCGCAAGCATGCATTCAGAAGCTACCTACTGCATCGAAACCATCAACGCTTCAATAGCTTTGAAACCTCAGGGAACTACCTATCGATAGAGTCGAAAGCTCATACCTATACTTCTTGTGACAATAAAGTAAAACAAAGAGAAAAGACGCAACCACCCCTTTAAATGAAGATGGAGGCATTCAAACCCATTCGAAAGATTGCAGAGGGATGCACAAGTATCAAAGTATACAGAAGGTATATAGAGCCACCTTTCGACCAGGTCGAAAGCACTGAGTCGAAAGGTGCCAACCCACATCTATAAATAAGACCATAGGGGTCTAGTTTAAGGGAACCGAATTCATTTGCCTTCTTCTTATACTTTCTTAAGTTTGTAAATATTTAACCCCAATTAGGAAATTAGATTGGGGAAAATTGATCACTAAATACATCATTAGTTAAATAAAGGAAAGATTTAAATGTTTTTGGTTATGCAACTATTTGAAGACTTTTACTAAATTCAATTGTATTCAGCTTGTGCCGACTTCATCGAAAGGATACCTTCCGAGTGAGTCAAAACCTCTCACTTACTAATACAGTTAAGTCCTTAGCTCCAAACTGCTGCCCACTAAACGCTTACTTTTTAGTGAGTCGAAACGTTAAACTTAGCTTGTTTCCCCTTAGATATCAGGATTGAATCCAAGCCATTTATAAGACTAGCTTTCGACGAAGTCGAAAACCATCTAGTCAAATCGTGTTCTTGAATCCTTAGAGCCAACCTTTAGTGTTTCACAATCGTTTCGAAAGGAGTTTTCGAAATGATAACCAAACAACTTCAACAAGCTCAAAGGACTCAAAAAAGGGATATAAGTGTTTCGACTGAGTCAGAAGGTTGGAAAAGGAAGAGTTTTCATAACAAAGACCTATTCGAAAGGTTAATCAAGGGAAGCAATAAAATCCAAACTTTCTCTACTTAGTCTAAAAAGGTCTATTTGGACATACTAGCACTTCCAACTCTACTTTGGTGTGTTGATAAGTTTTCTTGTTAACAATAGAGTTAACAGTTTATAATAAATTACAGAATTACCTCTACGGCATACCCTTAACACTATCATTCTCCCACATGTACTTTGGGCCAATTATGGAATCTCAATCACATTCCTTCGATCATTATATTGAGAAATGACCGAGCTAGTTCCTTCGTAAATGGATCTGCTATGTTGTCCTTGTTATCCACTCTATCAGTTACAACTTCTTTATTAGTGACAAACTCTTTAATGAGGTGGAACTTTCATAGAATGTTCCTTGACTTCGTTAGGCTCTTAGTTTCTTTTCGATCTATATCACAACATTGCTATCACAGAATAATGTCATTAGATTCTCAATGTTGGGAATCATCCCTAACTAAGTCATAAATTTGCACATCCAGACCGCTTCTTTAGCTTCTTCATTGAGGGCGATGTATTCGACCTCCATCGTTGAATCAGTACAATTTCCTATTTGGAACCTTTTCATCTAACAGTCGCACCGTTTAATGTGAAAACATAAATAGATACATATAAATTGACATCAATATTATTCTGAAAGTTATAATCCATATAACCCTTCATGAGGAGGTCTTTATTCCTAGGTATAAAGAACAAGCCCTTAGTATTTCTCAAATACTTAAGAATATGCCCCACTACCATATAATTCTTCTCGATAGGATTAGACAAGTATCAAGTTAAGCCACATCCGGTCTGGTACATAGAATATTATACATTATGGAATAGATTGCAAATGCATACGGTATCCTCTTCATGAGCTCCTTCCCCTCATCGGTACGAGTAGCGTCCTTCTTAGAAAGGATGATTCCAGATTACTTCCGAACATTCTCTCTTTTGGAATTCTCTATACCGACCTTTTCAGTATGGTATCTATGTACAAGGATTAAGACAATCCTATAACCATTTGGATCTATCTCCATAGCTCCTAATACCAAGTATGTAGGCTTCTTCTCCCACCTTCTTCATGGAGAAGTACTTGGTTAACCACACTCTCATTGTTTGCAATAATTAGAAGTCATTGCCAATTTGGAGTGGGTTATCGTTGTACGGGACTATTAACATTATAGCACTACCTAGTTCTTTCCAATATACGCACGCTTCTCTGTATATTGATAAGAACTAAGTAGTTTGATTCCTTTATCAAAACACTTATTATAATTTTCTAAAGATTGTTTAAGATCATAAATCAATCTTAAAAAATTTCAAGCCTTGCCCTCGCTCCCGCTGACCTCAAAACCCTTGGGTTGCGACATGTAAATGATCACTTCTAAATCATTATCTAGAAATGCCTTCTTTACATCTGATTTCCATATTTCATAGTAATAGAACATGATGATGGCAAGCATTATTAAAATGGACTTAAGCATCGCTATAGGCAAAAACGTTTTGTCATAAGAAATACCTTGAATTTGGCAAAACCCTTTCGCAACATATGTTGAAGGTGCAAGGTTGTCCAGCCCACACCACATACAGGGTCTTAGACACAGATTTAGTTGTTACCAAATTCAATGTAAGTAGTGCAATTTTCAACGCATATCCCAATAGAAAAGAGGTAACTCAACTGTACTCATCATGGAATGACCCATATCTAATAGGGTTTGATTCCTCCTTTCTAAAATACCATTGTGTTATGGAGTATAGGTTAGAGAATCTTATTATAATTTAAGTACCACTGGAGCATTGTCCAATAGACTCACATCCTCGATCAGATCGAAGTATGTTGATCTTGTGGTTCGTTTGATTTCAATCTCATTCTTATACTCTTTAATTTCTCGTAAATATTATATTTATTTATCGTAATATATCTATATCACAGCCTTGAGAAATCGTTAGTAAAAGTTAAAAAATAAGAAGAATTAATCTTTGGTAGCTATAGGCATTGGGCTCCATACAACTTTATGTAAAAGTCCCAAGATTTCATCAACTTTATTGTTGCTCCCACTAAAAGGGTGCTTGGTTATTTTTCCTTTTAGACATGACTTGCAAGTATCGAATGATTCAGGATCAAGTGATGGTAGAAAATCATCAGTTTTCAATTTGTGTAGTCGTTTGTCACTAATATGTCCTTATCTACAATGCCATATATAATTATTATTAATGTAACATTAGAAAAATTATTAACAACACAAAATAATATTAAGCACATATATGCCATTACCCAAAACATCATCACATATACTATTTCCACTAAACAAAATATTCATAAAATAGTTATTACAATGAAAAGCAAAACTAATTTTAAACAATCTCGAAACGGATATAATATTGCAAATAAAGTTCCTTACATAACATCAATTATTCAAAACTAAATCAAAACCGCAAAGCAAAAGTAAATAGTAGTCTCCAACTGATATTGCATCTACAATAGATCCATTAACAACTTGAAGCCCCATCTTACCATTTGCCACATGTCCTCTACATCTAAGTCATGTTAATGAATTACAAATATGAGTCCCAGATCCTATATCTAAAACCCAAGTTAATTTACTGATCACAATGAAATTTTGAATCGTAAACATAACAATAAGAGAGGTAGAACCATTCTCTTTCTTCTCTTTGACATGTTTCAGGTAGTCAGGACAATATTATTTTCAATGTCCCTTCTTGTGATAATAGTGACATTCACCCTTTCCGTTAGGAGCATTCTTCTTACTTTCTTGTTAACACGCTTTATCTTCTTCGAACTACTCAAAGGAAATGATTTTCCATTTATAGCAAGCACCATGCCTTGACCTTTGGATGGGTACTTGACTGATCTCAATATATTGAGTAGCTCCATAAGTGTAGCGACCCGACCTTCCACTACCGGAAAATCGCATCACTATGAAGAAAGAAAAGGGTGAGAAATAGAAAAGAAAGAGAAGAAAGAAGAAAACAACAACAGAATCTCAACAGCGGAACGAATGAAATATAATATATCACATAAAAGATTACATAATATCATATATATCAGAGTTACACAGATAATACAACACATACTAGACAGTTATAAACACCTGTCTAGTTAATACAACTCGATACATCTCAATACAATACAGAGATACAATCACAGCGGAAATACAGATAAACACTAACACACCGAAATCACTATATATCTATACGCTGAAGCCTCCTGCTCCATTGCTCCTCCAGAATACGTCAAATCTAACCTGAATCCCTTGGCTACCCGTAAAAATTTGGGTACCCGAGAGTTTAGGAAAACAGAAAATAAACTCCGGGTCAGACATGGGTCTGGTATGAGTAACAGGTTAAAGTTGTTTAACTTGAAAAACCTTTGAAAACAAAAAGGTATCACGTAAGACTTCCCACACATAAACATGGAAAAGTTTTTACCTTACGCTAACCAAAACATTTGATAGGAAATCCAGTTATATTATAATAGTGTCTAGGGTTTTCAAGTAAATAGAAAATAGCCGAAATTGTTACATTCATTAAATTCCAGCATACTAGGTATACAATCAAAACCGTAAGGTCACGTAGGGAAAATGGGTTTCCAACAATGGCTGGGCTACTGGGGTACCGCCCGTCACAGTACGTGGCCTAGATCACCGTACCGAGGACCCACCCTAAGTCCCCTGCAACACAAGACCGGAACCATCCCTTACTGGACAGTTCCAAATAAGACAACCCCGGCGGTTGTAGCTACTAAACCGCCCACACAGCCGAAATAAAAGGGACTCTAGACAGGGGTATATCTCGCTCTCAAGTGGGTGCTACCCACGAAGCCTTGCTGCACCTCCCCTGTTTTAGCCATTCCCGGTTGATGAGGCTTGAGGTCACGATTACCTTTAGAGAACACATCTCTTAGAATGCTCATCGCCCGCCTGACGATGTTCTGAAAGCATTCGATCCATATAAGTTCGTTCCGGGTTCGAACGAAACCGAAGGCATTATCTCGTTACACTCGTATTGGAATCACCCTCAGAGTTAACGACAATAACCCTTGCAATTTGAACCACCATCTCGAATCTATAAGTACTATCTCCGTCAAACTCATTACGGAATCACCCACAGAGTTATACTGACGAATAGTTCTTATACCTCGAGTCTTCACTTGCTCCATTTAGATTTCACGACCTAACGTTATTTTGGATCGATGTGGTATTCGGGTCTCCAGACCTAGAATCCCGGTATACGGAACCCCGATCCCGGTCTCATCGAAATCCAAACCGTATCTTTTAAGGCCAAGTTGTTTTAAAGTTAAAACAATTCAATTTATTATCTATATCAACACAGATAGATAAAACACAATATAACAATGGAGAATAACATCATCATCATAAACGGATAATCCATATTATCTACTCAACAGATAATCAATATCATCATACTTAACCAAGCATCCATAACACAATAGATATATATTTGAGATCACAATCAATCATGGAAATCAATATCATCCATCATATATAAACAAGGATTAATAATCACCTCATTTTATAATTAATTTAAAATGAATTAAACTAATTACAAATCTTTAATTAATTTAAAGTAAATTAAATTAATTACTCCACCATTATTAACTTGCTTATATTACCATTAATTAATTATAAATCAATTAATTAATCATCATCCAACTAATCATTTTAATTAATCATCCCTGATTAATTATCTTTAATTACATTTAAACTAAATTATCCTTTAGTTATTTTTACAAATTAATTATCTTTAACCAAATATAGGAATTAACCTTTACCTTACTTCATTTATTAATTAACCTAAATTAATTACATGACTTAATTTATTTTATTAATAAATCTCTTCATTTATTAATTAATTCCAAATAAATTCATTCTAAGATTTCAGCATTTATAATAAATGATCTCTAATTACCTTTACATTTTAATTTAATTACATCAAGTAATTAACTTTTAATTAGTTATTTTATTTCTTAATTTTTATTAAGAAAACTAATTTCCAAATCACATATATTAATCACCTTGATTAATAACATACAGTAATTAATTATCCTTAATTAATTACTCCCAATAAACAGATTTAATTAATCCCTTGATTAATTTCAAGTAATTATATCCAAATTACTTTTATTAACAAATTATCCAATTAATTACATCCTGTAATTATTCATCAATTACTTTCCTAAGTAATTATACATCCCAATTATCAAGTGATTAATCCAAATTAATTAAACTAAATTAATTAACTCAAATTAATCAATTACCCAATTAACTAAAGTGAGTAATTAATTTTCTTACTCAATTTCCATTAAGTAATTACACTTAACATTTACAAATGTTGATTATCAAATTATTTAATCTAACTAACTATTTAAAAATCAATTATATTAATTAATCATAAAATAATCTAGTTAATGACATTCATTATTATTTATTAATTGCTTTATCTTAAATAATAACTTACAATTTCTTCATATTTTAATTATAAGTTCCATTAATTAATTAAAGTCAAATCTATGATTTCTAATTACATATTGATTTATTAATCCATTCTTAAACTTTAATTAATTCATTTAATCTTATAATTACAATTTTAATCAATACAAATTATCAATTATCAACTTTAATTACTTTAATGGTTAATGAATTTAAAGCTTCAATCCTTACTACTTAAAGAAACTCATTTTCCATTTATTGATTAAATTTCTCTTAAATATGTTTAAACATTTATTTCAAATTTCCTTTTTAAATTTCATTTTAAACCCCAAGTTCAAATGATCACTAATTTAACTTTAAATCACTTTATCTAACTTTTACATAAAAACATTAAATCCCAAGTTAAAACAAATCTTAGTTATGAAGAGATTTTTAAATCAACTTACCTTAAGTTCAAATTATTTAAACTTATTCAAAGTATTAAATTTTTAAACTTACTCTTCATTCCCAAAAATCTGGAAATTACATTTAACTCTAGACCCAGATTACTTTGATTTAAATTTTTAAACCCATACTTTAAAACTGAAAATCAAGTTACAGGAAAAACTGGAAGACAAACAAATACCCGAGTTCCCCTATATTTTACTTCGAGTAAAATACAAATTCACTCGAGCAAAACACGTATCGACTCGAGTAAAATCTCGAGTTTCCCCAACCAAAGACAACAGCTCCAGATTATCTGAACTGCCCCGTGCACGTGCACGCCTTCATTCGTCACTGCCGATCGACCACGACCAACTCCTCTTCATGGTGATTACCTCTACGTCCTAACCCAAATCTCCGATCAACACCCCAAACTCGAGATCGAGATCGAGTTCCTCAATCAAAGCCTGGAAACATCGAGAACGACAACGCCACGAAACCTGTCAACGCGAAAATCCCACTCCTCCGACCACCGTAAGAGTTGAAACTCCGGCCACCTCCTCGTCTACCTCCCCTCTACGAAAACCCCAAGGCACGCTACACTCGGTCCACTCACGACTTCGAACGAGACGAAAACCCAAAGCCACGCAAAATTAGGTTTAAAATTTTAAATCGTACGCCGTCACCACCACCGTTGACGAACCACCACTGCACCATTTTTCCATGAACCAATGGTCACTCCTCCACCTCTCGACCAACACTCGACCCTTCCTGTCGACTCAATCGTCCCCGGCAACCCCAAATGCACAAACCAGTCAAAACAAAACTGCTCTTCATCCCCTTCTTTAAAAAATTTAAATCTTGTTTTAAAAATCATGATTTTGTATGTAGTTTCACTTTATACACCTGAATATTTTAACCAAGAAACTAGTTTTTAAACTTATTTGAAGTTGAGCTTTGTTTTCTGGTTTCCAGAGACACATACAAGTTGGATCAGCTTAAATAAATTTTTAATACTTAGATTGTAACTAAACAAACAAATTTTGTTTATACCCTAAGTTCAAACAATAACTAGATCAATAGAGGAAGCCTTATTTACATATCTACAAAAACAACAGGGGACAGACTAACAGAGTAACAATGTACATATATACACAGATTGCAAAACCACATACATACAATATACATTCATCACAGAGAAAAGCATACTCCATATTCACTTAAGTTATAACATTTTTAGATAAAGTGTTACTCACCAATCTGCAGAGAAGAACAAAGTAATCTAAATTTGCTTAGCAACAGGCTTTACACTTTCAAGTTGAAACCTTCCCTCTTGCTTCTCTATCTTGTTGAGTTGCTTAATGTAGTAGATGTTTGCTTAGGTTTGTAATGAAGTTTTTATTTTTAGTTTTATTTAGTTCGAATGGAAAAATGAAAACTGGTATGGAGAAAAATAGCTTACAGGTTGATATATACTACCAGCTACAGGGTATATTATTTCTTATGCAAAACAGTGTACAAAATGTACAAGTTTCAGAGATTTTTTTCATATTTTGGTGGCCGAGATCACATTTTTATGTGCTAGAAAAGATATTGTCTTAGCAAGCATTTAATGACATTGTCCTTGATGATTTTATTTTATACTTATCCTATATATTTTTTTCTCTTTTCTTACACTTGCCTGAGACTTCATCTATAAGCTACAAATATTATAAATTTTACTTTGCTTTAAATCTTGTTGTTCTTAAGTTTGCATACATACTATCTTTACTTACCAGCCTATATATCTACCTATACTTAGTTATACTCAAGACTGCATATCTATATATTATTCGAGCCATTTGTCTCATATCTCTTATGCTTACTTTTATAACTTTTGACTATGCAGATTTATTTTTCAAGCTTACTTAACTATGCAGGTTTCACTTAGGGGCTGGCAAATCATCTTAAGTATTATACTCCTGTTTTACATTTTGAAATGTATTTGAAATATTATTTCCTATGGTTCACTTGCTTATGCAGCTTTCTAGTTTGAATGCTAATGAAATGTAAGTGGGTGTTATACTAACATGTTGTTTTGATTTATTTAATGTATTTGTTTTATTATTTACAAAACTATGAAATTTACTTATGTATATTTTATATTTCCTTGTTTGATACATTTACTTTGTTACTTGCTTTATATTTTCTTGTTATTTTTAGTCGAGTTGCTTTAAAATATAAGTGAAGTCCTATATTTTTCTTTCATCTATTTATCTCATATGTACATTCTTATTTATTATTTTAAAATAAATAACACATTTAACAATTTGAAATGATTTATAGAAGAAACCATTTCTTACTATAAACTACTTCTTTTATAACATATACTAAAGTATCATTTGACCAAAATTGAATTTAAAACTTATATACATTTTTAAACTATATTTATCAAGCTAAACTTACAAAGAAAATAAAACAAATCTTTTTGTTAATTAAATTTAAATTTAAACTAAAGCTAGAACAAGTTTTAAAACTATTTAAACATTTATCTTATATATTTAAAACCCACATATTTATTTATTAGCTTTGAAAAGATTATTTTAAATAAATCAAAATCCCAAATCACTAAAATATATATTAGAAATTTGAAAACATAATTTATTAGTTGCATTTAAAACAAAGCTTTCCTATCTACAATATATATAAATATATACATTATAAACAGAAAATAATTTATTAGTTTTAAAAGATAAAACTCACCAATACGATATTTATTAAAAGAAAAGTATTTATTCAAGCCTTATGAATCAAAGATATAACAAAACAATTAAATATTTAATATAAATTATTAAATAGTTATTGCTTGAAATTCCGGGTCGTCACATTCCTCCCATCTTAAAAGAATTTCGTCCCCGAAATTTAAAACAAAGGTAATTTAATAATCTATTTAGGATTTTAACTTTTAAAACACAACCATTTATCAACTATATACTAACAACCATATCAACCAAATCATCAAATCAAACAAACCTATTTATCCAGACAAAAATCCTGGATAGAGTTCTCTCGAGTTTCCCCAGTATAAGTACCGGGATACTCGCTCTACAGAATCCAAACAATCTATGCAACTAAACTACTGAACTCCTACTCATCTAGATCTACACAACTAGACAGGATATCAGACTACAGACGAGTCTGACTCGCAACCAAAACTTCCTGAACTGCTGGTTCCAACACCAGAGATAGAATCTTACACGTACTCCCTCAGAGATACGTGGAATACAACGAATCCCAGCTATCCAAACTGGCAATCCAAATCTGAAAACCAAACACCTACCCTCTCCAAAACACAGAGAAAATCCAAAACATCTCGGAGCTAAGTTCCCAGACTTACCAAATTATAGAGCTTCTTTGAATCAGAGAAAATTCATCCAAAATCAAATCTCCAACTCTGAAATCCAAATTCCTCCGTCTCTTATCCACCAAACTCTTCGGACGATCCATAGCTGCCTTCATCCCTACTGATCAGCTAAATCTCCGCAGATGCCTTTCAAAACAAATCTGAATCCAAAACAATCCAGTAGAATGATCTTCTCACGAAAAATCAAGAACACAACCTTTACTATCATCCGTAGAAAACAACTTCTCTTTTCCAGGAAAGAAAAGCAGATGCACTCCCAACTGCTTCCGCTGCACAACTCTGATCTGAGTAGATAACAATGCTGATAACGAACACAAGCAAACACGGGACAACAAATTCCAAAAATATGGTTCAACAGATCCAAAAATAAACTCAGAAGTTCCTCCGAAACCTGAGCTGCTCTACTAAAAACTTCCTCCAAAAATAATTCTACTACTAAGCTGAACCATCAGTACCACTGCTGGAATCCAGTCGATACCAAACGCAATCTACAGATGCTAACAAAACTCTGACTTCCTGAAGTCATCTAGAAAAATATCTGAAACACAAGAGAACGCTCCAACTATCGCAAGTCACTTTTGCGATCAACCCAGCCTAATTCCAAAGAAAAACTGTTCTCTCTTTACCAAACAGAACAGCTTACGCTTAACTGGCCCATCCAACGAAAGAACGAAACCACTCTGCTGCTTCTGAATCTCTACTGCTAAGCTAGAAAGCTTCTTGCCAATACACAGAACACTCCGAGCTGCACTGCTGACACCAATACCAAGGAAATCCAATCCAAAGCTCTTCGAGAAACTCGACCCTCAAACCAACCAGAAACATCGTGCTGAACACAGCCACAACACTGAAGTAGACTTACTTCCTTAACTTGTTCCAAAGAAACATCTTCGGAGACATCCATAGTCACTGTGTCTCATCACACAGCTACAACATCTTGAGGAACCAAGATATCATAACTCGCTTCTGTCCAACCGACAGATCCAAACTATACTCATCCGAACTATACACTACAAAAATGATCTCCAAATCTTAACAGATTTCCTTCAGAGACTTGGTGAAATCCTTTCACCACAAATTCACTCGAGAAGGACTGTAGACCCAATACCGTCTCGGTCGATACACTTCTGACCTCAACAAATTCAACCATTGGTAGTCGTGTTACACACCACCGCCCTATCTACCTTTATAAATTATATTGGAAAACCTGAACGGGTAACCCAACAATAGGTAGAATATATAAATATATATATATATATATATCAAAAATACAAATACGCTCTCTCAAGATAGACACCACTCTAGAGCCTAGGTATTCACTCAACCAAGCGCTCTGATACCAACTGTAGCGACCCGACCTTCCACTACCGGAAAATCGCATCACTATGAAGAAAGAAAAGGGTGAGAAATAGAAAAGAAAGAGAAGAAAGAAGAAAACAACAACAGAATCTCAACAGCGGAACGAATGAAATATAATATATCACATAAAAGATTACATAATATCATATATATCAGAGTTACACAGATAATACAACACATACTAGACAGTTATAAACACCTGTCTAGTTAATACAACTCGATACATCTCAATACAATACAGAGATACAATCACAGCGGAAATACAGATAAACACTAACACACCGGAATCACTATATATCTATACGCTGAAGCCTCCTGCTCCATTGCTCCTCCAGAATACGTCAAATCTAACCTGAATCCCTTGGCTACCCGTAAAAATTTGGGTACCCGAGAGTTTAGGAAAACAGAAAATAAACTCCGGGTCAGACATGGGTCTGGTATGAGTAACAGGTTAAAGTTGTTTAACTTGAAAAACCTTTGAAAACAAAAAGGTATCACGTAAGACTTCCCACACATAAACATGGAAAAGTTTTTACCTTACGCTAACCAAAACATTTGATAGGAAATCCAGTTATATTATAATAGTGTCTAGGGTTTTCAAGTAAATAGAAAATAGCCGAAATTTTTACATTCATTAAATTCCAGCATACTAGGTATACAATCAAAACCGTAAGGTCACGTAGGGAAAATGGGTTTCCAACAATGGCTGGGCTACTGGGGTACCGCCCGTCACAGTACGTGGCCTAGATCACCGTACCGAGGACCCACCCTAAGTCCCCTGCAACACAAGACCGGAACCATCCCTTACTGGACAGTTCCAAACAAGACAACCCCGGCGGTTGTAGCTACTAAACCGCCCACACAGCCGAAAGAAAAGGGACTCTAGACAGGGGTATATCTCGCTCTCAAGTGGGTGCTACCCACGAAGCCTTGCTGCACCTCCCCTGTTTTAGCCATTCCCGGTTGATGAGGCTTGAGGTCACGATTACCTTTAGAGAACACATCTCTTAGAATGCTCATCGCCCGCCTGACGATGTTCTGAAAGCATTCGATCCATATAAGTTCGTTCCGGGTTCGAACGAAACCGAAGGCATTATCTCGTTACACTCGTATTGGAATCACCCTCAGAGTTAACGACAATAACCCTTGCAATTTGAACCACCATCTCGAATCTATAAGTACTATCTCCGTCAAACTCATTACGGAATCACCCACAGAGTTATACTGACGAATAGTTCTTATACCTCGAGTCTTCACTTGCTCCATTTAGATTTCACGACCTAACGTTATTTTGGATCGATGTGGTATTCGGGTCTCCAGACCTAGAATCCCGGTATACGGAACCCCGATCCCGGTCTCATCGAAATCCAAACCGTATCTTTTAAGGCCAAGTTGTTTTAAAGTTAAAACAATTCAATTTATTATCTATATCAACACAGATAGATAAAACACAATATAACAATGGAGAATAACATCATCATCATAAACGGATAATCCATATTATCTACTCAACAGATAATCAATATCATCATACTTAACCAAGCATCCATAACACAATAGATATATATTTGAGATCACAATCAATCATGGAAATCAATATCATCCATCATATATAAACAAGGATTAATAATCACCTCATTTTATAATTAATTTAAAATGAATTAAACTAATTACAAATCTTTAATTAATTTAAAGTAAATTAAATTAATTACTCCACCATTATTAACTTGCTTATATTACCATTAATTAATTATAAATCAATTAATTAATCATCATCCAACTAATCATTTTAATTAATCATCCCTGATTAATTATCTTTAATTACATTTAAACTAAATTATCCTTTAGTTATTTTTACAAATTAATTATCTTTAACCAAATATAGGAATTAACCTTTACCTTACTTCATTTATTAATTAACCTAAATTAATTACATGACTTAATTTATTTTATTAATAAATCTCTTCATTTATTAATTAATTCCAAATAAATTCATTCTAAGATTTCAGCATTTATAATAAATGATCTCTAATTACCTTTACATTTTAATTTAATTACATCAAGTAATTAACTTTTAATTAGTTATTTTATTTCTTAATTTTTATTAAGAAAACTAATTTCCAAATCACATATATTAATCACCTTGATTAATAACATACAGTAATTAATTATCCTTAATTAATTACTCCCAATAAACAGATTTAATTAATCCCTTGATTAATTTCAAGTAATTATATCCAAATTACTTTTATTAACAAATTATCCAATTAATTACATCCTGTAATTATTCATCAATTACTTTCCTAAGTAATTATACATCCCAATTATCAAGTGATTAATCCAAATTAATTAAACTAAATTAATTAACTCAAATTAATCAATTACCCAATTAACTAAAGTGAGTAATTAATTTTCTTACTCAATTTCCATTAAGTAATTACACTTAACATTTACAAATGTTGATTATCAAATTATTTAATCTAACTAACTATTTAAAAATCAATTATATTAATTAATCATAAAATAATCTAGTTAATGACATTCATTATTATTTATTAATTGCTTTATCTTAAATAATAACTTACAATTTCTTCATATTTTAATTATAAGTTCCATTAATTAATTAAAGTCAAATCTATGATTTCTAATTACATATTGATTTATTAATCCATTCTTAAACTTTAATTAATTCATTTAATCTTATAATTACAATTTTAATCAATACAAATTATCAATTATCAACTTTAATTACTTTAATGGTTAATGAATTTAAAGCTTCAATCCTTACTACTTAAAGAAACTCATTTTCCATTTATTGATTAAATTTCTCTTAAATATGTTTAAACATTTATTTCAAATTTCCTTTTTAAATTTCATTTTAAACCCCAAGTTCAAATGATCACTAATTTAACTTTAAATCACTTTATCTAACTTTTACATAAAAACATTAAATCCCAAGTTAAAACAAATCTTAGTTATGAAGAGATTTTTAAATCAACTTACCTTAAGTTCAAATTATTTAAACTTATTCAAAGTATTAAATTTTTAAACTTACTCTTCATTCCCAAAAATCTGGAAATTACATTTAACTCTAGACCCAGATTACTTTGATTTAAATTTTTAAACCCATACTTTAAAACTGAAAATCAAGTTACAGGAAAAACTGGAAGACAAACAAATACCCGAGTTCCCCTATATTTTACTTCGAGTAAAATACAAATTCACTCGAGCAAAACACGTATCGACTCGAGTAAAATCTCGAGTTTCCCCAACCAAAGACAACAGCTCCAGATTATCTGAACTGCCCCGTGCACGTGCACGCCTTCATTCGTCACTGCCGATCGACCACGACCAACTCCTCTTCATGGTGATTACCTCTACGTCCTAACCCAAATCTCCGATCAACACCCCAAACTCGAGATCGAGATCGAGTTCCTCAATCAAAGCCTGGAAACATCGAGAACGACAACGCCACGAAACCTGTCAACGCGAAAATCCCACTCCTCCGACCACCGTAAGAGTTGAAACTCCGGCCACCTCCTCGTCTACCTCCCCTCTACGAAAACCCCAAGGCACGCTACACTCGGTCCACTCACGACTTCGAACGAGACGAAAACCCAAAGCCACGCAAAATTAGGTTTAAAATTTTAAATCGTACGCCGTCACCACCACCGTTGACGAACCACCACTGCACCATTTTTCCATGAACCAATGGTCACTCCTCCACCTCTCGACCAACACTCGACCCTTCCTGTCGACTCAATCGTCCCCGGCAACCCCAAATGCACAAACCAGTCAAAACAAAACTGCTCTTCATCCCCTTCTTTAAAAAATTTAAATCTTGTTTTAAAAATCATGATTTTGTATGTAGTTTCACTTTATACACCTGAATATTTTAACCAAGAAACTAGTTTTTAAACTTATTTGAAGTTGAGCTTTGTTTTCTGGTTTCCAGAGACACATACAAGTTGGATCAGCTTAAATAAATTTTTAATACTTAGATTGTAACTAAACAAACAAATTTTGTTTATACCCTAAGTTCAAACAATAACTAGATCAATAGAGGAAGCCTTATTTACATATCTACAAAAACAACAGGGGACAGACTAACAGAGTAACAATGTACATATATACACAGATTGCAAAACCACATACATACAATATACATTCATCACAGAGAAAAGCATACTCCATATTCACTTAAGTTATAACATTTTTAGATAAAGTGTTACTCACCAATCTGCAGAGAAGAACAAAGTAATCTAAATTTGCTTAGCAACAGGCTTTACACTTTCAAGTTGAAACCTTCCCTCTTGCTTCTCTATCTTGTTGAGTTGCTTAATGTAGTAGATGTTTGCTTAGGTTTGTAATGAAGTTTTTATTTTTAGTTTTATTTAGTTCGAATGGAAAAATGAAAACTGGTATGGAGAAAAATAGCTTACAGGTTGATATATACTACCAGCTACAGGGTATATTATTTCTTATGCAAAACAGTGTACAAAATGTACAAGTTTCAGAGATTTTTTTCATATTTTGGTGGCCGAGATCACATTTTTATGTGCTAGAAAAGATATTGTCTTAGCAAGCATTTAATGACATTGTCCTTGATGATTTTATTTTATACTTATCCTATATATTTTTTTCTCTTTTCTTACACTTGCCTGAGACTTCATCTATAAGCTACAAATATTATAAATTTTACTTTGCTTTAAATCTTGTTGTTCTTAAGTTTGCATACATACTATCTTTACTTACCAGCCTATATATCTACCTATACTTAGTTATACTCAAGACTGCATATCTATATATTATTCGAGCCATTTGTCTCATATCTCTTATGCTTACTTTTATAACTTTTGACTATGCAGATTTATTTTTCAAGCTTACTTAACTATGCAGGTTTCACTTAGGGGCTGGCAAATCATCTTAAGTATTATACTCCTGTTTTACATTTTGAAATGTATTTGAAATATTATTTCCTATGGTTCACTTGCTTATGCAGCTTTCTAGTTTGAATGCTAATGAAATGTAAGTGGGTGTTATACTAACATGTTGTTTTGATTTATTTAATGTATTTGTTTTATTATTTACAAAACTATGAAATTTACTTATGTATATTTTATATTTCCTTGTTTGATACATTTACTTTGTTACTTGCTTTATATTTTCTTGTTATTTTTAGTCGAGTTGCTTTAAAATATAAGTGAAGTCCTATATTTTTCTTTCATCTATTTATCTCATATGTACATTCTTATTTATTATTTTAAAATAAATAACACATTTAACAATTTGAAATGATTTATAGAAGAAACCATTTCTTACTATAAACTACTTCTTTTATAACATATACTAAAGTATCATTTGACCAAAATTGAATTTAAAACTTATATACATTTTTAAACTATATTTATCAAGCTAAACTTACAAAGAAAATAAAACAAATCTTTTTGTTAATTAAATTTAAATTTAAACTAAAGCTAGAACAAGTTTTAAAACTATTTAAACATTTATCTTATATATTTAAAACCCACATATTTATTTATTAGCTTTGAAAAGATTATTTTAAATAAATCAAAATCCCAAATCACTAAAATATATATTAGAAATTTGAAAACATAATTTATTAGTTGCATTTAAAACAAAGCTTTCCTATCTACAATATATATAAATATATACATTATAAACAGAAAATAATTTATTAGTTTTAAAAGATAAAACTCACCAATACGATATTTATTAAAAGAAAAGTATTTATTCAAGCCTTATGAATCAAAGATATAACAAAACAATTAAATATTTAATATAAATTATTAAATAGTTATTGCTTGAAATTCCGGGTCGTCACATTCCTCCCATCTTAAAAGAATTTCGTCCCCGAAATTTAAAACAAAGGTAATTTAATAATCTATTTAGGATTTTAACTTTTAAAACACAACCATTTATCAACTATATACTAACAACCATATCAACCAAATCATCAAATCAAACAAACCTATTTATCCAGACAAAAATCCTGGATAGAGTTCTCTCGAGTTTCCCCAGTATAAGTACCTATTTATCGAAGAATTAACAAATAGTCATGCTTTTTTGCTATCTTTCAATGGTTTATCTGAAGTTGATAACACATATACTTAGGCTATGTCAAGATCCACTACCCACTTATTATAAGCAATCACTAATTCAGGAGTCGCATCTTCAATGGGTTTTCTTTTGGAGGTTCATGTATGGATGACCATAAGCATTCATAAATTAACACTATTTCAATCTCCCTTAGCCAGTCAATGTAATTAGGTCCAGTAAGCTTATCATTTTCTGAAAATAACTTTGGTGTGGACATTTTATGCAAATTTAACTTAAGTAGATTAGGACATTTTATACATAGAAAATGATATAATATTATTAATAAGGTTAAATATTTTTATTTCATTTTACTAATAAGCTCCTACTAGATTTTTTTTTATTTGCCAAAACATAAAGAGAAACATAGAAGTATTTTGAGTTCACTAGTGAGTATTAAGATTCACTTTCCTTAGGATTTTGACTTCGAGTTTGCTCAACAAACCATAGGCCGCAAGCAATGGATAACACATTATCGATTGTATCATTTACAACTCCTAACCCATGGTCTTTGTCCTATTCTCTTGTCGACCTTAAGTTTGCTCAAAAATCAAAAGAAATTATTCACTCGTACCTACCATTTCATGACGGCCTAAGCATAACGTATAAACCTTGAGTTTTCTCAACAAATACATACAGTTATCTTACCTCGTCTAGTCGGTATATTAATAATACTATACATAACATCTCTAGCTTGAGTTTGCTTAAAAACCAAATGGTATGTAAATAATTTGTTAATATATAAATGGTAGCGAGAAACATTTATATTAGAGATTCATAATCTTTAATATATTTATTTGTGTGATATCGAATATTAGAACAATGTATTTCTTATGAAATACCCTCATGATTCAAGTGTCAAACACGTTTGAAATCCCGATATACATACTATACGTATGTATTTCTTCCTTAAACATAATTTAGGCTTCTTATAGTTCCACTCTGTTTAATTAAATCATATTTAATTATAATTATAATTTTTTTAATTAAAGCATATTTATTTAGTTTAATTAAAACTAATTTATTTTAATTATCCATTCTAAACATTTTAAAATGAGTATAACATTTATAGTAATTGTATATATATGTATATCATTGCACATGTATATTATAAATTAGTTAACATTTAATTAATTTAACTAACTAAAACAAATTTAATTAAAATATAATTTAGTAATTTCAAATTATTATTATTATTTACCTTAAAACATTTTAAGACAAATACAGTTATACAATTATATATGTTTTAGTTTAACTAATTAACCTTTAATTAATTATTATTTCAATTAATCTAGTTAATGAAATAATATAAATAATTTTTTTTTAATTTTGTAAACATTTTATACCATTTCTAAAATTTTATTTACATTATAAATTAAACTTAAATTATTAATATTGTTAAATTTTTAAAATAGATTTTGAAATTAGCCTAAGGCCCAAAATCAATCGGGCCATTATATTTATGATAACCTTCATGCTTACTTCATCCTTTGGGCTAGACCATCAATAAGGTAAGGCGGAGTATTTGGTTATCTAAACCCAACCATATACACTACCTTTCTAGATACCCTACTAAATAGCTAGGCTTTACTTAGTCCGCACCAGTATTGCTAATTTAGATCGCATAGGCTATTGGTCTCTAAAACCATCTAAGGTGCTAGGTTGGGTTGCAACAGGCTTAATAAGTGAATTTCAAATTCATTTACCATTTTGTATCTTTGTTGGGCCTATGAAGTCTAATTGACTTTACATCCAATCTAAAATCTTATTTTATTTAATTTACTGATTTAATAAAATAATAGATTTAATTTGAATTTGAATTCAAGTATATCCAAATATGCTTATGTTTATAGTGCACGTGCAACATGTAAGCATGGTTGATGTGTACTTTATAAATACTCAAATTCATACCGCAATGGACATATTTATACCTTTATATACACCTTTATTGTCCATAGTTTTATTTTGAAATTTAGATTTATATATATAATAATTGTATGAATTGATTTTTAACTCAAATTATTTTGAAGTAATATCTTAAAATCTTATGTTGATATAAAATTCAAAGTCAGATTTAGATTTAAAATAAGCATTTATTTATAAAATTAAAATTAAAATTTATATACATATATAATCTTTTTTCTAATTTGAAATATACATTGTATATAGTTATATATGATTTTAAAAATTGTTTATTTATATAAATTATTAAAATAATATATACATATGTAAATTGTTTTCTTTGGCTGAAAGGTTTTTTAGAAAAATATTTTATTTATTTATTATCAAATCTATATGAATTTTTATGTTTTCTAAATATAGAGATATACATTAATGTATTTATATGATTTTTTAAAATATACGTTGATTATTATTACATGAAAATAATTTTTTTCTATAAAACCAAAAGTATATATATTTATAACATAATTTTAAATAATTTAATTTAATTATATTATATATATAATTTCATATCTCATATCATAAAATAATTACAGCTAATTAAAATAATTTTAAAACCAAAAATAAAATTTATTTATTTAATAGTATGGCTAAAATATACATATCTAATATAATGATTTTTCGTGTTTTATTTATTTATTTATTTATTTATTTATTTAAACAATGTGAAGATACAAATTTAAATCGGACAATACAGGCATATATAAATTCGTTATAAGGTGTGTATAAGATCTAATCTATACTAATATGATATAATATTTAATCAAAATGCGATTAGAATATTACCTGAATATGTGGTCTTAGATTCACAACTTGAATGGTTGAATAACTCTTAGATTTGATTGAATCGGCCTTTGGATTTTGCTATTATCTAGAGACAAACATCGCCTTTCTTTTGATTCGATTCGATTTGCTATTGGGAATTAATAGCTATGAAGCCTTGTTATTTTCGATTGGAATGAACAAGAGGATAGGAGCAAAATCAATGACAAGTGACGTGTTTAAGTAGGCATTTAAGAAGAGGAAAAAGTGGAGATATTTTCTCCTTCCTCTCATTCTTTTGTTTTCCATTTCAAATCCCAACTGAACACTCAAAACCTCCTTTGCTTGCACCCTAGGCTGACCATGATTGAGACTATATGGGCCTTTAATAATTCTCAAAACCATTTAGTAATTAATCGATTCAAGTCAAACGTAATTATTTATTGATATCGTATATCGATACGTTCATATATAACTTTTGTATGTTCACTTTATTAAATACTAATAGCACCCAGAAATCAAATAAAAATTTATAATTAAATTTCATAAATATTAATTAATTTAATTGATGTACAAAAATTATAAACTAATTAAATCGTGTGGTGTTTCAAAATATTCATCATTATGGTTGCATGACTCAAATGTGCAAACTCAATCAGCGATTAATATCGAACAATTCAAATATTAACGTTTGCATGTTCTCTTAGCTAGTGCAGTGACAGTTTGGCTGAAATTATCGCTTATACTCTATTCTGTAAAATTCAATTTTACTATTTTAAGTAGTACCCGATAGTAATGATTATTTACACCAATTCTCTTTGTTAAAACTATGTCACTTTAGGACTATTGAAATTTGGTTTTGGTCAGAATTCTAATATCATCTACATTCAACTTGGTTAGTCCAAACACAAATTCCTTAATTTAATAACAACAATTATTATTAACCGTATACTGCTTTGGCAAAGACTTTGACTTTGAGGACCATAGTTGACTATGATATTTACCTTATATAATCGAGGAGACAAATTCTCACATTGAACAGTGTTTCACACCCAATGCTTAAACTTACCCAATTATGGTTGTTCGATGGACATCATGCAATAATATAACTATAGTGAAAGTGAAGTTTCCACATTTAAGTTCAACGATATTCTCAAGTTGAGAGAATGTGTAATATTGTAACATCGAGATTGTCTGTTTGACCGTAGTTTTATTAATATAAAGTAAACTCTCAGGTGAATCATTCCATAGTTATCTGATAACCATCAATACGTAACCTCTTGGTTCCCACCACCCACGAGTAATACACTGCCCAACATTTGGAGAGCGTTACACACTCTAGCCTCAACGGATGGATCACTATCCTATCTCGAAACATCTTAACTAGAAATATTTAAAATAATATGTTATTTTCAATGTGATAAATTTCTCATGGTTACAAAACATTATAATTAATATAACATAACATAACATACTATTAAGGATCCCTTAAATTAAATAATTTAACATATCATAATATGACAAGTTAATAATAAAGAAAACACCTTTTATTTCGAATTGAAATATTATTACAGAGTTTACAATTTATAGTAAATTATAGAATTGCCTCTAGGGTATATCCCTAACTCTATCATAATAATTTTTGGCACTAAAGCACTGATAATATAATATCCATTTTTTAAAAAAACTAAAGCAAAAATTTCTTATCATTAAAATGTCAAGGGAATTGCATGTTGGGTTATTCAACATATAAGATCCATTATACAAAATACAATAACCATTAGTTGAAGGTATCAAATACCAAAGGTTTGAACTATCATTATTTAATAATAAACAAGTCAAGTGCAAGAACCCAAATATCGAGACCGGTAAGAAATATTCATTAAATAGTACATATACTTAACAAAGCAAAGGAAGATCAACCTATGAAAATGCGCCTTAGATAACATGCAATAATAACACTATGAAACTATATAATCTAATCCATTCAATAAAGCCATGTTTCAAACAAGGCTTATGGATAAATTGATAGGTTTCAACCTATAACACATCATTAGTTCACATTAATCAATGTGTAACAAAATTATGACAAGTGTCTCAATCATAGCTCTCTGATCTGCCAATTCATCAATCCACGACAAACGCTCTCAACCAATAATAAAGCAGTAAAACTACCACAAAAAGTTGTGTATCCCATAGTAAATGAACAAAACATAATTCAAATACTAAAACTAAAGAGGACTTTTCTAGGTTAGAGAAAATTGTAAAACTTATTAATGAATTGCAGTGTAATTTCTGTATCTTCAAACATAACTTTAAATTAGAAAAATACCGATACTTGATGTTGGTGTTTTTCCTGATCCACTATAAATCACTGTGTCTATTACAGTGTATTTATTCTCGACGTTTACTATTTCTCTTCGAGCTACTACTGTGTTGCTTTTCACTTCGATTCACTTCGCTTCACTTCTGAAGCATAAGCTCTTTCACACTGAAGCTAACATTCGATTGTTGGTTGTTGAACATTGAAAAACAACATCATCAGCAACAAATAACATAAAATGCATAAAATAACATTGCACAAAATAACAGGATAACCACACTAAATAAGTCCTATATTATTGTGAACAAAAAAAATATAAAACGATCAAAATTTGAATATATTAGAATTGAAAAGGACCAAAGTTCAATAAATAATTTACTAAGTAGATTGTTTGTGACCACCCGGAATTTTGGACAATTTAAATTGAAATATTTAATTTATTTTAAATATTTGGAAGATAGTTTAACTTGAATTTCAAATATCACTATGAATTTGGCAATTAAATTATTAAATTTAATTATTGAAACTGGGTAAAATATTTGATCTTTAGATTTAAGCTGATTAAAAACATTTTTTAAAGGTTTGGAAAATTTATATTTATAATATTGAAGGTAATAGAATTTTTATAAATTTAATTTGAAGTGGTTTGTTCAGTTTTGAATTTATATCGTTTAAATTGATATTTAAAAATAGCCTTCCGAGGCACAGCCTCAGAATTCGACGAAACTAGTTCCATTAGATCCGTAATATTGTATTATTATTGGATTTCGATTTCCGTAGCGTTCAGAGTTGTCATGTGATCGTACGGTAGAAAAACGCGCTGAAAGTTATATCGAAAATTTAATATAAATAACTGGTTCAAAAAGCTATCTTTTCCATATGATCAAATTTGGACTCGAAACCTTTTCCATTGCGTTCAAAATAGGCGTAGAACATTATAAACGCCTAGCGGCATGCCTCGATAGGAAGTCGGGTGGACGATACTAGTTCGGAAGCAAAATTGTGTGATCGAGTGAGCGATCGGAATTTGATATTGCGTACGAATGATATATGAACATCGTACGGATTTGAATGAAATTAATATTGAAAATTTAGTAAAGAAATGTATAAAATGATTTTGAAAGCTATGATTGGAAATTATTGCTAGTAGTATACATGTGTTTTAAAAGCAAAAAGGAATTGAATTTTTGATTTTTGAAGATAAATTTGAATTGTCCAACAAAGGTATGTATTTAAATTTCAATATGAAATTTGATGATTTTCTGATCTAGCCACTTGGCGTTTTGTTTTCTTTTGAAATCCGAGGGCCCTCGGATAAAGGTCGGTGACGATCGGGGATGGCATACTTGTAGGTGTTACTTCCGGGCAGGGGTAGCCTTGTGTTGGCAGAGATCCGGTTAGGTTCTTGGAGGCGTCCCACCAGAGGCGTTCCATTCGGTGCAGGAAGTTCCTTAGCCTGACCATTGTTGGAAATCCAATCATCCAATACATGCCTTGTACGGTTTTAGTTGTATAACCTACAATGGAATGTGGCGGTAACCTGCTATTGAACATGGTAGCTATAGTAGGCATACTACGAAATGTGTATGCTGGCTAAGATTAATATTATACTTTCAAAATGTTTTCCACACTATGCACTAATTATAATATTAAAAATATTTTGCGTATCAAGCATGTTTGACTATCATAAGGAGAAATCTCCTCCAATTGTGCATTTGCATTGTGTGCATGGAGGGAGGCCTTATGGTAGTTTCATTTTCCAAAAAGCATTGCAGGTTTCCTTTTAAATTCTTTTGTTTAAGATAAACTGTTTTTGTTTGCTCATACCAGTCCCATGACTGGCTTGGAGTTTATTGTTCCTTATCTAAACTCTGGGTGCCCACAATTTTCCACACGGGCAGCCTAGAGTTGGATTTTCAGATAGTAAATGTAGATTCGGTAGCCTTCAGCTTTCTGTTTAATATTCTTTGGAGTCTTTGGTTGGCAATCGCGTTGTGGATCGCATTTGCTACAAGTTCAGCAAGATAGTGGGTATTGAATTGGTGTCTTCAAAGCTTTTGGGATGAGTTATTTCATTTTGGAGCATTAGAGACAGAGTTGCAGTATTGTCGGATTCTTCTTTCTCTCTTGCTTGGCATTGAAGATATTTTCTTTCCACTGTATATTGTCTTTGATATGTTGATATTCAATTGTATCATTGTTGTATCGATTGAGTATCAATGATATATTCATTTTTTCTTCCGCTCTGTTGTTGTACTTAATGTGTTATAAGCTCCGGCGAACCGGATTCGAACGTTTGAATCTACGGCATTCGAATACGAGTGAAGTATGGATGTCGATTTTCTAACGCGAAAATTTCGGTCGTCACATTGTTGCTACTAAACGATGATAAAAATGATTCAACCAATATTTAGAAATATAAGCAGTTGATGCCAGAATTGAATGAAATTTAAATTATATTTTAGAACCATAATGAAAATTGATGATTTCGTAGAACCTGTTGGTTAATTCATTTGACCATATACTTGACCTACTTTTGGTTCTTCATTTTTTTGAAAGTATTAAATTGGCCCAAGGCTCAAATGTACATAACCGGGTAAATAACCTGTAAATATACTTTGTACAAACATAACCACATATGTAACCCTAACAACACTTCATCTCATTTACTTTTTGCTCTTCGAAGAAAACTAAAAACCATAAGCAATTAGGGCTTCTTCAAATTGAGGTGATCTTCATGATCTTCTCTCTTCTTAAAACTTGCAAATAATTCAGGAGGGTTTCCAGATCCTTGCCATGTTGTTGCGTCCATCAATATTCCTTGGATCTAAGATTTAGTCACTTGATACGCAGAGTCTTTTTCTTTAAATGCTGTTTGCTTTTCTTTTATATGAAGTCCACTAATTTCTCACATTTTCCAAACAGATAGGTGATAGACTTTATCATTAAGCTTACTCTTGTAATGATTTTCTCCAATTCTTCGAATGCTGAATTCAGGGATGCAATTTCTATTTTATTGCAGGATTTCCATCTCCTCAAGCATCGAGTCATTAGTGCAGTAGCTCCTACCATAATCAGGTAAGTTAAGAAATTATTAGGGTTATTCTTATCATTATAACTTAAGTTATAAATATGATTATATGCTTGTTTACTTCACTTTTAGGAGAATCTCCTGGTTTGGAGCTGAAATGGCCACCTCCCTCATATATGCCATGGAGCTTGCAATTGTTCTAATTAAGCACATTTGACCTTTGCTTAGCATTGAGTTGAAGTGTTTTACCACGGGAAATTTCAAAATTGACTTTCCCGCTTTGTAAGTATGCCTCCACCCTTTCATTGTAGTTGTCCAAATCATATATTGATGATGCTTGGATTTGTGATTTAGTATAAATTTTTCTGCCTTGTGATTTAGAATCTGAAAGTCTGTTTATATGATTTTCCACAAAATTGATGCTTTATGTTTCCTTTTTAGTGTGAATTCCTGCATTTCTCTCTTTTCATATGTGGTATATGACTGTTGTTAGTAGAATGCGTGCTATTTTATACTCCTTTGATTTGGATTTGAATCTTTGCTGGATGTGTTGGATACTTTTTTGATATTGTGCAATGAGATATATTAATGGAGATTGAGTTTTCTTTCTACGATATACTAAATATGTCTTGTGTATATGCAACCAAAGTATATATGCGCTATTGATTATGTTTCTGTTTTATAAAGAACACGTTTGATTTTTCCATTTTTGCACCATTTGTAGCACCCATCTCTTGTAGGCAGTCTATTTAGCAAAGTAAAGTAAGCACAATGAACCATTTTTGGGAAATTTTCCTTATTCCAATTTTTTTTGTACCAATCCACTTCAACTTCTGCTCCATTGATATATTCCCAAGTGTTTTTAAAAGAAAATTTACCTTCTAAAGAAAGTTTCCAACACCAACTGTCTTTACATATCTTCGAATCAATTTCATTGCTTTATATTGCCTTTTTGAAAATAGAAGCTGCTCGATTTAAACTTGTGTTCCATTTGTGATTTTGTATAATGCTCTCCACTTTCTTGTTTGTTCCTCTAAATTGCATTAAATTGAACTAGACTAGTAGATTTACTAAAGAATCGCCTTTAATCCAAAGATCAAACCAAAGTCTGGTGTTTTGTCCATCCTTGAATTTTCTTGGTAGCAATTTAGTTCCAATTTCTCAACTTTTCAAAATGCTTTTCCAAGTATGAGAATGGTGATTTTCAATTGGCATTGTCCAAAAGTTTTTATTTTTAACATACTTTCCTTTCATCCACTTTGACCATAATGAATCACCTTCCACATATTTCCAAAATAACTTGAGATTGCAAGCTTCAATTAGAACTTTGGTATTTTAGCGAACTATGTTTTGAGAAACTTTATGCATTTTCTCTTTCCAAATGAAGTTTGCACATATCCTCTCAAATTTTTTGTATTGCTTTGTTTGGGATATTTTGAATTTGAATCCAATACATCTTTATTAATAGTTGGCTAGTGTTACTCCAATACTCATCTTTTGACTTAGTTGGAACCATTCCAAGCAGAGAACAAAAGAAAGCAAGAAAGAAAAACACTAGATAGACCTTTCGAAAGAGTCAAAGGGATGCTTCCGTTAAAGTCTGGAAGCCTCAAAACCTTTCGAAGGTGTCAGAAGGTTTCAACAACAATGGTCCAACGAGTTCATACCTTTCGAAGGAAACAAAGGAGTCGGAAGTACCCTTCCGCCTTCAATAACCACTTTTGGACTGGGTCATTTCACATGCATGATGACCTTTCGATTAAGTCAAAGCAACACATTTCAAAGATAAGGGGAAGAGCTACTTGCATATGCGCCAAACCTTTCGACACCAAATGTTTTGCCTTTGTTTAAACACGCGAAAGCAAACATTGACCAGAACAACACCTTCAGAAGCTATAGTAAGCCTTTTGAATCGGTCGAAACCAACGTGGTCCAGAAGGGTTCTGCATTAGATCAGAAACAAGAGCACAGGCGTAACCAACATCATCGAAACCAATGAACAAGGGCTATCGACAGAGTCGAAAGCACTTACAAGACAGCTCAAAGACAAGGAGTGCAACCATACCTTTTGACAAAGGCGGCAACATCCTTAAGTCTTTCGGCAGCCACCTTTCGACCTAGTCGGAAGCATCAGGGTCGAAAGGTGCTGACCTGCATCTATAAATAAGACCCAAGGGTTCACGTTTTGGGGATCCGATTCCTTCCATTCCAAACTTGTATTTCTTTAATAAAAATTGTTGTAACCCTAATTACAAGATTAATTTGTGGATTTAAAGCAATAAAGCCATCTCTTCCTTATAAAAGGGAAGTTTCAAGTATTTTGGATTACTTACCATTTTACTAAAGCTCTTGTCAGTTTCACTCTTGTGTTGCAGGTTTTGCCTTTATCGAAAGGCCACTGTCGACACAGTCGAAACCAATAAGATTTAAACCACTTCAAGCTCATACTTCAAGTAACCTTCCACCGAGTTTTAGCTTTCGACAAGGTTGAAACCATGTCACAACTTTCCTGAACCTTCAACTAAAACAAAGAGTTCAAGGATTTGGCTTTCAACAGGGTCGGAACCCTTCACCAAAGCACTGTAGCTTGAGATTACTAGTCTAAACCCAAGAAGGTTAAGTTCACTTCTTCTGACAAAGTCGGGACCCTAATTCAAATTCCTGGTTCAAGCTTTATCACTTAAATCACCTCGCCTTTGACAGGGTCAGAACCTTAGTATCTGATTCTTAGAATAAGCCCTTGCTACACCACCATCAAGGCATTCGACAAGGTCTTAACCATCAAACTCTCTAGGATACCTCATTTGAATCAAAAGGAAGCCTTTCGAAGGAAAGCCTAATCCATTTCAGCAAAGACGAAAGGCATTAAGCACTTAATCCAATCCTTTCGACACAATCGAAAGGTCCGACTGAGCAATTCCCGCTTATTGAAGCCTATTTAAAGAGGAAATTGAAGAAGGATACATTCCTTCCTTTTCTTTTCTACTTCCTTAAAGAATAATCTTCATTCGATAACACTAACTTGGGGTGTTGACAAGAAATCTTGTTAACATCTTTGGCGCTAGAAGGAGGGCTCGAACTTCCGACTTGGTTAAACTCCAACTCTACCATTCTCAACCCTATCTTAAGTTCATCTACTTTGGTTTGATCATGGCCAGAAGGATTAAAAGATCTGAACAAGGATCTTCTGAACCATATTTGATAGGATCTCCCCAATAACCATTAGGGATTTCAATCAGAATAAAGAGCAAAGACTCGGATTAGAAGCTCTAAGAATTATAAAACAGAAGAAAGTAGAATTTTATGATCCTGAGAAATGGAGTTTAAATCCTTTTCATGTTGGCCCCACCTCCATATTTGCACTAGGAAAGAAAACAAATGGAAGTGACAATGTCTTCAATCAAATAAGAAGAACAATCCAGCATTATTCCAAAGGCACTAACTTTGAGAAAGAAATAATGGATGATTACAATGCCTTTGCACACAAGTGGCAACCAACTACAACAAAAACATTTCCAACTCAAGAAATTCAAAGGGTGCTAAAAAGAAAAGCAATCGAAGAATGTGAAACAATAAGGCCAAGGAACAAGAAGTCAAAAAGCCATCTGTAAGAATCAAGCTTCAAGTCTAGACTTCCAAAGGAATGCAACTTAACCACATCTATAGAAAACGTCTACTTGCTTACTAAGGATGAGCCTAACTATTGGCCATCACAAAAGAAAAAGCCAAAGTATGAAAGGAATTTAGGCGGATCCTATTGACACTACCATATGATGAATGGTCATGAAACCAACCATTGCAGAGCCCTGGAGGGGATGGTCCTAAACTTCTTCCGACAAGGAAAAATTCAAGAGTTTGTAAAAAGTATTTGAGACAGAATCAATAAAGAGCTACATTTCATAAAAAGAAAATCTACATGGTTGGAAGTGAAATGCCCCTTATATTTGGATACTACCTAAGATGGTAGTCTACCTAAGATGGTAAAAAAGCCTTTGTCCGTGCCGAGTTGGCCAGTGCAGAGCACCTCCTAGAGGGAGGGCGGGTAAGCCTTTGGTCACGCTATAAGATGGCCAGGTTAAATCACCGGACAAGCCCTTGGCCGTGCCTTTGGTCAGGTCAAGGCACCTCCTGGAGGGAGGACGGAGTAAGCCTTTAGTCGCGCCATAAGATGGCCAGGTCAAATCACCGAAGAAGCCCTTATCCGCGCCACGCTATGGCCAGGGTAAGGCACCTCCTGGTGGGAGGACGGAGTAAGCCTTTATCCACGCGATAAGATGGCCAGGGTAAAGCACCGAACAAGCCCTTGTCCATTTCAGAAAAGGGCTAGGGCAGGGCGCTCCTGGAGGGAGGTCGGGTAAGTCCTTGGTTCCAGTCTCTAAGATGAGCTAACCAAGAGCACCAGACAACAATGGACTAAGACATCCAGGCCCATGTAGAGGCCCATTAAACAATGGACTAAGATGTCCAAGCTCAAGAAGAGGCTCAATCTATAATGGACTGAGACGTCCAAGCCCAAGAGGAGGCACATTCAGCAATAGACTAAGATGTCTAATCCCGAAAAGAGGCTCATCAAATCATGAACTAAGATGTTCAAGCTTGAGAAGAGGCATTTCAAATTATGGACTAAGACGTCCAAGCTCAAGAGGCAACTAGACAAAATACTTCTATACAAGACCTGAAGGGTTCACACATTAAAGGAGTAGAATAAGGCTTCATTTATAAATACCCAAATCTGGGTTTGGTGACTTTCATTTGTAAACATTATCTATTATTACCCGAATATGGGTCTCGGGTCTCCCATACTGGAATTCCATCTATTAATACCCAAACCTGGGTTTCGGGTCTTTCATATCTAAATGTCATTTATTAATACCCAAATCTGGGTTTCGGGTCTCTACCGATCACCAATTATCTTCACATACCTGAATCTGGGTATCGAGATAACTATTTATTTGAGTCCTAATATGGGCGTGAAATTTCGATAATAGATTTCTATTCATCTATCACAAATGCCCAAATCTGGGTCAAAACTACTCTCAAGTGAGTCATTGTTATAAGTTTCCATTGATACCCGAATCTGGGTCTTGGATTTCTAATTTTTCAAATTTCACTAAGGGCCGAGAATGGGACTACGGGATTCTATTACAAATATTTAGGCAAAGATTTCTGGATTCAATCCCTTATTAACTATCTCTTGAAGAATTATTATCTAATATTTATACCCTTGTGATAAGGCGGGATTTCTTTATCAACAAATTTCAGATATTCCAGCCAAATGGTCGAAATTAAATTCTTGATTATCTCTCATCACGGTTAAAAGATGGGATTTAGGTGTTTACTATAAATTATTTTCATGCAATTAACAAGATGGTTTGTTAATTTAAGCAAATGATATACGTGGAATGGTATCTCAATTTCAAGCTAACAATTAGAAATATTGTTTACTTCATACTTTTCAGAGAGATCAACACAGCAAAGGGAAACAAAAGATTCAGCAAATTCAAAAATAATGACTGAGCTGTCAAAAAGCAATTAAGAAGTGACATTATAGAAAAGGATTACAAATCAGGTGATATTTACAGAATTAATATGATTTACATAAGGCATGAGATAATTTACAAAATTATGAAGTTATTCACAATATGTACAAGACAAGTTTGTGCTTATCAAACATACAAATAAATTATAAGTCTTTAGCAGCCTTGTCAAGAGTCTCAACAACTAAAGGATCCATTACATGACGAATTGCAGCGTAGAGAAATTCTTTGAGCTTATTTTCCTTCCTCCTTACTCTGTCTTTGTCATCCATCGCTTCAACATTAGTCTTCAAAGCACGGTTAAAAGCTATGTACGCAGCCCTAAGTGTTTTGTTATCCCTTTCTAGCTCTACAGCGCGCTTCTGTAGGAAGTAATAATCATGATCGAGCTTTTGATTTTTAGCAGCATACTCATTCATAGTTTGAGAACATTTCACCTTCTTTTGCTCGTCAAAATACTTGGCTATATCAAATTTAACTTTCTGGCACTAATTCCCCGCAACATTCTCGTCTAAGCCCGGGGGAGGTTTGAGCATAGTAGGGAATTTATGGGCTACGAGATGTGTTAACCTTGTAGGTTTAGTAGCCGAAGGAGTAGCGCGAGGGATCGGTTGGTCAGCACTTGAAGTCTTATCCCCCATGATAAATTCCAATGAAGCACACTGTGCCTGACTATCCTTCAGTTTCAATTCTAAGTCACTTATTTGTTGTATAAGCTCTAACATCTTGTAATCAAAGTTGATTGAGGGATTTGTCTTCACATGTCGCTTAACAGAAATAGTTTCATCATTATTTTTAACTTCAGCCTCAAGATAAGCAATGTGATCCTTTTGATTGCTGGCAATGGTTTTCTGAAGAAAATATCTTTTGTGCCATTTCAAAGCATCGATATTTCCACTGAAGCATTCTAATAAGATATCGTTGCTAAGCACAATCCTTCCACTTGTTTTCAACAATTTATCTCTATGAACATCGATGCGTGTCGATAACTTAAAGAGAAGAGAAACCGTGGATAGCTATAGCTCCCACTTAAGCAAAAGAAATAAAACAGAGTCAAAATCAGAATGAAAAATTTCTTTATTATTGCAATAGAGGATTACAATTCAAACAACAACGATGTCAAAAAGAATACAATAGACAATTGATTGACTTCTAAAGCTTAGAAACTACATTTTTAACTTTGTTTAATGAATTAGCAGAAAGATTAACTGTAGAATCAAAAGGAATATTTATTCCCTTCGGGGTTAACATTGAGGGACATTTGCTATAGTCCCACTTCCCAACTAGAGGACTATCACGACCACAAATTAATTTTGTATGAAATGTCATGATTTCTTTAAGGGAAGTCACTTTCTCATCACCAAGAAAATCAAACCCAAGTCGAGGGAACTCCTAAGTTTTTGTAAATCTTTGAGGAAGCAGTATCTTGCTAATTTTGAAGATTTTAATATTGATGCCTTTTCAAGATAAAATCGTTTCAATTTGACGTATTGACTTAAATGATCTCTAGAGACAAGTTTGCCGGATGAAAAATCATTCTGTAATAATGCAATAAAATGGAGCAAAACATAAAAGGCAAAATTAAAACAAATATTTATAAAACAATTAAATGTTATATATTTACAACTACTCATCTGGTTCATACAATACAGATTTAGAAAACAATTCAGATACAAATCTATTTTTGTAATATTTAAGCTTTTTTAGGGGGAGGTCCTGGGGAATCGATTTGACCCATGGAAAGTTCCAACAAGCTCCAGAATGCAGGTCAGATCCAAATTCATCTAAGTATCTCTTGTGAAAACATCTAAGAAGACCCCCATTGAATTCACCCAAGTACGAAAAATCGATAATTGAATGTCTACAATAAGCTTTATTTAAAAATTTGATTAAAATGTCTCTCTCTTCAATTAGCATCTAAAGTAATCAACTCCCGATTTTCCTTTAAGAGAGTATCGTATCGGAGGCGCGCTCTCTTTAATAAGTGGGCAGCCTTCTGATATTTAAAAGACGTCAGCACTGAGGCACTCCTGTCAAGCCTACGATACTTTTCGGAGAGTACATTATGCTCCTTTATCTGTTTGTCTAATTCCCTATATAACTTGTTTATTTCGACTTGTTTTTTTTCAAGTTTTGTCTTATAGGGAAGGGTGGACTTCTTCCTTATCTAAAATGAATGGTTTTGCACTAATTATTATCTTTGAAGAGAAAGATATTTAAAGAGATAATCCCATACCTTAGATACTGGGACAGAAGCTTGGGAGGCCTACTCTTTCTCTTTAGAATCTTCAGCATAAATCGAAGCAGGCTCGTCCTCTTGAGGGGCAGAAGGCCCAACAAATCCAGGTGGAGTAGTTGTAGGAGGAGTGGTCTCTTTTTCTGAAGCTTTGGTGTTATCATGCCCATCCTTATCAGAGGCTTCATGGTGAGCTCCGCCATCTCCGCTTGGTCCCTGACCACCAGCAAGGTTATCATCATCATCGTCTTCGTCATCATCATTATCAAAATCATTGTCATCGCCATCATCATCACCTTCTTCCCTGGCGGCATCATCCCTATCACCCTCGTTCTCAGAGTCTGATTCAATATCAAAAGAGGGGACATCAAAGGAAAGGATCTTAGAAGCATCGATTTCCTCCTCATCCGCAGGTTCAATTTCCTGCTTCATCTGATTAATTTTGCCCATTACTCTATCGACTTGGGCAGAATCAAGCGAGGGAAAGCCGAAGTCAGGACATTTCTTGAAGTTTTTGGCATAGGCAAGCATAAGGGCTTCCTCATAAGATTTCAGCAACATTTGCCTAAGAGTAGCGCCAACAAATTGAGATACTCGCTGCTTAGCGTCAGTAATGGTGTTGATAGCGAGTTTCAATGAAGCCCTGGTCTTCTTGAACTTTTCCTTTAGAGAGATGTTCTTTGCAGCTAAACGAGCTTTCTCATCTTCAGAGTCTTTTAAAGTAAGCTCCATGGCAAATTTCTCATCAGCAAGAAGTAGACAAGCGTGTCTTTCTGCCACGAGATCGATTTCAGCTCGGGCAAGAGAAGCTTTTAATCGTTCCAGCTCTGAGGAAGCTTCATCTTTAGAAGCGGAAAGAGAGGACATTTGATTTTAAGGTTAGAAATTTCCTCTTGAAATTTGGAGGATTCGGCAAAAGGCTTCGATGCATGTTCATTTAAAGCTAGCCAACTCTTAGAAATCTGAAAGAAGAAATGTAACACAAGTTAGTGATTTAGAGAAACCCAATGATGATAAGGTCAATCAAAATGGAATTTACCAGAAATTGTTGCTTAATCAAAGAGCCGTAGTGCCCTGCCAAATTAGGGATAGTTGAAGGCGGGTGGATGGAGGTGAAAGATTTAGAATGTAAAATGGACTCAGCTATTTCTTCAAAATTAATGGAAGGAGGAGTAGAAGATGTTGGCTTCGAAGGAATTTTCTTTAAAGAAGGGGACACCTCCAAAGCCAGTTGCATTTGTTGAAGTGCAGTTGGAGAATCAGAAATGGAAATTCGAGAAAGAGGTTTGATCGTAGTTGGAGTCTACTTCTGTTTTTCTTTAGGAGCTTTTATGATGGGACTTTTTGGAGCTTTATTAAGTGATGAATCCTCCTCTTCCCATATATCAACAATTTTTGCAACCTTCTTTGGAGGCTTTATTTCATATGGTTCCATCAACTTCCTCTTAAAATCTTTCTTGGATTTGGCAAATGATTCGATAATTGATGACACTCTAGAAGTTAAGGGAAGAGGGACAACACCACTAACGAGCACTGTAACCTGAGAAGCAGGTGTAAAGGTCCCAAGCAGATTAAAAGTTAGTGAGATAATTTAGGAAGCAATAGAGATAGAAAGCAAATACTTGGCCTATAACTTACCAGAATGGTCTGCACAGATGGGTGACATGGGAGAAAAGTGTTCAGCATCTCCCAAGGCAAGGAAGCGCTTTCCTTTTGAAGTATGTTGGACCAAATAGGGTAATCCCAAAACCCTTTGGCCGGGGAGAAGAAGGGAATGCTTCCTTAAGTTCGAGGGTATCATCAGTTTTATTCGATTTCCAATTTTGGCAAGAGCTGCGATAAGAGATTCCACCGTTCTCTTGTCTGCTTCATTTAGTTCCTTGGCAAAGAACCTGGTATAAGTTAAAGATTAGGCACGAGAAGTAATAAAATGGAAGAAAGATAACAAAATTTTGAACTTACGGGGGTAGAAAAGATCCCACTAATGTTTGGAAAGCATCGAACAAAGAAAAAATGGTTTTACCAGTCTTTAAACTTGTTGACCCCTCCGATATAAGCTTCTTCGGGGGGTTAGCTATGAAGATCTAATGGTTAAGAGCACTAAGTTTGACCGATCGAGTTAAGTGGTTCAATACTTCCGCATTCAAAGAAGGGATGCCAAATTAAAGTGCCATCAACTCCAAAGATAGAAGATAGGTGTATACATTCGGAGATAGCTGAATCAGGGCAATTCCAAGATAAGACAAGAACCTAGATAGAAAGTCCAGGAATGGAAGAAACCCTCTATGCCATATGTGTATAGCAGTGTAGGCAAAGAACCCTTGAGGAGGGCTGCTGATGGTGCCATTTTTTGTACGTGAAATGGCTTTTACTCCGGTGATTCCAAAGTCATTGAGAATAGCATCCACTTTATCTTGAGTGGATATCGGAGAGCGCTTTGTAGTAGCTTCAACTTTCTTAGGGGAACTCATGACTCTACCAGGTGAAAATGTTTCAGTTAAAATCTTCAAGTTGGATATGGACATAGTATTCTTTTAAGAATTTGCCAAAAAATCAATTCAAATGACTTAAACAAAAACCAAGTATGAAACCTCAAAGTTGTGTAAAATGTTTAAGTTAAAAGTCAAAGACATTGGGCTTTCGACAGAGTAGAAAGGAAAAGGACATCAACACTTAACAAGTACATCTCGACATTATCGAAAGCCTTAATAAAAGTATTCCTTGAGCTATCGACAAGGTCAAAAGGACAAGTCAAAATATTTGTTCAATTGGTACTTTTCAACAGTGTCGAAAGCTCCACATGAACCAAATTGCTAAAAAAGAGATAGTTAAGATCAACTCAAAAACTTGAACAAAATATACACTACAAACATTCCATAAACCAAGTAATGAGACCCTTCGACATTGTTGTAACCAATAACTTAGGTGTCCTAAGAAAAATACAAATGGTGTCGAAACCTTACGTACTCATTGAGTCAAAAGGTTCTAAGTTAAACTCATATGCACTTAGGACGTTTCGACAAAACTGGACAAATACAGCTCTAGAGGGTATCGACTTAGTAGATTAAAGTGGTATCAAAGGGGTCTTATGGTGGTTCCTAAAATAAACAAAGGAAAAATGGATTGCAATCAAAACAAAAGGGTTTCGACTAAGTCGAAATGATTTGAAATCGGAAGGGTTATTACTCTCTACTTAACAATATACCCTTTCGACAAGGTTGATCAAATTGGCACTACAACACTTTTCGACCCCATCGAAAGGGGCTAAGAAAGAAAAACCAATGTTGCCACCTCAACCCCTTTCGAAGGGGTAGAAAGGTCATTTTGTGGCGCTAATTTTTCATCCGTACGTTTGAAACTTCCGGGTAAAGAAAACAGGTTTCACGATCTTCCCCAAACCCGATTGCAAATACAGGATTCTAAAATTTCTCAAAATAAATAAATTAAACTTGTTAAAAAAATGAATTTTAACAGAAATCGATCTTTGTCGATTTCAAAAGTATAAAAATTACTATCAAACTGGAAATCCATATTTACTAATGAAGAACAAATATAGTAAATTTTGAAATGATAATCCAAACCCGATTAGCGGATGGATTTCAATATCATCGTCAATTTCAAAATTACAAACAAGAAACAAACTCTATTAATTCCTGAAACCGAATTAGGATAAGTTTCTTAGTAGATCAAACCAACTCTACCCTCAGAAAATCGGGATTCAGATATTTCAAAATCGAATTTCAATTTTGAAATCTGAAAAAGTAAAATTCGATCAAAAACTAGCAAAATAGAGTAAAATCTAAACTTACAGATTAGATTTGATGATTACTTTGATTTCTGGAAGCAAGTTGAAAGGTTGAGAATTTTTAGAATTATTTTACTCATGCTTGGAATTTTGATTGCAGAAAAGTGAATGAGGAAGAAGGAAGAGAAGCATGCTTTATAAGAAAAGTCGTCCAGAATTATTAGCCGCTAGATAAGATTTGAATAGACGGCCCAGATCCACGTGGGAAGACCAAAAGGCGGGAAGCTTCTAGGTTTCGACAAAGTTGACTTGAAAAGTCAAGTGCATCCCTTCGCGGGGGTGGGGGGCAAATGTTACTCCAAAAATCACCTTTCGACTTAGTCAGAACCATTCCAAACAAAGAACAAAAGAAAGCAAGAAAGAAAAACACCAGTTGGACCTTTCAAAAGAGTCGACGGGATGCTATCGTTAAAGTATGGAAGCATAAAAACCTTTCGAAGGTGTCAGAAGGTCTCAACAACAAAGGTCCAATGAGTTCATACCTTTCGAAGGAAACAAAGGAGTCGAAAGCACCCTTTCGCCTTCAATAACCACTTTTTGACTGGGTCATTTCGCATGCATGATGACCTTTTGATTGAGTCAAAGCAACACCTTTCGAAGATAAGGGGAACGACTACTTGCATATGCGCCAAACCTTTCGACATCAAAGGTTTTGCCTTTGTTTAAAGACGCGAAAGCAAACATTGACCAGAACAACACCTTCGGAAGCTATAGTAAGCCTTTCGAATCGGTCGAAACCAACATGGTCGAGGAGGGTTCTGCATCATATCAGAAACAAGAGCATAGGCGTAACCAACATCATCGAAACCAATGAACAAGGGCTATCGACAGAGTCGAAAGCACTTACAAGACAGCTCAAAGAAGAGGAGTGCAATCATACCTTTTGACAAAGGCGGCAACATGCTTAAGTCTTTCGGCAGCCACCTTTCGACCTAGTCGAAAGCATCAGGGTCGAAAGATGCTGACCTGCATCTATAAATAAGACCCAAGGGTTCACGTTTTGGGGATTCAATTCCTCCCATTCCAAACTTGTATTTCTTTAATAAAAATTGTTGTAACCCTAATTACAAGATTAATTTGGGGATTTGAAGCAATAAAGCCATCTCTTCCTTATAAAAGGGAAGTTTCAAGTATTTTGGATTACTTACCATTTGACTAAATCTCTTGTCAGTTTCACTCTTGTGTTGCAGGTTTCGCCTTTATCGAAAGACCATTGTCGACATAGTCGAAACCTAGTAAGATTTAAACCACTTCAAGCTCATACTTTAAGTAACCTTCCACCGAGTTTTAGCTTTCGACAAGGTTGAAACCATGTCACAACTTTCCTGAACCTTCAACTAAAACAAAGAGTTCAAGGATTTGGCTTTCAACAGGGTCGGAACCCTTCACCAAAGCACTTTAGCTTGAGATTACTAGTCTAAACCCAAGAAGGTTAAGTTCACTTCTTTCAACAAAGTCGGAACCCTAATTCAGATTCTTGGTTCAAGCTTTATGACTTAAATCACCTCGCCTCCGACAGGGTCGGAACTTAGTATCTGATTCTTAGAATAAGACTTTGCTACACCACCATCAAGGCATTCGACAAGGTCGTAACCATCAAACTCTCTAGAATACCTCATTTGAATCAAAATGAAGGCTTTCGAAGGATAGACCAATCCATCTCAGCAAAGGCGAAAGGTCATTAGGCACCGAATCCAATCGTTTCGACATAGTCGAAAGGTCTGATTGAGCAATTCCCGCTTACTGAAGCCTATTCAAAGAGGAAATTCAAGAAGGTATATTCCTTTCTTTCTTTTCTACTTACCGAAAGAATAATCTTCATTCCTTAGCACTAACTTTGGGTGTTGACAAGAAATCTTGTTAACAGCTTGGAAGCGCAATCTTTTGGTCCAACTGTGAAGTTCCAAAATTACCCTTTATATTCAATCTTTAAAAGTTTTCCATATTAAATGATCTTAAAAATAACATCTACATATCTATTTCTCAACTCAGTGCATCTATTAATTGGTCCTAAAAAATAGCATCTGCACACCTGATCCTAACCTCGATGCATATAGCACCACACTTATATTACGTGTAATATTATTGTCAACTCATACTATGGTGAGTAGCAATAAGAAGCTCAACCTTTTCTTTTACGTTAGATTCAAAACAGTTTGAAATATAGAGTAAATAAACTATTATTATTATTTTTTGTTCCCGAGTTTAAGTGAAAACATGATATTTGCCATGGTACTGATGCATTTATTCGATCATGCTCATAGCCGCTGGCCACCATTGCTTTCACACATCATAACTTTCAGGTTAGCTTTTATTCAATTGTTTATTATTATTTCAACTTACTATAGAAGTAGTCAGTCACTTTTTATATTCCATTTTTTGTTTATTTTTTTCTTTTTTCTTTTCTCTTTATTTTTTTGATTAAACCAAGATGACAACTTTAGCACGATAAAGTACAAGTTGAGATATCTGCACACCTCGATTGATTTTTGTATTATCTCATAACTCTGGATCATGCTATGCACACAGTTTTTTTTTGAATTATATGTAGTGAATATAAATTATACAGTAGAGGTAGGTATGATGATTATATTAAGTTTTGGTTGATATTGGACAGGATTCTGTAAGCAGCTCTTTAGAAATGTAATGAAGTAGAAGCCCACAATTTGAAAGTACTGTTTTGAAAAATAAAGTTAAAGGGTCAAGTGACAAACCTATTATTGCGAATAATGTAATAAACCATATATTTGTAGAGAAAACATGGAATATCCAAATGCAAAAAAAATCATATCTGAATAAACTGTCATAGCTAAAGTGATGAAATTCAATAAAAAAGTAATTTAGACGTAGAAATCAGTAATGAAGGCAAATAGAAGCATAGTCTATCATTTATGAGTCTCTATCATATAACGAGATACATTTATATCCTTATAAAAGCATATATTACTAGGAAATACTTCACATTTTGATGTTTTGAAGCTTTAAAAGTGATAAAATATAAATTTAAATTATAGATGAAATCAAACTAAAAATGAATTTGATAAGTGATTTATAGACATTGATAGGCATTTTATAAAGAAAGAACAGAATTCATAGAAAGCAAAATAAAATTGTAATGCTCTTCCATTAGGCCTCCTCTTTCGGGGACCTACTATTTTTGATCGGATACGTAACGTTAAATAAATTGAGTTTACACACGTTGAACCATATCCATATGATTATATTACATACTTGAATCTGAAAATTGCAGCTAGCCACTTTTATAAGTTTATCATTATATCACATACTTATAGTTTTCATATTTTCCTATAGATATTATACTTATTTGTTTATAACAACAATTATATATTATAATATATAATATAACTAAATTTGTTCTCAAACTAAAACGTCTGTGTCATTTGTACTATTTAAATGCATGTGCATACCGCATGCCATTAGGATTTAAATATAATATCTTTGGTGCACACTTTTCTAGTATCAACGTCAACTTGCAAAACTGCCTCTCTACAGATATTAACAAATGTTAATATCACTTAACAATAGAATCTAGCAAATATACTTTTTTTCTAAATTCATAATGCTCTTTTACATATATTACCAAACTTAATATCTCTTAAAAATATGGTCTAACAAATAAACTTCCATACGTTTTCGCTCTTTGTTAATAAATAACGGAAACAAAAATTCAAACTAACAAAAAAAATTAAATGATGCAACTTAGAAATAAAAATTCAAACTGACTACACCTGATTCCAACGTAAAAACATAGCTAAATGTTTATGAAAATCATTTCTCTTAAATATGTTACGCACATGTAATTTGTAAAAAATAAATTTACCAGCAAAAAGTGTGCTATTGTCACGCATGAAACGCGTGCCGTAACACTCGTTATGATAGCTATGATGACAGTATGTGTAAGCTCTAGCCCGCCAGCAACAGAAAGTAGTTTGCTTGACCAACTCTCTAGTTTGCCTTGATGTTAAATAGTCAATTGCGGTCTTTATCTGTAATCTGATTCATACTTAGAGGTAACCTGAAGTATTTTATTGGCAATTCTCCCTCCTGAAATTTTAAAATTCAAAGAATTTCCCGTTTTCTACTACATTTTCTGCTGAAATAAACTTTACTTTTACTTTCATTGATCTACAATCCTGCATAATAACTTAAATTTTTTTTATAAAAAATTTCAACAGAAATTGTACTATTAGTGTCTACATTCATAAATAGTAGCAGATCATCAGCATATAATAAGGAGGAAATGTTGGGTTTAACTCTATTTACTAGCTTTAAATTACCCCTAATTTTTTATATTTCCATTTGTAAAGAAAATTATTCTATTGCAATAGTGAATAGATATGGAGAAAGGGAGTCTCCTTGCCTAATTCCCCCATTACTTTTTATAAAGCCACATGGGGTACCATTTATAAGAATAGAGTAAGAAGCAACAACTATACATTCCTTAATTAAATCATAAAATTTCTAATGAAAACCCATTTCTCTCATTATATGAATTATAAAGTGCCTATTAATTTAATAAAAGCATTTTGCAAATCTATTTTGATGCATACCTTGTTTTTACACCCTTTGTTAAAATTTCTAGCTATTTCATGTACGAGTAAAGTATTTTCCACAAAATATCTTCCTGGAATAAACGCACTCTAGTTATTAGATATCAAATACTTTAGAAATCTTTTTATTATATTACACAAAATATCGGCTATAATTTTGTAAACAAAATTACATCAAGCTATTGGCTTGCAATCACCTAAATCATTAAGAATTTTTACCTTTGGTATAAGTGTAATAAAAGTACGATTAAACTTTTTAATAGTTTGCCAAATATAAAATACTCATCAGTTGCTTCATATAATAAAATTTTAATATCGTCCCAATGGGTTTTATAATAGCCCCAAACCCATCTGGTCCTTGGCTTTTATCAATATTAGAGTTAAAAACTATTTTTTTGATTTCTTCCAAACAAATAGGAGCAAGAAGAATTTCTTCACTATTATTACTAAGCAAGTATTTAGTGTTAATACTTGGAAATTCCCTCCTGTATGAATCAGCAATATATAGCTCAATAAAGTACCTGATAACACCACTCTCTATTTTTGATGCATCATTTATTATGTCTCCATTATCATCTAGCAATTTTTCTACGACATTTCTAGATTTTCTAATTGACATTTTGGCATAAAAGAATTTTCTAGCTTCATCACCACTAGAGAGGCAGTCAACTTTGGATTTTTGTTTCATGCTGATTGCTTGCATATGCAATTCTTTACTTAACTTATCTTGCATTTGGAAAATTTTATTAATTGAATTTTTGTCTAAGCTATCAAAGTGTATTCTACTTCGTAAAGACTCACATTCCTCCCTTATCAACTTAATTCCAGTTTTATTTCTATTTTTATTCCATGTTTTTAAATTTTCCTTTGTATTTTTAAGAAATTTATTGAACTTATATTGTGTAGTTCCAAGGATTTCAATTTAAAAAATATCCCTTACTATTTCTTTGTAACTATTCCCTAGAGTCCAACCATTTATAAATCTAAAAGGCGTAATTTTCCTTATCATTGCTTTCCTTTGAAAGAACAATTTAAATAGGGGTTCACCAGAAGCTCGTGGTAAATTAAAACATTGATAATCCATAAATACATTTATAAACTTTTGATTTATTAAAACCCTATCCAATTTAAAGAGAATATCGCTATATTCATCTGATTTCCATGAAAATTTATTACCCTTTGTTGAAGGTTCTATTAGCCCAGTTTTTAGGGAAAAAATATTAAGAGATTCTAATTTTTAAAAGATACTGGTATTACCTCCTTTTTTTCAAATGAGTGGAAAATATTGTTAAAGTCATTAACAGTTATCCATTGCTGAAACTTATTTCTATTTAGTTGTTCTAAATTATTCCAAAGGATGGTTCTTTCTTTTCACTATTAGAAGCATATACAAAAGTTATTTCTATTTGACACCACCTTTATTTATAAATTTGCAATGTATAAACTGAAAATTTATAAAATATTGATTTAAAATCTAAATGTTTGGACCCCACAAAACCATTATCCTTCCATTACCCCCCAAATCATTATTATTTACAATACCCCAATCTCTTAAAGATCTAGTCTGGTATTTATCTATTTTATTATTACCAAGTTAATGTTCTAGAATGTCTACAATATTTAGCTTAATGGTAAATAATAGGTTGGAAAAATCTAACTTTCTTTCTACGGAATTAAGTCCCCTAACATTCCATGAGATAATTGACACCATAAAAAATAAAAGTATAAAGATATTAAAAGGATATCGTAGTAGCTACATAAAGAGTTTTAATCCCTTTCTGAGATTACTATCTTCCAAAATCTCAATTTTTTTGCTCATATCCATGCGTTTTGAGATTTTTAATCCCTTTCTTTTGAGTGATTTTTTGCCCTGCACTTTGAGCTGTTCTTCCAACATTGGATTTTCAATGATATATTTTTCCTAGAATTCATTTTTCTCTTTATTCTCTTTTGTGTTTTTGTACAATATTTCTTGATCTTTTTTATTCTACTCTTTTTCCTCCTATTTCTGATAGGAGAGGAGGAATTTGGTAGTAGCTTTATCGCCTTTTGAACTAAGCTTTCTGGAATTCTTTGAGTAGAGGAATTTGTATAAATCGCCATACTAAGTGATTTTAGAACAGTACTTTTTATGATTGCTGAGTTTGCACTTATTTACATATTATTTTCTAGGTTACCTTCTGTGATTTACTCAAGTGGGGAGTGTTCAGACGACTAGATGCCATGATCCTTTGCTAATTGTTGTTGATTCACTACTTGATTAATGAATGGGTTTTCACTTGCAATTTTCCCAAAAGAATTTTGCATAACATTTTGTTACGAATCAAGATGATTCTCAATGGAGAATTCTAGAACATTAATCTTTGATTTATCTTGATTTTGGGTACTATCCATTTGCTCAACACCTTGACTTTGCATATTAACTTCCATGTTTTTAGGAATAGGCTAATTTCTCATGTTTTCAAAGAAATGTATTTTCCCACTTACTGCATTATTCCTAGAAACTTTTGAATTGCTTTTACTTTGCTTAGAAACAATATTTGAAGTATTTTGATTAATAGAACCAGTTTCCTGAGTAACATATACCTTTTCTTTATTAACTCCAGTTTCTTGGCACCCGTCGTTCGTAGCTCGGTTGGTTTGGGAGATGGGAGATGGGAACCAAAGGACTGTGTCCGGGCAGGTTCGAATCCCAGCGCCAAACCATCAGTGGGAGTTTCAACGTTACGCATCCGTGTGCGACGACTAAATAAAAGCGGGGTAGACACACGGCGTGGGGTTTACTTAAGTGAGTATCAATGAATACCATGATCTTAAGGTTCCCCATGATCTCAAAAAAAAAACTCCAGTTTCTTGGCTAAATGATTCCTTTTCTTTATTAACTAAGTTTTCTTTTTCCCTCCATACTTTTTCTGTCGAGCAAAATTCCATGGAATTCCCGAAGAAAGCAAAAATCATACATCTAGGTGGAACCCATTCGTATTCAATTTTCTGCACTATATTTTTTCCATCATGCATAGTAATATACGCTTCTTCTGGAAGCTCTGCATTTGCTTTTTTTACTGCTAGTATTCTTGCAAAACATATCCTTGTTTCCTTTGTAATTATTTCATCCAACTTTAAAGGAATCCCTACAACACTTGCAATGGCACTAAATGCCTTTTTATCCCATAATTTTAGATTTAACTCAAGAAGTCTTATCCAAATAGGGAGAATTGAAAGAAGGTCTCTATCGAATGATAGTTTATTATTCCATTTTTTCAACAAAATGAATTTTCCATTGATAAAATATGGCCCTCCATTAATGGTTTTCTCACAACCACTTGCATTTGCAAATCTATTAATAAAAAACCATTATTTCTAGTAAATATTTCAAAGTTATCAGTGAGATTCCATGTTTTTTGCACGAAGTCTTTGAAATGATGATAATAGGACCGATTTCCGAATACATAAGCAATAATTGAACTACTCCATTTTGCATCAGTTCTCTTGCTTACACCTTCCTTCACTATCACCCTTTTCTTATTGCTGATGGTTATAGGGTCTACATACTCCAGATCAAAACTGTTATTGAATCCACCATTTTTGACTAAGTTTGCCCAGGAAGAAGAACTATCCATCAAAGAGCCATTATTGCTTTGATTCTTGATTCACACTGATCCAGACCAAGTTGAATTCTGCGTTATCTGATTGGTATTGTAATAAGATGGTCTATTTCTTATAATTCTTGAATCATTTTGATTGTATTTGCTGTATTGTGGCTAGGTTTTGGCGGTTTCTTAGCCTGGATTAAATTGCTGATGATTTCCATGGTGGTTCCTAACTGTTTGGAACCCCTCATTGTTAATTTTCTGGCGACCTCTCCTTTGAATAAGAGGATGTGAAAGGATTAAAGGATACGCTACAAGATATACTGCATTTAGCGGCCAATGGGGGCGAGGCCGTCGACGGCCCGTCGATTACGTGACGACGGCTAGTGATGGATAACTATTTTATTATTTGCCAAATTAAATAATTAATTTATTTAATTCTAATTACATTTTAAATAAATGTTTAAAAATACTAATTAAATTCCTAAAAAATAAACAAGATATTTTAGTACAACCATTCAATGCAACGACAGTTCTAATTGGCTAGATTATTAATTTCGATGATTAGTCTTTGTATAATTCGAATATTTAACATTATTGTAAATTTAACTCACACGACCAATCTATGCGACTTTTAGTTGGTTTATTAAGAAACTTCGATAAAGTTGCTTTTGTGTAACACTTTTACCAATTAAAATATATTTTTAAACAGTTGGTAATTAATCATGAATTTTTAACTATATTTTGCATTATAAAATTATATAAAATAAAATAATCAGCAGAAAATTAAATTTATTGAATATTATGTCGATTTGAAGTATACCTGACCTATGTCCAAAAGATGATGAAAAAAAGGTAGGGCGTCGATCTTGAATTTAAAATTTATAGCCGTTTGTTGATATTCAGACTAGAAAGCCTTCGTTTGAAGGCTAGACGACCTTGGAACAAGACTGAATTCGAACCGCTGATGCTTGGTAATTGTTAGTCTAATCCATATAGTTGGATTCTTAAAATACAACCGGAAAAAAATTAACCTCCAAATAGGTCATTTCGTCGAGTGTTGTTTAAGTCAGAAAAAGTTTTTTTTATTCAAATGCAACTGATTTATCAATGTTCCTGGTTCTGGAATCAACGTGCACAAAGATTATAAGGTTATTGAAATAAAGCATACATCGCATTACTATAAGTTGTTCCTTTTGTATTAGCATAACAAGCAATGCAAGTTTATTTTGCTCCGTATCCATCCCTAAAAAAAGATAAAGTAGATTGGTCGGTAGTTTTTAAAACAAACGCAAGATTTACCACTGACGAAAATAATATTCCGGACGAAGCAACTTATCAAGCGGATCTTGGGCCAAATAATAATAACTGATTATCATACTGATTTAGGGCCTTTGAATGATGAATCAACTGTTTTAATAGAAACGTTTGAGTGTACAGTGGAAAATGAAATAGTGCACGAGACCAAGTCTGAATCAAAAAATGACGAAGACTAGTTATTAATTACTGATGATCTAATGTATATATGATGAATATTTGTATCGTTTGATATATAATTTATATTTTGAGTTTTCTCTGTTATAAATAATGTTGACTATGTTGCGAGCTATGTATTATTTTGTTTTATTAATTCTATGTATTCAGGAGATCTTATTCCACTTTTGTAGTTTTAGAGGAAATTTTATGTGATTATTAGTCGGATATGATTTCTAATAATAAAATGATATGCTTTTTCATTATATGAAATGATATATTTGTGGTAGATATTATATAGGTCTCGTAGGAGATCTTCCAGATATCAGGCTTCTCCTTCTCCTCTACTGGCGAGGGTGCCAACGGCACGATGGATTTACACCCAATGGCGGCCATAATTCCGAAGAGTTCCGGGTAAGTATAAAATTTACTGCAACATTATTAATATTTAGTGCATGTATATTGTTTAAAATTCATTTAATGTCTACATCAAACTAGTACAAGGGTTTCAAGCTAGAGCCTTCCGACTATATTTTGGCCATCCCTAGGAAGGCGTACATGATGTTAGTTCCTGAGATGATGGTTTTGATGACAACAACCTTAGGACTTGTTATAAAATATAAATACTAATATTCTTGTCTAGATATATATGTATATGCAGGATATATATGCATACTGAAGAATGAAGACTGTACAGTATAGAGATTCAAGACTGATGAATTCAAGATTGAAGAAATCAAGACTGAAGACTCATGAGTATCAAGAGTTCAAGATTTCAAGAGCTCAAAATATCAAGATAAGTAATAGTGTCTTGATTTATGTTAAAACTTCATAATAGCACTAAAATCTTTATTCGGATTTTAATTATGGAATGGAATCCACCTTCTCGCTTTAATAGTGGGATGGAAACCACGACCACTTTAGTGGGATGGAACCCACGACCTTCTCTAGTGCAATGGAATCCACGAAATTTTCAAAATGATTATTTTAAATATTTTTTCAAAAACTTTTTAAAAGTCATCTCTCTTAGTTTAAATATTTTAGCCTTAAACTATTTTTATTATCTTTTATATTTTGATTTCAAATTCAACTCTTGTTTTTAAAACTTTCTCTTGGTTTTAATACTATAAGCTTTAAATCTCAAAAATCTATTCTGTACTTAGTTTTTAATATTACTTTTATATTATAGATTATATATTTTTATGATTACTTTTTAAATCTCTTTTATAAGTTTAAACTATATTCAATATGGTTTATAAACTTCAGAAATGGTTTTGACAAGGTTTAGAAAGAAAATCTCTTTTAAAATCAAAAATCAATTTTCAAAATTTACTAAGGCATGTCGACATACCCCATCCCCACATGTCGACATGGTAGTCGTAGAATTTAAAATTCAAATTTTCAAATGAAGTGTCTATTCGTCATAACCTTTCACGAATGGACATGACTGTTGTTCTTCTATAAATACCAGTTGTTTTCAATAAATTTTAAGCTAGTTTTTCTTCATTTCTTCACTCCTTCTTCTCCACTCAAATATTCTCTTATATTTTAACAAAACTCTACTGAAATCCTAAGTGAATCAAACTTGATTCTCTGCTACTCTCTCTTAAAGATCTCAGTGCTATTCAGAGTTATAGGATCATTTGTAATCAAAGAAGTGTATCGAGTCTCTCTATCTGTCAAAGTGATATTGGAAACGATGTGATTGTCGCCCATAAATCAATTGGGTGTGATTGTAGCCCGCAAATCAATTAGGTGATCTTGTAGCCTGGTTAAATCAAGAGAGTTTGCCCTGGACTCAAATACAGGACGGTGTATCTCATGGCCTTGAAATATTGGTTGTAATATCGACATTATGTTTGAAAAGAAATATGCATAAGAAATTGTGTGAGACTGGATGTAGGGTAACTTCGAACCAGTATAAAATTCCGGTAAGTTCTTTACTTTACTGCTTTTTATTTACTATTTGCATCTGTGTCTGATTCTGTAATTGTCTCTATGTTTGTGAATTGCATCTATTTGTGTTTAATTTGAAAAGATTTCAAAAAGATTCATAAAATCAATTAAACACTATTTACCCCCCCCCCCTCTAGTGTTAATTCTGCCTTAAGATCCATAATCCGCATTTCCAACATTTGGTATCAGAGCATTGGTTTTCAAAGCTATCATAATCTGAATTTTGAAAAAGTTTAAAATGGCAATTTTTGAAGATTTTGTAAACACTAGTTCAAAACTATGCATATCATCATTGTTTCATAAGTCTGCATATTGTTATTATAGAAAATTAAGTTATCTACCGAATTGGTGTATTATGCAGGAACCGATGTGTTATATAGCTATTGATGAATCAAAACTCAATGGACAAATGGTGAAAATCAAGAAAAATAAAGGGATACTTGATAGTGGATGTTTGAGACACATGATTGGCAATCCGGAGATACTGAATGACATAATTTATGAAGATGGAGGACTGATCAACTTTGGAGACAACTCAAAAGGATATGTGATTGGCATTGGCAATGTTGGTAACTCTAAAACTCCTACTATTTCTGATGTTTGTTAGTTAGGAATCTAAAACACAATTTACTTAGCATAAGTCAACTATGTCAAAGGGGTACAAAATTAAATCTGAAAAGGATAAGTGTCACATCGAAGATAATAAATCAAATATTATCTTTGAAGGAATTAGGAAGAAAAATATTTATATACTTAGTATGAAAATCTCAAATGATAACCTATGTCTTTTGGCTAATACAAGTGACCATTTGATTTGGTATAAAAGATTTGGGCATTTGAATTTCAAACTCTTATTTAGATTTTTAGAACTTGATCTAGTAAGAGGTTTTCCTAGAATGGATTTTAAAGTAGATGATACTTTTTTTATTAAAAGAAACAAAAATGATATCCAATTAGTACTGATTTATGTAGATGATATAATTTTTGGATCAACAAACAATGAAATGAACAAAGAGTTTTCTGAAATAATGACAAAAGAGTTTGAGATGAGTCATATTGGTGAACTTACTTTCTTTTTAGGATTGCAAACAAAATAATTAGATAGTGGTATTTTCATTAGTCAAGAAAAGTATGCTAGGGATCTAATTAATAAATTTGGTATGACCACTGCGAGTGGAAAACCCACTCATATGGCAACCAATGAAGCCTTGAAAAAAGAAGACATGTCAAAAGATGTCGACCAAAAACTATACAGGAAAATGATTGGATCGCTACTCTATATAACTGCGTGTAGGCCTGATATCATGCATGGTGTCTGTCTCTGTGCAAGATACCAATCTCAACCCAAAGAAACCCATTTAAAAGCTGTTAAACGTATCCTAAGATATGTTAAACACACTTTAGACTATGGCCTATTTTACCCTAAAAATGATTCATTTAATTTAATCTTATATTGTGATGCCGATTATGCTAGTTGTAAATCAGACCGAAAAAGTACAAGTGGAATTTGTCACTTTTTAGGACATTCTCTGGTTTCCTGCTTTAGTAAAAAGCAAAATACTATCTCACTATCAACAACTAAAGCAGAATATATCTCTTCTTCTTTGGCTTGTTCTCAAGTTATCTATATGCAACAGACCCTAAAGGATTTTGGATTAAATATTCCCAAATCACCAATTTATTGGGACAATACAAGTGCAATAAATTTATCCAAAATTCCTACTCATCATGCCAGAATCAAACATATTGATATCAGACATCATTTTCTCAAAGATAATATAAGTAAAGAGATTATTTCTCTTGAATTTATCAACACTAAGAATCAAATAGCTAATATTCTAACCAAACCCTTAAATCAATCAGCCTTTACTAAATTTATAAGAGAACTAGGTATTTGCTCTATCACTAAGATATAGAATATAGATAGAGTAATATATATATATATATATATATATATTTAAATAAATAAGAAAAATAAAATTGTCAAAATTCCATAAGGATGGAGACATCCCCCTACCCCCCATGTCGACATACAACGGTAAAATTTAAAATTTTGATTTTCCCTCTAAAATTAGTTTGGTAGTTATATATACTATATATTTCGAATTCTTCTATCTTCCACTTCATTTCCCTCTGTAATAAACTTATGAAAATATAAAATAATGGCCTCCTCCCCTAAACCAAACCAAAGTGTGACCTTGTGACGCCCCACCTCTATACTCACGCTAGCCAAGGACACTACGGGGTAATGCCGTCGACTAGCACAAAGAATAAGGCTGTTGAGAAGCGACCATCTGTGTAATTGCTTTGTGCGAGTACCGATATGTCAGATAATATAACTTACATTTCATTTCAAGAGGAAATCCGACATATCAAATACAAATTCAAAGCTACCACACAGTGGCTATACGGACTTCAGAAACAAATATAGAAATAAACATAACACAAATCAGTCACAGATATTCATATCACAAAGGCGGAAACAGATATGAATATAACACATAAAAGTATACATCAAAATAGTGGTCAAACTAGATCCACTACATCACAAAAGAATAGATACAAGTGCTAGACAAAAGAATAAGTATACAACAAAGAGTCTTTATCACAAATGTATACAAACAAAAACTACTATGCTAAAGTAGTTAGCCAAAAGTCAAGTGAAGGACCCTGATAAGAAGTCAAGCAGAAGTACTTGAAATACCTCGGTCTGACCCGAGTATTATTTAAGAAGAAAATAATAAAAGGATCAGTCTAGCTATAAATATCAGATAAAATGAGATAAGATAAGAGATATCACAAAACGTATGATAATAATAATGTCATATTGTCACAAGTATACATCAGATAACAACAAATATCATACAATATCTCAAATACTCTCAGAGACCAAAAAGAATGTCATATTCTTTAAATTATTCACCAAAACACAAATATTGATAGAGCTTGTCAACGCAATCCACGAAAATTGGTGAAACACAAATTCTAGAAATCATCAACTAGAAATCCAGAAATCACAAAGGAGGGGAGGCCTATCACAAATGGGAGCATGAAAACTCACCAACACGTGTATCACAAACGGAACGCTATTCCATGGTCGCTAACCATCAATTTTGAGCCGAAGCTCCATAAACGGCCCGAAGACCATGGGTCGCTACCCCATAAAATTGAACCGAAGTTCCACAAACGGAGTTTTTAGTCCCTACACAAACAAATAAACATCGCACATCGCTAGTCTAAATCACAAAATGATCATCATCGATCAATAAAAGTGTGAACCGCACTAAGCTAGTAAATATAAGAGTTTAGCTTCATGTCCCATAACCACTGGCTTAACTTAAATATTTACGAACAAATTGTTGACTTGCACTCAAAAATTGTCACAAGAGTTCAATCGAACAAGTCCAAGAATTAACCGACGAAGTAAACGCAAGCGTTTCATACCACTTGTTTTACTAAGCCATTTAATTAGATTTCTCATACAAATGAGGTAAATGTTTGTATATACTAATAGATTGGAAAACGATTTTATAAATGAGATTTGTATTAAAATAGAGTTGAAAACATCTTTGTGAAAGAGTTTGAATATTTACTACTAGTATAGAAACCTTTGTATTTGAAAGTGACAAATAACAAAAATGATTGTAAAAATAATCAATCACCATAGATTCACATTCGAAGACTTGAATCAAATCCATAGAAATCGATATCAAATCCATCAAATGGATATTCCCAAAAATCCAAAGAAAGAAGTCATCAAAGTCGATAAAAGTGATAACAACTAATCGGAGCAACTAAAATCGATTAACATTGGAAATTCCCTCAAAAACAGCTTAAACAGGCAAAAATAAACAGTTCCAGACGTTTGGGGATAAATCCAGACGTTTGGATTTGTTCTCTGGAAATAATCCAGGAGCCTACCAGAGTCTGAACCTTAATCCAGACGTCTGGAAACTAACCAGGCGTCTGGTAAGTTTGGACCAGACGTTTGGTCTGAGTGTCTGTCTTTTTTTCATCTCCAGATCAAACTAGACGTTTGGACTTGGTCACCAGACGTCTGGTCACCTGGTCTGGGCAACAATTTGCCTAGGCCAAAGTGACCAAAACGTATCGAGAGCGATCGGACGAGCAACGACGAATAAGGATTTATGTCCAGCGACTACCCAGCCTTAAAGGCTCTTCGATACACCCCAAATATCAATTTCCAAACATCCATAGTAGGATTTTCATAAAATTGGACCAATACACCAAAATTTGGAAAATTCACCAAATCAATTGAAATCAAAAGCAAATGAATATGCACAAATGTTAGGAATTCATACCTAACAACAATGAAAGTTATAGACATAGATGTGAGTTAAAGAACTCACCTTTAAACCCAAAAACAATAAACGAGAAGATCTAAAGCAAAGGAAAGATCAATTCCTCTTCAATATACCTCTAGAATCTTCAATCTAAGCTCATAAGCAGAATATTTACTAAGTTAGGGTTAGGAATTTCTGAGAATTGAAGAGAGATAGAGATGGAGAAGATGAAGAGGTTGCTTACCTAAGCTTCTCCTTGATTTTGGACTTGAATTTGTATTTCTTAAACAAACTACGGTTTTGGAATTCTAATTTCCAATCTCTTCCCCCATTTTTACTTTAGCTTGAATGTATTAGGAAATGAGAATGAATGAAGAGGAGAAGGGGTGGAGTTAGGGTATTATTGTAACGTCTGTGATTTTTCGTCGCTCGAATATCGACATTAATACGTCCACTGTATCAACTGCCGAGCAATCGAATGCCAAAAAACCGAATTGTTATGGAGAAAAAGAAGAGGTAGAAGAAAACAGAAGAAAAGAGAAAGGAGAAATAACAGGAGAACACAGAACAATATCAGAATCTCACATTCGCAGCGGAACAACATATAATAGATAAATGAATAATCTTTAAACCAAATAACTATATCATTTTATACATTACATCATCATCAGAGTTTACACAACAATATACAACACAATACTGGACAGTTATACAAACTTGTCGTCATACAGAATACACAGCGGAATAAATAATATCATATACAAGTGGTACGTCTCGCCATCCAGCTCGCCACTAAGCTCCACAACATCCCGAATCTAGAATGACCTAATAACCTAACTCTAGACTGCCCATATGGAAAATGATGGGCACCCAGAGTTTAGGAAGGAAACAATAAACTCCAGGTCAGTCATGGTGACTGGTGTGAGAACTTAAAACAGTTTATCTTTAAACAACAACAACAACAAAGGAAGTGGAAAAATATTCGCAATGCTTTTGGAAAATGAAACTACCATAAGGCCTCCCGCCACACACACAATGCAAACGCAGAATTGGAGGTGATTTCTTCTTATGATAGTCAAATATGCTTACTACGCAAATCATTGGATTATTATTATTAGTGCATAGTGCAGAAAACATTTCGAAAGTATAATATTAATCTTAGCCAGCATACAACCATTATTGTATGCCTACTATAGCTACTATGTTCAATAGCAGGTTACCGCCACATTCCATAACAGGTTATACAACTAAAACCGTACAATCGTATTGTTTCTTTAGATTTTCCAACAAATGGTCAGGCTAAGGAACTTCCTATGCCACGTAGGAAACGCCTCTGGCTGGACGCTTCGAGAGACAAACTGCTCTCTGCCAACAAGGTCGGGTTACCCATATAACTAGGTAACTCGCGAATATGCCATCCCCCGGTCCTTTGGGATCTTTATCCGAGCGCTCGGTAACCACATCACACATAATAAATAAAGTGTGTCTACATGATTAAGTATCTGGGCTCCATACCATAATACCACCCCTTTCCAGAAGGAAATGACATACCCTAAAGGGCGCGACCCTCATAACCTTGCTGCAACATTCCTGTTTCGACCATTTTCGGGTTGTGAGGCCCTGACGAAGTCTCGTCCACAAAGCTACGTTTTTTCACAAAGCCACGCTTTGATCACAAATGATCGATAAATGATCATCATCATAGCAACACTCAGCATGCCACATTACCAAATTGGGAATATATCGCTGATAAATTTCAACTACATAACCTCTGAGCTCGTACGTCTCAGAGAAGATTGTTAAGCTAAGAGAATAAATTCTCCACCACCAACAGAAATGTATTTGAAAGAAATCAGCTTTACATCTCAAAATGTAATGTCAGACATGTAACCATACAAGTCTGTTCCGGGTTCGAACAGAACCGAAGGCACTTCCAAAGAAGCCCTTGCAATCCGGGTATTCACAATCCCGATAAAACTTCCCATCACAAATGAAATCTCAATACCGTAGCTAACGGTGCAGAGACAATCGATAGGTCATCCTATCGTTTTCACAAACACCCGGTCTTCACCACCGGTCTTCAATACGATCCATATCGTCGTATCACAAATTCGGAATGGGTTATACGACCCAAAGGTCCTTTCTTGGCTAACCCGAATAGTGAGCGCTTATTCAAAAATAAGTGTGGCATTCAAATTCAAGCAAATCACAACAAATACCAATTCAAGGTAATTATTGATAGTCGGTTATTTAACTATCAATAGGTCTGCACAGCATCATCAGATTCCAAATAATTTTCCAAATTATTTATCTTCCAAAAATATCTTTACAAGATATATAATTTTCCAAACTTCAAAAATAAATCAATGTTTATTTTTAAACAAATTTCCCTTTCCTTTATAAATTCCATAGTGAATTTAAATTTCCAATATCCACTGATATACGATTTTCAAATCAATTTCAAATATTAAATTTCAATTTATCTTTAAAAAGATAAAATCTCAAAACATTTCACTTCATATTGGAAAACATTTCCATACTTATTTAATAATAAGTAATTCACAAATCTATTTATTTTCAGCATTTGGAAAATATTCGATATACTTAAACCACAGTTAAGTATATATTTTATTCTTTAAGGAAATCATTCTCTTAAACACATTTATTTGAGTCAAAATGAATGTTGCGTAAAACATCGTTACAACGACCCAAAAATCACTAGTATAGGGATTCGAAATTTAGATAGATATATAAATCCCAATACTATATAAAACATTTCCTTTCGGAAACCATTTACTATAACAACAGTGTTATAGTCCACCATTTCCTTATTCCTCGAAACGTCTATTTCAACAATAATTGTTGAAATCTATGTTTTCGATACTTAACACGTTTTAAAACATCTTTTTAAAACAATTACTTCATTTCGTAATATCACTTCTCCAAAACATATCCATTTTATCTAATAATATATTCACTGTCCAAAATCGTGAATATACTTTATTTACCCAATTCAATGTTTCTACACATTTATTAAAATATTATCCATCGTCTAAAATCATGGATATAATTCCTTTAATTAACCTCTAAAATTCACTAATCAAAATAAGTGATTTTAGATTTATAAACAACGTTTATAAATCACATTTATATTTTATAAAAATTTCAACTTATAAAAATCATTTTTATTAGCAAATTCTATTTATATCCCCTTTAAGTGCCAAAATCTAATTTATAAGTAAATTACTTATAAATCTTTTATTTTACAACATCTATTCATTTTATAACTTCACATTATAAATCTATTAATTTCATTCACTTATGAAATCCATTTATACTTCCTTTTAACACTTATAAAAACTCATTTTTATAATTCCAATATTTTAATTTATAAATATCAATTTTATAAATATTTTATATAAACCGTTTATAATTATTCCAAAAATCTCATTTTAAATAAACAAATTCTATAAAACGTATACTTTCAAAAAATCACTTTAAAAATCCCTTTAAAATCAAAATCGTTATCTTAAACTTCAAAAATGGATCCGATGATGCAACCGCACCAAATAGTCAATCACAGCATCCAAACATCATATATCATCATATGATAACAGCATATACAACAATATCTGTAAATAAATCACTACGGTGAGGAATCCAGTCGGATCCCTCCAACCTGTTTCCCTGCATCCACAGATGTTAGCACAATACCAATTTCACGTCAATGTGAAATTATCGCGGTATATGGGATTTATAAATACTATCCGCTATTATGCGGCGCAATAGGGTCTCATCCGCTATACAATGCGGGAAATCAACTCCAATATATACATATTCCAATATATATATTGTTATATACATATATAATACCAATTCCACTTCAATGCGAAATTATCGCGGTATATGTTTTTAATAAATAACCTCCGCTTAATAACGGCGCATAATGTCTATTTCAACAATACAGATAACAATTTATCATCCAATCACACAATCAACACTATCAACAATTTTAAATCTAACTATTTAAAATTTAAATCGAAACAAAACATTCGATTGAGTGAGGATTTCTCACCTTGATTTTCCGATATCAGTTTCAGCGTTTTATTTCGAATAAAATTAAACAGACGTTTAATTTTACCTGAAATTCACACTAGCTCCAAATGACTCCAATTCTATTCCATAGCGTAGTGTTCGTCAATACGATTCCAACGCAACTGGTTTCGTGCGTTTTTGACCTCGTAGCAAAAAGTTATACACGTTTAAAGATTGTACGAATTATATATATATAATTATTTACACTTTTCTTTTTATTTCTTTACCCAAAGCAATCTTGGCCATGAATTTCAAGACACCAGATCGTGGCCACTTGCTTTCATCTTCCCACTCCCGTTCTTCATCAGATAACGCACGCAAATACAACCCATGCCGCCTCCTTGCCATATTTTTCGCGACCAAACCCCTCATCTTTAGCTCGATCAACCAAGTCTACTTCGAAGCCATCGTCGAGCACTACACTCGGCTGTAATATGGTGGAGCTCGGCCTCCCCTAGCCTCCTAGAATTGCATGCGAACGGCACGTCTTCAAGCTCAATTTCCCGTCGATCCGTTGACCCAATCACGATCATAGCCGTTGAAGTTGTAGTTCGTGATGTGCTCTACATCTTTCTAGTTGACCACTTCTCGATTCGATGCATAGATTTGGAGAAATTGGAGGAAGAAATTTAATATTTTATGGCCATTGATTATAATAGAAGCGGCGGCTAAAGATATTAGGGCTAGGGTTTTGACCTGAAACGCGCGTATATATATACATATAATCTATTATTTTAATATTAAATTCAATTTTAACGAGCATTTACAAACGAACTCCAAATCTGACGTGCCGCCTGGCGTTCGTAAGGTTTACCCCGCGTTCCGAACACAATGGAATGTGTTTTGGGAGCTAATTCGGTCATCTGTGCGAGTTACAGAATTAAATGATCAGATTTAAATTAAACCGATTAAACAAATTTCTAGGCGTTTTGGCTTGCCCCGGAGAAATGATAAATCCGATTGACTTGAAATTTTAAATCTCACAATAATATCACATTATGGATCCGATGAAACTGGTTTCGTCGAAATCCGAGACTTTTTGAAAAATGACTATTTTAACTCGCCAAATTAATATTAAAACAATTTCGATGCATTTCGAGCTGCCACGGTCAAACGACAACTCCGATTGCTATGAAAATTGAAATCCAATAATAACAAACTATTACGGATCCAATGGAACTAGTTTCGTCCAATTCTGAGACTGTTCGAAAAATGGCTAATTTCTCTAGTCGATTTAATATTAAAATATTCAATTTTCACAAATTAACTTTTAATTCAAATTTAAAAGTTCCATAACATCATTCTAACTCTAACATGATTTAATATAGCTTCAAAAATCATTTTCATTCACATTTAATCCAGATTTCAATTATTTCTGGAATTTCACCTATTAATTTATCGATTTAATTATCCAATTAAATCTAGATATTCGAAAAATAAATTATTCGACTTATTAATTCTACTTGTTAATATTTAAAATTATTTAAATATTCGAATTTTAATTGACAGAAATTCTGGGTCGTTACAAACTTCCCCCCTTAAAAGAATTTCGTCCTCGAAATTACCAAGTAAGAAAAATTCACAAAATCCATTAACTTTTCAAAAATCCATTTTGTGAAAATTTTATATTCACCTTTTCCAAAACCTTTAACTTCAACTAAAACAATGGTTTCCATTTTCTAGTTTAATTCGTATATTTTCATTACAATTTAGAAATCAACTTTTCATTAACAAAAATTTTCCAAAAATTTTCAAATTTTTTTCTAACGCCTTAAATTTCCAGAAAAATTCGCCAGCGTCTCCTTTGCGCGGTTCGATCATAGTAGAATCACAATAGACATAAATATGTATACATCGACCCACCCGGTCGGAAAAGCAGAAAAACAGTTCATATTTCCTATTTTTATTGCGTAGGCGTACCTTTTTTGCATTTTTAAGCAAAGCAGTTATTTATTTAACATATTTGCGCAACCAAACCAACCGATTGGCAGCCACGACACCTGTACTTACTCAGTTCAAATATGTAAGTGACAAATATATAAAGTTATTAACAAATTTACTCTTTTAAACAACTACAACACATGCATATTAAGGGAAATGCATGCTAAACAAGGTTTATAAGCAACTTATAAAATTTCAACATTACTTGCAATTGTTTACAACCAATTCATATATAATGACATTCAATTATTCGTTTTCAATTAGTTTACATTCACTAATTTAAATTCAAATTGGTTCACTTTCAATTCAAATCAAATTCAATTTCTATTCAAATTTATTTACTTTTAATTTCAATTTAATTACATAGCTTCTAATTTTGCTAATTCAATTTCATCAACACTTAATGAATTTATATACAATCAACTAACAATCAAATAACAACCAATGTATATTCAACACAACCAAATAAATTCAATTTACTTTACTTACATTCAATTTGATTCAATACTTTTAATTAGCTTTAATGAATTAACACTTACATTCATTATTCCATATCAATTTATTCACATTCGATTGATTAACATTCAATCCATTTATTAATTCAATTGCTAACCCATTTAACAAATAAAGTTGAATTTTATTTATATAACTCAAGTTCACATTCATTTAATAAATTCACTTTATTAATTTACTTTGATATCAAAATCAACTTCATTCAACATTACTTAAGTTATTTTCCATTTCAAACATCATTTGTTCAAATTAACTTAAGTTTCCACTTATTAATCAAATTCAGATTCAAATTTTATTTAACCTTTACCAAAGTCAAATTTATTATCTCATATTATAAGTTCAAAAATTGATTACTTATATTCAACAATCACAACTTAGATTTAATTGATTCACTTATACTTACTTTAATTTAACTCCATCCTTTAAGTTAAATTTATTCTATCAAAATTCAAATTGTATAAGTATCAACTCATTTATCATTCCCATAAATATTTTAAATAGGATTCCAGAGTCTTTCTAACTTTTAAAAAATCATTTTGAAATCAATTCAAATTATCTTTTGAATTTCTAAAACCAAATCCAAATTTTCCAACAAACTTTCATTTAAAATAATCTGGCAGCAATTCCTCTTTTGGAAACCCGAAAATGAACACCAATGATGTCGCGATCATCATCGGAATTATTTTCCAGTGACCGAAAAGAGTTTAGAGCTTTCATCTCTCCAAAACAATTTTCCAAAATATCAAATCCTTTCAAAAACATTTCTCTAGAATTTTATTTTAGATTATAAATCACATTTATAAATCTTTTACTTATAAAATTTCACTTCTTATATATAAGACTATTTTACCATTGTAAATCATTTTAATTATAACTTCATACATTATAATTCATTTGCTTATACAATTCATTCTTTTACAATTGTTGTTTTATTTAACATATTCAAACAACTTTTATTAACTTATATATATTCTTACATTTTTAACAACCAAACAATCAATTATATAGACTTTAACATTGAAAAATTATTTCTTTATATACAAAATATAATCAAGGTAAAATTATTTCATTTACCCAATTTAAACAATATCGTGCCGAATTGTTCTATATAAGTGTTTAGAGATCCCTATCGATAGAGTTGTACGGACTATACCGACCAGAATCCATATACCACTCAACAAATCAATCATCACAATATAAAACAATTTTATATTCACTAACAAATACGCGCTCATATCTATTATTACAATCAACTCATTCTAGAGTACTACTAACTCTATCTCTAATGAGTAATACCCAACAGAGCCATGGTTGTCGCTTAACCATATGCTCTGATACCAAATGTAACGTCTGCGATTTTTCGTCGCTCGAAAATCGACATTAATACATCCACTGTATCAACTGTCGAGCAATCGAATGCCGAAAAACCGAATTGTTATGGAGAAAAAGAAGAGGTAGAAGAAAATAGAAGAAAATAGAAGAAAAGAGAAAGAAGAAATAACAGGAGAACACAAAACAATATCAGAATCTCACATTCGCAACGGAACAACATATAATAGATAAATGAATAATCTTTAAACCAAAGAACTATATCATTTTATACATTACATCATCATCAGAGTTTACACAACTATATACAACACAATACTGGACAGTTATACAAACTTGTCGTCATACAGAATACACAGCGGAATAAATAATATCATATACAAGTGGTACGTCTCACCATCCAGCTCGCCACTAAGCTCCACAGCATCCCGAATCCAGAATGACCTAATAACCTAACACTAGACTGCTCGTGTGGAAAATGATGGGCACCTAGAGTTTAGGAAGGAAACAATAAACTCCAGGTCAGTCATGGTGACTGGTGTGAGAACTTAAAACAGTTTATCTTTAAACAACAACAACAACAACAAAGGAAGTGGAAAAATATTCGCAATGCTTTTGGAAAATGAAACTACCATAAGACCTCCCGCCACACACACAATGCAAACGCAGAATTGGAGGAGATTTCTTCTTATGATAGTCAAATATGCTTACTACGCAAATCATTGGATTATTATTATTAGTGCATAGTGCAGAAAACATTTCGAAAGTATAATATTAATCTTAGCCAGCATACAACCATTATTGTATGCCTACTATAGCTACTATGTTCAATAGCAGGTTACCGCCACAATCCATAGCAGGTTATACAACTAAAACCGTACAATCGTATTGTTTCTTTAGATTTTCCAACAAATGGTCAGGCTAAGGAACTTCCTATGCCACGTAGGAAACGCCTCTGGCTGGACGCTCCGAGAGAGAAACTACTCTCTGCTAACAAAGCCGGGTTACCCCTGTAACTAGGTAACTCACGAATATGCCATCCCCCGGTCCTTTGGGACCTTTATCCGAGCGCCCGGTAACCACATCACACATAATAAATAAAGTGTGTCCAAATGAGTTAGTATCTGGGCTCCATACCATAATACCACCCCTTTCCAGAAGGAAATGACATACCCTAAAGGGCGCGACCCTCATAACCTTGCTGCAACATTCCTGTTTCGACCATTTCCGGGTTGTGAGGCCTTGACGAAGTCTCGTCCACAAAGCTACGCTTTTTCACAAAGCCGCGCTTTGATCACATGATCAATAAATGATCATCATCACAACAACACTCAGCATGCCACATCACCAAATTGGGAATATATCGCTGATAAATTTCAACTACATAACCTCTGAGCTCGTACGTCTCAGAGAAGGGTGTTAAGCTAAGAGAATAAATTCTCCGCCACCAACAGAAATGTATTTGAAAGAAATCAGCTTTACATCTCAAAATGTAATGTCAGACATGTAACCATACAAGTCTGTTCCGGGTTCGAACAGAACCGAAGGCACTTCCAAAGAAGCCCGTGCAATCCGGGTATTCACAATCCCGATAAAACTTCCCATCACAAAGGAAATCTCAATACCGTAGCTAACGGTGCAGAGACAATCGATAGGTCATCCTATCGTTTTCACAAACACCCGGTCTTCATCATCGGTCTTCAATACGATCCATATCGTCGTATCACAAATTCGGAATGGGTTATACGACCCAAAGGTCCTTTCCCGGCTAACCCGAATAGTGAGCGCTTATTCAAAAATAAGTGTGGCATTCAAATTCAAGCAAATCACAACAAATACCCATTCAAGGTAATTATTGAAAGTCGGTTATTTAACTATCAATAGGTCTGCACAGCATCATCAGATTCCAAATAATTTTCCAAATTATTTATCTTCCAAAAATATCTTTACAAGATATATAATTTTCCACACTTCAAAAATAAATCAATGTTTATTTTTAAACAAATTTCCCTTTCCTTTATAAATTCCATAGTGAATTTAAATTTCCAATATCCACTGATATACGATTTTCAAATCGATTTCAAATATTCAATTTCAATTTTTCTTTAAAAATATAAAATCTCAAAACATTTCACTTCATATTGGAAAACATTTCCATACTTATTTAATAATAAGCAATTCACAAATCTATTTATTTTCAGCATTTGGAAAATATTCGATATACTTAAACCACGGTTAAGTATATATTTTATTCTTTAAGGAAATCATTCTCTTAAACACATTTATTTGAGTCAAAATGAATGTTGCGTAAAACATCGTTACGACGACCCAAAAATCACTAGTATAGGGATTCGAAATTTAGATAGATATATAAATCCCAATACTATATAAAACATTTCCTTTCGGAAACCATTTACTATAACAACAGTGTTATAGTCCACCATTTCCTTATTCCTCGAAACGTCTATTTCAACAATAATTGTTGAAATCTATGTTTTTGATACTTAACACGTTTTAAAACATCTTTTTAAAACAATTACTTCATTTCGTAATATCACTTCTCCAAAACATATCCATTTTATCTAATAATATATTCACTGTCCAAAATCGTGAATATACTTTATTTACCCAATTCAATGTTTCTACACATTTATTAAAAGATTATCCATCGTCTAAAATCGTGGATATGATTCCTTTAATTAACCTCTAAAATTCACTTATCAAAATAAGTGATTTCAGATTTATAAACAACGTTTATAAATCACATTTATATTTTATAAAAATTTCAACTTATAAAAATCATTTTTTATTAGCAAATTCTATTTATATCCCCTTTAAGTGCCAAAATCTAATTTATAAGTAAATTACTTATAAATCTTTTATTTTACAACATCTATTCATTTTATAACTTCACATTATAAATCTATTAATTTCATTCACTTATGAAATCCATTTATACTTCCTTTTAACACTTATAAAAACTTAATTTTATAATTCCAATATTTTAATTTATAAATATCAATTTTATAAATCTTTTATATAAACCGTTTATAATTATTCCAAAAATCTCAATTTAAATAAACAAATTCTATAAAACGTATACTTTCAAAAAATCTATTTAAAAATCCCTTTAAAATCAAAATCGTTATCTTAAACTTCAAAAATGGATCCGATGATGCCACAGCACCAAATAGTCAATCACAGCATCCAAACATCATATATCATCATATGATAACAGCATATACAACAATATCTATAAATAAATCACTACGGTGAGGAATCCAGTCGGATCCCTCCAACCTGTTTCCCTGCATCCACAGATGTTAGCACAATACCAATTTCACGTCAATGTGGAATTATCGCGGTATATGGGATTTATAAATACTATCCGCTATTATGCGGCGCAATAGGGTCTCATCCGCTATACAATGCGGGAAATCAACTCCAATATATACATATTCCAATATATATATTGCTATATACATATATAATACCAATTCCACTTCAATGCGAAATTATCGCGGTATATGTTTTTAATAAATAACCTCCGCTTAATAACGGCGCATAATGTCTATTTCAACAATACAGATAACAATTTATCATCCAATCACACAATCAACACTATCAACAATTTTAAATCTAACTATTTAAAATTTAAATCGAAACAAAACATTCGATTGAGTGAGGAGTTCTCACCTTGATTTTCCGATATCAGTTTCAACGTTTTATTTCGAATAAAATTAAACAGAAGTTTAATTTTACCTGAAATTCACACTAGCTCCAAATGACACCAATTTTGTTCCATAGCGTAGTGTTCGTCAATACGATTCCAACGCAACTGGTTTCGTGCGTTTTCGACCTCGTAGCAAAAAGTTATACACGTTTAAAGATTGTATGAATTATATATATACAATTATTTACGCTTTTCTTTTTATTTCTTTACCCAAAGCAATCTTGGCTGTGAATTTCAAGACACCAGATCGTGGCCACTTGCTTTCATCTTCCCACTCCCGTTCTTCATCAGATAACGCACGCAAATACAACCCATGCCGCCTCCTTGCCCTATTTTTCGCGACCAAACCCCTCATCTTTAGCTCGATCAACCAAGTTTACTTCGAAGCCATCGTCGAGCACTACACTCGGCTGTAATATGGTGGAGCTCGGCCTCCCCAAGCCTCCTAGAATTGCGTGCGAATGGCACGTCTTCAAGCTCAATTTCCCGTCGATCCGTTGACCCAATCACGATCATAGCCGTTGAAGTTGTAGTTTGTGATGTGCTCTACATCTTTCTAGTTGACAACTTCTCGATTCGATGCATAGATTTGGAGAAATCGGAGGAAGAAATTTAGTATTTTCTGGCCATTGATTATAATAGAAGCGGCGGCTGAAGATATTAGGGCTAGGGTTTTGACCTGAAACGCGTGTATATATATACGTATAATCTATTATTTTAATATTAAATTCAATTTTAACGAGCATTTACAAACGAACTCCAAATCTGACGTGCCACCGGCGTTCGTAAGGTTTACCCCACGTTCCGAACACAATGGAACGTGTTTCGAGAGCTAATTAGGTCATCTGTGCGAGTTACGGAATTAAACGATCAGATTTAAATTAAACTGATTAAACAAATTTCTAGGCGTTTTGGCTTGCCCCGGACAAACGATAGATCCGATTGACTTGAAATTTGAAATCTCACAATAATATCACAATACGGATCCGATGAAACTGGTTTCGTCGAAATCCGAGACTATTTGAAAAATGACTATTTTAACTCGCCAAATTAATATTAAAACAATTTCGACGCGTTTCGAGTTGCCACGGCCAAACGACAACTCCGATTGCTATGAAAATTGAAATACGATAATAACAAACTATTACGGATCCAATGGAACTAGTTTCGTCCAATTCTGAGACTGTTCGAAAAATGTCTAATTTCTCTAGTCGATTTAATATTAAAATATTCAATTTTCACAAATTAACTTTTAATTCAAATTTAAAAGTTCTATAACATCATTCTAACTCTAACATGATTTATTATAACTTCATAAATCATTTTCATTCACATTTAATCCAGATTTCAATTATTTCTGGAATTTCACCTATTAATTTATCGATTTAATTATCCAATTAAATCCAGATATTCAAAAAATAAATTATTCGACTTATTAATTCTACTTGTTAATATTTAAAATTATTTAAATATTCGAATTTTAATTGACAGAATTTCTGGGTCGTTACAATTATGATGGTTTAGTGGGCTGAAACCCAAACCCAAAGCCCAAGTAGAAAAATAGCAAATTCTACTCAACTCCAAACATATCGATGTTTATACTCAAAAAAGTTGTAAACATCATTTTGGAATCAATGGAAGTGGTCTCGAATCCCAATTCGACTGTTTACAAAAAGTATCTTTTCAAACTTTAATCCGATTAACGATGCTATATTTAAATAAAACATTTAAATATACAATCGTAAAATATGCGGGTTGTTACAGACTCCCCTCCTTAAAGAAATTGCGTCCTTGCAATACTTAAGAAAAAGAAATAAAAAGTAACAACCATACAAAGGCATAACAACACAAAAGAAGAAATTTTGAAATGAGAAGTTCACCTTTAAAGAGCATGAGAGAGTAAGTTCGGATGTGTTCACTCGATGAATTCTCTGGATTCCTAAGAGCAATCCTTAGGATTTGAGGACCATTGAACTTTCACAAGAGGAACATCTTCATTTCGAAGGCGTTTAACCTCCGAAGCAATGATTCGAATAGGATGTTGCTCATAAGTCAAATTTGGTGAAACTTCAATTTCTTCAATTACACCGGGCTCAAGAATAGAATCGGAATCTCTAAGACATTTCCGTAGTTGAGAGACATGGAATACGTCATGAATAGCAGAAAATTGAGCCGGTAACAAAAGGCGATAAGCCACGGAACCAATGCGTTTGGTGATGGGAAAGGGGCCAATATATCGAGGTGTTAACTTTCCCGATCAACTGAAACACACAACACCCTTCATAGGTAAAACACGAATGAACACCAAATCTCCCACAGAAAATTCTAATTTCCTCCTTCGGTTATCGGCATAGGATTTTTGTCTACTTTGAGCTTCTTTCATCCTATGACGAATAAGGTTAATCTTTTCTGTGGCATCACGAATAAAATCTGGACCTAAAACCAGCTTCTCACCGGCTTCAAGCCAACACGAAGGAGATCGGCATGGCCTTCCGTAAAGTGCCTCGAAAGGTGCCATACCAATACTAGATTGGAAGCTATTATTATACGAAAACTCAACAAGAGAAATATGATCTTCCCAACTTCCCCCAAAATCAAGAACACATGCACGAAGGAGATCTTCAAGAGTTGGATTCACACACTCGGTTTGTCCATCGGACTGAGGATGATAAGCAGTGCTAAAATTAAGCTTTGTTCCCAAATATTTTTGAAGACCTTTCCAAAATCCACTAGTAAATAATGGATCACGGTCACTAACAATAGAAGTAGGGACTCCATGCAATTTAACAATCTCTTTAACATAGAGTTTGGCCAAAAGAGGTACGGTCCGATTGGACCGAACGAGAATAAAATGGGCGGATTTTGTAAGTCTATCTACTATCACCCATAGGCTATCATGGCCCGAATGAGAACGGGGATGACCGTCAATAAAGTCCATGGAGACTTGATCCCACTTCCAAACTGGAATGTCCAAAGGTTGTAATAACCCACCGGGCCTTTGATGCTCGGCCTTTACGAGTTGGCAAGTCATGCAACGCTTAATAAAGTTAGCAATATCAGATTTCATTCCATCCCAATAATAAAGTCGCTTCATGTCTACATACATTTTACTACTACCGAGATGAATGGTAAATTTAGAACGATGAGAATCTTCTAAATGTCTTTACGAAGATCAATAATATTTGTTACAATAAGTCTACCAAATTTTCGAATACCGCCACGAACATCAATATCAAAGTCTTTCAAACCTTCAATATCAATTTTATCCCTACAACTTTGGATAAGAAGAACCCATTCGGGATCATGCTTTTGAGCTTCAAGAATGCGGTCTAAAAGAGAAGGATGAGCCTCAAGGCTACACAAAACAAGAGATGAACATGAATTGGATTCACGATCTCGAATCTCACAAGTGGATAAAGTCTCGAGATCATTCCGTTCGGATATCATCATGGAAACAACCGCTTGTTGCTTACGACTAAGGGCATCAACAACAAGATTTCCCTTTCCGGGAGTATAAAGAAATCAAGATCATAAGATGCAAGGAACTCGAGCCAACGTTGTTGACGCAAATTAAGTTCCTTTTGAGAAAATAAATACTTCAAAGATTTATGATCGGTGTAGAGAACAAACTTCTCTCCCAAAAGATAATGGCGCCAAATTCTAAGGGCGAAAACAATAGTCGCGAGCTCTAAATCATGAGTGGCATATCTAGTCTCGGCAGGCTTTAATTGCCTAGAAGCATAAGCAATAACACGTTCTGATGCAGCCCAGGAAGAAGAAGTCATAGGTCGTGTACGACCTAACATGTTGGTAAGTTGGTTACGACCTAAGGAGGAGGCTAATGAACTAGGTTCTGGTAAAGAGTCACTAAAAGTTGAAGTTCTAAGTCGTATGCGACCTACCAGTTCCAAAGATCCCATGTTACGACCTAACAGACTAGGAAGTGCTGAGCTACGACCTAAGGGAGGTGCTGAGCCACGACCTAAAGCTACAGGAACAACAAATGATAAGTCGATGACGAGATACGACTTAGTTAAGTCGTCAAACCGACCTAACGAGTCACCCAGAGGAAAGGCAAAACAAATTAGTGAAGTATTAGGTCGTGAACGACCTAACGAGTCAGGAGTTAGGTCGCAAGGCTTAGGTCGTGAAGTTTCTGATGCCGCTTTTGTTTTAGGTCGCAAAGCTCTGGATGCCGTTGAATCTTACGCGAGTTAATCTCTACCGTTGAGTTCTTTAGGTCGCTGATATGGGATGCGCATGTTTTAAGTCGCGAAGCACGGGATACCGTTGATGTGTCTGCCGAGTTAACCTCTGCCTTTGATTTCCTTTAAACGTTGATTTGGAATGCCGCTAATATTTTTAAGTCGCTGAAGCTGGTGGACGTTGATTCTTCAACCGAGTTAATATCTGCCGTTGATGGAAGCTTGTGTCTTGTGTGCATACTGTTAAGTCGTCAAGTCAGTGTTGTAACTGTTTGTTGTTAGGTCGCTGCCGACCTATGCTAAGCCGCGTCTGTTCTAGGTCGCACCATTCTAGGTCGTAGGTCGTTGCCGACCTAAGTACTTGTATTTTCTTTGATGTTTTTGTCTGTTTGTTAAGTCGCTGAAGGCTTGTGAAGTTGTAACTGTTGAGTCGGAGTCTTTGTTAAGTCGTACGTCTTCTGGTAAGTCGTAGGTCGGAAGCTATAACTCGGAACCGACTTAATACTTGGGATATTTTTTGTTGTTTTTTTTGTGTGAGTTGTAAAATGCCTATAAATAGGTCGAGACTCTCATTTGTAAAAGGTTGTTGAATATTGAATAAAATTCTCTTTTGATTGCTTTGTGCTTTCATTCAAATTGGTAGTTGAGTGTAATCTCCTATCTCCTCTTTCGGATAATCGAGTGCGCTCGATTCAACGATTGTAGAAGCCGATTCGCGGAATCTAGTGCGCTAGATCAACGCTCGAAGAATTGAAGATCTTTGAACCCGGTATCGTGCGCGATCAACGAGTTCGAGATAGCTAGAGTTCGGTATCTTCGGATCAACGAATTCGGGCATTCCAGTATCTTCCAATCCACCGATTACTACAATCAACGATCTACATCATTTTTGTAACATCCGCTGCGCCAGTTTGGTATCGGAGCTTGTTCTAGCCAATCATAGTTAGATCGAGACTTGGAGCCTATTCATTTGAAGATTTGAAGTTAATCCTCACGGCCGAGAGTTTGAAGAAGTGGGTCGTGCATACTTTGGAAGTTTGAAGTTTAGATTTGTGATTTGGAGAAGTAGTGTTCATCGTGTTCATCGAAATTTGCAACAAAGTGGAAGATTTCGATCCGTTTCATTTTGGATCAAAGTTCGAAAAGTGTTTGAATTTGAAGTGTTTTAGAATTTGTGAAGTTTTCAACCATGCCACCAAGGAGAGCCAATCGACATCAAAACGTTGAGGCTTTGTATCGCAGAGAAGAAGCTAATGAGATGGAGCAAAGAATCAACGAAAATTTTAGTGAAAAGCTTAACGAAGGAATTGGTCGGTTAGAGAGGCTTATGACGGAGATGAATCAAAATCGGAGAAGGGTTTCACCAGAATCTAACCATGGGGGTAGTAGAGTCTCGCCACATTCCAATCGAGACAGAAGTGTTGAAAATGATCAAGGGCGTGGGAGGAACGTGAATGATCGTGAACGGAGGAATGTCGATAGAAGGGATGAAGGTGGAAGGCGTAATGGTAGTAGAGATGTTGGTGGTCGGAATCGACATCGTTATGCATCTGATTTTGAAGAGGAATATGATGGAGGTAGTATTCAAGGAAGAGGTCAAGGAAGAAACTATTCTGAATATGATCACAAGTGGGAGTCGGGGATGAAGACTGAAATTCCTGAATTCAAAGGTGGTATGCAAGCAGAGGAATTTCTAGATTGGGTGGCTAATGTTGAGGAGATTTTTGACTTCAAAGGAGTTCCAGAACATCGTAGAGTGAAGTTGGTTGCTACGAGGCTGAGAGGTAGAGCTTTGGCATGGTGGCAGCAAACCAAACTTACACGTGAACGAATGGGAAAGTCAAAAGTTGAATCTTGGGAGAAGATGAAGAAATTGATGAAAGCAACGTTCTTACCATACAATTATCAATCTTTGATGTATCAACGTTTGCAGAACTTGAGGTAGGGCACAAAGACAGTTAATGACTATGCTGATGAATTCTATCAACTTATTGCAAGGAACGATATTATGGAAACAGAAGAGCAGCTGACATCTAGGTTCATTGGGGGATTGAGAATGCAGATTTAGGATATGGTTAATATGTTCGATCCAAGATCTGTGGCAGAAGCACATCAGAAAGCGTTGGCTTGGGAAAAACAAGGGAGACGAGGAAGTGGTGTGTTTACTAATTCTAACAATCAAGCGAAGGGTGTTGGAGGAAGTTCTAATGTTTCTAAACCTATCAGTAGACCAGTGGTGAAGGAGGTTGAGAAGACAAGGGTTAACAATGGTTTCAAACGTTACAATTGTCAGGAATTGGGTCATAAAAGCAGTGAATGTCCAAAGCCGAAGAAGAGAGCTATGATAGCTGAGGTTGAGGATGAGGATGAAGAAGCTGAATACTCTAATTCTTTACCAGTTGAGGAGGAAGACTTGCTGTCAAGAGATGACGGGTACGCATTGATGATGAGGAGAAGTTGTTTAACACCCAAGCAAGAGGAGGAAAATAGTTGGTTGAGGAACAATATCTTTCAATCTACATGCACTATTCTGGGAAGAGTTTGTAAATTTGTCATTGATGCTGGGAGTTGCGATAATATTATCTCTACAGAAGCAGTGAAGAAGTTGGAGTTGAAAACCGAGAAACATCCTAAACCGTACAAGTTAGCTTGGTTGAGGAAGGGTGGTGAAGTGAAAGTTGGGCGTAGAGCTTGTGTGAAGTTTTCAATTGGGAAGAAATACAAAGATGAAATCTGGTGTGATGTCGTAGATATGGACGTTTGTCATTTGTTGCTAGGGAGACCGTGGCAGTATGATCGAGCTGTGCAACATGATGGGCGTACCAACAGTTACAGTTTCATGTTTGAAGGCACAAAGATTACTCTAGTTCCAAAAAAGAGACAACAGGAGGAAAACAAGTTGGAGGAGATTGAAGAGCTCAAAACTTTGTTATCGTTAAAGGAGTTTGTGAAGGAAGTAGCGGAGGAATCTGAAGTGTTTTTGTTAATTGGGCGAGAGAGCAGTGAAGAGGTTGAAATTCCAGAAGAAGTAAAACCAATTTTGAAAGAATTTGACGATGTATTTCCAGAGGAGTTACCAACGGAGTTGCCACCGTTGAGGGATATACAACATCAAATAGATCTTGTTCCAGGTGCTGTATTGCCACACAGACCACATTATCGAATGAGTCCAAAGGAACATGAAGAGTTGCGAAGGCAGGTAGAGGAATTGCTTGAGCAAGGACGTGTACAGGAGAGTCTGAGTCCTTGTGCTGTACCAGCTTTATTGGTACCCAAGAAGGATGGGACGTGGAGGATGTGCACTGACAGTCGAGCATTGAATAAGATTACCGTGAGATATAGATTTCCAATGCCAAGGTTGGATGACTTGTTGGATCAGATAAGCGGAGCTACTATCTTTTCTAAGATTGATTTGAAGAGCGGATATCATCAAATTCGTATCAGACCAGGAGATGAGTGGAAGACTGCTTTTAAAACCAGGGAGGGTCTATACGAGTGGTTATTCATGCCATTTGGTTTATCCAATGCACCAAGTACTTTCATGAGGGTGATGAATCAGATTTTTCGACCGTTCATTGGGAAATTCGTGGTGGTGTATTTCGATGATATTCTTATTTACAGTGGGAGTCCAGAGGAACATTTGAATCATCTTAGAGAAGTGCTGATGGTATTGCGACAAGAACAATTCTATGCTGCAACGAAGAAATGCGTGTTCATGACGCATAGTGTTTTATTTTTGGGGTATGTTGTTTCAGAGAAAGGAATACAGGTTGACCAAGGTAAAGTTGAGGCGATCAGAAATTGGCCGCAGCCCAAGACGATAACGGAAGTTCGTAGTTTTCATGGGTTGGCTTCATTTTATCGAAGGTTTATTCCACACTTTAGTAGTGTGATGGCGCCTGTTACAGATTGCATGAAAGGTAAACAGTTTGCATGGACGGAGGAAGCCGGGGTTGCTTTTGAACGAATCAAAGATCTTTTGACCTCTGCACCAATTCTAGTGCTACCTGATTTTCAGTTGGTGTTTGAACTACATACTGATGCATCCAAGGTTGGGATTGGAGGGGTGTTGAGTCAGAAGGGGCGTCCTATTGCATATTTCAGTGAGAAGTTGTCGGTAGCAAAGATGCGATACAGTACTTATGATGTGGAGTTTTATGCTGTTGTACAAGCTATTAAACACTGGAGACACTATCTATTTCAGAAGGAGTTCGTTCTTTACACTGATCATGAAGCATTGAAGCATTTGCAAGGGCAAGACAAGATTTCAGCAAGACATGCATCGTGGATTGCATATCTGCAACAGTTTACTTTTGTTGTTAAACACAAGTCAGGGGTGACAAATCGTGTGGCTGATGCTTTGAGTAGGAGGAGTCATTTGTTGACTACACTGAAGGTTGAAGTAACGGGGTTTGAAATGTTGTCGGACTTATTTACTAATGACCCTTACGTTGCAGAACTTGTTGATAAAGTCAAGGAGGGAGAGACGGATGATTTCGTGATGGTAAATGGTTTTCTGTTCAAAGGGAATCGATTGTGCATACCGGAGGGTAGTTTGAGAATGAAAATTATCAAGGAATTACATGAAGAAGGGCATGTTGGAAGAGACCGTAGCTTACAGTTAATTTCACAATCCTACTTTTGGCCATCGATGAGGAAAGAAGTGGAGAGGTTTGTTGAAAGATGTCATATCTGTCAAGTTTCGAAAGGAACTGCGACTAATGCGGGTTTATATATGCCGTTACCGGTACCAACTAAACCATGGGTTGATGTGAGTATGGACTTCGTGTTGGGATTACCAAGGACACAGCGTGGTAACGATTCCATATATGTGGTGGTGGACAGATTTTCGAAGATGGCACATTTTCTTGCTTGTAAGAAGACGGCGGATGCTGTTCATGTTGCTCAGTTGTTTTTCAGAGAGATCTATCGACTTCATGGATTGCCAGAATCGATTGTGTCGGACAGGGATACTCGTTTTCTGAGTCATTTTTGGCTAAGTTTGTGGAAAATGGTGGGAACAAAGCTGAAGTTTAGTAGTGCTTATCACCCACAAACGGATGGACAGACTGAGGTGGTTAACAGATCATTGGGAAACTTGCTGAGGTGTCTTGTTCAAGATAATCTGAAGAGTTGGGATGTGAAGTTATGCCAGGCAGAATTTGCTCATAATCATGCTATGAATCGAAGTACTGGGTTCAGTCCATTTCAGATAGTATATTCGAGTTTGCCAAAGGGACCGTTGGATTTAACGGTAGTGCCACAATCAAAGAAGTCAGTTAAGAAAGCTGCTGATTTTGTTGAAGGGCTGACGGAATGTCATAAAATCGTTCAAGAACGATTAGAGAAAGCAAATGAGAAGTATAAACAATCTGCAGATTTGAAACGAAGGAGTGTTAAATTTCAGGAAGGTGATTTGGTTTATGCAGTGTTAACAAAAGATCGTTTTCCGGTAGGCGCTTACAATAAATTGAAAGCCCGGAAAATAGGTCCGGTGGAAGTTGTGAAGCGAATTAATGAAAATGCTTACAAATTGAAGCTACCAGATGATGTGTATACATCTGACGTGTTCAATGTCAAACATCTCGTACCGTATCACGGGGACGAGTTTGTTATGAAAGAAGAGAGTACAAATTCGAGGTCGAATTTTTCTCAACCTGGGGAGGATGATGCAGCCCAGGAAGAAGAAGTCATAGGTCGTGTACGACCTAACATGTTGGTAAGTTGGTTACGACCTAAGGAGGAGGCTAATGAACTAGGTTCTGGTAAAGAGTCACTAAAAGTTGAAGTTCTAAGTCGTATGCGACCTACCAGTTCCAAAGATCCCATGTTACGACCTAACAGACTAGGAAGTGCTGAGCTACGACCTAAGGGAGGTGCTGAGCCACGACCTAAAGCTACAGGAACAACAAATGATAAGTCGATGATGAGATACGACTTAGTTAAGTCGTCAAACCGACCTAACGAGTCACCCAGAGGAAAGGCAAAACAAATTGGTGAAGTATTAGGTCGTGAACGACCTAACGAGTCAGGAGTTAGGTCGCAAGGCTTAGGTCGTGAAGTTTCTGATGCCGCTTTTGTTTTAGGTCGCAAAGCTCTGGATGCCGTTGAATCTTACGCGAGTTAATCTCTACCGTTGAGTTCTTTAGGTCGCTGATATGGGATGCGCATGTTTTAAGTCGCGAAGCACGGGATACCGTTGATGTGTCTGCTGAGTTAACCTCTGCCTTTGATTTCCTTTAAACGTTGATTTGGAATGCCGCTAATATTTTTAAGTCGCTGAAGCTGGTGGACGTTGATTCTTCTACCGAGTTAATATCCGCCGTTGATGGAAGCTTGTGTCTTGTGTACATACTGTTAAGTCGTCAAGTCAGTGTTGTAACTGTTTGTTGTTAGGTCACTGCCGACCTATGCTAAGCCGCGTCTGTTCTAGGTCGCACCATTCTAGGTCGTAGGTCGTTGCCGACCTAAGTACTTGTATTTTCTTTGATGTTTTTGTCTGTTTGTTAAGTCGCTGAAGGCTTGTGAAGTTGTAACTGTTGAGTCGGAGTCTTTGTTAAGTCGTACGTCTTCTGGTAAGTCGTAGGTCGGAAGCTATAACTCGGAACCGACTTAATACTTGGGATATTTTTTGTTGTTTTTTTTTGTGTGAGTTGTAAAATGCCTATAAATAGGTCGAGACTCTCATTTGTAAAAGGTTGTTGAATATTGAATAAAATTCTCTTTTGATTGCTTTGTGCTTTCATTCAAATTGGTAGTTGAGTGTAATCTCCTATCTCCTCTTTCGGATAATCGAGTGCGCTCGATTCAACGATTGTTGTAACAACCCGAGTTTTTCTAACACGAAAAACCGGACCATTTGGGTAAAAAGAAGAGGTAGAAGAAGAAGAAAAATAGAAAACAACAACAGAATCTCACATACGCAGTGGAATAAAATATAATAGGTAATAACAGATCTTTACACAAAAAGAAATCTATTTCTGTTTACATATACATCATCCAAATACATCATCAGAGTACATCACATCAATATCATACAACTGGACAGTAATCATAACTTGTCCTCACAATCTGAATACACAGCGGAATATATAACTGAAATACGAAAGTACGTATCGCCATCCAGCTCCATAGCATCATTTCCTGTAATCTATAATACTCGGTCTGACCCGAGCATTATATAAAACAATACCCGAGTCAGTCTGGAAAACCAGCGTGAGAAAATCACACTCAAATTTATTATTAAAGTTTCAAAATCCTTTGGAAACAAAAGCATCTCGTAAGACCACGCCACAAATAAACATGTCGGGTTTTTACCTTACGATAGCTAAAACACTTTATATCAAAATCCTCTGATATTATAATAGTGTCTACAGAAAGTAAATAGAATCTAGCTGAAATGCTTGCATCTCACATTTCAACAATAGTTGGGCACAATCAAAACCGTACAGGCACGTAGGGAGAATGGATTTCCAACGAATGACTAGGCACTGGGGTACCACCTATCACAGTACGTGGCCTAGATCACCGTACCGAGGAGTACGCCCGCTCCCCTGCAACACAAGGCCGGAACCATCCCTTACTGGATGATCCCGAATAAAATCACCCCACGGTTGGGATCAGCAACCGCACCACTAAGCCGAAATAAAAAGGGACATCTAGACAGGGATGACCTTACCCTCCAGTGGGAGCTACCCACGAAGCCTTGCTGCATAACCCCTGATTTTCAGTCATTCCCGGTTGATGAGGTTCGAGGCTAAACGATACCTTTTAGAGAACATATCCCTTAGAATGCCCATCGTCCGCTGACGATGTTTCGCAAGCATTCGTCCATACAAGTCTGTCCTGGGTTTGAACGGAACCGAAGGCACTACTCCTACTACATCCATTTTGGAAATATCCTCAGGATTAGTAGCGACAAGCCCTTGCACTTCACTGCTCCATCTTCGACTCCGAAATCGTTACACGAAACGTACAAACCGGATCGAAGTGGTATTCGAGTCTCCAGACCTAGAATCCCGGTATACGGAAACTCGATCCCGGTCTCTTCGAAACGATCAGCGCATTTGGCCAATATTGATAGTCGGTTATTTAACTATCAATTAACATCCACAAGCAACCATCACACAATAAATAATTTCCCACATTATTTATTTACCCAAATATCTTTCCAAGATATATTTCCAAATTTTCAAACTCCTTTTGAAAACAATTTCAAACAGTTTCCGCTTACGGAATACATTTCCAAATATTTATTTCCTCTGAAACACCAAGTACAAAACACTTAGATTTTAAAATAATCTTAAAACACTTTACTATAAATATACTTAATAATATTGAAATTTAAAAAAAACTACTTTAATACCTTAACAAAATATATACTTAAGAAATATTTAAAATGAAACCACTTTACAAATATAAACTAAATTTCTATTTTTAAAATATAATACCAAATCACTTTTATATAATTACTACAATAATAGATCTTTGAAAATACTACTTTAGGCTTTAACATTTAGAAATAATAGATTCTCTAAAATATGCTTTTTAAACCATATTAAAACTTTTAACTTATATTTAAAATTGCTTTTGAAAAACATACTTGGCTATCCAGATAAATACACTTCTCTTCACATCTTTTAATAATAAATCAACATTTATTTTTAAACCAATTCATATTCCTTTTATAAATTCCCACCTTGAATTTTATATTTCAAATATCCTCTGATATTCCATTTTACTTTATAAACCCAGTTTATATCTCCAAAATCTCATTTCTCTTTAAATTTCAAATCCCAAAATATTTAAATCAAATTTATAATTGATTTCCCAATTTATTTTACTTTGAAATAAATTCCTTTACTTAATCCATTTATTTCCAAATTCATTAACTTCCAGATTTTATTTCTCATTATGATTTAAAATCTTTAAACCGAAACACAAGTTTCAGATTTCCCAATTTCCTTCTCTTTTTAATTACATTTAAACATTGAATTAAAATAAATTTTTATCCCTTTAAATAACATCACATAAGTCTTCTTTAAATTCAACATTTCTCTATTTATTCAAAATTCCTCTTTTCCATATTTAATTTATTCGAATTCACTAGAATTACTTAACTTAATTTTACTCTTTTATATTTTCCAAAAATCCAATTCAATTGCTTTTGATAACTCATTATACTAGGAAATTCAATCCAACCAGATTATCCAATATAAATTATCACAGGATAACAACAATCATATCACAGAATATTTAAACAAAAATTAAATATTTTGAGGAATCCAGTTGGATCCCTCCAACCTGTTTCCCTGCATCCACAGACGTTAGCACAATACCAATTCCACTTCAAGGTGGAATATCGCGGTACATGGGTTTATAAAATATCATCCGCTATTATGCGGCGCATAGGGTCTCATCCGCTATATAATGCGGGAATATCAACAACTCCAATATATACATATGCCAATATATATATATTGGTATATACTACTATATATAGTATAGCATATTCAATCAATGCAACCATTCAATCAATTATTTAAATTTAACCATTTAAATTTAAATCTAACTGAGTGAGATTAACTCACCTTTGCCCTTAAATTCCAGTCCGATCCAAAACTGGCTATTTCCTTCCCCATTTTAGACCTAGTACAGACATTTGATGAATTTATTAATATTCAAACCAACGAATAATTTAAATTTTCTTTTAATAAATTTAATTTAATTTAATTAACTAATAATTCGTATTTTTAAATCAATTCATAGATTTCAAAAATCAAATTTTCACATGAACTTCCACAAATTCGAAATTCCTATATTTCCAACCTTGTCTATATATATATCTTGTTTACATATACATATTGAACCTTATAAACAAAATTCATATTACCATTTAAAATTCTATTTTCCAAATTATATGTATATACATCTTTTCTTAATTTACCTCTAATTCTAATTTAATTAAAACAGAATTGACTTTATATTTAAAACTGTTTCTCTATATAATTTAAATAGATATGCATATATACTTACTGCATATATGAATATATGTCCTTTGTATACAAATTAATGAATTTTAAATTGAAACAGACTATTACCTTACTGTAAAAACTGCATATATTAAATCAAATAAAAAGAAATTACCCAAGCCCAAATCGCTGAATCGCCTCCTTGCTGACCTCGTCGTCAAGCTACCCCTAGTCTCGTCCTCGAAATACGTCAGCAACCCTTGACACGCGAAACCCCACTGGACTCCAATACCTCGCCGCGGCTCTCACGAACGTCGCCTGACTTCGAACCACACGTGTGTGCGAACGCGACTCCACACCCCAAATCCTAGCTGCTGTCATCTCCATCTTCCATCTGAAATCGCCTCACTGATGTCGTTTGCGATGCCGACCGCGATACCCCCTTCCATCCCAGTGCGCCTCGCCTTGCCCCCATAACGGTCGCAACCCCAAGCCCTAATTGCAACCTTCCTCCGATAACAGCGAAAACACTAGACTCGACGTGCCTCCCCTTCCACCCTCGTCGATTCGAATCATGACTTCCACAAATACTCGAACGAGAATTCATTCGATTAAGAGAGTTTGGGCGCGACTGATATACTTTGAACTTCGAACGAAAGGAATGACATGATTTTGAAAAGAGGGGAAAAGAATAGGGATGGAACGAATTTTAACTCTGTATTTCTTAAGAGAGGACGCAGGTTATACCAGGGAGAACACGTGTTTTGAACTGCCTTGCGTGTCTGCATAGGCTTGTTACAGGTGTTGAGAAATGAAAGCAAAAAGCACTGATGGGAGATATATCGACCAGTTAAAATATTAAATTTCCGATTAAATTTCAGCGCGTTTACATTCCGTACGATCACACGACAACTCCAATACTATGAAAATTGAAATCCAATAATAATACAATATTACGGATCCAATGGAACTGATTTCGCTGAATTCCGAGACTGTGCCTCGGACGGCTATTTTTAAATTTAATTTCAACGATATATTTTTAAAATTGAACAAAACTCTTTTAAAATTCCATTTTAAAAGTTCTATCATCTTCAGTATTAACAATATAAATTTTCTGAACCTTTGAATTATTTTTAACAGGCTTAAAATCAAGATTCAATATTTTACCCAATCCCGATAATTAAATTTAATAATTAATTATCCAAATAAATACTGTATATTAGAAATTATAGTTAAAATTTAACCACCGGATATTTAAAATAAATTAAATATTCACATTTCAAATATACAAAAATTCCGGGTCGTCACATTCCTCCCCCCTTAAAAGAATTTCGTCCCCGAAATTACTAGTTAGGAAGAATGATTCAATCCCCATTAACTATTTCCCAAATTCAAACAGTTTTAACAATACCCAAACAATCTTTTATTAATGATACACTAATCATCTTTTAACTTCCCAAACTTATTCATAAGTTCAACCCATACCACCTACTTATCCATTCAAATTTAAATTTGAATTCAAATTTTAACTTATCAAAATTTCTCAAAATTTTTCTAACTCCCTAAATTTCCGAAAAATTTCGCCAGCGTCTCCTTTGCGCGGCTAGCTCGGTACTACTACAAAATGGCTCTACGGCCTCCCAATCTCAAAAAGAAAACAAAACGCCAAGTGGCTGGATCAAAAACCCAATCAAATTTCATATAGAAATTCAAATACATACCTTTTGTCGGACCATTAAATTTTATCCTCTAAAATCAAAAATCCCAATCTATCCGTTGCTTTTATACACCTGTATATCCTTCTAAGCAATAATATTCAATCACAATCCCAAAGTCATTTTATCGACTTCTTTACAAATTTTCAATATTTGCTTTACTTAAGCCCGTACGATGCACATATATCATCCGTACGCAATATCACATTCGATTGCTCAATCGATCACACAATTCCACTTCCGAACTAGTATCGTCCACCCGACTTCCTAGTGCGGACTCAGATCTGGTTTCTTGATCAGAAACCGTTATTCTCCTTGCATAGCCACAAACTATGATAGAGAATATCCAGAATCAATCAACAATCCATATCCAGGCTCGCCGTCGAAAATCGAGTGAAAAATCCTAATTCGGATCAATAAAACTATCTCGAAATTCTGTGTTCGACATCTGGACCAAATAGCTATGCGAATAAAATAATATACGTACATCTTACGTATAAATTTCAATTGATTATCAGTTATATCAATTCTCTTTTATTCACATTCATTTTGATTTTGATTGTTATTCACTTATCCACAATCATCCATTTCACAACTTCAGTTTTAGTCTTCATTCAACTATTCACTTAGTATATATATTTTTTTTCCCAAAATTACTAAGTATATTTCCAATACCAATTTTTCTTAAGAATTTCATTCTTCAATTCTTAAGGTCATATAAATTTTCTTATATTTATTTACTACTTCACCACTGAAGTGTATATATTCAAATTGAACTCCCATTTCATATGAATTCCAACTTACTTCAATTTACTACTTCATTTCAAATATAAATACTTATTCCACACTTTCATTCAGATTTTCATTTCTAATAGTTAAATTTTTTTTTCTTAAATTCAATTCATCTCCAACTTCCAAAAATTGAATTTTATTTAGCTCGAAAACAATCCAAGTTAACTCATTCAATAACTATTTCTCAACTTATTTAAACCACTTCTCTGTTTGAGTTCAGTTTCCTTTCAACATTTACTTAAGTCAATAACTTAAGTTTATTTTCCATTCAATCAACCCTTTAAAGTTTTATTTCCATCTTTCATTTGATTCTTATTTAATCAAATTCCATCCATTTATTTATTTAATATAAGTGGTTCATTCACTCAATTATTATGAATTTTATTTTCCATACTCAATTCATCTGGAATTATTTTATTAATAACCAGGCCATTTCCAATTTATTTTCACTTATTTGGATTTCATTCGCAATCCAAACCATCACTATGTTAATCCAATTTCATTAACTAATTTATTATCTCATTAGTTCCTTCGCTGGTTAAAATTAAATACTTGCTTTTTAATTCCAAATATCACTTCACTTAATTTTCTTAAGTTCAATTTATTTTATAATTCAAGTTTGGATCTATTTAAAAATTAAGATTGCTCATCTTAGTCGTTTCCATTTGATAATTACAATTTCAAATTATAACTCTTAATGGTTCAAAGAAATGAATTCCCATTTATGACTTACAATTTTATTTCTATTCCTAAGTTTTAACTTACTTGCTAAAGACCTGGGACTATTCATTTAAGTCCATTTCATCTTTATAATCAAATTTCAAATTATTATACTTAAGAACTTAAGAATATGAATTTCTTTACATAATTATAAGCATTTTACATTACCTTTATATCCAATTCAATTCAACTTCAACTTACTTACATTTAATTCAATTCCAATTCTCAATTTTTATTTAACTTATCTTAAGTTAAATTCAAATATATTTTATTCACCTTCATATACTCGAATTAAATTTTTAATTCCAGGATACACATTTATACGAGTTTTACAATTCATTCACCTTCAAGTTCTCTAACTCTTTTATCTACCAACTTATTTTACTCATTGAGTTAATTTCATCTCATAATTATAATCCCAGAATTTAACTTTCATTCCTTTCTTATTTCAATCAACTTCATTCTATACTTTATATTGTTGATTCATTTAAATTTCCACATTTAAATTTTAAATAGAATTTCCAGAATCCAATTGCCCGGTTTTATTTCAAAACCAACCCAATTCACAATCATTTCCAATTTAAAACAGTTTGGTAGCAATTTCTCTTTGGAAACTCGAAAATAGACATCGATGATGCTGCAGTCATCACCGAAATTATTTTCCAGCGACCCAAAAGAGAATTTAATGCTTTTATCACTCTAAACATTTCAAACATTTTTAAATCCCAAATCCCACCAAATTTCAATTCAATTTCAAAAATATTCATGAAATAATATCACTATTATTTCCCCAAAACCTTTAAAAACTATTTTTAAATCCAAAGGAATTTAAATCTTTCCCAAAACTTCAAATTCAAAATCCATTATATCCAAACATTACTCTGGAATTCTATCACAGTTTATTTCAAGTTATAAGTCACATTTACAATTTCATTTGTTTATGAATTTATCTCATTTGATTATAAATCACATTTGTAATTCACATTTGTATATAAAGTTTATCTCAATTTATAAATTTCATTTATAGTCTATATTTCAAATTCCATTTTGTTATATAAATTTATTCTTTCATCTTTGGTTATACTTTTTTCCAATTTCTGATTCAATTTTTACACAATGATGATAATAATTTAATACCATCACTTTCTAACAACCAAGCAACCAAATATATAATTTACAAAAGTTATCCTTTTATATATAAAAATAATTTGGGCAAAATTATTTCATTCACCCTATTTAAAACAATATTGTGTCGAACTGTTCTATTCAAGTGTTTAGAAACCCCTTCGATACAGTTGTCCAGACTGTGCCGACGAAGGTTCATATGCCACTCAATAAATCAACCAACACAATATAAAACTATTTTATATTCACTAACAAATACGCGCTCATATCTATTAGTACTCTCAAAATTCCCACCAGAGCCAAGGTTATCGCTAGCCTAAGCTCTGATACCACTGTAACAACCCGAGTTTTTCTAACACGAAAAACCGGACCATTTGGGTAAAAAGAAGAGGTAGAAGAAGAAGAAAAATAGAAAACAACAACAGAATCTCACATACGCAGTGGAATAAAATATAATAGGTAATAACAGATCTTTACACAAAAAGAAATCTATTTCTGTTTACATATACATCATCCAAATACATCATCAGAGTACATCACATCAATATCATACAACTGGACAGTAATCATAACTTGTCCTCACAATCTGAATACACAGTGGAATATATAACTCAAATACGAAAGTACGTATCGCCATCCAGCTCCATAGCATCATTTCCTGTAATCTATAATACTCGGTCTGACCCGAGCATTATATAAAACAATACCCGAGTCAGTCTGGAAAACCAGCATGAGAAAATCACACTCAAATTTATTATTAAAGTTTCAAAATCCTTTGGAAACAAAAGCATCTCGTAAGACCACGCCACAAATAAACATGTCGGGTTTTTACCTTACGATAGCTAAAACACTTTATATCAAAATCCTCTGATATTATAATAGTGTCTACAGAAAGTAAATAGAATCTAGCTGAAATGCTTGCATCTCACATTTCAACAATAGTTGGGCACAATCAAAACCGTACAGGCACGTAGGGAGAATGGATTTCCAACGAATGACTAGGCACTGGGGTACCACCTATCACAGTACGTGGCCTAGATCACCGTACCGAGGAGTACGCCCGCTCCCCTGCAACACAAGGCCGGAACCATCCCTTACTGGATGATCCCGAATAAAATCACCCCACGGTTGGGATCAGCAACCGCACCACTAAGCCGAAATAAAAAGGGACATCTAGACAGGGATGACCTTACCCTCCAGTGGGAGCTACCCACGAAGCCTTGCTGCATAACCCCTGATTTTCAGTCATTCCCGGTTGATGAGTGTAATAGCCCGCTTTTCCGTACCCCTTGAATAGACACTAATCTCCATCTATTTACTCAAGGTGAATGAAAAACCGAACCATTAGGGTTTTAAAAGAAGAGGTAGAAGAAAAGATAGAAGAAAAGAGAAAGAAGAAACAATATCAGAATCTCACATATCGCAGCGGAACAATATATAATAAATAAATGAATAATCTTTAAAACAAAGAACTATATCATTTTATACATACATCAATCATCAGAGTCAATAAACAACAATGGACAGTTATATAAACTTGTCCTCATACAGAATACACAGCGGAATAAATACCATCAGATACAAATACTACATCTCGCCATCCAGCTTGCTTCCAAAGCTCCAGAATATCCAGAATATCCTGATAATATAACTCTAGGCTGCCCGTGTGGAAATTTGTGGGCACCCAGAGTTTAGAAGGGAAACAATAAACTCCGAGTCAGTCATGGTGACTGGTGTGAGATCGTAAAACAGTTATTTTTCACAAAGAAAATAAAACAAATTCGCAATGCTTTTGGAAAATGAGACTACCATAAGACCTCCCACCACACACACAATGCAAACGCAGAATTGGAGGAGATTTCTTCTTATGATAGTCAAAGATGCTTACTACGCAAAAATCAAATTCTTTTTGATATTATTATTGGTGCATAGTGTAGAAAACATTTCGAAAGTATAATATTAATCTTAGCCAACATACGACCAGTATCGTATGCCTACTATAGCTACCATCTAAACAGTGGTGGCCACCGTACGTAAATGGCAGGTTCTACAACTAATACCGTACAAGGTTCGTATTGGAGTTTGGATTTCCAACAAATGGTCAGGCTAAGGAACTTCCTTTCCTTCTGCCGAATAGGATCGCCTCTGGCTGGACGTCCCGAGAGACAAACTGCTCTCTGCCAAACAAGGCCGGGTTACCCCTGTAACAGGTAACTCACGAATATGTCATCACCCGGTCCTTTGGGACCTTTATCCGAGCGCTCGATATCCAACATCACACATCATAAAGAAAGTGTATCCACATGAGTAAGTATCTGGGCTCCATACCATGATACCACCCCTTTCCAGAAGGAAATGACATACCCTAAAGGGCGCGACCCTCATAACCTTGCCGCAACATTCCTGTTTCGACCATTTCCGGGGTGTGAGGCTCGACGAAGTCTCGTCCACAAAGCTACGCTTTCTCAAAAAGCCCTGCTTCGGGTCCAACAAAATGATCAACCTATGATCACAAAGATATAAGATCAAACAAATGATCATATCACAAATGATCAAACACTGATCATTTTACCGCAACACTCAGTATGCCACGTTACCAAATTGGGAATGTATCGCTGATAAATTTCAACTACATAACCTCTGAGCTCGTACGTCTCAGAGAAGGGTGTTAAGCTAAGAGAATAAATTCTCCGCCACCAACAGAAATGTATTTGAAAGAAATCAGCTTTACATCTCAAATTGTAACGTCAGACACACAATCCATACAAGTCTGTTCCGGGATCGAACAGAACCGAAGGCACTTCTCACGAAGCCCTTGCACATCCGGATAATTTTCAATCACGTCGGGACTTCCCGTCACTAAGGATGATAAAACCTCTAAACCGGAGATCAGCCGATGTAGAGTAACTCGACGGTAATCCTTCCGTTTTCAAAAATATCCGGTCTTCAACACCGGTCTTCGAATGCAATTCATAACGACGTATCACATATTCGGAATGGGTTATACGACCCCATGGTCCTTTCCCGGTTAACCCGAATAGTGAGCGCTTATTCAAAAATAAGTGTGGCATTCAAATTCATCCAATTCACAACAAATACCTATCTAAAGGTAATTATTGATAGTCGGTTATTTAACTATCAATAAAGATGCGCAACATCATCAGATTCCAAATAATTTTCCCAAATTATTTTATCTTCCAAAATATCTTTTACTAGATATAAAATTTCCACACTTAACCATTTGAAAACAATTTCAAATCAATTCCCACATTTCATTTTATCTTTGAAGATAAAATCTCAAAACAGTTCATTTCATATTGGAAAAGCATTTCCAAACTTATTTAAAAAAAATAAGTATTTTACAAATCATTTATTTTCAACATTTGAAAATATTCGATATACTTAAATCAATATTAAGTATAAATTTCAATCTTTAAGGAAATCATTCTCTATAACAACATCAATTTGAGTCAAAACGAATGTTGCGTAAAACATCGTTACGACGACTCAAAATCACTAGTATAGGGATTCGAATTTAGATAGATATATAAATCCCAATACTACATTAAAACCATTTCCTTTCGGAAATCATTTACTATAACAACAGTGTTATAGTCCATCATTTCCTTATTCTCTCGAAAACGTCTATTTCAACAAGAACTGTTGAAATCTATGCTTTCGATTCACAATACATTTTAAAACATCTTTAAAATGTTTAACTTCATTTTTAATATCACTTCTTCAAAAATGAATCCATTTATTTTAGAATTATATTCGCTGTCCAAAATCGCGAATATGTCTTCTTTAACATTTTAATTTATCAAATCCAATTGATTTCGAATTTATAAAACAACGTTTATAAATCCTATTTCTATTTCCTAACGACTTCAATTTAATAAATCTTCTTTATTACCAATTTGATCTATAAATCTTCTTTAACGACCTATTCAATTCACAATTCAATTTTTCTACCACAATCCATATTATAAGTTAAATACTTATAATTTCATTTATTCCACAAAAATCATTTTCCATTTATAAGTTCACAAATTTTAAATTTCATTTATTTATAAATTCTTAAAAAATTCATTTTAACACTTAAAAAAAACTCGTTTTATAATACCAACATTTTTAATTTATAAAGTGTCAACCTTATAAACCTTTTAAATAAACCGTTTATAATATTTTTTAAAAATCTCAACTTAAACCATTTTATAAATCAATCAACTGTTATTCCAAAAATCACTTTAAAAGTCCTTTTTTTAATTAAAAGTCGTTATTTTTAAAACTTGAATCCGATGATGCAACAGCACCAATCAGTCCATCACAACAGTCAATATCATATATCAATATGATAACAGAATATATATCAATATCTGTAAATAAGTAAATACGGTGAGGAATCCAGTCGGATCCCTCCAACCTGTTTCCCTGCATCCACAGATGTTAGCACAATACCAATTCCGCTCCAGTACGGAATTATCGCGGTATATAGGTTTTTATAAATCCGCTTACTAACGGCGCAATAGGGTCTCATCCGCTATACGAGGCGGGAAATCATCAATCCAATATATACATATGCCAATATGTATATATTGCTATATATATAGATATATATCCTACTATATCTAATAGCACATTCAAACAGTCAATCAATAAATAACTGCAAAAATTCCACATTCAATTTGAGTGAGAAGATCTCACCGTGATTTCAATAACAGTCGTAGCGGGTTATTTTCGGATAAAACTAAACAGACGTTTAATTTTACCCAAAATTTTCATTGACTCCAATCGACTCCAAACCAATTGCATCACGTAGTATTCGCGAATACGATTCCAACGCTTCCAGTTCCGTAACAATCTGATAATGTAAGTGCAAGTTACGAATTTTTAAAGTTCGAACAAGATTTAAAACAAACAATATTTTATATTTTTATTTATTTAATATTCACCAAAAGAAAACGTGGCCCGCTCCCTTTCTTCCTCCCTCTCGTACGCGAAACACTCCAGGTCTTCACGTTCAAACCTACCCATCAGCCGCCTCTTCACGTGAATCATCACCATCCCCACGAGCCACCAGACGTCGATCAAGATATGCCATTTTGAAGCTCGCAAGCCCCCCTGCCCACGGCCAGAGGCCGGTCACGCTCGACACCCCCAAGCCCCCTAGAAACGCGTGCGAACGCAACACCTTCAAGCTCCAATTGCCGTCAAACAGCTTCGCCTATGACCATCTCAGCCGTTGAATATGTAGAGCTCACTGGCCTCTACAATTTCCTAGTTGAAAGTTTGTGAAATTATTGAGTGGATTGGAAGATAAAATGGGAAGAAGATCGTTGCTTTCTGGCCGTTTGTTTTAATGGTGGCGGCTACGAAGAAGATAGCTAGGGTTTCTCAAAATTGAAGGGGGTGGGTTGCTTTTATAGAGAACCGACGAACACTATTCATTTCTAAATTTCCGAACTCCGATTTACGTGCGGTAAATGGCGTTTCTGGGGTTTATCCCGCGTTCCGAACGTAATGGAATAGGTTTCGGAAGCTAATTCGATTGTCTGTACGAGATACGGAGAAAAACGATCAATTTAAATTAAACCGATTTAAATCGATTTCGAGGCGTTTTGGCTTGCCCCGAACAAACGGTAAATCCAAAATTTACGAAATTTGAAACCATGCAATAATTTCACATTACGGATCCGATGAAACTGGTTTCGTCGAAATCCGAAACCGTTTGAAAAATGACTATTTTAACTCGACGATTTAAAATTAAAACGATATCGATGCGTTTCGAGCTGCCACGGTCAAACGACAACTCCGATTGATACGAAAATTGAAATCCGATAATAACTAACCATTACGGATCCAATGGAACTGGTCTCGTCCAATTCTGAGACTGTTCGAAAATTGACTATTTTTCAGTCGATAATTAAATATTAAAATATTCGATTTTCACAGATTAATTCTAAATTCGATTCTGAAAGTTCTATAACCTTTCTATAACTCCAGTATGATTAAATAAAATTTTCCAAATCGTTTTCAGTCATATTTAATCCAGATTTCAAGCAAGTCTGGAATTTCAAACAATTAAATATCGATTTAATTGTCAAATTAAATCCAATATTCGAAAAATAAATCATTTGACTTCTTAATTCCACTTATTAATATTTAAAATCAATTAAATATTCGAATTTTAATTATCTAAAATTCTGGGTCGTTACAGACTTCCCCCCTTAAAAGAATTTCGTCCTCGAAATTACAAGTTAGGAAAAAAAATGGTCCTTAACTCGTCTACTATTTTCCACAATCTAATAGTTTTATCACTTTTCAAACGGATCTTCCTACTAAAGATTCGTTATCATCTCAACTAACTTTCCAACTTAAATTTTAAGTTTCAAACAACATTGTTTAACTTCTAAATTCAAATTCGAGTTTAAATTCAATTTTAAACTTTTAAATTTTTTCTCAAAATTTTCTAACGCCCTAAATTTCCGAAAAATTTCGCCAGCGTCTCCTTTGCGCGGCTAATACGGTACGACTACAAAACGTCCCTACGGACTCTCAGATTTCAAAAAGAAAAAGAAAAAGCCAAGCGGCTAGAGAAGAAATCAGCAAATCTCATATAGAAATTTAAAATACATACCTTTTTCGAGCAATTCAATTTTATCTTCGAAATTAAATTCCAATTCCTTTCATATACCTGTATATCCTACTAGCCATTATATCTAGTTATAACATTCAAACCAATTTGCAAATTCCATTACAAAATTTTCAACACTTACTTCATATACATATTCACTTTACTATTGAAGTTACATACTCATTATCATTAAATTTTACATTTCAAATTTCATTTGAATTCAATTCACAATTCCAATCTAATTTGGATTCGGTTTATCTTCTGAATATTGAATTTTATCAGCTTCCATTCATTTGTTTCCAATTAGTTTACATTTACTAATTTACATTCATGTTGGTTCATTTTCAATTTGAATTTAATCACATAGCTTTCCAATTTGCTAATTCAATTTCATTAATACTTAATGAATTTATACACAATCAACTAACAATCAAATAACAACCAATGTATATTCAACACAACCAAATTATAAATTTTACATTCGATTTGGTTCAACACTTTTAAATTAAATTGACTTCCATTCGATTTATTTAATTTCTCAACTTCATTAGCTTTTAATGAATTAACACTTATATTCATTATTTCATATCAATACTTTACATTAGATTGATTAACATCCAATCCATTTATTTATTCAATTGCTAATTCATTTTAACAAATACAATTGAATTTCATATAACTCAAGTTCACATTCATTTAATAAATTCACTTTATTAATTTCTTTGATATCAAAATAAATTTCACTTCAACATCACTTAAGTTATTTCCCATTTCAAACATCATTTGTTCAACTTAACTTAAGTTTCCACTTATAAATCCAATTCAGATTTTGTTTTTCTTAACAAAATTCATTTAACCTTTTACCAAAATCAAATTTCATCAATCATTCAAATTTATATCACATTTGACTTTCTTTTAGTTAAATTTCACATCATATTTCATTATGCTACTCAAATTCATTAACTTTACCAAAGTTAAATCTATTATCTCATATCATAAGTATAAATCTTATTCCACTTATATTTATCACTTTACAACTTGGATTTTAAATCAAATTTGTTTATCACAACAAATACTTCAATTTCCAATTTACTATGGGTAGCAAATCAATCACACAGAAACTCGAAAATGATACTGATGATGCTGCAGTCATCACCGTACTATTTCCTAGTAACAATAGTGAATTCAGTGCTTTAAATTCTTTCAAAAATTTCCTTTTATTCATAAATCACATTACAAATCTTTTACTTATAAAATTTCACTATTTATATATAAGATTATTTTACCATTGTAAATCATATCAATTATAACTTCACCCTTTATAATTCATTCTTTTATACAATTTACTCTTTCACAATTGTTATTTTAATTCAACTTATTCAAACAATCTTAACAATCAATTCATATACACTTTAACACTAAAAAATTATTTCTTTATATATAAAATATAATCGAGGTAAAATTATTCCATTTACCCAATTTAAAACAATATCGTGCCGAATTGTTCTGAACAAGTGTTTAGAGATTCCTATCGATAGAGTTGTACGGACAATACCGACCAGAATCCATATACCACTCAACAAACCAATCATCACAATATAAAACAATTTTATATTCACTAACAAATACGCACTCATATCTATTATTACACTCAAACTCATTCTAGAGTACTGCTGACTCTATCTCTAATGAGTAACACCCAACAGAGCAGGGTTGTCGCTTAACCATATGCTCTGATACCAAATGTAATAGCCCGCTTTTCCGTACCCCTTGAATAGACACTAATCTCCATCTATTTACTCAAGGTGAATGAAAAACCGAACCATTAGGGTTTTAAAAGAAGAGGTAGAAGAAAAGATAGAAGAAAAGAGAAAGAAGAAACAATATCAGAATCTCACATATCGCAGCGGAACAATATATAATAAATAAATGAATAATCTTTAAAACAAAGAACTATATCATTTTATACATACATCAATCATCAGAGTCAATAAACAACAATGGACAGTTATATAAACTTGTCCTCATACAGAATACACAGCGGAATAAATACCATCAGATACAAATACTACATCTCGCCATCCAGCTTGCTTCCAAAGCTCCAGAATATCCAGAATATCCTGATAATATAACTCTAGGCTGCCCGTGTGGAAATTTGTGGGCACCCAGAGTTTAGAAGGGAAACAATAAACTCCGAGTCAGTCATGGTGACTGGTGTGAGATCGTAAAACAGTTATTTTTCACAAAGAAAATAAAACAAATTCGCAATGCTTTTGGAAAATGAGACTACCATAAGACCTCCCACCACACACACAATGCAAACGCAGAATTGGAGGAGATTTCTTCTTATGATAGTCAAAGATGCTTACTACGCAAAAATCAAATTCTTTTTGATATTATTATTGGTGCATAGTGTAGAAAACATTTCGAAAGTATAATATTAATCTTAGCCAACATACGACCAGTATCGTATGCCTACTATAGCTACCATCTAAACAGTGGTGGCCACCGTACGTAAATGGCAGGTTCTACAACTAATACCGTACAAGGTTCGTATTGGAGTTTGGATTTCCAACAAATGGTCAGGCTAAGGAACTTCCTTTCCTTCTGCCGAATAGGATCGCCTCTGGCTGGACGTCCCGAGAGACAAACTGCTCTCTGCCAAACAAGGCCGGGTTACCCCTGTAACAGGTAACTCACGAATATGTCATCACCCGGTCCTTTGGGACCTTTATCCGAGCGCTCGATATCCAACATCACACATCATAAAGAAAGTGTATCCACATGAGTAAGTATCTGGGCTCCATACCATGATACCACCCCTTTCCAGAAGGAAATGACATACCCTAAAGGGCGCGACCCTCATAACCTTGCCGCAACATTCCTGTTTCGACCATTTCCGGGGTGTGAGGCTCGACGAAGTCTCGTCCACAAAGCTACGCTTTCTCAAAAAGCCCTGCTTCGGGTCCAACAAAATGATCAACCTATGATCACAAAGATATAAGATCAAACAAATGATCATATCACAAATGATCAAACACTGATCATTTTACCGCAACACTCAGTATGCCACGTTACCAAATTGGGAATGTATCGCTGATAAATTTCAACTACATAACCTCTGAGCTCGTACGTCTCAGAGAAGGGTGTTAAGCTAAGAGAATAAATTCTCCGCCACCAACAGAAATGTATTTGAAAGAAATCAGCTTTACATCTCAAATTGTAACGTCAGACACACAATCCATACAAGTCTGTTCCGGGATCGAACAGAACCGAAGGCACTTCTCACGAAGCCCTTGCACATCCGGATAATTTTCAATCACGTCGGGACTTCCCGTCACTAAGGATGATAAAACCTCTAAACCGGAGATCAGCCGATGTAGAGTAACTCGACGGTAATCCTTCCGTTTTCAAAAATATCCGGTCTTCAACACCGGTCTTCGAATGCAATTCATAACGACGTATCACATATTCGGAATGGGTTATACGACCCCATGGTCCTTTCCCGGTTAACCCGAATAGTGAGCGCTTATTCAAAAATAAGTGTGGCATTCAAATTCATCCAATTCACAACAAATACCTATCTAAAGGTAATTATTGATAGTCGGTTATTTAACTATCAATAAAGATGCGCAACATCATCAGATTCCAAATAATTTTCCCAAATTATTTTATCTTCCAAAATATCTTTTACTAGATATAAAATTTCCACACTTAACCATTTGAAAACAATTTCAAATCAATTCCCACATTTCATTTTATCTTTGAAGATAAAATCTCAAAACAGTTCATTTCATATTGGAAAAGCATTTCCAAACTTATTTAAAAAAAATAAGTATTTTACAAATCATTTATTTTCAACATTTGAAAATATTCGATATACTTAAATCAATATTAAGTATAAATTTCAATCTTTAAGGAAATCATTCTCTATAACAACATCAATTTGAGTCAAAACGAATGTTGCGTAAAACATCGTTACGACGACTCAAAATCACTAGTATAGGGATTCGAATTTAGATAGATATATAAATCCCAATACTACATTAAAACCATTTCCTTTCGGAAATCATTTACTATAACAACAGTGTTATAGTCCATCATTTCCTTATTCTCTCGAAAACGTCTATTTCAACAAGAACTGTTGAAATCTATGCTTTCGATTCACAATACATTTTAAAACATCTTTAAAATGTTTAACTTCATTTTTAATATCACTTCTTCAAAAATGAATCCATTTATTTTAGAATTATATTCGCTGTCCAAAATCGCGAATATGTCTTCTTTAACATTTTAATTTATCAAATCCAATTGATTTCGAATTTATAAAACAACGTTTATAAATCCTATTTCTATTTCCTAACGACTTCAATTTAATAAATCTTCTTTATTACCAATTTGATCTATAAATCTTCTTTAACGACCTATTCAATTCACAATTCAATTTTTCTACCACAATCCATATTATAAGTTAAATACTTATAATTTCATTTATTCCACAAAAATCATTTTCCATTTATAAGTTCACAAATTTTAAATTTCATTTATTTATAAATTCTTAAAAAATTCATTTTAACACTTAAAAAAAACTCGTTTTATAATACCAACATTTTTAATTTATAAAGTGTCAACCTTATAAACCTTTTAAATAAACCGTTTATAATATTTTTTAAAAATCTCAACTTAAACCATTTTATAAATCAATCAACTGTTATTCCAAAAATCACTTTAAAAGTCCTTTTTTTAATTAAAAGTCGTTATTTTTAAAACTTGAATCCGATGATGCAACAGCACCAATCAGTCCATCACAACAGTCAATATCATATATCAATATGATAACAGAATATATATCAATATCTGTAAATAAGTAAATACGGTGAGGAATCCAGTCGGATCCCTCCAACCTGTTTCCCTGCATCCACAGATGTTAGCACAATACCAATTCCGCTCCAGTACGGAATTATCGCGGTATATAGGTTTTTATAAATCCGCTTACTAACGGCGCAATAGGGTCTCATCCGCTATACGAGGCGGGAAATCATCAATCCAATATATACATATGTCAATATGTATATATTGCTATATATATAGATATATATCCTACTATATCTAATAGCACATTCAAACAGTCAATCAATAAATAACTGCAAAAATTCCACATTCAATTTGAGTGAGAAGATCTCACCGTGATTTCAATAACAGTCGTAGCGGGTTATTTTCGGATAAAACTAAACAGACGTTTAATTTTACCCAAAATTTTCATTGACTCCAATCGACTCCAAACCAATTGCATCACGTAGTATTCGCGAATACGATTCCAACGCTTCCAGTTCCGTAACAATCTGATAATGTAAGTGCAAGTTACGAATTTTTAAAGTTCGAACAAGATTTAAAACAAACAATATTTTATATTTTTATTTATTTAATATTCACCAAAAGAAAACGTGGCCCGCTCCCTTTCTTCCTCCCTCTCGTACGCGAAACACTCCAGGTCTTCACGTTCAAACCTACCCATCAGCCGCCTCTTCACGTGAATCATCACCATCCCCACGAGCCACCAGACGTCGATCAAGATATGCCATTTTGAAGCTCGCAAGCCCCCCTGCCCACGGCCAGAGGCCGGTCACGCTCGACACCCCCAAGCCCCCTAGAAACGCGTGCGAACGCAACACCTTCAAGCTCCAATTGCCGTCAAACAGCTTCGCCTATGACCATCTCAGCCGTTGAATATGTAGAGCTCACTGGCCTCTACAATTTCCTAGTTGAAAGTTTGTGAAATTATTGAGTGGATTGGAAGATAAAATGGGAAGAAGATCGTTGCTTTCTGGCCGTTTGTTTTAATGGTGGCGGCTACGAAGAAGATAGCTAGGGTTTCTCAAAATTGAAGGGGGTGGGTTGCTTTTATAGAGAACCGACGAACACTATTCATTTCTAAATTTCCGAACTCCGATTTACGTGCGGTAAATGGCGTTTCTGGGGTTTATCCCGCGTTCCGAACGTAATGGAATAGGTTTCGGAAGCTAATTCGATTGTCTGTACGAGATACGGAGAAAAACGATCAATTTAAATTAAACCGATTTAAATCGATTTCGAGGCGTTTTGGCTTGCCCCGAACAAACGGTAAATCCAAAATTTACGAAATTTGAAACCATGCAATAATTTCACATTACGGATCCGATGAAACTGGTTTCGTCGAAATCCGAAACCGTTTGAAAAATGACTATTTTAACTCGACGATTTAAAATTAAAACGATATCGATGCGTTTCGAGCTGCCACGGTCAAACGACAACTCCGATTGATACGAAAATTGAAATCCGATAATAACTAACCATTACGGATCCAATGGAACTGGTCTCGTCCAATTCTGAGACTGTTCGAAAATTGACTATTTTTCAGTCGATAATTAAATATTAAAATATTCGATTTTCACAGATTAATTCTAAATTCGATTCTGAAAGTTCTATAACCTTTCTATAACTCCAGTATGATTAAATAAAATTTTCCAAATCGTTTTCAGTCATATTTAATCCAGATTTCAAGCAAGTCTGGAATTTCAAACAATTAAATATCGATTTAATTGTCAAATTAAATCCAATATTCGAAAAATAAATCATTTGACTTCTTAATTCCACTTATTAATATTTAAAATCAATTAAATATTCGAATTTTAATTATCTAAAATTCTGGGTCGTTACAATGAGGTTCGAGGCTAAATGATACCTTTTAGAGAACATATCCCTTAGAATGCCCATCGTCCGCTGACGATGTTTCGCAAGCATTCGTCCATACAAGTCCGTCCTGGGTTTGAACGGAACCGAAGGCACTACTCCTACTACATCCATTTTGGAAATATCCTCAGGATTAGTAGCGACTAGCCCTTGCACTTCACTGCTCCATCTTCGACTCCGAAATCGTTACACGAAATGTACAAACCGGATCGAAGTGGTATTCGAGTCTCCAGACCTAGAATCCCGGTATACGGAAACTCGATCCCGGTCTCTTCGAAACGATCAGCGCATTTGGCCAATATTGATAGTCGGTTATTTAACTATCAATTAACATCCACAAGCAACCATCACACAATAAATAATTTCCCACATTATTTATTTACCCAAATATCTTTCCAAGATATATTTCCAAATTTTCAAACTCCTTTTGAAAACAATTTCAAACAGTTTCCGCTTACGGAATACATTTCCAAATATTTATTTCCTCTGAAACACCAAGTACAAAACACTTAGATTTTAAAATAATCTTAAAACACTTTACTATAAATATACTTAATAATATTGAAATTTAAAAAAAACTACTTTAATACCTTAACAAAATATATACTTAAGAAATATTTAAAATGAAACCAGTTTACAAATATAAACTAAATTTCTATTTTTAAAATATAATACCAAATCACTTTTATATAATTACTACAATAATAGATCTTTGAAAATACTACTTTAGGCTTTAACATTTAGAAATAATAGATTCTCTAAAATATGCTTTTTAAACCATATCAAAACTTTTAACTTATATTTAAAATTGCTTTTGAAAAACATACTTGGCTATCCAGATAAATACACTTCTCTTCACATCTTTTAATAATAAATCAACATTTATTTTTAAACCAATTCATATTCCTTTTATAAATTCCCACCTTGAATTTTATATTTCAAATATCCTCTGATATTCCATTTTACTTTATAAACCCAGTTTATATCTCCAAAATCTCATTTCTCTTTAAATTTCAAATCCCAAAATATTTAAATCAAATTTATAATTGATTTCCCAATTTATTTTACTTTGAAATAAATTCCTTTACTTAATCCATTTATTTCCAAATTCATTAACTTCCAGATTTTATTTCTCATTATGATTTAAAATCTTTAAACCGAAACACAAGTTTCAGATTTCCCAATTTCCTTCTCTTTTTAATTACATTTAAACATTGAATTAAAATAAATTTTTATCCCTTTAAATAACATCACATAAGTCTTCTTTAAATTCAACATTTCTCTATTTATTCAAAATTCCTCTTTTCCATATTTAATTTATTCGAATTCACTAGAATTACTTAACTTAATTTTACTCTTTTATATTTTCCAAAAATCCAATTCAATTGCTTTTGATAACTCATTATACTGGGAAATTCAATCCAACCAGATTATCCAATATAAATTATCACAGGATAACAACAATCATATCACAGAATATTTAAACAAAAATTAAATATTTTGAGGAATCCAGTTGGATCCCTCCAACCTGTTTCCCTGCATCCACAGACGTTAGCACAATACCAATTCCACTTCAAGGTGGAATATCGCGGTACATGGGTTTATAAAATATCATCCGCTATTATGCGGCGCATAGGGTCTCATCCGCTATATAATGCGGGAATATCAACAACTCCAATATATACATATGCCAATATATATATATTGGTATATACTACTATATATAGTATAGCATATTCAATCAATGCAACCATTCAATCAATTATTTAAATTTAACCATTTAAATTTAAATCTAACTGAGTGAGATTAACTCACCTTTGCCCTTAAATTCCAGTCCGATCCAAAACTGGCTATTTCCTTCCCCATTTTAGACCTAGTACAGACATTTGATGAATTTATTAATATTCAAACCAACGAATAATTTAAATTTTCTTTTAATAAATTTAATTTAATTTAATTAACTAATAATTCGTATTTTTAAATCAATTCATAGATTTCAAAAATCAAATTTTCACATGAACTTCCACAAATTCGAAATTCCTATATTTCCAACCTTGTCTATATATATATCTTGTTTACATATACATATTGAACCTTATAAACAAAATTCATATTACCATTTAAAATTCTATTTTCCAAATTATATGTATATACATCTTTTCTTAATTTACCTCTAATTCTAATTTAATTAAAACAGAATTGACTTTATATTTAAAACTGTTTCTCTATATAATTTAAATAGATATGCATATATACTTACTGCATATATGAATATATGTCCTTTGTATACAAATTAATGAATTTTAAATTGAAACAGACTATTACCTTACTGTAAAAACTGCATATATTAAATCAAATAAAAAGAAATTACCCAAGCCCAAATCGCTGAATCGCCTCCTTGCTGACCTCGTCGTCAAGCTACCCCTAGTCTCGTCCTCGAAATACGTCAGCAACCCTTGACACGCGAAACCCCACTGGACTCCAATACCTCGCCGCGGCTCTCGCGAACGTCGCCTGACTTCAAACCACACGTGTGTGCGAACGCGACTCCACACCCCAAATCCTAGCTGCTGTCATCTCCATCTTCCATCTGAAATCGCCTCACTGATGTCGTTTGCGATGCCGACCGCGATACCCCCTTCCATCCCAGTGCGCCTCGCCTTGCCCCCATAACGGTCGCAACCCCAAGCCCTAATTGCAACCTTCCTCCGATAACAGCGAAAACACTAGACTCGACGTGCCTCCCCTTCCACCCTCGTCGATTCGAATCATGACTTCCACAAATACTCGAACGAGAATTCATTCGATTAAGAGAGTTTGGGCGCGACTGATATACTTTGAACTTCGAACGAAAGGAATGACATGATTTTGAAAAGAGGGGAAAAGAATAGGGATGGAACGAATTTTAACTCTGTATTTCTTGAGAGAGGACGCAGGTTATACCAGGGAGAACACGTGTTTTGAACTGCCTTGCGTGTCTGCATAGGCTTGTTACAGGTGTTGAGAAATGAAAGCAAAAAGCACTGATGGGAGATATATCAACCAGTTAAAATATTAAATTTCCGATTAAATTTCAGCGCGTTTACATTCCGTACGATCACACGACAACTCCAAATACTATGAAAATTGAAATCCAATAATAATACAATATTACGGATCCAATGGAACTGGTTTCGCTGAATTCCGAGACTGTGCCTCGGACGGCTATTTTTAAATTTAATTTCAACGATATATTTTTAAAATTGAACAAAACTCTTTTAAAATTCCATTTTAAAAGTTCTATCATCTTCAGTATTAACAATATAAATTTTCTGAACCTTTGAATTATTTTTAACAGGCTTAAAATCAAGATTCAATATTTTACCCAATCCCGATAATTAAATTTAATAATTAATTATCCAAATAAATACTGTATATTTGAAATTATAGTTAAAATTTAACCACCGGATATTTAAAATAAATTAAATATTCACATTTCAAATATACAAAAATTCCGGGTCGTCACAATTGTAGAAGCCGATTCGCGGAATCTAGTGCGCTAGATCAACGCTCGAAGAATTGAAGATCTTTGAACCCGGCATCGTGCGCGATCAACGAGTTCGAGATAGCTAGAGTTCGGTATCTTCGGATCAACGAATTCGGGCATTCCAGTATCTTCCAATCCACCGATTACTACAATCAACGATCTACATCATTTTTGTAACATCCGCTGCGCCACGTTCCCTTTGCATGAGAACGGCTCCCAAACCAACACGACTAGCATCGGTATAAACAATAAAATCTTGGTTCCCCTCGGGAATCACAAGAATAGGAGCATCAAAAAGGAGTTCTTTTAATTTTTGAAACGCAGCTTCACATTTGCCTGACCAAATCTATTTAACTCCCTTCTTTGTCAAATTAGTAAGAGGTACGGAAATTTTAGAAAAGTCTTTTATGAACCGACGGTAATAGCCCGCCAATCCAAGAAAGCTACGAATTTCCGTCACACTCTCCGGTCTCTTCCAATTTTGAATCGCTTCAATCTTTGAAGGATCCACGGAAATTCCGGATTCAGAAATAATATGCTCCAAAAATTTCACACGAGATTGCCAAAAGTGCCATTTAGAAAATTTTGCTTTCAATTGGTTACTCCTAAGAGTTTCCAACACAATCCGAAGATGTTTTTCATGCTCTTCCTCGGTTTCAGAATAAACAAGAATATCATTGATAAAGATGAGAACAAATCGATCGAGGAAGTCTTTGAAAACTCGATTCATAAGGTCAACGAAATAAGCTGGAGCATTCGTCAAACCAAATGGCATAATAAGCCATTCAAAAGATGCATAACGAGTACGGAATGATGTCAAAGGAATGTTATCCTCTGCAATACGGAGCTGATGAAAACCGGTTGCTAAGTCTAGCTGTGAAAAGACTTTAGCACCACTAAGTTGATCGAATAGATCATCAATCCGAGGTAAGGGATATTTATTCTTGATGGTGAGATCATTAAGCTTGCGGTAGTCAATGCAAAGCCTAAGTGTACCATCAGATTTCTTCACAAAAATAGTTGAAGCTCCCCATGGAGAGGAACTAGAACGAACAAACTGTTTTGCTTCCAATTCGGATAATTGTTTACGCATCTCCTCATTTTCCTTATTGTACATACGATAAGGAGGACTAGTGATAGGAAGAGCTCCAAGGATTAGATTAATTCTGAACTCAATTGCTCGCTTAGGTGGTAATCCTAATACGGGCTCAAATATGTCGAGAAATTCACGAACAATGTGAATGAGAGAAATAACATCTTCCTCGTCATCATTATCGTCATCATTATCGTCATCATGAGGATTTAGAGAATACAAGGATGCTCCAGAATTGGAATCTGAATCTTTAAGAACAAGAGAAATCTTCTTAACAGATTGAGGATGTCGAAGATATATAGTCCGCTCAGGACATAGGATATGGGCTTCATAACGGTTAAGCCAATCCATTCGCAAAATCATTCTGAAGCCTAAGCAGCGCATAACATGTAAATCAGCATGGAAAGAGTACTCACATAAAATAATCTCGACATCTTTACACAGTAAACTGAGTGTTGCAGATCCACCAACTAGATTCGCAATCCTCAATGAAGTCGTCAAGCCAATAACATTCAAAGACAAAGCATCAACAAGTTATTTTGATATAAAAGAGTGAGATGCACCCGTATCAAAAAGAACTCGAATAGGAAAATCATGAAATATAATAATGCCATCAAGGAGAATGAGAAATACCTTGACCACGGGAAGTGTTAGTAGGGGCTTGCACAACGTTTAGCTTGCCTTCCTTTTTGCTTTGAAGATTGGGACATGAAGATATAGTATGACCCGAACTTTTGCAATAGCGGCAAGTAAGGACTTCAGACACTTGTTCGCATAAAGGTCCTTAGAACCACAATTGTAACATTCTCCACGACTATAGGTAGGAGTCTTTGCTAACGAAGTTGCTTGCTTCCCTTTCTTGTTGGGATTAGGCTTGAACTTAAAAGGCCTCTTCTTGTTGATGTTTTGTTTAACTTCAACATCACTTTCCTTATCGGCCTCTGCGAGTCGAAGAGCGATATCAACAAGCTAATCGAAAGAATCTTCTAGTTTCAGAAGTAATGGCTTTTTGAGATTCTTATTCAGCCCATAGACAAATCTCTGATTTTTCTTCAATGGGGTATTAATATACTCGACCCCATATTCAGATAGAGATTCAAAAGATGCAACGTAATCCATCACAGAAGATTTACCTTGAACAAGGTTAATAAAGAGTCGGGCTAAAGATACTTTTTCAGCTTCCGGCACAAATTTCAACTCGAACCTTTCCCGGAATTGCTCCCAAGTAAGATCCGCTTCAATAATTTCTGAGATCAGAAGCTCATACCAATCTAATGCTCTTTCTTGGAGCATGCTAGAAGCCACTTGGACTCGATGTAGATCAATAAGATTCATGCGGGAAAAGATGCGATTGCATGTTCTAAACCAAGCTTGGACTTATATAACGCTTTCGGAACCCTTGAAAGGCTTTCCACCCAAGCTGGTGTAATCACTGCACAAGCGTGCAAACCCAGATTTAGGACGAGTAGGCTCTGGAATGGGTCCCATAGCTTAAGCATTTTTCACAAGATCTAAGAGCTGTTGGGCAGACATAAATACTCCATCCTGAGGAGTAGCACTGGACTGACCGGCGTTGGGACGGCCTGGTCTAACCATTTCTCTTCTTTAAGAAAGAAAGAAGAGGAAAAAGGTTATTCACAGAAGGAATATCAAACAAACTTGATTGATAAAACAAAGCATCATAAAAAGAAATAGGATAGAACGGTACGAAGACTCAAATTAAACACTATGGCACGATTCCTAAGAAAGACTTAGGACAATGATCCTTGCTAGATTATTCTACATTGTTCCGAAGTTTGGCTCTGATACCAAGCTGTGACGCCCCACCTCTATACTCACGCTAGGCAAGGACACTACGGGGTAGTGCCGTCGACTAGCACGAAGAATAAGGCTATTGAGGAGCGACCATCTGTGTAATTGCTTTGTGAGAGTACCGATATGTCAGATAATATAACTTACATTTCATTTCAAGAGGAAATTCGACATATCAAATACAAACTCAAAGCTACCACACAGTGGCTATACGGACTTCGGAAATAAATATAGAAATAAACATAACACAAATCAGTCACAGATATTCATATCACAAAGGCAGAAACAGATATGAATATAACACATAAAAGTGTACATCAAAATAGTGGTCAAACTAGATCCACTACATCACAAAAGAATAGATACAAGTGCTAGACAAAAGAATAAGTATACAACAAGGAGTCTCTATCTCAAATGTATACAAACAAAAACTACTATGCTAAAGTAGTTAGCCAAAAGTCAGGTGAAGGACCCTGATAAGAAGTCAAGCAGAAGTACTTGAAATACCTTGGTCTGACCCGAGTATTATTTAAGAAGAAAATAATAAACGGATCAGTCTAGCTATAAATATCAGATAAAATGAGATAGGATAAGAAATATCATAAAAAATATGATAACAATAATGCCATACTGTGACAAGTATTCATCAGATAACAACAAAAATCATACAATATCTCAAATATTCTCAGACACTAAAAAGAATGTCATATTCTTTAAATTATTCACCAAAACACAAATATTGATAGAGCTTGTCAATGCAATCCACGAAAATTGGTGAAACACAAATTCTAGAAATCATATACTAGAAATCCAGAAATCACAAAAGGGTGGAGGCCTATCACAAACGGGAGCATGAAAACTCACCAACATGTGTATCACAAACGGAACGCTATTCCATGGTCGCTAACCATCAATTTTGAGCCGAAGCTCCAGAAACGGCTCGAAGACCATGGTTGCTACCCCACCAAATTGAAATGAAAATCCAGAAACGGGGTTTTTAGTCCCCACACAAACAAATAGACATCGCACATCGCTAGTCTAAATCACAAAATGATCATCATCGATCAATAAAAGTGTGAATCACACTAAGCTAGTAAATATTAGAGTTTAGCTTCATGTCCCATAACCACTGGCTTAACTTAAATATTTACGAACAAATTGTAGACTTGCACTCGAAAGTTGTCACAAGAGTTCAATCGAACAAGTCCAAGAATTAACCGACGAAGTAAACGCAAGCATTTCATACCACTTGTTTTACTAAGACGTTTAATTAGATTTCTCATACGAATGAGGTAAAGGTTTGTAAATACTAATAGATTGGAAAACGATTTTATAAACGAGATTTGTATTAAAATAGAGTTGAAAACATCTTTGTGAAAGAGTTTGAATATTTACTACTAGTATAGAAACCTTTGTATTTGAAAGTGACAAATCACAAAAATGATTGTAAAAACAATCAATCACCAAAGATTCACATTCGAAGACGTGAATCAAATCCATAGAAATCGATATCAAATCCATCAAATGGATATTCCCAAAAATCCAAAGAAAGGAGTCATCAAAGTCGATAAAAGTGATAACAACTAATCGGAGCAACTAAAATCGATTAACATTGGAAATTCCCTCAAAAACAGCCTAAACAAGCAAAAATGAACAGTTCCAAACGTCTGGGGATAAATCCAGACGTCTGGATTTGTTCTCTGGAAATAATCCAGGAGCATACCAGACGTCTGAACCTTAATCCAGACGTCTGGAAACTAACCAAACGTCTGGTAAGTTTGGACCAGACGTCTGATCCGAGTGTCTGTCTTTTTTTTTCATCTCCAGACCAAACTAGACGTCTGGACTTGGTCACCATACGTCTGGTCACCTGGTCTGGGCAACAATTTGCCTAGGCCAAAGTGGCCAAAACGTATCGGGAGCGATCGGACGAGCAACGATGACTAAGGATTTACGCCCAGCGACAACCCAGCCTTAAAGTCTCTTTGATACACCCCAAATATCAATGTCCAAACATCCGTAGTAGGATTTTCATAAAATTGGACCAAAACACCAAAATTTGGAAAATTCACCAAATCAATTCAAATCAAAAGCAAATGAATATGCACAAATGTTAGGAATTCATACCTAACAACAATGAAAGTTATAGACGTAGATGTCACTTAAAGAACTCACCTTTAAACCCAAAAACAATAAACGAGAAGCTCTAAAGCAAAGGAAAGATCAATTTCTCTTCAATATACCTCTGGAATCTTCAATCTAAGCTCATAAGAAGAATATTTCCTAAGTTAAGGTTAGGAATTTCTGAGAATTGAAGAGAGATAGAGATGGAGAAGATGAAGAGGATGCTTACCTAAGCTTCTTCTTGATTTTGGACTTGAATTTGTATTTCCTAAACAAACTAGGGTTTTGGAATTCTAATTTCCAATCTCTTCCCTCATTTTTTACTTTAGCTTGAATGTATTAGGAAATGAGAATGAATGAAGAGGAGAGGGGGTGGAGTTAGGGTATTATGATGGTTTAGTGGGCTGAAACCCAAACCCAAACCGAAAGCCCAAGTAGAAAAATAGCAAATTCTACTCAACTCCAAACATATCGATGTTTATACTCAAAAAAGTTGCAAACATCATTTTGGACTCAATGGAAGTGGTGTTGAGTCCCTATTCGACTATTTACAAAAAGTAGCTTTTCGAACTATAATCCGATTAATGATGCTATATTTAAATAAAACATTTAAATATACAATCGTAAAAATGCAGGTTGTTACAGACCTTTTTTTTCCTTTCTCCTAATGCTGGTCCATTTCAACGAACTACACTGGCCCGAGTCATGAAGATAGAGGAAACTTTGACGGACTCTCTGCAAATGATGATTGAGTTGCAAGTCATGAAAACAAAGATGGCAAAGGAACAAGAGAAACAAGGCAAGATTCTTAGAAATTTGCAAAAATTTCTAATGGATAATCATGCGGACCCGATCGTGATTGAAGATGACTCCTCTAACGTTCATATTCAAATCCATTAGAGGAAGACGACGAAGAAGAAAAAGAAGAAGTGCAAATGGAAGAAGACGATAAAGTTATTTGTGTTGGAGAAGTCTGTTTTGATAAAGATGGTAATTTGGTCGAACAACGTGGAAACTTTTGTCTCCATTATCCAAATTATTCGATTCACAAGTCACCAATTATCAAAGACTCTCATTAGATTGTTTTTATGTGAGTGTTTTTATACATTGTGTGTATTTGTATATATTTGTGTTTATATGTGTAATAAAAGAACATATATAATTATATTTACGTTTCGCTTGATTATACTTCGTTATTAGTATTTAGCTCCATAGTATTAGTTTAAGGGGGAGTTATGTAGTTTAGGATTAGTTTTTGTTGATGACAAAGGGGGAGAATTACAAAATAGATTAGATAGGCTTAGATTAAGTGGGAGTTGTTGGAGTAAGGGGAGTTAGAGTAGAATCAGAGTTTTGTGGAGTAGATTTTATAAACAAAGGTTGTCATCATTAAAAGGGGGAGATTGTTAGTTCCTGAGATGATGGTTTATATGACAACAACCATAGGACTTGTTATAAAATATATATACTAATATTCTTGTCTAGATATATGTATATGCAAGATATATATGTAGCTACTGAAGAATAAAGACTGTACATTATAGAGATTCAAGACTAACAAATTCAAGATCGAAGAAATCAAGACTGAAGACTCATGAGTATCAGGAGTTCAAGATTTCAAGAGTTTAAGAGTTCAAGATAAGTAATAGTGTCTAGATTTATGTTAAAACTTCATAATAGCACTAAAACCTTTATTCGGATTTTAATTATGGAATGGAATCCACCTTCTCGCTTCAATAGTGGGATGTAACCCGCGACCTTCTCCAGTGGAATGAAATCCACGAAATTTTCAAAATGATTATTTTAATATTTTTTCAAAAACTTTTAAAAGTCATCTCTCTTAGTTTAAATATTTTAGCCTTAAACTATTTTTATTATCTGTTAAATTTTGATTTCAAATTCATCTCTTGTTTTTAAAACTATCTTCTGGTTTTAATACTATAAGCTTTAAATCTCAAAAATATATTCTGTACTTAGTTTTAAATATTACTTTTATATTATAGATTATATATTTTTAAGATCACTTTTTAAATCTCTTTTATAAGTTTAAACTATATTCAAGATGGTTTATAAACTTCAGAAATTGTTTTGACAAGTTTTAGAAAGAAAATCTCTTTTAAAAACAAAAATCAATTTTCAAAAATTACTAGGGCATGTCGACATTGTAGCCGTAGAATTTAAAATTAAAATTTTCAAATGAAGTGTCTATTCGTCATAAGCTTTCACGAATGGACATGACTGTTGTTCTTCTATAAATACCAGTTGTTTTAAACGAATTTGAAGTTAGTTTTTCTTCATTTCTTCACTCCTTCTTCTCCACTCAAATATTCTCTTATATTTTAACAAAACTTCACCGAAATCCTAAGTGAATCAAACTTGATCATCTCTAGTTTGATTCTCTGCCACTCTCTCTCAATGATCTCGGTGCTACTTAGAGTTATATGATCATTTGTAATCAAAGAAGTGTATCGAGTCTCTCTATCTATCAAAGAGATATTGGAAATGGTGTGATTGTGGCCCATAATTCAATTGGGTGTGTGATTATAGCCCATAAATCAATTAGGTGATCTTGTAGCCTGGTTAAATCAAAAGAGTTTGCCCTGGACTTGAAGATAGGAGGGTGTATCTCGTTGCCTTGAAATCGAGGTTGTAATATCGACATTATATTTGAAAAGAAATCTGCATAAGAAATTGTGTGGGACTGTGTAACGACCCGTAAATTTTAACTGTTTTAATAACGTAATTAGTTGAAATTTTGTGAAATTTTAAACAATAAAATTTGAAATAAAAATTTGATATTTGGAATGCGTCTAATTAATCATAGCAACTGGTAAATTTTTATCAGCTAATTTGAAAGTTTATTTTCTAGTGTAATTTTATTCCGATTTATATCAGTTAAAATTGATGATAATAAAATGTTTTCCAAACCTGAATATTTTTACATAGAAAAATTCTAATTCATCTTCTGACTAAGGCGTCATTTTTCGTTTTTCCAAATTCGGACTTCTTTAGCTCCATTGATCTTATTTTGATGTGTTTTTGCTGCATTTTCCGCTAGTAGAGAATTCGAATTTTTATAATTCAATCGTACCGCTAATACCTGTATACCGTTTTGATCGTTTCGTCATGCTGATCTCTGCAGTTTATTCAATTCTGTGTTTTGATATTCGTTGCACAACAGAATATATGAAACAACTCACCGTATCGACATCGTTTTACTTTTAAAATTCCTTGCCCGTCCATTTTCCCACCGTTGTGATACCAATAGCTATCAGTATCAGTTTCATATTACCAGAAGTTAAACTGTTGTCATTCCCAACATCTCAATTTATTATTTTGTTTCGTTCTTTTTGTAATAAATATAAAATTTATTCATCAGTTTAAATTGATTTAAAGCCTGTGCATTTCTTCTTATAAGTTGCATGTTCGTGCTTTAGTGTAGGATAATAGGTTATATCCAGCTTGCACGTTTCTTTAATTGATGAATATAAAGTTGTATGTATTTTGGGAACCCGGACTCTCAGCCATTCCCATCTTTTCTCTACCCTTCTTTCCACCACGCGCGCGAGTCTTTTTCCCCACGAGACCCGCCATTTCCATTACCTTCGACCGCTTTCTCCTCGAGCACTACCACCCTCCTCTTCACGCACCTGATATCGCCCTCCCCTCTGCCACGTGAGCTACCTCCCACCGACCCAATGAAGCGCCCGACCAAACAACCCAGCAACCCGAGAAGCCGGCCTCCACTTCTACCGCACGTGTTTCTTTTTCCTGACCTTGGTCACTTGAGATCCATGTCCTTCCCAGAGCCGAACAAACCAAGCATCATTATCTTATACATTAGGTAAGAATATATATATACTAATTACATTACAGTTTTAATTTAAGTTAGTTTATATATAAGACATTTTATTAGTTTGTATATGTACGGTTATATAATATTATCTTTAGTTGATGTTTGTTTTGTTTACATAGGTGAGCACACATATATATCGTTATGAATTATTTAAGGGTTATTTTATAATAAGAATATATAGATATAAGTTTTATATATAAAACTTGTTAATGCAAGATGTTGCTGTTTGTGTAATCTATAAGTGAGTCCTTAGCTTTCGGTTTATATATGTGTTCTCCTGTTAGTTGTATAAGTTATAAAACAATAGTATATATGTTTTTGCTAGTTACATTTTGATTGGGTCAGTAGTTTCAAACAAAAATATATATATTAGGGTGAAGCTTGTACACCTTTACATCCATGCGTATTGGTTACACGTTTATAGCTTGCCTGTTTCCTTTTCTTTACCTTTTACTTTTAGGAAGTGTATTATATAAGTTAAGTTCCCATATCTAAGAATAAATGATAAGTTATACATATTCTATGCACATATACATAAGTTATATAAGTAATGTACGAATTTGTTGTTTATATATATAATTTTTACAAGTAGTTTATAATATGTTGTTTTGGTTGCTGTGAAAAATATAGTCTATATATATATATAATTGGCAGCCATTCATGTAAGTTATATATATTATGTTTGCTGTATATATAAGTCTATTTATTATATAGGATTTGTTGATATATTGTTGATCTAAAATTTTATTTATAAAGTGGATATATGTTTTTACTTAAATTATAATATATATATATATATATATATATGTTAGTAGATTGATCTGGAAATTTTAAAAAAGAAACATAAAGTGTAAAGTTATATATGCCAGTTTACACATATCAAGCTGTTATATATTATAAAGTATGAATGGTTACCTAAGTTTATATACATACACTTTAACGTATCATAGATTTACTAGTTATCATGTAGTATATTGTTTACATATGTTCTGGCTGTTGTTTTATAAAATATGTTTGTGAATATATGCTGCTATTATATATATATATATATACATGTGATGCGGTTCTATATCTATATTAGTATTTATTTCAAATTATATTATTATAACAAATGTATATATGTTCGTAGATTTAAAGCTAAGTCTACATATCTTTCTATACATATTAAGTTGTTCGCATATATTTTGCCTGCATACATGATGTAGTGTCTGCATTGATACATATTGTTAACATATATATGGTCTTTATATGTATTTGGTGTAGTAGATATATATGCATATAGTTGATAGGATTTGGGTAACTAGTATATTGGTTTTAAGTTTTGTTTAAAGGAGAATATACATAGATTTTAAATAAGTGTTTAAAATTTAATATTGATTTTTTTTATAACAGTAATAATAATACATATATTTTCTGTATATATCAAACTGATTCTGATTCAGTTCATCAATTCTTGATTATCAGCCTTCTTCGTCAATTCACGTTCAATCTTGCCTTGCTTTGAGATTCGTGCCTGAATTCGTAGCCCATTTCTTTGTCAAATCTATCTAGCCTCGAAAGCTGAGCAATCACTCACGATTAATGTTCTTTTATTTATTAAATTTGATTTCAATTGAAACGACAATTGAAATATGCTGCTGTTAGCTAATTACACTGTTATATATGCTATTACCTGTATCAGTTCACCTATGACATCTGACACCACTATCTGTTATATATACAATGATAATCCAGTTTGGTGGTTAAATGACTGATTATTTGATGTTGACATTGGACGTTAAATTTTAAATGTTGTAAGTGATAAATTATTTAAAATTGAAATTGACGTAGGATAGTTAGATTTGATATATGTGTTAAATTTGATTAGATGACATTTGCATAATATGACCTCATTTAAATGTTAGATTAATTGACACGTAGAAATTTGGTTATGTACACCTTGAACCATTGAATGTAGGTTGAAAAATTGTGTAGTATGAAATTGGATAATAGATATCAAATGAAAAACTGTATTAATATTAGTGTAATAATCTTTAATCTACATGAAATGATAGTGTAGATACTAGAGATAATTATATCTAGTTTACACCAATAACAATGTGAATTAATACGATTATTTCGGGATTATTTAAATTAATTGTTGGATTGTTATTGATTATTGTTATTGCTTGTTTATTTACTTTGACACCATCCCAGTTATCACACTGCAAGTTCCCTTTGTTATGCTTTGATTTTTGAATTGAAATGGAATCGGGTTGAAATGATAAATACCCAAATTGAACTTTGACCTAGGATAGAGAATTAATAAAAATCGATTGGTCAATAATTTGATATAAAAATAAAATGAAGATTTTATTTGAATAAATAATATGGTTTAGAAACGAAGTTGGAATTTGAATTTTAATGAAAGGAAATGTTAATATTTAATAATCTGAACCAAAATATAAACATAGTAGATGATGAAAGAACATTGTTTTAAAATTAATTATTTAATAATTAAATGTGGAAGTATTAATAATGAAGTTTTGAAATTAGTTAATAATTAAGTTTTGAAATTATTTCATAATTAAATGAGATCGAATTATTTAATAATTAAATAAAATTGAATTTTTTGTTAAGCGAAATCGAACTTCTTGAATAAGTGAAATTAAGTTTCTTTATTAATTGAGTTTGAAATTGTAACTAAGTAAATAAATAAGTAAAATTGAATTTCTCTAACAAGAAATAAAATTTGTTTTATTGAAATTAATGTAAGACTTGTAATTTAAGAATTTGATTTGACGAATCTAATTAATTTAATTTGTAAGTATTGATATAATGAAGTTGAACTTAAGAAATTGATTTAATGAATTGAAAATTAAATAGAAATTGTTTTGAATGATAATTTACTTAACGAGTTTTCAATAAAATCGATAAATGAAGTTAAATTGATTTGAATGTTAAATTAAATTAATTTAAATGATTTCAGAATGGAACTTATATACGAACTTGAATCAATATTTGAATTGTTTACATAAAAATTGAAATTGAATTATAAGATTTTGAAATGGTAATTTGGAAGTTTTGAAACGTAAATTATGGAAATTGATTTAGAAAGGCAAATGAAATGTTGGTTTACAAATTCTAATTGAAATTGTAATTGATTTGGTTTTTGAAATATATAAACGACCAATCGGTGTAATAATTACGAAAGTTATTAAAGAGACCGGAATCGGTTAGGGACATACTCACTGTCTAAACCGAAAACCACTTTAATAACTATACGTGGAGTGTGATCCAGAACGAAGTGGTTGGAATGATGTACGTGATGACTGAAGAAAGAGAACGATAATGGATGACCTTGACACTTGTGTCAAATTGGAAATGACTAAAACAGGAGCCGTGCCGGGCCAAATGGGGTTAGCTGCCTCGAGCGAACACACTTCTTCGTAAACTACTCATTACTTGTTGTCGATTGGTGCACCCTTGATTTGGGAGTGTTGTTTCGCGGTGTTGCGATCGCTGCGGCGATGCGTTCTCACCAGTCCGGATCAGGCAAACGGCAGTTTCACTACCTTGGGTATTGCCTCATGTGCCTTGTCATACTTGTATCCCTATACGCAACCACTACGATTTTTTTAGTGTTATACCTATGGAGTACTCCGTGATATCCCACTAGTTTACGGTGGAGTTTACAGTGCTGTATAGACTATAACACTTATATAAAATGTGTTAAGGGGGATAATGGTAACGCCTTAACACTATTTTGATATTTTATATTACTGATAGGCATTATCTACTTATCGTACTCTACTACATAGTAGATAGTTTAACGGATCCTTAAAGGATGGTTATTCCAAACATCCTTTGAGTTACTTGTATTTCAGTTGCTATTTCACTTGAGTTGGATTTATTGATATAAGAATGTTAATCCTGACTAGAGTGTTTTGTGTTTTGCTTTACGCTCGGGTCAGACTGAGTGTACCAGTATTCGAGACTCACCTTTGGAGTTGGAGCTTCGCTTGGAGATCCAGCTATCTATCCAGCTTTCAGATATTCAGTTGATTCTAGTGATGTATTCTGATTCTTGTATTTGACTATTGTATTCGAGATCTATTGTAACTTATTTAACTCTGTTATATATATAGTAGCTTCATGAAATACTATTCTTTTGTTTCCGCTGCATTGTTGTTATATTACTCTGTGTCTGTGATGTGTGATTATATCTATTTACTGTATATGCTAAGTTTTGCCAATTTAAATTAACAATCTATTGTTTTGAATTATTCAAGTCCGACATGTGTGGATTTATTGTTGATTTGAATGGTCCAAAATAGTGGGTCGTTACAGTTGGTATCAGAGCTCTGGTATTAGGCAAAACTCAGCATATAGAGTAAATTCAATTACAGAATCACGTTCGTTCGAGCCTGAATTCCTTCTTCTTTGACTCGGGTTCTTTGAATTTTGGAACGTTCCCTTCGGTTCCAAAGTCCATTCGTGTCTCCCCTATTCGTGTCTTTTTAATTCTGGAGTATCCCTTAACTCCACTTCGAATGATCTCTATAATAAATCGGCGGTCTCGCCAATATCTGAATAATTTGTAAAAGAGTGAAACTCCTGTACAACAGCATTGATTCACCAAATATTTCTGTATCCTCGGTTTACGATGTTGTTATCTTTTGCTATACCCGAATTCTATCTCTGGCAATCGAATGTCGATTTGTCGTAGAATTCTACATCGAATTTATTCTTGGAATCACGGTTGACCCGGTTAAGGTTACCCGCGATTTATATAAGTTGTCCATCTTCTGTTTGAAAACTCAATTATCTTATCTCCCTATCGAGTCTACCTTTTAGTTGAATTCTTTTAGTTAGAGTTTCTCTAATCTGAATCTCTATCTTTGTTTTGAAATCCATTCGAGGATATCCGAGTGAGGGAGTGTATTGGTAATTAATGTAAAATATTTTATGTTTATAGTGTGTTGTTTGAGTTGTTGATGTTGGTTTGGATTTTCGATCGATTCGTCTGATCAACGCTATCGATAGGATTTCCAAAACACTTGAACAGAGCAAACTGACACAATATTGATTTCAAATTTTGTAAATGAAATAATTTTGTATGATTATATTATAAATATATAGGTAAAATTTTCTAGAAAAAAAAGAGGTTAATTAATTGGTTGTTTGAAATGATAATATTTGATTATCATTTATTGTTCTAAATGAATTTATAAACATGGTATAAATTGATTTGAAATTTAAATAAATTTAAATCAGGAATTTGAGAATTTAATTTCCGATGATTCCAAACTCTGGTTTTAAAATTTTAAATGTATATTATGTAAAGTATTTTCGAATATAAATGATTTTCAAAGAATTTTAATGTTTAATCGGTACTCTTCTCTTTTGTCACTGGAAAATAATTTCGGTGATGACGGCCGCATCATCGACATTCATTTTCGAGTTTCGAAGTGAAGAAACCATTCAGTAGCTTTGCTACACTTTTGTTTTGGAAATTGAATTTGATTTGAATTTCTGTGGTATGACCTGATTTATTATATATATAAAGATTTAATTTTGATCTGATATATACTATATATATTTATCTCAAAATTGTTTGAAGTAAATCAGAGATTTAAATTCTTAAGTTTATGATTTAAAGATGATTTCAATTATAAACTAAAGTCAAAAATTTTGGATAAATATTTAAACTTGAAATAATTGAATTTGAAAATTTTATTTGCATAGTACTAAATTGCATTTCAATATAAATTACCTAAACTATTCAGAAGTTAAAATGTAATTGGATAATATACAATATAAAATGATTTTGTAAATAAAATTTGAGTGTTTATAATAAATGTTATACACTTAGATTTTAATTATAAAAAAATGCTAATAAAGATAATAGTATAATAAGTTAATTGAATAATAGATGAGACAGATAAATTTGTTTTGAAAGAATTAATAAATTAAAATTTGATTAACTTATAGAAATATCTTGAATTTAAAATCAATTATTGAATATAAATTAATTTAAATTGAAATTTATATGGTTTAAATTAATTTATATGTTTTAATTTAATTTATATGGTTTAAATATATGTAATAAGATATATTAAGTGGAATATACTTAATAATAATTTGGAATAAAAGAATTAAATTTGTTGAATAAAATAAGAGTATAATAAATGATTATACAAATTAATGATTTAGAAATTGTTAATTGAGGATGACTAGATAATAAGATAATGAATTTAGAAATAGATAGATTGATTTAACTTAAGTGAACCCAAAGGGATTTAACCAAATTGTTAAATATTAATTAATTTAAATTGAAATTTTTATTGTTTAAATTAATTGTTTTACTTTTATTCCAATCTATTTTCTTTCTGGTTGTTCCTATTCTCCTACCTCCTTCCTTTTCGGGGACGAAAAGTTTTGAGTGTGGGAGAGTGTAACGACCCGTAAATTTTAACTGTTTTAATAACGTAATTAGTTGAAATTTTATGTAATTTTAAACAATAAAATTTGAAATAAAAATTTGATATTTGGAAATCGTCTAATTAATCATAGCAACTGGTAAATTTTCATCAGATAATTTGAAAGTTTATTTTCGAGTGTAATTTTATTCCAATTTATATCAGTTAAAATTAATGATAATAAAATGTTTTCCAAACCTGAATATTTTTACATAGAAAAATTATAATTCATCTTCTGACTAAGACGTCATTTTTCGTTTTTCCAAATTCGGACTTCTTTAGCTCCGTCGATCTTATTTTGATGTGTTTTTGCTGCATTTTCCGCTAGTAGAGAATTCGAATTTTTATAATTCAATCATACCGCTAATACTTGTATACCGTTTTGATCGTTTCGTCGTGCTGATCTCTGCGGTATATTCAATTCTGTGTTTTGATATTCGTTGCACAACAAAATATATGAAACAGCTCACCATATCGACATCGTTTTACTTTTAAAATTCCTTGCCCGTCCATTTTCCCACCGTTGTGATACCAATAGCTATCAGTATCAGTTTCATATTCCCAGAAGTTAAACTGTTGTCATTCCCAACATCTCAATTTATTATTTTGTTTCGTTCTTTTTGTAATAAATAAAAAATTTATTCATCAGTTTAAATTGATTTAAAGCCTGTGTGTTTCTTCTTATAAGTTGCATGTTCGTGCTTTAGTGTAGGATAATAGGTTATATCCAGCTTGCACGTTTCTTTAATTGATGAATATAAAGTTGTATGTATTTTGGGAACCCGGACTCTCAGCCATTCCCATCTTTTCTCTACCCTTCTTTCCACCACGCGCGCGAGTCTTTTTCCCCACGAGACCCGCCATTTCCATTACCTTCGGCCGCTTTCTCCTCGAGCACTGCCACCCTCCTCTTCACACACCTGAGATCGCCCTCCCCTCTGCCACGTGAGCCAACTCCCACCGACCCAATGAAGCGCCCGACCAAACAACCCAGCAACCCAAGAAGCCTGCCTCCACTTCTACCGCACGTGTTTCTTTTTCCTGACCTTGCTCACTTGAGATCCATGTCCTTCCCAGAGCCGGATAAACATAGCATCATTATCTTATACATTAGGTAAGAATATATATATACTAATTAAGTTACAGTTTTAATTTAAGTTAGTTTATATATAAGACATTTTATTAGTTTGTATATGTACGGTTATATAATATTATCTTTAGTTGATGTTTGTTTTGTTTACATAGGTGAGCGCACATATATATCGTTATGAATTATTTAAGGGTTATTTTATAATAAGAATATATAGATATAAGTTTTATATATAAAATATGTTAATGCAAGATGTTGATGTTTGTGTAATCTATAAGTGAGTCCTTGGCTTTCGATTTATATATGTGTTCTCCTATTAGTTGTATAAGTTATAAAACAGTAGTATATATGTTTTTGCTAGTTACATTTTGATTGGGTCAGTAGTTTCAAACAAAAATATATATATTAGGGTGAAGCTTGTACACCTTTACATCCATGCGTATTGGTTACACGTTTATAGCTTGCCTGTTTCCTTTTCTTTACCTTTTACTTTTAGGAAGTGTATTATATAAGTTAAGTTCCCATATCTAAGAATAAATGATAAGTTATACATATTCTATGCACATATACATAAGTTATATAAGTAATGTACGAATTTGTTGTTTATATATATAATTTTATACAAGTAGTTTATAATATGTTGTTTTGGTTGCTGTGAAAAATATAGTCTATATATATATAATTGGCAGCCATTCATGTAAGTTATATATATTATGTTTGCTGTATATATAAGTCTATTTATTATATAGGATTTGTTGATATATTGTTGATCTAAAATTTTATTTTATAAAGTGGATATATGTTTTTACTTAAATTATAATATATATATATATATATATGTTAGTAGATTGATCTGGAAATTTAAAAAAGAAACATAAAGTGTAAAGTTATATATGCCAGTTTACACATATCAAGCTGTTATATATTATAAAGTATGAATGGTTACCTAAGTTTATATACATACACTTTAACGTATCATATATTTACTAGTTATCATGTAGTATATTGTTTACATATGTTCTGGCTGTTGTTTTATAAAATATGTTTGTGAATATATGCTGCTGTTATATATATATATACATGTGATGCGGTTGTATATCTATATTAGTATTTATTTCAAATTATATTATTATAACAAATGTATATATGTTCGTAGATTTAAAGCTAAGTCTACATATCTGTCTATACATATTAAGTTGTTCGCATATATTTTGCCTGCATACATGATGTAGTGTCTGCATTGATACATATTGTTAATGTGAGATTCCAAAAACTCGGCCTTCGAAAATCGACACCCGTACTTCACTTGTACTCAAAATGTCGTAGATTCAAACGCCGAATCTGGCTTCCCGAAGCTTATAACACCATTAAGTATAACAACACAGCGGAATAAAGAAATCAATGATATCATATATATAACATTGATACAATGACAGATACAAAGTCTGATACAATATGATACAACAGATATCAATATACATCAGAGTTAAGATACAAGAAATAGCAGCGGAAAGAAATTAGATAACACCAGCAGCGGATAGAATGTCTCCAATAGAATGCTCTAATCCGTAGCTAGCGGAAAACAAGGTCAGTCGTCCAAGGACTGACTAGCTCCAGATAATCTACTCAACCTGAAGATCTGAGAAACCCAACTCTAGACTGCCCGTGTGGAAAATAGTGGGCACCCAGAGTTCAGGAAAGGAACAATAAACTCTGAGTCAGTCGTGGGACTGGTGTGAGCAACAAAAATAGTTTAACTTAAAACAAACAACAGTAAAAGAATTTTAAACATTGAAGTCCGCAATGCTTTTGGAAAATGAAACTACCATAAGGCCTCCCGCACACACACACAATGCAAACGCAGAATCAGAGGAGATTTCTCCTTATGATAGTCAAAGATGCTTACTACGCAAAATCATTGGTTATTATTATTAGTGCATAGTGGAAAACATTTCGAAAGTATAATATTAATCTGAGCCAACATAGACATTCCGAACTATGCCTACTATAGCTACCATCTAAACAGTGGTGACCACCATAAGTAAATGGCGGGTTCTACAACTAAAACCGTACAAGTTCCGTATTGGAAGATGGATTTCCAACAAATGGTCAGGCTAAGGTACTTCCTATGCCACGCAGGAAATGCCTCTGGCGGGACGCTCCGAGAGACAAACTGCTCTCTACCAATAAGGCCGGGTTGCCCCTGTAACAGGTAACTCACGAATATGCCACCTCCCGGTCCTTTGGGACCTTTATCCGAGCGCTCGGTAACCAACATCACACATCATAAATAAAGTTTGTCCACATGAGTAAGTATCTGGGCTCCATACCATGATACCACCCCTTTCTAGAAGGAAATGACATACCCTAAAGGGCGCGACCCTCATAACCTTGCCGCAACATTCCTGTTTCGACCATTTCCGGGTTATGAGGCCCTGACGAAGTCTCGTCCACAAAGCTACGCTTTGTCACAAAGCCATGCTTTGGGTCAACAGATGATCAAAGAAATGATCACAAAGATAAATGATCAAAACAAATGATCATATCACAAATGATCAAACGATGATCATCACACAGCAACACTCAACATGTCACATTACCAAATTGGGAATATATCGCTGATAACCTCAACTACATAACCTCTGAGCTCGTACGTCTTAGAGAAGGGTGTTAAGCTAAGAGAATAAATTCTCCGCCACCAACAGAAATGTATTTGAAAGAAATCTGCTTTATATCTCAAAGTGTAATGCCAGACATGTAACCATACAAGTCTGTTCTGGGTTCGAACAGAACCGAAGGCACTTCCAAAGAAGCCCCTGAAAATCCGGATAATTTTCTAATCACGTCTGGACTTCCCATCACAAAGGATGATTAAATCTCTATACCGGGGACCAGTCGATGCAGAGACATTCGACGAGTTGTCCTTTCGTTTTCAAAAATATCCGGTCTTCACCACCGGTCTTCAAATGCTATCCATATACGACGTATCATTATTCGGAATGGGTTATATGACACAAAGGTCCTCTCCCGGCTAAACTGAATAACGAGCGCAATCTTTAAAAACATATGGATACTGGGATTTCAATTAAGTCACAACTTATTACCCAAAACTTTTCTTTAAATGGTTTAAACAAATTACCATTTCAAATCTTTTAAAACAAAAAGATTCATTTTAACAACCTTCAACGGTTTAAACAATTTCCACACTTTAATCTTTTAAACAAAAGATTCATTCACAGATTTTCCAAATTAATTTCCCTTTCAATTTGATTAACTCGTTAAATCTTTAAAACAAAGATTTAACTCATAGCTTCCAAAACAATTCCATTTCAAATGGTTTAAATAAATCATCATTTTAAATCTGTTAAAAATAAACAGATTCAATTCATAGCTTTCAAAAAAAAACAATTCATTCATAACTTGGAAAAACCATTTTTCAATTCAATCTTGAAATTCCTTTAACTAAATTGGAATTTCATTTCTTATATGAAAGCTTTTATCATTTGAAAACAAATAGTTTTCATTTCGGAAAATCTGATTCGTTTAGACGAATTAAAATCCTGGGGTTAAATTTAAATTCTCGAAACCATGCTTTTAAAATGGTTTAACCCATATATAACTAGTATAACATCTTTAATCCCTTAGTTTCAAATCACAGAATTCATTTCAAATTTTGAATTCAAATTTAAATCTAATTGTTTAAATTTTCAAAACTTAATCAAGTTATTCGAAATAACTTTTATCTTTGAAATTCCATTTCAAAAGCCTTTTACTTTAAACCCGAATTTCCAATTTCAAAATCAATTGAAATTAAAATTTCAATTTCAAAACATCAAATTTACATTATTTGTGACTTAACCGATTTCCACGTGAAATCCATATTTGTGTGTGTAATAGTGTGGTCTAGGGGTTTTACACACAATAGTGCACATCACACAATCATCACAGATCAGAATACAGGATATAGTTGATAAGCGGTATTAACTATCACGCTTATCGTTCATTCACAGATCATAGATATATATATCACAGGTAAGTAAACTACAGATCACAACATAAATCAGGGTATATCACAAAGCATCGTATATCAGGGATATCAAACAATCAAGTCATCCAATGGAATCCAAATATTCATAAGTAAGATCAATCAATATCTAATTTATTCAAATTAGATTAATTACTTATAAATTACTAATCCTGGTTAATTAACATCGATAAATTACAAATTATTTTGATTTATGATTCTTTAATCATTTTTTAATTAACCATTAATAATAAATTAATTAACTTTTAATTATTATTTCATCAACTTTTAATTATTAAATAATTACCTTGATTATTTAATTCATCATTTAATTTATTAACTTTCCATTAATAAATTAACCCTTTATTAATTATCATTTAATTAATTATCCCTAATTGATTGAAACAAATGATTATTCTTAATCACTTAATCAACTTTAACTATTTATTAATTACTTTTAATTAAGTAATTATTTTTAAGTAATTACTTTTAATTACATCACTAAATAATTATGCTTCAAAAAATTTATTAAGTAATTATACTTATCACATTTACTTTCCAATTTCTCTTTAAATTTAAGACTTAAAAATGAATATAAATTTTAATTTTAACAAAGTTTAAAACACATTTAAAAACATATTCACTTTTAAACTTACTTTTAAACTCCTTAAAATATACTTTCAATTAGTTAACCAATTTAAATTTAAAACTTGATTTAGTTTCAAAGTTTCAAAACTAACTTGAATTCATTTTTACACCTTGATTTTAAAACCTAGCTTAAACTTTGTTTTATAATTTGAAATTAAATGTTAAAATTTCAAAAACAGAACAGGTTTTGTTTTTATTTTTATTTTATTTTGAATTTTTTTTTTAAAACCGGCTATCTATAAAACAGACCCGAGCCAAACCATCATTTCCCCGGGCCTTGCTTCGAGTTTACCCCTCATTCGTTTTCCTCGAGACAATCAAATGAAAACTTCGAGTAGATTACGAGATAACTCGAGTGAAAACTCGAGTCACAACCCTGCTTCATCCAAACTCCTGCGCACGAAGACAAACGTGCACGTACACGTGTACCATCACCGGAGCTCCCTCTGATCATCGATGATCACTCCGACACATCGCCTAACCACGCAGCAACTCCAAACAATCACCCAAACTTTTGCGTGAGCCTCGAATCGAAAACACCCCTTCCAGTTGAGACAGGAAGTCTACCCACTCGCCAGAAACCACCCCGCTCAGGCAATCTCGACCACCATTCGCCACCAAACTCCGGCCATAGCGTCGTTCAACCTCCGAGTATTTTTCCCATACTCCTTGTTCGGTTCTCCACCTCTAGACAAAAATCCGACCCTTCCAGTCATCTAGATCAACCATGACCACTCGAAATGCCAACAACAGAAAAACCCATGCTGCTCTTAAAATTGATCACTAAAAATTATGATTCTACCCTTAAAAATCATGTTATTATTCACCGATTCAGCTTGCATACCTGAATTCAAAAATTAAAAGGTTTGAATTTTGATCAATTTGAGGTTGTGTTCAAACATATTGCTTCCTAGAGATGCTGCCAAGTTAATTTAAGTTGAGTTTATTTTTAAAATTCATTTCAAGGTTAAACAAACACAATCTATTTTAACTCTAAGTCAAAATATCGAATAGATTGGGTAGAATGATTTTTGAAGACAAGGCTTGTGATAAAATTCAAAGAAAGGAAAAAAAACAGAGAATATTATACAGCATGCACACCAAACTTTCTTCACATACTCAGCGAATTTCTTTTACATAAACACATATGTTCATAGCTAATACATACCTCAGATTCATATTTAAAGATGTTTCAAATGAAAGTTACTCACATTGGTTTGTAGAAGAAAACAGAGCTGCTTTTCATTTGAACCAAGCTTTGAACTTCTAGCTGCATCCTTTCATTTAATCTCTGATTTGTAGTTGGTTGTTTTAGTTGAATTTTGTTTATGTTTTTGAACTGAAGCTCATCTCAGATTTTCTTAGTTTTAAAATGATCGAAACTGAGGTGAGAAGAATTGATAAATGTATATGAAGTCACAGGGTAGATATGTTTATTTGTTTAAGTTGAGATGGTTGTACAAGTGATTATATTTTTCTTGTACTATAGCCAGTGATATTTCTTATTTGTAGGCTGAGAGGTAATCGTTTGGTGGCTGATATAATATGTATTGTGTACTAGTGATATAGCATTAAATGCTTTGCTCCTTATCAAGTCTACAACAGCCCATACTTTATTCTTTTATGTACTTAGAAATCTTACACAAGTTTATTTTTGTTTGACTTAGATGCTAAGCATACTTACCCTACTTACATTCGTATACACTGTGATGTTTCTGCCTGCAACATATATATTTTACTATAGATTATATAATATTTAACTTAATTTTTTTTTAGTTTAAAGTTTGTTTGGTTTCTAACTTGTCTGCCTACTTATATTTGTTTTGGCCTTACTACTTTGAAATATAAATGAAGTTCTATATTTTATTTTATTTTATAAGCTAATTCATGTATATATTTTTATCATATATATTTGTATTTTTTTTTTCGTTTCATATTTGTCTACATTTATTCATATTTGAATGTATTTTATTTTCTTTAAATCTTATTATTTTGTAGTATAAATAAATCTATATTTTATTATGTTGTTAGAATTTAGCAAATGTTCTACTTTCTATTTTTAGTTTAAATATTTATTATTATTATTTTACTTCATATTCATTGTCTTATATTTATTTTTATTTCTAACATAAATCATCACTTCTAATACTTATTATTATAATTTATCTTTAACCCATTTATTCACAATTTAAATTCAAATCAAATATATACGTATATATTATATCAAATTTGCTCATGTATGCTCAAATACACATATATATTCACATATATATAATATTCTTAAATTTAAATGATTTATACAAAATATATTTGGATATCGGGGAAACTCGCAATCCATTTATCGTTTTATTTCACAAATTTTATTCAAAAATTCCTTTAATTATCAATTTACATTTATATAAAATCCGGGGTCGTTACAGACTTCCCCCCTTAAAAGAATTTCGTCCTCGAAATTGCCAAGGAGACACAAAGATAGATGAAGAATGTTTCATCAGATCAAACAGAATATCTATTCTGCGTTTGGCTTACCAAATCAGAATATCAATAACAGACACAAGAACGAATCTGTTTTAACACTTCACAAGATACTCGGGTTATCCAGATCTACAAAATATGCAGTGGCATCGGTCAGTTCGAAGTGATAACTAACCATTCGTAGAACATATCGGGACCCAAAGAATAGATAGATATATAGATACAATTTCAAAATTTTCAGTTTAAAAACCAAATTATAACTATTAACCATAGTAATCAAAGCAACCAATACATCCAAACAAACAATTTTGGTCTATCCGTAGTTTATGTCCCATATTCATATATCGAATTCCCTTTCTGGATCTACCAAAAACTATCGAAGAATTGAGAAAAGATGACGAACAAAGAGATGGATAGAGAAAAGACTGCTTCTTTGTTGTTACAGAGTATTGACCATTTATAGTCGTATTCCCCTATCCCCTATCTCATCCTCTTCTTACACTCATACTCACTATCAGTGGATAGTAAGAGAATTTACTGATGCATTCGAATGGATATCTGAGAATTACTCATTCTAGGGTATACTTCACCCTATCTCTAATGAGCTACTTAATGTGTTATACTCCTGAGCTAAAGTTTTACCCTCAGTTCTGATACTAAATGTAAGAGCCCACACGAGGCAGTGGCGACCGGTAGGCTTTGCAACCATCCCAGCCTCACCGTGGCATACACTGGCACCTCGCATTTACTTTTACGGCCGGCCTCTCGACTGTCACAACCAACCCATCCCACTCAGGGACATGTAGGGGTAAGAGTCTCCCGTTCGCCACCAAACCGCGAAGCGAGAACCCCCTATCATGCTGTAATATAGCTAATGCGATCCATATACGACGTATCATTATTCGGAATGGGTTATATGACACAAAGGTCCTCTCCCGGCTAAACCGAATAACGAGCGCAATCTTTAAAAACATATGGATACTGGGATTTCAATTAAGTCACAACTTATTACCCAAAACTTTTCTTTAAATGGTTTAAACAAATTACCATTTCAAATCATTTAAAACAAAAGGATTCATTTTAAAAACCTTCAACGGTTTAAACAATTTCCACACTTTAATCTTTTAAACAAAAGATTCATTCACAAATTTTCCAAATTAATTTCCCTTTCAATTTGATTAACTCGTTAAATCTTTAAAACAAAGATTTAACTCATAGCTTCCAAAACAATTCCATTTCAAATGGTTTAAATAAATCATCATTTTAAATCTGTTAAAAATAAATAGATTCAATTCATAGCTTTTAAAAAAAAACAATTCATTCATAACTTGGAAAAACCATTTTTCAATTCAATCTTGAAATTCCTTTAACTAAATTAGAATTTCATTTCTTATATGAAAGCTTTTATCATTTGAAAACAAATAGTTTTCATTTCGGAAAATCTGATTCGTTTAGACGAATTAAAATCCTGGGGTTAAATTTAAATTCTCGAAACCATGCTTTTAAAATGGTTTAACCCATATATAACTAGTATAACATCTTTAATCCCTTAGTTTCAAATCACAGAATTCAATTTCAAATTTTGAATTCAAATTTAAATCTAATTGTTTAAATTTTCAAAACTTAATCAAGTTATTCGAAATAACTTTTATCTTTGAAATTCCATTTCAAAAGCCTTTTACTTTACTCCCGAATTTCCAATTTCAAAATCAATTGAAATTAAAATTTCAATTTCAAAACATCAAATTTACATTATCTGTGACTTAACTGATTTCCACGTGAAATCCATATTAGTATGTGTAATAGTGTGGTCTAGGGGTTTTACACATAATAGTGCACATCATACAATCATCACAGATCAGAATACAGGATATAGTTGATAAGCGGTATTAACTATCACGCTTATCGTTCATTCACAGATCAGAAATATATATATCACAGGTAGGTAAACTACAGATCACAACATAAATCAGGGTATATCACAAAGCATCGTATATCAGGGATATCAAACAATTAAGTCATCCAATGGAATCCAAATATTCATAAGTAAGATAAATCAATATCTAATTTATTCAAATTAGATTAATTACTTATGAATTACTAATCTTGGTTAATTAACATCGATAAATTACAAATTATTTTGATTTATGATTCTTTAATCATTTTTTAATTAACCTTTAATAATAAATTAATTAACTTTTAATTATTATTTCATCAACTTTTAATTATTAAATAATTACCTTGATTATTTAATTCATCATTTAATTTATTAACTTTCCATTAATAAATTAACCCTTTATTAATTATCATTTAATTAATTATCCCTAATTGATTGAAACAAATGGTTATTCTTAATCACTTAATCAACTTTAACTATTTATTAATTACTTTTAATTAAGTAATTATTTTTAAGTAATTACTTTTAATTACATCACTAAATAATTATGCTTCAAAAATTTTATTAAGTAATTATACTTATCACATTTACTTTCCAATTTCACTTTAAATTTAAGACTTAAAAATGAATATAAATTTTAATTTTAACAAAGTTTAAAACACATTTAAAAACAATATTCACTTTTAAACTTACTTTTAAACTCCTTAAAATATACTTTCAATTAGTTAACCAATTTAAATTTAAAACTTGATTTATTTTCAAAGTTTCAATACTAACTTGAATTCATTTTTACACCTTGATTTTAAAACCTAGCTTAAACTTTATTTTATAATTTGAAATTAAATGTTAAAATTTCAAAAACAGAACAGGTTTTGTTTTTATTTTTATTTTATTTTGAACATTTTTTTTTAAAACCTGCTATCTATAAAACAGACGCGAGCCAAACCATCATTTCCCCGGGCCTTGCTTCGAGTTTACCCCTCATTCGTTTTCCCCGAGACAATCAAATGAAAACTTCGAGTAGATTACGAGATAACTCGAGTGAAAACTCGAGTCACAACCCTGCTTCATCCAAACTCCTGCGCACGAAGACAAACGTGCACGTACACGTGTACCATCACCGGAGCTCCCTCTGATCATCGATGATCACTGCGACACATCGCCTAACCACGCAGCAACTCCAAACAATCACCCAAACTTTTGCATGAGCCTCGAATCGAAAACACCCCTTCCAGTTGAGACAGGAAGTCTACCCACTCGCCAGAAACCACCCCGCTCAGGCAATCTCGACCACCATTCGCCACCAAACTCCGGCCATAGCGTCGTTCAACCTCCGAGTATTTTTCCCATACTCCCTGTTTACTTCTCCACCTCTAGACAAAAATCCGACCCTTCCAATCATCTAGATCAACCATGACCACTCGAAATGCCAACAACAGAAAAACCCATGCTGCTCTTAAAATTGATCACTAAAAATTATGATTCTACCCTTAAAAATCATGTTATTATTCACTGATTTAGCTTGCATACCTGAATTCGAAAATTAAAAGGTTCGAATTTTGATCAATTTGAGGTTGTGTTCAAACATATTGCTTCCTAGAGATGCTGCCAAGTTAATTTAAGTTGAGTTTATTTTTAAAATTCATTTCAAGGTTAAACAAACACAATCTATTTTAACTCTAAGTCAAAATATCGAATAGATTGGGTAGAATGATTTTTGAAGACAAGGCTTGTGATAAAATTCAAAGAAAGGAAAAAAATAACAGAGAATATTATACAGCCTGCACACCAAACTTTCTTCACATACTCAGCGAATTTCTTTTACATAAACACATATGTTCATAGCTAATACATACCTCAGATTCATATTTAAAGATGTTTCAAATGAAAGTTACTCACATTAGTTTGCAGAAGAAAACAGAGCTGCTTTTCATTTGAACCAAGCTTTGAACTTCTAGCTGCATCCTTTCATTTAATCTCTGATTTGTAGTTGGTTGTTTTAGTTGCATTTTGTTTAAGTTTTTGAACTGAAGCTCATCTCAGATTTTCTCGGTTTTAAAATGATCGAAACTGAGGTGAGAAGAATTGATAAATGTATATATCATCGCAGGGTAGATATGTTTATTTGTTTAAGCTGAGATGGTTGTACAAGTGATTATATTTTTCTTGTACTATAGCCAGTGATATTTCTTGTTTGTAGGCTGAGAGGTAATCGTTTGGTGGCTGATATATTATGTATTGTGTACTAGTGATATAACATTAAATGCTTTGCTCCTTATCAAGTCTACAACAGCCCATACTTTATTCTTTTATGTACTTAGAAATCTTACACAAGTTTATTTTTGTTTGACTTAGATGCTAAGCATACTTACCCTACTTACATTCGTATACACTGAGATGTTTCTGCCTGCAACATATATATTTCACTATAGATTATATAATATTTAACTTAAGTTTTTTTTAGTTTAAAGTTTGTTTGGTTTCTAACTTGTCTGCCTACTTATATTTGTTTTGGCCTTACTACTTTGAAATATAAATGAAGTTCTATATTTTATTTTATTTTATAAGCTAATTCATGTATATATTTTTATCATATATATTTGTATTTTTTTTTCGTTTCATATTTGTCTACATTTATTCATATTTGAATGTATTTTATTTTCTTTAAATCTTATTATTTTGTAGTATAAATAAATCTATATTTTATTATGTTGTTAGAATTTAGGAAATGTTCTACTTTCTATTTTTAGTTTAAATATTTATTATTATTATTTTACTTCATATTCATTGTCTTATATTTATTTTTATTTCTAACATAAATCATCACTTCTAATACTTATTATTATAATTTATCTTTAACCCATTTATTCACAATTTAAATTCAAATCAAATATATACGTATATATTATATCAAATTTGCTCATGTATGCTCAAATACACATATATATTCACATATATATAATATTCTTAAATTTAAATGATTTATACAAAATATATTTGAATAACGGGGAAACTCGCAATCCATTTATCGTTTTATTTCACAAATTTTATTCAAAAATTCCTTTAATTATCAATTTACATTTATATAAAATCCGGGGTCGTTACAGTTAACATATATATGGTCTTTATATGTATTTGGTGTAGTAGATATATATGCATATAGTTGATAGGATTTGGGTAACTAGTATATTGGTTTTAAGTTTTATTTAAAGGAGAATATACATAGATTTTAAATAGTGAATATTAGGCTCAGGTCCTTAGTAAGTTTCAAAATACACAAAAACCCCAGTAAAAAAAAGTGTGTAAATTAGGTCCCTAGAATTAAGTTACTAAGTAATTGCATATAGTGGAAATTAGAAAGGCATCCCTATCATAATTTCATATTGTAAAGCGGGTCCCTGTCAAAGTTTCATTGTAAAGCGGGTCCCTGTTTTCTGGAAACGAAGAAAAATTATTCCTGAAATGTTAGCAACTTTTATAAATAAGGGCTGATATTTCAGCAACTATCTGTGTCAAAGTTTTATTGTAAAAGCAAAGAAAAATTATTGCTGAAATGTCAGCAACTTTTATAAATAAGTGCTGATATTACAGCAACTATCTGTGTCAAAGTTTTATTGTAAAAACAAAGAAAAATTATTGCTGAAATGTCAGCAACTTTTATAAATAAGTGCTGATATTTCAGCAACTTTCATAAACTGTGTTCACAGTGTACATAAATGTTGCTGAAATATCAGCAACTTTTATAAATAAGTGTTGATATTTCAGCAACTTTCATACACTATGTTCACAGTGTACAGAAATGTTGCGGAAATGTAAGCAACTTTTATGAAATGTTGCATCATGCTCTGCAATAATCGTGAATAAAAAACAGGGACCTAATTTACACTGAAATTTAGTGAAGGACTTTTCGTGAATTTTGAAACTTAATAAGGACCTGTGCCAAAATTACCCTTGCATATAGTTATGCAATTTTTTTGGTGAATAATTGCGGAATTTTCCGCAACTTTTTGAAAAAATTGCGTAAATTTCCGCAATCTTTTGGGTGAATAATTGCGGAATTTTCCACATTTTTTTGATATAATTGCATAAATGTCTGCAATTATTCACTAAATAATTGCATAAGTGTATGTCATTATTTAGTAACTTAATTCTAGGGACCTAATTTACAAACTTTATTTTACTGGGGTTTTTGTGTATTTTGAAACTTATTAGGGACCTGTGCCAAACTGTCCCTTTTAAATAAGTGTTTAAAATTTAATATTGATTTTTTTTTATAACAGTAATAATAATACATATATTTTCTGTATATATCAAACTGATTCTGATTCAGTTCATCAATTCTTGATTATCAGCCTTGTTCGTCCAATTCACGTTCAATCTTGCCTTGCTTTGAGATTCGTGCCTGGATTCGTAGCCCATTTCTTTGTCAAATCTATCTACCCTCGAAAGGTGAGCAATTACTCACGCTCAATGTTCTTTTATTTTTTAATTTGATTTCAATTGAAACGACAATTGAAATATGCTGTTGTTAGCTAATTACACTGTTATATATGCTATTACCTGTATCAGTTCATGTAACAACCCGCAGATTTAACCGGTTTTAATAACGTTATTAATTGCAATTTTGTGAAATTTTAAACGATGAAATTTTTAAATAAAAATTTTATATTTCAAATGCGTCTAGTTAAACATAACAAGTGGTAAATTTTCGTCCGAAAATATGAAAGTTTATTTCGCGCGTAAATTTACTTCTATTTAATCAGTTAAAAAGCGATGAAAATAAAATGTTTTCGAAACCTAAATATTTTTACATAGAAAATTTCTAAACCATCTTCTGAGCAAACGTCATTTTTCGTTTTTTAAAATTCTGACTTCTTTAGCTCCGTCGATCTTATTTTTCTGTGCTTTTCTTGCATTTTTCGCTAATAGAAAATTCGGATTTTTATAATTCAATCATATCACTGATATCTGTATACCGTTTTGACCGTCTTGTCGTGCTGGTCTCCGCAGTATATTCATTTTCGTGTTTTAAAGTTCGGTACCCGGTGAAATCCGCATAACCGGTATCCGTATCGATACCCGTTTTAAAACCTTTTGAGTTCTATCTGTACTTTCATCTCCATACTTATCTAAAACCAACGGTTATGTGCATTTAATATTTGTGGAATTCGAGGCGTGTTTTTTCCTTTGTTCAATGTTACGTGACCTTTTGTTTTACACTTTTACTAGTTCATTACTTTGCGTCCCTGTAACGTAAAGATCCATATTCATCTTCTAAATGAAAGAAGAAACAGACACAAACATATTATTCCCTGTAGCAACCATCTTCTCTCCTCTACCTCCTCAAAACTTGCCAACGACAAACGCCGCCTGCCTCCGAAGCCCCTCCTCGTCACACCTTTGCCGAACTGACACACATCGCCACCCACATCACACTCCCATGCACCCTACCTTGTCCCCGACCCATGCTCGGCCTCCACTCATCACCGAGCTCCGCTAGCAACCGAGCGGCCAAAAGCCCTCGCTTTCCTCCCTGCCACCAGGCTGCCGAAACCCACCCATGCAAGGCCATCAAACAACAGCGTGCCCCCTTCCACCATCACGCTTAGCCTCCTTCTTCTCCGACCCTGCTCCTCTATACCGCAAGCCGAGCCTTCCCTTGCTTCGATCGTCGCAACCCTACATCAGCAGCCTCTCCTCATCGCCAGCCCAACCCGAGCATCACCTAGGCTCGCAACCCGAGGAGCCATCCATCAGTTTCGATAGTAAGTATATATATGGTTTGTTTCCTATAGGTTGCAGTAAACTAAATTATGTTTTGTTAGTGTAAGTTTATATTAGCTTAAATATGGTATATTTGTAATATTTTCATGCTGGGGATTTTAGAGTATAGTACTGTTGTTTAAATCTATAGTTTATTTACATTATATATATACGTATTGCTTTACTATTGAGTTATATATTGGCTTATTAAACTATTGATATAAAGGTGTTTATATATATATACGTGTGTACTTATATAGTATGGATTTACATTTATATGATGAGTCTATTATCAAAATGTATTTACAGTGCAGTGGATTTTGTTGAATCGTTTTGGTTAGCACATGGATATTTGCATACTTGTTGCTTTATATAGTGTATATATATATATATATATTTATATATATGGGTTGCAGAGATGTTATTATATTGGGTGCGTCAGTTTATATTTGTTTGTTATGTTTTAATGTAAAGATTTTATAATAGTTTATTCTATATATAGGCTGCTATACATAATCTATTGTTACAGGTTAAAGTAATGATTTTATAAAAATTGGATCTGAAGTATTTACTGGTAGATATATAAAGTTGTTTAAAGTGTAAAGGTCATATAAAGTTTTTGCTATATATATTACCTTTATAAGTTGGATCTGTCGTACGTGTTGTTGTATAGCATGTTAGTTATATATATTATTACCTTTATAAGTATTTTTTGTTTTGCAAGCTTTAAGTGTTTATGATCTATTGCATATATATTAGTTATATATGTAGATTTTATAAAAAGTATATACATGCTAGTTATAAATATTCATACAGTTAGTATGTATAAATTTGGTTAATATAATATTGTTTAAAAATGTATATATTCGTATACTAGCTCATATATACAAGTTACGGTAGTTTGGTTTCCAAAAATATATATTTATATATGGATTTTATTTTATAGGTGTTAAAGTTAAAAATATCAAATTTTATAAAATAATATATATATATATATATCTTCTATTTCTATCAAACTAATTGTTTGTTCTCATCGATTCCAGCCTTGTTTTGATCGTCGAATTCGTGTCATCTTGTTTCGCTTTGGAATTCGTGTTTGGATCCACAATTCGTTTCCTTTCACGTTCATCTCTCTAGCCTCAAAAGGTGAGCAATCACTCATGATTAATGTTTTTTTATTTAATAAATTTGATTTCAATTGAAACGACAATTGAAATATGCTGTTGTTTGATATTTACACTGTTATTACCTGTATCAGTTCACCTATGACATCTGACACCATTATCTGTTATATATGCAAAGATAATCCAGTTTGGTTGTTAAATGATTGATTGATTGATTGATGTTTACAATTGGACGTTAAATTTGTTAATGTTGTAAGGGATAAGTAATTTGAAATTGAAATTGGCGTAGGATAGTTAGATTTGATATATGTGTTAAATTGATTAGTTAAATTTGTATAATATGATCCCTTGAAATGTTAAATTATTTGACACATAAAAATAGTGTTAACTACACCTTGAACCATTGAATGTATGTTGAGTAAACTGATGTAGTTTGAAATTGGATAATAAATATCAAATGAAGAACCATATTAATATCAGTGTAATAATATTTAATCTACATGAAATGATAGTGTAGATTCTAGAAATAATTATATTAATTTGCACAAATAACAATGGGAATTAATACGATTATTTCGGGATTATTTGAATTAATTATTGAATTGTTATTGATTGTTGTTATTGCTTGTTTATTTACTTTGACACCATCCCAGCTATCACACTGCAAGTTCCCTTTGCTATGTTTTGATTTGAATTGAATTGGAATCGGGTTGAAATGATAAATACCCAAATTGAACTTTGACTTAGGATAGAAAATTAAATAAAACCCGATTGGTCAATAATTTGATTTAAAAATAAAATAAAGATTTTATTTGAATAAATGATAAGGTTTTGAAATGAAGTTGGAATTTGAATTTTTATGAAAGGAAAATGTTATATATTTAATAATATGAAACAAAATATTAACAATGTAATTGATGAAAGAATGTTGTTTAATTTGAGAAACGATTGAATTAAGTTTTGAAATTTATTTAATAATTAGGTTTGAAATTATTTAATAATTAAGTTTGAAATTATTTAATAATTAAGTTTTGAAATTATTTAATAATTGAATAAGATTGAATCATTTAATAATTAAATAAAATTGAATTCTTTATTAAGTAAAATTGAACTTCTTGAATAAGTGAAATTAAGTTTCTTTATTAATTGAGATTTGAAATTTGTAACTAAGTATATAAATAAGTGAAATTGAATTTCTTTAACAAGAAATAGAATGTGATTTATTGAAATTAATGTAAGACTTGTAATTGAAAGAATTGATTTGATGAATTTAATTTAATTCAAATTTGTATGTTTTGATACAATGAAGTTGAACTTAAGTATTTGATTTAGTAAATTGGAAATTAAATAGAAAATGTTTAAATGATAAATTTACTAAATGAATATTGAATGAAATCGATAAATGAAGTGGAATTGATTTGAATGTTAAACTAAATTAATTTAAATGATTTCGGAATGAAATTTATATATGAATTTGAATCAATATTTGAATTGTTTATATAAAAGTTGAAATTGAATTATAAGATTTTGAAATGGAAATTTGGAAGTTTGAAACGTAAATTATGGAAATTGTTTAGAAAGACAAATGGAATGTTGGTTTACAAATTCTAATTGAAATTGAAATTGATTTGGTTTTGAAATATATTAATCGACCAATCGGTGAAATAATTTCGAAGGTTATTAAAGAGACCGGAATCGGTTAGGGACATACTCTCTGTCTAAACCGAAAACCACTTTAACAACTATATGCGGAGTGTGATCCAGAATGAAGTGGTTGGAATGATGTACGTGATGACTGAAGAAAGAGAACGATAATGGATAGCCTTGACACTTGTGTCAAATTGGAAATGACTAAAACAGGAGCCATGCCGGGCCAAATGGGGGTTAGCTACCTCGAGCGAACACACTTCTTCGAAACTAGTCTTTACTTGTTGTCGATTGGTGCACCCTTGATTTGGGAGTGTTGTTTCGCAGTGTTGCGATCGCTGCGGCGATGCGTTCTCACCAGTCCGGATCAGGCAAACGGTAGTTTCACTACCTTGGGTATTGCCTCATGTGCCTTGTCATACTTGTATCCCTATATGCGACCACTACGATTTGTTTTGTGTTATACCTATGGAGTACTCCCTGATATCCCACTAGTTTACGGTGGAGTTTACAGTGCTGTATAGTCTATAACGCTTATATAAAATGTGTTAAGGGGGATAATGGTAACGCCTTAACACTATTTTGATACCTTATAGTACTGATAGGCATTATCTACTTATCGTACACTACTACATAGTAGATAGTTTAACGGATCCTTAAAGGATGGTTATTCCAAACATCCTTTGAGTTACTTGTATTTCAATTGCTATTTCACTTGAGTTGGATTTATTGATATAAGAATGTTAATCCTGACTCGAGTGTTTTGTGTTTTGATTTACGCTCGGGTCAGACTGAGTGTACCAGTATTCGAGACTCACCTTTGGAGTTGGAGGTTTGCTTGAAGATCCAGCCATCTATTCTGCTTTCAGTATTCGATGATTCTAGTGATGTATTCTGATTTGTATCTGATGTATCGTGTTACTCTTCTGTTGTATCTGGTTTAACTCTGATGTAACTTATATATTTATATAATAGCTTCATGAACTACTATATCTTTTATTTCCGCTGCATTTATTACTCTGTGTCTGTTGTAACGACCCGCATTTTTGACCGTTCAAGTCGACAATAATCCACACATGTCCAACTCAACCGTTCAAAAAGGCAGATGGTTATTGGGGTTAAATAAGAAAAGGAAAGAAAGAACAGAAGCAAACTCAGAATCTTGCAGCGGAAGGAACAAGATATAATAATAAAATAACAGTTCATGAAGTTGTTAAATAAATGTTTTTGATTATTATTATACATCATAAATCAGAGTTACATACATATCAGAGATAAAAGAACAATGCAGCGGAAAAATATTACAATAGTAGAATACAAATGATGTAATACCAAACTCCGTCTTTGTCCTCCAGAATATACCTTCAACCTAATCTGAAATGCTCAGGCTGACCCGAGCGTAATGAAAAGACAAAACACTCGAGTCAGGACTAAAATATCTCATGTAGGTTAAATCGAATAAGTACATATGAGTGCGACGGCGTCGGAGATGTTTACGGGTTTTAGACACCTCCTATCCAGTGTCAACGTGAGTGCAATAACTTAAGAGATGTTACGGGATTTTCCATCTCTCAAGGATCCGTTAAACTATCTACTATGTAGTACAATACGCTATTATAATATGTCTACATTAAAGTAAAAGTATTAAAATAGCGTTAAGCCATGGCCCATTCCACCCTTAACACAGTTTATATTCCCAAGAGCATATACAAGACCGTAGTTTCCCCAAAACCGGAAGTCACCAGAGGGCAATCCATATACTCAAGGTACAAAACAAAACGTAGTGGTCGCGAGTAGGATAATCAGTATGACAAGGTACATGAGGCGATACCAACTAGGATACTAGTAGTTGCCTGATCCGGACTGATGTTGGGCATAGCAGCTACTACCCCAACACCGCGAAACAACACTCCCAAATCATGGGGTGCACCCAAATCGAATCACAAAAGTAATAGACATGGTATCGAAGGAGTGTGCCCGCTAGAGATGGCGATCCTCAATGGCCCGGCGCGGCTCCTGTTTTAGTCATGTCAGGGGTCATCCAATATCGTTCTCTTTCTTCAGTCAACGCGTTCACCAAACCATCCACTTCGTTCTGGATCAACGCTGTAACATCCCGAAAATTTTCGACTTTCGAAAATTCAACATCGATACTCACTTTATCGACTGCTGAGCCATCGAATGCCGGAAACCCGAAAAGTTATGGTTTTAAGAAAGAAGAAAAAGGTAGAAGAAGAAGATAGAAGAAAAAGAGAAGAAGAAGAGAAAGAAAGAACAACTGAACAACATCAGAACGGAAAACAATATCAGAATCTTACACATCACAGCGGAACAATATATAATAGATAAATGAATAATCTCTAAAACAAAGAACTATATCATTTTATACATACATCAATCATCAGAGTCAATATACAACTCAATACAACAATGGACAGTTATAGAACTTGTCCTCATACAGAATACACAGCGGAATAAATACTATCAGATACAAATACTACGTCTCGTCATCCAGAATATCTCCAAAGCTCCAGAATATCCTGATAATCCTGATAATCTAACTCTAGACTGCCCGTGTGGAAAATTTGTGGGCACCCAGAGTTTAGAAGGGAAACAATAAACTCCGAGTCAGTCATGGTGACTGGTGTGAGATCGTAAAACAGTTACTCTTTAAAATAAACAGCAGAGAATTTTAAAGTCAATTCGAAATGCTTTTGGAAAATGAAACTACCATAAGACCTCCCACCACACACACAATGCAAACGCAGAATTGGAGGAGATTTCTTCTTATGATAGTCAAAGATGCTTACTACGCAAAATCAAATCATTTTTGATATTATTATTAGTGCATAGTGTAGAAAACATTTCGAAAGTATAATATTAATCTTAGCCAGCATAGGCATTCCGCACTTATGCCTACTATAGCTACTATGTTCAATAGCAGGTTACCGCCACATTCCATAGCAGGTAATACAACTAAAACCGTACAAGTCGCGTATTGTTTCTTTGTATTTCCAACAAATGGTCAGGCTAAGGAACTTCCTATCCACGATGGGTACGTCCCTGGAATAGACGACCCGAGAACCTAACCGGATCTCTGCCAACACAAGGCCGGGTTACCTCTGCAAAAATAGGTAACTACTGACACGCGTATGCCATCCCCCGATCGTCACCGATCTTCCCGAGGATCCCCGATTCGCAACAAACCACATAGATAATAATAATGCAGTAACCACAGAGGTTAAGTATCTGGGCTCCATACCATGATACCACCTTTATCCAGAAGGAATGACATACACTAAGGGGCGCTACTCCCTAGAACCTTGCTGCATTCTTCCTGTTTCGACCATTTCCGGGGTGTGAGGCTCGACGAAGTCTCGTCCACAAAGCTACGCTTTCTCAAAAAGCCCTGCTTCGGGTCAAACAAAATGATCAACCTATGATCACAAAGATATAAGATCAAACAAATGATCATATCACAAATGATCAAACACTGATCATTTCACAGCAACACTCAGTATGCCACGTTACCAAATTGGGATATATCGCTGATAAATTTCAACTACATAACCTCTGAGCTCGTACGTCTCAGAGAAGGGTGTTAAGCTAAGAGAATAAATTCTCCGCCACCAACAGAAATGTATTTGAAAGAAATCAGCTTTATATCTCAAATTGTAACGTCAGACACACAATCCATACAAGTCTGTTCCGGGATCGAACAGAACCGAAGGCACTTCTCACGAAGCCCTTGCAATTCCGGATAATTTTCAATCACGTCAGGACTTCCCGTCACTAAGGGTGATAAAACCTCTAAATCGAAGATCAGTCGATGTAGAGTAACTCGACGGTAATCCTTCCGTTTTCAAAAATATCCGGTCTTCAACACCGGTCTTCAAATGCGATTCATAACGACGTATCACATATTCGGAATGGGTTATACGACCCCATGGTCCTTTCCCGGCTAACCCGAATAGTGAGCGTTTATTCAAAAATAAGTGTGGCATTCAAATTCATCCAATTCACAACAAATACCATTCAAGGTAATTATTGATAGTCGGTTATTTAACTATCAATAAAAATGCGCAACATCATCAGATTCCAAATAATTTTCCAAATTATTTAATCTTCCAAAATATCTTTATTAGATATAAAATTTCCACACTTCAAAAATAAATCAATGTTTATTTTTCTAAACAGTTTCCCTTTCCTTTATAAATTCCATATTGAATTTACATTTTTCGAATAACTACTAATATTCGATTTTCAATCGTTTTCAAATATTCAATTTCGATTTATCTTTAAGAAGATAAAATCTCAAAACGTTTCACTTCATTTTGGAAAACATTCCATACTTATTTAACAATAAGTGTTTCACAAATCTTTTATTTTCAACATTTGAAAATACTCGATATACTTAAAATCAAATTAAGTATATATTTCATTCTTTAAGGAAATCTATTTTCTATAACAACATCAATTCGAGTCAAAACGAATGTTACGTAAAACATCGTTACGACGACTCAAAATCACTAGTATAGGGATTCGAAATTAAGATAGATATGTAAATCCCAATACTAGATAAAAACATTTCCTTTCGGAAATCATTTACTATAACAACAGTGTTATAGTCCACCATTTCCTAAAATTTCTCGAAAACGTCTATTTCAACAACAAGTGTTGAAATCTATGCTTTCGATTCATAATACATTTTAAAACATCTTTAAAATGTTTAACTTCATTTTTAATATCACTTTTTCAAAAATGAATCCATTTTACTAAACAATATATATTCACTGTCCAAAATCGTGAATATAATTCACTTGACCAAATTTCAATCATTCCTACACATTTCAATTTCAATAGAGATTCGCTATCCAAACTCGCGAATATATCTTCTTAAAAAAAAAATCTTCTATATTTAATTTATCCAATTCAATCTATTTCGAATTTATAAATACGTTTCTAAATTCAAATTTTCTTTTAATAATAACTTCGATTTATAAATTCCTTTCATTAACAAATTCCATTTATAACTCGATATAAATATCACAAGTTTATATTTTTAGTTAATAACTTATCATTCGTTTATTTTAAAAGAAATCGTTCTTTTAAACTTATCAAAATTAAAACTTTCCAATTTCATTAACTTATGAAATTCCATTTTTTTACTTCATTTTTCACTTATAGAAACTTGTCTTACAATCCCAATATTCTAATTTATAAAATGTCAACTTTATAAACCTTTTTAAGTAAACCGTTTATAATATTTTTAAAAATTCCAATTAAACCATTTTATAAATTTCTTGACTCTTTATTTCAAAAGAAATCACTTTTTGGTTAAAATTCACAAAATCTTAACTTTTTATAACTTTAAAGTTTTAATGTTTATTTATTTAAAATAAACCAATTCAACAATTTAAATAAACGTATATTTTCAAAGATCACTTTAAAAATCCTTTTAAGGTAAAGTCGTTATTTTTAAACTTCAAAACTTGAATCCAATGATGCAACGCATCAATTAGTCCATCACACATCAACATCATATATCATCATATGAAAACAGAATATATATCAATATCTGTAAATAAATAAATGCAGTTGAGGAATCCAGTTGGATCCCTCCAACCTGTTTCCCTGCATCCAAAGATGTTAGCACAATACCAATTCCGCTCCAGTACGGAATTATCGCGGTATATAGGTTTTTATAAATCCGCTTACTAACGGCGCAATAGGGTCTCATCCGCTATACGAGGCGGGAAATCATCAATTCAATATATACATATGCCAATATGTATATACTGCTATATATATAGATATATCCTATCATATCTAATAGCACATTCAAACAAATCAATCAATAACTGCAATTCAATCATAAATCTGAGTGAGAAGATCTCACCTTAGCTTTTATATTTGCCATCCCAATTTTCAATCCAGACTTGATTTCGACCTTGTATAAATAATTATACAATTCGTTAATATTTGAAATTATCGAACAAATTATTTCCGTTTTAAAATTTGACTTAACAAAAGCTTAGTTCTAAACCAATTCTTTTCTTTAAAAATCTAGTCTTTATAACTCTGTATTATTTTAAAATCCCTATACTTTCAAAATCCTATATATATACATATATTTACCCTTTTACTTTAAACCAAAATCTCATTTACATAAATATTTTCAAACATTTTGCTTATATAAATTTCTTCAATATTTTAAAATTCCTTTGTATCAAATTCTTATATATATATTATAAACTTTTATAGTTTTCAAAATCTTATATACTTATTTAATATATTCCTAATTACCAATAAACTATTCCCTGTACATATTTTTAAAATTTATTTTCCCAAATTATTTATACATTCTCTGTTTTTACAAAAAAAAAATAAATAAATAAATTTTACTGTATAAGAACATTCCCATGTCTATATACTAACAACAGCAGTGTTTTACTGTTTGACAAATGAATTAAAATTTAAATTTAAAAGTTTAAAACATACCAAATTAAAATGTTTTAAAACCCAAATTTACCTCGAACAATCATCTCGACAGCTCGTGAACAAAACCCTCCGTTCACAGCCTCGATCCCTAATTCGTGCCACTATCGCGACTTCGTCGCCTCACGCGTGCCTCGCCACTGCCAACTCGCGAGTCTTCCTCAACGATCGCGATACCCAACTGCCTCCAGTCGATCACACGCCCAAACTCGCTCACTCGTACCACCTCCTATCACCCAGACATCACGATTGACATCGCCTCCTACCCACGCGCCTACTCCAGGTTGTCGCCATCGCGATTTCGAACTCCCCAACGTGCTCGGCGTTCGCGAGCGTTGCCACTGCCCTCCACAATTTGAACTTCGAGCGTCGAATCCCCATACTCGCGCTGCCCATCCCATCATCAAACCCAAGCGACGCCACAGCCCCTTCGTCATACGCAAACTTGCGATTTAGGCCCCTGCCATCGAACGAAAATCTCGAACTGGATTGGGAGAAAAGGAAGAAACGAGGTTCGAACTGATTTATTTCGATTAGGGGTAGGAAGGCAAAGACGCGACTGGGTTTTTGATTTTTTTCTCGTTCGTTTTAATTTTTACTGAGGGGAGGAAAGAAGATACGTGATTTTACAGAGAAGTGTCGTGCTTGCACGATTTATTCCGTGATCCCCGCGTGATTTTAGGCGTGGTTTAAGGGGAGACGTGGTGATGTTAAATAATATAAATTTTAAATTTTAAATTGAATTTGCTTTAAAATCTCAACACGTTTTCTAACCGGATGGTCACAAAACAACTCCGTTAAATACGAAATTGGAAATCTAGTAATAATACAATATTACGGATCTATTGGAACTGGTTTCGTCGAATTCCGAGACTGTTTGAAAATTGACTATTTTTAAATATCGATTCGAACAATTCAATTCAATACTGCACAGAACAGTTTCAAATTCAATCCTGACAGTTCGATTAGCTTCGGTATTATCAATACGAATTTTAAAAGTTTTCGAAATATTTTCCTTCAACTCAAAATTGAAGATATAAATTTTTATTCAACATCAATAGATTAAATTTTTTGTCCAACTTCAATTGATTAAATTTTATAATTTAATCGTAAATTTCAAAATTATATCGGGATTCAAATTAAATTATCGTTCAAATATTTAAAATTAATTAAATATCCTCAATTTAATTCGTTCAAAATTCTGGGTCGTTACAAACTTCCCTCCTTAAAAGAATTTCGTCCCGAAATTACCAGTTAGGAAAAAATGATCCTTAACTCGACTACTATTTTTCACAATCTAATAGTTTTATCAATTCATCAAAATAAATCTTTCTATTAAAGATTCATTATCATTCAACTAAATTTCTAAACCTTTTATAGTTTTCAAACATCATCGTTTACTTCAAAATTCAAATTCAAATTCAAATTCAAATTTAAACTTCCAAATTTTCTCAAAAATTTTCTAACGCCCTAAATTTTCGAAAAATTTCGCCAGCGTCTCCTTTGCGCGGCTAATATGGTACGACTACAAAACGTCCCTACGGACTCTCAGATTTCAAAAGGAAAAAGAAAAAGCCAAGCGGCTAGACCAGAAATCATCAAATTTCATATTATAATTCAAATACGTACCTTTTGTCGAGCAATTTCAAATTATCTGCGAAATCAAATTCAATTCCCTTTATACCTGTATATCTACTAGCCATAATATCTAGTTACACATTCAAACCATTTGCCAATTCTATTATACAAATTTTCCAATATAACTACTTATATCATCTTTAGTTCACTATTGAAGTTATATCCATTATCTTCAATTTTACATTTCAAATTTTATTTGAATTCAATTTCACATTTCAATTTCTCATTTGAATTTACTTTACCATTTTAATTCAATTTGGATTCAATTTATCTTCCCATTCGGTTTCAATTTCAGTTTTATTCACTTTTGTTCATTTCCACAATTTGGTTTCAATTTACCCTTCGGTTAAATCTACTGTCATTTAAACTGGATTTCCAATTTGAATTCAATTTACATTCATGTACTTGCAATTGCAAATTGATTTATTCATTCACAATTTTATTTTCATAATTCAATACTCAATTCCAACGTCTTTTCAACCTTTTCAAAACCATTTTTGAAAACAATTCAAATTATCCTTTGAATTTTCTAAAACAAAACCCAAATTTTCAAACAACTCCTATTTAAAACAATTTGACAGCAATATCTCTTTTGGAAACCCGAAAATGAATTCTAATGATGTGGCCATCATCATCAGGATTATTTTCCAGCGACCGAAAAGAGTTTAGAGCTTTTCATCTCTCTAAAATACCTTTCAAAACCTTTGAAATTCATTTTCAACTCCAAAAAGAATTTAAACTTTCCAAATCTCAAAAATTTCAAATTCTTCTCAAAACATTTCCAAATACTTCTCTGGAATTCCGTTTTCCAATTATAAGTCACATTTATAATTTATATTCTCAAATTTCATTTGTATATGAATTCATTTCTTAATTTTGGAGTTTATAATTCCAATTTCTCATTTAATTTCAATGATAATAGTTTAATATAATCACTTCTAACAACCATGCAACCATATACTATAGTAATTCATAGAAAAACATTTCTTTTATATACAAAAATAGTTTTGGGCAAAATTATCTCATTTACCCTATTCAAAGCAATACTGTGCCGAATTGTTCTATTTAAGTGTTTAGAAACCCCTTCGATACAGTTTTGCAAGACTGTGCCGACGAAGGTTCATATACCACTCAATAAACCAATCATCACAATACAAAACAATTTTATATTCAATAACAAATACGCGCTCATATCTATTATTACACTCAAACTCATTCTAGAGTACTACTGACTCTATCTCTAATGAGTAACACCCAACAGAGCAGGGTTGTCGCTTAACCATATGCTCTGATACCAAATGTAACATCCCAAAAATTTTCGACTTTCGAAAATTCAACATCGATACTCACTTTATCGACTGCTGAGCCATCGAATGCCGGAAACCCGAAAAGTTATGGTTTTAAGAAAGAAGAAAAAGGTAGAAGAAGAAGATAGAAGAAAAAGAGAAGAAGAAGAGAAAGAAAGAACAACTAAACAACATCAGAATGGAAAACAATATCAGAATCTTACACATCGCAGCGGAACAATATATAATAGATAAATGAATAATCTCTAAAACAAAGAACTATATCATTTTATACATACATCAATCATCAGAGTCAATATACAACTCAATACAACAATGGACAGTTATAGAACTTGTCCTCATACAGAATACACAGCGGAATAAATACTATCAGATACAAATACTACCTCTCGTCATCCAGAATATCTCCAAAGCTCCAGAATATCCTGATAATCCTGATAATCTAACTCTAGACTGCCCGTGTGGAAAATTTGTGGGCACCCAGAGTTTAGAAGGGAAACAATAAACTCCGAGTCAGTCATGGTGACTGGTGTGAGATCGTAAAACAGTTACTCTTTAAAATAAACAGCAGAGAATTTTAAAGTCAATTCGAAATGCTTTTGGAAAATGAAACTACCATAAGACCTCCCACCACACACACAATGCAAACGCAGAATTGGAGGAGATTTCTTCTTATGATAGTCAAAGATGCTTACTACGCAAAATCAAATCATTTTTGATATTATTATTAGTGCATAGTGTAGAAAACATTTCGAAAGTATAATATTAATCTTAGCCAGCATAGGCATTCCGCACTTATGCCTACTATAGCTACTATGTTCAATAGCAGGTTACCGCCACATTCCATAGCAGGTAATACAACTAAAACCGTACAAGTCGCGTATTGTTTCTTTGGATTTCCAACAAATGGTCAGGCTAAGGAACTTCCTATCCATGATGGGTACGTCCCTGGAATAGACGACCCGAGAACCTAACCGGATCTCTGCCAACACAAGGCCGGGTTACCTCTGCAAAAATAGGTAACTACTGACACGCGTATGCCATCCCCCGATCGTCACCGATCTTCCCGAGGATCCCCGATTCGCAACAAACCACATAGATAATAATAATGCAGTAACCACAGAGGTTAAGTATCTGGGCTCCATACCATGATACCACCTTTATCCAGAAGGAATGACATACACTAAGGGGCGCTACTCCCTAGAACCTTGCTGCATTCTTCCTGTTTCGACCATTTCCGGGGTGTGAGGCTCGACGAAGTCTCGTCCACAAAGCTACGCTTTCTCAAAAAGCCCTGCTTCGGGTCAAACAAAATGATCAACCTATGATCACAAAGATATAAGATCAAACAAATGATCATATCACAAATGATCAAACACTGATCATTTCACAGCAACACTCAGTATGCCACGTTACCAAATTGGGATATATCGCTGATAAATTTCAACTACATAACCTCTGAGCTCGTACGTCTCAGAGAAGGGTGTTAAGCTAAGAGAATAAATTCTCCGCCACCAACAGAAATGTATTTGAAAGAAATCAGCTTTATATCTCAAATTGTAACGTCAGACACACAATCCATACAAGTCTGTTCCGGGATCGAACAGAACCGAAGGCACTTCTCACGAAGCCCTTGCAATTCCGGATAATTTTCAATCACGTCAGGACTTCCCGTCACTAAGGGTGATAAAACCTCTAAATCGAAGATCAGTCGATGTAGAGTAACTCGACGGTAATCCTTCCGTTTTCAAAAATATCCGGTCTTCAACACCGGTCTTCAAATGCGATTCATAACGACGTATCACATATTCGGAATGGGTTATACGACCCCATGGTCCTTTCCCGGCTAACCCGAATAGTGAGCGTTTATTCAAAAATAAGTGTGGCATTCAAATTCATCCAATTCACAACAAATACCATTCAAGGTAATTATTGATAGTCGGTTATTTAACTATCAATAAAAATGCGCAACATCATCAGATTCCAAATAATTTTCCAAATTATTTAATCTTCCAAAATATCTTTATTAGATATAAAATTTCCACACTTCAAAAATAAATCAATGTTTATTTTTCTAAACAGTTTCCCTTTCCTTTATAAATTCCATATTGAATTTACATTTTTCGAATAACTACTAATATTCGATTTTCAATCGTTTTCAAATATTCAATTTCGATTTATCTTTAAGAAGATAAAATCTCAAAACGTTTCACTTCATTTTGGAAAACATTCCATACTTATTTAACAATAAGTGTTTCACAAATCTTTTATTTTCAACATTTGAAAATACTCGATATACTTAAAATCAAATTAAGTATATATTTCATTCTTTAAGGAAATCTATTTTCTATAACAACATCAATTCGAGTCAAAACGAATGTTACGTAAAACATCGTTACGACGACTCAAAATCACTAGTATAGGGATTCGAAATTAAGATAGATATGTAAATCCCAATACTAGATAAAAACATTTCCTTTCGGAAATCATTTACTATAACAACAGTGTTATAGTCCACCATTTCCTTAAATTTCTCGAAAACGTCTATTTCAACAACAAGTGTTGAAATCTATGCTTTCGATTCATAATACATTTTAAAACATCTTTAAAATGTTTAACTTCATTTTTAATATCACTTTTTCAAAAATGAATCCATTTTACTAAACAATATATATTCACTGTCCAAAATCGTGAATATAATTCACTTGACCAAATTTCAATCATTCCTACACATTTCAATTTCAATAGAGATTCGCTATCCAAACTCGCGAATATATCTTCTTAAAAAAAAAATCTTCTATATTTAATTTATCCAATTCAATCTATTTCGAATTTATAAATACGTTTCTAAATTCAAATTTTCTTTTAATAACAACTTCGATTTATAAATTCCTTTCTTTAACAAATTCCATTTATAACTCGATATAAATATCACAAGTTTATATTTTTAGTTAATAACTTATCATTCGTTTATTTTAAAAGAAATCGTTCTTTTAAACTTATCAAAATTAAAACTTTCCAATTTCATTAACTTATGAAATTCCATTTTTTTTACTTCATTTTTCACTTATAGAAACTTGTCTTACAATCCCAATATTCTAATTTATAAAATGTCAACTTTATAAACCTTTTTAAGTAAACCGTTTATAATATTTTTAAAAATTCCAATTAAACCATTTTATAAATTTCTTGACTCTTTATTTCAAAAGAAATCACTTTTTGGTTAAAATTCACAAAATCTTAACTTTTTATAACTTTAAAGTTTTAATGTTTATTTATTTAAAATAAACCAATTCAACAATTTAAATAAACGTATATTTTCAAAGATCACTTTAAAAATCCTTTTAAGGTAAAGTCGTTATTTTTAAACTTCAAAACTTGAATCCAATGATGCAACGCATCAATTAGTCCATCACATATCAACATCATATATCATCATATGAAAACAGAATATATATCAATATCTGTAAATAAATAAATGCAGTTGAGGAATCCAGTTGGATCCCACCAACCTGTTTCCCTGCATCCAAAGATGTTAGCACAATACCAATTCCGCTCCAGTACGGAATTATCGCGGTATATAGGTTTTTATAAATCCGCTTACTAACGGCGCAATAGGGTCTCATCCGCTATACGAGGCGGGAAATCATCAATCCAATATATACATATGCCAATATGTATATACTGCTATATATATAGATATATCCTATCATATCTAATAGCACATTCAAACAAATCAATCAATAACTGCAATTCAATCATAAATCTGAGTGAGAAGATCTCACCTTAGCTTTTATATTTGCCATCCCAATTTTCAATCCAGACTTGATTTCGACCTTGTATAAATAATTATACAATTCGTTAATATTTGAAATTATCGAACAAATTATTTCCGTTTTAAAATTTGACTTAACAAAAGCTTAGTTCTAAACCAATTCTTTTCTTTAAAAATCTAGTCTTTATAACTCTGTATTATTTTAAAATCCCTATACTTTCAAAATCCTATATATATATACATATATTTACCCTTTTACTTTAAACCAAAATCTCATTTACATAAATATTTTCAAACATTTTGCTTATATAAATTTCTTCAATATTTTAAAATTCCTTTGTATCAAATTCTTATATATATATTATAAACTTTTATAGTTTTCAAAATCTTATATACTTATTTAATATATTCCTAATTACCAATAAACTATTCCCTGTACATATTTTTAAAATTTATTTTCCCAAATTATTTATACATTCTCTGTTTTTACAAAAAAAAAAAAAAAAAAATTTTACTGTATAAGAACATTCCCATGTCTATATACTAACAACAACAGTGTTTTACTGTTTGACAAATGAATTAAAATTTAAATTTAAAAGTTTAAAACATACCAAATTAAAATGTTTTAAAACCCAAATTTACCTCGAACAATCATCTCGACAGCTCGTGAACAAAACCCTCCGTTCACAGCCTCGATCCCTAATTCGTGCCACTATCGCGACTTCGTCGCCTCACGCGTGCCTCGCCACTGCCAACTCGCGAGTCTTCCTCAACGATCGCGATACCCAACTGCCTCCAGTCGATCACACGCCCAAACTCGCTCACTCGTACCACCTCCTATCACCCAGACATCACGATCGACATCGCCTCCTACCCACGCGCCTACTCCAGGTTGTCGCCATCGCGATTTCGAACTCCCCAACGTGCTCGGCGTTCGCGAGCGTTGCCACTGCCCTCCACAATTTGAACTTCGAGCGTCGAATCCCCATACTCGCGCTGCCCATCCCATCATCAAACCCAAGCGACGCCGCAGCCCCTTCGTCATACGCGAACTCGCGATTTAGGCCCCTGCCATCGAACGAAAATCTCGAACTGGATTGGGAGAAAAGGAAGAAACGAGGTTCGAACTGATTTATTTCGATTAGGGGTAGGAAGGCAAAGACGCGACTGGGTTTTTGATTTTTTTCTCGTTCGTTTTAATTTTTACTGAGGGGAGGAAAGAAGATACGTGATTTTACAGAGAAGTGTCGTGCTTGCACGATTTATTCCGTGATCCCCGCGTGATTTTAGGCGTGGTTTAAGGGGAGACGTGGTGATGTTAAATAATATAAATTTTAAATTTTAAATTGAATTTGCTTTAAAATCTCAACACGTTTTCTAACCGGATGGTCACAAAACAACTCCGTTAAATACGAAATTGGAAATCTAGTAATAATACAATATTACGGATCTATTGGAACTGGTTTCGTCGAATTCCGAGACTGTTTGAAAATTGACTATTTTTAAATATCGATTCGAACAATTCAATTCAATACTGCACAGAACAGTTTCAAATTCAATCCTAACAGTTCGATTAGCTTCGGTATTATCAATACGAATTTTAAAAGTTTTCGAAATATTTTCCTTCAACTCAAAATTGAAGATATAAATTTTTATTCAACATCAATAGATTAAATTTTTTGTCCAACTTCAATTGATTAAATTTTATAATTTAATCGTAAATTTCAAAATTATATCAGGATTCAAATTAAATCATCGTTCAAATATTTAAAATTAATTAAATATCCTCAATTTAATTCGTTCAAAATTCTGGGTCGTTACAAACGCTCCACGTATACTAGTTATTAAAGTGGTTTTCGGTATCGACAGAGAGTATGTCCATATCCGATCCCGGTCTCTTTAATAACTACGTATTATTACACCGGTGGCTCTTTTATATTTCAAATCGATTCATAATTGATATCAAAATATCATATTCGCTTCAAAATCAAATCCATTTCAAAATCATCATATCTACACAAATATACGATTTCATTTCAAAATCATTTTTCGCCTCAATATCTCATTTCGATTTCAAAATCAATTTTCGCCTCAATATCTCATTTCGATTTCAAAATCATTTTTCGCCTCAAAATCTCATTTCGATTTCAAAATCATTTTTCGCCTCAAAATCTCACAAAACGATTCACATAAACTCGAATTCCAAAATTTAAAATTTAATCAAATTTCAAATCATCAATTTCAACTCGATTCAGCTTCTCAATAAACCATTTCAAATTATCAATTTCAAATACATATTTGAACCACAAAATAAGCCATTTCACTTTCAATATATTTCGAAACTTTAAATATTTCACATTTCAAACAGTTCATATATTTATATAAGAATATAAGATTCGCTTTAAAACCATTTCGTATTCAAATTAGAATATACTTCAAATTAAACATCCGTATTAAGTAGTTTACTTAATTTCTGGAACAATTCCAATTCAATAAACTTAGATTAACATTCGGATTTCAAGAATTCTTTTAAGTATTATATTCCAAATCAATTTCAGTTCAAATCCTATTCAAATCAATTTTATCTTCAAATTTAACTCAATAGTTTCAATTTAGTCCAATTCACAAATTTCTTTGAATTTCAATAAAATTCCAAATTAATTAAATCTCAATTTCAAATCAATTTTCAATTCCAAACTCAACTTGAAATATCATTTCATATAAGTTTTCTTAGAAATATTCAGAGTTCGATTAAAGGTCCAATCTTTTAAAACAAATCAACTTTCGAAAATTTACGCCATATTTCGATTTTTTTCTTAAAAATCAAAACTTCGAGTAATTAAACAATTTCATTTACCAAGTTTAAATTCCAACATCTCGAGCTTCAATTCAAAATAATTTAATTTCCATAAATTGGATTTTATTCTTAAAATCAATTCATTTAAATAATTTCAAAACAACTTTTAAAATCATTTAATTTAACCAACCCGGTGTCCGTATATAATTTTCTAACCTATGGCCAAGTGGATAATTATTTTAATTTTTAATTTCAAGGATGGATATATATCATTTCAATCCACATAGATGTCATAGGTATATCATTTCAACCTATTTCTTAATTTATTCGAAATGATTCAGTTTACAGTTTTATATGCAATAAACAATATACATGATGATAACATGTATCAAAATAAATAAACAACCAATATCGACCAATAGCATCCATCACAACCAATTAACCATAAAGCCAATAACATTCACAACAATTTTATAATTATCAATATCGAGTAATATACTGCCAATTTAAATTTAAATTTAATTTTGACGGTCAATTTAAATTCTATCAATTAATTCATATATCAATACAGATGATAATTAATCCTACCAAACAACAGCCAATAAATTTCATATCACTTCAAAATATAAATTTAACTAACATAAAATTATTTTAGTCAATTGTGAGCGTATAAACACTCACCTTGGGTTTCGACGATTTAAGATCCAAATAAAGGCCCAAATTTGAACAGTCCCGGAATGCAACCAAACCAGCTCCATATTGTCTGGAATTTCGATACGAACGCAACGGAGAAAACCGCGCGTAAATCCGAGCTCGTATGCAAAAGTTATATACGTTAGAGCGATCGAATATTTAAAATTTTAAATAAATAAAATAACGTATACCTTCTTCCTAAAATTCACGCACACCGCCTAACCCATCACGCACGACGTTCATTCATCCACGCGCGCGGCAAACGACGACCGGACGTCGATCAGGGGGCATCATCACGTGCGCCTCGCCTTGCTCCACCTTCGCGCCAAGTTTCGCCACTCCATTCGCCACCGTTTGCACGCAAACCAAGAAAAACGCGCACGCTTCCAAGTCAGATCTGGGCGAATCCGTGGCGTATTAGCAGCAATCAACCATATGGATTCGAAGAGCTCGTCGAGATCTACACTTTTGCTTTTGGAATTTTTTGATTTCGTTGAACGGATTGAGAGATATTAAGGAAAGAAGTTTCAAATTTTTCTAGCCATTGAATTAAAAATGGCGGCTAAGGGCTGAAACCATAGGGTTTTGGAAAATAGAGAAAGTGAGGGCTTTTATAGAAAAATACGCGACACTATTCATCCCGGATTTTCCAAACTCCAAACGAAGCATGCCGGCTGACGTTTCTAAGGTTTACCCCGCGTTCCGAACGCAATGGAACATGTTTCGGAGTCTAATTCGGTCATCTGTGCGGGTTACGGCAATAAACGATCGATTTAAAATTAAATCGGTTAATCAAATTTCTGTGCGTTTGGGCTCGCCCCGGACAAACGGTAACTCCGATTGACACGAAATTTGAAACCATACAATAATATCACATTACGGATCCGATGAAACTAGTTTCGTTCAATTCTGAGACTGTTCGAAAATGGCTATTTTTCAGTCGATAATTAAATATTAAAAATATTCAATTTTCACAAATTAACTTTAAATTCAATTTTTAAAAGTTCTATAACATTACTATAACTCCAATATGATAAGATAAAATTTTACAAATCATTTTCAATCATATTCAACTCGATTTACAATTATTTCTGAAATTTAACTTATTAAATTATCGATTTAATTGTCTAATTAAATCCAATATTCGAAAAATAAATTATTCGAATGTTTAATTTCAATATAAAATTCCCAATTTAAATTATTAACTTTTAAATAAAATTTCAATTGTTCACAAATCCCATTTTTAATTTCACAGTAATTAACAATCTTCTTCAATGCAGTTTTCCATTATAAATCCAATATAAAAGATTATATTAGATTCAGCGTTCAATTATATTGTAATTCAAATTCAAGTTACTTAATTCCAAATGAATTCTTTTATTTCGATTTACACTTTCATTATTGAATCAACCATTTACTTATACATTATTATCAATAGTTTATAATTCATTTACTTTCATTTTCTTCAGCTATCATCTTATTTAAATTCACAGTAATATTAAATTACATTCATTTACGTTGATTTCCATATTATAACTTCAATATTAAATGTAACATTTTATTTATTTCGTTGTTTACAATCAAATTCAATTCAATTCAATTACTTGTTACATTCAAATTTAAATCTTTACTTACGTTCAATTACAAGTTAACATCTTTATTTAATTTACAAATAAGTTATTTTAGAATTCAGTTTTGTATTTTAACTTGTAATTCACATTTAACAACACAAAATTTTATTTCCTTCGGATTTTTATCCAAAATTTTCATTTTAATTCGTATTTTTAAAGTGTTAAAAATACGGGTCGTTACATTCTCCCCCACTTAAAACTTTTCGTCCTCGAAAAGGAACGGAGAAGGGGAAACCATCATTTAGATATAATTCATTCAAAATATTCTACTTATTTTTGCAAAATTTAGTTATAAGATTTTTTTTTTTTGAAATCTCAAAAATTTCTAACTCCCGGATTTTTGAAAAATTTCGGCAGCACCTCCTTTGCGCGGCTAGGACCGAAAATTTTTACAGTGATAATAATTGCATGATATACATCTCATTACAAGAATGAGGCATCCCAAAATATGGGGAACACAATAATATACCACAACATAAACCGTAATCCGAGAACGTACCTTTTATTAAGCGTTTATTAGCATTTTAACTTACATTTTGCATTTAGCGCAGAAGCGAGCTCCACAAGCGAAGCGCAACCCTTTGCTACCTACTAAAATACTCAACAACCAAGTGATTACTGTGCATATGAAAATAGATCGATATACTTAGCATATACAACATATATATAACTCATTTTATCTTCAAAACCAAAATTTATGTCTCAGGACAGCGAACAAATCCAAATTTTTAGTCACCTAAACGATAAAATTTTGAAATGGAATCTAAATAAAAGTTGTTGCTTTCGTTTCAAGCTTTCCGGAATGTCCAAAATCATCAAATTCGGATTATTCATTCAAAAGTTACGGCCGTTTACTACGGAAATACGTTTCAGGTCCGTACAGGTCAGCGACCTTCACGCACACTTTCGACCTTTTAAACTTCAGCAAAATGCAAGGCTTCTAAAACAAAAGTTGGAGCATAGGTTCTGAGGTTTCCAGAAAGTACAAGATCATGAAAATCCGATAAACCAGTAAAAAGTTATGTCATAAATACTAAGGTCAAATGCTATTGGTTTTGCTTATTCTTACACAGGACAGCGATAGACATTTACATTTTTAACCTAGTAAACGAATGAATTTTCTGAAATACTTTAAACAAAAGTCGTGTTACAGATTCTAAGCTTTTCGAAAAGTCCAAGATCATCAAATTCCGTTCAACCATTTAAAAGTTATGGTTGTTTTCGTTTCAGCATATATTGGACAATTTTGGATTTTTCAAAAAATTTGCTTTTCTTATTTCAAAGTACAAACCATCAACTTCAAATTTTCTAAAGAAACAATCATAAACACAAAGTCGTTTATTTTCTTATTTATCCATGAAATAAGTTTACATTCGATTTGTTTTCGATTTATTCAAGTTTGTTTCATAATTTAAATTCAAGTCAATTTGCTTCAATTTAATTTGAATTCAATTATATTTAATTTCACTTTGCTTCAAATTTGAATTTAATTATTTAAAATTTTTATTCCATTTATTTAATTCCATTTACACTAATGAATTCTATTTAATCAATTATCATCCATCTAACAACCAATGCATATCAAACATTAACATCCATCCATAATCTACACTAAATCAATTATACATTTCCAAGTCAAAATTTTAATTTCATACACTTCCAAGTTTATTGACATTTAATTTTATTCAAATTTAATTAGTTTCCATTTACTAATTTTATATTTAATTAATTTTAAATTTAATTCATTTTACAACTTAAATTTCCTTTATATTTACAACTATCAATAGATCTTCACATTTTTATTATTTGCAATCACACTTGTATATTATTCATTTACTTATCCTTATTAGCATTTTAAACTTTTTAATTATTTGGTAAGTTATAGCTATGCAAATAAAATGTAGTTAAACAATATACAACTTCTTTTCATTCAATTTGAGTGTTATACCTATTAAATAAATTTCCAATTTATTATTTTCCAACTAAAGGGTTACTACTACAATTTTAATAAAAAAAATTTTTTACTTAAATTCAATTTCAATTTTTCAATTCATAAGTTTCTGACAATTCAAGATTTACTTTAGTTTAATAATTAAAATCATTCCTTATTAGAGAACTTAAGAATTTCAACTCCGGATTCGATTTAAACCAATTTTTTTTTTAAATATATATATATATATATATATATATATATATACTAATATCCTTATATCTCAAATCATACTTTTTAGAAGAATTTTAATCAGCATTGAAATATATATATATATATATATATATATTTATTTTCATTTCATACTTTAGAAATTTACAATTTTTAATCAAAACAGGGTTTAGAAAAACTATTAAGTGATCTCCCCCACTTGGATTCTCAAAAATAAACGTCGATGATGCGTGCACTCATCACCGAAATCATTCTCTAGTGTCAAGAGGGGAGTATAACACTTACTTCATTTGAAAATCCTTCGAAAACAATTTCTAATCGAAGATACTATCATATAATATTTATATTATACATTTCAAATTTTTGTTAATAAATTTTCAAAACACCGGAATTTAAATTCTCCATCTTAATTTAATTTCATTTTTATTTTATTTTATTTACCATTTATATTCATTGTCAATCATATTTACAAGTTTCATTTCTTAAAATCATCCAATAGTCAATAGGTAGAAATATTGACTAATCAATCAATGGACGATGATAATCTAATATTATCATCTCCTAACAACCAATAAAGTCAATATATATATTCATAATTATATTTATATATAAAATATAATTCAAAACAATATTATGTCAGTTTGTTCTATTCGAGTGTTTAGAAATCCCTATCGATGCCTTGGCGTCCCAAGTACCGACCAGAATTCATAAATACTCCACGGAACAAATTAACACAATACAAAACCATTTTATATCAAAATTACAAATACGCTCTCTCATATACACTCAAACTCATTCATAAGGTTTTAACCCTATTTCAATGAGTTATTCCCCACTAGAGCCAAGGTAATCTAAACCAAAGCTCTGATACCAACTGTAACGACCCGCATTTTTGACCGTTCAAGTCGACAATAATCCACACATGTCCAACTCAACCGTTCAAAAAGGCAGATGGTTATTGGGGTTAAATAAGAAAAGGAAAGAAAGAACAGAAGCAAACTCAGAATCTTGCAGCGGAAGGAACAAGATATAATAATAAAATAACAGTTCATGAAGCTGTTAAATAAATTTTTTTGATTATTATTATACATCATAAATCAGAGTTACATACATATCAGAGATAAAACAACAATGCAACGGAAAAATATTACAATAGTAGAATACAAATGATGTAATACCAAACTCCGTCTTCGTCCTCCAAAATATACCTTCAACCTAATCTGAAATGCTCAGGCTGACCCGAGCGTAATGAAAAGACAAAACACTCGAGTCAGGACTAAAATATCTCATGTAGGTTAAATCGAATAAGTACATATGAGTGCGACGGCGTCAGAGATGTTTACGGGTTTTAGACACCTCCTATCCAGTGTCAACGTGAGTGCAATAACTTAAGAGATGTTACGGGATTTTCCATCTCTCAAGGATCCGTTAAACTATCTACTATGTAGTACAATACGCTATTATAATATGTCTACATTAAAGTAAAAGTATTAGAATAGCGTTAAGCCATGGCCCATTCCACCCTTAACACAGTTTATATTCCCAAGAGCATATACAAGACCGTAGTTTCCCCAAAACCGGAAGTCACCAGAGGGCAATCCATATACTCAAGGTACAAAACAAAACGTAGTTGTCGCGAATAGGATAATCAGTATGACAAGGTACATGAGGCGATACCAACTAGGATACTAGTAGTTGCCTGATCCGGACTGATGTTGGGCATAGCAGCTACTACCCCAACACCGCGAAACAACACTCCCAAATTGCGGGGTGCACCCAAATCGAATCACAAAAGTAATAGACATGGTATCGAAGGAGTGTGTCCGCTAGAGATGGCGATCCTCAATGGCCCGGCGCGGCTCCTGTTTTAGTCATGTCAGGGGTCATCCAATATCGTTCTCTTTCTTCAGTCAACGCGTTCACCAAACCATCCACTTCGTTCTGGATCAACGCTCCGCGTATACTAGTTATTAAAGTGGTTTTCGGTATCGACAGAGAGTATGTCCATATCCGATCCCAGTCTCTTTAATAACTATGTATTATTACACCGGTGGCTCTTTTATATTTCAAATCGATTCATAATTGATATCAAAATATCATATTCGCTTCAAAATCAAATCCATTTCAAAATCATCATATCTACACAAATATACGATTTCATTTCAAAATCATTTTTCGCCTCAATATCTCATTTCGATTTCAAAATCAATTTTCGCCTCAATATCTCATTTCGATTTCAAAATCATTTTTCGCCTCAAAATCTCATTTCGATTTCAAAATCATTTTTCGCCTCAAAATCTCACAAAACGATTCACATAAACTCGAATTCCAAAATTTAAAATTTAATCAAATTTCAAATCATCAATTTCAACTCGATTCAGCTTCTCAATAAACCATTTCAAATTATCAATTTCAAATACATATTTGAACCACAAAATAAGCCATTTCACTTTCAATATATTTTGAAACTTTAAATATTTCACATTTCAAACAGTTCATATATTTATATAAGAATATAAGATTCGCTTTAAAACCATTTCGTATTCAAATTAGAATATACTTCAAATTAAACATCCGTATTAAGTAGTTTACTTAATTTCTGGAACAATTCCAATTCAATAAACTTAGATTAACATTCGGATTTCAAGAATTCTTTTAAGTATTATATTCCAAATCAATTTCAGTTCAAATCCTATTCAAATCAATTTTATCTTCAAATTTAACTCAATAGTTTCAATTTAGTCCAATTCACAAATTTCTTTGAATTTCAATAAAATTCCAAATTAATTAAATCTCAATTTCAAATCAATTTTCAATTCCAAACTCAACTTGAAATATCATTTCATATAAGTTTTCTTAGAAATATTCAGAGTTCGATTAAAGGTCCAATCTTTTAAAACAAATCAACTTTCGAAAATTTACGCCATATTTCGATTTTTTTCTTAAAAATCAAAACTTCGAGTAATTAAACAATTTCATTTACCAAGTTTAAATTCCAACATCTCGAGCTTCAATTCAAAATAATTCAATTTCCATAAATTGGATTTTATTCTTAAAATCAATTCATTTAAATAATTTCAAAACAACTTTTAAAATCATTTAATTTAACCAACCCGGTGTCCGTATATAATTTTCTAACCTATGGCCAAGTGGATAATTATTTCAATTTTTAATTTCAAGGATGGATATATATCATTTCAATCCACATAGATGTCATAGGTATATCATTTCAACCTATTTCTTAATTTATTCGAAATGATTCAGTTTACAGTTTTATATGCAATAAACAATATACATGATGATAACATGATATATCAAAATAAATAAACAACCAATATCGACCAATAGCATCCATCACAACCAATTAACCATAAAGCCAATAACATTCACAACAATTTTATAATTATCAATATCGAGTAATATACTGCCAATTTAAATTTAAATTTAATTTTGACGGTCAATTTAAATTCTATCAATTAATTCATATATCAATACAGATGATAATTAATCCTACCAAACAACAGCCAATAAATTTCATATCACTTCAAAATATAAATTTAACTAACATAAAATTATTTTAGTCAATTGTGAGCGTATAAACACTCACCTTGGGTTTCGACGATTTAAGATCCAAATAAAGGCCCAAATTTGAACAGTCCCGGAATGCAACCGAACCAGCTCCATATTGTCCGGAATTTCGATACGAACGCAACGGAGAAAACCGCGCGTAAATCCGAGCTCGTATGCAAAAGTTATATACGTTAGAGCGATCGAATATTTAAAATTTTAAATAAATAAAATAATGTATACCTTCTTCCTCAAATTCACGCACACCGCCTAACCCATCACGCACGACGTTCATTCATCCACGCGCGCGGCAAACGACGACCGAACGTCGATCAGGGGGCATCATCACGTGCTCCTCGCCTTGCTCCACCTTCACGCCAAGTTTCGCCACTCCATTCGCCACCGTTTGCACGCAAACCAAGAAAAACGCGCACGCTTCCAAGTCAGATCTGGGCGAATCCGTGGCGTATTAGCAGCAATCAACCGTATGGATTCGAAGAGCTCGTCGAGATCTACACTTTTGCTTTTGGAATTTTTTGATTTCGTTGAACGGATTGAGAGATATTAAGGAAAGAAGTTTCGAATTTTTCTGGCCATTGAATTAAAAATGGCGGCTAAGGGCTGAAACCCTAGGGTTTTGGAAAATAGAGAAAGTGAGGGCTTTTATAGAAAAATACGCGACACTATTCATCCCGGATTTTTCGAACTCCAAACGAAGCGTGCCGGTTGACGTTTCTAAGGTTTACCCCACGTTCCGAACGCAATGGAACATGTTTCGGAGGCTAATTCGGTCATCTGTGCGGGTTACGGCAATAAACGATCGATTTAAAATTAAATCGGTTAATCAAATTTCTGTGCGTTTGGGCTCGCCCCGAACAAACGGTAACTCCGATTGACACGAAATTTGAAACCATACAATAATATCACATTACGGATCCGATGAAACTAGTTTCATTCAATTCTGAGACTGTTCGAAAATGGCTATTTTTCAGTCGATAATTAAATATTAAAAATATTCAATTTTCACAAATTAACTTTAAATTCAATTTTTAAAAGTTCTATAACATTACTATAACTCCAATATGATAAGATAAAATTTTACAAATCATTTTCAATCATATTCAACTCGATTTACAATTATTTCTGAAATTTAACTTATTAAATTATCGATTTAATTGTCTAATTAAATCCAATATTCGAAAAATAAATTATTCGAATGTTTAATTTCAATATAAAATTCCCAATTTAAATTATTAACTTTTAAATAAAATTTCAATTGTTCACAAATCCCATTTTTAATTTCACAGTAATTAACAATCTTCTTCAATGCAGTTTTCCATTATAAATCCAATATAAAAGATTATATTAGATTCAGCGTTCAATTATATTGTAATTCAAATTCAAGTTACTTAATTCCAAATGAATTCTTTTATTTCGATTTACACTTTCATTATTGAATCAACCATTTACTTATACATTATTATCAATAGTTTATAATTCATTTACTTTCATTTTCTTCAGCTATCATCTTATTTAAATTCACAGTAATATTAAATTACATTCATTTACGTTGATTTCCATATTATAACTTCAATATTAAATGTAACATTTTATTTATTTCGTTGTTTACAATCAAATTCAATTCAATTCAATTACTTGTTACATTCAAATTTAAATCTTTACTTACGTTCAATTACAAGTTAACATCTTTATTTAATTTACAAATAAGTTATTTCAGAATTCAGTTTTGTATTTTAACTTGTAATTCACATTTAACAACACAAAATTTTATTTCCTTCGGATTTTTATCCAAAATTTTCATTTTAATTCGTATTTTTAAAGTGTTAAAAATACGGGTCGTTACATCTGTGATCTGTGATTATTTATTTACTGTATATGTTCAGTTTTGCCAAATTTAAATTAACAATGCGGTATTTTGAATTATTCAAGTCCGACATGTGCGGATGCAAATGGTCTAAAATAGCGGGTCGTTATAGTTGGTATCATAGCTTTGGTAGCTCTAGGCAAAACTTAACATATAAAGTAAATGTATTTACAGAATCACTCTCATTCGAGTTTCAATCTCTTCCTTTTGATTCGATTCCTTTAATTTTGGAACGTTCCCTGCGGTTCCAAATTTCATTCGTGTCCCTCACTATTCGACTTCTTTCAATTCTGGAGCATCACATAACTCCACTTCGAATGACCCTTATAATGAATCGGCGGTCTCGCCAAACTTCGAATGATTTGTAAAGGGGTGAAACTCCTTTACAATAGGCATTGATTTACCGGAGATTTCTGTATCCTCGGTTTACGATGCTATCTCTCTCTTGCTATACCTGAATTTTATTTCTTGAGATCGAATGTCGATTTACCTCGGAATTCTACAACGATCTTATTCTTGAAGTCACGGTCGACCTGGTTAAGGTAGCCCGTAATTTATATAAACTTATCAAATCTTACAGCTTTGTTATTTAATCATCATATCTTTGTTTCGAACTTATCTTCGAATCGAAATTCTCTTTGATTTGAGTCCATCAAATTTGAATCTCTATCTTTGCTTTGAAATCTATTCTTATATAGTCGAGCGAGGAAGTGTATTTGTAAATTAATATTTAAAATGTTTTAAAATATATTGTGTTGTTTGAGTTGTTGATGTTGATTTGGGTTTCCGATCGATTCGTCTGATCAACGCTATCGATTGGATATCCAAAACACTTGAGCAGAGCAAGCTGACACAATATCGTTTTCAAATTGGGTAAACAAAATAGTTTTGTATGATTATATTATATATATATAAGTTTTCTGAAATTAAATTCTTAATGAATTTGTTGTCAGAAATAATAATATTTGATTTTCATTTATTGTTTTGTAAACCATTGATTATTGCATAATATAAATAAATGAATTTATGAAACTTGGTTATAAATTGATTTGGAATTTGAAAAGAATTTAAATAAAGAATTTGAGAATTTAATTTCTTGTGATTTCAAACTTTGATTTGAAGTTTTAAAGAGTATAGTATTTAAAATATTTTTGAATAGAAATCATTTTCAAAGAATTTTAAAGGTTGAAATCAGTGCTCTTCTCTTTGTCGCTGGAAAATAATTTCAGTGATGGCGGCCGCATCATCGACATTCATTTTCGAGTTTCGAAGTGGGGATACTATTCTGTAGCTTTGCTACGGTTTTGTTCTGAAAAATATTTTGATTTGAATTTCTTCAGTATAATTTGATATATATATATATATGGATATCTTATTTTAAAATTTAATTTAATTTGATATAAATATATTATATATATCTTTAAATTGTTTAAAGTTAATTAGAAATCTAATTCTTAAATTTTGTTAAAGGATGATTTTAATTATAAATAAAACCAAAATTTGGAATAAATGTTTAAACTTGAATAATTGAATTGAGAAATTTTTTTATTGTATATTGTTCAACTGCATTCTAATACAACTTACCTAAATCATTCAGAAGTTGAATATGTAATTGGATAATATATAATATAAATTGAATTTATAAATAAAATTTGAGTGGTTATAATAAATGTTATACACTTAAATTTTAATTATAAAATGTTAATTGAAATAAATAGAATAATAAGTTAATTGAATAATAGATGAGGCAAATAATTTTGTTCTGAAAGAATTAACAAATTGAAATTAGATCAACTTATGGAAATACCTTAAATTTAAACCAATTATTGAATATAGATTAATTTAAATTGAAATTTATATGGTTTAAATTAATTTATATGGTATAAATATATGTAATAAGATATATTAAGTGGAACAAATTTAATAATAAGTTGGAATAAAGAAGAATTAAATTTGTTGAATAAAATATGATTGTAATAAATGACTATTCAAGTTTATGATTTTAGAAATTGTTAATAAAGGATAATGGATAATAAAACAATGAATAAATGAGATAAATAAAATAAAATTTTGTTTTGAAGAAATCTTTTGGTATCAAATATTAATAAATTGGAATTAAATCAACTTATTGAAATACCCTGAATTTTAAATCAAATATTGAGTATTAATTAAGGTAAATTGAAATTTATACGGTTTAAACTAATTGTTTTATTTTGTATTTCAAATCTGTTTTCTTTCTGGTTGTTTCTATTCTCCTACCTCGTTCCTTTTCGGGGACGAAAAGTTTTGAGTGGGGGAGAGTGTAATAACCCGCAGATTTAACCGGTTTTAATAACGTTATTAATTGGAATTTTGTGAAATTTTAAACGATAAAATTTTGAAATAAAAATTTTATATTTGAAATGCGTCTAGTTAAACATAACAACTGGTAAATTTTCGTTCGAAAATATGAAAGTTTATTTCGCGCGTAAATTTACTTCAATTTAATCAGTTAAAAAGCGATGAAAATAAAATATTTTCGAAACCTAAATATTTTTACATAGAAAAATTCTAAACCATCTTCTGAGCAAACGTCATTTTTCATTTTTTAAAATTCTGACTTCTTTAGCTCCGTCGATCTTATTTTTCTGTGCTTTTCTTGCATTTTTCGCTAATAGAAAATTCGGATTTTTTATAATTCAATCATACCACTGATATCTGTATACCGTTTTGACCGTCTTGTCATGCTGGTCTTCGTAGTATATTCATTTTCGTGTTTTAAAGTTCGGTACCCGGTGAAATCCGCGTAACCGGTATCCGTATCGATACCCGTTTTAAAACCTTTTGAGTTCTATCTGTACTTTCATCTCCATACTTATCTAAAACCAACGGCTATGTGCATTTAATATTTGTGGAATTCGAAGTGTGTTTTTTCCTTTGTTCAATGTTACGTGACCTTTTGTTTTACACTTTTACTAGTTCATTACTTTGCTTCCCTGTAACGTAAAGATCCATATTCGTCTTCTAAATGAAAGAAGAAACAGACACAAACATATTATTCCCTATAGCAACCATCTTCTCTCCTCTACCTCCTCAAATCTTGCCAACGACAAACGCCGCCTGCCTCCGAAGCCCCTCCTCCTCACGCCTTTGCCGAACTGACACACATCGCCACCCACATCACACTCCCACGCACCCTACCTCGTCCCCGACCCATGCTCGGCCTCCACTCATCACCGAGCTCCGCCATCAACCGAGCGGCCAAAAGCCCTCGCTTTCCTCCCTGCCACTAGGCTGCCGAAACCCACCCAATCAAGGCCATCAAACAACAGCGTGCCCCCTTCCACCATCACGCTTAGCCTCCTTCTTCTCCGGCCCTGCTCCTCTATACCGCAAGCCGAGCCTTCCCTTGCTTCGATCGTCGCAACCCCACATCAGCAGCCTCTCCTCATCGCCAGCCCAACCCGAGCATCACCTAGGCTCGCAACCCGAGGAGCCATCCATCAGTTTTGATAGTAAGTATATATATGGTTTGTTTCCTATAGGTTGCAGTAAACTAAATTATGTTTTGTTAGTGTAAGTTTATATTAGCTTAAATATGGTATATTTGTAATATTTTCTTGCTGCGGATTTTAGAGTATAGTACTATTGTTTAAATCTATAGTTTATTTACATTATATATATATACGTATTGCTTTACTATTGAGTTATATATTGGCTTATTAAACTATTGATATAAAGGTGTTTATATATATATATACGTGTGTACTTATATAGTATGGATTTACATTTATATGATGAGTCTATTATCAAAATGTATTTACAGTGCAGTGGATTTTGTTGAATCGTTTTGGTTAGCACATGGATATTTGCATACTTGTTGCTTTATATAGTGTATATATATGGGTTGCAGAGATGTTATTATATTGGGTGCGTCAGTTTATATTTATTTGTTATGTTTTAATGTAAAGATTTTATAATAGTTTATTTTATATATAGGCTGCTATACATAATCTATTGTTACAGGTTAAAGTAATGATTTTATAAAAATTTGGATCTGAAGTATTTACTGGTAGATTTATAAAGTTGTTTAAAGTGTAAAGGTCATATAAAGTTTTTGCTATATATATTACCTTTATAAGTTGGATCTGTCGTACGTGTTGTTGTATAGCATGTTAGTTATATATATTATTACCTTTATAAGTATTTTTTGTTTTGCAAGCTTTAAGTGTTTATGATCTATTGCATATATATTAGTTATATATGTAGATTTTATAAAAATTATATACATGCTAGTTATAAATATTCATACAGTTAGTATGTATAAATTTGGTTAATATAATATTGTTTAAAAATGTATATATTCGTATACTAGCTCATATATACAAGTTACGGTAGTTTGGTTTCCAAAAATATATATTTATATATGGATTTTATTTTATAGGTGTTAAAGTTAAAAATATCAAATTTTATAAAATAATATATATATATATATCTTCTATTTCTATCAAACTAATTGTTTGTTCTCATCGATTCCAGCCTTGTTTTGATCGTCGAATTCGTGTCATCTTGTTTCGCTTTGGAATTCGTGTTTGGATCCACAATTCGTTTCCTTTCACGTTCATCTCTCTAGCCTCAAAAGGTGAGCAATCACTCACGATTAATGTTCTTTTATTTATTAAATTTGATTTCAATTGAAACGACAATTGAAATATGCTGCTGTTAGATATTTACAATGTTATTACCTGTATCAGTTCACCTGTGACATCTAACACCATTATCTGTTATATATGCAATGATAATCCAGTTTGGTTGTTAAATGATTGATTGATTGATGTTTACAATTGGACGTTAAATTTGTTAATGTTGTAAGGGATAAATAATTTGAAATTGAAATTGGCGTAGAATAGTTAGATTTGATATATGTGTTAAATTGATTAGTTAAATTTGTATAATATGATCCCTTGAAATGTTAAATTATTTGACACGTAAAAATAGTGTTAACTACACCTTGAACCATTGAATGTATGTTGAGTAAACTGATGTAGTTTGAAATTGGATAATAAATATCAAATGAAGAACCGTATTAATATCAGTGTAATAATCTTTAATCTACATGAAATGATAGTGTAGATTCTAGAAATAATTATATTAATTTGCACAAATAACAATGGGAATTAATACGATTATTTCGGGATTATTTGAATTAATTATTGAATTGTTATTGATTGTTGTTATTGCTTGTTTATTTACTTTGACACCATCCCAGCTATCACACTGCAAGTTCCCTTTGCTATGTTTTGATTTGAATTGAATTGGAATCGGGTTGAAATGATAAATACCCAAATTGAACTTTGACTTAGGATAGAAAATTAAATAAAACCCGATTGGTCAATAATTTGATTTAAAAATAAAATAAAGATTTTATTTAAATAAATGATAAGGTTTTGAAATGAAGTTGGAATTTGAATTTTTATGAAAGGAAAATGTTATATATTTAATAATATGAAACAAAATATTAACAATGTAATTGATGAAAGAATGTTGTTTAATTTGAGAAACGATTGAATTAAGTTTTGAAATTTATTTAATAATTAGGTTTGAAATTATTTAATAATTAAGTTTGAAATTATTTAATAATTAAGTTTTGAAATTATTTAATAATTGAATAAGATTGAATCATTTAATAATTAAATAAATTGAATTCTTTATTAAGTAAAATTGAACTTCTTGAATAAGTGAAATTAAGTTTCTTTATTAATTGAGATTTGAAATTTGTAACTAAGTATATAAATAAGTGAAATTGAATTTCTTTAACAAGAAATAGAATGTGATTTATTGAAATTAATCTAAGACTTGTAATTGAAAGAATTGATTTGATGAATTTAATTTAATTCAAATTTGTAAGTTTTGATACAATGAAGTTGAACTTAAGTATTTGATTTAGTAAATTGGAAATTAAATAGAAAATGTTTAAATGATAAATTTACTAAACGCATATTGAATGAAATCGATAAATGAAGTTGAATTGATTTGAATGTTAAACTAAATTAATTTAAATGATTTCGGAATGAAATTTATATATGAATTTGACTTAATATTTGAATTGTTTAAATTAAAGTTGAAATTGAATTATAAGATTTTGAAATGGAAATTTGGAAGTTTGAAACATAAATTATGGAAATTGTTTAGAAAGACAAATGGAATGTTGGTTTACAAATTCTAATTGAAATTGAAATTCATTTGGTTTTGAAATATATTAATCGACCAATCGGTGAAATAATTTCGAAGGTTATTAAAGAGACCGGAATCGGTTAGGGACATACTCTCTGTCTAAACCGAAAACCGCTTTAATAACTATACGCGGAGTGTGATCCAGAATGAAGTGGTTGGAATGATGTACGTGATGACTGAAGAAAGAGAACGATAATGGATAGCCTTGACATTTGTGTCAAATTGGAAATGACTAAAACAGGAGCCGTGCCGGGCCAAATGGGGGTTAGCTACCTCGAGCGAACACACTTCTTCGAAACTACTCATTACTTGTTGTCGATTGGTGCACCCTTGATTTGGGAGTGTTGTTTCGCGGTGTTGCGATCGCTGCGGCGATGCGTTCTCACCAGTCCGGATCAGGCAAACGGTAGTTTCACTACCTTGGGTATTGCCTCATGTGCCTTGTCATACTTGTATCCCTATACGCAACCACTACAATTTGTTTTGTGTTATACCTATGAAGTACTCCCTGATAGCCCACTAGTTTACGGTGGAGTTTACAGTGCTGTATAGTCTATAACGCTTATATAAAATGTGTTAAGGGGGATAATGGTAACGCCTTAACACTATTTTGATACCTTATATTACTGATAGGCATTATCTACTTATCATACACTACTACATAGTAGATAGTTTAACGGATCCTTAAAGGATGGTTATTCCAAACATCCTTTGAGTTACTTGTATTTCAATTACTATTTCACTTGAGTTGGATTTATTGATATAAGAATGTTAATCCTGACTCGAGTGTTTTGTGTTTTGCTTTACGCTCGGGTCAGACTGAGTATACCAGTATTCGAGACTCACCTTTGGAGTTGGAGCTTTGCTTGAAGATCCAGCCATCTATTCTGCTTTCAGTATTCGATGATTCCAGTGATGTATTCTGATTTGTATCTGATGTATCGTGTTACTCTTCCATTGTATCTGGTTTAACTCTGATGTAACTTATATATTTATATAGTAGCTTCATGAACTACTATCTCTTTTATTTCCGCTGCATTTATTACTCTATGTCTGTGATCTGTGATTATTTATTTACTGTATATGTTCAGTTTTGCCAAATTTAAATTAACAACGCGGTATTTTGAATTATTCAAGTCCGACATGTGCGGATGCGAATGGTCTAAAATAGCGGGTCGTTACAGTTCACCTATGATATCTAACACCACTATCTGTTATATATACAATGATAATCCAGTTTGGTTGTTAAATGACTGATTGTTTGATGTTGACATTGGACGTTAAATTTTAAATGTTGTAAGTGATAAATAATTTAAAATTGAAATTGACGTAGGATAGTTAGATTTGATATATGTGTTAAATTTGATTAGATGACATTTGCATAATATGACCTCATTTAAATGTTAGATTAATTGACACGTAGAAATTTGGTTATGTACACCTTGAACCATTGAATGTAGGTTGAAAAATTGATGTAGTATGAAATTGGATAATAGATATCAATTGAAAAACCGTATTAATATTAGTGTAATAATCTGTAATCTACATGAAATGATAGTGTAGATTCTAGAGATAATTATATTTAATTTACACCAATAACAATGTGAATTAATATGATTATTTTAGGATTATTTAAATTAATTGTTGGATTGTTATTGATTGTTGTTATTGCTTGTTTATTTACTTTGACACCATCCCAGTTATCACAATGTAAGTTCCATTTGTTATGCTTTGATTTTTGAATTGAAATGGAATCGGGTTGAAATGATAAATACCCAAATTGAACTTTGACCTAGGATAGAGAATTAATAAAAATCGATTGGTCAATAATTTGATATAAAAATAAAATGAAGATTTTATTTGAATAAATAATATGGTTTTGAAACGAAGTTGGAATTTGAATTTTAATGAAAGGAAATGTTAATATTTAATAATCTGAACCAAAATATTAACATAGTAGATGATGAAAGAACATTGTTTTAAAATTAATTATTTAATAATTAAATGTGGAAGTATTAATAATGAAGTTTTGAAATTAGTTAATAATTAAGTTTTGAAATTATTTCATAATTAAATGAGATTGAATTATTTAATAATTAAATAAAATTGAATTTTTTGTTAAGCGAAATCAAACTTCTTGAATAAGTGAAATTAAGTTTCTTTATTAATTGAGTTTGAAATTGTAACTAAGTAAATAAATAAGTGAAATTGAATTTCTCTAACAAGAAATAAAATGTGTTTTATTGAAATTAATGTAAGACTTGTTATTTAAGAATTTGATTTGACGAATCTAATTAATTTAATTTGTAAGTATTGATATAATGAAGTTGAACTTAAGAAATTGATTTAATGAATAGAAAATTAAATAGAAATTGTTTTGAATGATAATTTACTTAACGAGTATCGAATGAAATCGATAAATGAAGTTAAATTGATTTGAATGTTAAATTAAATTAATTTAAATGATTACAGAATGGAACTTATATTTGAACTTGAATCAATATTTGAATTGTTTACATAAAAATTGAAATTGAATTATAAGATTTTGAAATGGTAATTTGGAAGTTTTGAAACGTAAATTATGGGATTTGATTTAGAAAGACAAATGAAATGTTGGTTTACAAATTCTAATTGAAATTGTAATTGATTTGGTTTTTGAAATATATAAACGACCAATCGGTGTAATAATTACGAAAGTTATTAAAGAGACCGGAATCGGTTAGGGACATACTCACTGTCTAAACCGAAAACCACTTTAATAAGTATACCGGAGTGTGATCCAGAATGAAGTGGTTGGAATGATGTACGTGATGACTGAAGAAAGAGAACGATAATGGATGACCTTGACACTTGTGTCAAATTGGAAATGACTAAAACAGGAGCCGTGCCCGGCCAAATGGGGTTAGCTGACTCGAGCGAACACACTTCTTCGTAAACTACTCATTACTTGTTGTCGATTGGTGCACCCTTCCCGGTCGTGCAGGAATGATCCACCTTCCCTTCTATGGGCTTTCGGGCACTTCGACGGCTGCAGAAACTGCGCAGAAATTCTTGGTTCGATCCTCCTTTCGGATGCCGAGACGGTCCCGGATCGCGATCGCGCCAATTGGAAAAACGATCGACGATCGGCTTCCCCTCCTGGGTGGGTGGGTCAGGGGAGGGTGGGGGCCCGCACTCCCACCCGGTCGTGCAGGAACGATCCAACTTCCCTTCTATGGGCTTTCGGGCACTTCGACGGCTGCAGAAACTGCGCAGAAATCCTTGGTTCGATCCTCCTTTCGGATGCCGAGACGGTCCCGGATCGCGATCGCGCCAACTGGAAAAACGATCGACGATCGGCTTCCCCTCCTGGGTGGGTGGGTCAGGGGGAGGGTGAGGGCCCGCACTCCCACCCGGTCGTGCAGGAACGATCCACCTTCCCTTCTATGGGCTTTCGGGCACTTCGACGGCTGCAGAAACTGCGTAGAAATTCTTGGTTCGATCCTCCTTTCGGATGCCGAGACGGTCCCGGATCGCGATCGCGCCAACTGGAAAAACGATCGGCTTCCCCTCCTGGGTGGGTTGGTCGGGGGGAGGGTGGGGGCCCGCACACCCACCCGGTCGTGCAGGAACGATCCACCTTCCCTTCTATGGGCTTTCAGGCACTTCGACGGCTGCAGAAACTGCGCAGAAATTCTTGGTTCGATCCTCCTTTCGGATGCCAAGACGGTCCCGGATCGCGATCGCGCCAACTGGAAAAACGATCGGCTTCCCCTCCTGGGTGGGTGGGTCGGGGGGAGGGTGGGGGCCCGCACTCCCACCCGGTCGTGCAGGAACGATCCACCTTCCCTTCTATGGGCTTTCGGGCACTTCGACGGCTGCAGAAAGTGCGCAGAAATTCTTGGTTCGATCCTCCTTTCGGATGCCGAGACGGTCCCGAATCGCGCTCGCGCCAACTGGAAAAACGATCGGCTTCCCCTCCTGGGTGGGTTGGTCGGGGGGAGTGTGGGGGCCCGCACTCCCACCCGGTCGTGCAGGAACGATCCACCTTCCCATCTATGGGCTTTCGGGCACTTCGACGGCTGCAGAAACTGCGCAGAAATTCTTGGTTCGATCCTCCTTTCGGATGCCGAGACGGTCCCGGATCGTGATCGCGCCAACTGGAAAAACGATCGGATTCCCCTCTTGGGTGGGTTGGTCGGGGGGAGGGTGGGGGCCCGCACTCCCACTCGGTCGTGCAGGAACGATCCACCTTCCCTTCTATGGGCTTTCGGGCACTTCGACGGCTGCAGAAACTGCGCAGAAATTCTTGGTTCGATCCTCCTTTCGGATGCCGAGACGGTCCCGGATCGCGATCGCGCCAACTGGAAAAACGATCGGCTTCCCCTCCTGGGTGGGTGGGTCGGGGGGAGGAAGGGGGGCCCGCACTCCCACCCGGTCGTGCAGGAACGATCCACCTTCCCTTCTATGGGCTTTCGGGCACTTCGACGGCTGCAGAAACTGCGCAGAAATTCTTGGTTCGATCCTCCTTTCGGATGCCGAGACGGTCCCGGATCGCGATCGCGCCAACTGGAAAAACGATCGACTTCCCCTACTGGGTGGGTTGGTCGGGGGGAGGGTGGGGGCCCGCACTCCCACACGGTCGTGCAGGAACGATCCACCTTCCCTTCTATGGGTTTTCGGGCACTTCGACGGTGGCAGAAACTGCGTAGAAATTCTTGGTTCGATCCTCCTTTCGGATGGCGAGACGGTCCCGGATCGCGATCGCGCCAACTGGAAAAACGATCGGCTTCCCCTCCTGGGTGGGTGGGTCGGGGGTAGGGTGGGGGCCCGCAATCCCACCCGGTCGTGCAGGAACGATCCACCTTCCCTTCTATTGGCTTTCGGGCACTTCGACGGCGACAGAAACTGCGTAGAAATTCTTGGTTCGATCCTCCTTTCGGATGCCGAGACGGTCCCGGATCGCGATCGCGCCAACTGGAAAAACGATCGGCTTCCCCTCCTGGGTGGGTGGGTCGGGGGGAGGGTGGGGGCCCGCACTCCCACCCGGTCGTGCAGGAACGATCCACCTTCCCTTCTATGGGCTTTCGGGCACTTCGACGGCTGCAGAAACTGCGCAGAAATTCTTGGTTCGATCCTCCTAGGTGGGTGGGTCAGGGGAGGGTGGGGGCCCGCACTCCCAGCCGGTCGTACAGAAACGATCCACCTTCCATTCTATGGGCTTTCGGACACTTCGACGGCTGCAGAAACTGCGCAGAAATTCTTGGTTCGATCCTCCTTTCGGATGCCGAGACGGTCCCGGATCGCGATCGCGCCAACTGGAAAAACGATCGGCTTCCCCTCTTGGGTGGGTGGGTCAGGGGGAGGGTGGGGGCCCGCACTCCCACCCGGACGTGCAGGAATGATCCACCTTTCCTTCTATGGGCTTTCGGGCACTTCGACGGCTGCAGAAACTGCGCAGAAATTCTTGGTTCGATCCTTCTTTCGGATGCCGAGACGGTCACGGATCGCGATCGCGCCAACTGGAAAAACGATCGGCTTCCCCTCCTGGGTGGGTTGGTCGGGGGGAGGGTGGGGGCCCGCACTCCCACCCGGTCATGCAGGAACGATCCACCTTCCCTTCTATGGGCTTTCGGGCACTTCGACGGCTGCAGAAACTGCGCAGAAATTCTTGGTTCGATCCTCCTTTCGGATGCCAAGACGGTCCCGGATCGCGATCGCGCCAACTGGAAAAACGATCGGCTTCCCCTCCTGGGTGGGTGGGTCGGGGGGAGGGTGGGGGCCCGCACTCCCACCCGGTCGTGCAGGAACGATCCACCTTCCCTTCTATGGGCTTTCGGGCACTTCGACGGCTGCAGAAACTGCGCAGAAATTCTTGGTTCGATCCTCCTTTCGGATGCCGAGACGGTCCCGGATCGCGATCGCGCCAACTGGAAAAACGATCGGCTTCCCCTCCTGGGTGGGTAGGTCGGGGGGAGGAAGGGGGGCCCGCACTCCCACCCGGTCGTGCAGGAACGATCCACCTTCCCTTCTATGGGCTTTCGGGCACTTCGACGGCTGCAGAAACTGCGTAGAAATTCTTGGTTCGATCCTCCTTTCGGATGCCGAGACGGTCCCGGATCGCGATCGCGCCAACTGGAAAAACGATCGACTTCCCCTACTGGGTGGGTTGGTCGGGGGGAGGGTGGGGGCCCGCACTCCCACACGGTCGTGCAGGAACGATCCACCTTCCCTTCTATGGGTTTTCGGGCACTTCGACGGTGGCAGAAACTGCGTAGAAATTCTTGGTTCGATCCTCCTTTCGGATGGCGAGACGGTCCCGGATCGCGATCGCGCCAACTGGAAAAACGATCGGCTTCCCCTCCTGGGTGGGTGGGTCGGGGGTAGGGTGGGGGCCCGCAATCCCACCCGGTCGTGCAGGAACGATCCACCTTCCCTTCTATTGGCTTTCGGGCACTTCGACGGCGACAGAAACTGCGTAGAAATTCTTGGTTCGATCCTCCTTTCGGATGCCGAGACGGTCCCGGATCGCGATCGCGCCAACTGGAAAAACGATCGGCTTCCCCTCCTGGGTGGGTGGGTCGGGGGGAGGGTGGGGGCCCGCACTCCCACCCGGTCGTGCAGGAACGATCCACCTTCCCTTCTATGGGCTTTCGGGCACTTCGACGGCTGCAGAAACTGCGCAGAAATTCTTGGTTCGATCCTCCTAGGTGGGTGGGTCAGGGGAGGGTGGGGGCCCGCACTCCCAGCCGGTCGTACAGAAAAGATCCACCTTCCATTCTATGGGCTTTCGGACACTTCGACGGCTGCAGAAACTGCGCAGAAATTCTTGGTTCGATCCTCCTTTCGGATGCCGAGACGGTCCCGGATCGCGATCGCGCCAACTGGAAAAACGATCGGCTTCCCCTCTTGGGTGGGTGGGTCAGGGGGAGGGTGGGGGCCCGCACTCCCACCCGGACGTGCAGGAATGATCCACCTTTCCTTCTATGGGCTTTCGGGCACTTCGACGGCTGCAGAAACTGCGCAGAAATTCTTGGTTCGATCCTCCTTTCGGATGCCGAGACGGTCACGGATCGCGATCGCGCCAACTGGAAAAACGATCGGCTTCCCCTCCTGGGTGGGTTGGTCGGGGGGAGGGTGGGGGCCCGCACTCCCACCCGGTCATGCAGGAACGATCCACCTTCCCTTCTATGGGCTTTCGGGCACTTCGACGGCTGCAGAAACTGCGCAGAAATTCTTGGTTCGATCCTCCTTTCGAATGCCGAGACGGTCCCGGATCGCGATCGCGCCAACTGGAAAAACGATCGGCTTCCCCTCATGGGAGGGTGGGTCGGGGGGAAGGTGGGGGCCCGCACTCCCACCCGGTCGTGCAGGAACGATCCACCTTCCCTTCTATGGGCTTTCGGGCACTTCGACGGCTGCAGAAACTGCGCAGAAATTCTTGGTTCGATCCTCCTTTCGGATGCCGAGACGGTCCCGAATCGCGCTCGCGCCAACTGGAAAAACGATCGGCTTCCCCTCCTGGGTGGGTTGGTCGGGGGGAGTGTGGGGGCCCGCACTCCCACCCGGTCGTGCAGGAACGATCCACCTTCCCTCCTATGGGCTTTCGGGCACTTCGACGGCTGTAGAAACTGCGTAGAAATTCTTGGTTCGATCCTCCTTTCGGATGCCGAGACGGTCCCGGATCGCGATCGCGCCAACTGGAAAAACGATCGGCTTCCCCTCCTGGGTGGGTTGGTCGGGGGGAGGTTGGGGGCCCGCACTCCCACCCGGTCGTGCAGGAACGATCCACCTTCCCTCCCATGGGCTTTCAGGCACTTCGACGGCTGCAGAAACTGCGCAGAAATTCTTGGTTCGATTCTCCTTTCGGATGCCAAGACGGTCCCGGATCGCGATCGCGCCAACTGGAAAAACGATCGGCTTCCCCTCCTGGGTGGGTGGGTCGGGGGGAGGGTGGGGGCCCGCACTCCCACCCGGTCGTGCAGGAACGATCCACCTTCCCTTCTATGGGCTTTCGGGCACTTCGACGGCTGCAGAAACTGCGTAGAAATCCTTGGTTCGATCCTCCTTTCGGATGCCGAGACGGTCCCGGATCGCGATCGCGCCAACTGGAAAAACGATCGACGATAGGCTTCCCCTCCTGGGTGGGTGGGTCAGGGGGAGGGTGAGGGCCCGCACTCCCACCCGGTCGTGCAGGAACGATCCACCTTCCCTTCTATGGGCTTTCGGGCACTTCGACGGCTGCAGAAACTGCGTAGAAATTCTTGGTTCGATCCTCCTTTCGGATGCCGAGACGGTCCCGGATCGCGATCGCGCCAACTGGAAAAACGATCGGCTTCCCCTCCTGGGTGGGTTGGTCTGGGGGAGGGTGGTGGCCCGCACTCCCACCCGGTCGTGCAGGAACGATCCACCTTCCCTTCAATGGGCTTTCAGGCACTTCGACGGCTGCAGAAACTGCGCAGAAATTCTTGGTTCGATCCTCCTTTCGGATGCCAAGACGGTCCCGGATCGCGATCGCGCCAACTGGAAAAACGATCGGCTTCCCCTCCTGGGTGGGTGGGTCGGGGGGAGGGTGGGGGCCCGCACTCCCACCCGGTCGTGCAGGAACGATCCACCTTCCCTTCTATGGGCTTTCGGGCACTTCGACGGCTGCAGAAAGTGCGTAGAAATTCTTGGTTCGATCCTCCTTTCGGATGCCGAGACGGTCCCGAATCGCGCTCGCGCCAACTGGAAAAACGATCGGCTTCCCCTCCTGGGTGGGTTGGTCGGGGGGAGTGTGGGGGCCCGCACTCCCACCCGGTCGTGCAGGAACGATCCACCTTCCCTTCTATGGGCTTTCGGGCACTTCGACGGCTGCAGAAACTGCGCAGAAATTCTTGGTTCGATCCTCCTTTCGGATGCCGAGACGGTCCCGGATCGTGATCGCGCCAACTGGAAAAACGATCGGATTCCCCTCCTGGGTGGGTTGGTCGGGGGGAGGGTGGGGGCCCGCACTCCCACTCGGTCGTGCAGGAACGATCCACCTTCCCTTCTATGGGCTTTCGGGCACTTCGACGGCTGCAGAAACTGCGCAGAAATTCTTGGTTCGATCCTCCTTTCGGATGCCGAGACGGTCCCGGATCGCGATCGCGCCAACTGGAAAAACGATCGGCTTCCCCTCCTGGGTGGGTGGGTCGGGGGGAGGAAGGGGGGCCCGCACTCCCACCCGGTCGTGCAGGAACGATCCACCTTCCCTTCTATGGGCTTTCGGGCACTTCGACGGCTGCAGAAACTGCGCAGAAATTCTTGGTTCGATCCTCCTTTCGGATGCCGAGACGGTCCCGGATCGCGATCGCGCCAACTGGAAAAACGATCGGCTTCCCCTACTGGGTGGGTTGGTCGGGGGGAGGGTGGGGGCCCGCACTCCCACACAGTCGTGCAGGAACGATCCACCTTCCCTTCTATGGGTTTTCGGGCACTTCGACGGTGGCAGAAACTGCGTAGAAATTCTTGGTTCGATCCTCCTTTCGGATGGCGAGACGGTCCCGGATCGCGATCGCGCCAACTGGAAAAACGATCGGCTTCCCCTCCTGGGTGGGTGGGTCGGGGGTAGGGTGGGGGCCCGCAATCCCACCCGGTCGTGCAGGAACGATCCACCTTCCCTTCTATTGGCTTTCGGGCACTTCGACGGCGACAGAAACTGCGTAGAAATTCTTGGTTCGATCCTCCTTTCGGATGCCGAGACGGTCCCGGATCGCGATCGCGCCAACTGGAAAAACGATCGGCTTCCCCTCCTGGGTTGGTGGGTCGGGGGGAGGGTGGGGGCCCGCACTCCCACCCGGTCGTGCAGGAACGATCCACCTTCCCTTCTATGGGCTTTCGGGCACTTCGACGGCTGCAGAAACTGCGCAGAAATTCTTGGTTCGATCCTCCTAGGTGGGTGGGTCAGGTGAGGGTGGGGGCCCGCACTCCCAGCCGGTCGTACAGAAACGATCCACCTTCCATTCTATGGGCTTTCGGACACTTCGACGGCTGCAGAAACTGCGCAGAAATTCTTGGTTCGATCCTCCTTTCGGATGCCGAGACGGTCCCGGATCGCGATCGCGCCAACTGGAAAAACGATCGGCTTCCCCTCTTGGGTGGGTGGGTCAGGGGGAGGGTGGGGGCCCGCACTCCCACCCGGACGTGCAGGAACGATCCACCTTTCCTTCTATGGGCTTTCGGGCACTTCGACGGCAGCAGAAACTGCGCAGAAATTCTTGGTTCGATCCTCCTTTCGGATGCCGAGACGGTCACGGATCGCGATCGCGCCAACTGGAAAAACGATCGGCTTCCCCTCATGGGAGGGTGGGTCGGGGGGAAGGTGGGGGCCCGCACTCCCACCCGGTCGTGCAGGAACGATCCACCTTCCCTTCTATGGGCTTTCGGGCACTTCGACGGCTGCAGAAACTGCGCAGAAATTCTTGGTTCGATCCTCCTTTCGGATGCCGAGACGGTCCCGAATCGCGCTCGCGCCAACTGGAAAAACGATCGGCTTCCCCTCCTGGGTGGGTTGGTCGGGGGGAGTGTGGGGGCCCGCACTCCCACCCGGTCGTGCAGGAACGATCCACCTTCCCTCCTATGGGCTTTCGGGCACTTCGACGGCTGTAGAAACTGCGTAGAAATTCTTGGTTCGATCCTCCTTTCGGATGCCGAGACGGTCCCGGATCGCGATCGCGCCAACTGGAAAAACGATCGGCTTCCCCTCCTGGGTGGGTTGGTCGGGGGGAGGTTGGGGGCCCGCACTCCCACCCGGTCGTGCAGGAACGATCCACCTTCCCTCCCATGGGCTTTCAGGCACTTCGACGGCTGCAGAAACTGCGTAGAAATTCTTGGTTCGATCCTCCTTTCGGATGCCGAGACGGTCCCGGATCGCGATCGCGCAAACTGGAAAAACGATCGGCTTCCCCTCCTGGGTGGGTTGGTCGGGGGGAGGGTGGGGGCCCGCACTCCCACCCGGTCGTGCAGGAACGATCCACCTTCCCTCCCATGGGCTTTCAGGCACTTCGACGGCTGCAGAAACTGCGTAGAAATTCTTGGTTCGATCCTCCTTTCGGATGCCGAGACGGTCCCGGATCGCGATCGCGCCAACTGGAAAAACGATCGGCTTCCCCTCATGGGAGGGTGGGTCGGGGGGAAGGTGGGGGCCCGCACTCCCACCCGGTCGTGCAGGAACGATCCACCTTCCCTTCTATGGGCTTTCGGGCACTTCGACGGCTGCAGAAACTGCGCAGAAATTCTTGGTTCGATCCTCCTTTCGGATGCCGAGACGGTCCCGAATCGCGCTCGCGCCAACTGGAAAAACGATCGGCTTCCCCTCCTGGGTGGGTTGGTCGGGGGGAGTGTGGGGGCCCGCACTCCCACCCGGTCGTGCAGGAACGATCCACCTTCCCTCCTATGGGCTTTCGGGCACTTCGACGGCTGTAGAAACTGCGTAGAAATTCTTGGTTCGATCCTCCTTTCGGATGCCGAGACGGTCCCGGATCGCGATCGCGCCAACTGGAAAAACGATCGGCTTCCCCTCCTGGGTGGGTTGGTCGGGGGGAGGTTGGGGGCCCGCACTCCCACCCGGTCGTGCAGGAACGATCCACCTTCCCTCCCATGGGCTTTCAGGCACTTCGACGGCTGCAGAAACTGCGTAGAAATTCTTGGTTCGATCCTCCTTTCGGATGCCGAGACGGTCCCGGATCGCGATCGCGCCAACTGGAAAAACGATCGGCTTCCCCTCCTGGGTGGGTTGGTCGGGGGGAGGGTGGGGGCCCGCACTCCCACCCGGTCGTGCAGGAACGATCCACCTTCCCTTCTATGGGCTTTCAGGCACTTCGACGGCTGTAGAAACTTCGCAGAAATTCATGGTTCGATCCTCCTTTCGGATGCCGAGACGGTCCCGGATCGCGATCGCGCCAACTAGAAAAACGATCGGCTTCCCCTCCTGGGTGGGTGGGTCGGGGGGAGGGTGGGGGCCCGCACTCCCACCCGGTCGTGCAGGAACGATCCACCTTCCCTTCTATGGGCTTTCGGGCACTTCGACGGCTGCAGAAAGTGCGTAGAAATTCTTGGTTCGATCCTCCTTTCGGATGCCGAGACGGTCCCGGATCGCGCTCGCGCCAACTGGAAAAACGATCGGCTTCACCTCCTGGGTGGGTTGGTCGGGGGGAGGGTGGGGGCCAGCACTCCCACCCGGTCATGCAGGAACGATCCACCTTCCCTTCTATGGGCTTTCGGGCACTTCGACGGCTGCAGAAACTGCGCAGAAATTCTTGGTTCGATCCTCCTTTCGAATGCCGAGACGGTCCCGGATCGCGATCGCGCCAACTGGAAAAACGATCGGCTTCCCCTCATGGGAGGGTGGGTCGGGGGGAAGGTGGGGGCCCGCACTCCCACCCGGTCGTGCAGGAACGATCCACCTTCCCTTCTATGGGCTTTCGGGCACTTCGACGGCTGCAGAAACTGCGCAGAAATTCTTAGTTCGATCCTCCTTTCGGATGCCAAGACGGTCACGGATCGCGATCGCGCCAACTGGAAAAACGATCGGCTTCCCCTCCTGGGTGGGTTGGTCGGGGGGAGGGTGGGGGCCCGCACTCCCACCCGGTCATGCAGGAACGATCCACCTTCCCTTCTATGGGCTTTCGGGCACTTCGACGGCTGCAGAAACTGCGCAGAAATTCTTGGTTCGATCCTCCTTTCGAATGCCGAGACGGTCCCGGATCGCGATCGCGCCAACTGGAAAAACGATCGGCTTCCCCTCATGGGAGGGTGGGTCGGGGGGAAGGTGGGGGCCCGCACTCCCACCCGGTCGTGCAGGAACGATCCACCTTCCCTTCTATGGGCTTTCGGGCACTTCGACGGCTGCAGAAACTGCGCAGAAATTCTTGGTTCGATCCTCCTTTCGGATGCCGAGACGGTCCCGAATCGCGCTCGCGCCAACTGGAAAAACGATCGGCTTCCCCTCCTGGGTGGGTTGGTCGGGGGGAGTGTGGGGGCCCGCACTCCCACCCGGTCGTGCAGGAACGATCCACCTTCCCTCCTATGGGCTTTCGGGCACTTCGACGGCTGTAGAAACTGCGTAGAAATTCTTGGTTCGATCCTCCTTTCGGATGCCGAGACGGTCCCGGATCGCGATCGCGCCAACTGGAAAAACGATCGGCTTCCCCTCCTGGGTGGGTTGGTCGGGGGGAGGTTGGGGGCCCGCACTCCCACCCGGTCGTGCAGGAACGATCCACCTTCCCTCCCATGGGCTTTCAGGCACTTCGACGGCTGTAGAAACTGCGTAGAAATTCTTGGTTCGATCCTCCTTTCGGATGCCGAGACGGTCCCGGATCGCGATCGCGCCAACTGGAAAAACGATCGGCTTCCCCTCCTGGGTGGGTTGGTCGGGGGGAGGGTGGGGGCCCGCACTCCCACCCGGTCGTGCAGGAACGATCCACCTTCCCTCCCATGGGCTTTCAGGCACTTCGACGGCTGCAGAAACTGCGTAGAAATTCTTGGTTCGATCCTCCTTTCGGATGCCGAGACGGTCCCGGATCGCGATCGCGCCAACTGGAAAAACGATCGGCTTCCCCTCATGGGAGGGTGGGTCGGGGGGAAGGTGGGGGCCCGCACTCCCACCCGGTCGTGCAGGAACGATCCACCTTCCCTTCTATGGGCTTTCGGGCACTTCGACGGCTGCAGAAACTGCGCAGAAATTCTTGGTTCGATCCTCCTTTCGGATGCCGAGACGGTCCCGAATCGCGCTCGCGCCAACTGGAAAAACGATCGGCTTCCCCTCCTGGGTGGGTTGGTCGGGGGGAGTGTGGGGGCCCGCACTCCCACCCGGTCGTGCAGGAACGATCCACCTTCCCTCCTATGGGCTTTCGGGCACTTCGACGGCTGTAGAAACTGCGTAGAAATTCTTGGTTCGATCCTCCTTTCGGATGCCGAGACGGTCCCGGATCGCGATCGCGCCAACTGGAAAAACGATCGGCTTCCCCTCCTGGGTGGGTTGGTCGGGGGGAGGTTGGGGGCCCGCACTCCCACCCGGTCGTGCAGGAACGATCCACCTTCCCTCCCATGGGCTTTCAGGCACTTCGGCGGCTGCAGAAACTGCGTAGAAATTCTTGGTTCGATCCTCCTTTCGGATGCCGAGACGGTCCCGGATCGCGATCGCGCCAACTGGAAAAACGATCGGCTTCCCCTCCTGGGTGGGTTGGTCGGGGGGAGGGTGGGGGCCCGCACTCCCACCCGGTCGTGCAGGAACGATCCACCTTCCCTTCTATGGGCTTTCAGGCACTTCGACGGCTGTAGAAACTGCGCAGAAATTCTTGGTTCGATCCTCCTTTCGGATGCCGAGACGGTCCCGGATCGCGATCGAGCCAACTAGAAAAACGATCGGCTTCCCCTCCTGGGTGGGTGGGTCGGGGGGAGGGTGGGGGCCCGCACTCCCACCCGGTCGTGCAGGAACGATCCACCTTCCCTTCTATGGGCTTTCGGGCACTTCGACGGCTGCAGAAAGTGCGTAGAAATTCTTGGTTCGATCCTCCTTTCGGATGCCGAGACGGTCCCGGATCGCGCTCGCGCCAACTGGAAAAACGATCGGCTTCACCTCCTGGGTGGGTTGGTCGGGGGGAGTGTGGGGGCCCGCACTCCCACCCGGTCATGTAGGAACGATCCACCTTCCCTTCTATGGGCTTTCGGGCACTTCGACGGCTGTAGAAACTGCGCAGAAATTCTTGGTTCGATCCTCCTTTCGGATGCCGAGACGGTCCCGGATCGCGATCGCGCCAACTGGAAAAACGATCGGCTTCCCCTCCTGGGTGGGTTGGTCGGGGGGAGGGTGGGGGCCCGCACTCCCACCCGGTCGTGCAAGAACGATCCACCTTCCCTTCTATGGGCTTTCAGGCACTTCGACGGCTGTAGAAACTGCGCAGAAATTCTTGGTTCGATCCTCCTTTCGGATGCCGAGACGGTCCCGGATCGCGATCGCGCCAACTGGAAAAACGATCGGCTTCCCCTCTTGGGTGGGTGGGTCAGGGGGAGGGTGGGGGCCCGCACTCCCACCCGGACGTGCAGGAACGATCCACCTTTCCTTCTATGGGCTTTCTGGCACTTCGACGGCTGCAGAAACTGCGCAGAAATTCTTGGTTCGATCCTCCTTTCGGATGCCGAGACGGTCACGGATCGCGATCGCGCCAACTGGAAAAACGATCGGCTTCCCCTCCTGGGTGGGTTGGTCGGGGGGAGGGTGGGGGCCCGCACTCCCACCCGGTCATGCAGGAACGATCCACCTTCCCTTCTATGGGCTTTCGGGCACTTCGACGGTTGCAGAAACTGCGCAGAAATTCTTGGTTCGATCCTCCTTTCGAATGCCGAGACGGTCCCGGATCGCGATCGCGCCAACTGGAAAAACGATCGGCTTCCCCTCATGGGAGGGTGGGTCGGGGGGAAGGTGGGGGCCCGCACTCCCACCCGGTCGTGCAGGAACGATCCACCTTCCCTCCCATGGGCTTTCAGGCACTTCGACGGCTGCAGAAACTGCGTAGAAATTCTTGGTTCGATCCTGCTTTCGGATGCCGAGACGGTCCCGGATCGCGATCGCGCCAACTGGAAAAACGATCGGCTTCCCCTCCTGGGTGGGTTGGTCGGGGGGAGGGTGGGGGCCCGCACTCCCACCCGGTCGTGCAGGAACGATCCACCTTCCCTTCTATGGGCTTTCAGGCACTTCGACGGTTGTAGAAACTGCGCAGAAATTCTTGGTTCGATCCTCCTTTCGGATGCCGAGACGGTCCCGGATCGCGATCGCGCCAACTAGAAAAACGATCGGCTTCCCCTCCTGGGTGGGTGGGTCGGGGGGAGGGTGGGGGCCCGCACTCCCACCCGGTCGTGCAGGAACGATCCACCTTCCCTTCTATGGGCTTTCGGGCACTTCGACGGCTGCAGAAAGTGCGCAGAAATTCTTGGTTCGATCCTCCTTTCGGATGCCGAGACGGTCCCGGATCGCGCTCGCGCCAACTGGAAAAACGATCGGCTTCACCTCCTGGGTGGGTTGGTCGGGGGGAGTGTGGGGGCCCGCACTCCCACCCGGTCGTGTAGGAACGATCCACCTTCCCTTCTATGGGCTTTCGGGCACTTCGACGGCTGCAGAAACTGCGCAGAAATTCTTGGTTCGATCCTCCTTTCGGATGCCGAGACGGTCCCGGATCGCGATCGCGCCAACTGGAAAAACGATCGGCTTCCCCTCCTGGGTGGGTTGGTCGGGGGGAGGGTGGGGGCCCGCACTCCCACCCGGTCGTGCAGGAACGATCCACCTTCCCTTCTATGGGCTTTCAGGCACTTCGACGGCTGTAGAAACTGCGCAGAAATTCTTGGTTCGATCCTCCTTTCGGATGCCGAGACGGTCCCGGATCGCGATCGCGCCAACTGGAAAAACGATCGGCTTCCCCTCTTGGGTGGGTGGGTCAGGGGGAGGGTGGGGGCACGCACTCCCACCCGGACGTGCAGGAACGATCCACCTTTCCTTCTATGGGCTTTCGGGCACTTCGACGGCTGCAGAAACTGCGCAGAAATTCTTGGTTCGATCCTCCTTTCGGATGCCGAGACGGTCACGGATCGCGATCGCGCCAACTGGAAAAACGATCGGCTTCCCCTCCTGGGTGGGTTGGTCGGGGGGAGGGTGGGGGCCCGCACTCCCACCCGGTCATGCAGGAACGATCCACCTTCCCTTCTATGGGCTTTCGGGCACTTCGACGGCTGCAGAAACTGCGCAGAAATTCTTGGTTCGATCCTCCTTTTGAATGCCGAGACGGTCCCGGATCGCGATCGCGCCAACTGGAAAAACGATCGGCTTCCCCTCATGGGAGGGTGGGTCGGGGGGAAGGTAGGGGCCCGCACTCCCACCCGGTCGTGCAGGAACGATCCACCTTCCCTTCTATGGGCTTTCGGGCACTTAGACGGCTGCAGAAACTGCGCAGAAATTCTTGGTTCGATCCTCCTTTCGGATGCCGAGACGGTCCCGGATCGCGATCGCGCCAACTGGAAAAACGATCGGCTTCCCCTCCTGGGTGGGTTGGTCGGGGGGAGGGTGGGGGCCCGCACTCCCACCCGGTCGTGCAGGAACGATCCACCTTCCCTCCTATGGGCTTTCGGGCACTTCGACGGCTGTAGAAACTGCGTAGAAATTCTTGGTTCGATCCTCCTTTCGGATGCCGAGACGGTCCCGGATCGCGATCGCGCCAACTGGAAAAACGATCGGCTTCCCCTCCTGGGTGGGTTGGTCGGGGGGAGGGTGGGGGCCCGCACTCCCACCCGGTCGTGCAGGAACGATCCACCTTCCCTCCTATGGGCTTTCAGGCACTTCGACGGCTGCAGAAACTGCGTAGAAATTCTTGGTTCGATCCTCCTTTCGGATGCCGAGACGGTCCCGGATCGCGATCGCGCCAACTGGAAAAACGATCGGCTTCCCCTCCTGGGTGGGTTGGTCGGGGGGAGGGTGGGGGCCCGCACTCCCACCCGGTCGTGCAGGAACGATCCACCTTCCCTTCTATGGGCTTTCAGGCACTTCGACGGCTGTAGAAACTGCGCAGAAATTCTTGGTTCGATCCTCCTTTCGGATGCCGAGACGGTCCCGGATCGCGATCGCGCCAACTAGAAAAACGATCGGCTTCCCCTCTTGGGTGGGTGGGTCGGGGGGAGGGTGGGGGTCCGCACTCCCACCAGGTCGTGCAGGAACGATCCACCTTCCCTTCTATGGGCTTTCGGGCACTTCGACGGCTGCAGAAAGTGCGCAGAAATTCTTGGTTCGATCCTCCTTTCGGATGCCGAGACGGTCCCGGATCGCGCTCGCGCCAACTGGAAAAACGATCGGCTTCACCTCCTGGGTGGGTTGGTCGGTGGGAGTGTGGGGGCCCGCACTCCCACCCGGTCGTGTAGGAACGATCCACCTTCCCTTCTATGGGCTTTCGGGCACTTCGACGGCTGCAGAAACTGCGCAGAAATTCTTGGTTCGATCCTCCTTTCGGATGCCGAGACGGTCCCGGATCGTGATCGCGCCAACTGGAAAAACGATCAGATTCCCCTCCTGGGTGGGTTGGTCGGGGGGAGGGTGGGGGCCCGCACTCCCACCCGGTCGTGCAGGAACGATCCACCTTCCCTTCTATGGGCTTTCGGGCACTTCGACGGCTGCAGAAACTGCGTAGAAATTCTTGGTTCGATCCTCCTTTCGGATGCCGAGACGGTCCCGGATCGCGATCGCGCCAACTGGAAAAACGATCGGCTTCCCCTCCTGGGTGGGTGGGTCGGGGGGAGGGTGGGGGCCCGCACTCCCACCCGGTCGTGCAGGAACGATCCACCTTCCCTTCTATGGGCTTTCGGGCACTTCGACGGCTGCAGAAACTGCGCAGAAATTCTTGGTTCGATCCTCCTTTCGGATGCCGAGACGGTCCCGGATCGCGATCGCGCCAACTGGAAAAACGATCGGCTTCCCCTATTGGGTGGGTTGGTCGGGGGGAGGGTGGGGGCCCACACTCCCACACGGTCGTGCAGGAACGATCCACCTTCCCTTATATGGGCTTTCGGGCACTTCGACGGCGGCAGAAACTGCGTAGAAATTCTTGGTTCGATCCTCCTTTCGGATGGCGAGACGGTCCCGGATCGCGATCGCGCCAACTGGAAAAACGATCGGCTTCCCCTCCTGGGTGGGTGGGTCGGGGGGAGGGTGGGGGCCCGTAATCCCTCCCGGTCGTGCAGGAACGATCCACCTTCCCTTCTATGGGCTTTCGGGCACTTCGACGGCGGTAGAAACTGCGTAGAAATTCTTGGTTCGATCCTCCTTTCGGATGCCGAGACGGTCCCGGATCGCGATCGCGCCAACTGGAAAAACGATCTGCTTCCCCTCCTGGGTGGGTGGTTCGGGGGGAGGGTGGGGGCCCGCACTCCCACCCGGTCGTGCAGGAACGATCCACCTTCCCTTCTATGGGCTTTCGGGCACTTCGACGGCTGCAGAAACTGCGCAGAAATTCTTGGTTCGATCCTCCTAGGTGGGTGGGTCAGGTGAGGGTGGGGGCCCGCACTCCCAGCCGGTCGTACAGAAACGATCCACCTTCCCTTCTATGGGCTTTCGGACACTTCGACGGCTGCAGAAACTGCGCAGAAATTCTTGGTTCGATCCTCCTTTCGGATGCCGAGACGGTCCCGGATCGCGATCGCGCCAATTGGAAAAACGATCGGCTTCCCCTCTTGGGTGGGTGGGTCGGGGGAGGGTAGGGGCCCGCACTCCCACCCGGTCGTGCACGAACGATCCACCTTCCCTTCTATGGGCTTTCGGGCACTTAGACGGCTGTAGAAACTGCGCAGAAATTCTTGGTTCGATCCTCCTTTCGGATGCCGAGACGGTCCCGGATCGCGATCGCGCCAACTGGAAAAACGATCGGCTTCCCCTCCTGGGTGGGTTGGTCGGGAGGAGGGTGGGGGCCCGCACTCCCACCCGGTCGTGCAGGAACGATCCACCTTCCCTTCTATGGGCTTTCGGGCACTTCGACGGCTGTAGAAACTGCGCAGAAATTCTTGGTTCGATCCTCCTTTCGGATGCCGAGACGGTCCCGGATCGCGATCGCGCCAACTGGAAAAACGATCGGCTTCCCCTCCTAGGAGGGTGGGTCGGGAAGAAGGTGGGGGCCCGCACTCCCACCCGGTCGTGCAGGAACGATCCACCTTCCCTTCTATGGGCTTTCGGGCACTTCGACGGCTGCAGAAACTGCGCAGAAATTCTTGGTTCGATCCTCCTTTCGGATGCCGAGACGGTCCCGGATCGCGATCGCGCCAACTGGAAAAACGATCGGCTTCCCCTCCTGGGTGGGTTGGTCGGGGGGAGGGTGGGGGCCCGCACTCCCACCCGGTCGTGCAGGAACGATCCACCTTCCCTCTTATGGGCTTTCGGGCACTTCGACGGCTGTAGAAACTGCGTAGAAATTCTTGGTTCGATCCTCCTTTCGGATGCCGAGACGGTCCCGGATCACGATCACGCCAACTGGAAAAACGATCGGCTTCCCCTCCTGGGTGGGTTGGTCGGGGGGAGGGTGGGGGCCCGCACTCCCACCCGGTCGTGCAGGAACGATCCACCTTCCCTCCTATGGGCTTTCGGGCACTTCGACGGCTGCAGAAACTGCGTAGAAATTCTTGGTTCGATCCTCCTTTCGGATGCCGAGATGGTCCCGGATCGCGATCGCGCCAACTGGAAAAACGATCGGCTTCCCCTCCTGGGTGGGTTGGTCGGGGGGAGGGTGGGGGCCCGCACTCCCACCCGGTCGTGCAGGAACGATCCACCTTCCCTTCTATGGGCTTTCAGGCACTTCGACGGCTGCAGAAACTGCGTAGAAATTCTTGGTTCGATCCTCCTTTCGGATGCCGAGACGGTCCCGGATCGCGATCGCGCCAACTGGAAAAACGATCGGCTTCCCCTCTTGGGTGGGTGGGTCGGGGGGAGGGTGGGGGCCCGCACTCCCACCCGGTCGTGCAGGAACGATCCACCTTCCCTTCTATGGGCTTTCGGGCACTTCGACGGCTGCAGAAACTGTGCAGAAATTCTTGGTTCGATCCTCCTTTCGGATGCCGAGACGGTCCCGGATCGCGATCGCGCCAACTGGAAAAACGATCGGCTTCCCCTCCTGGGTGGGTTGGTCGGGGGGAGGGTGGGGGCCCGCACTCCCACCCGGTCGTGCAGGAACGATCCACCTTCCCTTCTATGGGCTTTCGGGCAATTCGACGGCTGCAGAAACTGCGCAGAAATTCTTGGTTCGATCCTCCTTTCGAATGCCGAGACGGTCCCGGATCGCGATCGCGCCAATTGGAAAAACGATCGGCTTCCCCTCCTGGGAGGGTGGGTCGGGGGGAAGGTGGGGGCCCGCACTCCCACCCGGTCGTGCAGGAACGATCCACCTTCCCTTCTATGGGCTTTCGGGCACTAAGACGGCTGCAGAAACTGCGCAGAAATTCTTGGTTCGATCCTCCTTTCGGATGCCGAGACGGTCCCGTATCGCGATCGCGCCAACTGGAAAAACGATCGGCTTCCCCACCTGGGTGGGTTGGTCGGGGGGAGGGTGGGGGCCCACACTCCCACCCGGTCGTGCAGGAACGATCCACCTTCCCTCCTACGGGCTTTCGGGCACTTCGACGGTTGTAGAAACTGCGTAGAAATTCTTGGTTCGATCCTCCTTTCGGATGTCGAGACGGTCCCGGATCGCGATCGCGCCAACTGGAAAAACGATCGGCTTCCCCTCCTGGGTGGGTTGGTCGGGGGGAGGGTGGGGGCCCGCACTCCCACCCGGTCGTGCAGGAACGATCCACCTTCCCTCCTATGGGCTTTCGGGCACTTCGACGGCTGCAGAAACTGCGTAGAAATTCTTGGTTCGATCCTCCTTTCGGATGCCGAGACGGTCCCGGATCGCGATCGCGCCAACTGGAAAAACAATCGGCTTCCCCTCCTGGGTGGGTTGGTCGGGGGGAGGGTGGGGGCTCGCACTCCCACCCGGTCGTGCAGGAACGATCCACCTTCCCTTCTATGGGCTTTCGTGCACTTCGAAGGCTGCAGAAACTGCGCAGAAATTCTTGATTCGATCCTCCTTTCGGATGCCGAGACGGTCCCGGATCGCGATCGCGCCAACTGGAAAAACGATCGGCTTCCCCTCCTGGGTGGGTGGGTCGGGGGGAGGGTGGGGGCCCGCACTCCCACCCGGTCGTGCAGGAACGATCCACCTTCCCTTCTATGGGCTTTCGGGCACTTCGACGGCTGCAGAAACTGCGCAGAAATTCTTGGTTCGATCCTCCTTTCGGATGCCGAGACGGTCCTGGATCGCGATCGCGCCAACTGGAAAAACGATCGGCTTACCCTACTGGGTGGGTTGGTCGGGGGGAGGGTGGGGACCCGCACTCCCACACGGTCGTGCAGGAAGGATCCACCTTCCCTTCTATGGGCTTTCGGGCACTTCGACGGCGGCAGAAACTGCGTAGAAATCTTGGTTCGATCCTCCTTTCGGATGCCGAGACGGTCCCGGATCGCGCTCGCGCCAACTGGAAAAACGATCGGCTTCCCCTCCTGGGTGGGTTGGTCGGGGGGAGTGTGGGGGCCCGCACTCCCACCCGGTCGTGCAGGAACGATCCACCTTCCCTTCTATGGGCTTTCGGGCACTTCGACGGCTGCAGAAACTGCGTAGAAATTCTTGGTTCGATCCTCCTTTCGGATGCCGAGACGGTCCCGGATCGTGATCGCGCCAACTGGAAAAACGATCGGATTCCCCTCCTGGGTGGGTTGGTCGGGGGGAGGGTGGGGGCCCGCACTCCCACACGGTCGTGCAGGAACGATCCACCTTCCCTTCTATGGGCTTTCGGGCACTTCGACGGCGGTAGAAACAGCGTAGAAATTCTTGGTTCGATCCTCCTTTCGGATGGCGAGACGGTCCCGGATCGCGATCGCGCCAACTGGAAAAACGATCGGCTTCCCCTCCTGGGTGGGTGGGTCGGGGGGAGGGTGGGGGCCCGCAATATCACCCGGTCGTGCAGGAACGATCCACCTTCCCTTCTATGGGCTTCCGGGCACTTTGACGGCGGCAGAAACTGCGTAGAAATTCTTGGTTCGATCCTCCTTTCGGATGCCGAGACGGTCCCGGATCGCGATCGCGCCAACTGGAAAAACGATCGGCTTCCCCTCTTGGGTGGGTGGGTCGGGGGGAGGGTGGGGGCCCGCACTCCCACCCGGTCGTGCAGGAACGATCCACCTTCCCTTCTATGGGCTTTCGGGCACTTCGACGGCTGCAGAAACTGCGCAGAAATTCTTGGTTCGATCCTCCTAGGTGGGTGGGTCAGGGGAGGGTGGGGGCCCGCACTCCCAGCCGGTCGTACAGAAACGATCCACCTTCCCTTCTATGGGCTTTCGGACACTTCGACGGCTGCAGAAACTGCGCAGAAATTCTTGGTTCGATCCTCCTTTCGGATGCCGAGACGGTCCCGTATCGCGATCGCGCCAACTGGAAAAACGATCGGCTTCCCCTCTTGGGTGGGTGGGTCGGGGGGAGGGTGGGGGCGCGCACTCCCACCCGGTCGTGCAGGAACGATCCACCTTCCCTTCTATGGGCTTTCGGGCACTTCGACGGCTGCAGAAACTGCGTAGAAATTCTTGGTTCGATCCTCCTTTCGGATGCCGAGACGGTCCCGGATCGCGATCGCGCCAACTGGAAAAACGATCGGCTTCCCCTCCTGGGTGGGTGGGTCGGGGGGAGGGTGGGGGCCCGCACTCCCACCCGGTCGTGCAGGAACGATCCACCTTCCCTTCTATGGGCTTTCGGGCACTTCGACGGCTGCAGAAACTACGCAGAAATTCTTGGTTCGATCCTCCTTTCGGATGCCGAGACGGTCCCGGATCGCGATCGCGCCAACTGGAAAAACGATCGGCTTCCCCTCCTGGGTGGGTTGGTCGGGGGGAGGGTGGGGGCCCGCACTCCCACCCGGTCGTGCAGGAACGATCCACCTTCCCTTCTATGGGCTTTCAGGCACTTCGACGGTTGTAGAAACTGCGCAGAAATTCTTGGTTCGATCCTCCTTTCGGATGCCGAGACGGTCCCGGATCGCGATCGCGCCAACTAGAAAAACGATCGGCTTCCCCTCCTGGGTGGATGGGTCGGGGGGAGGGTGGGGGCCCGCACTCCCACCCGGTCGTGCAGGAACGATCCACCTTCCCTTCTATGGGCTTTCGGGCACTTCGACGGCTGCAGAAAGTGCGCAGAAATTCTTGGTTCGATCCTCCTTTCGGATGCCGAGACGGTCCTGGATCGCGCTCGCGCCAACTGGAAAAACGATCGGCTTCACCTCCTGGGTGGGTTGGTCGGGGGGAGTGTGGGGGCCCGCACTCCCACCCGGTCGTGTAGGAACGATCCACCTTCCCTTCTATGGGCTTTCGGGCACTTCGACGGCTGCAGAAACTGCGCAGAAATTCTTGGTTCGATCCTCCTTTCGGATGCCGAGACGGTCCCGGATCGCGATCGCGCCAACTGGAAAAACGATCGGCTTCCCCTCCTGGGTGGGTTGGTCGGGGGGAGGGTGGGGGCCCGCACTCCCACCCGGTCGTGCAGGAACGATCCACCTTCCCTTCTATGGGCTTTCAGGCACTTCGACGGCTGTAGAAACTGCGCAGAAATTCTTGGTTCGATCCTCCTTTCGGATGCCGAGACGGTCCCGGATCGCGATCGCGCCAACTGGAAAAACGATCGGCTTCCCCTCTTGGGTGGGTGGGTCAGGGGGAGGGTGGGGGCCCGCACTCCCACCCGGACGTGCAGGAACGATCCACCTTTCCTTCTATGGGCTTTCGGGCACTTCGACGGCTGCAGAAACTGCGCAGAAATTCTTGGTTCGATCCTCCTTTCGGATGCCGAGACGGTCACGGATCGCGATCGCGCCAACTGGAAAAACGATCGGCTTCCCCTCCTGGGTGGGTTGGTCGGGGGGAGGGTGGGGGCCCGCACTCCCACCCGGTCATGCAGGAACGATCCACCTTCCCTTCTATGGGCTTTCGGGCACTTCGACGGCTGCAGAAACTGCGCAGAAATTCTTGGTTCGATCCTCCTTTTGAATGCCGAGACGGTCCCGGATCGCGATCGCGCCAACTGGAAAAACGATCGGCTTCCCCTCATGGGAGGGTGGGTCGGGGGGAAGGTGGGGGCCCGCACTCCCACCCGGTCGTGCAGGAACGATCCACCTTCCCTTCTATGGGCTTTCGGGCACTTAGACGGCTGCAGAAACTGCGCAGAAATTCTTGGTTCGATCCTCCTTTCGGATGCCGAGACGGTCCCGGATCGCGATCGCGCCAACTGGAAAAACGATCGGCTTCCCCTCCTGGGTGGGTTGGTCGGGGGGAGGGTGGGGGCCCGCACTCCCACCCGGTCGTGCAGGAACGATCCACCTTCCCTCCTATGGGCTTTCGGGCACTTCGACGGCTGTAGAAACTGCGTAGAAATTCTTGGTTCGATCCTCCTTTCGGATGCCGAGACGGTCCCGGATCGCGATCGCGCCAACTGGAAAAACGATCGGCTTCCCCTCCTGGGTGGGTTGGTCGGGGGGAGGGTGGGGGCCCGCACTCCCACCCGGTCGTGCAGGAACGATCCACCTTCCCTCCTATGGGCTTTCAGGCACTTCGACGGCTGCAGAAACTGCGTAGAAATTCTTGGTTCGATCCTCCTTTCGGATGCCGAGACGGTCCCGGATCGCGATCGCGCCAACTGGAAAAACGATCGGCTTCCCCTCCTGGGTGGGTTGGTCGGGGGGAGGGTGGGGGCCCGCACTCCCACCCGGTCGTGCAGGAACGATCCACCTTCCCTTCTATGGGCTTTCAGGCACTTCGACGGCTGTAGAAACTGCGCAGAAATTCTTGGTTCGATCCTCCTTTCGGATGCCGAGACGGTCCCGGATCGCGATCGCGCCAACTAGAAAAACGATCGGCTTCCCCTCTTGGGTGGGTGGGTCGGGGGGAGGGTGGGGGTCCGCACTCCCACCCGGTCGTGCAGGAACGATCCACCTTCCCTTCTATGGGCTTTCGGGCACTTCGACGGCTGCAGAAAGTGCGCAGAAATTCTTGGTTCGATCCTCCTTTCGGATGCCGAGACGGTCCCGGATCGCGCTCGCGCCAACTGGAAAAACGATCGGCTTCACCTCCTGGGTGGGTTGGTCGGTGGGAGTGTGGGGGCCCGCACTCCCACCCGGTCGTGTAGGAACGATCCACCTTCCCTTCTATGGGCTTTCGGGCACTTCGACGGCTGCAGAAACTGCGCAGAAATTCTTGGTTCGATCCTCCTTTCGGATGCCGAGACGGTCCCGGATCGTGATCGCGCCAACTGGAAAAACGATCAGATTCCCCTCCTGGGTGGGTTGGTCGGGGGGAGGGTGGGGGCCCGCACTCCCACCCGGTCGTGCAGGAACGATCCACCTTCCCTTCTATGGGCTTTCGGGCACTTCGACGGCTGCAGAAACTGCGCAGAAATTCTTGGTTCGATCCTCCTTTCGGATGCCGAGACGGTCCCGGATCGCGATCGCGCCAACTGGAAAAACGATCGGCTTCCCCTCCTGGGTGGGTGGGTCGGGGGGAGGGTGGGGGCCCGCACTCCCACCCGGTCGTGCAGGAACGATCCACCTTCCCTTCTATGGGCTTTCGGGCACTTCGACGGCTGCAGAAACTGCGCAGAAATTCTTGGTTCGATCCTCCTTTCGGATGCCGAGACGGTCCCGGATCGCGATCGCGCCAACTGGAAAAACGATCGGCTTCCCCTATTGGGTGGGTTGGTCGGGGGGAGGGTGGGGGCCCACACTCCCACACGGTCGTGCAGGAACGATCCACCTTCCCTTATATGGGCTTTCGGGCACTTCGACGGCGGCAGAAACTGCGTAGAAATTCTTGGTTCGATCCTCCTTTCGGATGGCGAGACGGTCTCGGATCGCGATCGCGCCAACTGGAAAAACGATCGGCTTCCCCTCCTGGGTGGGTGGGTCGGGGGGAGGGTGGGGGCCCGTAATCCCTCCCGGTCGTGCAGGAACGATCCACCTTCCCTTCTATGGGCTTTCGGGCACTTCGACGGCGGCAGAAACTGCGTAGAAATTCTTGGTTCGATCCTCCTTTCGGATGCCGAGACGGTCCCGGATCGCGATCGCGCCAACTGGAAAAACGATCTGCTTCCCCTCCTGGGTGGGTGGTTCGGTGGGAGGGTGGGGGCCCGCACTCCCACCCGGTCGTGCAGGAACGATCCACCTTCCCTTCTATGGGCTTTCGGGCACTTCGACGGCTGCAGAAACTGCGCAGAAATTCTTGGTTCGATCCTCCTAGGTGGGTGGGTCAGGTGAGGGTGGGGGCCCGCACTCCCAGCCGGTCGTACAGAAACGATCCACCTTCCCTTCTATGGGCTTTTGGACACTTCGACGGCTGCAGAAACTGCGCAGAAATTCTTGGTTCGATCCTCCTTTCGGATGCCGAGACGGTCCCGGATCGCGATCGCGCCAATTGGAAAAACGATCGGCTTCCCCTCTTGGGTGGGTGGGTCGGGGGAGGGTAGGGGCCCGCACTCCCACCCGGTCGTGCAGGAACGATCCACCTTCCCTTCTATGGGCTTTCGGGCACTTAGACGGCTGTAGAAACTGCGCAGAAATTCTTGGTTCGATCCTCCTTTCGGATGCCGAGACGGTCCCGGATCGCGATCGCGCCAACTGGAAAAACGATCGGCTTCCCCTCCTGGGTGGGTTGGTCGGGAGGAGGGTGGGGGCCCGCACTCCCACCCGGTCGTGCAGGAACGATCCACCTTCCCTTCTATGGGCTTTCGGGCACTTCGACGGCTGTAGAAACTGCGCAGAAATTCTTGGTTCGATCCTCCTTTCGGATGCCGAGACGGTCCCGGATCGCGATCGCGCCAACTGGAAAAACGATCGGCTTCCCCTCCTAGGAGGGTGGGTCGGGAAGAAGGTGGGGGCCCGCACTCCCACCCGGTCGTGCAGGAACGATCCACCTTCCCTTCTATGGGCTTTCGGGCACTTCGACGGCTGCAGAAACTGCGCAGAAATTCTTGGTTCGATCCTCCTTTCGGATGCCGAGACGGTCCCGGATCGCGATCGCGCCAACTGGAAAAACGATCGGCTTCCCCTCCTGGGTGGGTTGGTCGGGGGGAGGGTGGGGGCCCGCACTCCCACCCGGTCGTGCAGGAACGATCCACCTTCCCTCTTATGGGCTTTCGGGCACTTCGACGGCTGTAGAAACTGCGTAGAAATTCTTGGTTCGATCCTCCTTTCGGATGCCGAGACGGTCCCGGATCACGATCACGCCAACTGGAAAAACGATCGGCTTCCCCTCCTGGGTGGGTTGGTCGGGGGGAGGGTGGGGGCCCGCACTCCCACCCGGTCGTGCAGGAACGATCCACCTTCCCTCCTATGGGCTTTCGGGCACTTCGACGGCTGCAGAAACTGCGTAGAAATTCTTGGTTCGATCCTCCTTTCGGATGCCGAGACGGTCCCGGATCGCGATCGCGCCAACTGGAAAAACGATCGGCTTCCCCTCCTGGGTGGGTTGGTCGGGGGGAGGGTGGGGGCCCGCACTCCCACCCGGTCGTGCAGGAACGATCCACCTTCCCTTCTATGGGCTTTCAGGCACTTCGACGGCTGCAGAAACTGCGTAGAAATTCTTGGTTCGATCCTCCTTTCGGATGCCGAGACGGTCCCGGATCGCGATCGCGCCAACTGGAAAAACGATCGGCTTCCCCTCTTGGGTGGGTGGGTCGGGGGGAGGGTGGGGGCCCGCACTCCCACCCGGTCGTGCAGGAACGATCCACCTTCCCTTCTATGGGCTTTCGGGCACTTCGACGGCTGCAGAAACTGTGCAGAAATTCTTGGTTCGATCCTCCTTTCGGATGCCGAGACGGTCCCGGATCGCGATCGCGCCAACTGGAAAAACGATCGGCTTCCCCTCCTGGGTGGGTTGGTCGGGGGGAGGGTGGGGGCCCGCACTCCCACCCGGTCGTGCAGGAACGATCCACCTTCCCTTCTATGGGCTTTCGGGCAATTCGACGGCTGCAGAAACTGCGCAGAAATTCTTGGTTCGATCCTCCTTTCGAATGCCGAGATGGTCCCGGATCGCGATCGCGCCAATTGGAAAAACGATCGGCTTCCCCTCCTGGGAGGGTGGGTCGGGGGGAAGGTGGGGGCCCGCACTCCCACCCGGTCGTGCAGGAACGATCCACCTTCCCTTCTATGGGCTTTCGGGCACTAAGACGGCTGCAGAAACTGCGCAGAAATTCTTGGTTCGATCCTCCTTTCGGATGCCGAGACGGTCCCGTATCGCGATCGCGCCAACTGGAAAAACGATCGGCTTCCCCACCTGGGTGGGTTGGTCGGGGGGAGGGTGGGGGCCCACACTCCCACCCGGTCGTGCAGGAACGATCCACCTTCCCTCCTACGGGCTTTCGGGCACTTCGACGGTTGTAGAAACTGCGTAGAAATTCTTGGTTCGATCCTCCTTTCGGATGTCGAGACGGTCCCGGATCGCGATCGCGCCAACTGGAAAAACGATCGGCTTCCCCTCCTGGGTGGGTTGGTCGGGGGGAGGGTGGGGGCCCGCACTCCCACCCGGTCGTGCAGGAACGATCCACCTTCCCTCCTATGGGCTTTCGGGCACTTCGACGGCTGCAGAAACTGCGTAGAAATTCTTGGTTCGATCCTCCTTTCGGATGCCGAGACGGTCCCGGATCGCGATCGCGCCAACTGGAAAAACAATCGGCTTCCCCTCCTGGGTGGGTTGGTCGGGGGGAGGGTGGGGGCTCGCACTCCCACCCGGTCGTGCAGGAACGATCCACCTTCCCTTCTATGGGCTTTCGGGCACTTCGACGGCTGCAGAAACTGCGCAGAAATTCTTGATTCGATCCTCCTTTCGGATGCCGAGACGGTCCCGGATCGCGATCGCGCCAACTGGAAAAACGATCGGCTTCCCCTCCTGGGTGGGTGGGTCGGGGGGAGGGTGGGGGCCCGCACTCCCACCCGGTCGTGCAGGAACGATCCACCTTCCCTTCTATGGGCTTTCGGGCACTTCGACGGCTGCAGAAACTGCGCAGAAATTCTTGGTTCGATCCTCCTTTCGGATGCCGAGACGGTCCTGGATCGCGATCGCGCCAACTGGAAAAACGATCGGCTTACCCTACTGGGTGGGTTGGTCGGGGGGAGGGTGGGGACCCGCACTCCCACACGGTCGTGCAGGAACGATCCACCTTCCCTTCTATGGGCTTTCGGGCACTTCGACGGCGGCAGAAACTGCGTAGAAATCTTGGTTCGATCCTCCTTTCGGATGCCGAGACGGTCCCGGATCGCGCTCGCGCCAACTGGAAAAACGATCGGCTTCCCCTCCTGGGTGGGTTGGTCGGGGGGAGTGTGGGGGCCCGCACTCCCACCCGGTCGTGCAGGAACGATCCACCTTCCCTTCTATGGGCTTTCGGGCACTTCGACGGCTGCAGAAACTGCGTAGAAATTCTTGGTTCGATCCTCCTTTCGGATGCCGAGACGGTCCCGGATCGTGATCGCGCCAACTGGAAAAACGATCGGATTCCCCTCCTGGGTGGGTTGGTCGGGGGGAGGGTGGGGGCCCGCACTCCCACACGGTCGTGCAGGAACGATCCACCTTCCCTTCTATGGGCTTTCGGGCACTTCGACGGCGGTAGAAACAGCGTAGAAATTCTTGGTTCGATCCTCCTTTCGGATGGCGAGACGGTCCCGGATCGCGATCGCGCCAACTGGAAAAACGATCGGCTTCCCCTCCTGGGTGGGTGGGTCGGGGGGAGGGTGGGGGCCCGCAATATCACCCGGTCGTGCAGGAACGATCCACCTTCCCTTCTATGGGCTTCCGGGCACTTTGACGGCGGCAGAAACTGCGTAGAAATTCTTGGTTCGATCCTCCTTTCGGATGCCGAGACGGTCCCGGATCGCGATCGCGCCAACTGGAAAAACGATCGGCTTCCCCTCTTGGGTGGGTGGGTCGGGGGGAGGGTGGGGGCCCGCACTCCCACCCGGTCGTGCAGGAACGATCCACCTTCCCTTCTATGGGCTTTCGGGCACTTCGACGGCTGCAGAAACTGCGCAGAAATTCTTGGTTCGATCCTCCTAGGTGGGTGGGTCAGGGGAGGGTGGGGGCCCGCACTCCCAGCCGGTCGTACAGAAACGATCCACCTTCCCTTCTATGGGCTTTCGGACACTTCGACGGCTGCAGAAACTGCGCAGAAATTCTTGGTTCGATCCTCCTTTCGGATGCCGAGACGGTCCCGTATCGCGATCGCGCCAACTGGAAAAACGATCGGCTTCCCCTCTTGGGTGGGTGGGTCGGGGGGAGGGTGGGGGCGCGCACTCCCACCCGGTCGTGCAGGAACGATCCACCTTCCCTTCTATGGGCTTTCGGGCACTTCGACGGCTGCAGAAACTGCGTAGAAATTCTTGGTTCGATCCTCCTTTCGGATGCCGAGACGGTCCCGGATCGCGATCGCGCCAACTGGAAAAACGATCGGCTTCCCCTCCTGGGTGGGTGGGTCGGGGGGAGGGTGGGGGCCCGCACTCCCACCCGGTCGTGCAGGAACGATCCACCTTCCCTTCTATGGGCTTTCGGGCACTTCGACGGCTGCAGAAACTACGCAGAAATTCTTGGTTCGATCCTCCTTTCGGATGCCGAGACGGTCCCGGATCGCGATCGCGCCCACTGGAAAAACGATCGGCTTCCCCTACTGGGTGGGTTGGTCGGGGGGAGGGTGGGTGCCCGCACTCCCACACGGTCGTGCAGGAACGATCCACCTTCCCTTCCATGGGCTTTCGGGCACTTCGACGGCGGCAGAAACTGCGTAGAAATTCTTGGTTCGATCCTCCTTTCGGATGGCGAGACGGTCCCGGATCGCGATCGCGCCAACTGGAAAAACGATCGGCTTCCCCTCTTGGGTGGGTGGGTCGGGGGGAGGGTGGGGGCCCGCAATCCCACCCGGTCGTGCAGGAACGATCCACCTTCCCTTCTATGGGCTTTCGGGCACTTCGACGGCGGCAGAAACTGCTTAGAAATTCTTGGTTCGATCCTCCTTTCGGATGCCGAGACGGTCCCGGATCGCGATCGCGCCAACTGGAAAAACGATCGGCTTCCCCTCCTGGGTGGGTGGGTCGGGGGGAGGGTGGGGGCCCGCACTCCCACCCGGTCATGCAGGAACGATCCACCTTCCCTTCTATGGGCTTTCGGGCACTTCGACGGCTGCAGAAACTGCGCAGAAATTCTTGGTTCGATCCTCCTTTCGGATGCCGAGACGATCCAGGATCGCGATCGCGCCAACTGGAAAAACGATCGGCTTCCCCTCCTGGGTGGGTGGGTCGGGGGGAGGGTGGGGGCCCGCACTCCCACCCGGTCGTGCAGGAACGATCCACCTTCTCTTCTATGGGCTTTCGGGCACTTCGACGGCTGCAGAAACTGCGCAGAAATTCTTGGTTCGATCCTCCTTTCGGATGCCGAGACGGTCCCGGATCGCGATCGCGCCAACTGGAAAAACGATCGGCTTCCCCTCCTGGGAAGGTGGGTCGGGGGGAAGGTGGGGGCCCGCACTCCCACCCGGTCGTGCAGGAACGATCCACCTTCCCTTCTATGGGCTTTCGGGCACTTAGACGGCTGTAGAAACTGCGCAGAAATTCTTGGTTCGATCCTCCTTTCGGATGCCGAGACGGTCCCGGATCGCGATCACGCCAACTGGAAAAACGATCGGCTTCCCCTCCTGGGTGGGTTGGTCGGGGGGAGGGTGGGGGCCCGCACTCCCACCCGGTCGTGCAAGAACGATCCACCTTCCCTTCTATGGGCTTTCGGGCACTTCGACGGCTGCAGAAACTGCGTAGAAATTCTTGGTTCGATCCTCCTTTCGGATGCCGAGACGGTCCCGGATCGTGATCGCGCCAACTGGAAAAACGATCGGATTCCCCTCCTAGGTGGGTTGGTCGGGGGGAGGGTGGGGGCCCGAATTCCCACCCGGTCGTGCAGGAACGATCCACCTTCCCTTCTATGGGCTTTCGGGCACTTCGACGGCTGTAGAAACTACGCAGAAATTCTTGGTTTGATCCTCCTTTCGGATGCCGAGACGGTCCCGGATCGCGATCGCGCCAACTGGAAAAACGATCGGCTTCCCCTCCTGGGTGGGTGGGTCGGGGGGAGGGTGGGGGCCCGCACTCCCACCCGGTCGTGCAGGAACGATCCACCTTCCCTTCTATGGGCTTTCGGGCACTTCGACGGCTGCAGAAACTACGCAGAAATTCTTGGTTCGATCCTCCTTTCGGATGCCGAGACGGTCCCGGATCGCGATCGCGCCAACTGGAAAAACGATCGGCTTCCCCTACTGGGTGGGTTGGTCGGGGGGAGGGTGGGGGCCCGCACTCCCACACGGTCGTGCAGGAACGATCCACCTTCCCTTCTATGGGCTTTCGGGCACTTCGACGGCGGCAGAAACTGCATAGAAATTCTTGGTTCGATCCTCCTTTCGGATGGCGAGACGGTCCCGGATCGCGATCGCGCCAACTGGAAAAACGATCGGCTTCCCCTCCTGGGTGGGTGGGTCGGGGGGAGGGTGGGGGCCCGCAATATCACCCGATCGTGCAGGAACGATCCACCTTCCCTTCTATGGGCTTCCGGGCACTTCGACGGCGGCAGAAACTGCGTAGAAATTCTTGGTTCGATCCTCCTTTCGGATGCCGAGACGGTCCCGGATCGCGATCGCGCCAACTGGAAAAACGATCGGCTTCACCTCTTGGGTGGGTGGGTCGGGGGAGGGTGGGGGCCCGCACTCCCACCCGGTCGTGCAGGAACGATCCACCTTCCCTTCTATGGGCTTTCGGGCACTTCGACGGCTGCAGAAACTGCGCAGAAATTCTTGGTTCGATCCTCCTAGGTGGGTGGGTCAGGGGAGGGTGGGGGCCCGCACTCCCAGCCGGTCGTACAGAAACGATCCACCTTCCCTTCTATGGGCTTTCGGACACTTCGACGGCTGCAGAAACTGCGCAGAAATTCTTGGTTCGATCCTCCTTTCGGATGCCGAGACGGTCCCGGATCGCGATCACGCCAACTGGAAAAACGATCGGCTTCCCCTCCTGGGTGGGTGGGTCGGGGGGAGGGTGGGGGCCCGCACTCCCACCCGGTCGTGCAGGAACGATCCACCTTCCCTTCTATGGGCTTTCGGGCACTTCGACGGCTGCAGAAACTGCGTAGAAATTCTTGGTTCGATCCTCCTTTCGGATGCCAAGACGGTCCCGGATCGCGATCGCGCCCACTGGAAAAACGATCGGCTTCCCCTACTGGGTGGGTTGGTCGGGGGGAGGGTGGGGGCCCGCACTCCCACACGGTCGTGCAGGAACGATCCACCTTCCCTCCCATGGGCTTTCGGGCACTTCGACGGCGGCAGAAACTGCGTAGAAATTCTTGGTTCGATCCTCCTTTCGGATGGCGATACGGTCCCGGATTGCGATCGCGCCAACTGGAAAAACGATCGGCTTCCCCTCCTGGGTGGGTGGGTCGGGTGGAGGGTGGGGGCCCGCAATCCCACCCGGTCGTGCAGGAACGATCCACCTTCCCTTCTATGGGCTTTCGGGCACTTCGACGGCGGCAGAAACTGCGTAGAAATTCTTGGTTCGATCCTCCTTTCGGATGCCGAGACGGTCCCGGATCGCGATAGCGCCAACTGGAAAAACGATCGGCTTCCACTCCTGGGTGGGTGGGTCGGGGGGAGGGTGGGGGCCCGCACTCCCACCCGGTCGTGCAGGAACGATCCACCTTCCCTTCTATGGGCTTTCGGGCACTTCGACGGCTGCAGAAACTGCGTAGAAATTCTTGGTTCGATCCTCCTTTCGGATGCCGAGACGGTCCAGGATCGCGATCGCGCCAACTGGAAAAACGATCGGCTTCCCCTCCTGGGTGGGTGGGTCGGGGGGAGGGTGGGGGCCCGCACTCCCACCCGGTCGTGCAGGAACGATCCACCTTCCCTTCTATGAGCTTTCGGGCACTTCGACGGCTGCAGAAACTGCGCAGAAATTCTTGGTTCGATCCTCCTTTCGGATGCCGAGACGGTCCCGGATCGCGATCGCGCCAACTGGAAAAACGATCGGCTTCCCCTCCTGGGTGGGTGGGTCGGGGGGAGGGTGGGGGCCCGGACTCCCACCCGGTCGTGCAGGAACGATCCACCTTCCCTTTAATGGGCTTTCGGGCACTTCGACGGCTGCAGAAACTGCGCAGAAATTCTTGGTTCGATCCTCCATTCGGATGCCGAGACGGTCCCGGATCGCGATCGCGCCAACTGGAAAAACGATCGGCTTCCCCTACTGGGTGGGTTGGTCGGGGGGAGGGTGGGGGCCCGCACTCCCACACGGTCGTGCAGGAACGATCCATCTTCCCTTCTATGGGCTTTCGGGCACATCGACGGCGGCAGAAACTGCGTAGAAATTCTTGGTTCGATCCTCCTTTCGGATGGCGAGACGGTCCCGGATCGCGATCGCGCCAACTGGAAAAACGATCGGCTTCCCCTCCTAGGTGGGTGGGTCGGGGGGAGGGTGGGGGCCCGCAATCCCACCCGGTCGTGCAGGAACGATCCACCTTCCCTTCTATGGGCTTTCGGGCACTTCGACGGCGGCAGAAACTGCGTAGAAATTCTTGGTTCGATCCTCCTTTCGGATGCCGAGACGGTCCCGGATCGCGATCGCGCCAACTGGAAAAACGATCGGCTTCCCCTCTTGGGTGGGTGGGTCGGGGGGAGGGTGGGAGCCCGCACTCCCACCCGGTCGTGCAGGAACGATCCAACTTCCCTTCTATGGGCTTTCGGGCACTTCGACGGCTGCAGAAACTGCGCAGAAATTCTTGGTTCGATCCTCCTAGGTGGGTGGGTCAGGGGAGGGTGGGGGCCCGCACTCCCAGCCGGTCGTACAGAAACGATCCACCTTCCCTTCTATGGGCTTTCGGACACTTCGACGGCTGCAGAAACTGCGCAGAAATTCTTGGTTCGATCCTCCTTTCGGATGCCGAGACGGTCCCGGATCGCGATCGCGCCAACTGGAAAAACGATCGGCTTCCCCTCTTGGGTGGGTGGGTCGGGGGGAGGGTGGGGGCCCGCACTCCCACCCGGTCGTGCAGGAACGATCCACCTTCCCTTCTATGGGCTTTCGGGCACTTCGACGGCTGTAGAAACTGCGTAGAAATTCTTGGTTCGATCCTCCTTTCGGATGCCGAGACGGTCCCGGATCGCGATCGCGCCAACTAGAAAAACGATCGGCTTCCCCTCCTGGGTGGGTTGGTCGGGGGGAGGGTGGGGGCCCGCACTCCCACCCGGTCGTGCAGGAACGATCCACCTTCCCTTCTATGGGCTTTCGGGCACATCGACGGCGGCAGAAACTGCGTAGAAATTCTTGGTTCGATCCTCCTTTCGGATGGCGAGACGGTCCCGGATCGCGATCGCGCCAACTGGAAAAACGATCGGCTTCCCCTCCTGGGTGGGTTGGTCGGGGGGAGGGTGGGGGCCCGCACTCCCACACGGTCGTGCAGGAACGATCCATCTTCCCTTCTATGGGCTTTCGGGCACATCGACGGCGGCAGAAACTGCGTAGAAATTCTTGGTTCGATCCTCCTTTCGGATGGCGAGACGGTCCCGGATCGCGATCGCGCCAACTGGAAAAACGATCGGCTTCCCCTCCTAGGTGGGTGGGTCGGGGGGAGGGTGGGGGCCCGCAATCCCACCCGGTCGTGCAGGAACGATCCACCTTCCCTTCTATGGGCTTTCGGGCACTTCGACGGCGGCAGAAACTGCGTAGAAATTCTTGGTTCGATCCTCCTTTCGGATGCCGAGACGGTCCCGGATCGCGATCGCGCCAACTGGAAAAACGATCGGCTTCCCCTCTTGGGTGGGTGGGTCGGGGGGAGGGTGGGAGCCCGCACTCCCACCCGGTCGTGCAGGAACGATCCAACTTCCCTTCTATGGGCTTTCGGGCACTTCGACGGCTGCAGAAACTGCGCAGAAATTCTTGGTTCGATCCTCCTAGGTGGGTGGGTCAGGGGAGGGTGGGGGCCCGCACTCCCAGCCGGTCGTACAGAAACGATCCACCTTCCCTTCTATGGGCTTTCGGACACTTCGACGGCTGCAGAAACTGCGCAGAAATTCTTGGTTCGATCCTCCTTTCGGATGCCGAGACGGTCCCGGATCGCGATCGCGCCAACTGGAAAAACGATCGGCTTCCCCTCTTGGGTGGGTGGGTCGGGGGGAGGGTGGGGGCCCGCACTCCCACCCGGTCGTGCAGGAACGATCCACCTTCCCTTCTATGGGCTTTCGGGCACTTCGACGGCTGTAGAAACTGCGTAGAAATTCTTGGTTCGATCCTCCTTTCGGATGCCGAGACGGTCCCGGATCGCGATCGCGCCAACTAGAAAAACGATCGGCTTCCCCTCCTGGGTGGGTTGGTCGGGGGGAGGGTGGGGGCCCGCACTCCCACCCGGTCGTGCAGGAACGATCCACCTTCCCTTCTATGGGCTTTCGGGCACATCGACGGCTGCAGAAACTGCGCAGAAATTCTTGGTTCGATCCTCCTTTCGGATGCCGAGACGGTCCCGGATCGCGATCGCGCCAACTGGAAAAACGATCGGCTTCCCCTCCTGGGAGGGTGGGTCGGGGGGAAGGTGGGGGCCCGCACTCCCACCCGGTCGTGCAGGAACGATCCACCTTCCCTTTTATGGGCTTTCGGGCACTTAGACGGCTGCAGAAACTGCGCAGAAATTCTTCTTTCGATCCTCCTTTCGGATGCCGAGACGGTCCCGGATCGCGATCGCGCCAACTGGAAAAACGATCGGCTTCCACTCCTGGGTGGGTTGGTCGGGGCGAGGGTGGGGGCCCGCACTCCCCCCCGGTCGTGCAGGAACGATCCACCTTCCCTTCTATGGGCTTTCGGGCACTTCGACGGCTGTAGAAACTGCGTAGAAATTCTTGGTTCGATCCTCCTTTCGGATGCCGAGACGGTCCCGGATCGCGATCGCGCCAACTGGAAAAACGATCGGCTTCCCCTCCTGGGTGGGTTGGTCGGGGGGAGGGTGGGGGTCCGCACTCCCACCCGGTCGTGCAGGAACGATCCACCTTCCCTCCTATGGGCTTTCGGGCACTTCGACGGCTGCAGAAACTACGTAGAAATTCTTAGTTCGATCCTCCTTTCGGATGTCGAGACGGTCCCGGATCGCGATCGCGCCAACTGGAAAAACGATCGGCTTCCCCTCCTGGGTGGGTGGGTTGGGGGGGAGGGTGGGGGCCCGGACTCCCACCCGGTCGTGCAGGAACGATCCACCTTCCCTTTTATGGGCTTTCGGGCACTTCGACGGCTGCAGAAACTGCGCAGAAATTCTTGGTTCGATCCTCCTAGGTGGGTGGGTCAGGGGGAGGGTGGGGGCCCGCACTCCCACCCGGTCGTGCAGAAACGATCCATCTTCCCTTCTATGGGCTTTCGGACACTTCGACGGCTGCAGAAACTGCGCAGAAATTCTTGGTTCGATCCTCCTTTCAGATGTCGAGACGGTCCCCGATCGCGATCGCGCCAACTGGAAAACGATCGGCTTCCCCTCCTAGGTGGGTGGGTCGGGGGGAGGGTGGGGGCCCGCACTTCCACCCGGTCGTGCATGAACGATCCACCTTCCCTTCTATGGGCTTTCGGGCACTTCGACGGCTGCAGAAACTGCGCAGAAATTCTTGGTTCGATCCTCCTTTCGGATGCCGAGACGGTCCCGGATCGCGATCGCGCCAACTGGAAAAACGATCGGCTTCCACTCCTGGGTGGGTGGGTCGGGGGGAGGGTGGGGGCCCGCACTCTCACCCGGTCGTGCAGGAACGATCCACCTTCCCTTCTATGGGCTTTCGGGCACTTCGACGGCTGCAGAAACTGCGCAGAAATTCTTGGTTCGATCCTCCTTTCGGATGCCGAGACGGTCCAGGATCGCGATCGCGCCAACTGGAAAAACGATCGGCTTCCCCTCCTGGGTGGGTGGGTCGGGGGGAGGGTGGGGGCCCGCACTCCCACCCGGTCGTGCAGGAACGATCCACCTTCCCTTCTATGGGCTTTCGGGCACTTCGACGGCTGCATAAACTGCGCAGAAATTCTTGGTTCGATCCTCCTTTCGGATGCCGAGACGGTCCCGGATCGCGATCGCGCCAACTGGAAAAACGATCGGCTTCCCCTCCTAGGTGGGTGGGTCGGGGGGAGGGTGGGGGCCCGCACTCCCACCCGGTCGTGCAGGAACGATCCACCTTCCCTTTAATGGGCTTTCGGGCACTTCGACGGCTGCAGAAACTGCGCAGAAATTCTTGGTTCGATCCTCCTTTCGGATGCCGAGACGGTCCCGGATTGCGATCGCGCCAACTTGAAAAACGATCGGCTTCCCCTCCTGGGTGGGGGCCCGCACTCCCATCCGGTCGTGCAGCAACGATCCACCTTCCCTTCTATGGGCTTTCGGACACTTCGACGGCTGCAGAAACTGCGTAGAAATTCTTGGTTCGATCCTCCTTTCGGATGCCGAGACGGTCCCGGATCGCGATCGCGCCAACTTGAAAAACGATCGGCTTCCCCTCTTGGGTGGGTGGGTCGGGGGAAGGGTGGGGACCCGCACTCCCACCCGGTCGTGCAGGAACGATCCACCTTCCCTTCTATGGGCTTTCGGGCACTTCGACGGCTGTAGAAACTGCGTAGAAATTCTTGGTTCGATCCTCCTTTCGGATGCCGAGACGGTCCCGGATCGCGATCGCGCCAACTTGAAAAACGATCGGCTTCCCCTCCTGGGTGGGGGCCCGCACTCCCATCCGGTCGTGCAGCAACGATCCACCTTCCCTTCTATGGGCTTTCGGACACTTCGACGGCTGCAGAAACTGCGTAGAAATTCTTGGTTCGATCCTCCTTTCGGATGCCGAGACGGTCCCGGATCGCGATCGCGCCAACTTAAAAAACGATCGGCTTCCCCTCCTGGGTGGGTGGGTCGGGGGGAGGGTGGGGACCCGCACTCCCATCCGGTCGTGTAGGAACGATCCACCTTCCCTTCTATGGGCTTTCGGGCACTTCGACGGCTGCAGAAACTGCGTAGAAATTCTTGGTTCGATCCTCCTTTCGGATGCCGAGACGGTCCCGGATCGCGATCGCGCCAACTGGAAAAACGATCGGCTTCCACTCCTGGGTGGGTGGGTCGGGGGGAGGGTGGGGGCCCGCACTCTCACCCGGTCGTGCAGGAACGATCCACCTTCCCTTCTATGGGCTTTCGGGCACTTCGACGGCTGCAGAAACTGCGCAGAAATTCTTGGTTCGATCCTCCTTTCGGATGCCGAGACGGTCCAGGATCGCGATCGCGCCAACTGGAAAAACGATCGGCTTCCCCTCCTGGGTGGGTGGGTCGGGGGGAGGGTGGGGGCCCGCACTCCCACCCGGTCGTGCAGGAACGATCCACCTTCCCTTCTATGGGCTTTCGGGCACTTCGACGGCTGCATAAACTGCGCAGAAATTCTTGGTTCGATCCTCCTTTCGGATGCCGAGACGGTCCCGGATCGCGATCGCGCCAACTGGAAAAACGATCGGCTTCCCCTCCTAGGTGGGTGGGTCGGGGGGAGGGTGGGGGCCCGCACTCCCACCCGGTCGTGCAGGAACGATCCACCTTCCCTTTAATGGGCTTTCGGGCACTTCGACGGCTGCAGAAACTGCGCAGAAATTCTTGGTTCGATCCTCCTTTCGGATGCCGAGACGGTCCCGGATTGCGATCGCGCCAACTTGAAAAACGATCGGCTTCCCCTCCTGGGTGGGGGCCCGCACTCCCATCCGGTCGTGCAGCAACGATCCACCTTCCCTTCTATGGGCTTTCGGACACTTCGACGGCTGCAGAAACTGCGTAGAAATTCTTGGTTCGATCCTCCTTTCGGATGCCGAGACGGTCCTGGATCGCGATCGCGCCAACTTGAAAAACGATCGGCTTCCCCTCTTGGGTGGGTGGGTCGGGGGAAGGGTGGGGACCCGCACTCCCACCCGGTCGTGCAGGAACGATCCACCTTCCCTTCTATGGGCTTTCGGGCACTTCGACGGCTGTAGAAACTGCGTAGAAATTCTTGGTTCGATCCTCCTTTCGGATGCCGAGACGGTCCCGGATCGCGATCGCGCCAACTTGAAAAACGATCGGCTTCCCCTCCTGGGTGGGGGCCCGCACTCCCATCCGGTCGTGCAGCAACGATCCACCTTCCCTTCTATGGGCTTTCGGACACTTCGACGGCGGCAGAAACTGCGTAGAAATTCTTGGTTCGATCCTCCTTTCGGATGCCGAGACGGTCCCGGATCGCGATCGCGCCAACTGGAAAAACGATCGGCTTCCCCTCTTGGGTGGGTGGGTCGGGGGGAGGGTGGGAGCCCGCACTCCCACCCGGTCGTGCAGGAACGATCCAACTTCCCTTCTATGGGCTTTCGGGCACTTCGACGGCTGCAGAAACTGCGCAGAAATTCTTGGTTCGATCCTCCTAGGTGGGTGGGTCAGGGGAGGGTGGGGGCCCGCACTCCCAACCGGTCGTACAGAAACGATCCACCTTCCCTTCTATGGGCTTTCGGACACTTCGACGGCTGCAGAAACTGCGCAGAAATTCTTGGTTCGATCCTCCTTTCGGATGCCGAGACGGTCCCGGATCGCGATCGCGCCAACTGGAAAAACGATCGGCTTCCCCTCTTGGGTGGGTGGGTCGGGGGGAGGGTGGGGGCCCGCACTCCCACCCGGTCGTGCAGGAACGATCCACCTTCCCTTCTATGGGCTTTCGGGCACTTCGACGGCTGTAGAAACTGCGTAGAAATTCTTGGTTCGATCCTCCTTTCGGATGCCGAGACGGTCCCGGATCGCGATCGCGCCAACTAGAAAAACGATCGGCTTCCCCTCCTGGGTGGGTTGGTCGGGGGGAGGGTGGGGGCCCGCACTCCCACCCGGTCGTGCAGGAACGATCCACCTTCCCTTCTATGGGCTTTCGGGCACATCGACGGCTGCAGAAACTGCGCAGAAATTCTTGGTTCGATCCTCCTTTCGGATGCCGAGACGGTCCCGGATCGCGATCGCGCCAACTGGAAAAACGATCGGCTTCCCCTCCTGGGAGGGTGGGTCGGGGGGAAGGTGGGGGCCCGCACTCCCACCCGGTCGTGCAGGAACGATCCACCTTCCCTTTTATGGGCTTTCGGGCACTTAGACGGCTGCAGAAACTGCGCAGAAATTCTTCTTTCGATCCTCCTTTCGGATGCCGAGACGGTCCCGGATCGCGATCGCGCCAACTGGAAAAACGATCGGCTTCCACTCCTGGGTGGGTTGGTCGGGGCGAGGGTGGGGGCCCGCACTCCCCCCCGGTCGTGCAGGAACGATCCACCTTCCCTTCTATGGGCTTTCGGGCACTTCGACGGCTGTAGAAACTGCGTAGAAATTCTTGGTTCGATCCTCCTTTCGGATGCCGAGACGGTCCCGGATCGCGATCGCGCCAACTGGAAAAACGATCGGCTTCCCCTCCTGGGTGGGTTGGTCGGGGGGAGGGTGGGGGTCCGCACTCCCACCCGGTCGTGCAGGAACGATCCACCTTCCCTCCTATGGGCTTTCGGGCACTTCGACGGCTGCAGAAACTACGTAGAAATTCTTAGTTCGATCCTCCTTTCGGATGTCGAGACGGTCCCGGATCGCGATCGCGCCAACTGGAAAAACGATCGGCTTCCCCTCCTGGGTGGGTGGGTTGGGGGGGAGGGTGGGGGCCCGGACTCCCACCCGGTCGTGCAGGAACGATCCACCTTCCCTTTTATGGGCTTTCGGGCACTTCGACGGCTGCAGAAACTGCGCAGAAATTCTTGGTTCGATCCTCCTAGGTGGGTGGGTCAGGGGGAGGGTGGGGGCCCGCACTCCCACCCGGTCGTGCAGAAACGATCCATCTTCCCTTCTATGGGCTTTCGGACACTTCGACGGCTGCAGAAACTGCGCAGAAATTCTTGGTTCGATCCTCCTTTCAGATGTCGAGACGGTCCCCGATCGCGATCGCGCCAACTGGAAAACGATCGGCTTCCCCTCCTAGGTGGGTGGGTCGGGGGGAGGGTGGGGGCCCGCACTTCCACCCGGTCGTGCATGAACGATCCACCTTCCCTTCTATGGGCTTTCGGGCACTTCGACGGCTGCAGAAACTGCGCAGAAATTCTTGGTTCGATCCTCCTTTCGGATGCCGAGACGGTCCCGGATCGCGATCGCGCCAACTGGAAAAACGATCGGCTTCCACTCCTGGGTGGGTGGGTCGGGGGGAGGGTGGGGGCCCGCACTCTCACCCGGTCGTGCAGGAACGATCCACCTTCCCTTCTATGGGCTTTCGGGCACTTCGACGGCTGCAGAAACTGCGCAGAAATTCTTGGTTCGATCCTCCTTTCGGATGCCGAGACGGTCCAGGATCGCGATCGCGCCAACTGGAAAAACGATCGGCTTCCCCTCCTGGGTGGGTGGGTCGGGGGGAGGGTGGGGGCCCGCACTCCCACCCGGTCGTGCAGGAACGATCCACCTTCCCTTCTATGGGCTTTCGGGCACTTCGACGGCTGCATAAACTGCGCAGAAATTCTTGGTTCGATCCTCCTTTCGGATGCCGAGACGGTCCCGGATCGCGATCGCGCCAACTGGAAAAACGATCGGCTTCCCCTCCTAGGTGGGTGGGTCGGGGGGAGGGTGGGGGCCCGCACTCCCACCCGGTCGTGCAGGAACGATCCACCTTCCCTTTAATGGGCTTTCGGGCACTTCGACGGCTGCAGAAACTGCGCAGAAATTCTTGGTTCGATCCTCCTTTCGGATGCCGAGACGGTCCCGGATTGCGATCGCGCCAACTTGAAAAACGATCGGCTTCCCCTCCTGGGTGGGGGCCCGCACTCCCATCCGGTCGTGCAGCAACGATCCACCTTCCCTTCTATGGGCTTTCGGACACTTCGACGGCTGCAGAAACTGCGTAGAAATTCTTGGTTCGATCCTCCTTTCGGATGCCGAGACGGTCCCGGATCGCGATCGCGCCAACTTGAAAAACGATCGGCTTCCCCTCTTGGGTGGGTGGGTCGGGGGAAGGGTGGGGACCCGCACTCCCACCCGGTCGTGCAGGAACGATCCACCTTCCCTTCTATGGGCTTTCGGGCACTTCGACGGCTGTAGAAACTGCGTAGAAATTCTTGGTTCGATCCTCCTTTCGGATGCCGAGACGGTCCCGGATCGCGATCGCGCCAACTTGAAAAACGATCGGCTTCCCCTCCTGGGTGGGGGCCCGCACTCCCATCCGGTCGTGCAGCAACGATCCACCTTCCCTTCTATGGGCTTTCGGACACTTCGACGGCTGCAGAAACTGCGTAGAAATTCTTGGTTCGATCCTCCTTTCGGATGCCGAGACGGTCCCGGATCGCGATCGCGCCAACTTGAAAAACGATCGGCTTCCCCTCCTGGGTGGGTGGGTCGGGGGGAGGGTGGGGACCCGCACTCCCATCCGGTCGTGTAGGAACGATCCACCTTCCCTTCTATGGGCTTTCGGGCACTTCGACGGCTGCAGAAACTGCGTAGAAATTCTTGGTTCGATCCTTCTTTCGGATGCCGAGACGGTCCCGGATCGCGATCGCGCCAACTGGAAAAACGATCGGCTTCGCCTCCTGGGTGGGTGGGTCGGGGGGAGGGTGGGGGCCCGCACTCCCACCCGGTCGTGCAGGAACGATCCACCTTCCCTTCTATGGGCTTTCGGACACTTCGACGGCTGCAGAAACTGCGTAGAAATTCTTTGTTCGATCCTCCTTTCGGATGCCGAGACGGTCCCGGATCGCGATCGCGCCAACTTGAAAAACGATCGGCTTCCCCTCCTGGGTGGGGGCCCGCACTCCCATCCGGTCGTGCAGCAACGATCCACCTTCCCTTCTATGGGCTTTCGGACACTTCGACGGCTGCAGAAACTGCGTAGAAATTCTTGGTTCGATCCTCCTTTCGGATGCCGAGACGGTCCCGGATCGCGATCGCGCCAACTTGAAAAACGATCGGCTTCCCCTCCTGGGTGGGGGCCCGCACTCCCATCCGGTCGTGCAGCAACGATCCACCTTCCCTTCTATGGGCTTTCGGACACTTCGACGGCTGCAGAAACTGCGTAGAAATTCTTGGTTCGATCCTCCTTTCGGATGCCGAGACGGTCCCGGATCGCGATCGCGCCAACTTGAAAAACGATCGGCTTCCCCTCCTGGGTGGGTGGGTCGGGGGGAGGGTGGGGACCCGCACTCCCATCCGGTCGTGTAGGAACGATCCACCTTCCCTTCTATGGGCTTTCGGGCACTTCGACGGCTGCAGAAACTGCGTAGAAATTCTTGGTTCGATCCTTCTTTCGGATGCCGAGACGGTCCCGGATCGCGATCGCGCCAACTGGAAAAACGATCGGCTTCGCCTCCTGGGTGGGTGGGTCGGGGGGAGGGTGGGGGCCCGCACTCCCACCCGGTCGTGCAGGAACGATCCACCTTCCCTTCTATGGGCTTTCGGACACTTCGACGGCTGCAGAAACTGCGTAGAAATTCTTTGTTCGATCCTCCTTTCGGATGCCGAGACGGTCCCGGATCGCGATCGCGCCAACTTGAAAAACGATCGGCTTCCCCTCCTGGGTGGGGGCCCGCACTCCCATCCGGTCGTGCAGCAACGATCCACCTTCCCTTCTATGGGCTTTCGGACACTTCGACGGCTGCAGAAACTGCGTAGAAATTCTTGGTTCGATCCTCCTTTCGGATGCCGAGACGGTCCCGGATCGCGATCGCGCCAACTTGAAAAACGATCGGCTTCCCCTCCTGGGTGGGTGGGTCGGGGGGAGGGTGGGGGCCCGCACTCCCATCCGGTCGTGCAGGAACGATCCACCTTCCCTTCTATGGGCTTTCGGGCACTTCGACGGCTGCAGAAACTGCGTAGAAATTCTTGGTTCGATCCTTCTTTCGGATGCCGAGACGGTCCCGGATCGCGATCGCGCCAACTGGAAAAACGATCGGCTTCGCCTCCTGGGTGGGTGGGTCGGGGGGAGGGTGGGGGCCCGCACTCCCACCAGGTCGTGCAGGAACGATCCACCTTCCCTTCTATGGGCTTTCGGACACTTCGACGGCTGCAGAAACTGCGTAGAAATTCTTTGTTCGATCCTCCTTTCGGATGCCGAGACGGTCCAGGATCGCGATCGCGCCAACTGGAAAAACGATCGGCTTCCCCTCCTGGGTGGGTGGGTCGGGGGGAGGGTGGGGGCCAGCACTCCCACCCGGTCGTGCAGGAACGATCCACCTTCCCTTATATGGGCTTTCGGGCACTTCGACGGCTGCAGAAACTGCGCAGAAATTCTTGGTTCGATCCTCCTTTCGGATGCCGAGACGGTCCCGGATCGCGATCGCGCCAACTGGAAAAACGATCGGCTTCCCCTCCTGGGTGGGTTGGTTGGGGGGAGGGTGGGGGCCCGCACTCCCACCCGGTCGTGCAGGAACGATCCACCTTCCCTTCTATGGGCTTTCGGGCACTTCGACGGCTGCAGAAACTGCGCAGAAATTCTTGGTTCGATCCTCCTTTCGGATGCCGAGACGGTCCCGGATCGCGATCGCGCCAACTAGAAAAACGATCGGCTTCCCCTAGTGGGTGGGTGGGTCGGGGGGAGGGTGGGGGCCCGCACTCCCACCCGGTCATGCAGGAACGATCCACCTTCCCTTCTATGGGCTTTCGGGCAAATCGACGGCTGCGGAAACTGCGCAGAAATTCTTGGTTCGATCCTCCTAGGTGGGTGGGTCAGGGGGAGGGTGGGGGCCCGCACTCCCACCCGGTCGTGCAAGAACGATCCACCTTCCCTTCTATGGGCTTTCGGACACTTCGACGGCTGCAGAAACTGCGCAGAAATTCTTGGTTCGATCCTCCTTTCGGATGCCGAGACGGTCCCGGATCGCGATCGCGCCAACTGGAAAAACGATCGGCTTCCCCTCCTGGGTGGGTGGGTCAGGGGGAGGGTGGGGGCCCGCACTCCCATCCGGTCGTGCAGAAACGATCCACCTTCCCTTTTATGGGCTTTCGGACATTTCGACGGCTGCAGAAACTGCGTAGAAATTCTTGGTTCGATCCTCCTTTCGGATGCCGAGACGGTCCCGGATCGCGATCGCGCCAACTTGAAAAACGATCGGCTTCCCCTCCTGGGTGGGTGGGTCGGGGGAAGGGTGGGGACCCGCACTCCCACCCGGTCGTGCAGGAACGATCCACCTTCCCTTCTATGGGCTTTCGGGCACTTCGACGGCTGTAGAAACTGCGTAGAAATTCTTGGTTCGATCCTCCTTTCGGATGCCGAGACGGTCCCGGATCGCGATCGCGCCAACTTGAAAAACGATCGGCTTCCCCTCCTGGGTGGGTGGGTCGGGGGAGGGTGTGGGCCCGCACTCCCACCCGGTCGTGCAGGAACGATCCTCCTGGGTGGGTGGGTCAGGGGGAGGGTGGGGGCCCGCACTCCCATCCGGTCGTGCAGAAACGATCCACCTTCCCTTCTATGGGCTTTCGGACACTTCGACGGCTGCAGAAACTGCGCAGAAATTCTTGGTTCTATCCTCCTTTCGGATGCCGAGACGGTCCCGGATCGCGATCGCGCCAACTTGAAAAACGATCGGCTTCCCTTCCTAGGTGGGTGGGTCGGGGGGAGGGTGGGGGCCCGCACTCCCACCCGGTCGTGCAGGAACGATCCACCTTCCCTTCTATGGGCATTCGGGCACTTCGACGGCTGCAGAAACTGCGCTGAAATTCTTGGTTCGATCCTCCTTTTGGATGCCGAGACGGTCCCGGATCGCGATCGCGCCAACTTGAAAAATGATCGGCTTCCCCTCCTGGGTGGGTGGGTCGGGGGGAGGGTGGGGGCCCGCACTCCCACCCGGTCGTGCATGAACGATCCACCTTCCCTTCTATGGGCTTTCGGGCACTTCGACGGCTGCAGAAACTGCGCAGAAATTCTTGGTTCGATCCTCCTTTCGGATGCCGAGACGGTCCCGGATCGCGATCGCGCCAACTGGAAAAACGATCGGCTTCCCCTCCTGGGTGGGTGGGTCAGGGGGAGGGTGGGGGCCCGCACTCCCATCCGGTCGTGCAGCAACGATCCACCTTCCCTTCTATGGGCTTTCGGACACTTCGACGGCTGCAGAAACTGCGTAGAAATTCTTGGTTCGATCCTCCTTTCGGATGCCGAGACGGTCCCGGATTGCGATCGCGCCAACTTGAAAAACGATCGGCTTCCCCTCCTGGGTGGGGGCCCGCACTCCCATCCGGTCGTGCAGCAACGATCCACCTTCCCTTCTATGGGCTTTCGGACACTTCGACGGCTGCAGAAACTGCGTAGAAATTCTTGGTTCGATCCTCCTTTCGGATGCCGAGACGGTCCCGGATCGCGATCGCGCCAACTTGAAAAATGATCGGCTTCCCCTCTTGGGTGGGTGGGTCGGGGGAAGGGTGGGGACCCGCACTCCCACCCGGTCGTGCAGGAACGATCCACCTTCCCTTCTATGGGCTTTCGGGCACTTCGACGGCTGTAGAAACTGCGTAGAAATTCTTGGTTCGATCCTCCTTTCGGATGCCGAGACGGTCCCGGATCGCGATCGCGCCAACTTGAAAAACGATCGGCTTCCCCTCCTGGGTGGGTGGGTCGGGGGAGGGTGTGGGCCCGCACTCCCACCCGGTCGTGCAGGAACGATCCTCCTGGGTGGGTGGGTCAGGGGGAGGGTGGGGGCCCGCACTCCCATCCGGTCGTGCAGAAACGATCCACCTTCCCTTCTATGGGCTTTCGGACACTTCGACGGCTGCAGAAACTGCGCAGAAATTCTTGGTTCTATCCTCCTTTCGGATGCCGAGACGGTCCCGGATCGCGATCGCGCCAACTTGAAAAACGATCGGCTTCCCCTCCTAGGTGGGTGGGTCGGGGGGAGGGTGGGGGCCCGCACTCCCACCCGGTCGTGCAGGAACGATCCACCTTCCCTTCTATGGGCTTTCGGGCACTTCGACGGCTGCAGAAACTGCGCTGAAATTCTTGGTTCGATCCTCCTTTTGGATGCCGAGACGGTCCCGGATCGCGATCGCGCCAACTTGAAAAATGATCGGCTTCCCCTCCTGGGTGGGTGGGTCGGGGGGAGGGTGGGGGCCCGCACTCCCACCCGGTCATGCATGAACGATCCACCTTCCCTTCTATGGGCTTTCGGGCACTTCGACGGCTGCAGAAACTGCGCAGAAATTCTTGGTTCGATCCTCCTTTCGGATGCCGAGACGGTCCCGGATCGCGATCGCGCCAACTGGAAAAACGATCGGCTTCCCCTCCTGGGTGGGTGGGTCAGGGGGAGGGTGGGGGCCCGCACTCCCATCCGGTCGTGCAGCAACGATCCACCTTCCCTTCTATGGGCTTTCGGACACTTCGACGGCTGCAGAAACTGCGTAGAAATTCTTGGTTCGATCCTCCTTTCGGATGCCGAGACGGTCCCGGATTGCGATCGCGCCAACTTGAAAAACGATCGGCTTCCCCTCCTGGGTGGGGGCCCGCACTCCCATCCGGTCGTGCAGCAACGATCCACCTTCCCTTCTATGGGCTTTCGGACACTTCGACGGCTGCAGAAACTGCGTAGAAATTCTTGGTTCGATCCTCCTTTCGGATGCCGAGACGGTCCCGGATCGCGATCGCGCCAACTTGAAAAACGATCGGCTTCCCCTCTTGGGTGGGTGGGTCGGGGGAAGGGTGGGGACCCGCACTCCCACCCGGTCGTGCAGGAACGATCCACCTTCCCTTCTATGGGCTTTCGGGCACTTCGACGGCTGTAGAAACTGCGTAGAAATTCTTGGTTCGATCCTCCTTTCGGATGCCGAGACGGTCCCGGATCGCGATCGCGCCAACTTGAAAAACGATCGGCTTCCCCTCCTGGGTGGGTGGGTCGGGGGAGGGTGTGGGCCCGCACTCCCACCCGGTCGTGCAGGAACGATCCTCCTGGGTGGGTGGGTCAGGGGGAGGGTGGGGGCCCGCACTCCCATCCGGTCGTGCAGAAACGATCCACCTTCCCTTCTATGGGCTTTCGGACACTTCGACGGCTGCAGAAACTGCGCAGAAATTCTTGGTTCTATCCTCCTTTCGGATGCCGAGACGGTCCCGGATCGCGATCGCGCCAACTTGAAAAACGATCGGCTTCCCCTCCTAGGTGGGTGGGTCGGGGGGAGGGTGGGGGCCCGCACTCCCACCCGGTCGTGCAGGAACGATCCACCTTCCCTTCTATGGGCTTTCGGGCACTTCGACGGCTGCAGAAACTGCGCTGAAATTCTTGGTTCGATCCTCCTTTTGGATGCCGAGACGGTCCCGGATCGCGATCGCGCCAACTTGAAAAATGATCGGCTTCCCCTCCTGGGTGGGTGGGTCGGGGGGAGGGTGGGGGCCCGCACTCCCACCCGGTCGTGCATGAACGATCCACCTTCCCTTCTATGGGCTTTCGGGCACTTCGACGGCTGCAGAAACTGCGCAGAAATTCTTGATTCGATCCTCCTTTCGGATGCCGAGACGGTCCCGGATCGCGATCGCGCCAACTGGAAAAACGATCGGCTTCCCCTCCTGGGTGGGTGGGTCAGGGGGAGGGTGGGGGCCCGCACTCCCATCCGGTCGTGCAGCAACGATCCACCTTCCCTTCTATGGGCTTTCAGACACTTCGACGGCTGCAGAAACTGCATAGAAATTCTTGGTTCGATCCTCCTTTCGGATGCCGAGACGGTCCCGGATCGCGATCGCGCCAACTTGAAAAACGATCGGCTTCCCCTCCTGGGTGGGGGCCCGCACTCCCATCCGGTCGTGCAGCAACGATCCACCTTCCCTTCTATGGGCTTTCGGACACTTCGACGGCTGCAGAAACTGCGTAGAAATTCTTGGTTCGATCCTCCTTTCGGATGCCGAGACGGTCCCGGATCGCGATCGCGCCAACTTGAAAAACGATCGGCTTCCCCTCCTGGGTGGGTGGGTCGGGGGGAGGGTGGGGGCCCGCACTCCCATCCGGTCGTGCAGGAACGATCCACCTTCCCTTCTATGGGCTTTCGGGCACTTCGACGGCTGCAGAAACTGCGTAGAAATTCTTGGTTCGATCCTCCTTTCGGATGCCGAGACGGTCCCGGATCGCGATCGCGCCAACTTGAAAAACGATCGGCTTCCCCTCCTGGGTGGGTGGGTCGGGGGGAGGGTGGGGACCCACACTCCCACCCGGTCGTGCAGGAACGATCCACCTTCCCTTCTATGGGCTTTCGGGCACTTCGACGGCTGCAGAAACTGCGTAGAAATTCTTGGTTCGATCCTCCTTTCGGATGCCGAGACGGTCCCGGATCGCGATCGCGCCAACTTGAAAAACGATCGGCTTCCCCTCCTGGGTGGGTGGGTCGGGGGGAGGGTGGGGGACCGCACTCCCATCCGGTCGTGCAGAAACGATCCACCTTCCCTTCTATGGGCTTTCGGACACTTCGACGGCTGCAGAAACTGCGTAGAAATTCTTGGTTTGATCCTCCTTTCGGATGCCGAGACGGTCCCGGATCGCGATCGCGCCAACTTGAAAAACGATCGGCTTCCCCTCCTGGGTGGGTGGGTCGGGGGGAGGGTGGGGACCCACACTCCCACCCGGTCGTGCAGGAACGATCCACCTTCCCTTTTATGGGCTTTCGGGCACTTCGACGGCTGCAGAAACTGCGTAGAAATTCTTGGTTCGATCCTCCTTTCGGATACCGAGACGGTCCCGGATCGCGATCGCGCCAACTTGAAAAACGATCGGCTTCCCCTCCTGGGTGGGTGGGTCGGGGGGAGGGTGGGGACCCGCACTCCCACCCGGTCGTGCAGGAACGATCCACCTTCCCTTCTATGGGCTTTCGGGCAAATCGACGGCTGCGGAAACTGCGCAGAAATTCTTGGTTCGATCCTCCTAGGTGGGTGGGTCAGGGGGAGGGTGGGGGCCCGCACTCCCACCCGGTCGTGCAAGAACGATCCACCTTCCCTTCTATGGGCTTTCGGACACTTCGACGGCTGCAGAAACTGCGCAGAAATTCTTGGTTCGATCCTCCTTTCGGATGCCGAGACGGTCCCGGATCGCGATCGCGCCAACTGGAAAAACGATCGGCTTCCCCTCTTGGGTGGGTGGGTCGGGGGAAGGGTGGGGACCCGCACTCCCACCCGGTCGTGCAGGAACGATCCACCTTCCCTTCTATGGGCTTTCGGGCACTTCGACGGCTGTAGAAACTGCGTAGAAATTCTTGGTTCGATCCTCCTTTCGGATGCCGAGACGGTCCCGGATCGCGATCGCGCCAACTTGAAAAACGATCGGCTTCCCCTCCTGGGTGGGTGGGTCGGGGGAGGGTGTGGGCCCGCACTCCCACCCGGTCGTGCAGGAACGATCCTCCTGGGTGGGTGGGTCAGGGGGAGGGTGGGGGCCCGCACTCCCATCCGGTCGTGCAGAAACGATCCACCTTCCCTTCTATGGGCTTTCGGACACTTCGACGGCTGCAGAAACTGCGCAGAAATTCTTGGTTCTATCCTCCTTTCGGATGCCGAGACGGTCCCGGATCGCGATCGCGCCAACTTGAAAAACGATCGGCTTCCCCTCCTAGGTGGGTGGGTCGGGGGGAGGGTGGGGGCCCGCACTCCCACCCGGTCGTGCAGGAACGATCCACCTTCCCTTCTATGGGCTTTCGGGCACTTCGACGGCTGCAGAAACTGCGCTGAAATTCTTGGTTCGATCCTCCTTTTGGATGCCGAGACGGTCCCGGATCGCGATCGCGCCAACTTGAAAAATGATCGGCTTCCCCTCCTGGGTGGGTGGGTCGGGGGGAGGGTGGGGGCCCGCACTCCCACCCGGTCGTTTATGAACGATCCACCTTCCCTTCTATGGGCTTTCGGGCACTTCGACGGCTGCAGAAACTGCGCAGAAATTCTTGATTCGATCCTCCTTTCGGATGCCGAGACGGTCCCGGATCGCGATCGCGCCAACTGGAAAAACGATCGGCTTCCCCTCCTGGGTGGGTGGGTCAGGGGGAGGGTGGGGGCCCGCACTCCCATCCGGTCGTGCAGCAACGATCCACCTTCCCTTCTATGGGCTTTCAGACACTTCGACGGCTGCAGAAACTGCGTAGAAATTCTTGGTTCGATCCTCCTTTCGGATGCCGAGACGGTCCCGGATCGCGATCGCGCCAACTTGAAAAACGATCGGCTTCCCCTCCTGGGTGGGGGCCCGCACTCCCATCCGGTCGTGCAGCAACGATCCACCTTCCCTTCTATGGGCTTTCGGACACTTCGACGGCTGCAGAAACTGCGTAGAAATTCTTGGTTCGATCCTCCTTTCGGATGCCGAGACGGTCCCGGATCGCGATCGCGCCAACTTGAAAAACGATCGGCTTCCCCTCCTGGGTGGGTGGGTCGGGGGGAGGGTGGGGGCCCGCACTCCCACCCGGTCGTGCATGAACGATCCACCTTCCCTTCTATGGGCTTTCGGGCACTTCGACGGCTGTAGAAACTGCGTAGAAATTCTTGGTTCGATCCTCCTTTCGGATGCCGAGACGGTCCCGGATCGCGATCGCGCCAACTTGAAAAACGATCGGCTTCCCCTCCTGGGTGGGTGGGTCGGGGGAGGGTGTGGGCCCGCACTCCCACCCGGTCGTGCAGGAACGATCCTCCTGGGTGGGTGGGTCAGGGGGAGGGTGGGGGCCCGCACTCCCATCCGGTCGTGCAGAAACGATCCACCTTCCCTTCTATGGGCTTTCGGACACTTCGACGGCTGCAGAAACTGCGCAGAAATTCTTGGTTCTATCCTCCTTTCGGATGCCGAGACGGTCCCGGATCGCGATCGCGCCAACTTGAAAAACGATCGGCTTCCCCTCCTAGGTGGGTGGGTCGGGGGGAGGGTGGGGGCCCGCACTCCCACCCGGTCGTGCAGGAACGATCCACCTTCCCTTCTATGGGCTTTCGGGCACTTCGACGGCTGCAGAAACTGCGCTGAAATTCTTGGTTCGATCCTCCTTTTGGATGCCGAGACGGTCCCGGATCGCGATCGCGCCAACTTGAAAAATGATCGGCTTCCCCTCCTGGGTGGGTGGGTCGGGGGGAGGGTGGGGGCCCGCACTCCCACCCGGTCGTGCATGAACGATCCACCTTCCCTTCTATGGGCTTTCGGGCACTTCGACGGCTGCAGAAACTGCGCAGAAATTCTTGATTCGATCCTCCTTTCGGATGCCGAGACGGTCCCGGATCGCGATCGCGCCAACTGGAAAAACGATCGGCTTCCCCTCCTGGGTGGGTGGGTCAGGGGGAGGGTGGGGGCCCGCACTCCCATCCGGTCGTGCAGCAACGATCCACCTTCCCTTCTATGGGCTTTCAGACACTTCGACGGCTGCAGAAACTGCATAGAAATTCTTGGTTCGATCCTCCTTTCGGATGCCGAGACGGTCCCGGATCGCGATCGCGCCAACTTGAAAAACGATCGGCTTCCCCTCCTGGGTGGGGGCCCGCACTCCCATCCGGTCGTGCAGCAACGATCCACCTTCCCTTCTATGGGCTTTCGGACACTTCGACGGCTGCAGAAACTGCGTAGAAATTCTTGGTTCGATCCTCCTTTCGGATGCCGAGACGGTCCCGGATCGCGATCGCGCCAACTTGAAAAACGATCGGCTTCCCCTCCTGGGTGGGTGGGTCGGGGGGAGGGTGGGGGCCCGCACTCCCATCCGGTCGTGCAGGAACGATCCACCTTCCCTTCTATGGGCTTTCGGGCACTTCGACGGCTGCAGAAACTGCGTAGAAATTCTTGGTTCGATCCTCCTTTCGGATGCCGAGACGGTCCCGGATCGCGATCGCGCCAACTTGAAAAACGATCGGCTTCCCCTCCTGGGTGGGTGGGTCGGGGGGAGGGTGGGGACCCACACTCCCACCCGGTCGTGCAGGAACGATCCACCTTCCCTTCTATGGGCTTTCGGGCACTTCGACGGCTGCAGAAACTGCGTAGAAATTCTTGGTTCGATCCTCCTTTCGGATGCCGAGACGGTCCCAGATCGCGATCGCGCCAACTTGAAAAACGATCGGCTTCCCCTCCTGGGTGGGTGGGTCGGGGGGAGGGTGGGGGACCGCACTCCCATCCGGTCGTGCAGAAACGATCCACCTTCCCTTCTATGGGCTTTCGGACACTTCGACGGCTGCAGAAACTGCGTAGAAATTCTTGGTTTGATCCTCCTTTCGGATGCCGAGACGGTCCCGGATCGCGATCGCGCCAACTTGAAAAACGATCGGCTTCCCCTCCTGGGTGGGTGGGTCGGGGGGAGGGTGGGGACCCACACTCCCACCCGGTCGTGCAGGAACGATCCACCTTCCCTTTTATGGGCTTTCGGGCACTTCGACGGCTGCAGAAACTGCGTAGAAATTCTTGGTTCGATCCTCCTTTCGGATACCGAGACGGTCCCGGATCGCGATCGCGCCAACTTGAAAAACGATCGGCTTCCCCTCCTGGGTGGGTGGGTCGGGGGGAGGGTGGGGACCCGCACTCCCACCCGGTCGTGCAGGAACGATCCACCTTCCCTTCTATGGGCTTTCGGGCAAATCGACGGCTGCGGAAACTGCGCAGAAATTCTTGGTTCGATCCTCCTAGGTGGGTGGGTCAGGGGGAGGGTAGGGGCCCGCACTCCCACCCGGTCGTGCAAGAACGATCCACCTTCCCTTCTATGGGCTTTCGGACACTTCGACGGCTGCAGAAACTGCGCAGAAATTCTTGGTTCGATCCTCCTTTCGGATGCCGAGACGGTCCCGGATCGCGATCGCGCCAACTGGAAAAACGATCGGCTTCCCCTCTTGGGTGGGTGGGTCGGGGGAAGGGTGGGGACCCGCACTCCCACCCGGTCGTGCAGGAACGATCCACCTTCCCTTCTATGGGCTTTCGGGCACTTCGACGGCTGTAGAAACTGCGTAGAAATTCTTGGTTCGATCCTCCTTTCGGATGCCGAGACGGTCCCGGATCGCGATCGCGCCAACTTGAAAAACGATCGGCTTCCCCTCCTGGGTGGGTGGGTCGGGGGAGGGTGTGGGCCCGCACTCCCACCCGGTCGTGCAGGAACGATCCTCCTGGGTGGGTGGGTCAGGGGGAGGGTGGGGGCCCGCACTCCCATCCGGTCGTGCAGAAACGATCCACCTTCCCTTCTATGGGCTTTCGGACACTTCGACGGCTGCAGAAACTGCGCAGAAATTCTTGGTTCTATCCTCCTTTCGGATGCCGAGACGGTCCCGGATCGCGATCGCGCCAACTTGAAAAACGATCGGCTTCCCCTCCTAGGTGGGTGGGTCGGGGGGAGGGTGGGGGCCCGCACTCCCACCCGGTCGTGCAGGAACGATCCACCTTCCCTTCTATGGGCTTTCGGGCACTTCGACGGCTGCAGAAACTGCGCTGAAATTCTTGGTTCGATCCTCCTTTTGGATGCCGAGACGGTCCCGGATCGCGATCGCGCCAACTTGAAAAATGATCGGCTTCCCCTCCTGGGTGGGTGGGTCGGGGGGAGGGTGGGGGCCCGCACTCCCACCCGGTCGTGCATGAACGATCCACCTTCCCTTCTATGGGCTTTCGGGCACTTCGACGGCTGCAGAAACTGCGCAGAAATTCTTGATTCGATCCTCCTTTCGGATGCCGAGACGGTCCCGGATCGCGATCGCGCCAACTGGAAAAACGATCGGCTTCCCCTCCTGGGTGGGTGGGTCAGGGGGAGGGTGGGGGCCCGCACTCCCATCCGGTCGTGCAGCAACGATCCACCTTCCCTTCTATGGGCTTTCAGACACTTCGACGGCTGCAGAAACTGCGTAGAAATTCTTGGTTCGATCCTCCTTTCGGATGCCGAGACGGTCCCGGATCGCGATCGCGCCAACTTGAAAAACGATCGGCTTCCCCTCCTGGGTGGGGGCCCGCACTCCCATCCGGTCGTGCAGCAACGATCCACCTTCCCTTCTATGGGCTTTCGGACACTTCGACGGCTGCAGAAACTGCGTAGAAATTCTTGGTTCGATCCTCCTTTCGGATGCCGAGACGGTCCCGGATCGCGATCGCGCCAACTTGAAAAACGATCGGCTTCCCCTCCTGGGTGGGTGGGTCGGGGGGAGGGTGGGGGCCCGCACTCCCATCCGGTCGTGCAGGAACGATCCACCTTCCCTTCTATGGGCTTTCGGGCACTTCGACGGCTGCAGAAACTGCGTAGAAATTCTTGGTTCGATCCTCCTTTCGGATGCCGAGACGGTCCCGGATCGCGATCGCGCCAACTTGAAAAACGATCGGCTTCCCCTCCTGGGTGGGTGGGTCGAGGGGAGGGTGGGGACCCACACTCCCACCCGGTCGTGCAGGAACGATCCACCTTCCCTTCTATGGGCTTTCGGGCACTTCGACGGCTGCAGAAACTGCGTAGAAATTCTTGGTTCGATCCTCCTTTCGGATGCCGAGACGGTCCCGGATCGCGATCGCGCCAACTTGAAAAACGATCGGCTTCCCCTCCTGGGTGGGTGGGTCGGGGGGAGGGTGGGGGACCGCACTCCCATCCGGTCGTGCAGAAACGATCCACCTTCCCTTCTATGGGCTTTCGGACACTTCGACGGCTGCAGAAACTGCGTAGAAATTCTTGGTTTGATCCTCCTTTCGGATGCCGAGACGGTCCCGGATCGCGATCGCGCCAACTTGAAAAACGATCGGCTTCCCCTCCTGGGTGGGTGGGTCGGGGGGAGGGTGGGGACCCACACTCCCACCCGGTCGTGCAGGAACGATCCACCTTCCCTTTTATGGGCTTTCGGGCACTTCGACGGCTGCAGAAACTGCGTAGAAATTCTTGGTTCGATCCTCCTTTCGGATACCGAGACGGTCCCGGATCGCGATCGCGCCAACTTGAAAAACGATCGGCTTCCCCTCCTGGGTGGGTGGGTCGGGGGGAGGGTGGGGACCCGCACTCCCACCCGGTCGTGCAGGAACGATCCACCTTCCCTTCTATGGGCTTTCGGGCAAATCGACGGCTGCGGAAACTGCGCAGAAATTCTTGGTTCGATCCTCCTAGGTGGGTGGGTCAGGGGGAGGGTGGGGGCCCGCACTCCCACCCGGTCGTGCAAGAACGATCCACCTTCCCTTCTATGGGCTTTCGGACACTTCGACGGCTGCAGAAACTGCGCAGAAATTCTTGGTTCGATCCTCCTTTCGGATGCCGAGACGGTCCCGGATCGCGATCGCGCCAACTGGAAAAACGATCGGCTTCCCCTCCTGGGTGGGTGGGTCAGGGGGAGGGTGGGGGCCCGCACTCCCATCCGGTCGTGCAGAAACGATCCACCTTCCCTTTTATGGGCTTTCGGACATTTCGACGGCTGCAGAAACTGCGTAGAAATTCTTGGTTCGATCCTCCTTTCGGATGCCGAGACGGTCCCGGATCGCGATCGCGCCAACTTGAAAAACGATCGGCTTCCCCTCCTGGGTGGGTGGGTCGGGGGAAGGGTGGGGACCCGCACTCCCACCCGGTCGTGCAGGAACGATCCACCTTCCCTTCTATGGGCTTTCGGGCACTTCGACGGCTGTAGAAACTGCGTAGAAATTCTTGGTTCGATCCTCCTTTCGGATGCCGAGACGGTCCCGGATCGCGATCGCGCCAACTTGAAAAACGATCGGCTTCCCCTCCTGGGTGGGTGGGTCGGGGGAGGGTGTGGGCCCGCACTCCCACCCGGTCGTGCAGGAACGATCCTCCTTGGTGGGTGGGTCAAGGGGAGGGTGGGGGCCCGCACTCCCATTCGGTCGTGCAGAAACGATCCACCTTCCCTTCTATGGGCTTTCGGACACTTCGACGGCTGCAGAAACTGCGCAGAAATTCTTGGTTCTATCCTCCTTTCGGATGCCGAGACGGTCCCGGATCGCGATCGCGCCAACTTGAAAAACGATCGGCTTCCCTTCCTAGGTGGGTGGGTCGGGGGGAGGGTGGGGGCCCGCACTCCCACCCGGTCGTGCAGGAACGATCCACCTTCCCTTCTATGGGCTTTCGTGCACTTCGACGGCTGCAGAAACTGCGCTGAAATTCTTGGTTCGATCCTCCTTTTGGATGCCGAGACGGTCCCGGATCGCGATCGCGCCAACTTGAAAAATGATCGGCTTCCCCTCCTGGGTGGGTGGGTCGGGGGGAGGGTAGGGGCCCGCACTCCCACCCGGTCGTGCATGAACGATCCACCTTCCCTTCTATGGGCTTTCGGGCACTTCGACGGCTGCAGAAACTGCGCAGAAATTCTTGGTTCGATCCTCCTTTCGGATGCCGAGACGGTCCCGGATCGCGATCGCGCCAACTGGAAAAACGATCGGCTTCCCCTCCTGGGTGGGTGGGTCAGGGGGAGGGTGGGGGCCCGCACTCCCATCCGGTCGTGCAGCAACGATCCACCTTCCCTTCTATGGGCTTTCGGACACTTCGACGGCTGCAGAAACTGCGTAGAAATTCTTGGTTCGATCCTCCTTTCGGATGCCGAGACGGTCCCGGATTGCGATCGCGCCAACTTGAAAAACGATCGGCTTCCCCTCCTGGGTGGGGGCCCGCACTCCCATCCGGTCGTGCAGCAACGATCCACCTTCCCTTCTATGGGCTTTCGGACACTTCGACGGCTGCAGAAACTGCGTAGAAATTCTTGGTTCGATCCTCCTTTCGGATGCCGAGACGGTCCCGGATCGCGATCGCGCCAACTTGAAAAACGATCGGCTTCCCCTCTTGGGTGGGTGGGTCGGGGGAAGGGTGGGGACCCGCACTCCCACCCGGTCGTGCAGGAACGATCCACCTTCCCTTCTATGGGCTTTCGGGCACTTCGACGGCTGTAGAAACTGCGTAGAAATTCTTGGTTCGATCCTCCTTTCGGATGCCGAGACGGTCCCGGATCGCGATCGCGCCAACTTGAAAAACGATCGGCTTCCCCTCCTGGGTGGGTGGGTCGGGGGAGGGTGTGGGCCCGCACTCCCACCCGGTCGTGCAGGAACGATCCTCCTGGGTGGGTGGGTCAGGGGGAGGGTGGGGGCCCGCACTCCCATCCGGTCGTGCAGAAACGATCCACCTTCCCTTCTATGGGCTTTCGGACACTTCGACGGCTGCAGAAACTGCGCAGAAATTCTTGGTTCTATCCTCCTTTCGGATGCCGAGACGGTCCCGGATCGCGATCGCGCCAACTTGAAAAACGATCGGCTTCCCCTCCTAGGTGGGTGGGTCGGGGGGAGGGTGGGGGCCCGCACTCCCACCCGGTCGTGCAGGAACGATCCACCTTCCCTTCTATGGGCTTTCGGGCACTTCGACGGCTGCAGAAACTGCGCTGAAATTCTTGGTTCGATCCTCCTTTTGGATGCCGAGACGGTCCCGGATCGCGATCGCGCCAACTTGAAAAATGATCGGCTTCCCCTCCTGGGTGGGTGGGTCGGGGGGAGGGTGGGGGCCCGCACTCCCACCCGGTCGTGCATGAACGATCCACCTTCCCTTCTATGGGCTTTCGGGCACTTCGACGGCTGCAGAAACTGCGCAGAAATTCTTGGTTCGATCCTCCTTTCGGATGCCGAGACGGTCCCCGGATCGCGATCGCGCCAACTGGAAAAACGATCGGCTTCCCCTCCTGGGTGGGTGGGTCAGGGGGAGGGTGGGGGCCCGCACTCCCATCCGGTCGTGCAGAAACGATCCACCTTCCCTTCTATGGGCTTTCGGACACTTCGACGGCTGCAGAAACTGCGCAGAAATTCTTGGTTCTATCCTCCTTTCGGATGCCGAGACGGTCCCGGATCGCGATCGCGCCAACTTGAAAAACGATCGGCTTCCCCTCCTAGGTGGGTGGGTCGGGGGGAGGGTGGGGGCCCGCACTCCCACCCGGTCGTGCAGGAACGATCCACCTTCCCTTCTATGGGCTTTCGGGCACTTCGACGGCTGCAGAAACTGCGCTGAAATTCTTGGTTCGATCCTCCTTTTGGATGCCGAGACGGTCCCGGATCGCGATCGCGCCAACTTGAAAAACGATCGGCTTCCCCTCCTAGGTGGGTGGGTCGGGGGGAGGGTGGGGGCCCGCACTCCCACCCGGTCGTGCAGGAACGATCCACCTTCCCTTCTATGGGCTTTCGGGCACTTCGACGGCTGCAGAAACTGCGCTGAAATTCTTGGTTCGATCCTCCTTTTGGATGCCGAGACGGTCCCGGATCGCGATCGCGCCAACTTGAAAAATGATCGGCTTCCCCTCCTGGGTGGGTGGGTCGGGGGGAGGGTGGGGGCCCGCACTCCCACCCGGTCGTGCATGAACGATCCACCTTCCCTTCTATGGGCTTTCGGGCACTTCGACGGCTGCAGAAACTGCGCAGAAATTCTTGGTTCGATCCTCCTTTCGGATGCCGAGACGGTCCCGGATCGCGATCGCGCCAACTGGAAAAACGATCGGCTTCCCCTCCTGGGTGGGTGGGTCAGGGGGAGGGTGGGGGCCCGCACTCCCATCCGGTCGTGCAGCAACGATCCACCTTCCCTTCTATGGGCTTTCAGACACTTCGACGGCTGCAGAAACTGCGCTGAAATTCTTGGTTCTATCCTCCTTTCGGATGCCGAGACGGTCCCGGATCGCGATCGCGCCAACTTGAAAAACGATCGGCTTCCCCTCCTGGGTGGGTGGGTCAGGGGGAGGGTGGGGGCCCGCACTCCCATCCGGTCGTGCAGCAACGATCCACCTTCCCTTCTATGGGCTTTCAGACACTTCGACGGCTGCAGAAACTGCGCAGAAATTCTTGGTTCTATCCTCCTTTCGGATGCCGAGACGGTCCCGGATCGCGATCGCGCCAACTTGAAAAACGATCGGCTTCCCTTCCTAGGTGGGTGGGTCGGGGGGAGGGTGGGGGCCCGCACTCCCACCCGGTCGTGCAGGAACGATCCACCTTCCCTTCTATGGGCTTTCGGGCACTTCGACGGCTGCAGAAACTGCGCTGAAATTCTTGGTTCGATCCTCCTTTTGGATGCCGAGACGGTCCCGGATCGCGATCGCGCCAACTTGAAAAATGATCGGCTTCCCCTCCTGGGTGGGTGGGTCGGGGGGAGGGTGGGGGCCCGCACTCCCACCCGGTCGTGCATGAACGATCCACCTTCCCTTCTATGGGCTTTCGGGCACTTCGACGGCTGCAGAAACTGCGCAGAAATTCTTGGTTCGATCCTCCTTTCGGATGCCGAGACGGTCCCGGATTGCGATCGCGCCAACTTGAAAAACGATCGGCTTCCCCTCCTGGGTGGGGGCCCGCACTCCCATCCGGTCGTGCAGCAACGATCCACCTTCCCTTCTATGGGCTTTCGGACACTTCGACGGCTGCAGAAACTGCGTAGAAATTCTTGGTTCGATCCTCCTTTCGGATGCCGAGACGGTCCCGGATCGCGATCGCGCCAACTTGAAAAACGATCGGCTTCCCCTCTTGGGTGGGTGGGTCGGGGGAAGGGTGGGGACCCGCACTCCCACCCGGTCGTGCAGGAACGATCCACCTTCCCTTCTATGGGCTTTCGGGCACTTCGACGGCTGTAGAAACTGCGTAGAAATTCTTGGTTCGATCCTCCTTTCGGATGCCGAGACGGTCCCGGATCGCGATCGCGCCAACTTGAAAAACGATCGGCTTCCCCTCCTGGGTGGGTGGGTCGGGGGAGGGTGTGGGCCCGCACTCCCACCCGGTCGTGCAGGAACGATCCTCCTGGGTGGGTGGGTCAGGGGGAGGGTGGGGGCCCGCACTCCCATCCGGTCGTGCAGAAACGATCCACCTTCCCTTCTATGGGCTTTCGGACACTTCGACGGCTGCAGAAACTGCGCAGAAATTCTTGGTTCGATCCTCCTTTCGGATGCCGAGACGGTCCCGGATTGCGATCGCGCCAACTTGAAAAACGATCGGCTTCCCCTCCTGGGTGGGGGCCCGCACTCCCATCCGGTCGTGCAGCAACGATCCACCTTCCCTTCTATGGGCTTTCGGACACTTCGACGGCTGCAGAAACTGCGTAGAAATTCTTGGTTCGATCCTCCTTTCGGATGCCGAGACGGTCCCGGATCGCGATCGCGCCAACTTGAAAAACGATCGGCTTCCCCTCTTGGGTGGGTGGGTCGGGGGAAGGGTGGGGACCCGCACTCCCACCCGGTCGTGCAGGAACGATCCACCTTCCCTTCTATGGGCTTTCGGGCACTTCGACGGCTGTAGAAACTGCGTAGAAATTCTTGGTTCGATCCTCCTTTCGGATGCCGAGACGGTCCCGGATCGCGATCGCGCCAACTTGAAAAACGATCGGCTTCCCCTCCTGGGTGGGTGGGTCGGGGGAGGGTGTGGGCCCGCACTCCCACCCGGTCGTGCAGGAACGATCCTCCTGGGTGGGTGGGTCAGGGGGAGGGTGGGGGCCCGCACTCCCATCCGGTCGTGCAGCAACGATCCACCTTCCCTTCTATGGGCTTTCGGACACTTCGACGGCTGCAGAAACTGCGTAGAAATTCTTGGTTCTATCCTCCTTTCGGATGCCGAGACGGTCCCGGATCGCGATCGCGCCAACTTGAAAAACGATCGGCTTCCCCTCCTAGGTGGGTGGGTCGGGGGGAGGGTGGGGGCCCGCACTCCCACCCGGTCGTGCAGGAACGATCCACCTTCCCTTCTATGGGCTTTTGGGCACTTCGACGGCTGCAGAAACTGCGCTGAAATTCTTGGTTCGATCCTCCTTTTGGATGCCGAGACGGTCCCGGATCGCGATCGCGCCAACTTGAAAAATGATCGGCTTCCCCTCCTGGGTGGGTGGGTCGGGGGGAGGGTGGGGGCCCGCACTCCCACCCGGTCGTGCATGAACGATCCACCTTCCCTTCTATGGGCTTTCGGGCACTTCGACGGCTGCAGAAACTGCGTAGAAATTCTTGGTTCGATCCTCCTTTCGGATGCCGAGACGGTCCCGGATCGCGATCGCGCCAACTGGAAAAACGATCGGCTTCCCCTCCTGGGTGGGTGGGTCAGGGGGAGGGTGGGGGCCCGCACTCCCATCCGGTCGTGCAGCAACGATCCACCTTCCCTTCTATGGGCTTTCAGACACTTCGACGGCTGCAGAAACTGCGCTGAAATTCTTGGTTCTATCCTCCTTTCGGATGCCGAGACGGTCCCGGATCGCGATCGCGCCAACTGGAAAAACGATCGGCTTCCCCTCCTGGGTGGGTGGGTCAGGGGGAGGGTGGGGGCCCGCACTCCCATCCGGTCGTGCAGCAACGATCCACCTTCCCTTCTATGGGCTTTCAGACACTTCGACGGCTGCAGAAACTGCGCAGAAATTCTTGGTTCTATCCTCCTTTCGGATGCCGAGACGGTCCCGGATCGCGATCGCGCCAACTTGAAAAACGATCGGGGTGGGTGGGTCAGGGGGAGGGTGGGGGCCCGCACTCCCATCCGGTCGTGCAGCAACGATCCACCTTCCCTTCTATGGGCTTTCAGACACTTCGACGGCTGCAGAAACTGCGCAGAAATTCTTGGTTCTATCCTCCTTTCGGATGCCGAGACGGTCCCGGATCGCGATCGCGCCAACTTGAAAAACGATCGGCTTCCCTTCCTAGGTGGGTGGGGGCCCGCACTCCCATCCGGTCGTGCAGCAACGATCCACCTTCCCTTCTATGGGCTTTCAGACACTTCGACGGCTGCAGAAACTGCGCAGAAATTCTTGGTTCTATCCTCCTTTCGGATGCCGAGACGGTCCCGGATCGCGATCGCGCCAACTTGAAAAACGATCGGGGTGGGTGGGTCAGGGGGAGGGTGGGGGCCCGCACTCCCATCCGGTCGTGCAGCAACGATCCACCTTCCCTTCTATGGGCTTTCAGACACTTCGACGGCTGCAGAAACTGCGCAGAAATTCTTGGTTCTATCCTCCTTTCGGATGCCGAGACGGTCCCGGATCGCGATCGCGCCAACTTGAAAAACGATCGGCTTCCCTTCCTAGGTGGGTGGGTCGGGGGGAGGGTGGGGGCCCGCACTCCCACCCGGTCGTGCAGGAACGATCCACCTTCCATTCTATGGGCTTTCGGGCACTTCGACGGCTGCAGAAACTGCGCTGAAATTCTTGGTTCGATCCTCCTTTTGGATGCCGAGACGGTCCCGGATCGCGATCGCGCCAACTTGAAAAATGATCGGCTTCCCCTCCTGGGTGGGTGGGTCGGGGGGAGGGTGGGGGCCCGCACTCCCACCCGGTCGTGCATGAACGATCCACCTTCCCTTCTATGGGCTTTCGGGCACTTCGACGGCTGCAGAAACTGCGCAGAAATTCTTGGTTCGATCCTCCTTTCGGATGCCGAGACGGTCCCGGATCGCGATCGCGCCAACTGGAAAAACGATCGGCTTCCCCTCCTGGGTGGGTGGGTCAGGGGGAGGGTGGGGGCCCGCACTCCCATCCGGTCGTGCAGCAACGATCCACCTTCCCTTCTATGGGCTTTCGGACACTTCGACGGCTGCAGAAACTGCGTAGAAATTCTTGGTTCGATCCTCCTTTCGGATGCCGAGACGGTCCCGGATTGCGATCGCGCCAACTTGAAAAACGATCGGCTTCCCCTCCTGGGTGGGGGCCCGCACTCCCATCCGGTCGTGCAGCAACGATCCACCTTCCCTTCTATGGGCTTTCGGACACTTCGACGGCTGCAGAAACTGCGCAGAAATTCTTGGTTCTATCCTCCTTTCGGATGCCGAGACGGTCCCGGATCGCGATCGCGCCAACTTGAAAAACGATCGGGGTGGGTGGGTCAGGGGGAGGGTGGGGGCCCGCACTCCCATCCGGTCGTGCAGCAACGATCCACCTTCCCTTCTATGGGCTTTCAGACACTTCGACGGCTGCAGAAACTGCGCAGAAATTCTTGGTTCTATCCTCCTTTCGGATGCCGAGACGGTCCCGGATCGCGATCGCGCCAACTTGAAAAACGATCGGCTTCCCTTCCTAGGTGGGTGGGTCGGGGGGAGGGTGGGGGCCCGCACTCCCACCCGGTCGTGCAGGAACGATCCACCTTCCATTCTATGGGCTTTCGGGCACTTCGACGGCTGCAGAAACTGCGCTGAAATTCTTGGTTCGATCCTCCTTTTGGATGCCGAGACGGTCCCGGATCGCGATCGCGCCAACTTGAAAAATGATCGGCTTCCCCTCCTGGGTGGGTGGGTCGGGGGGAGGGTGGGGGCCCGCACTCCCACCCGGTCGTGCATGAACGATCCACCTTCCCTTCTATGGGCTTTCGGGCACTTCGACGGCTGCAGAAACTGCGCAGAAATTCTTGGTTCGATCCTCCTTTCGGATGCCGAGACGGTCCCGGATCGCGATCGCGCCAACTGGAAAAACGATCGGCTTCCCCTCCTGGGTGGGTGGGTCAGGGGGAGGGTGGGGGCCCGCACTCCCATCCGGTCGTGCAGCAACGATCCACCTTCCCTTCTATGGGCTTTCGGACACTTCGACGGCTGCAGAAACTGCGTAGAAATTCTTGGTTCGATCCTCCTTTCGGATGCCGAGACGGTCCCGGATTGCGATCGCGCCAACTTGAAAAACGATCGGCTTCCCCTCCTGGGTGGGGGCCCGCACTCCCATCCGGTCGTGCAGCAACGATCCACCTTCCCTTCTATGGGCTTTCGGACACTTCGACGGCTGCAGAAACTGCGTAGAAATTCTTGGTTCGATCCTCCTTTCGGATGCCGAGACGGTCCCGGATCGCGATCGCGCCAACTTGAAAAACGATCGGCTTCCCCTCTTGGGTGGGTGGGTCGGGGGAAGGGTGGGGACCCGCACTCCCACCCGGTCGTGCAGGAACGATCCACCTTCCCTTCTATGGGCTTTCGGGCACTTCGACGGCTGTAGAAACTGCGTAGAAATTCTTGGTTCGATCCTCCTTTCGGATGCCGAGACGGTCCCGGATCGCGATCGCGCCAACTTGAAAAACGATCGGCTTCCCCTCCTGGGTGGGTGGGTCGGGGGAGGGTGTGGGCCCGCACTCCCACCCGGTCGTGCAGGAACGATCCTCCTGGGTGGGTGGGTCAGGGGGAGGGTGGGGGCCCGCACTCCCATCCGGTCGTGCAGAAACGATCCACCTTCCCTTCTATGGGCTTTCGGACACTTCGACGGCTGCAGAAACTGCGCAGAAATTCTTGGTTCTATCCTCCTTTCGGATGCCGAGACGGTCCCGGATCGCGATCGCGCCAACTTGAAAAACGATCGGCTTCCCTTCATAGGTGGGTGGGTCGGGGGGAGGGTGGGGGCCCGCACTCCCACCCGGTCGTGCAGGAACGATCCACCTTCCCTTCTATGGGCTTTCGGGCACTTCGACGGCTGCAGAAACTGCGCTGAAATTCTTGGTTCGATCCTCCTTTTGGATGCCGAGACGGTCCCGGATCGCGATCGCGCCAACTTGAAAAATGATCGGCTTCCCCTCCTGGGTGGGTGGGTCGGGGGGAGGGTGGGGGCCCGCACTCCCACCCGGTCGTGCATGAACGATCCACCTTCCCTTCTATGGGCTTTCGGGCACTTCGACGGCTGCAGAAACTGCGCTGAAATTCTTGGTTCGATCCTCCTTTTGGATGCCGAGACGGTCCCGGATCGCGATCGCGCCAACTTGAAAAATGATCGGCTTCCCCTCCTGGGTGGGTGGGTCGGGGGGAGGGTGGGGGCCCGCACTCCCACCCGGTCGTGCATGAACGATCCACCTTCCCTTCTATGGGCTTTCGGGCACTTCGACGGCTGCAGAAACTGCGCAGAAATTCTTGGTTCGATCCTCCTTTCGGATGCCGAGACGGTCCCGGATCGCGATCGCGCCAACTGGAAAAACGATCGGCTTCCCCTCCTGGGTGGGTGGGTCAGGGGGAGGGTGGGGGCCCGCACTCCCATCCGGTCGTGCAGCAACGATCCACCTTCCCTTCTATGGGCTTTCGGACACTTCGACGGCTGCAGAAACTGCGTAGAAATTCTTGGTTCGATCCTCCTTTCGGATGCCGAGACGGTCCCGGATTGCGATCGCGCCAACTTGAAAAACGATCGGCTTCCCCTCCTGGGTGGGGGCCCGCACTCCCATCCGGTCGTGCAGCAACGATCCACCTTCCCTTCTATGGGCTTTCGGACACTTCGACGGCTGCAGAAACTACGTAGAAATTCTTGGTTCGATCCTCCTTTCGGATGCCGAGACGGTCCCGGATCGCGATCGCGCCAACTTGAAAAACGATCGGCTTCCCCTCTTGGGTGGGTGGGTCGGGGGAAGGGTGGGGACCCGCACTCCCACCCGGTCGTGCAGGAACGATCCACCTTCCCTTCTATGGGCTTTCGGGCACTTCGACGGCTGTAGAAACTGCGTAGAAATTCTTGGTTCGATCCTCCTTTCGGATGCCGAGACGGTCCCGGATCGCGATCGCGCCAACTTGAAAAACGATCGGCTTCCCCTCCTGGGTGGGTGGGTCGGGGGAGGGTGTGGGCCCGCACTCCCACCCGGTCGTGCAGGAACGATCCTCCTGGGTGGGTGGGTCAGGGGGAGGGTGGGGGCCCGCACTCCCATCCGGTCGTGCAGAAACGATCCACCTTCCCTTCTATGGGCTTTCGGACACTTCGACGGCTGCAGAAACTGCGCAGAAATTCTTGGTTCTATCCTCCTTTCGGATGCCGAGACGGTCCCGGATCGCGATCGCGCCAACTTGAAAAACGATCGGCTTCCCCTCCTAGGTGGGTGGGTCGGGGGGAGGGTGGGGGCCCGCACTCCCACCCGGTCGTGCAGGAACGATCCACCTTCCCTTCTATGGGCTTTCGGGCACTTCGACGGCTGCAGAAACTGCGCTGAAATTCTTGGTTCGATCCTCCTTTTGGATGCCGAGACGGTCCCGGATCGCGATCGCGCCAACTTGAAAAATGATCGGCTTCCCCTCCTGGGTGGGTGGGTCGGGGGGAGGGTGGGGGCCCGCACTCCCACCCGGTCGTGCATGAACGATCCACCTTCCCTTCTATGGGCTTTCGGGCACTTCGACGGCTGCAGAAACTGCGCAGAAATTCTTGGTTCGATCCTCCTTTCGGATGACGAGACGGTCCCGGATCGCGATCGCGCCAACTGGAAAAACGATCGGCTTCCCCTCCTGGGTGGGTGGGTCAGGGGGAGGGTGGGGGCCCGCACTCCCATCCGGTCGTGCAGCAACGATCCACCTTCCCTTCTATGGGCTTTCAGACACTTCGACGGCTGCAGAAACTGCGTAGAAATTCTTGGTTCGATCCTCCTTTCGGATGCCGAGACGGTCCCGGATCGCGATCGCGCCAACTTGAAAAACGATCGGCTTCCCCTCCTGGGTGGGGGCCCGCACTCCCATCCGGTCGTGCAGCAACGATCCACCTTCCCTTCTATGGGCTTTCGGACACTTCGACGGCTGCAGAAACTGCGTAGAAATTCTTGGTTCGATCCTCCTTTCGGATGCCGAGACGGTCCCGGATCGCGATCGCGCCAACTTGAAAAACGATCGGCTTCCCCTCCTGGGTGGGTGGGTCGGGGGGAGGGTGGGGGCCCGCACTCCCATCCGGTCGTGCAGGAACGATCCACCTTCCCTTCTATGGGCTTTCGGGCACTTCGACGGCTGCAGAAACTGCGTAGAAATTCTTGGTTCGATCCTCCTTTCGGATGCCGAGACGGTCCCGGATCGCGATCGCGCCAACTTGAAAAACGATCGGCTTCCCCTCCTGGGTGGGTGGGTCGGGGGGAGGGTGGGGACCCACACTCCCACCCGGTCGTGCAGGAACGATCCACCTTCCCTTCTATGGGCTTTCAGGCACTTCGACGGCTGCAGAAACTGCGTAGAAATTCTTGGTTCGATCCTCCTTTCGGATGCCGAGACGGTCCCGGATCGCGATCGCGCCAACTTGAAAAACGATCGGCTTCCCCTCCTGGGTGGGTGGGTCGGGGGGAGAGTGGGGGACCGCACTTCCATCCGGTCGTGCAGAAACGATCCACCTTCCCTTCTATGGGCTTTCGGACACTTCGACGGCTGCAGAAACTGCGTAGAAATTCTTGGTTCGATCCTCCTTTCGGATGCCGAGACGGTCCCGGATCGCGATCGCGCCAACTTGAAAAACGATCGGCTTCCCCTCCTGGGTGGGTGGGTCGGGGGGAGGGTGGGGACCCACACTCCCACCCGGTCGTGCAGGAACGATCCACCTTCCCTTTTATGGGCTTTCGGGCACTTCGACGGCTGCAGAAACTGCGTAGAAATTCTTGGTTTGATCCTCCTTTCGGATGCCGAGACGGTCCCGGATCGCGATCGCGCCAACTTGAAAAACGATCGGCTTCCCCTCCTGGGTGGGTGGGTCGGGGGGAGGGTGGGGACCCGCACTCCCACCCGGTCGTGCAGGAACGATCCACCTTCCCTTCTATGGGCTTTCGGGCACTTCGACGGCTGCAGAAACTGCGTAGAAATTCTTGGTTCGATCCTCCTTTCGGATGCCGAGACGGTCCCGGATCGCGATCGCGCCAACTGGAAAAACGATCGGCTTCCCCTCGTGGGTGGGTGAGTCGGGGGGAGGGTGGGGGCCCGCACTCCCACCCGGTCGTGCAGGAACGATCCACCTTCCCTTTTATGGGCTTTCGGGCACTTCGACGGCTGCAGAAACTGCGTAGAAATTCTTGGTTCGATCCTCCTTTCGGATGCCGAGACGGTCCCGGATCGCGATCGCGCCAACTTGAAAAACGATCGGCTTCCCCTCCTGGGTGGGTGGGTCGGGGGAAGGGTGAGGACCCGCACTCCCACCCGGTCGTGCAGGAACGACCCACCTTCCCTTCTATGGGCTTTCGGGCACTTCGACGGCTGCAGAAACTGCGCAGAAATTCTTGGTTCGATCCTCCTTTCGGATGCCGAGACGGTCCCGAATCGCGATCGCGCCAACTTGAAAAACGATCGGCTTCCCCTCCTGGGTGGGTGGGTCGGGGGGAGGGTGGGGGCCCGCACTCCCATCCGGTCGTGCAGGAACGATCCACCTTCCCTTCTATGGGCTTTCGGGCACTTCGACGGCTGCAGAAACTGCGTAGAAATTCTTGGTTCGATCCTCCTTTCGGATGCCGAGACGGTCCCGGATCGCGATCGCGCCAACTTGAAAAACGATCGGCTTCCCCTCCTGGGTGGGTGGGTCGGGGGGAGGGTGGGGACCCACACTCCCACCCGGTCGTGCAGGAACGATCCACCTTCCCTTCTATGGGCTTTCGGGCACTTCGACGGCTGCAGAAACTGCGTAGAAATTCTTGGTTCGATCCTCCTTTCGGATGCCGAGACGGTCCCGGATCGCGATCGCGCCAACTTGAAAAACGATCGGCTTCCCCTCCTGGGTGGGTGGGTCGGGGGGAGGGTGGGGGACCGCACTTCCATCCGGTCGTGCAGAAACGATCCACCTTCCCTTCTATGGGCTTTCGGACACTTCGACGGCTGCAGAAACTGCGTAGAAATTCTTGGTTCGATCCTCCTTTCGGATGCCGAGACGGTCCCGGATCGCGATCGCGCCAACTTGAAAAACGATCGGCTTCCCCTCCTGGGTGGGTGGGTCGGGGGGAGGGTGGGGACCCACACTCCCACCCGGTCGTGCAGGAACGATCCACCTTCCCTTTTATGGGCTTTCGGGCACTTCGACGGCTGCAGAAACTGCGTAGAAATTCTTGGTTTGATCCTCCTTTCGGATGCCGAGACGGTCCCGGATCGCGATCGCGCCAACTTGAAAAACGATCGGCTTCCCCTCCTGGGTGGGTGGGTCGGGGGGAGGGTGGGGACCCGCACTCCCACCCGGTCGTGCAGGAACGATCCACCTTCCCTTCTATGGGCTTTCGGGCACTTCGACGGCTGCAGAAACTGCGTAGAAATTCTTGGTTCGATCCTCCTTTCGGATGCCGAGACGGTCCCGGATCGCGATCGCGCCAACTGGAAAAACGATCGGCTTCCCCTCGTGGGTGGGTGAGTCGGGGGGAGGGTGGGGGCCCGCACTCCCACCCGGTCGTGCAGGAACGATCCACCTTCCCTTTTATGGGCTTTCGGGCACTTCGACGGCTGCAGAAACTGCGTAGAAATTCTTGGTTCGATCCTCCTTTCGGATGCCGAGACGGTCCCGGATCGCGATCGCGCCAACTTGAAAAACGATCGGCTTCCCCTCCTGGGTGGGTGGGTCGGGGGAAGGGTGAGGACCCGCACTCCCACCCGGTCGTGCAGGAACGACCCACCTTCCCTTCTATGGGCTTTCGGGCACTTCGACGGCTGCAGAAACTGCGCAGAAATTCTTGGTTCGATCCTCCTTTCGGATGCCGAGACGGTCCCGGATCGCGATCGCGCCATCTGGAAAAACGATCGGCTTCCTCTCCTGGGTGGGTGGGTTAGGGGGAGGGTGGGGGCCCGCACTCCCACCCGGTCGTGCAGGAACGATCCACCTTCCCTTCTATGGGCTTTCGGGCAATTCGACGGCTGCAGAAACTGCGCAGAAATTCTTGGTTCGATCCTCCTTTCGGATGCCGAGACGGTCCCGGATCGCGATCGCGCCAACTGGAAAAACGATCGGCTTCCCCTCCTGGGTGGGTTGGTCGGGGGGAGGGTGGGCGCTCGCACTCCCACCCGGTCGTGCAGGAACGATCCACCTTCCCTTCTATGGGCTTTCGGGCACTTCGACGACTGCAGAAACTGCGTAGAAATTCTTTATTCGATCCTCCTTTCGGATGCCGAGACGGTCCCGGATCGCGATCGCGCCAACTGGAAAAACGATCGGCTTCCCCTCTTGGGTGGGTGGGTCGGGGGGAGGGTGGGGGCCCGCACTCCCACCTGGTCGTGCAGGAACGATCCACCTTCCCTTCTATGGGCTTTCGGGCACTTCGACGGCTGCAGAAACTGCGCAGAAATTCTTGGTTCGATCCTCCTTTCGGATGCCGAGACGGTCCCGGATCGCGATCGCGCCAACTGGAAAAACGATCGGCTTCCCCTCCTGGGTGGGTTGGTCGGGGGGAGGGTGGGGGCCCGCACTCCCACCCGGTCGTGCAGGAACGATCCACCTTCCCTTCTATGGGCTTTCGGGCACTTCGACGGCTGCAGAAACTGCGTAGAAATTCTTGGTTCGATCCTCCTTTCGGATGCCGAGACGGTCCCGGATCGCGATCGCACCAACTGGAAAAACGATCGGCTTCCCCTACTGGGTGGGTGGGTCGGAGGGAGGGTGGGGGCCCGCACTCCCACCCGGTCGTGTAGGAACGATCCACCTTCCCTTCTATGGGCTTTCGGGCACTTCGACGGCTGCAGAAACTGCGCATAAATTCTTGGTTCGATCCTCCTGGGTGGGTGGGTCAGGGGGAGGGTGGGGGCCCGCACTCCCACCCGGTCGTGCAGGAACGATCCACCTTCCCTTCTATGGGCTTTCGGACACTTCGACGGCTGCAGAAACTGCGCAGAAATTCTTGGTTCGATCCTCCTTTCGGATGCCGAGACGGTACCGGATCGCGATCGCGCCAACTGGAAAAACAATCGGCTTCCCCTCCTGGGTGGGTGGGTCGGGGGGAGGGTGGGGGCCCGCACTCCCACCCGGTCGTGCAGGAACGATCCACCTTCCCTTATATGGGCTTTCGGGCACTTCGACGGCTGCAGAAACTGTGCAGAAATTCTTGGTTCGATCCTCCTTTCGGATGCCGAGACGGTCCCGGATCGCGATCGCGCCAACTGGAAAAACGATCGGCTTCCCCTCCTAGGTGGGTGGGTCGGAGTGAGGGTGGGGGCCCACACTCCCACCCGGTCGTGCAGGAACGATCCACCTTCCCTTCTATGGCTTTCGGGCACTTCGACGGCTGCAGAAACTGCGTAGAAATTCTTGGTTCGATCCTTCTTTCGGATGCCGAGACGGTCCCGTATCGCGATCGCGCCAACTGGAAAAACGATCGGCTTCCCCTCCTGGGTTAGTGGGTCGGGGGGAGGTTGGTGTCCGCACTCCCACCCGGTCGTGCAGGAACGATCCAACTTCCCTTCTATGGGCTTCCGGGCACTTCCACCCGGTCGTGCAGGAACGATCTAAATTCCCTTCTATGGGCTTTCGGGCACTTCGACGGCTGCAGAAACTGCGCAAAAATTCTTGGTTCGATCCTCCTTTCGGATGCCGAGATGGTCCCGGATAGCGATCGCGCCAACTGGAAAAACGATCGGCTTCCCCTCCTGGGTGGGTTGGTCGGGGGGAGGGTGGGGGCCCGCACTCCCACCCGGTCGTGCAGGAACGATCCACCTTCCATTCTATGGGCTTTCGGGCACTTCGACGGCTGCAGAAACTGCGTAGAAATTCTTGGTTCGATCCTCCTTTCGGATGCCGAGACGGTCCCGGATCGCGATCGCGCCAACTGGAAAAACGATCGGCTTCCTCTCCTGAGTGGGTGGGTCGGGGGGAGGGTGGGGGCCCGTAGTCCCACCCGGTCGTGTAGGAACGATCCACCTTCCCTTCTATGGGCTTTCGGGCACTTCGACGGCTGCAGAAACTGCGTAGAAATTCTTGGTTCGATCCTCCTGGGTGGGTGGGTCAGGGGGAGGGTGGAGGCCCGCACTCCCACCCGGTCGTGCAGGAACGATCCACCTTCCCTTCTATGGGCTTTCGGGCACTTCGACGGCTGCAGAAACTGCACAGAAATTCTTGGTTCGATCATTCTTTCGGATGCCGAGACGGTCCCGGATCGCGATCGCGCCAACTGGAAAAACGATCGGCTTCCCCTCCTGGGTGGGTGAGTCGGGGGGAGGGTGGGGGCCCGCACTCCCACCCGGTCGTGCAGGAACGATCCACCTTCCCTTCTATGGCTTTCGGGCACTTCGACGGCTGCAGAAACTGCACAGAAATTCTTGGTTCGATCCAACTTTCGGATGTCTAGACGGTCCCGGACCGCGATCGCGCCAACTGGAAAAACGATCGGCTTCCCCTCCTGGGTGGGTGGGTCGGGGGGAGGGTGGGGGCCCGCACTCCCACCCGGTCGTGCAGGAACGATCCACCTTCCCTTCTATGGGCTTTCGGGCACTTCGACGGCTGCAGAAACTGCGTAGAAATTCTTGGTTCGATCCTCCTTTCGGATGCCGAGACGGTACCGGATCGCGATCGCGCCAACTGGAAAAACAATCGGCTTCCCCTCCTGGGTGGGTGGGTCGGGGGGAGGGTGGGGGCCCACACTCCCACCCGGTCGTGCAGGAACGATCCACCTTCCCTTCTATGGGCTTTCGGGCACTTCGACGGCTGTAGAAACTGCGCAGAAATTCTTGGTTCGATCCTCCTTTCGGATGCCGAGACGGTCCCGGATCGCGATCGCGCCAACTGGAAAAATGATCGGCTTCCCCTCCTGGGTGAGTAGGTCGGGGGGAGGTTGGGGTCCGCACTCCCACCCGGTCGTGCAGGAACGATCCAACTTCCCTTCTATGGGCTTTCGGGCACTTCGACGGCTGCAGAAAATGTGCAGAAATTCTTGGTTCAATCCTCCTGGGTGGGTGGGTCAGGGGAGGGTGGGGGCCCGCACTCCCACCCGGTCGTGCAGGAACGCTCCACCTTCCCATCTATGGGCTTTCGGGCACTTCGACGGCTGCAGAAACTGCGCAGAAATTCTTGGTTCGATCCTCCTTTCGGATGTCGAGACCGTCCCGGATCGCGATCGCGCCAACTGGAAAAACGGTCGGCTTCCCCTCCTGGGTGGGTGGGTTGGGGGGAGGGTGGGGGCCCGCACTCCCACCTGGTCGTGCAGGAACGATCCACCTTCCCTTCTATGGGCTTTCGGGCACTTCGACGGCTGTAGAAACTGCGCAGAAATTCTTGGTTCGATCCTCCTTTCGGATGCCGAGACGGTCCCGGATCGCGATCGCGCGAACTGGAAAAACGATCGGCTTCCCCTCCTGGGTGGGTGGGTCGGGGGGAGTGTGGGGGCCCGCACTCCCACCCGGTCATGCAGGAACGATCCACCTTCCCTTCTATGGGCTTTCGGGCACTTCGACGGCTGCAGAAACTGCGTAGAAATTCTTGGTTCGATCCTCCTTTCGGATGCCGAGACGGTCCCGGATCGCGATCGCGCCAACTGGAAAAACGATCGGCTTCCCCTCCTGGGTGGGTGGGTCGGGGGGAGGGTGGGGGCCCGCACTCCCACCCGGTCGTGTAGGAACGATCCACCTTCCCTTCTATGGGCTTTCGGGCACTTCGACGGCTGCAGAAAAACTGCGCAGAAATTCTTGGTTCGATCCTCCTGGGTGGGTGGGTCAGGGGGAGGGTGGGGGCCCGCACTCCTACCTGGTCGTGCAGGAACGATCCACCTTCCCTTCTATGGGCTTTCGGGCACTTCGACGGCTGCAGAAACTGCGCAGAAAATCTTGGTTCGATCCTCCTTTCGGATGCCGAGACGGTCCCGGATCGCGATCGCGCCAACTGGAAAAACGATCGGCTTCCCCTCCTGGGTGCGTGGGTCGGGGGGAGGGTGGGGGCCCGCACTCCCACCCGGTCGTGCAGGAACGATCCACCTTCCCTTCTATGGGCTTTCGGGCACTTCGATGGCTGCAGAAACTGTGCAGAAATTCTTGGTTCAATCCTCCTTTCGGATGCCGAGACGGTCCCGGATCGCGATCGCGCCAACTGGAAAAACGATCGGCTTCCCATCCTGGGTGGGTGGGTCGGGGGGAGGGTGGGGGCCCACACTCCCACCCGGTCGTGCAGGAACGATCCACCTTCCCTTCTATGGGCTTTCGGGCACTTCGACGGCTGCAGAAACTGCGTAGAAATTCTTGGTTCGATCCTCCTTTCGGATGCCGAGACGGTCCCGGATCGCGATCGCGCCAACTGGAAAAACGATCGGCTTCCCCTCCTGGGTGGGTGGGTCGGGAGGAGGTTGGGGGCCCGCACTCCCACCCGGTCGTGCAGGAACGATCCACCTTCCCTTCAATGGGCTTTCGGGCACTTCGACGGCTGCAGAAACTGTGCAGAAATTCTGGGTTCAATCCTCCTGGGTGGTTGGGTCAGGGGGAGGGTGGGGGCCCACACTCCCACCCGGTCGTGCAGGAACGATCCACCTTCCATTCTATGGGCTTTCGGGCACTTCGACGGCTGCAGAAACTGCGCAGAAATTCTTGGTTCGATCCTCCTTTCGGATGCCGAGACGGTCCCGGATCGCGATCGCGCCAACTGGAAAAACGATCGGCTTCTCCTCCTGGGTGGGTGGGTCGGGGGGAGGGTGGGGGCCCGGACTCCCACCCGGTCGTGCAGGAACGATCCACCTTCCCTTCTATGGGCTTTCGGGCACTTCGACGGCTGTAGAAACTGCGCAGAAATTCTTGGTTCGATCGTCCTTTCGGATGCCGAGACGGTCCCGGATCGCGATCGGGCCAACTGGAAAAACGATCGGCTTCCCCTCTTGGGTGGGTGGGTTGGGGGGAGGGTGGGGGCCCGCACTACCACCCGGTCGTGCAGGAACGATCCACCTTCCCTTCTATGGGCTTTCGGGCACTTCGACGACTGCAGAAACTGCGCAGAAATTCTTAGTTCGATCCTCCTGGGTGGGTGGGTCAAGGGGAGGGTGGGGGCCCGCACTCCCACCCGGTCGTGCAGGAACGATCCACCTTCCCTTCTATGGGCTTTCGGGTACTCGACGGTTGCAGAAACTGCGCAGAAATTCTTGGTTCGATCCTCCTTTCAGATGCCGAGACGGTCCCGGATCGCGATCGCGCCAACTGGAAAAACGATCGGCTTCCCCTCCTGGGTGGGTGGGTCGGGGGGAGGGTTGGGGCCCGCACTCCCACCCGGTCGTGCAAGAACGATCTACCTTCCCTTCTATGGGCTTTCGGGCACTTCGACGGCTGCAGAAACTGCGCAGAAATTCTTGGTTCGATCCTCCTTTCGGATGCCGAGACGGTCCCGGATCGCGATCGCGCCAACTGGAAAAACGATCGGCTTCCCCTCCTAGGTGGGTGGGTCGGGGGGAGGGTGGGGGCCCGCACTCCCACCCGGTCGTGCAGGAACGATCCACCTTCCCTTCTATAAGCTTTCGGGCACTTCGACGACTGCAGAAACTGCGTAGAAATTCTTGGTTCGATCCTCCTTTCGGATGCCGAGACGGTCCCGGATCGCGATCGCGCCAACTGGAAAAACGATCGGCTTCCCCTCCTGGGTGGGTGGGTCGGGAGGAGGTTGGGGGCCCGCACTCCCACCCGGTCGTGCAGGAACGATCCACCTTCCCTTCAATGGGCTTTCGGGCACTTCGACGGCTGCAGAAACTGTGCAGAAATTCTGGGTTCAATCCTCCTGGGTGGTTGGGTCAGGGGGAGGGTGGGGGCCCACACTCCCACCCGGTCGTGCAGGAACGATCCACCTTCCATTCTATGGGCTTTCGGGCACTTCGACGGCTGCAGAAACTGCGCAGAAATTCTTGGTTCGATCCTCCTTTCGGATGCCGAGACGGTCCCGGATCGCGATCGCGCCAACTGGAAAAACGATCGGCTTCTCCTCCTGGGTGGGTGGGTCGGGGGGAGGGTGGGGGCCCGGACTCCCACCCGGTCGTGCAGGAACGATCCACCTTCCCTTCTATGGGCTTTCGGGCACTTCGACGGCTGTAGAAACTGCGCAGAAATTCTTGGTTCGATCGTCCTTTCGGATGCCGAGACGGTCCCGGATCGCGATCGGGCCAACTGGAAAAACGATCGGCTTCCCCTCTTGGGTGGGTGGGTTGGGGGGAGGGTGGGGGCCCGCACTACCACCCGGTCGTGCAGGAACGATCCACCTTCCCTTCTATGGGCTTTCGGGCACTTCGACGACTGCAGAAACTGCGCAGAAATTCTTAGTTCGATCCTCCTGGGTGGGTGGGTCAAGGGGAGGGTGGGGGCCCGCACTCCCACCCGGTCGTGCAGGAACGATCCACCTTCCCTTCTATGGGCTTTCGGGTACTCGACGGTTGCAGAAACTGCGCAGAAATTCTTGGTTCGATCCTCCTTTCAGATGCCGAGACGGTCCCGGATCGCGATCGCGCCAACTGGAAAAACGATCGGCTTCCCCTCCTGGGTGGGTGGGTCGGGGGGAGGGTTGGGGCCCGCACTCCCACCCGGTCGTGCAAGAACGATCTACCTTCCCTTCTATGGGCTTTCGGGCACTTCGACGGCTGCAGAAACTGCGCAGAAATTCTTGGTTCGATCCTCCTTTCGGATGCCGAGACGGTCCCGTATCGCGATCGCGCCAACTGGAAAAACGATCGGCTTCCCCTCCTAGGTGGGTGGGTCGGGGGGAGGGTGGGGGCCCGCACTCCCACCCGGTCGTGCAGGAACGATCCACCTTCCCTTCTATAAGCTTTCGGGCACTTCGACGGCTGTAGAAACTGTGCAGAAATTCTTGGTTCGATCCTCCTTTCGGATGCCGAGACGGTCCCGGATCGCGATCGCGCCAACTGTAAAAACGATCGGCTTCCCCTCTTTAGTGGGTGAGTTAGGGGGAGGGTGGGGGCCCGCACTCCCACCCGGTCGTGTAGGAACGATATCCCTTCCCTTCTATGGGCTTTCGGGCACTTCGACGGCTGCAGAAACTGCGTAGAAATTCTTGGTTCGATCCTCCTTTCGGATGCCGAGACGGTCCCGGATCGCGATCGCGCCAACTGGAAAAACTATCCACCTTGCCTTCTATGGGCTTTCGGGCACTTCGACGGCTGCAGAAACTGCGCAGAAATTCTTGGTTCGATCCTCCTTTCGGATGCCGAGACGGTCCCGGATCGCGATCGTGCCAACTGGAAAAACGATCGGCTTCCTCTCCTGGGTGGGTGGGTTAGGGGGAGGGTGGGGGCCCGCACTCCCACCCGGTCGTGGAGGAACGATCCACCTTCCCTTCTATGGGCTTTCAGGCACTTCAACGGCTGCAGAAACTGCGCAGAAATTCTTGGTTCGATCCTCCTTTCGGATGCCGAGACGGTCCCGGATCGCGATCGCGCCAACTGGAAAAACGATCGGCTTCCCCCCCTGGGTGGGAGGGTCAGGGGGAGTGTGTGGGCCCGCACTCCCACCCGGTCGTGCAGGACGATCCTCCTTCCCTTCGAGCCTGAATTCCTTCTTCTTTGACTCGGGTTCTTTGAATTTTGGAACGTTCCCTTCGGTTCCAAAGTCCATTCGTGTCTCCCCTATTCGTGTCTTTTTAATTCTGGAGTATCCCTTAACTCCACTTTGAATGATCTCTATAATAAATCGACGGTCTCGCCAATATCTGAATAATTTGTAAAAGAGTGAAACTCCTGTATAACAGCATTGATTCACCAAAGATTTCTGTATCCTCGGTTTACTATGCTGTTATCTTTTGCTATACCCGAATTCTATCTCTGGCAATCGAATGTCAATTTGTCGCAGAATTCTACATCGAATTTATTCTTGGAATCATGGTTGACCCGGTTAAGGTTACCCGCGATTTATATAAGTTGTCCATCTTCTGTTTGAAAACTCAATTATCTTATCTCCCTATCAAGTCTACCCGGTGGGTCAGGGGGAGGGTGGGGGCCCGCACTCCCACCCGGTCGTGCAGGAACGATCCACCTTCCCTTCTATGGGCTTTCGGGCACTTCGACGGCTGCAGAAACTGTGCAGAAATTCTTGGTTCGATCCTCCTTTCGGATGCCGAGACGGTCCCGGATCGCGATCGCGCCAACTGGAAAAACGATCGGCTTCCCCTCCTGGGTGGGTGCGTCAGGGGGAGGGTGGGGGCCCGCACTCCCACCCGGTCGTGCAGGAACGATCCACCTTCCCTTCTATGGGCTTTCGGGCACTTCGACGGCTGCAGAAACTGCGCAGAAATTCTTTGTTCGATCCTCCTTTCGGATGCCGAGACGGTCCCGGATCGCGATCGCGCCAACTGGAAAAACGATCGGCTTCCACTCCTGGGTGGGTGGGTGGGAGGAGGGTGGGGGCCCGCACTCCCACCCGGTCGTGCAGGAACGATCCACCTTCCCTTCTATGGGTTTTCGGGCACTTCGACGGCTGCAGAAACTGCGCAGAAATTCTTGCTTCGATCCTCCGTTCGGATGCCGAGACGGTCCCGGATCACGATCGCGCCAACTAGAAAAACGATCGACGATCGGCTTCCCCTCCTGGGTGGGTGGGTCAAGGGGAGGGTGGGGGCCCGCACTCCCACCCGGTCGTGCAAGAACGATCCACCTTCCCTTCTATGGGCTTTCGGGCACTTCGACGGCTGCAGAAACTACGTAGAACTTCTTGGTTCGATCCTCCTTTCGGATGCCAAGACGGTCCCGGATCGCGATCGCGCCAACTGGAAAAACGATCGACGATCGGCTTCCCCTCCTGGGTGGGTGGCTCAGGGGGAGGGTGGGGGCCCGCACTCCCACCCGGTCGTGCAGGAACGATCCACCTTCCCTTCGAGCCTGAATTCCTTCTTCTTTGACTCGGGTTCTTTGAATTTTGGAACGTTCCCTTCTGTTCCAAAGTCCATTCATGTCTCCCCTATTTGTGTCTTTTTAATTCTGGAGTATCTCTTAACTCCACTTCGAATGATCTCTATAATAAATCGGCGGTCTCGCCAATATCTGAATAATTTGTAAAAGAGTGAAACTACTGTACAACAGCATTGATTCACCAAAGATTTCTGTATCCTCGGTTTACGATGCTGTTTTCTTTTGCTATACCCGAATTCTATCTCTGGCAATCGAATGTCAATTTGTCGCAGAATTCTACATCGAATTTATTCTTGGAATCACGGTTGACCCGGTTAAGGTTACCCGCGATTTATATAAGTTGTCCATCTTCTGTTTGAAAACTCAATTATCTTATCTCCTTATCGAGTCTACCCGGTGGGTCAGAGGGAGGGTGGGGGCCCGCACTCCCACCCGGTCGTGCAGGAACGATCCACCTTCCCTTCTATGGGCTTTCGGGCACTTCGACGGCTGTAGAAACTACGCAGAAATTCTTAGTTCGATCCTCCTTTCGGATGCCGAGACGGTCCCGGATCGCGATCGCCCCAACTGGAAAAACGATCGGCTTCCCTTCCTGGGTGGGTGCGTCAGGGGGAGGGTGGGGGCCCGCACTCCCACCCGGTCGTGCAGGAACGATCCATCTTCCCTTCTATGGGCTTTCGGGCACTTCGACGGTTGTAGAAACTGCGCAGAAATTCTTGGTTCGATCCTCCTTTCGGATGTCGAGACGGTCCCGGATCGCGATCGCGCCAACTGGAAAAACGATCGGCTTCCCCTTCTGGGTGGGTTGGTCGGGGGAGGGTGGGGGCCCGCACTCCCACCCGGTCGTGCAGGAACGATCCACCTTCCCTTCTATGGGCTTTCGGACACTTCGACGGCTGCAGAAACTGCGTAGAAATTCTTGGTTCGATCCTCCTTTCGGATGCCGAGACGGTCCCGGATCGCGATCGCGCCAACTGGAAAAACGATCGGCTTCCCCTCCTGGGTGGGTGGGTCGGGGGGAGGGTGGGGGCCCGCACTCCCACCCGGTCGTGCAGGAATGATCCACCTTCCCTTCGAGCCTGAATTCCTTCTTCTTTGACTCGGGTTCTTTGAATTTTGGAACGTTCCCTTCAGTTCCAAAGTCCATTCGTGTCTCCCCTATTCGTGTCTTTTTAATTCTGTAGTATCCCTTTACTCCACTTCGAATGATCTCTATAATAAATCGGCGGTCTCACTAATATCTGAATAATTTGTAAAAGAGTGAAACTCCTATACAACAGCATTGATTCACCAAAGATTTCTGTATCCTCGGTTTACGATGCCGTTATCTTTTGCTATACCCAAATTCTATCTCTGGCAATCGAATGTCAATTTGTCGCAGAATTCTACATCGAATTTATTCTTGGAATCACGGTTGACCTGGTTAAGGTTACCCGCGATTTATATAAGTTGTCCATCTTCTGTTTGAAAACTCAATTATCTTATCTCCCTATCGAGTCTACCTTTTAGTTGAATTCTTTTAGTTAGAGTTTCTCTAATCTGAATCTCTATCTTTGTTTTGAAATCCATTCGAGGATATCCGAGTGAGGGAGTGTATTGGTAATTAATGTAAAATATTTTATGTTTATAGTGTGTTGTTTGAGTTGTTGATGTTGGTTTGGATTTTCGATCGATTCATCTGATCAACGCTATCGATAGGATTTCCAAAACACTTGAACAGAGCAAACTGATACAATATTGATTTCAAATTTTGTAAATGAAATAATTTTGTATGATTATATTATAAATATATAGGTAAAATTTTCTAGAAAAAAAAAGAGGTTAATTAATTGGTTGTTTGAAATGATAATATTTGATTATCATTTATTGTTCTAAATGAATTTATAAACATGGTATAAATTGATTTGAAATTTAAATAAATTTAAATCAAGAATTTGAGAATTTAATTTTCGATGATTCCAAACTCTGGTTTTAAAATTTTAAATGTATATTATATAAAGTATTTTCGAATATAAATGATTTTCAAAGAATTTTAATGTTTAATCAGTACTCTTCTCTATAATTTTAAATGTATAATTTCGGTGATGACGGCCACATCATCGACATTCATTTTCGAGTTTCGAAGTGAAGAAACCATTCAGTAGCTTTGCTACACTTTTGTTTTGGAAATTGAATTTGATTTGAATTTCTATGGTATGACCTGATTTATTATATATATAAAGATTTAATTTTGATCTGATATATACTATATTTATTTATCTCAAAATTGTTTGAAGTAAATCAGAGATTTAAATTCTTAAGTTTATGATTTAAAGATGATTTCAATTATAAACTGAAGTAAAAAATTTTGGATAAATATTTAAACTTGAAATAATTGAATTTGAAAATTTTATTTGTATAGTACTAAATTGCATTTCAATATAACTTACCTAAACTATTCAGAAGTTAAAATGTAATTGGATAATATACAATATAAAATGATTTTGTAAATAAAATTTGAGTGTTTATAATAAATGTTATACACTTAGATTTTAATTATTAAAAAAATGCTAATAAAGATAATAGAATAATAAGTTAATTGAATAATAGATGAGACAGATAAATTTGTTTTGAAAGAATTAATAAATTAAAATTTGATTAACTTATAGAAATATCTTGAATTTAAAATCAATTATTGAATATAAATTAATTTAAATTGAAATTTATATGGTTTAAATTAATTTATATGGTTTAATTTAATTTACATGGTTTAAATATATGTAATAAGATATATTAAGTGGAATAAACTTAATAATAATTTGGAATAAAAGAATTAAATTTGTTGAATAAAATATGAGTATAATAAATGATTATACAAATTGATGATTTAGAAATTGTTAATTGAGGATGACTAGATAATAAGATAATGAATTTAGAAATAGATAGATTGATTTAACTTAAGTGAACTCAAAGGGATTTAACCAAATTGTTAAATATTAATTAATTTAAATTGAAATTTATATGGTTTAAATTAATTGTTTTACTTGTATTCCAATCTATTTTCTTTCTGGTTGTTCCTATTCTCCTACCTCCTTCCTTTTCGGGGATGAAAAGTTTTGAGTGTGGGAGAGTGTAACGACCCGTAAATTTTAACTGTTTTAATAACGTAATTAGTTGAAATTTTGTGAAATTTTAAACAATAAAATTTGAAATAAAAATTTGATATTTGGAATGCGTCTAATTAATATACTAGTTACCCAATATTTTCAGCCATAACCGAGCCCATAACCGAGCCCATAACTGTAACGACCCAATATTTTTAGCCATTCGCATCCATACATGTCGGATTTGAATTGCTCAAAATATCAGATTGTTAATTTAAATTTGGCAAAACTCAGCATATACAGTAAATAAATAATCACAGAATCACAGACACAGAGTACATAACAATAATGCAGCGGAAACAAAAGAATAGTAGTTCATGAAGCTACTATATATATATATAACAGAGTTAAACAAGATACAACAGAAGTCTCGAATACAATAGTCAAATACAAGATCAAAATACATCACTGGAATCAACTGAATATCTGAAAGCTGGATAGATAGCTGGACCTCCAAACGAAGCTCCAACTTCAAAGGTGTGTCTCGAATACTGGTACACTCAGTCTGACCCGAGCGTAAAGAAAACACAAAACACTCGAGTCAGGATTAACATTCTTATATCAATAAATCCAACTCAAGTGAAATAACGACTAAAATACAAGTAACTCAAAGGATGTTTGGGATAACCATCCTCTAAGGATCCATTAAACTATCTACTATGTAGTAGTGTACGCTAAGTAGATAATGCCTTTCAATAATATAAAGTATCAAAATAGCGTTAAGGCGTTACCATTATCCCCCTTAACACATTATATATAAGCATCATAGTCTATACAGCACTGTAAACTCCACCGTAAACTAGTGGGCTATCAGGGAGTACTCTATAGGTATAACACAAAACAAATCATAGTGGTCGTGCATAGGGATACGAGTATGACAAGGCACATGAGGCAATACCCAAGGTAGTGAAACTACCGTTTGCCTGATCCGGACTGGTGAGAACGCATCGCCGCAGCGATCGCAACACCGTGAAACAACACTCCCAAATCAAGGGTGCGCACCAATCAAAAACAAGTAATGAGTAGTTTACGAAGAAGTGTGTCCGCTAGAGGTAGCTAACCTCACTGGCCGGGCACGGCTCCTGTTTAAGTCATTTCCAATTTGACACAAGTGTCAAGGCTATCCATTATCGTTCTCTTTCTTCAAATCCAGCAACGTCATCATTCCAACCACTTCATTCTGGATCACACTCCGCGTATAATAGTTATTAAAGTGGTTTTCGGTATGGACAGAGAGTATGTCCCTAACCGATCCCGGACTCTTTAATAACCACGTAATTATTACACCGATTGGTCATTTAATAAACTTCCAAAATAGTTTATATTTCAAAACCAAAATATCATTGCCATTTCAAAACCATATCAATACGATATCACTTCGATTTCAAATATATCTATCTCAAATATATCCATTTACAAAATCTTAGTACTTCATAGTTATAACACTTTCTAAATCACACTTTGGAAATCATAATACTTTGGAAATCAAAATTTAGAAATCATAATGCTTTAGAATCATAACACTTCCCACTTAACCGTTTAAATATATATAATAGTATATGTAATAAAATAGTTTATAATTTAAAATAGTTTATATAAAAATAGTTTATATAAAATAATTTATATTAAAAATGATTTATTTAAAATAGTTTATATTAAAATAATTTATAAAGTAAAATATCAATAGTTTTAAATATAATTTAAAATTACTTTATAAAATAAAATAGTTTCCTCGACTTTCACAAATCGGTTCAAATCAATTCGAGTTCTAAATTCAAATTTAATCAAATCTAAATAATCAATTTCAATTCCAATTCAATCAAACATTTCCAAGTTATATCGATTTCAAATACCGATCTGAACCACAAATAAACCATTTCAATTTCAATATATTTCAAAGCTTCAAATATTCCTCATTTCAAAACTAAATTCGATAATTGTCTATATATCAAATTCACTTCACTATTATTCAGTTTTGAAATATTTACTTAATCATTTCAATATCCTTTAAATAAACCTCGATTTATAAATTTAAATAACAAAATATCCCATTTAAATTTATATAACTTTGAAATATTCATTTAAGTCACTTTTAATCAATTCAAGTTATAAAATATATCTTAAAATTCCAAATTTAATAGATTTCAGATCAAACTTATTTAAGTATAATTCTTAAATAATTAAAAATTCCAAATTAAATTCAAATTTTATCTTTCAACCTGAAACATTATAAATTCTATATTTGAAAATATAACTTTACATAAATACTTAAACGTATTTTATATTGATTCAAATCAACTTTATTAAATCAACTTTAATAAATCTTTAAAATCAATATTTATTAAAACCATATATTTCTTTTCAAAACCATAGAAATCAGTTTCAAAATATATATATATATATAGACCAACGGTGTCTGTATAAAATTTTCTACCTTATGGTCAAGTGATACAGATATTTATCATTTCAATCCGTAATTTAAATATATACGGGTATATATATATCATTTCAACCCGTAATCCCAAATTCAATTCAATTGAAAATCGCTTGGGTTTATCATTTCAACCCATAACGATTTTCTCCTATTGTACAGATCGTTCGGGTATGTATCATTTCAACCCATAGTGAATTCAATACAAACAGGGAACTTGCAGAGTGATAACAGATATGATAATAATATAACAGACATATATCATCAATATAGATAACAGATAATGGTGTCGGGTGTCACAGGTGAACAGATACAGATAATGGCATATATATATAGCAATATAAATAACAGATAATGGTGTCAGATGTCACAGGTGAACAGATACAGATGATGGAATATGTATAGCAATGTAAATAACTAGCAGCAGCATATTTCAATTGTCGTTTCAATTGAAATCAAATTTAATAAATAAAAGAACGTTAATCGTGAGTGACTGCTCACCTTTCGAGGCTAGAGATTTTTGAAATGGGTTATAAATCCAAGAACGAAATTTCCAAAACGAACAAGATTGACACGAATTGGACGAACACAGCTGATAAATAGAGATCGATGAAAAATAGATCAGAAACTGCTTGATGTAGACCGAAACAATATATATATATCTTGAATCTATACATATACTTATCTCTATATGTAACAAATATGCAGACTACGAAAAGAAAAAAGAAAAAAAATGCAGATTATATTTATAGTAACTGAGACAATGCTATTTATATACAGTGTAAAATATATAGAGCTTCACGCCTAAATAGTATACCATACATAGAAATTTGAATTGCTCAAAATGTAGGGTAACTCCGAACCAGTATAAAATTCCGGTGTGTTCTTTACTTTACTGCTTTTTTTTACTATTTGCATCTGTGTCTGATTCTGTGATTGTCTCTGTGTTTGTGAATTGCATATGTTTGTGTTTAATTTGAAAAGATTTCAAAAAGATTCATAAAATCAATTAAACACTATTCACCCCCCCCCCTCTAGTGTTAATTCTGCCTTAAGATCCGTAATCCGAATTTCCAACACTTGAGTCGGATGTCAAGATGTTGGCCTAATTGGGATGATATCCAAGTGCATATTAAGAATGCTATATGGGCTAATGTGATGGTAAGTATAAATTTATATTTCATATGAAAATGACATATTTGATCTTTGAAACTTAATATACTTTATATAATTCAATTTTATTTTAATGTATAGGCTGCAGCAGCTGTTGAAGTGGTAGATCAAGATATTTTTGGAAATCACTGGAACAAAAAGCTAAGAAAAAATTGCAGGGATACTTTCTCAGGTGCAAAAAAGAAGAATAAAAATTTCGATCGGATGAGCGCTAATGTTTGGGCAGAATTTCTGCAGCATTGGAAACTCCCGCCATGAAAGTAAGTTACCTAATGTTATATTGTTATTATAATTTGTTTATAGTTCGTATAATAATTGCATTAATTTAGTCATTTATATATTTAAATATATAGGCAAGTTCTGAGTGGAACTCGATGAACAGGAATAAAAATCTGTTGTACACCAGGTGGTTCAAAATCCATTCAACTACATCAGAAGGAACGGTAAAATTATAAATTGCGATTATAAAATAGTTATAACATTATTTATCATATACATACATTGTTTATACATATATAATTTTAAGCTAAGGAGAAGTGCGTGAGCCTACATATGCGAGGTCTTCACATGGACTTATTCCGTCGAGTACACCAATGATGATGGCTCAGTTTCATTTACTTTGATGGATCCTAAATCTCAAGACATAATGGTAAACATGCTTAAATTTTTTCTTCATTACATAATTTGTAAATTGAATATTTATTATGGTAAAATTCTGTTCCTAATCGCTGGAAAGATTTGAAATGGAGCGAGCTCGAATGCTGCAGTCAACTGGTTGAGAGGAATTGACTATTGAGGTGGAGGGCATGATTTTCGATGTTATGATCGACAAGCCCATGCGAAATAGGCGATACGGTTATGAAAATCATGAGGTAATGTTTATTGAATTCAACTACTTCATTAAATAATATACAAATTTTATTTAATATTATGCTTAAATTATAACTGGCTATTAATTAATTTACAGGTGAGGATGTCCTAGGCCGATTACAGGAAATCACATACCGAAAAGAAGATAGCTCATCTCAAACAGCAGTAATAGAGTTGAATGATTGGCGGAACAGCATAGGATTGACACAGCTGTTAGATGAGCATATTGCGGCATATATGGCAGAGCACTGGACAATCCTTAAGGATGATAGGTCGGCAAATGAGGAGATGAGTTGGTATGCTTATGTTTCTGATGGATTTTGATTGGTTTATTTTGTACTTATTTGACATGTGTTGATGGATTTGATACCTGTTTGATGGTTGTCTTGTTTGTGGACGTCTGATGGATTTGTGGATGTATGATGCCTGTTTTGTTTCATGGACATGAAGACTTGTAGGAATGGTTGTGTTGTTTTTTGGAATATTAAAGTAAATATTGATTTTTGTGATATAAATATGTGTGATATGTTTGAGATTATGCGATGTATGCAATGGTTTTAATTTTTGGTTTATATGTGTTGTATATGAGGTGGATAGAGAGATGAATATATATATACACACACACACGTGGTTGGATGACCTAAATAACAACTGTTTTGTAAAACAGAATACCCAAATTAGCGACGGTGGCACAGGTTAATGACGGCTAGCGACAGTTAACGATGGCTTTTGGATACATTTAGAAATGGCTAGCGACAAACCATAGGCATATATGTTCTTGCCACATGTCTATCAACTTTCATCGCTAGCGACGGTCGTGCCGTCGCTAGCCATCGAAAAACAAACAAGAAGTCATCGCTCAAGCCATCATCTTTTCTTCGATTGATGACTTAAAATGCGAGTGCTTATAGCAACGACCGTCGAGGTTTATTGCTTGAGATCTGATCATTGACCGCCACTGCTAAAATTTACTATAAGGTTTACTAAACACATCAAGATGAAATTTGGTTCTTATTGACAAAGAAAATACATAAAATTTAAATGACGGTGGAATATTAAAATTGATGTCGTATTTGTTCTTCATTTTTTTATTAGTTGAAAAAAGGGCGTTTTACAAAAATGGACTTTACGTCAAACCACACAACCAGCACAAATTAACTGCATATACAACTTGCTTGGTAACTCAAGCTTTTTGGCCATGGCCTCCTCTGATCAGAATTCTAAGTGCTCTTCAATATCCCTCTCTGATTCTTCGACATCTCATAATCTTCCTTCTTTCCCAAATCAAAATTATAGGCCCCCCCAACCAAGAAGATAATGGATTTTAAATGGTAAGAAACCATCGAAAGAATCTGCCAGCAAAACTCCAAAGGCAATCTTAAAGACCTGCATTCCCTTTTCTGGCAAGAGCAACACCAAGTGGGCTGAGCATCAATCAGAGAAGTTATAATCAGCAACCGGTATGGAACAAGCAGGCTCATAATGCCTCAAGAACCTTAAGAAATCTCACATCTGAAACAACTAACATAGTAAAACCATCATCTACTTGGGCGGATCTTGTAAGAAAAGGCAGGTTTAACTCTGATGCCGACTTAGGTTATTCTGCACCTACCAAATTAGGTGATAAAAGAATAGTTGTTGTTAAGGAAGCGGTTAGTCAAAGAACTGAAAACAAATGGAGTAATTAAATAGTTGCTTATGTGCTTGGAATACATCGCTATTATCATCACTTCAGAGATTTTGTTGTTAAAACATGGAATCCTATCGACAAATTTGAGATCTATATAAAAAACAACGGTTTCTTTATGATCAGATTCTCAAATGCATCCCACTGTAGTAAAGTAATTCAAGGAGGACCATTCTTTATTAATGATAAGCTTATAGTTTTAAAAAAGTGGGATAAGAAAATGATTCTTGATTGACATTTATTATCTACTTATCCAATCTAGATAAGACTACCAAAATTAAATCTCAGACTCTAGGATAGAGAAGCATTTGCAGCAATAGCTAGTGTTGTAGGCATTCTGATAAAGCTAGATGAGCCTATGACCAATGAGACCAGGCTCAGCTATGCTAGAATTTAGTAGAAATTAAAGCCAATGAAGATCTACCAGATGTTGCCCACATCACTATACATGATGGAGAAAATATTACTCGAAAAATTGAATACGAATGGATTCCACAAAGGCGTATGAAATGTGTTTGTTTTGGACATCTCACTGAAGCTTGCTCATCAAGGTTAGTTTGGAAAGAAAAAGAGAATACTAATTTTAATGTTGCTTCAGAAAAATTACCAGTCTTAGAGAAATCAAGAAAAGAGCAAGATTCTTTAAATCAAGAAAAGAATGAACAGATAAAATACCATAAAAACTCTGAAAATGATATTCCTTCTGAAGATCATATCATTCTTGATAATAATCTAGTTTCAGAGGAAATTTAATTCTTTGAAAAAAAGAAAAACGATTTGGGTTTGAAAAAACAATGGATGATATGGAAATTATGTGCGATGATGAGCAAATAGAGAATTCCTTATCGTAAGCAACTTCAAAAAGTACAAAGGATAATGAAACAAGCATTAATATAGCCAGTGGAACTTCATAGCAGAAATAGAAAGATGATTCTACAGTTGAAAATGTTCTTGATTGTAGTAATTCAGAGATTATACAAGTGCTCTAGGGATCAAAGTGTACAATTCATGGTTCTTCCCCCCAGCAGGAAGAGCCAAGTTTATTTACAGATAACTGCATCTCAAATGGAAAACAAAAGGAAAATTCATTAGATATGGCTAAGATTAGCCTATATAAGGGCTCTCCTATTAACTCTTAGTGATTGATTGAGAATGTATGCCTCCTCCTATCTTCTTCTTCCTCACCTGTTAACAATAAAAGAAAAAAGAACAGAAATAAGCATTTACAAGAAATTATGGTCAGTGATAATGATGATATTACAAACTTAAAAAGCTTTGAGAAGAAGTATATCATAAAAAATCCAGATTGGGAAGAATTTCTAAAAGTCAAAAGCAAGAAAGCTTGCAAGAAAAGATGGGGGTAACTTCTAAAAGCGTAGAAGTCAGCAACAATCTATCTCTATAGCTGCAGTGATATCCTTTCAAATATCCTTTATAATATTTAATTATTATGTCAATAATTACTTGGAATGTTAGGGGATTAAATTCCCCTAAAAGGAAATTAGATTTTTCAAAGTTATTAATGTCTTATTAACCTAGTATTGCTGGTATACCGGAACACAAACTTGTTGACAATAGTTTAACTAATTTTCAAAATAGATTTTTAACTAACTTAAATTTTATTAACAATAATTCAATAGGGGGCAATGGTAGGATAATTGTAATATGGGATCCCAACATTTGGGAAATATGTTAGTATACTCTTAACTTTCAATACATTCATTGTAGCTTTAAAAATAAAGGGGGCTTGAAATCAAATGTGACTTTTGTTTATGCCTCTAATTTTGAAAAAGATAGATCTTTATTGTGGAATCATTTGGAGCAGTTAAATCATAATATTAACAATTCATGGATTTTAATAGGTGATTTTAACACACTAACGAAAGCTTTTGAAAAAGGGGAGGAATTCCAATTCCTTTTAAGAAATTAGAATTCCTCTCTAACTTTATGCTAAAAACAGGTTTAATTGAACCCCCTATAAAAGGATACAAATTTACTTGGAAATCAGGAGAGTTTAGAAACATACGCTATAAATTAGACAGAATTATGATCAAACAATCTTTTGCAAAAAAAATTCCTAACTTCAAATGTTTTATTTTAGCTCAAGGAACCAGTGATCATACCCCATTACAACTAGTTTTTTCTCAAAAGAATATAATTAAGAATAATTTTCCTTTCAGATTTAAAAATGGATGGGTTTATGATAAAGAGCATAGACTGGTTGCTAAAAATAGTTTTCAAATTCAGATAGAAGTTTCAGCTCAATATAAGTTTAAAAAACTTTTGCAACAAACTAAGGAAAAAATGGAACAAAAATAAAACAACAATGGTATCAATCAAATTAGAGAGGAACGTGCGAGATTGCAAGACAGTATTGATCTAGATTGCTCAAACACTATACAAATTAATAATTTTTTTTCATATGCAAAAAAAGTTAGCCAAGGCATTGCATGTTGAAACTGTCAACTTAAGATGGAAAGACAAAATTGATTGACTTACCAATGGTGATATGCCAAGTAAATTTTTCTATGCCAAGGTGTCAAGTAGAAAATATTGTAATGACATAGGAAAATTACTTAATAACAAGGGGGTTATTATTAATGAAGCTTCGTAATTTGAAAAAGAAGCTATTAAGTACTTCTCTTATTTATATAATTCAAATGGGAGTCTAAGTATTTTTCCAAACATTACTCCTAAATACTTATTGCATGCCAATAGCGAAGAAATTTTACTTGCTCAAATTTGTCTAGAGGATATAAAAAAAATCATTTTTAATGCTAAAAATAATAAAAGCCCAGATGGCTTTGGGGCCAAATTATATAAAAATCATTAGGAGGAGTTAAGAAATATTATATTTGAGGCAGTTAATGAATTTTCTCCACTAGAAAACTTCTTAATCACACTTTCATTACTTTGGTGCCAAAAATAAAAGTGCCTAATTGCCTTGGGGATTATAGGCCTATTGCCTGTTAGTAACTTCTTTTACAAAATTATTGCCACGATACTAAGCAATAGAATAAAAGCATTTTTAAAATTTTTAATTTTAGAAAACCAAAGTGCTTTTACTCCAAGCAGATTTAGTGCTGAAAATACTCTTTTGGCACATGAGTTATTAAGAAATTTCAATCAGGCTGGGAAAAATAAAATGTGTTCAAAATGGATTTGCATAAAGCATTTGACAAAATAAATAATTTTATTATTATATTCATGATGAGACAACTAAGTTTCAATGAAAATTTTTGTATCCTAGTAAAAGAATGCATATGTAATGTAGCATATTCCATCCTCATTAATGGCTCCACTTGTGGGTTTATACATAGTAATAGAGGAATAAGGCAAGAGATCCTTCATCTCCTTATCTATTTACTTTAGCAATGGAATACTTTACATTACGAATTTAGAAGGAACAATTGAATAAAAGTTTAAAACCAGTTAATACAATTATTCCTTGTATTACTCATCTACTTTATGTTGATGATTTATTAATATTTTTGAATGTAGATGCTCAAAATGTAGAGATCATAGCGAAAATATTTGACAACCTCAAACATTATGCAGGACTGCAAATAAATGAAAGTAAGAGTAAGGTGTACTTCAGTAAAGCATGTAAGAGTAAGAAGGAGATACTTAATATTTTAAAATTTCAACAAAGTGAACTTCCAGTCAAATACCTGGGACTCCCTCTCAGTTGTAATCAAATAAAGGATAGGGACTGTGCTAAATTGCGTGATATTATGCAAAGCAAATTTGATAATTGTCTAGCAAGTTACTCTCCATTGCAGGAAGAACAGAACTCATCTACATGATCATCATAGCTGTAGTCATGTACTGGATGCAATCTCACGACATTCCAATAAAAGCAATGGAAAAAATAGAAAGATTATGTGAAAACTTCATTTAGGGAGGGAAATATCATAAAGTCTCTTGGAATACAGTCACAAAAACAAAGAAGACAGGAGGTTTAGTTATAAGAAATTTTGTAGATTTGAATGAAGCTTGCAAAATTACAAATAATTTTGGAAATTCATTAAAGGCAAATCACTTTGAACTAAATGGATGAAAGCCAGATATGTCAAAAAAAAGAATTTTTGATCCATGCCAATGGAAAATCATCACTCTCACACATGGAAAAGCGTTCTAAAATGCAGAGAAATATACACAAAATTAATAGAAAGAAAGTTTAAAGAAGGTAAATAAACTAGCATTTGGTTTGATTCATGGATTAATGGAAAATCCTTGATCAATTTACTTGGCTGGAGTAATCTTTATCAGTTTGGGGGAGCTAATACAGAAGTGAAAAGCATTATACAAAATTTATTATGGAATACTCAAATGCAACCAGTTCTACAATAAACAAAGTAGAAATAGATTCAAGCCAAAATGAAGATAGCTGGAATAGGAAGCTATCATCAAAAGGAAAATTCTCATTTAAAAACACTTGGGATTTCATTAAAGGGGAAGAAATGGAAATGGATTGGAACAAAACAATTTGGAATATAGATATTTGCCCAAAAATGGCATATTGTGCCGATTTGCCGTATTAAATCGACTGCCAACAAGAGGCAGATGTGCAAAGTGGAATAAAAATAAAAGAAACATCAACTGCCTATTATGTAAGAAAAAAGCTGAAAATATTGATCATCTAATCTTTGATTGTTCATATTCAAGACACATTTGGTTCATAGCCAAAAACAAACTAAATCTCAATCAAAAATAGGCTCTTCAAAGCATCAGAGAAAGTATTTAACATATTCAAAAGGTATTCGAAGGAAAGAAAAAAGAATTTAATAAAGCATGTGTATTTCTAACCACTGTAGTATAATTTACATGGAAGGAAACGAACAATAGATTGCACAAAGCATTGAAACAGACAGTCTACAATTATAGAAAGCCATTGAAATAGAATACAATATTATATTCCAAAAAGCCGGCAAATCATCCAACGTCAGCAGTCAAAGTCATAAAATATGTGATTCAGACAACTATGAAGAAAGAATAGAAGAGTACTTACAAAGGGGGAAATTCTCCTTTGAAAATCCCCTTCAATATAGTAATCGCCACTGGTCAAAAGAGCCAACAGTTCATTATGGAAACAATTGTAATCGAGCTTTAGCTGAAGGTGGTCATTCCAAAATCCAAACCAGAAACGATTCCTACAAGGGAAGTAAACAGAATTTTGATATATCTAAATCAGTTAAAGATAATAATTTTGAATCTAACAATCTATCTTGGCTACCTGATTTGAATAGGAGCTAATGCACACTCAACTACGAGCTTGAGAAAAATGACAATTTGCAACTGACAAGCAGTGATAAAAGATTAAGAGCTAGATTTTTTGTTGTATATATATATATATATATATATATATATAGAAAGAAGATTAAGGCTAGAAAGAAGATTAAGGCTCTGTTTTATGATTTATTATATATATAAAATATAAATCTAATTGGATCTAATCAAATTAAAGAGCAAGCTTGACTATGATAACAATCACTTATCTGCATGGATTCAAAGGAAAAGCAGCAAGATCCAAAAGCAAATGTATCAAGCTGCTAATAAGGAAGCAGGGACTTGCTATGGCAACAATTCAACTTGCAACATAACCGATGGGGGCTACTCAAAAACTCAACTCAAGAATGATTCCTACAAGGGAAGTAATAAGGCTATAATCAGAAATAGATTAGTTAATATTACAAGTTCTAATTCTAAAAATAAATTATTTCTACCTGAATTGAATAGGAGCTACCGCGCTTTCAATAGCAAACTTGAACAAGATAGAAAGTTCCAACTGGCAATCAATGACCAAAGATTAGGAAGCAATCATTATAAAAGCAAGCTTAACAATCAAGTTTATCACTTATCTGTGCGAGAAAGAGGTGAGAGTAGCAAGTTGCATGAGCCAGAGAATTTACCAACCATTGGAAAAACAACAAACTTTAAAGACGAGTGAAGTTAACAGCTAGTATAGAGATAGATTCAAATTCAAGGGTCTTTGAATATAATTATCATATTTGAAAGGCCGCTGAAGTTAACAACATCAAATGAGACTTCTCTTCGTCATCTGATAAGAAAACTACAGATTTGAATATTCAGTACTCAGATTTGAAATTGATTGAAGGTAATTACAACAAGAAGTCGATTATTGATACGATTCAAAGGCGAAACCCTAATTCTTCTTGAATCACATTTTTTTTCTTCTCGAAATGAAATAATGAAAGACTGCTAAGGTTTTTTAGCGAGCTTTAGTTGTAACGGATATGGTGAATTCCCTATATGCCCATTTCATTCATATGGACCTTGGGCCTTGTAATATGAACCAATTCAAAAAAAAAATCTTGGTGGGTCAATTTAAATGACATGTACAACAATGACATATAAAATATGCATTGTTCTATTTATAGTACATGTGGGACAAATAGAAAAAACCCTAGTCTCTAGCTAATTCTAATATTGATTTACATGTATATATTTTATATCCCTTGCGCCGATCAAAACTACGTATCAATTCTCTTTCTATATATCCATCAAACATAGAGCTCTATACCCTGATCATTGTTTAACCATCAAAAAATAAAATAAAATTCAAGTACAGAAAAACATGGGAAGAGCTCCATGCTGTGATAAAGCAAATGTTAAAAAAGGGCCATGGTCACCTGAAGAAGATGTCAGTCTTAAGAATTTCATTGAGAAAAACGGCACTGGAGGTAACTGGATTGCTTTACCACAAAAGATCGGTACGCCATTCAACTTAAAACATATTATTCTGATTTTAAACATCTTTCATCGTTTTAATATCTTTTTTTTCCCCTCTTTCTCTCCCTCCCTCTCCTTACTTAGGTCTTAAAAGATGTGGCAAAAGCTGCCGCCTAAGATGGTTGAATTACCTTCGTCCGAATCTGAAACATGGCTGTTTCTCAGAAGAAGAAGATCGCATTATATCTAGTCTTTATATTAGCATAGGGAGCAGGTAATTTCGCAGTTAACCAGCCTTCAATTCCATGTGCTTCCAATAAATAGAACTTATAGTAGATAATTTGATTAATTGATTCATTTTATATACATAGGTGGTCTATAATTGCAGCACAATTACCAGGAAGGACAGACAATGATATCAAGAACTACTGGAACACAAAGCTGAAAAAGAAACTGTTTGGAAGCAAATCACATAAAGATCAAAATCAAAGAGCGAAAAGAGGGCAAAATGTACGAGATCAGCATATACTTGATACCTCTGTCAAGTATGGTGGCATCAATAATGCGATAAAACCTCATACATATTGTTCTGAACCATCTCATCCTTTGATGCATCCGTTAATTAACCAAGTTCAACGTCAAGCATTAGATGAAAATGCATCGATTAGAAGATTGTTAATGAAACTTGGTGAGAAATTACCGAGTAATGATGATGCACACTTATATCAAGCAAGTAGTTCAGGAAGCTCAATGATTCAGAATCAACTTCAAATAAGTTCTCGTCATGAATTTTATCAAGAAGAATTTGATGAGATGTTTAATTGCAACTCAGTGAAGTTAGAGGGATCATTCGATAATAATTGTTATCATGAAGGGATTAGACCTACTACTACTACCACTTCAAATAACTCGAATTGGAGCGAGGTAAGTCCTTTCGATAATTATCAAATACCAATGAGCATGGAGAATTTTCAAGGTATGCAGCAAGGGTTTTTTTGAAGATCAAGCGCAACTAGGAACACAGCAATTATAATCATACTCTTCTTCTTCTTCTCTTTTTTCTTTTCATTTGTTCTTGTATATTGTTATACAGTATGAGCTTTTTAGATTTTTTGTATTTAAACATTTAAGGAAACCCTAGTTAATAAACATTATCCTTATCTTTTTTCTTATCATTAATTGTTATACATTTGTTATACAGTACAAGGTTTGTGATATACAATGTTTTTGTGTTGTTTATGTAACTTTTGAATCATGTTGCGTCTGATCTGATGTTATATTAATTGAATTTATTATACTTTGTTGGCAGTACTATTCTTTATCAAATGGAGCAGTTACCTATAGTTAGGATGAGTTTGTAATTTGTTCACACATTTATTATTCGTAATTATTATCTCAGAATACAAGCCATTAAAAAATTTCTTATGATTATTCAATCAAGGCATCTTGTGGATCTCATATGTCAACCAGCATTTTTTTTAGCATTTCTGTTTCCATTATAAAAGTCAAGTTGATAATTGTTTCTAACTATTTCTGATTTTGATGTGACTCCAATATTATTAGCAGCTATTCTTTTATTCATATTTCTAAAATGACAAAAAATTTGGTGCAGAGTATCTTGAAAGTTATTTATGGATTTTCTCAATTTCTGAAATTAGTGCAGAATATCCTGCAAGTTATTCATGGATTTTCTCAATTTCTGAAATTAGTTCATTTTGAGCCTTTTTTGGTAGGAAATTTTGTGCAGGAAAACAACTATAGAAATAAAACTACATTTAGTCAGAAACCGTGGGCAGTAATCCAAGATAAAATGAATGAATGCTGTTGAAAGGGAATACTTTCGAAATCGTATATTTCTATAGAAAGGTAGGCAGCCTTAATCAGACTGTTCAAAAAACGATTCCTAGGAAGAATAAAAAGTCATACAATGCAACTAGTTGGTAAGCACTAATGAAATTACTCCAATATCAAACACACTTTTGACAAATTCGCCTTCAAAGTACCATCCATATAACTATATATATAACAGTTTAGGAGGACCACTGTATACATAATACACTGCAGTTTTTACTAATTCCACACACTTTTTACTAATTCCATGCCCTAATCATTTCAAATATATTTCATCTTTTTGTTATAAACAGAATGTGAATTTCGCAATAGGGTGTGCAGATTTAGTTTCTTCTAAGTAAATTCTCACCCAAAAAAGCTTTGTTTGCACTAAGGTTGTATGTCAATTTAAGATGAGGAAGATTGTATGTCAATAGTAAATAGTTTTCTAGCACTAAAATTGAAAATTCTCCAATTCAGAACTGATAAATGTACATGCAATCAAAATAAAGGATTGAATCAGCGGTAAAATTATGAAAAATATGTACTTTATAATTGAAGTCAATTGTGATTTTAATATCTTATTGATGGACTTAGATTACAACTTACCTAATACGCTGCACATTCAATTTAGCATGCATTAAACATTCGACAACTCCTTTAGAATCTAATGCACCAGTTGACATGTATCAAATTGATAAGATTGATGAATGTCTATGGCACGAAAACAGTTTAATGAAAGTTATAAACTTTTTATTTTTTTTATTTTTGTAAGTTATAAACATTGATAGATGCATCATTATATTTTTGTAAGTGTTATGTTTTCATTTTCTCTTTTCAAAAATAATAAAAACAAGTATTTTTTCAGTAAGGACCCATTTGAATTGCCTAAAATAAATAGCACTTTGACTTTGTAAAAGCAAAAATCAAAAATTTTGTATGAACAATTGATGTTTTTTTTAATAACAAGAGTGATGCTTTATTCAAGCAAAACACTGTTCATGTTGTCTTAGAGGTTCGAACTCATAAACTCTAGAACCTCAGTCTGAAGTACCATACATCTAACCACTTGAGCTAGTCCGTCATTTTATGAACATTTGATGTTTGAATTTGAACGTTTGATATTTGAATTTTTTTCGTAGAACAATTTATATTTGATTGTTAATAAGTTTAAAGTTGTTAAGTAATAGTTAAAAACTGAATTTTATATCATAAGAATTATGTATATTAAATAAAATTAAATTTGATTTAATACACCTACTATATTATTCAAATAGCACAAGTAAAGGTCTTGTACTTAAATAAACACGGTTTCTTTTAAATACCCTAACTACTCATTGCGTAAAGCCCTTGACCAAGTAATGGTATCAGAGCATCTGTATGTTATCGTGAATAATCACTTGAATATTTCAATTAGATTTGTGTAAATAAAATAAGTATGAGTAAGATGGAAGGTAACACAAATAAGTTACTTTCTTATGAATTTCTTATGAATGGAAATCTTCCATATCTATCAGACCTTTACTAGGCTAATGTATATGATGGTCAAATTCAAGCAATATTCCTTTCATTGCAGGGTACACAATGTGAAATTTAAGGGGGTATGCCCTATTCGAAATCTTGTAATTTGTTACATATCCTAACTTTGAATCCAATCTCATTCAAAATAAAGTATGATTTTGGTGTTTGTTTTCTATTATGTATAACATCATATTGTGATATAAATAAATGATTGAATATTCATTTAATATATATATATATATATATATAATATCTTTAAATAAAGTAATATACAATTGTAGTTAGAAATGTTGCAACCATGAGTGTTGAATCGTAAGTCAAAAATACTTTTTTTTAAATACTCCTGCTTAAGATGTTTCAAGAAAGAATACCGATACATTCTTTGAGACCAAAGTGTGTAACGCACTCCAAATTTGGATAGTATTACTCATGGTTGCAGGGGCACGTACTTATATTTATTGGATAACTACAAAACGACTCGACCAAGAGTTTCCTATTGGTTGATAATAACTAAGGAAAATCTCACTATGACGATGTTACGCAGTTCTTTCGACTTGGGAATATCACAGAACTTCGACTGAACACTCCACTTTGATTACAGTTAAATCGTGATATAACGACTATTGAATGAATATAGTTGTGTCTACTGAACTTATATTGACGTGTAGTGTGTTATATACCATCTAAAACTTGTAGTACTAGTATGTACTACCATCTAAGTACCCAATTCCAAAATAAAAATATAATTGTGTAAGTTGAAGTGTAGGAAGTGAAACACTATTTAATATAGAATTCTCCCTGTTATGAGAGGTTAATATCACGATCAACTGTGGTCAACTCAAGTCAAGATCTTCGACCAAAGTCAATTGGATAATAATAAATGTTATTATTGAACCAAGGACTTTGAAATTGGAATATATAGTTGTATACAAATATTCATGGAGTTTTGACCAAGACCAAACTCCGGATATCGGAAGTGATGTAGTGTTGAGGAAGAGAATATGTGTATAATATGTCATTCCTTAAGGGTGCTACATAAGTTGATCTAAAATATGAATTTACCGAGAAGGATCTAAAAGTAAAGAAACTAACCAAACTGTTACACCATAAGTTAAAGTAATGTTTGGATATTTTTGATTAATTGCTCAATATTAATCGCTAACTAATTTCATATCGATAAGTCACAAATTGTATCTACGTAGTCTACGAAATAATTAGTCTATAAAGTAAATTAATTTAATTAATTAATATATGTGATTTATTGACTACAAGTGTTTTTAGTATTTGGGGTGACATTAGTAATTTTGGTAGATCTTATACATTTTGGGGATGTTTTTAGCAATTTTTTGGGTGTGCATATAAGTGTTATATATCCATGTATTAATATAAGATATTAATACATATCTCGATGGATTTAAATATTCAAATAAATATACATATAAAGCGAGAGAGGGGGCCGGAAATTATTGGTAGGGAGTCACCATAGGGCCAGTTATATTGTACACGGGGAAGGGTTTGACTTGGGCTTTTAAGAATGAGTAATCAGTTAGTTTATAATTCTCCTAAAAACTCATCTACAAATAGCATCTCAAACTTCTTCACTAGATAGAATTTTCTAACACCCTAGCCTCCATATCTATAGCCGACATTACATTTCCCCCTCGATAAGTCTAAAAGCCTCATCTCTTCCTTTGGTTATTATTTCCTAATCCTTGTAAGATCAACAAGGTGGAATCACATTTCTAGGGACACACGTAGATCAAGGTGCTACAAACTGCAAGATCTCAATTCGATATTCTATATTTTATATCGATTCATACATGTTGCCAAAACCCCAAATATATAATGTAGTTATCATATGAATAATTTGTATACAAATTATTGATTTAATGATGAAACAAATACGAATTTATAATTAAATCAATTTGTTTTAAAATTATAAAACAATTTGAAAATCTGTCATTAAACTACATTCATCCTAAAATTTGATTTAATATTATGAAATGTATTTTCTGTAAATTATCACATAATTTTATAACACATTTATTATTTTTAATTTTAACTCATGTGGAATTAGATTTTGTTTGTAAACATTGGAGTTTTAAATCACGTACAATTTTCTAACATATTTGTTTTATATATTATTAGAGTTTGAAAACCGCGTCACATAATTGGATTTTGAATTACATGTAATGAAGAACTCATACATGTTTGTTTTATAGATACATAACATGAAATTGTTTTAATAGGTATATAAATATAGGATTTTGAATTTTGAACTTATATGGAAAATTAGATTTAGTCAATGTAGTTTAAAGTATGAAATAACGTAAGATATCTTTTACCATTTTCTTATATTAAACGTGACATGCCATAAAAATATCTTATATTAATTGTGTGGAAAGGCGACAATATATTTTGATTAGACTTATATATGGAAAAAAGTCTAGAAGAGAAAATGTAATATAATTGTAGATGTGTTTGACTAAATTTAAATTCAAATACCTTTAATAATTTCAAAATTATATATATATATATATATAAACACATAATTAGATATGTATATTACCCCTGATATGTATATGAAAGTGTCATATGCTTGTGTAAGTATATTATACACGCAAATACACACACACACATAAATATGCAATGGATATACATCCCAATGCATGTGTATGTATTTTATATATGCGTTATATTTATATTTTACCATCTTATCATGCCATATATATAACATCCCTCATTTTGAGGCTTGGAAATAGATATTATTGATGCTCCAGTTATCATTAGCATTACTTTCTAGTGAAAAAATGAGATCCATTGTTGAATCGTTAAAACCGAGAGTAATAGAATTTATAAATTTTAACAAACATTTTCATTCGTTATTTTGAAAATTCATTACATACCATTTCCATAATTCCACGAATACATCGTTCAGATAAAATATAATAATTACATATACTTCTACGAGCGACATATGATGATGCCCCCTTTGAATGATTAGAGTTTTAACTACTTAGATGGTTACAGTATCTAACATTACGTGCATTTAACAAATCAAATCTAGTTAAACTACAGCATAATGGAAATATAATCTTCTATATAGTAGCTTGCCTTATGCACATCTCCGAAAACTTATTCGTCTACTCTCAGCCTACCCAAAACCAAATTGAGCAACTGAGAGTTAAGGGTGAAGTCAAAAGCTTCAGGTCAGACAAAAAATCTTGTGTGGATAATATTATATCATCTCGAACAAAAATATGGGTAATTAGTGAGACTTCACCGTTGAGTAGAACGAGGTTTTCCTTAACTGATACCCTTTTAAACTATATGTCATCCATAACATATACTACATCTAAAATGATTAGAACATAATCATAACATCAATAAAATATCATGCACGCATGGGTTAAAATGAATAGTCTGTTATTCACGAGGTTAAGGGTTACACATTCCCAAAACTACCCAATCCTATTTATGGTTCATTCAACGTCACAGTTTACATAGGGTCACTATGAACCTATATTAATTTTCTCAAGCTAACAAAAAACCTACCAGTTGACTTGCGCTAAGATTTACCAGATAATTCAATGGTATTCTAATACAGTCGAAAGAAATATCAACGGTCTCCTAAGATCGGTAGGAGAAGATAACAATGGTCTCCTAAACGATAGGAAAAAAACATAGTAACGATCTCCTAAGTATGGTAGGAGAAATAAGATCGGTCTCTTAAAAACGGTAGGAGAAAAACATAGGTGAGCTAATTGCTATGAGTTCCTTTAGATGCATAATTCCACAAATTTTAGCCATAATATTGGCAAAGCTCTAAGCATTAGAATCGCGGACCTGACGAACCAGGGGCTTAATGGTCAGAAAATAGGATGCAACCCTACCCTATTCTCTACCAAAAAATTGTTTAAAAATAGACCGAGTCATGTCTTTTGATCAGTCCAAGGAATCCTAACATATTTCGATCTTCCTGATCTCCTGAATGCAATTCTACTCACTCAGGAGAGTCTGACCATACCCACTACTGGAACAACCCTACTGGTCATCGCTTCCCAAATCCTCAAGGTCAAAGTAGTGGGTGATATTATTTATCAAATATGTGAGAATGTCCACAATTTATGATATGCAATAATAACTGATTAACATGCTAAATGAACATATAATACATCAACAATCAATTAACTATAAGTTCAATATGATAGCCACCTTATACACAAAATTACCTTTTCAAAGTAATCGCTTCTTCTACACATAACTCTTTAAATATAGGAAAAATATCATTTCTTCCTTTAAATCCTTTATGAATACTTAACAAAATCATACCTTTTGTTTAAGTAAAGATTTTCTTAATATAGAGTTGAAGTCCTTCCCATGTTATAAAATATAGTTGTCCTTATTTTTTCAAAACAAGAGCCATCATGCCTTGTCAAATCTTAATCTTTTATGGGTTAAAAATAATGGCCATCGTGCCTGATTAAATATGCAAGTCATTGCATGCTAAAAATATGGGCTATCATGCCATATCAAATTAAACTTTTCATGGGTTAATAAAATAGAGCCATTGTGCCGTATTAAAACTTAGCTTTCATTACTCAAAATATAGTCATCGTGACTATAAAACATAATCATAGTGTCTTTGAAAACCATAGCCTTCGTGCCCTTATAAAATAATGCCATCATGTCATATCATTGCTATTATAATTTATTAAAATCATAGCTTTCATTTAAGAAAACATAGTTTTTATGACTAAATAAAAATATAGTCTTCATGACCATTTTATAAACCAAAGCCTTCATGACTAAACATGATAGGTAGTGTTATACCTATATTTTCTAAGCATTGTCAAAGGAAAAATGATATAAATACCGAGGCAAAACAACTGCTCCCACGATAAAAGTTGGAATAAGGAAAAGAAATAAAAATGAAATCCAGATGGCATTGCACTAAAATAATACGAAGCTGCAGTAAAATATAGGGACTACACCCACTCATTCAGCATAACATCGGCACTATAATCTGAAATGGCTACAAGATATTGGAACCAATCTACAGCCTTCATACTTGCTTCAGTAGGTAGAACTATGACATAGTTTCTAAATAACAACGAGATAAAGAAAGTGTACTATGCCCAAAAAGCCACACTAACAATATAGGACTGTAACACATCCCCTTAAGCGACTATATGCGAACAGGGATGTGCCGCAATCTTAAACTAACGTCTAAAAGTGCCAAGTCTACACCGAAACTTTGTATCAAAAGGACTATAAGGATGCATCATCATTTGATGTTGATGTGATAGAACAACACCGCAATCCTATATCAATATCAAATTATTGAAGAATGCGCTGTCATATTGATGTGACCGAATAACACCGCAATCCTAAAAACATCGACCGCAAGCATAAAGACTCAAGGGATAAGGCGATGGAAAATGATTGCTCCGCAACCAAGAACCAAACCTCATTCCTCAATGGCAAACCAAGAGATCCCAACTTCATCATCAAAATCAGTAAATCTGGCTCAAAGACAAAGTTGATGGCGCAGTAACCCCAATGTTGAGAGTAGTTCAAAACATATTCACTCAAGGCAATCATCCTCCGAAAAGAAACTCAATCTCTTCCATTAAGCCATGCAATTCATTTCCAATTGTCCCAGCGTTGTGCTAATATCGTAAATTAGACAGTGTAGTACAGCTTCAAAAGTGTTGGTACGGCATAAAGGCTATACAACATCACTACCCCTGGAATAACAAAGGCACAACTTCTGACAAAGTAAAGCGAGGTCATAAAGTGCTGGCGATTATATAGCTCTCCCTGAAAAGAAGAGTAGTTTCTTATTGCAGTTTCATTTACACACATGTGTAGTCCATAGGCAAGTCGCTTTGCAGAATCAGAAATGCACAATCTATTCAAATTTGGGTTTCCCTTCTCAATTCTAAGCATTCTAGCTTCAATTTCAAGTTTCCTACCTAAGTCCAACATCTAACCGCTCAAATCATAGTTTTCCATCGTAATCCACATTAGCAATCTGTGCATATCAAACAACCAAGATGAATGCTTGACACATAGCCTAATCCAATGGAAAAAATCAAAAGAGCATGAGAGTAGTGTTGTTGGCAATCCACATGAATCTCTGTGTATTATAAATGAATATGGTACTATAGAAAAATAAGGGAAAATTTTTTAATTTACTTTTTCTAGACACACAAATTGAAATTTGTACTCTCTGCCATTTTTTTATACAAAGAGACTAAGAGAGAAGAATAGAAATTTTACCTATGGATGTAGGGTTCATTAAATTTGAACCACGCAAATTCTATATCTCCTTTTTATTTGTAATACTTTACCGTTTAAATTTGCTAGTGCACAAATCAAGATAGATTCCCTTTAATGAACTAATATTCTGAACTTCATAATTGTGTAAGATTTAACAAAACATAATTACTCCTATTAAAGGAAATTTTAATATTACTTAAATTTGTTGATTCATAATCATGAATGCATCCAACATGTGATTACTACATAAAAAATTCTTGGGTGTTTCAGAGATGAAAAATCTAATTAACATTTTTAGCGCTAGGAGGGCCAATTTCACTCTCCAGCAAATTTTACCTATATTTTCGTCAAATACCATTACAATACATGAATCTATTAGATTCCATCACTCCCCCTACACAAGAAAAATTTCACCTAGACCTCGAAAATTTCGAAAAGGCCACTCATAACCCCTATAACCCAGGCTTCACCTGAGGCGAAAGCTTCTGTAGTGCCATCCTCAGACCATGTCATGGCCGCACTTCAGGCCTTCACTAATGAAATTAATTAATGCATGGATGGATTAGAGAGATCCATGGCCCAATATACAGCTTTTAGGCCAGTCTCCCTCCAACTATCCACATCTCACCGCCATCACTCATCTGGCTATGCAGTATGTGTAACGACACTCTTAAAAATGAGAACGGTGAAGCTGGCCCAAAAACCGATGCCAAACTCAAAGGTAAATTCCAGATCAACCCTCAAATCAAATCAAAACCTGCTAATATTAACCAGCTATTGCTAAAGATACAAGCAAGAACTATCCAAGATGATGATGAGTTTACTTCACCCTACAGAGACGGATCATCTCAAATAAATCCTAGAGAAGATGAGATCCATTAGTTGAAAGCTCGTGTAGAGCAGTTGACAAAGTTTTGCCAGTAGAACGATGGAGAAAAAGTAAGGGAAGACGGTTCCTCCCCATTCAATCAGACCATATAGAAGCGGATTTTTCTGACAACTTCAAAGCCCTGTTGATTGATAAATTCGATAGGACCAAAAACCCAAACGACTACATATGTACCTTTGAGTACTATATCGACATTTTAAAAGTGGAAAGGATAGCTCAGTGCAAGCTTTTCTCGGTTTATCTAGCTGGTACAACGTCTAGCTGGTTTAGGAGGTAGGGACCAGCGGAGGTCCATTCTTGGCGGCAATTGTCCATAGATTTCTTGAGACAATTCAACCCGGGAAGAGAGGCCTCCCCAGCTGTACACACCATGTCCTACGTATAGGGAGAAAATGAAAGCATGCACAAATTTATAAAATGCTTCAAATCCGAGGCACTCTAGATTGGGGTAACTAGTGAAGAAGCAGTATTAATGGCTGCACATGCCAAAATTAGAAGAGATACTATCACGTGGGACAAAAACAGCAGAAAGTCTTGTCATAGCGTAAAGGCCTTCTATGAAAGGACCAGTGGCTATATCAGAATGGAAGGGGCTAGATTAGTAGCAAAGTCTCAAAAAACTTATGTCTCTCATTATGAGAAAAAAGAGGGGGCAAAAAGGTACCATCCGCTTGCAAAGCGATAGAAGGAGATTAACTTCACAGTGAAGACTCCTTTTACTCATACTCCTAGGAAGATATACGAAATGAACAGGGCCGAGCTTGCTTATAATGTACTAAAAAAGGGGAAAAGGCGGAGCATACTGTTGATTTTACTGGGCTAATGACTATCACTCAAACAACTGCAGGAACCTGAAAAAAGAGATTTAAAGACTATCAGAAGGGATACTTAAGCAGATTCTGGAAGGAGAATAATGGAGAAAAGACCGAGAAACTCACTTTGGATCCAAATGAAAATATAGCGGAAAATCCATCCAATCTCATAGCCTCAATACATGGAGGAATGCACTTTGCAGGGAAGAGCAAGAAGGCACAAGAGTGGTATGTGTAGAAAAAAAAGTAGAGCAAAGAAATATGTTTAATGTAAGATAGAAACCTATGTAGGAGATAGTCTTCACTGCAGCTGATGTCATAGGGATTGTCTTCCCATATCAGGATCCACTTGTCATTATGGTGTAGATCTCAAACTACATCATGAAGACGGTGTTCATGGATTTTGAGAGTTCAGTTAATGTCATATTCAAATCTTCGTTTGACCAGATAAAGTTCCCAAATGAAGTATTGAAGCCAAGCCTCGAATCAATCTACGGCTTCAACAATATTACAACTGTTCCCATTGAGCCAGCACGCCTACTTGTCACTGTTGGAACTGCACCCGTTCACAAATCCTTCTATGTGAGTTTCCTAGTCATCGATCAACCAACTCCATATAATATGTTTTTGGGAAGACCTGCACTGATTGACTTGGGGGTAGTTATTTCTCAAAAGGACCTGCTTATGAAGTTCCACACCTCTGTTGGGATAAGAACTATTAGAGGAGAATAATTATTAGCAAGAGAATTATAAAATGTAGACCTTAATTCTAGCAATACAATTCTTCAAAACTATTCTATTGTCTCCTTTAATAATTGCGACAATGATAACGAAAAAGAAATCAAGCCAGTTTTAAGTACTTCATCAATACAAAATACCAAGACTAATACTGAAAAAGGTCATTTTGCGACCACATCATCAGTAAGGAAAGAAAAGAGAAAGTATATGTACATGATTGGCATCAATGAGTATAACTCAGTGTATGCGCGGTACTTTTCTAAAGAAACTCAGAAACAAGCACTCTCCGCCACCTCCTAACCCAAAGAGGAAGAAGAAAGTGAAATAGACCCAAAATTAGGGGAAATAAGGAGAGATTAAAGCCAGTAGATGATCTTAGAGATGTACAAATAGATCCAAAAGACCCCACAAAGGTTCTCAAGATAGGGAGAAATCTCAGCATGAAAACCATAATCGAATAGACTTCCTAAAGAGATCAGTAGATGTATTTGTTTGGGCACATTCAGACATAGAGGGATAGATCTAGCTATCATCTTACATGCAGTCAACATTGATCCCAATGCTCATCCAGTCAGGCAAAAGCATAGGACCTTAGATCATGAAAGGTATAATGCTCTGCATGAAAAAGTCAAGAAGTTAAAAGCAAATTGATTCATCAAAGAAGTATACTATCTAAAGTGGATCGCCAACCCAGTTCTTGTGAAGAAGCCCAATGGAAAATGGATACCCTATATAGACTATACCAACCTCAACAAGGCCTGCCTAAGGACAAATTTCCCTTACCTAGAATTGACTAATTGGTGGATGCAACAAGCGAACATCAATTGCTCTCGTTCATGGACACATACTTAGGATATAATTAGATAGCCATGTTCGAGCAAGATTAGGAGCACACCGGTTTCGTAACAAATAAAGTATTGTACTACTACAAAGTGATGTCGTTCGGACTCAAAAATGCTGGAGCAACCTACCAAAGGTTAGTTAACATGATGTTCGCAAATCATATTGGGAAAAAATTAAAGTATATATGAAGGACATGCTAGTCAATTCGAAAGCAACATCAAGTCATGTACAAGATCTGGAGGAAACATTTGCAGTCCTAAGATGGTATAATATAAAGTCGAAACCATTGAAGTGCACTATGGCTATTCAGTTAGGGAAGTTACTAGGATGCATAGTAAGTGCATGCGACATCGAAGCAAATCCAAAGTAGGTTGAAGCTATAAAGAAAATGGGAGTCTCAACAAAACAAAATGATCTCATGAGCCTAAACGGCAGGGTAGCTGCTCTAACCAGGATCATCTCTATAGTTGCTCTAACTAGGATCGTCTCTAAAACATCTGACAAGTGCATACCATTCTTCGACCAAGTAAAGAAGGGAGGTAATTTCGAGTGGATGAGGAATGCAAAATCGTATTCTCGAATCCGAAGGACCATCTAATTAGTACCTGTATCCTATCAAAATCTGTGATAGGTTAGGACTTATATGTATATTTAGCTGTAATGATAAAGCTGTAAGTGCTGCAGTGGTTTAAGAAGATAAGGGGACCCATAGGCCTATCTACTTCATAAGAAAACGACTATCAGGAGCACAACTCAATTATTTGGTCATTGAAAAGCTAGCTTACAACTTACTTCTCACGTCAAGGAAACTGCAACCCTACTTTCAAGCATATCCCATCAAAGTCCCCATAGCTAAGGCAAATAATATAGAAACCAAAAACATCGGGTCGCTCACTAAAATGGATAATGAAGCTCATTCAATATGATATCTCTTATTGTCCAAGGATGGAAATCAAAGGTCAAGCACTAGCAAACTTCATCATAGAATGCACACTACCTACTGAGCCCCAACCCGAGGAAGAAGTGCGTGCCACATAGCCCTGGCAATTGTTTGTGGATGGAGCATCAAATAAGAAAGGGGCATGGATTGATATGTGTTGATTACTCTAGACGAGCAGAAACTATATGGAGCAGAGCAGCTCCAGTTTACAGCTTTCAATAATGTGGCAGAATATTTGGTCCTCTTACCAAGCTTAAGGATGGCTAAGGTAATGAAGGTAACCCATATTAAAATTCACAGTGATTCCTAATTAGCTGCGAACCAAGTGCAGGGTAATTACTATACGAAAGAATCAACTCTAGCTAAATATATGGAACTTTCTAAGAAATTATTAGAGAAGTTTGAATAGTTTGATATAGAACAAATTCCATGTGAATACAACTCCTCTACTGATTCGTTATCCAAGCCCACTATCACAAAAGTAGCAAATGAAATGAAAGCTATTCCAATAGGGCATCAAGCTAAACCAAGCATCATCGAAGCTAACTAGATACGTGTCCTAACTAGTGCCCAACGGGGAACGATCCGAGATGCTCAGGACTAGGGGAAAAGAAAAATCAAGGGAAGTCTCCAACTAAGCCGATGCCCCAACAAACAGAGGAAAAATAATGGATGAACCCAATTAAACAATCCCTAATAAATGGAATTTTACCCCTAAATAGACACGAAGCCCAAAAAATAAGTATTAGGTCCCGTATTACCCTTTCTTTAATGGCATATTATACAAGAGAGGATAATGTAATCCTTATCTTAGATATGTTTCCAAAGAAGAGGAAATATGGTTCATGAGCGAAGTACATGAAGGGCAGTGCAGGGATCACTCGGAGGGGCCAGTTTAAGAAAAAAAAGGTACTGAGGCATGGTTACTACTGGCCCACTATACTTTAGGATGCAAAATACTATGTGAGAACATGTGATATATGCTAAAGGTTTGCAAGTATCCCTAGGCAGTCTTCCTATGAGCTCATCCCATTAGCCAGCCCATGGCCATTCGACGTATGGGGCATAGATGTGATAGGGCCACTTCCCATGTCAAAGGGAGGGGCAAAGTATGCTATAGTTGCAATAGACTTCACCAAATAGGCAGAAGCAGAACCCCTAGCTACGATCAATGCAAAGAAGATAGTCACGTTTGTGGTAAGAAACATCATCACTAGGTTTGGGATCCCCCATAAAATAATTTCAAATAATATAACCCAATTTGAATGCAAGGAGTTCGCAGAGCTCTTCGAAAGGAATATGATAATAAAAGGCTTTTCCTTAGTCGCACACCCATAGGTAAATAGGTAGGTCGAAGCAGCAAATAAAACTAGCAAGAAGTTGCTTAAGAAAAGACTGCAAAAGCCAAAAGGGAAGTGGGCAGAGGAGTTATCTTTAGTACTATGGGCCTATAGGACCTCATCTAGATCCCCAACCGACCTTACGCCCTTCTCCTTGAGCTGCGGCTATGAAGCCATGCTCCCCGTCGAAGTAAAGGTCTCATGACATAGATAATATCATATATGGCAGAATAGTACAAAGAATTAAAATAAGTTACTCTCGATCTTATGCAAGAAAGAAGAGACGAGGCATCAATTATATCCACCGCATACCGACAAAGGATGGAAAATAACTATAATGTTAGGCTCAAGGTGAGAAACTTCCACAAGGGAGACCTAGTACTGCAAAGAGTAATGGACAGCCCCAAAGACCCATCGGATGGGGTTCTAGGCCAAAATTAGGAAGGTCCCCTGGTTATTGTTGAAGTCTTAGCCAATCAGGCATACAGACTGTCAAAACCTGATGGAAACCTAGTTTCGAGAACATGGAATTTGGAGCACCTTATGCCTTATTTTGTATAATATGCATTATCTATATAGCATTGTAATTATTACGAGAAATAGTAATATAATGAACTGGATTTAGGGATATTAGACGACCCGAACCAATATAAAAATATCTCTGTGTTAATTTCACTAAGATAGTAAATAACATTGAGTTGTAATATACACAACTCGACATTTCAGCCAAATAAGTTATACTGGACATAAGAATATTAGACGACCTGAACCAGTACAGAAATCCATGCACATGAACTAAAAAGGTTGTAAATACACGACCTGACTTCATAGTCAAAATATAGCATGCCCCCAAATACCGAGTCAGGCCATGCCAAGCACACGAACATAAAACTGCCCTCGAATAGTGGGGGCAGACCATTCCTAGTGCATGGAAAAACTAAAAAATAAAATAGCAAAGATCAAGTTAGGAGGCATGAACTGCGTAAAGAATCAAATCCAAAAATGGTAAGAAAAGACAATACATGGAATATAATACAACCTACAAATCAGGTACAATTCCAGAAACTACTCACAACTGGCTAGGTAAACACAAAAGACTAATTTCTACTTATATTTACCGAGTCTTACTTATATTTACCGAGACCCATACACATTCACATACTTCCCATATTTATATACACAAGTAAAGATAAAGTTATTATCACACGAAATTACATCAAAAGTTAAGTTTGAAACTTCGGCTCTTTAGTAAAACAAACTATGTTATGACTCTAACTCACCCTTATGAGAATCATCAATTATAATTCTCTCGCAAAATGAGATTTGCGGTCACTTAATGGAGAACGTTGACTAGAACCTCTCGTTGCCCGAGAAGCCGAAACGAGCCTTTTTTGTAGTAATTCTTAACTCATAGAATTTGGCTTTGTAATAACTCTATAAATCTTATTCCAATTTCTTCCAATAGGAAACGACATTAGGATCAGCAACCAGTGAAGGCGAAAGAACAATATTAGGCCTCGACACAACATCGGGTGCCAAAGATGCATTAAGATCGTCTCTGCGCTGGTTTTCCTAGACACTTGAAGAGACAACTCTCAACCTTTTGATTTTATCTTCATATAAAGTCTTATATACACCCTCAGCATCTTTCAATAATCCCTCCAGTTCAGTTATTCGAGTCAGAGCAGACTTGAGCTTCTCTTCCAAGTCAGCTATCTCCGGACTTTGAATAACAGTGTAGGTTGAAAGTCAAGCGAGTCCAAACAAACAAAATTAAAAGAAAGAGCAATAAAACAAAAAAAACTTACTAGGAACTTACACTCTTTTATAAAGAAATCTGATTTATACAATACCCTTATGAGTATTTGAACAAACAAAAGATGGTCCCACAACACAAATTCACAAAACTATTCTAAGGTATAAAGTTTTAGAAGATTGCAAAACCCCTCATCTAAGGCATTCTAGCCAAAGGTGTATCTATTCTAATGCAGAATTACTTCCTTGGATCGTAATTAGCACCCACCCAGTGGTCCATTGGATCGTCCGTAGTCATCTCAAAACCTTCTTTATTGTAATGAAAGCTCAGGTCAAGCATAGGGTAGAAATAACTAAAGACGTCGATGGTTCGCTGTAAGGTTATCTGCCCCATATTATCTTTAACCTTCTCCCTTCTAAGTTTCTCTACAAGGTCAACAATCCTATCCTACCCAGGCATGTTGATGGGTGCTGCTATGACACTGGGGGAAGCCTGAGCATTTCACAGTAAATCTTCAAGCTCATAGATCTTGAGCATGCCATCCTTTCTTTTTTCCTCTAAGGTATCGATTATTTCAACCATAGTCTTCTTTATGCTTCTAGGAAAGCCACCAAAGTATGTAAGAGCATCCGCTACCCACCCCTTCCTCTGTGAGAGAGGAAGCACCTTTGACCCTTGTCGCTCCACTTGCTGCTTATAGTGAGCTTCCATCTCTTTAAGTTTACCTTGGAAGTGTACTTTTACTTTTTTCTTTCATTCATCCACCAATGAGGGGTCCATATCTATAGAGGGAGCATGGGCCGCTTCTATACTAAGCTCTTCTACTCCCTCTACTCCTTCGACACCCTCCTTCTCTTCAATTTGATGGGAAGCTTGAAGAGACATATCCTCTATCTTAGCTTCTTTATCTCCGCCTCGTAGATAATCCCATAGAGTGCCTCGCTATCTTTCAATGATTGTTGTAGTTCATTCACCTTTAAATTAGTAGCTTCAAGCTCAATGCGGAATTTGACATTATGTTGGTATTGGTGTTTTAGCATAATCCTTAGATTCTTTAAGCTCAAGGGCTTTTTTCAAATCTTTTTAAGCCTTTCGTTGGTAAGTGTTAGATGGATATTCTTATCTTCCAAGGCCGTAGTAGGATTCGTGGCTGCAACCTCAAACTTGGGCGCACTTGTGTCACCCAAGCCATAATTGATAAGGGTCGAGTGGCCGAGGGTTCATAGGATTCAAAGGCTCTAGTCAAGTCGGATGGAGGCCCACGGGGACTGACCTAGATGGTGGTAATTGAAATTTGATTAAAAGGAAATCAAAATACACAAAGTTAAGACTAAATAAAAACATATCACAAAAAGAGCATTTTTATGTGGTAATCCAACAAATTTGCATACAAGGAGTGATAATAATATACAACGCTCAGTCTCTATTTAAATTCCTAAGCCTAAGCCTAAACCACTCCAAGTAAGAACTATAAGGTGGGAAAGAGCCGCTCTCTAAAGTAGACCGGCACCGACGTAGTACAAAATCACTAAGGACTTCCTTTTCTTTAACTATTTAGTCAGTCTTGGAGAGCCCCTTAGGTTTCAACTCTAAGTTGTGTGAATGACTATCTAACTCCTTTTCAAGCCTACGAATCGCTACCACACTAAGACCAAGACGATCTAGGGTTTGGGTTTGGAGTTTGTCCATGCTTTCCATTAGAAGTTCAGTAAATATAACTTTTTAAAAGATTATAAAAAACAAAGGAACGAAGATGACATGGTCATTCATAGTGCGAAAATAAAACTGAACAAAAATTAAAGAAATTAGGCACGACAAAATTAATCAACAAATTCGTTTTTATTACACGTTAAGGAGTTTAAGTAGAAAATCATTTACAGACAGTTAGGTAATTACATGAACTTGAGAAGTTGAGGTGACCTCAGCTTCCTTAGACTCTGCATCCTAATTTGGCTGCAAAGAAGCACCATGGAAAGCAGAAGGGGAGGCATTCTCCGCAGCTAGCTTCTTAGCCCACTCGCCCCTTAGTAGGTAAAAGCATCCTTGATCTTTTTGGGGTCTCTTGGGAAGTTAAGGTCGACCTTAGTGGTAGTATCATTCAAGCGATCAACAAAAAATTGATACTTATTTGTGGCGTACAACTAGTAAAGCACTTTGTAAGTGATCCGGGAAAGGTTGTCTTTAGATTCCTCAAATGCCTTCTCCTTCTCCCTCAATTCATGACCCTTCAACACAAAGGCCCCTTTCGCAGCCTTCGCTGCCTCCTCTGCCTTTTCAACTTTGACTCGCTTGGTTTTGAGATCTTCCTTAATTTTAATTTTCCCATAAGTAACTGTAGCAAGGTCTACCTAGAGCTTGGCAGTACGAGCAATGGCTATAACCTAATTGTCTTTACCCCTCTTCTGAACTTCAATTGCTAAGGCCCAAGTCTATTATAAAGCAAGAAAATCAGATGGGAAGTACTTAAGTATACCACCATTAGATAAAAAAGGAAAAGAGAATATTATGTAAGTCCAAGATCTTTCAATTTTAACAGTAAGCTCCAAGAAGGGGAGCACAAGAAGTGAAATGGCAAGAGGATAAGATTGGGAAGCAAAAGCAATATTGGATAGGTTGTCTAGAGTGACCCATCCCAACTTCTCAGCGAGATTGATAACAACATCCTCGGGCAAGGGCAAGTAGTGAATGTGGGAGTCTTGAAGGGATTAAAGAGGTTGGACAAGAAGCGCCTCTGAAGAAGAAATGTGGGGAGGTACAACAAGCTTCTTAAGAGGTTGGTCTGAGGCCTCATCCTCATCGAACTTCCTCTTTCCCTTCTTCTTCTTCCCCACCACCAATTTATTGGGGTCGAAAAACACATCGGCAAGATAACCAGCCATTTAACTTGTACATGAAAAATATTCTAAGACCAGTAAACGTTCGTACAAAGGTTAGGGACATAAAGTAAAAGTTATCCATTTTAGTGAATTATACCCCTAGGTTCATTCAAAATTGAGGGAAACTTAAAAATGGAATGATAGAAGTTGTGGTTCAGGTGCAGAAAGTTATACTTTTGTAGTAGTAAATTAGTAAAAAGATAATTTCATTTTTCTCCCATCTTCGTATAAACTTAAGATGTGGACCCTACGAGACATATATAAACTAACGGCCTGATCAGGAAAAAGTCCGATTAGAGTGTGGTTGGAAGTAAGAAGGCAGGTTTTTTATATTCTAAATAAAGAAGTATCGATTCATTTTTGGGTCTTACGAGGAACGGAAGTAAGAACTGATTTCTTCACTTGGGCAAAGCAAAACCCAACATCACCTCTGAAAGGACTTTTTTGGAAATCAAATAAAAATTCGAGCTCTTCACATAAGGGAGATGTATCATTCTCAGCATAAAGAATAAACATGGAAAATACAATGGAATAAGAAAGGGGGAAAGTTGGATGGGAACGATACCAATAGAAACTACCAATAACAACTAGCCATTCATAGAAAATTGGATTGGGAGGAAGATAAAGTCCACACCGAATATGCTCAAAAGTAATGGAAACAAAACCATCGAAAGAAGTGTGGTTGCGTTCATAAGATCAGGTACTCTACCCAAATAACCCTCGAAGCCGAAATGGTTTAGAATTTTTTTGATTCCCCTTAGTCAAGTCACCTTATATAGCAAAGATAAAGGAGAGGAGGAAGTAGATGCCATATCGATATTACTGGATAGATTATCTACTTTTGTTAAAATACAAGAAAAATGAAACTATGAAAGGAAGAAGGTCCTTACTTTAGCTCGAAAGAGTACGATTCTTGAATAAAACAAGATTAGCAATTAGGATTTTTTTTTCTCTTTAAAAAACATGTAAAAGAATGGAGAAGAAGATGAGGAGAATATGTAACAACCCTGGTTTTGGTGATTACTTGTGAAATTAAATTATAACGGTGATTATAATTTAATAATGGAGGAATAAAATAAATTGGAGATAAAATTTGTTAAAATTGTTTATTTTAAATAAACAATGGATTTTGGTAAAATAAAATAGAATTAAGATGGTTTGGTTGGTAATAAATTGAGATTAAATGAAATATGATGTTTTGGTGGTAAATTAATTAAATAAATGAAGTAAAAGAATTTAATTCAATATCGTTTGTTGTAAATAAATAAATAATTTTAAAAATAAAGTTTTAAAAACTTTATTATGTTAGTTTGGGGTAAAAATGAGCATTATATGGTTTTAATTTGATAAAATGCAATAATTTTGGAAATTATTGCCAAACGGTGATTTTTGTTAATTTTAATGACGTGTTAAAAATTAAGTATGGATAATATTGTAAACAAAATGTGGAATATTGGTTAAAAATAATATTTGGATGTAAAAATAACATTAATAAGGTTTGTTATATTTAATTGGACAAGAAATTTTTTTTTGTGGAAATTTTGATGTTAAAAAAATTTGTTTTATGTAATTAATAGTGTAAATTGAAGTATTTAAATAAAAATAAGAATTTAATGATGGAAAATAGGTTTTAATGGCTAAAACTTATTTTTGTATGTTGTAAAACAATTTTGTAAACATGAAACATGAAGTTATGATAATTATTTGGTTAAATAATGTGAATATGTGTAAAATGGTGAAATAAAATGTTAACATAAATTAACTTAGTTAAATTTTAACTAAGTATTATCTTTTAGGCTATTAGGTAATGGGTTCAAGCCCAAACTCATTCTCTAGAATGGTCAGAAGAGGATGGTGTACGTTCATTTCTTCTTTTCGTTTCTGGCTACCTCTGTAAAACACCAAGAAAAAGAAAAAATGGCAACCTCCTTTTAATTATTCAAATCTTGCTCCAAATTATACAAAATCAAAGGGAAATTTTTTTGAATTCAAGAGATTAACACAATTAATCCATTCAAACCATAAGATTATTTCATCAAATTCTTAGTTTGAGAAGCTTTTGGTTTATTGTAACTTTCTTTTTGTGTTGCATGTTTGTTTCTTCTTTAGCTACAGGTATTTGAAGCTTTTCCAAGGCCAAAAGACAACAGCTTGCTAATTTAAATTGCTAAAATCATATCAAGGTGGGAAGTAACTCACACTTCTAGCAAAACAAGCTGCCTATAAAAGTCTTGTATCAGTTTACGTTGTTTTTTTGATTTATTGAAAACAGTAGATTGAAATTTGTAGTTTACAGTGAAATTCTTGTCTGGGTTCAACTTTCTTAACCCATATCTCTTTGGTTTCATAACGGAATTTAGTGGAATCTTTTTTGGATCATAGACCATGTTTAGTTGTATGTGCATGTCAAATTTCATAGCTTGATTCAATCTGGAAATGTCTAAAATCAGTGCTCAAAGTTGGAATGGGAACATGCAGAAATGCCTGTAGCATTCACAACTTCCAGGTCGACCTAGGAACTCTCCAAGTCGACAAAGACACTCTGGAGGTCGACCCAGACACTCCATTGGTCGACCCATGCCTTCTTAAGGTCGACCTAGGCTATATAAAGGTCAACCCTTGCCTTTTGAACTTGTTCATGTTGTTTGTTTTGTGTTCCTGTGCACTATTTTGCTTATTCTGCTTATTCTAGTGAATTCTTGTGACCAATTCTTGTGATATTTTGAAGTGTTTTGAAGGTCTTAAACTTATCAATAGGTAATACAGCATTATTGTTGATCCATACTTCGGATTGACATGTTTTGAGTAGATTTCATATGCCGATTTTATGGCGTTTTCGGTGATTTTTGTTGTTTTCGACACGGGTTTTCTAAATCGATTTTGAAATGATTTTTATAATAAAATAGCTTGTGAAATAAATATTTTGCAACATTTATAATTATTTTTGAAGCTTTTAAAAATATATGTATTTATTCTCTATAATAAAGAGAATTGCAAAGCCATGATTTCCAAACGATTTCAAAAATTGTTTTAAAAACTAGTTTTCTCGGAGCAAAGTATTTTCTATATAAAATACACATTTTTGCACTCTTCGAGCGAATAAGGAAGAGATTTAAATGATTTAGTAAAACATGTGGTATGAGACACATGCGTTTACTTTTTCGGTTAATTCCAGACTTGTTCGATTGAGGTTATACACGAGAGTGAAATTAACCACCTTATAGTAAACGGTTAAGTGAGAACATGTGATATGGGACACACTGTTGTCACTGATTTGGTTACTATCTGGAAGTTGGTGACACTTTGTATTGGACCTTCAGGTTGTTATTGCCAGTTCTTGGACTGTTGGGTCCTATATACGTATATAGCTGTTGGGCTAATCGCGGACTGTTGGGTCCTATTTGAGATTGTTGGGTTTCCTACAAATAGTACTTGGCGGGCTGTTGGGCCACTAATTGGACTGTTGGGTCCTTTCTACATATATAGCTGTTGGGCTAATTTTTGGACTGTTGGGTCCTATTCTTTACATTGTTGCTTTTCTAGATTCCTTTCCGTTGATTTTTAGAATTTAGATGATTTATGAATGTTTTCACCATGGTTTCCGATGTTGGTTTAATTATATAGCCTGAGCACTATCATGTTGTTTATTTATGGTGATTTCATTCCTATTGATTTGAACTCTTAACCGAGTTCTACATATTGTGATTTGTGGTTGCATTCCTTTGGCATGTTTTTGAGATTAGTGATTTCTTATTTAGGAGTTATGGTGTTGATGGAAGCAATTATATTGGCTGTTGTAGATGCCGATGATATGAGGCAATTAGTTTTGATTAATTGATGTTGTTGTTGATCATGCCTCATTTGAGAAACTTCCATATGATGTATTTTAGTGATATTATCTCATATGAAGCAGTTGATACATATTTGATGTTGCTTCTTCTCTTTCGAGAAGAAATATTATCATTTATCCCTATACTTCATCTATCTTGGGCTAATCAGTTTATTTAAGCTAGACTGACCCGTGTATTTTATATACTCGGGTCAGATCGAGTTATTTCAGGTTAGTCACCTGCTATAGATTACCGCTATGCTGCTTCCGCTATGGATTTTCTTGCTTTCTTTTAGGATGCTAGTCATCTTTTATGTAGCCTTGTAGTTATTTTGCGTACTCTGATATGTACATATTCTCTTCACTCGTTGTATATATTGTGGTCTATGTACCACCACTGGTGCATCACTATGTTGTGTACTATGATGTATCTGTATATATATGTATATACATATGTGTAACTGCTATTCTGTGATCTGTTGTATTTGTTGTTGTTATATTTTGTTCTGATAGATCCGTTAGTCACCATAGTATTTTGTTAAATATTTATTGAGTATGTCGATCCACTTGAGAGAGTTAAAAGAAAAAAATTTAATTAGAGCACTTAATCTACCTATTCAATATTTGTTAAGACAAGACTTACGGATGGTCGCTCCTAACCAGCCCTATTATCTACATTAACAGACGGTATTACTCCATAATGCTCTTTGTTAATGTGGGTCTCGGGGTGGGGTGTCGTAGCTTGGTATCAGAGCTGAGTTCAGGACAAAATATGATAAACACAGAACATAACATATATTACAGTACATCAGAGTATAGTATAAGTGCTACATATTCCCTAATCATCGTGTCCTTAATCTTTCTGTGTCCTTGGGGGTAGATATAGGTTGGGAATACGTCTATGAATGCATTTAATTCCGTACTATTCCATAATTGGAATAATGATATCTTATCCTGTGCATAATCTTTATCTTATCTTATACTATTTTCTCGAAGGTTCTATATTATTTCATGATCGTTCTATTCGAGTTCTCTTCGATACGAGTGCTTCACACTCATTCCTATCGAAAGGAGCTTGTTGATGTTATACTGTTGGATGTTTCTTTCCTTGTTACTTCTATGAGGATTGCGAATCTTATTGGGGATCTGCAACCCTTAGCATGCTTTGTAGTGATGTTGAGATTATTCTTTAAGGTTTTTTTTCTTTCTGTGCGAATCTGCACGTTAATCACTATCTTGGATTTGATATAATTTTTGGGATGGATTGGCTTGCATGTTATCAAGCCCGAATCCTATGTTCTGAAAGGATCCTATATCTTAGGCATCCTGATTCGGCTGATCAGTTGTCTCTTGTTCTTCGGAATGTTTATGGTGATTCTAAAACATCTTTATTTGCTCTTGAGTCTCGAAATGATGATGATGTATCTCGAATTCCAGTCGTTTGTGATTTTTCTGATGTATTTGAGCTTGTTTCGGGTTTGCCGCCCAAGCGGGCAATTGAATTCCAAATTGACCTCATTCCTAGTGCTCAGCCTGTTAGTCATCCTCCCACAAGGATGTCCACTAAGGAAAATGAGGAACTCAAAAAAGGCAATTGTTGGAGCTTGAAGCCAAGCAATTTGTTCAGTCCAGTTCTTCACCGTGGGGTGCCGCGGTTGTCTTTGTTAAGAAATCTGATGGTACTCTTAGGCTTTGCATCGATTATTGCAAGCTTAACGAGTTAACCATTAAGAATAAGTACCCATTGCCTAGGATCGATGACATGTTCAATCAGTTGAGTGGTGCTAAGGTCTTTTCTCAGCTTGACCTTCCCACCGGTTTTCATTAGCTACGAGTTGCAAAGAACAGCATTCCTCTCACCGCATTCCGCACTCGTTATGGTTCTTATGAGTGGCTCGTTATGCCGTTTGGGTTGACGAATGCCCCAGCTTATTTCGTCCATTTTATGAATCGAGTATTCCGGGAATATCTCGATAAGTTCGTCCTTGAATTTGTTGATGATATTCTTATCTATTCTAAATTCGAAGCTGATCATGCTCATCATTTGAAGATTGTTTTAAATACTCTTCATTATCATCAACTTAAAGCCAAATTCTCCAAGTGCCACTTTGGGAGAATAAGGTGAAGTTCCTTGGCCATGTTGTATCTTCTGATGGCATTTCTGTTGATCCATCGAAGATAGAAGCCATTCAGAATTGGAAAAGCCCAGAGAACGTTTCTGGGATTCGTAGTTTCCTTGGATTGGCGGGTTATTACCGTCAGTTCATCAAGGATTTTTCCGCATCATGTTTCTTCTCACTAGCCCTACTAGAAAAGGTGTTCGATTTATTTGGTCTGATAAGTGTGAAGCTTCTTTTCAGAAATTGAAAGAACTTCTCACTAATGCTCCTATCATTGTGGTTCCCAAAGGGAATCAAGATCATGTTGTCTACACCAATGCTAGTAGATGTGGTCTCGCTGCCATGCTTATGCAGAGAGATCGGGTAGTTTCCTATGCTTCTAGGGAAATGCATCCGAATGAAGTTCGCTATGCCACCCACGACTTAGAGTTAGCCACCACAGTCTTTTCCTTAAAGATTTGGCACCATTATATTTTAGGCGAGTGCTTCATTCTTTATACCGATCATAAATCGTTGAAATATCTGTTCACCCAGAAAGAGCTTAATATGAGGCAACAGCGTTGGCTTGTGTTCCTAGCCTCTTATGATTTTGATATCCAGTACACTCCTAGAAAGGGGAACCAAGTTGTAGATGCACTAAGTCGCAAGCACTCAGCTGTTATTTCTATGATGATAGCCGAGTGGGATACGTTGGATACCTTATCCCTTTGTGATATTCGTGATCGTGCTCCAGCTTCAGATTCTCCTATCTTGTTATTTAGGTTGGAAGCTCGTTCTAGCTTATTGGATCATATTGCCGATGCTCAACGGCAAGATCCAGATCTTGTGTGTCTTATTCAGCTTTGTAAGTCTGAATCCCATGATGATGAGTTGAGGGATTTTAGCTATGATATCCCGGAAATTTGAGAAATATCAATTTAATAATCTGTTAAATAATTAAGTTGATATTGATAATCTTTGACAATAAAATTTGAATTTAATTTAATAGTCTAATTAAATAAGTATTTAATTGGTGAATTTTATCTTTTAAAAGTTAATAAGATATTTTCTATTTGAATATATATATTTATTTGTATATATTATAAATAGAAAAGCTTTGGTAAATTGGAAATTTAGATTTAATTTAATATGAACTTTTCAAAGTTATTTAAATAAATAATCTTATAGCTTTAAAATACTTTAGGTAAATGTTTAAATTGTTTAAGATATATTTTAATTTAAGCTTAAATATAAATAAGATTAACAAAAAGGTTTGTTTTATTTCTTTTAAAATATTACTTGATAATATAATCTCTTATAAAAATTATTTAAATTATCAAATATGTTATTTTAAATAATAAGTATAATGTATTATTTTTATAAATATGAATGGATTTTAAAGAATATGGAATTGTTATTTTTAAATTGAATGAGCAATTGTATATGTATATATATAACTTAGTTTTAAATTGAATCTTAGGATTTAATTTGATTTCAATTTGAATTTAAAGTTGAAATTAAAAAGAATAGATATTTAAATTGTTTTGAATTTTAGAATATTAGTATAAACTTTTATTTATAAATATAATTAGTTTTGTTTCTTTAAAAAGTAATTTATATATAGATAAGTATTTAATAAATAAAGAAAAAGGCATTTTATTTACTTTTAAAATAAATAAAAATATAAAAAGACAAGTGTTAATATCTTAAGCCTTTGTTTTAACATGTGTAAATAAATGATGAACTCTAATGACAAGTGTCTTTATTTATTTTTCTTTTTCTTTTATTTTTATAAAATCATAAATTTACTTATATACACATATGCATTTCTTCACTTCATTTCTTCTATTTTCTTTTCAAAACCAAGAGAAACTCAAACAAATCCTCTAATCTAAAATCTGAAATCAGTAATCAAAATGCCTCAAACCAAAATTCAACAACCTATAACTCATCTTCCAAATCAAAGATCAACCTGTAACCAAATTTCAATACCAAAACAAAGCCCTGCAAACTCTCTTTTCAAATCTGCAATCAATTCAAGAAGCCTGTCTGCATTCATTTTCAACCTGGAAGCATGCATGTAGTTTAAATCAATTTAAAGCTTCAACAACTCAAGTTTAGAATCAGATTTAAAGAGGCATGCAAGTTTAAAGTTTCAAAGATAAGGCTCTGTTTCATTTTTATTTCAGGTGAGTAACAGTTTTTATTTAAACTAATTTAAGTAAATATAGTTGCTTGATTTTTCCTGTGATAATCATGTTTGGAGTGATGGAATTCTCTATAATGTGTATAGTTTTGAATGCATGTATGGTTTTGATATGTGCTTGCATGTTCTAGTCTGCCAGTTTTAAATCCTGATCAAAATCAATGATTTCATGTTCGAATCCTTATGAAGGCTTAAGATTTAAACAAAGTATGGGTAGGAACATAAATTATAGTTTGAAATTTTAATTAATATAAAATAAAAAACTGTTGTGTCTTTGTGAAGGAAAATATAACAGGACAAATATTTTGTAAGTGAAAAATTAAAAGTCCAGATTCATTAATCCAGGAGTATAAATTGATTTCTTATACTAAAACTTGATTTTTAAAACATAAATCATAATTTTTAGTTTAGAATTGAAGGTGCAGTTCTGGTTTTAGTTAAATATGAATTTTTGGTAACTCTGTCGATCTCAGAAAATTTGGGATGTTGAAATTTTCAATAATGATAGGGGAATGAACGGTGATGGTAGGAAAATTATCTGGAAGGTGTTTAATTCATGGAGGAGGTAGCAGTAGTAGATTTTTTGCTAGAACCCTAGTTTTTAACTTATCTTGATAATTTGATAACCACGTTTACTCTAGTCGATCGAGTGCATTAGGGTTTGGAGAGAGGGAAGTTTGGTCGATGACGATGACATGGACGGAGTTTCAGGATGTTTGGTGGTCGGGGTTTCGAAGACGAGGGGTTGTTGCCAGGTTTTGGAAGTTGTAGTCTGTGGTTTCAGATTTGGTTTTAGGCTCGATTTTGATTCCGTTCCAGTTTTGATGATCGAGAGGGTGGATTCTGGTATAGGGAGGATCGTCGATATGGTGGAGTCGTCTTCGATGGTCGGAGTTGACGCTGGTGGTCGTGCACGTGCACGCGATCGTGAATGTCTGGGTGAAGTCTGGGTTTTTAGCAGGGGAAGGCTACTCGAGTTTCTCGAGTTTTGTTTCGTGTGAGACTCGGAGAACTTAGGGTTGCGACTCGAAGTGTTTTAGTGGAATCTCGAGTACTTTTAGTTGTTGCCAGTTTTTTTAAGAAACCCTGTCTGTTTAAATTTAACTGAACTTAAATTTGTAAGAAAGATTAAAACTGAAAGTTAAATCAAAGTTTTAATATTGGGAGTAAGGTTTAGTTTTAAATTTTAGATTGAGAAATAAATAAGTTTTATAAATTTAAATATGAAGTTGTTTAGAAACTTTTAAACTTCTTTATTGAATGAGTATTTTTTTAACTTGTAAAATAAAAGAGTTTTAGAAATGTTGTTTGAAACGTGGTTAAAGATAATTTGTTTTCATTTTAAATCTTTAAATTTAAAATGAAATTTTGAAGGTAAAATTAAAGTAAATTGATTTAAAATACTTTGTAAATGATAACTTGATCATTAATAAGAACAAAGTTTTATCTTATAGTAAATTAGAATTTAAAGATTTGTGTTCATTAAATTTATAAGGAAATTTAAATGAATAATTTATTTATTTGATTAATTAATCATTTGGATTAATTAAATAGGTAATTAAAGGTTTAAACTAATTAATTAATAATTAAGATTAATTAATTAGGAATAATTAATTTGTAATTAAGGATTATAAATTAGAATATTAATTAATGATTAAGAATTAATTAATAAAGTAATTAAATATTAATTAAGTTATGGTTAACACTTAATTATTTAAATAATTAGAGATTAATTAATTGGTTATTAAGATTTATTAATTTGAAATTAATAATGGTTAATCTAATTTAATTACTTAAGAAAAGTAATTAAATAATTGTTAATGAAGGTCATTAATTTGAGATTATTTAATAATTAATTAATGTGATTAATTTTAATAATTAATTAGATTAATTAATTTAAAGATAATCATTTATGAAAATGGTTTAAGTGTAATTACTTAATGGAAGTAATTAAGGAATTAATTACTCATTGTAATTAATTTAGTTAATTTGATTAGTTAAGTTAATTAATTACGTTTAATTAATTTAGAATAATAAATGGATGATTTGATAAATAATTACTTAATGTAATTAATAAGGTATGATTATTTAGGGAAGTAAATAATAGATAATTACTGGAAGTAATTAATTGAATGATGATATATTAATGGAAGTTATTTGAGTTTAATTACTTGTGAATTAATCAAGGGATTAATAAAGAAATTAATTAAGGAGTAATTAATTTAGTTAATAAAAGTAATTAAGGGTAGTTAATTACTGAATGAGATTAATCAAGAGTGATTAATAAATGTGATTTAATTAAAGGTTAATTACCTAATGTAATTAATTTAATTAGAGTATTTAATAATAAAAATGTAATTAAGGATCATTAATTAATATAATTAATGATGTAATTAAGAATTGATTAATTAAGAAATAATTAATAAATGAAGTGATTAATTAATATAATTAATTAAGGATTTATGTAATTTATATAGTTGATTAATTTAATTAATTATAGTTAATTAATTAATGAAGTAATTAAAGGTTAATTACTATAAATGGTTAAGGATAATTAATTTGAGTAATTAATTAAAGGATAAATTACCTGAATGCAATTAAAGGGTAATTAAAGGATAATTAATTGATTTGTAATTAATTAATGGTTAAGTAAGCAGGATTTATAAAATGAAGTAATTAATTTAAATTCACTTTAAATTAATTAGAGAGGGTATAAATCATTACTTATGGATGGATGAATAATAGTGAATGCTTTGCATTGTTTGATCTCTCTGATGAGATAATGTGCTGATCCGTGATATGGATGTTTAGTTGAATTGTGATGATAATATGGATTATCTGTTTATATTGATAATGTTGATTATCTATTGTGATATTGTGAATTATCTTTTTATGTGTATAAAGATAATTGAATTGAATTGTTTTAACTTTAAAACAACTTGGCCTTAAAAGATACGTTTTGGATTTCGATGAGACCGGGATCGGGTTTCCAGATTTGGATATCCGAATACCACATCGATCCAAATTAACGATAGGGCGTGAATCTCAAGTGAAGATGAAGATTCAGAGTGCAAGGGTTATTGTCGTTAAGTCTGAGGGTGATTCCAAAATGAGTGTAACGAGATAATGCCTTCGGTTTCGTTCGAACCCGGAACGAACTTGTATGGATTGAATGCTTTCAACACATCGTCAGGTGGACGATGAGCATTCTAAGATAGATGTGTTCTATTTAAAGGTAATCGTAGCCTCAAGCCTCACAAACCGGGAATGGCTAAAACAGGGGAGGTGAAGCAAGGTTAGTGGGTAGCACCCAAGTAGGACAAGGTTACCTCTGTCTAGATGTCCCTTATTATTTCGGTTTAGTGTGCGGTTGGTCATGACAACTGTGGGGTATCTTGTGCGGGAATTATCCAGTAAGGGATGTTCCGGCCTTGTGTTGCAGGGGATTGGGAGTGATCCTCGGTACGGTGATCTAGGCCACGTACTGTGACGGACGGTACCCCGGTAGCCCTGCCATTGTATGGAATCCAATCTCCAATAAGTGATAACGGACTTGATTGTATAACCCACTTTGTGGCTAGTATGCTAGAATTTAATAATGTAACAATTTCAGCTATTTCATATTTATTTGAAAACCTTAGACCTATTATAATATAACTGGATTTCCTATAAATGTTTTGGTTATCGTAAGGTAAAAACTTTTCCGTGTTTATGTGCGGGAAGTCTTACGAGATACCTTTTCTTTCCAAAAGGTTTTCGAAGTTAAGCAATTTTAACCTGTTACTCACACCAGACCCATGTCTGACCCAAGTGTTTATTTCTGTTTTATAAACTCTTGGATACTCAAATTTTTACGAGTAGCCAAGGGATTCAGGTTAGCTTTGACGAATTGTGGAGGAGCAATGGAGCAGGAGGCTTCAGCGTTGTAGATATAGATAGTAGTTCCGCTGTGTTGATCTTTGTATTGATCTTTGTTTTGTATTGAGTTGTAATAACTAGACAGATGTTTATAACTGTCTAGTATGTGATGTATAATCTATGTAACTCTGGTGTATATGATACTATGTAATATCTTATGTGATATATTATATTTCATTCATTCCGCTGTGAGTATCTGTTGTTGTTTCTTTCTCTCTTCTCTTCTTTTCTCTTTTCTATCCCTTTCTTTCTTATTAATGATGCGTCATTCTGAGGAATGAATGGCGGGTCGTCACATTTGGTATCAGAGCGATAGGTTGAGTGAATACCTAAGCTCTGGAGTGGTGTCTATCTTGAGAGAGCGTATTTGTAATTTATATATATATATATATATATATATATATATATATATATATATATTTCTACCTATTTGTTGGGTTACCCGTACAGGTTTTCTGATGCAGTGCAGAAAGCTAAGGGTCTAGGTCGCTCACGACCTAAGGAGTGTGTAGGTCGCTCACGACCTAAGGAGTTAAAGGGGGGAGTGAGTGATACCGAGAAGAAAGTCCAATTCGGTGAAGTGTTAGGTCGCATACGACCTAACAAGGCTTTTAAGTTGGAGCTACGACCTAACAGAAACGAGGTGCTGAAACGACCTAACATGTTCTTAGGTCGCGTACGACCTAACTGTGCAGTGCAACATGGTGAACGATCTAACATAACACCAAGTACAGAGCTACGACCTAACGGGTTAGTGGATGGCGAACTAAAACAAGGAGATAGGTCGCTGGAACGACCTAACATACCTTTAGGTCGCGTACGACCTAGCGAGATAGGAAAGAGGGGGCTGGAACGAGCTAATGGGGTGCTCCGACCTAACAAATCACGACTTAAGATAGGTCGCAAAGTCTTAGGTCGCAAAGGCTTAGGTCGCATAGTCTTAGGTCGCAAAGGCCTAGGTCGCAAAGCCTTAGGTCGCAAAGGATTAGGTCGCAAGGCCTTAGGTCGCGAAGGCTTAGGTCGCGAAGAATCTCTGAAGCCGCTTCTGTTAGGTCGCAAACGAAGGGATGCCGTTCATTCTTAGGTCGCAAAGCTCTGGAGGCCATTGATTTCCCCAACTCGCCGATCTGGAATGCTGTGTGTTCATTTGTTAAGTCGTGGAATAATGTAATTAGGTCGTTACCGACCTAAGTGAGTTGTTTGTCTTTTAACATGTTTGTTAGGACGCGTCTGTACTAGGTCGCAACATTCAAGGTCGAAGGTCGTTTTCGACCTAAGTACTTGTAATATTTTGAAACTTTTCTGCTGTGTTGAGTTGTAGCCTATAAATAGGCATGTATGGTCATTTTGTAAGGGTTGTTGAATATTGAATAAAATTCTCTTTTGATTGCTTTGTGCTTTCATTCCAAATTGGTAGTTGAGTGTAATCTCCTATCTCCTCTTTCGGATAATCGAGTGCGCTCGATTCAACGATTGTAGAAGCCGATTCGCGGAATCAAGTGCGCTTGATCAACGCTTGAAGAATTGAAGATCTTTGAACCCGGTATCGTGCGCGATCAACGAGTTCGAGATAGCTAGAGTTCGGTATCTTCGGATCAACGAATTCGGGCAATTCAGCATCCATCAATCCATCGACTACTACTTTCACCGATCTACATTGTTTTGAATTATCCGCTGCGTCAGTTTTTGGTATCAGAGCTTGTTCTAGCCAATCATAGCTAGATCGAGACTTGGAGCCTAATCATTTGAAGAGATTTGAAGTTTGAAGTGATAGCCGAGAGCTTGAGGTGTGAGCCGTGAGCAAGTGAAGTTGTTCGACCTTGCATTGAAGATTGTTTGATCGAATTTGTAGTGGGAGACCGAAACTTTGTCCATCGTGTTCATCGCGATTTGCTACAAAGTGGAAGTTTTCGATCCGTTTCATTTTGGATCAAAATCCGAAAAGTGTTTGAATTTGAAGATTTGTGAAGTTTTCAAGTATGCCGCCAAGAAGAGCTAATCGCCACCAAAACGTAGAAGCTTTATATCGAAGAGAAGAAGCTGATGAGATGGAGCAAAGAATCAATGAGAATTTTAGTGAAAAGCTTAACGAAGGAATTGGCCGGTTAGAGAGGCTTATGACAGAGATGAATCAAAATCGGAGAAGGGTTTCACCAGAATCTAACCATGGAGGTAGTAGAGTCTCACCACATTCCAATCGAGACCGAAGTGTTGAAAATGACCAAGGGCGTGGGAGGAACGTGAATGGTCGTGAACGGAGGAATGCCGATAGAAGGGATGAAGGTGGAAGGCGTAATGCTAGTAGAGATGTTGGTGGTCAGAATCGACATCGTTATGCATCTGATTTTGAAGAGGAGTATGATGGTGGTAGTGTTCAAGGAAGAGGTCAAGGAAGAAATTACTCTGAGTATGATCACAAGTGGGAGTCGGGGATGAAGACTGAAATTCCTGAATTCAAAGGTGGTATGCAAGCAGAGGAGTTTCTAGATTGGGTGGCTAATGTAGAGGAGATTTTTGATTTCAAAGAAGTACCAGAACATCGTAGAGTGAAGTTGGTTGCTACGAGGCTGAGGGGTAGAGCTTTGGCATGGTGGCAGCAAACCAAGCTTACACGTGAACGAATGGGGAAGTCAAAGATTGAATCTTGGGAGAAGATGAAGAAATTGATGAAAGCAACGTTCTTACCATACAATTATCAATCTTTGATGTATCAACGTTTGCAGAACTTGAGGCAGGGCACGAAGACAGTTAATGACTATGCTGATGAATTTTATCAACTCATTGCAAGGAACGATATTATGGAAACAGAAGAGCAGCTGACATCTAGGTTCATTGGAGGATTGAGAATGCAGATTCAGGATATGGTGAATATGTTCGATCCAAGATCTGTAGCAGAAGCACATCAGAAAGCGTTGGCTTGGGAAAAACAAGGGAGACGAGGAAGTGGTGTGTTTTCTAATTCTAACAATCAAGCGAAGGGTGTTGGAGGAAGTTCTAATGTTTCTAAAACTATCAGTAGACCAGTGGTGAAAGAGGCTGAGAAGGCGAAAGTTAACAATGGTTTCAAATGTTACAATTGTCAAGAATTGGGTCATAAAAGCAGTGAGTGTCCAAAGCCAAAGAAGAGAACCATGATTGCAGAAGTTGACGAAGAGGATGTTGTTGAGGATTGTTCTAATCTAGTTGAGGAGGATGAGCAGGATATTGCGTCAGGAGACGAAGGTTGTAACCTAATGCTGAGGAGATCGTGTTTAACACCGAAGCAGGAGGAAGCTAGTTGGTTGAGGAGTAATATCTTTCAGTCAACATGTACTATTCTGGGGAAGGTGTGTAAGTTTGTGATTGACGCAGGAAGCTGTGATAATATTATTTCAACCGAAGCTGTGACGAAGTTGAAATTAAAGACAGAGAAACATCCGAGTCCATACAAGTTAGCATGGTTGAGAAAAGGAGGAGAAGTGAAAGTGGATAGACGAGTTCGTGTACCATTCTCTATTGGGAAGAAATACAAAGATGAAATATGGTGTGATGTAGTAGAGATGGATGTTTGTCATTTATTATTGGGAAGACCATGGCAGTATGATCGAGCAGTACAACATGACGGTCGGACCAATAGCTACAGTTTTATGTTTAAAGGCACGAAGATTATCTTAGTTCCAAAGAAGAGATCACAAGAAGAAAGTAAGTCCGAAGAAATCGAAGAGCTGAAAACTTTATTATCTTTGAAGGAGTTTGTGAAGGAAGTAGAGGAGGAGCCTGAAGTATTCTTGTTGATTGGACGTGAGAGCAGTGAAGAAGTTGAAATTCCAAATGAAGTTAAATCAGTTTTGAAAGAATTTGACGATGTATTTCCAGAGGAATTACCAACGGAGTTGCCACCGTTGAGGGATATACAACATCAGATAGATCTTGTTCCAGGTGCTGTATTGCCACACAGACCACACTATCGAATGAGCCCGAAGGAACATGAAGAGTTGCGGAGGCAGGTAGAGGAATTGCTTGAGCAAGGACGTGTGCAGGAGAGTCTGAGTCCTTGTGCTGTACCAGCTTTATTGGTACCCAAGAAGGATGGGACATGGAGAATGTGCACTGACAGTCGAGCATTGAATAAGATTACCGTGAGATATAGATTTCCAATGCCGAGGTTGGATGACTTGTTGGATCAGATAAGCGGAGCTACTATCTTTTCTAAGATTGATTTGAAGAGCGGATATCATCAAATTCGTATCAGACCAGGAGATGAGTGGAAGACTGCTTTTAAAACCAGGGAGGGTCTATACGAATGGTTGGTTATGCCGTTTGGTTTATCAAATGCACCGAGTACTTTTATGAGGGTGATGAATCAGATTTTTCGACCGTTCATTGGGAAATTCGTGGTGGTGTATTTCGATGATATTCTTATTTACAGTGGGAGTTCAGAGGAACATCTGAATCATCTTAGAGAAGTGCTGATGGTACTGAGACAAGAACAATTTTATGCGGCTACGAAGAAATGCGTGTTCATGACGCACAGTGTTTTATTTTTGGGGTATGTTGTGTCAGAGAAAGGAATACAGGTTGACCAAAGTAAAGTGGAGGCGATCAGAAATTGGCCGCAACCCAAGACGATAACGGAAGTTCGTAGTTTTCATGGGTTGGCTTCATTCTATCGAAGGTTTATACCACACTTTAGTAGTGTGATGGCACCTGTTACAGATTGCATGAAAGGTAAACAGTTTGCATGGACAGAGGAAGCAGGGAGTGCTTTTGGGAAGATCAAGGAATTGCTGACGACTGCACCAATTCTAGTATTACCTGATTTTCAGTTAGTTTTTGAACTACATACTGATGCATCCAAGGTTGGGATTGGAGGGGTGTTGAGTCAGAAGGGACGTCCAATTGCCTATTTCAGTGAGAAGTTGTCAGGAGCGAAGATGCGATACAGTACGTATGATGTGGAGTTCTATGCTGTTGTACAATCTATTAAGCACTGGAGACACTATCTGTTTCAGAAAGAGTTTGTTCTGTATACTGATCATGAAGCATTGAAGCATTTACAAGGGCAAGACAAGATTTCAGCGAGACATGCATCGTGGATTGCATATCTGCAACAGTTTACTTTCGTTGTGAAACACAAGTCAGGGGTGACAAATCGTGTAGCTGATGCTTTAAGTAGAAGGAGTCATTTGTTGACAACGATGAAAGTTGAGGTGACTGGTTTTGAACTATTGCCGGAGCAGATTGCAGAAGATTCTTACTTTAAGAAATTTGTTGAAGGGAACCATGAAGGGAAGACTGATGAGTTTATGTTGGTTGACGGTTTTCTTTTTAAAGGAAGTCGATTGTGCATACCGGAGGGTAGTCTGAGAATGAAGATTATCAAGGAGTTACACGAAGAAGGGCATGTTGGAAGAGACCGTACCTTACAGTTAATTTCACAATCCTACTTTTGGCCATCGATGAGGAAAGAAGTGGAGAGGTTTGTGGAGCGTTGTCATATTTGTCAGGTTTCGAAAGGAACTGCGACTAATGCAGGTTTATATATGCCATTACCTGTACCAACTAAACCATGGGTTGATGTGAGTATGGACTTCGTGTTGGGATTACCAAGGACACAGCGTGGTAACGATTCCATATATGTGGTGGTTGACAGATTTTCAAAAATGGCACATTTCATTGCTTGCAAGAAGACGGCAGATGCGGTTCATGTTGCTCAGTTGTTTTTCAGGGAGATCTATAGACTTCATGGATTGCCAGAATCTATTGTGTCGGATAGAGATACTCGATTTCTGAGTCATTTTTGGTTGAGTTTGTGGAAAATGGTGGGAACGAAGCTGAAATTTAGTAGTGCTTATCACCCGCAAACGGATGGACAGACTGAGGTGGTTAATCGATCGTTGGGAAACTTGTTGAGGTGTCTTGTTCAAGATAATCTGAAGAGTTGGGATGTGAAGTTATGTCAGGCAGAATTTGCCCATAATCATGCTGTGAATCGAAGTACGGGGTTCAGTCCGTTCCAGATTGTTTATTCAAGTTTACCGAAGGGACCGTTAGATTTAACGATGATACCACACTCGAAGGGGACAATTAAGAAAGCTGCTGATTTTGTTGAAGGGCTGACGAAGTGTCATAAAATCGTTCAAGAACGATTAGAGAAAGCAAATGAGAAATATAAACAAGCTGCAGATGTGAAACGACGAAAAGTTGAGTTTAATGAAGGAGATATGGTTTATGCAGTGTTAACAAAAGATCGTTTTCCAGTGGGCGCGTACAACAAGTTGAAAGCCAGGAAAATTGGTCCGGTGGAAGTTGTGAAACGAATCAATGAAAATGCTTATAAACTGAAGCTGCCAGATGATGTGTATACATCTGACGTATTCAATGTTAAACATCTTGTACCATATCATGGGGAAGAGTTTGTTGGGGATGAAGAGTGTGCGAATTCGAGGTCGAATTTCTCTCAACCAGGGGAGGATGATGCAGTGCAGAAAGCTAAGGGTCTAGGTCGCTCACGACCTAAGGAGTGTGTAGGTCGCTCACGACCTAAGGAGTTAAAGGGGGGAGTGAGTGATACCGAGAAGAAAGTCCAATTCGGTGAAGTGTTAGGTCGCATACGACCTAACAAGGCTTTTAAGTTGGAGCTACGACCTAACAGAAACGAGGTGCTGAAACGACCTAACATGTTCTTAGGTCGCGTACGACCTAACTGTGCAGTGCAACATGGTGAACGATCTAACATAACACCAAGTACAGAGCTACGACCTAACGGGTTAGTGGATGGCGAACTAAAACAAGGAGATAGGTCGCTGGAACGACCTAACATACCTTTAGGTCGCGTACGACCTAGCGAGATAGGAAAGAGGGGGCTGGAACGAGCTAATGGGGTGCTCCGACCTAACAAATCACGACTTAAGATAGGTCGCAAAGTCTTAGGTCGCAAAGGCTTAGGTCGCATAGTCTTAGGTCGCAAAGGCCTAGGTCGCAAAGCCTTAGGTCGCAAAGGATTAGGTCGCAAGGCCTTAGGTCGCGAAGGCTTAGGTCGCGAAGAATCTCTGAAGCCGCTTCTGTTAGGTCGCAAACGAAGGGATGCCGTTCATTCTTAGGTCGCAAAGCTCTGGAGGCCATTGATTTCCCCAACTCGCCGATCTGGAATGCTGTGTGTTCATTTGTTAAGTCGTGGAATAATGTAATTAGGTCGTTACCGACCTAAGTGAGTTGTTTGTCTTTTAACATGTTTGTTAGGACGCGTCTGTACTAGGTCGCAACATTCAAGGTCGAAGGTCGTTTTCGACCTAAGTACTTGTAATATTTTGAAACTTTTCTGCTGTGTTGAGTTGTAGCCTATAAATAGGCATGTATGGTCATTTTGTAAGGGTTGTTGAATATTGAATAAAATTCTCTTTTGATTGCTTTGTGCTTTCATTCCAAATTGGTAGTTGAGTGTAATCTCCTATCTCCTCTTTCGGATAATCGAGTGCGCTCGATTCAACGATTGTAGAAGCCGATTCGCGGAATCAAGTGCGCTTGATCAACGCTTGAAGAATTGAAGATCTTTGAACCCGGTATCGTGCGCGATCAACGAGTTCGAGATAGCTAGAGTTCGGTATCTTCGGATCAACGAATTCGGGCAATTCAGCATCCATCAATCCATCGACTACTACTTTCACCGATCTACATTGTTTTGAATTATCCGCTGCGTCATTTTCCAATATGAGTTATAAAGGTAGATAGGGTAGTGGTGTGTGTAGCACAACTACCAATGGTTGGAATTTGAGTGTTGAGGTTGGAAGTGTATTTGTCGAGACTGTAGACCTAATACTGTCTCAAGTGAGCTTTGTTGTGGTGTAGGATTTCATCAATCTCTGAAGGAAACCTGTTATGGTTTGGAGTCCATTTTTGAAGTATAGTTTGGATAACTAGAGTTTGGATCTGTCGGATGAGCAGAAGCGAGTAATGGTATCTCAGGAAATAGTAGCTATGTGATGAGACGCAGTGACTATGGATGTCTCCGAAATGTTTTTTTTTGGAGCGAGTGGAGGAAGTATGTCTGTTTCGGTGTTGTGGTTGAGTTCATCATGGTGTTTCTGTTTGGTTTGGAGTTCGAGTTTCTCGAAGAGCTTTGGATTAGGAAGTCCTTGGCATCAGTGTCAGCAGTGCAGCTCGGAGTGTTCTGTGTTGGCAGGAAGTTTTCTGGCTAAGCAGTTTTTCTGAAGGTGAAGTTCAGAAGCAGCAGAGTGGATCAATTTCTTCGATGGATTGGATAGTTAAGTATGAGCTGTTCTGATTTGTTAAGAAAGAACAGTTTTTCTTTGGAATTAGGTTGGGTTGATCGCAAAAGTGACTTGCGATTGCTGAGTGTTCTCTTGAGTTATCAGAGTTTTTCTGGATGTTTCAGGGAAGTCAGAAGTTTGTCCGCATCTGGAGATTGAGTTTTCTTATCGGCTAGGATTCCAGGAGTGGTACCAGTAGTTCAGCTGGGTAGAAGGATGTCTTCTAGAGATAGAGTTGGTGAAGCAGCTCAGGTTTTGATGGAGTATCTGAGTTTTCTTTATGGATCAGTGAACCTTATTTCTAGAATGTGTTGTCCAGTTTGTGCTTGTGTTCTACATCAGCATTTTCATTCTACTTCAGATCAGAGTGGTGCAGCGAAAGCAGTTTGGGAGTACATCTCTGGATAGGAGAAGTAAGTTTGGAATCTACTGATAATTGTGAAGTAGAGTTGTGTTTGGATCTCTTCTGTGTTCTGATTTGGATAAGTATTTGGTCTTCAAGATTGAATTGCCAGTTTGGATAATTGGGATTCGATGTGTTTCATGTATCTCTAAGGGAGTACGTGTTTGATTTATCTTTGGTTTTGGAATCAGCAGTTCAGGGAGATTTGGTAGTTGAGTCAGACTCGTCTGTAGTCTAATATCCTGTTTAGTTTTGTAGATCTAGATTAGTAGGAGATCTATAGCTTAGTAGTATTGATTGTTTGGATTTTGTAGAGCGAGTATCCCGGTATTTATACATGGGAAACTCTAGGAAGTTCTATCTAGAATTTTGTCTGGATAGTTAGAATTGTTGGATTGGATAAATTGGTTGCTATGGTTGTTAGCATATGATTGATAATATATGCTTGTGATTTAAAATTAAAATCTTTAATGAGATTATTAAATTACCTTTGTTTAAATTTCGGGGACGAAATTATTTTAAAAGGGGAGGAATGTGATATCCCGGAAATTTGAGCAATATCAATTTAATAATCTGTTAAATAATTAAGTTGATATTGATAATCTTTGACAATAAAATTTGAATTTAATTTAATAGTCTAATTAAATAAGTATTTAATTGGTGAATTTTATCTTTTAAAAGTTAATAAGATATTTTCTATTTGAATATATATATTTATTTGTATATATTATAAATAGAAAAGCTTTGGTAAATTGGAAATTTAGATTTAATTTAATATGAACTTTTCAAAGTTATTTAAATAAATAATCTTATAGCTTTAAAATACTTTAGGTAAATGTTTAAATTGTTTAAGATATATTTTAATTTAAGCTTAAATATAAATAAGATTAACAAAAAGGTTTGTTTTATTTCTTTTAAAATATTACTTGATAATATAATCTCTTATAAAAATTATTTAAATTATCAAATATGTTATTTTTAAATAATAAGTATAATGTATTATTTTTATAAATATGAATGGATTTTAAAGACTATGGAATTGTTATTTTTAAATTGAATGAGCAATTGTATATGTATATATATAACTTAATTTTAAATTGAATCTTAGGATTTAATTTGATTTCAATTTGAATTTAAAGTTGAAATTAAAAAGAATAGATATTTAAATTGTTTTGAATTTTAGAATATTAGTATAAACTTTTATTTATAAATATAATTAGTTTTGTTTCTTTAAAAAGTAATTTATATATAGATAAGTATTTAATAAATAAAGAAAAAGGCATTTTATTTACTTTTAAAATAAATAAAAATATAAAAAGACAAGTGTTAATATCTTAAGCCTTTGTTTTAACATGTGTAAATAAATGATGAACTCTAATGACAAGTGTCTTTATTTATTTTTCTTTTTCTTTTATTTTTATAAAATCATAAATTTACTTATATACACATATGCATTTCTTCACTTCATTTCTTCTATTTTCTTTTCAAAACCAAGAGAAACTCAAACAAATCCTCTAATCTAAAATCTGAAATCAGTAATCAAAATGCCTCAAACCAAAATTCAACAACCTATAACTCATCTTCCAAATCAAAGATCAACCTGTAACCAAATTTCAATACCAAAACAAAGCCCTGCAAACACTCTTTTCAAATCTACAATCAATTCAAGAAGCCTGTCTGCATTCATTTTCAACCTGGAAGCATGCATGTAGTTTAAATCAATTTAAAGCATCAACAACTCAAGTTTAGAATCAGATTTAAAGAGGCATGCAAGTTTAAAGTTTCAAAGATAAGGCTCTGTTTCATTTTTATTTCAGGTGAGTAACAGTTTTTATTTAAACTAATTTAAGTAAATATAGTTGCTTGATTTTTCCTGTGATAATCATGTTTGGAGTGATGGAATTCTCTGTAATGTGTATAGTTTTGAATGCATGTATGGTTTTGATATGTGCTTGCATGTTCTAGTCTGCCAGTTTTAAATCCTGATCAAAATCAATGATTTCATGTTCGAATCCTTATGAAGGCTTAAGATTTAAACAAAGTATGGGTAGGAACATAAATTATAGTTTGAAATTTTAATTAATATAAAATAAAAAACTGTTGTGTCTTTGTGAAGGAAAATATAACAGGACAAATATTTTGTAAGTGAAAAATTAAAAGTCCAGATTCATTAATCCAGGAGTATAAATTGATTTCTTATATTAAAACTTGATTTTTAAAATATAAATCATAATTTTTAGTTTAGAATTGAAGGTGCAGTTCTGGTTTTAGTTAAATATGAATTTTTGGTAACTCTGTCGATCTCAGAAAATTTGGGATGTTGAAATTTTCAATAATGATAGGGAAATGAACGGTGATGGTAGGAAAATTATCTGGAAGGTGTTTAATTCATGGAGGAGGTAGCAGTAGTAGATTTTTTGCTAGAACCCTAGTTTTTAACTTATCTTGATAATTTGATAACCACGTTTACTCTAGTCGATCGAGTGCATTAGGGTTGGGAGAGAGGGAAGTTTGGTCGATGACGATGACATGGACGGAGTTTCAGGATGTCTGGTGGTCGAGGTTTCGAAGACGAGGGGTTGTTGCCAGGTTTTGGAAGTTGTAGTCTGTGGTTTCAGATTTGGTTTTAGGCTCGATTTTGATTCCGTTCCAGTTTTGATGATCGAGAGGGTGGATTCTGGTATAGGGAGGATCGTCGATATGGTGGAGTCGTCTTCGATGGTCGGAGTTGACGCTGGTGGTCGTGTACGTGCACGCGATCGTGAATGTCTGGGTGAAGTCTGGGTTTTTAGCAGGGGAAGGCTACTCGAGTTTCTCGAGTTTTGTTTCGTGTGAGACTCGGAGAACTTAGGGTTGCGACTCGAAGTGTTTTAGTGGAATCTCGAGTACTTTTAGTTGTTGCTGGTTTTTTTAAGAAACCCTGTCTGTTTAAATTTAACTGAACTTAAATTTGTAAGAAAGATTAAAACTGAAAGTTAAATCAAAGTTTTAATATTGGGAGTAAGGTTTAGTTTTAAATTTTAGATTGAGAAATAAATAAGTTTTATAAATTTAAATATGAAGTTGTTTAGAAACTTTTAAACTTCTTTATTGAATGAGTATTTTTTTAACTTGTAAAATAAAAGAGTTTTAGAAATGTTGTTTAAAACGTGGTTAAAGATAATTTGTTTTCATTTTAAATCTTTAAATTTAAAATGAAATTTTGAAGGTAAAATTAAAGTAAATTGATTTAAAATACTTTGTAAATGATAACTTGATCATTAATAAGAACAAAGTTTTATCTTAAAGTAAATTAGAATTTAAAGATTTGTGTTCATTAAATTTATAAGGAAATTTAAATGAATAATTTATTTATTTGATTAATTAATCATTTGGATTAATTAAATAGGTAATTAAAGGTTTAAACTAATTAATTAATAATTAAGATTAATTAATTAGGAATAATTAATTTGTAATTAAGGATTATAAATTAGAATATTAATTAATGATTAAGAATTAATTAATAAAGTAATTAAATATTAATTAAGTTATGGTTAACACTTAATTATTTAAATAATTAGAGATTAATTAATTGGTTATTAAGATTTATTAATTTGAAATTAATAATGGTTAATCTAATTTAATTACTTAAGAAAAGTAATTAAATAATTGTTAATGAAGGTCATTAATTTGAGATTATTTAATAATTAATTAATGTGATTAATTTTAATAATTAATTAGATTAATTAATTTAAAGATAATCATTTATGAAAATGGGTTAAGTGTAATTACTTAATGGAAGTAATTAAGGAATTAATTACTCATTGTAATTAATTTAGTTAATTTGATTAGTTAAGTTAATTAATTACGTTTAATTAATTTAGAATAATAAATGGATGATTTGATAAATAATTAATTACTTAATGTAATTAATAAGGTATGATTATTTAGGGAAGTAAATAATAGATAATTACTGGAAGTAATTAATTGAATGATGATATATTAATGGAAGTTATTTGAGTTTAATTACTTGTGAATTAATCAAGGGATTAATTAAGAAATTAATTAAGGAGTAATTAATTTAGTTAATAAAAGTAATTAAGGGTAGTTAATTACTGAATGAGATTAATCAAGAGTGATTAATAAATGTGGTTTAATTAAAGGTTAATTACCTAATGTAATTAATTTAATTAGAGTATTTAATAATAAAAATGTAATTAAGGATCATTAATTAATATAATTAATGATGTAATTAAGAATTGATTAATTAAGAAATAATTAATAAATGAAGTGATTAATTAATATAATTAATTAAGGATTTATGTAATTTATATAGTTGATTAATTTAATTAATTATAGTTAATTAATTAATGAAGTAATTAAAGGTTAATTACTATAAATGGTTAAGGATAATTAATTTGAGTAATTAATTAAAGGATAAATTACCTGAATGCAATTAAAGGGTAATTAAAGGATAATTAATTGATTTGTAATTAATTAATGGTTAAGTAAGCAGGATTTATAAAATGAAGTAATTAATTTAAATTCACTTTAAATTAATTAGAGAGGGTATAAATCATTACTTATGGATGGATGAATAATAGTGAATGCTTTGCATTGTTTGATCTCTCTGATGAGATAATGTGCTGATCCGTGATATGGATGTTTAGTTGAATTGTGATGATAATATGGATTATCTGTTTATATTTATAATGTTGATTATCTATTGTGATATTGTGAATTATCTTTCTATGTGTATAAAGATAATTGAATTGAATTGTTTTAACTTTAAAACAACTTGGCCTTAAAAGATACGTTTTGGATTTCGATGAGACCGGGATCGGGTTTCCAGATTTGGATATCCGAATACCACATCAATCCAAATTAACGATAGGTCGTGAATCTCAAGTGAAGATGAAGATTCAGAGTGCAAGGGTTATTGTCGTTAACTCTGAGGGTGATTCCAAAATGAGTGTAACGAGATAATGCCTTCGGTTTCGTTCGAACCCGGAACGAACTTGTATGGATTGAATGCTTTCAACACATCGTCAGGTGGACGATGAGCATTCTAAGATAGATGTTTTCTATTTAAAGGTAATCGTAGCCTCAAGCCTCACAAACCGGGAATGGCTAAAACAGGGGAGGTGCAGCAAGGTTAGTGGGTAGCACCCAAGTAGGACAATATTACCTCTGTCTAGATGTCCCTTATTATTTCAGTTTAGTGTGCGGTTGGTCATGACAACTGTGGGGTATCTTGTGCGGGAATTATCCAGTAAGGGATGTCCCGGCCTTGTGTTGCAGGGGATTGGGAGTGATCCTCGGTACGGTGATCTAGGCCACGTACTGTGACGGGCGGTACCCCGATAGCCCTGCCATTGTATGGAATCCAATCTCCAATAAGTGATAACGGACTTGATTGTATAACCCACTTTGTGGCTAGTATGCTAGAATTTAATAATGTAACAATTTCAGCTATTTCATATTTATTTGAAAACCTTAGACCTATTATAATATAACTGGATTTCCTATAAATGTTTTGGTTATCGTAAGGTAAAAACTTTTCCGTGTTTATGTGCGGGAAGTCTTACGAGATACCTTTTCTTTCCAAAAGGTTTTCGAAGTTAAGCAATTTTAACCTGTTACTCACACCAGACCCATGTCTGACCCAAGTGTTTATTTCTGTTTTATAAACTCTTGGATACTCAAATTTTTACGAGTAGCCAAGGGATTCAGGTTAGCTTTGACGAATTGTGGAGGAGCAATGGAGCAGGAGGCTTCAGCGTTGTAGATATAGATAGTAGTTCCGCTGTGTTGATCTTTGTATTGATCTTTGTTTTGTATTGAGTTGTAATAACTAGACAGATGTTTATAACTGTCTAGTATGTGATGTATAATCTATGTAACTCTGATGTATATGATACTATGTAATATATTATGTGATATATTATATTTCATTCGTTCCGCTGTGAGTATCTGTTGTTGTTTCTTTCTCTCTTCTCTTCTTTTCTCTTTTCTATCCCTTTCTTTCTTATTAATGATGCGTCATTCTGAGGAATGAATGGCGGGTCGTCACATTAGCATTGATATTCATGGTTGTCTATGAAAGAAGAATTGTTTGATCGTGCCTTTTGTTTCTGATCTTAGGAGGGACATTCTTGATGATTGTCACCGTTCTAAGTATACTATTCATCTCGGAAGTAGCAAGATGTATGCCGATATGAGACACTTGTATTATTGGGAAGGCATGAAGCGTGATGTTGCAAGTTATGTAAGTAAGTGCATGACTTTTCAACTAATTAAAGACGAACATCAGCGTCCGAGTAGTCTTCTTCACCCTCTTGAGGTCCCGTTGTGGAAATGGGATCAAATCGCTATCGACTTTATTGATGGCCTACCTCGTTCGAGATTGGGCCATAACAGTGTTTGGGTTATCGTGGATCACTTGACTAAATTTGCTCATTTCATTCCTATTAAATCTAATAGTACAGCTTCTCATCTATCCAAGGTATATATTAAGGAGATCGTGAGACTACACGGTGTTCCTAGTTCGATCGTTTGTGATAGAGATCCACTTTTCACCAGTAATTTCTGGTAGAGTCTTCAGAAAGCTTTGGGTACAAAGCTTAACTTCACCACAACTTATCATCCACAGTTTGATGGACAAACTGAATGGGTGAATTGTATTCTTGAGGATCTAATTCGTGCATGCATTCTTGATTTTGGTGGTAGTTGGAAAGACCACCTACCACTTGTTGAGTTCTCTTATAGCAACAGTTTTCAGTCTAGTATCGGTATGGCTCCTTTCGAAGCCCTATACGGAACGCCTTGTCGATCACCTTCTTGTTGGTTGGAATCCAGGTAAAGTTACCCGATTCTATTCGTGAAGCTTTTGAGAAGATCGATCTTATTCGTCAGAGAATGAAAGAGGCACAGAGTCATCAGAAATCCCGCGTGGACAACCATAGGAAGCCTCTTGAGTTCTCCATTGGTGATCTTGTTTATATTCGTATATCTCCATTGAAGGGGGTAATGCGTTTCAGTAGGACCGGGGAATTGGCTCCTCGATTCATAGGACCATTTCCTATTACTGAGCGTATTGATCTATTTGCTTATAGAGTATCACTTCCGGCTCATTTATCTGGTATTCATGACGTGTTTCACGTCTTTTGGCTTCGGAAGTGCTTTCATGATTTGGATTCTGTTATTGATTCTCCTTGTCTACATGAGCTTGAGATCTCATCTGATTTATCTATTGTGCAACATCCTATCTGTCTTCCTGCTTCGGAGGTGAAACAACTTCGAAATAAGGATGTACCGCTCGTGAAGATTCAATGGTTCTCTAATCCCAATGACCATACATAGGAAACCAGAGAATTTATCGAGCGATCTTATCCTGGTTTTCTATCTTCTTGTATTGAGGGTGAGAATTTTAAACTCAAGCAATCTATTTTCCTTTGCTAGATGAAATAAATCGTGTTGAATACAGTTCTTCTCTAGGAATTGCGAGGATCCAATTTTTATAAGGGGGGAGTCTATAACAATCCTGGTTTTGGTGACTACTTGTGAAATTAAATTATAACGGTGGTCATAATTTAATAATGGAGGAATAAAATAAATTAGAGATATGAAATTTGTAAAAATTGTTTATTTTAAATAAACAATGGATTTTGTTAAAATAAAATAGAATTAAGATGGTTTGGTTGGTAATAAATATATTAAAGGAAATATTATGTTTTGGTGGTAAATTAATTAAATAAGTGAAGTAAAATAATTTAATTCAATATCATTTATTGTAAATAAATAAATAATGTTGAAAATAAAGTTTTAAAAATCTTTATTATGTTAGTTTGGGGTAAAAATGAGCATTATATGGTTTTAATTTGATAAAATGCAATAATTTTGGAAATTATTGCCAAAATGTGATTTTTGTTAATTTTAATAATGTATTAAAAATTAAGTATGGATTGTATTGTAAAAAAAATGTGGAATATTGGTTAAAAATAGTATTTGGATGTAAAAATAAGGTTAATGAGGTTTGTTATATTTAATTGGACAAGAAAATTATTTTTGGGGAAATTTTGGTGTTAAAAATATTGTTTTATTTAATTAATAGTGTAAATTGAAGTATTTAACTAAAAATAAGAATTTAATGATGGAAAATAGTTTTTAGTAGCTAAAAGTAATTTTTGTATGTTGTAAAACATTTTTGTAAACATGAAACATGATGTTATGATAATTATTTGGTTTAATAATGTGAATATGTGTAAAATGGTGAAATAAAATGTTAACATAAATTAACTTAGTTAAACTTTAACTAAGTATTATCTTTTAGGCTATTGGGTAATGGGTTTAAGCCCAAACCCATTCTCTAGAATGGTCATAAGAGGATGGTGTATGTTCATTTCTTCTTTTCATTTCTGGCTTCCTCTGTAAAACACTGAGAAAAAGAAAAAAATGGCAACCTCCTCTTAATTACTCAAATCTATCTCCAAATTAAACAAAATTAAAGGGAAAAGTTTGTGAATTCAAGAGATTAACACAGGTAATCCATTCAAACCATAAGATTATTTCATCAGATTCTTAGTTTGAGAAGTTTTTGGTTTACCGTAACTTTCTATTTGTGTTGCATGTCTGTTTCTTCTTTAGCTACAGGTATTTGAAGATTTTCCAAGGTGAGAAGACAACAACTTGCTAATTTAAATCTCTAAAATCATATCAAGGTGAGAAGAAACTCACACTTCTAGCAAAACAAGCTGCCTGTAAAAGTCTTGTTTCAGTTTACGTTGTTTTTTTGATTTACTGAAAACTGTAAATTGAAATTTGTAGTTTACAGTGAAATTCTTGTCTGAGTTCAACTTTCTGAACCCATATCTCTTTGGTTTCATACCGGAATTGAGTGGAATATTTTTCGAATCATAGACTACGTTCAGTTGTATGTGCATGTCAAATTTCATAGCTTGATTCAATCTGGAAATGTCTGAAATCAGTGCTTAAAGTTGGAATGGGAACATGTAGAAATGCCTGTAGCATTCACAACTTCCAGGTCGACCTAGGAACTCTCCAGGTCGACAAAGACACTCTGGAGGTCGACCTAGGCACTCCATTGGTCGACCCATGCCTTCTTAAGGTCGACCTAGGCTATATAAAGGTCAACCCTTGCCTTTTGAACTTGTTCATGTTGTTTGTTTTGTGTTCCTGTGCACTATTTTGCTTATTCTGCTTATTCTAGTGAATTCTTGTGACCAATTCTTGTGATATTTTGAAGTGTTTTGAAGGGCTTAAACCTATCAATAGGTAAGCCAATGTTATTGTTGATCCATACTTCGGATTGACGTGTTTTGAGTAGATTTCATATGCCGATTTTATGGCGATTTCGGTGATTTTTGTTGTTTTCGACACGGGTTTTCTAAATCGATTTTGAAATGATTTTTATAATAAAATAGCTTGCAAAATAAATATTTTGCAACATTTATAATTATTTTTGATGCTGTTAAAAATATATGTATTTATTCTCTATAATAAAGAGAATTGCAAAGCCATTATTTCAAAAATTGTTTTAAAAACTAGTTTTCTCGAAGCAAAGTATTTTCTATATAAAATACACATTTTTGCACTCTTCGAGCGAATGAGGAAGAAATTTAAATGATTTAGTAAAACATGTGGTATGGGACACATGCGTTTACTTTTTCGGTTAATTCCAGACTTGTTCGATTGAGGTCATACACGAGAGTGAAATTAACCACCTTATAGTAAATAGTTATGTGAGAACATGTGATATAGGACACACTGTTGTCACTGATTTGGTTACTATCTTGAAGTTGGTGACACTTTGTATTGGACCTTCGGGTTGTTATTGCCAGTTCTTGGACTGTTGGGTCCTATATACGTATATAGCTGTTGGGCTAATCGTGGACTGTTGGGTCCTATTTGAGACTGTTGGGTCACCTACAAATAGTACTTGGCGGGCTGTTGGGCCACTTATTGGACTGTTGGGTCCTTTCTACATATATAGCTGTTGGGCTAATTTTTGGACTGTTTGGTCCTATTCTTTACATTGTTTCTTTTCTAGATTTCTTTCCGTTGTTTTTTAGAATTTAGACGATTTATGAATGTTTTCACCATGGTTGCCGATGTTGGTTTAATTATATAGCCTGAGCGCTATGATGTTGTTTATTTATGGTGATTTCATTCCTGTTGATTTGAACTCTTAACCGAGTTCTACATATTGTGATTTGTGGTTGCCATCCTTTGGCGTGTTTTTGAGATTTATGATTTCCTATTTAGGAGTTATGGTGTTGATGTAAGCCATTATATTGGATATTGTAGATGCCGAGGATATGAGGCGATTATTTGTGATTAATTGATGTTGTTGTTGATCATGCCTCTTTCGAGAAACTTCCATATGATGTATTTTAGTGATATTATCTCATATGAAGTAGTTGATACATATTTGATGTTGCTTCTTCTCTTTCGAGAAGAAATATTATCGTTTATCCCTATACTTCATCTATCTTGGGCTAATCAGTTTATTTAAGCTAGATTGACCCGTGTATTTTATATACTCGGGTCAGACCGAGTTATTTCAGGTTAGTCACCTACTGTAGATTACCGCTATGCTGCTTCCACTATGGATTCTTGCTTTCTTTTGGGATACTAGTCATATTTTGTGCAGCCTTGTAGTTATTTTACGTACTCTGATATGTACATATTCTCTTGACTCGTTGTATATATTGTGGTCTATATATCATCACTAGTGTATCACTATGTAGTGTACTATGATGTATCTGTATATATTTGTATATATATGTGTGACTGTTGTTCTATGATCTGTTGTATTTGTTTTTATTATATTTTGTTTTGATAGATCTGTTAGCCATCGTAGTACCGTGTTAAACATTTATTGAGTATGTCGATCCACTTGAGAAAGGTAACAGGAAAAAATTTAATTAGAGCATCCAATTGACGTATTCAATACTTGTTAAAACAAGGCTTACAGATGGTCGCTCCTAACCAGCCCTATTCTCTGCATTAACAGACAATATTACTCCTTAATGCTCTTTGTTAATGTGGGTATCAGGGTGGGGCATCATAGAATATATGCTTACCCTAATTAGAATTCCGGCCGCACAATCAAAATGATGAAAAAATCCCCAAACATCAGTTGATTGGTGACATGGAAGATTAGCGCATGGATAATGATGGATTTTCATAGGAAATGAAAAAACTAAATGTATAACTTTTCAGAAGATCATCTTATAGAGGAACGACACGTGTAGGGGCATTAAATGCAAAATGGCTATAAAGGCTTTTTCTTTCTTTTGAAAAGAAGGGAGAGAAATGGTAGAAGTGATTGGTTGGAAGGAAAATATAAGAATATAAACAATTCCACACTCATCTATGATTATTGAAGACTTGGGTGGCAAGTGTTACACTCATATTTTCCAAGCATTGTCATAGGAAATCTGATACAAATAGCGAGTCGGATGAATTGCTCCCACGGTAAGAGTTGGAATGAGGAAAAGAAACAAAAACGAAATCCAGATGTACTATGCTAAAAAAATCTGAAGTTGGGGCAAAATATAGAGACCGTGCCCACTCTTCAACATAGCATCGACACTATAATCTGAAATGGCTACAAGATGCAGGAACTGATCTACAGCCTTCATACTTGCTTCAACAGGTCGAACTATAGTATAGTTTCTAGGTAACAACGAGATATAGAAACTGTACTAAGGCCACAAAAGCCACACTAACTATATAGGACTACAACACATCCCCTTAGGCAACTATATGCGAACATGAATATGTCGCAATCTTAAACTAACATCTAAAAGCGGTTGGTTTGCGCCGCAACTTTGTACCAAATGGGCTATAAGGAAGTGCCGCCATTTGATGTTGATGTGACAGAACAGCGCCGCAATCCTATATCAATATCAAATTAATGAAGAATGCACCCCTATATTAATGTGATAGAACAACACCGCTGTAAGAACCCAATGTGACAAGCAATAAATTTATGATTTAATTAAAAATTCAAAAAAAATTAATTTAATGGTGAAATTTAATTGGGAATGGGAGATGCTTTGGAAGAAAATATGAAATTAAATGTTTTTGAGAAGTTTAGGAAATTTTGAAAATGAAATGATTAGATTTAAGATTAATTAAATGTGATTGTATAAGACGTTGTTATATATATATATATATATATATTGTCTCTTGCTAAAGGGAGTAATAAATGTCATTTTTGGATTTATGGTAGTACACCCATTTTTATGGAAAATATTTTGTTGAAACGGTAGATTTTTGTATGTACAAGTATTTTTTAAAACATTGTGTTCAAAGGAAAATAAAAGTAAATTATACTTTAAAAAATAATAAATTAATTAATTAGATAGAATTATTTGTTCCTGAGAATGTGAATTTAAATGTTCAATTTGAAAAGAAAATGTTAAAATATTTTAAAACATGTTTATGATAGTTCAGTGCAAAATATGTATTTTTGGATAATACTTTTATATATTTATCTTATTTGATATTATATGATAAAATAAGTTATGAATATTAAAACTTGTGTAAAAATTAAAATTTATTTGAATGGAAACTTTATTTGTACTTTTTAAGTTGAAATAATGTATTTACGGAAGACTTTGAAGATTTTAAATTAGATAGAAAGTGGAAGAGGAAAAAACAAACAAAAATTTAGTAAACATAGGTATAGGTTAGTTTATTAACCCATTAGGTTTGTGAAAAACTAATAGAAATATAGTTTTATCTTCCCAAAATGAACAAGTACATTCATTTTGTTTCAGTCAGAGAAAGGAAATAGATTATTGTACACTCCACATCAAAACCTAGGATTTCAAAAATCAATATCAATTCAAATATATTAATAAAATTACCAAATTCAAAACCAAGCTTCCATACACCCCTCTCCGCCTTATAGACCTGGAAAGAAGGAGCTTTGGCCATGGTTGGAAGTCGGAATCGATCAAATAACAAGAGGAAAGTTAAAATCTAAAGCTGAAAATGCAGGTTAGTAGAAAAATTATAACTAATTCCAGAAAAATCATAAAAATTTGAAAGTTTTGTATGTTGTTGGTAACTCATATATATACCTTCTGTAAAATGTTCGTAGGAAAATATTAAGTTTTGCTATGCTAAATTATTACATCACTGAGTGAAATTCATGAATTTTCAATGATTTGGCCTTGTAAATAGTGCATGCAACATTGGAGTTTTTGGATGTTAAGGTGAGTAAAACTCACCGTTAATTCTATTTGTGATTGCATGTTGCTGATTGAGTTAATTTTTGTGAGTATTGAATGATGCTTGATTGAGTTTACTATCTTTTATCACTTACAATAAAATTTGATTTCTAAAAGTTGCTAGAATTGTTTATAATAAACCATGATATTATATTTCTATGTTTGTTTGATGCTTGTAGCTTGTAGTCATGGGTTTGCAACATTTAGAGTGCTCATACTCATGTTTCAGTGGCTGGAATCGGGTGAAATCATCACCTGAGTCGTTGTCTAGATCATTTGTGCTCCAAGCACTCGAACTGTCGATTGGTAGTCTCCATCAGTCGATCGGTGGTGGGTCCTTGAGCCAATTTTGCTCCAGAAAGTACTGTTGTATTTGTTATGGTTGGGTTTTAATTTGTGATTTTTGATTCTTATTTTATTCTTCTTATGTGTGTATTCCCATATCGATATTATATGTTCCGCTGTGTTCTGTGATTCTGCATTCTTTATGATATTATATATTATTCTGAAGTTCTTTTTCGCCATCTTAATTGTTGCTTTGTGTCGATACAGTACACGTCATATATGGTTTTGAGGTATAGTAAAACATGAATATTCACGCTTGGTCGCTCCTAACCAGCCTTATTCTCCGTATTAGTAGAGAATACTACTATGTAATATCCTTTGTTAGTACGGGTATAAAGGTGGGACCTTACCGATTGGTATCAGGGCTAAGGTCTAGAACAATATACGATAATTGAGACACGAATCTTGGCCTAGACAGACTTAGAATCCCGTCCCTTAGGGTGCAGGGTAGAAGTTATAATTTGTTTCCTATACTAGGATAAAAATATAAATGATTATTAGGAATAATCACCAGGAAGTATTTGAGAAAAAAGAAAAAAAAATTGAACTACTATACAAAGTAATATTATGAAAATGATGCTAAAGTTTGGAACTCACTTTTCTCAAGAGTGACATTTAAAAGATAGCATATATTAGACCTTAAGTGGCTTAAAATTGAATTATTATGTCCTGGTCTGTTAGTGATCAGAGTTGCGCAGCAGAAATTGACTAACAGCCTTCCGTTTAGCACATTAATTTGTTATCTTATATATGCTTGTTTGGTTGATGAATGCTTGGTTGTTTTTAATTTTTTAGTAACCATTAAAAATCTATATTGAGTAGAAACTATCACTGGAGAGTTTGAAAACTACTCGGTATTAATACTAAAACCTTGCAATGTCTTCAGTTGTGTCGTTATCGCAAGGGATATTGAAAGTTTGATTTGGTATAAAATAGAATGTTAACACATATGTATGAAATATTAAATGCTAATACGAAATTAAATTTGATAGTTGCTTAATGTATGCATGGATGAATGTGTGTATTATTGAATTTTTATTAGTGAATTATTATTGTACAAAATATTATGATTTATTGGAAGTAGTTTATTAAGAGTTCATCTGTTTAAGTAAATCTCTTTGTTTAAAGAAATCTTTGAAAATATAGTTGTGTTAAATCGGCTGTTGGGGTGCTTTATGAATTCTGGTCGAGGCATTTGGCTAAAGTTCTCGATAGGGATTCCTAAATACCAAAACAAGATAGTCAGACATAGTACTTTGAGTTATAATATTTTAAATTATTATAAATAATTATGAAAGAGTTATAAATAGTACTTAAAAAGGAAATAAACACTACACCAGAATCCTCATTTATCAACGGCTTTAAGCCGTTGCAAAATAATTTCGCAACGGCTTTGAGCCGTTGCGAAATGGGCAGTGGTAAAAATTTCGCAACGGCTCAAATCCGTTGCATAATATAATTTTTGCAACGGCTAAGGGCCGTTGCAAAATATACTTTAGCAACGGCTTATAGCCATTCCGGATTTTATTTTACAACGGCTTAAAGTCGTTGCTAAATGTAGATGTATAACTGATGTTTTAAATACTAGCAACGGCTTTAATCCGTTGGTAATTAATATTATATTTTTAAAAAAATTATTCGAAATTTTTCTCTGCACCAGGGACAGTCATTTCATTATCATAATTAATACAAAAATTTGCAAATTTAACAGTATCACAAAAGAAAGATTGTTAAACCAAATATTTTTCATAGATTAAACACAAACCAAACATAACAAATGTTTGAATTATAATGTTCTACATCAACACATACCACTACATAGTTCAACAAATATACATAACATACATAGTACAACAACGGCATCATTACATAATACTACATGCATAGTACAATACATACGGTACATAACGTCTTCCTCCAATCGTCTAATGCTTATTGGAGACTGGAATATTGACATAAAATACTTATTTCAAAAGTTGGGAAGATGAGCTTTCGATAAGTCCAGCAACTCCAGCAGCTGCAGATTGTGCATTTGATGGAAGGAAAAGATCGTGCCTTTGATCTTTATAAGCACCCCATACCTAAAAAAAGGAAAATAAATATCCCAAAGAAATAAGTAATTGTCCAATGTATACAGCCACATTTGCATTAGATCAAGTTTGCAAAAGGAAGAAGAGAGTAAAAAGAACTTACTTCGGAACCTTTTAATATTTCATTTACTTTAACACAATGTGCACCTTCAGTTGTGAATGCATGCAATACCTAGATCAGTACAAATCATTAATATTGTGTAAAATAAAACCCATAAGAAAAAATATACTGATGACTGTATAAAGAGATACTTAACAACATTCCTCGTTCTTGACAGATTACCGAAATTACAACAAGTATTAGATACACTACGGAAATTTTTAATATTAATGGCAAATAGGTAATGTTCGATAAAACTCCAGTCCCAAATATTCAATCCTCCGTCAGTTGCATTAACTAAAGATTTCAAGGAAATAAAACACTGTAAAGTATATCGCAAACTCTTTAATAATTGATGCGTGTATAAGTTAACCAAATAATTCTCTCGAACCGAATTATGATTAAACGTTGAAAGAAATAGAGTTCATTTCCTTACTTTTTTTGACAAAAAAGAATTATTTTCTATGGCTATATCATAGATAGGCATAGTCAATAAAAAAACACAGAGATGAGAAATACACTCTTTTCATGTACCAAAATAAATAAATGGTTGAAGATTTATCCAACTTTCTTACTTTAAATAAAAAATACTAAATGGCCTTTTAAGTAAGCACTTACAGTTCCAAACTAAAATATTACAAATCAGATAAATCGTCGAGTTAAACAGAGATAGGACACAAACTGATTTTTAGTATCAAACAATATTTTCACCTCATGTATATTTCACAAGTTATAATTTATAAACAATATAAAAACATAGATTTGACCATATTGTTCAGTAGATATTTGCTGTTAGGTTAGATAAACTGGTCAATAGTTAGAAAATATATGGAATTCATATACAAACTGGCAATATCAAAAGTTCATTTCAACATATATAGTTATTGTTCCTGGAAAAATTCAAATAAATAAGAAATCTACATCAGGAAAAATAGTAGAATAACATGTAAAAACCCTCTTACTAAAAAAAAGTATCCACATCATTTTAAAATTCATGCAAGTATTATACATTGTTAAAAAAGTAGTAGGGTACCCAAGCTTTACAAAATTATGTCAAGATCCCTTACAAAGAGTTCCCTAAGATATTTTTACAAGGAAACAATTTTAAGGAGGAAATTTTTTTAACAGAACAATGTATAAACAAAAGTAAGAGCTATAAGCCTCTTTTTACCTGAACTAGTGCATCACGTCATGATTCAAAAACTACCAGCAGAATACCCAAAGGACAAGAGATTTTTTTCCGAATTAAGACATCTGCTACCTAAACGAGCAACACATAAAAAAAATCATATCTACGTAGTAAGTTGAAAGTAGACAAATCAAGGATGTGAGTCATAAAAATATAAGCAACTTAACAGCATAAACCAGCATATAAATTTATAGTGTGATAACATACAAGTGTGACATAAAATTTGCTAATTCGGAAAATTCATTGAAAAATGTATTTGTCTAACCTCCATTTGTTTAAGAACATGTCTAATAGGATCTTCCATCTTTGCAAGTATACATACAGAGTTGGCAAGGGTTAATATCTGCATGATCAATCGATTTACAATCAATCAAACTTTACGCATAGAAGAACGGATATAGAAAATGACACTAATTTATAGTTTATTAATATATAACATGTAATTAAATGCATGAACTCTTAGGTCTCGAAAACATGCAGCTACAACTCAAATGAATATAGTTCTATACCATCCAGGCTTCAAAGTGAGGCAAGATATTAGCATCTTTTGATAGCCTACTAACTGGGCAGCAGCAACTTCAGCCTCAAAGCAATCAAAATTGAAGTGAAAAGATACAAAGTGCACATAAAGATGATAGGATAGGAGCAAATTTATGTGCTAGCAACAAGGAAATTTATGTGCACAGAAAGATGATGGATAGGAGCAAATTTATGTTGCTGTAGATGGGGGAGGGAATGTGCAAGGTTTGAAGTAGTGATTGTAACAGTTTGTAAACAACAGTTTGAGACAAATTGCATAATACAGAAAAAAACACAAAAATGATGTTTGTAACGGCAGTGAAGTGAAAGACACAGGGGAAATGCAGTGAACAAAAATGTAGAAAGCGGAAATGTAGAAAAGCATTTTTTTTCCGAAAATGCAACAAAGTAGTAAACTGAAACAACGGTAAAATGTATTAAAAACTGAAACTCTTTTGTGCACAATGCAAAACTGAAACAAGATGCACAATGCACATAACAGTTTTGAATCTTTTGAGGTATTAAATCAAATGAAATGCACAAAAACAAAACAGCAATTGAAAACATAAATGCAGAAGTGGAAATTGAAAACAGCAACTAAACAACAATTGAATCTTTTCCGTGGAAACTGAAACGCAGAAGTGCAGAAGAAATGAACCGGAGATATGAACAAATGCAATGTGACTTTTTCTTAAATGAAAAATATATACAGTGCATGTGATAAAGTATTTAGAATGCAAGTAGTAGCACTGATGTGTTTCTGATTCCAAATTCTTAACAATTAATTATACTAGTTATTTCGTTAGCCATTTTCAGGTGTTCCTCAATTAAAGTCGACCATAGCTGGAACTTTTCCTCATGAAATCTAGTTCCATTTTTTATGGGTCTAGTTGAAACCAATTTTCTAAGAATTCATAATTAGCTGTTATAGTGTAATTTATATCAATATTTGTGTTAATATTCTCGCGAGCTGTAATTAATTTGTACTTGTACCACATTTGCCAGGTAAACATATATCATAATTGCTATTTTTTTTTTTGATGAAGGATAATTCGTAATTGGTTGTTTAGATGTGTGAGTTACTATCTATTAATCTTTGGATGACACACATAACACACACACTGCAGTTAACATAACATGTAAACATGATATGATATATTTCCAGACAACATGGCATTAGCAAACACATGTACTAAATTATCAACTCATAGATGAAGATGTAATGTGGAAAGCTTCTCCATTGCCTCTGGATTCATTATCATTTATTTTTGGTCAACTGGTTAAATTGCCAACTTGTAGGTAAATAGATACCTGTCGAAGCAAACATCTGGACGCCCCTTTACTAACAAAAGAAATGCTCGCAGAGAATCGATTTTTGTCATATAACAACTCAATACCATGGTTGTCCATATTATATTAACATGTTCTTCTAGTATGCATCATGATCTCGCTTTGACAGCAAAAGCCTGCGTAAAATACCTCAATTTGTTGTTAGAAATCAGTTTTGCATTGCTAACATCATATATTTAGTAAAATGAGTAGCTAGAATTAAGTCTATATGTAACCAATCATCAGGGAACTCTTGAAAGATACTATATAGTTACCTAGTGTATATATTTATAAGCTTGGCATTGCTAAAGTCAAGCTTTCTCCAATTGGTACTTATCTTAAATCCAAAGTTAGCCAATCTTGTGCTAATAGTAACTCAGAGTATAAATTCGGCTGGCTCAAAAGCAAGCGATTCTAGACGAATTTCAATTTTTGTGCTCAAGCCACTCCCCAGGATCTAAGAGTATTAACTGAAAATATTTTCGAAGGTCGTAGATTTTCAGATGTATTCAACATGATGTAGATTCCCGCTAATATAATGAGTTGTAAGCGACCTCCACCTTGTAGCCTGCAAACTTTCAGGGTACAAAATATATGATCAGTAAAACAAGTTGAACTTTCCTACCACCTTAAACGAAACAAGTAGTGAAACAGATTGTAAATTGTGGACCTGTCGGCTCCCTTTGCCCAACTGCTGCTAATAAATTAATTTCCCCAATAAACAAATGAAAGTTGAGTCTGGGACATATCACAATTAAGACCTTTAGATTGACAAGGCGTGATGATTACAAACCACATTTTTTTTGCAAAAGCATCGACTAAGTTTTCTAAAAAGTTTTCAATGTCAAAATTATTTCATCCGTCTGAAATGGAGTTTTTGCTTCCTAAACCATTTTATACATCAAGAAGCTCGTGTACTTGGTCAAATAGAGGTGAAATTAGCATCATGCACTTATATAGGAATAAGTACCAAAGCTAAAGGCCTAAAAGTGAGCCTTGTGTTGTGCCATTGTCCATCTTCTTTTATAAACAATATCAGTAATAACTGCTCACCTTATTACATAAACTTAAGTTTTGTAGGATAAATGGACGATAGTTTAGAAGTGTAAAAAGGTGCAAATTGTGGAAATTATAGTAATTTCGATTCTCAAAATAATGTCATGCTAAACTGTAATGATGGGATCCTAAATGATAATGTGTTTTCTTATCAACTATTAAATATTATACCCATGTAAATGCTCTGGTAACTTTTGACTGAAAGAATATGACAAACATGGGAAGCAATCACCAATCTCACGCTGACTACAGCAAACTAGCCGAGAATTTATGTTAACAAATTTCAATTTTTAAGCTAGTATTTGGAAAGAGAACATGGCAGGATAACCAGTTATCATTGTTTTATACACGAATCATGTTCATGTGAATTTAGATAACATTTGCAGCTTGGCATGGAAACCGAGTTTTGCTCTTATATCCTGAGTATGTCTCCCCACTAACACACATCAAATTAAACATTATAATCACAATTAATCTTTTCTCCAGATCCTGATAATTCTATGGAAATCCAAACGATAACCTTTTACAATTGAAATAAGAGTTGAAGAGATTATTCAGAAACCAAAGATAAGGAGTAGGTTCATGGCAATGGATTACCCATTTGATAATAGGAGCAAGTGGCTACTAATATAATTATAAGTTTGTGCACAACTCCATATACCAACAACTAGGAAATATCATTTTTCAGACATGCGAACAACTGATTATCAAGTGCCAAGCGTGAACCTAAGAATTATATCAATACTTCAACCCAAATTTAGACTTCAAGTTTTAAGTATAACGGTTCAATTTAATTACAGATTTAATCAAAGCACACGTACAAACACAGATTATATCAAGAATTTAATTTATTGAACTCTAAAATAATACTATGGTATTTGAGAACTTACAGGCGACTTTGATTTTGATGGTTTAAACACGGCAACAGGTGCGACTTTGATTCCAGCACTAGGGTTTAGTATTGGGGAGGAGGAAGGTAGCGATGAAGAGAAGTGGAAAGAACGTGGAGCTAGGATTTTGTGGGATTTGGGGAACCAGAAGAAATTAGGAAGGAGGCGGGAGAGAAAAAAAATGGAAGGGTACGGGGCGTTGTTTTGAGGACGTGCTATTATTCGAAGACCACACGTAAATCCCTATCCCGTTCTAATATAGCAACGGCCCAAAGCCATTGCCAAAGGGTTCGCAATGGATCAAAGCCGTTGGAATATTGCAACGGCCTAAGTCCGTTATGAATTTACCGCACTATGGTGTTGCGAAATTGCTTATATGGTGTAGTGAAAGTTTTGAAGTGAGTTAAATATTGCTTTAAAAATGAAATGAATGTTTGGAAAAATAATATATACATTTGTAATGATTTGGAAGAAAATGTCTTGAAGATAAATAATATTTTTAAGAAGTGTTATGAGTTGTATATTTTATTTTTTAAGGAAATATCATATGGAGTTTTAAAATAATAATAATAATATAAAGTGATACATTTGAGTTCTAATTTGATGAAAGTTGAAATAAAACCTTAAGTTATTTAGTTATTAGATAAATTATTGATGGTCAGATAAGGATTTTTTTGAATAAGGAATACTTCATGTAAATATGGTTTAATAAATAAATAAATTTATTTTGAGAAGTTTAGCATTTTGCAATTTTTGAATTTTAAATATGAAATTTAATTTGAAAAGAATGATAAGTTAAACAAGGAGAAATTTATCATGATTCTTCTTAGGATAGAATAATAAACCCCATTAGAAATATAATTTTATGATAGAGCTTTTTGAATTATAACGCATTATAATATTTTAGAGAAGTCATTTTCAAGTATTTCAGATTCTTGTTTATAAATCGGGATATTAAAGAAATTAAATATCTTGGACACCTTAAAAGTGTTAGTATTTTTAAACTTTTACAAGATTTTGGAATTATTAAGAATCTAAAGTAATTGTGTAAACTTTATATTTTGATGATTTGAATTAAAAGAAAAGATACACATATGAGTGGGTTAAATTTACTTAATATATATAAAGATTTTAAGGTAAGAAGTTTGTAGAAAAGAATAGTAATTTTATTATTGTTTTTGGACTATGTTCAAAAATTGAAACCAATAATTTGTTGTGATAACAGTAAATGAGAAGGCATTTACTTAAATAAATTGCCTCTTAAAAGTGATTGTTTGTTTTTCTTTTCATTATAAAGATTTAAGATGTGAGTATAGACAAGTTAATTTCTAGATACATCTTAGAAATATAAGTAATAATATTTGAGTTTCTACTAAATACAATTTTTTTGAGGCATGGCATGAGTGTAAAAGTAGTTTCATAATTATATGCCTGTTAGCTAGTAGAAATTTGAAAAGTACAACTCTTCGCTTTTCGAAAAATGGGTTTTTTTATCCTAAAGATTGGTTTAAAGGATTTTAGTAAAAGCATAATATTTTGATATAACATTTTGGGTTAAAATGAGAACTTTTCAAAATGACCCAGTTGTAGGAAATTTTGTTTAAAAAACATGGTTACAGTAAAACGACCATGTCTTTGATTCTTTTATCTGATTTCATTGATTTTTTTTGGACTTGAAAGATTTTTCAGTAAGGAACAATTTTTATTTAGATCCCCTTACCGGATTATGTAATTATCTTGGGCTAAACGCTGTTTCAAATAGAACCATAAATTTTGACTAGTTAGAAATTTCCTGAGTTAAAACATCAATTTATTTTGATCATCATTCGAACTGTAAATCCGATTTCAGTAATCTTGCTCATTCTGGAAATCTAAGATTGTAAGAAATATTTTTATTTCATGAATTTTGCCAAATTTTGATATTTGCTGTATGAAAACTTATGATTAGTAAAGTGGACCTGAGAAGAAAATATTATTTTCAAATTTAGTAAATTGGAATTCTAATGAAAGTATTTTAATGCACCTATACTTCTAAAATTCAAAATATTTTGAATAATTTCATAAACATTTTACAATCTTAATTGATCATTTACGGTTGTTATGTAAATATGATTTGTATGTTATCATTTATATGGCATGTTTGAGCATAGGTTTTGAAGGCGATCTATAATACAAGGCACAAATGTGCTTATGCTCGCTAAAGGTAAGAAATAATGCACTAAAAAGTGGTAAGAGAGTGCATGCTTTATCATTTTATGCCATGTTTTAATTTTTTTGTTTTCCTGTGTTTCGGGTTGCCTATTTGGAGATGTGTATATATTTCTATGTATTGTGAATTTTTGGAATGCTCTCTATACAAAGGAGACTCTGCCAAAATTTTCTGTAATTTACAACACTTAGAAAATTATGGTTCGTATGCGAGAATAGAACTTTTTATAATGGCATACGAAGTAGATGAATTCTAGATGACCATTAGTAATTGAAGTCACATATAGGGTTTGAATGATAAGGTTTAGTAGATGGTAATTTGGGCTGTTGAATGTCGAAAAAAAAGCAATATACTTGGAGATCGGTGTGCCTGATATGAGGTTAAATATGCATAAGTAAAGACTAGGGCATAACAATCAAAAATAATTGATTGATTGTTTTGTATTGCTCTAAATAATACCAATGTGTCAAAGAAATACCACTATTTCATATCAGACCTGTAAAAGTGATTAAAAGACCATTTTAATGTTATGATTACCTTGATATCTATGTATTGATGGTTGCTTGTTTTCTTTGATTGTTGAAAGATGATTGTGTCTTAGATTTTAGATTATGGAAGATGCAAAAAGTTATTACCATATTACAGATTTTTACATAAGGAGGAATTATGAGGATGAAATTTTCTTAAGTGGCAAGTCTGCAACAACCCAATTTGAGAAGCAATAAATTTAAGCTTAAAAAATAAAAATAAAAGTAAATTAAATAGTGAAAATTAATTGGGAATTGGAGATGCTTTGGAAGGAAACATGAAATCAAATGTTTTTGAGAAGTTTAGAACATTTTGAAAATGAAACTATTAGATTTGAGATTAATTAAATGTGATTGTATAAGACGTCGTCGTCGTCGTCGTCGTTGTTGTTGTGGTGTGTGTGTGTACTGGTTTTTTGCTAAAGGGAGTAATAAATGTCATTTTTGGATTTGTCGTAGTATATCCATTTTTATGGAATATATTTTGTTGAAATGGTAAATTTTTGTATATACAAGTATGTTTTTTAAAACATTGTATTCAAAAGAAAGTAAATGTAAAATATACTTTATAAAATGTAAAATAAATAAATTGGATAGAATTATTTGTTCTTGAGAATGTGAATTTAAATGCTCAACTTGAAAAGATGATGTTAAAATATTTTAAAACATGGTTATGATAATTTAGTGCAAAATATGTATTTTTGTATAATGCTTGCATATATTTCTTTAATTTGATATTATTTATATGATAAAAAAGTAATGAATACAAATGACTTGTGTAAAAATTAAAATTCATTTGAATGGAAACTATATTTGGAGTTTTTAATTTGAAATAATGTTTTTATAGAACACTTTGAAGATTTTAAATTAGTTAGAAAGTGGAAGAGGAAAAAAAACAAACAAAAATTTAATAAATATGGGTGCAGGTTAGTTTATTAACCCATTAGGCCCATGAATAACTAATAGAATTATTGTTTATCTTCTCGGAATGAACAAGTATGTTCATTTTGTTTCACCAGGGAAAGGAGATATATTACTGTAAACACCTCTACTTCTTCCATCAAAATATAAGATTTCAAAAATCAATATCAATTCAAATAAATTACTAAAAATTCCCAAATTCAAATCAAAGCTTCTCTACACCCTTCTCCACCTTATAAACCTAGAAAGAAGAAGTTTTGGCCATAGTAGGAAGTCAGAATCGGTCAAATAACAAGAGGGAAGTTAAAATCTGAAGCTGAAAACATGGGTTAGTCGAAAAATCATAACTAATTCCAGAAAAATCATAAAAACATTAAATTTTGATATGTTGTTGATAACTCATATATACATCTTCTGTGAGAATTTTGTAGGAAAATATTAAGTTGTTCTATGTTAAATCATCACAGCACTGAGGATGAAATTCAGGAATTTTTAGTGATTTGACCTTGTAAATGGTGCATGCAACTTTGGAGTTTTTGGATGTTAAAATAAGTTAAACTCGCTGTTAATTCTACTTGTGATTGCCTGTTTCTGATTGAGTTAACTTTTGTGAATATTGGATGATGCTTGATTGAGTTTACTTTCTATTATCTCTTACAGTAAAAACTGATTTCTGAAAGTTGCCATAATTGTTTGAAGTAAACCATGATATTATATTTTTGTGTTTACTTGATGCTTATAGGTTTTAGTCATGGATTGCAAATGTTAGAGTGCTAATACTCATTTTCAATGGTCTAAATCAGGTGAAATCATCACCTGAGTCGATGCCTTGAGCATTCAGCTCCAAGCACTCAAACCAGTCAAATGGTAGTGTCTATCGGTCGACCGGTGGTGGTTCCTGGAGCCTATTTTTCTCCAGGCCATACTGTTGTATTTGTTTTGGTTGATCTTGGCTTTAAGTTATTACTTCTGATTCTTATTTGATTCTTTTGCTATGTGAATTTCAATTCTATGAATGTGAATTTATTAATGATAATATATATATATATATTAAATTAAGGTATTTTGAAGAATAAATTCTATAAAATCATATTACATAATATACAGTTTGAAATCGCTTTATAAATTATATAAATTATACCTATGCTAATATCTACAAATTCAAGGCATTATTGTTAGAAAATATTTTAAGATATTAATTTTAAAGTGAAGAAAGATTGTATATATGTAAATTTCGATTTAAAGGCTATATCTAAATAAGAAGTGTTTCTAAAAATATCTAACGTGGTCATTAGACTAATATTTAAATGATTTCTAAAGAAGTAATTTCTATAAAATATTACTTCTATTAGATGAGAATTTTAATTAAACGATTTAATAATGCTAGTGGTATGAAACACTATATACCACTTTATTGATTAATTATTTGACTCTTATAATGGATATGTTATAGAGTGGAGTTTATGATCTTTTAGTAAACATTCGAGTGTCGCCTAGTTGTTGGAGCCATTTGAAAGACACTAGTTTGATTAATAATTGAAAATATATAACACTTTAAATCAAAAAAGATCTTTGAAATAACACGCATCTAGGCATGACTGATGGTATCAGCTTGTCTTTTAGATAACACATTTTTAGACGTGTTTGGCAAGTATTGGCTTGTCCTATTATGGCATGCATCCATGCATGACCGGTGGGTATCGGCTCGTCATTTAGATAGCACGTTTTCAAATGTGTTTGGCAAGTAACAGATTGTCTTATTATGGCACACTTTCAGGCATGACCGGCGGGTACCAGCTTGTCTTTGATGAATTGCTTTCATGCGTTTCCTTTGATTTATGAATTTATTTGCGAGATTTTGATTCGACTTGCTTTCATGCATGTTTTTAGTTTCGACTCGCTTTCATGCTTGTCTTTAGTTCCGACTTGCTTTCATGCTCTTCTTTTGAGTTTTGACGTGCTTTTATGCTTGTCTAATGGTTTTCACTTGCTTTCATGTAAGTTTATGATTTAAAATATGAAATATTTTGATTCACTATATTTTGAGACGATTGCTTATAATAAGCACGATATGATTTTATGACATGGAGAATTATTGTGATTATGCCAGTTATTAGTATTTAGAGGTTGGCACATTGTGTATGTTTATGACTATATCATTGTTAGTCTCTTATGTTACTATGTGATCTCACTTTTGTTGAATTAGAATTAGCCTGACCCATTTATTATTTTTATAATACTCAGATCAGATCGAGACATTTTAAGTACCGGGACTCGTTGACTTTAGATGTTGGCTTAGCTTGAAGATAACTTGTATAAGTGTTTTATTTTATCGAGTTAGTGACTCATGATGTGTATATTCTTTTGATACTAGCCTTGTGCTTGTCATGTATATTATGTGGGTCTAGTATTCTATTTTGTAGACTCACTTATGTGTGTATTTTCATATCGATATTATATATTCCACCGTGTTCTGTTATTCTGCATTCTTTGTGATATTATATACTATTCCCAACTTCTTTTTATCCACCGTGATTATTGCGTTTTGCCGATATTATGCACGTTATATATGATTTTGAGGTAAAGTAAAATGTGTCGGTGTTAGCCCAATGGAATATTCACGCTTTTTCGCTCTTATCTAGCCATATCTCCATTTTAGCAGAAAATATTACTATGGAATATCCTTTGTTAGTATGGTTTTAAAAGTGGGGTATTACAGCCGCAATCCTATAAACATCGACTGTAAGCATAAAGACTCAAGAATTGAGGCGATGGAAATAGACTGCTCCGCAACCAAGAACGGAACCTCATTCCTCAAAGGCAAACCAAGAGATACCAACTTCATGCCCAAAGTAAGTAAATCTAGCTCAAAGACAAAGGTGATGGCACGGTACTCCCAATGTTGAGAGTCGCTCAGAACAAATTAACACAAGGCAATCACCTTTCAGCAACTCAATCTCTTCCACTAAGCCATGCAACTCTACTTTAACTATCCCCAATGTTGTGCTAATATCGTACATTAGACAGTGTTGTACAACTTCAAAAGTGTTGAAATGGTACAAAGTCTATACGGCATTACTATCTTGGGCATAACAAAGGCACAACTCCCTACAGAGTGAAGTGAGGTCATAAATTGTTAGTAATGATATAGTTCTCCCTGAAAAAAAGAGCAGTTCCTCATTGCAGCTTCTTCTACACACATGTGCATGCTAAAGGCAAGTTGCTTTGCAGAATCAGTAATGCACAATATATTCAAATTTGGTTTTCCCACCTCAATTTCAAGCATTCTCGCTTCAATTTCAAGTTTTCCACCTAAGTCCAACATCCAACCACTCAAATCGTAGTTTCCCACCACAATCCACATTAGCAATATGTGCATATCAAATAAGCAAGATGGATGTTCAATATGTAGCGCTATCCAATGGCAAAAATCAAGAGAGAGGAAGAGTGATGTCGGCAATCTACGTGAATCTCTATGTACTATAAATGAATATGGTACTGTAGGAGAAAAAGGGGATTTTTTTTACTTTATTCCTTTTAGACACACAAATAAAAATTTGTACTCTCTTCCATTTTTGTTTGTACTAAGAAATTAAGAAAGAAGAATAGACGTTTTACCCGTGGACGTAGGATTACTTAACATCTAAGCCACATAAATTCTTTGTGTCCTTTTTATTTTCTATACTATACTATTTAAATCTACCGGTGCACAAATTGAGATGGATTCCCTTTAATGAACTAATATGCTGAACATTTCTCCTCATAATTGTGTAAGCATTAATGCAACATAATTACTCATATTAAAGGTGATTTTAATATTACTTAAATTTGTTGATTCATAATCATGAAAGCCTCCAGCATTGTGATTACTACATAAAAAGTTCTTGGTTGTTTCTGAGATGAAAATCTCATTAACAGGTAGCTTTCATGTATATAGAAACAATGACTTCGTGTAAAAATATAGCTTTCCTGCCTTATCCGGATTGATAGTATTATGAATAAAAAAGGTATAGCCTTCATTGGCAAGTAAAACATAGCTTTCTTTCATAATAAAACGTAGTCATCCTGACATATCACGATAGATAGCTTTCATGTGTAAATTAAAATAAGCTTTTGAAGGCTAGAAAAACAGAGCTATCGTGGATAATAGCTATTGTGAGTTAAATAATGGCTTTCATCGGTACTCAATGGAATTTCTATAAATATTTTTAAAACCGATTCTTTGCCCTTTAAAATATACACTTTTCACAAAACCCATATTATTTTTCATAAGCTCATGGTTAAACATCTTTTCTGAAAATTGGCAGAAAATCAAAGAGAAAACTTACTTTTATTTTTCCAAGTAAAATTTCCTTTGATCGTATCATTAATACATTTTTGCAAACATGCCCATTTTCCACAAAAAAATTATATTTATTTGTAAACATTTGGGAAAAAGCCACAAAAATTCCCAAAAATCAATATTTGCTTCCTTAACATCATATTAAAATTTTGTACCAAAATAATTAATCTTCATATTTTAATAATATAATTCCAAAACTAATCATTTTCTTTCTTTGAAATTCATAATATTGTTTTAAACATCGTACTAAACAAAAAAAAATAGTTTTTCATACCAAAACACTTTAGGAAATTTCAAATTTTCCAAATATCAATCATATACATTATTAATTCATTCAACGTGCATGATTAACATCCAATATAGATTTGGATTCAACTCTAAGCCTGAATCAAACACATAGACAATATGAGATGGAAATATTATTCGCCTTTTAATCTTTATTGAAATGATGGAATTTTCCTTAGCTTTCTTCCTTTAGCTTTTCTTCTTTCCTTAGTTGAATTTGCTTAATGGTGGCCGACCTTATCTTCTATGTTTTGTTTTGAGAATGAAATGAAAATGAATAAGGGAAAGAGGAGGGTATGGTATAATATTAGCTCTTCCTCTTTACCCCTTCTATACTTGTGTTTATTAATTCCTATCTCTGTAAACCATTCACTAAGTTATATTAATTAAGGATAACCGTAAGTGATTAATTTAGAAAATCTCGAATTAACAACTTTCAATTAATCATCCCATAATAATTATTTATTTAATTTATGTGTAATAAAATTAGGGGTGTTACATGCTCCTCTCCTAAAGAATTTCGTCCTCAAAATTGCAGTAAGGAAACAACAGCAAGCACATCAATTGTACAAACATGTATCACAAGCCATAAAAGCACCAATACTAATCATTATACTAGTCAAAAGTCCATATCGGGATAACCATCCTTAATCCTATCTTTTGTCTCCTATGTACAATCTCGTTCATCGGTACTCTACTAGACCTTCACTAACTTGATTGTCTTATTCCTTAACTGCTTCATATCCTTATCTACTATGTGAATAGGTCGCTTAACATAGTCATATAAAGCTCCACTACTCAATCTCCTAAAACCGTTGGCTCTATAGTAGTCTATGGAGCATGCACATTCTTCCTCAAATGAGATATGCGAAAAACGTTATGGACTACTGCCAAACTACTTTGTAACTCAGTACGATAAGCGACTTTCTTGATTTTCTCAATGATATTGGAATAGACCAACATATCTAGGTGCTAATTTTCCCATCTCCCTAAAGCATACCACACCCTTCATCAGTGATACTTCCATATAAACATAATCTCCGACTAAGAATTCCAATTCCTTACACCTCATGTCTACATAACTTTTTTGCCCCAATTAAGCTTCCTTTATCCTTACTCGGATTAACTCAATCTTTTCAGTCGTTTCTTTTACCAAATTTGAACCAAGTATCTTTCTATCAACCGCCTCCAGCCAACATGCAGGCGATTTACATGACATTCCATAAAGTGCTCCAAAAGGTGACATTCCTATACTAGTTTGATAACTATTGTTATAGGAAAACTTGACTAAATACAAATGGTCTTCCCATTACTCTCCATAGTCCAATACACAAGCTCTCAATAAGCCTTCAAGTACCTTGTTAACCTTTTCATTTTCCCATCAGTTTGCGGATGGTAAGCGGTACTTATCTTCAAATTGGTACCTAATTCATTCAGCACACTCTTCCAGAGCTCACTGGTAAACAAAGGATCTTTATCACTTATAATTCTACTCGGTATTCCATGAAGTCTCACAACCTTCTTCATGAATACTTCGCTAAAATTGGTATCATCCTTGTCAACTTAATAGGGATAAAGTGTGTATTTTGGGTCAGTTTATCAACCATGACCCAAATGCTTTCATTTCCCCTTTTCGACCTTGGCAACCCATCTACAAAACCCATAGATATAGAATCCCATCTCTATAGTGGAACTTCCAAAGGTTGAAGTAATCCACTTGGCTTTCGATGCTCGACCTTTACTTATTGGCAATTCATACATTGCTTCACCCATAAGCCTTTATTTCTCTTCAAGTGTTCCCAAAAGAAACTCCTCTTCATATCCTGGTACATCTTCATACCTTTGGGATAAATAGTAAACTTTGATCGATGACATTCTCTAAGAACTTTCTTTTCAGATTATCCACCTTTGAAACACATAATTGTCCTTTCTTTCTCAACCACCCTCTTTGGTCAAGTACGAAATCCTTCAAATCATCAATATCGCTTTTTTACTTCTTGTCTTTTTGTTCGATCGGCTAATATTGGATCATATTTTTTCCTTGCTATAATTTTTTTGATCAATACCGGTCGAACTTCTAGACAAGAAATCATTGCGGTACCCTGACTAGAACAGGCCATCGACCTCGTTCTAACTGCACATAAACCCAATGCCCTTAAATCGTTCCATTAAGATAACATCCCTAACACCGACTTCTGATGGTTTCTACCAAGTGCATTAACCACTTTATTTTCTTTCTCGGTGTATACTCAATCCTAATGTAATACACTGCTAAGAACTCTAGGCATCTTTGTTGTCTCATATTCAACTCTTTTTGAGAGAATAAATACTTCAAGGATTTATAATCTATAAACAACTCAAATCATTCTCCCAACAAATAGTGTCTCCACACCTTCAGTGCAATGATCACCGCTGCTAACTCCAAATCATGAGTAGGATATCTAACTTCATGTGATCGAAGCTGTCGAGAATCAAAGGCAATAACTTACCTCTCGAAATCAACACAACTCCTAACCCAGATCTACATGTATTGGTATACACCACCAAGTTATCCAAAGTAACTAACATGTATTAATGTTATGTGCTAACTTATTAGATGTATGGACATGTCGGGTATGATTCTCCATACATCATGTTCCTATTTACTATATCGATTTTTATATTATTTTTAGATTATAGATTACTCTTTCCAATTGTCAGCTAACTAGAGGTTTTATGCTTTGATTCTTATATCTTTGTTACTCTTAAACGAGTAGATTAGAGATAACAAATCTGAGATAGCGCATGTAGTTGTACGGAGGATGAGCAGGTTGCTAGCGCTTTCATATACTATATTTTGGAGCTATTATTGTTGTTCTACTATGCGGTACTATGGAGCAATTATCAGTACTTACTCATCAGAGATAGCTTTCCATTTAGGGTTTATTCGAATTGATATATAAACTCTATTTCCACTTAGTTTTGTATAACTGTGATGGACCGATATACTACGATTTATCGTGGCTCATTTTATTATATCATCGTGTCACCTGTTTTATATCTATGTTAATCATCATATTTTATCCTATGTGGTATAATATATACGAGGTCTATTTTGAATTGTTTTATTTTACTTTCATTATAGATCAACATCGACTAAATATCGTTGCAGCGCAATATTTATATTATTTGGGTATTGAAGGTGTAAGTTGGTCGTTACATGCGGTATCAGAGCTTGGGTTGAATGATCGACCTAAGGTGATATATCCTTGAGCGATCCATTAGAGCTAAGGTGAGTTGAAGACTTTAGAATGGATCAAGCGACATATGAGAGAGAATACTTATTATATATTTTTGTTTTTAAAGCTATATAATAGTGTGTGTGTGTGTAGTTGTAACTCGCATTACACACACAAGTACTATTTATTCAGCTTTTATTTTGAGAGGCCAATCATTCTTTTATTGCTTTTAAGAATGGCCTAGCAAATAGGGATACAGCGAGGAACTCTTCTTCAGGAATTAGGATTAGAGAAGGCAATGGGGCAACTACGAACCCCGATATGTAGATAATATTTAATACTATGCCGATGAAAATGATTCAGAATACCTAAGCAGGTGCTCCAGTTGTATTAGGCGGTGGTGCTCTAGTGCAAGCATCAAGAGCTGATTTTTCCAAGCTGAATAAGACTTATCTAGTCTTGGAAAAAAATGTTTCTTGGAACGGAATCAGAAGTTGAAGTGCAGGATTGGTTGGATACCTGCAAAACAATCTTCGAGGACTTAGAGTTGGAGGATGCAATGAAGAGGAAGTTGGCCTATAGGCAACTTTAGTAAAGAGCAATCAATTGGTGGAATGCCCTTAGAGCTACTACTCCCGAGGACTACTTTACTTAGGATTAGTTTAAAGCAATATTTGAAGAGAATTTTATACCGCCAGCTCAGAAGTTGATGATATTTAGAAGATTTGCTGACCTGAAACAGGGTGACTTGACCATTTTAGAATATGTTGTTGAATTCGACATGTTGTCAAAATATAGGATATCTTTCATTGACACTCCATTGAAGATGAATGAGAAGTTTACAATTGGATTGAACTACTATGTAGGAGAAGAATAAAATGTCACATTGATGAAAGCTTTGAGATGGTAGTCAAGAAAGCTTTGAGACATGAAAGTTTGTACCCAAAGTGAAAGAGTTTTTGTTGTTCCGAAGGAGGAGTCTAAACTGTAAGGTGGTGGAGGTTGTAATACCCCATTGGATTTTGACGTATATTGATTAGTGGGGGCAAAATGATAAATTTTAAAATGTTGTAATTAGGCAATGAGAAATGTTCCATTGCTTAGAGCTCATTTTTCTAGTCGAGATGGTATATTGGTTTTTCGGGATCGGACTTCATACAAAGTAGTTATGTGTACTTTAAGTAAGCGTGTTTTGATTAGTTTTAACCAGCCTAAGCCCATTGGAGTGAAGTGATGGTTCAGAAATTTATATAACAGTCTGGGTAATTTTGAAATCATTTTCACGTACATTTTCACTTTCAACTCCTCCTTTCTACCATCACCCTCTCTCTCTCAATTCTAAACAAAACCCCTCTCTCGCACACACACATAAATACATGAAGATACCCATTGTTTGCAAATTCAAGAAACTTGGAAGGACCACAATTTTGATAACGAAGGAATTGGAGGGTATTAGGTAACTTCTAGGACTTGGCGACGTAGATTGGTGAGTGGGAATCATTATTGGGCTATATGTTGTTCACATGAAAGTAGTTTCTTTATGTGATGGCTAATTAGGTTAATAGAAGTAAGAATTGGACTGATTAGAATTTGGGGTTTAATACTGTTGTAATTTTAAGATTAAATAATATTAATGACACTTGATTTAGGATTGAATTTATATTAAATGTATATGATATGAAAATTGGGGTAAAATGATCAAGTTTATGATGATTAGGTTTAAACAATGGATATACAGATTATATGTAATGTATGGAAGGTTAGAGTAGTAGAAAATGACGTCTGAGAGAAATAAAAAAGCACCAAAATAGCAAAAAATGGAGTAGAAATGAAATAAGGGAGAATTTCAGCACCCACACCGATCTACCAATGTTATATGCACTTGTCCACCTGTGAACATTTCTTTTGTCAAGTTGAACCTAGACCATGCTGCAGCATTTTTACTTCAACCAGGCTATACAAAATAGACGACGAATGACATGTTTGTTTCTCTTCGACATCGGGAAGTGTTTAATGTCAATAAATGTGTTTCGTCGACCTTGCATTACAATGATTGTGTTAATTTGTATATTAAAAGAGTTATGCTATATTTACCAATCCTATATATATATATATATTTAAGTTATTTACATTTATCCAACTCATGTTCTTGTTTATGTTTGCGAGATTAGTCAATATTTAACTTTATCTTGGGGTTTGTCTCTCTGTTTAACTAACTCTTGTATGTATTAACGGGTAGTATATGTTTAACTAACTCTTTCTCGCTTTTGGGTGCAAACGGGTTGGTCTATGTTTAACTAACTCTATTATATGTTTAGTGTTGTTAAGTATAAAATAGTATTTTATTTTGTGGTGATTATGATAGAATAACACTTTAGATGAAGGTGAATTAGGTTTTAGGTATAGTAAATGTTAGCTCCCATATGGTGTTTATGAAATCATGTTAGCAGTATGTACTTGGTAATATTTTTACTCACTAGACATTTGTCCGACCCCCACATCATACACTATAGGTTAACAGAGTAAACTTCGCGTGTGTGGTGTTTGAAGATGGTGACTATAAAGATGTTTACATATGTTATCCGTTTATTTTTATTTACTATATATGTAGTGTGATAATGTGAGTATGTATGAAAACTATGTATGACTTATGATGTTTATAGATGGGATTTGTTTATTTTATCTATATTATAGTTTGATCCATTCCATTCTGAGTTCTAAAAGATGTAATTAGTTAGTTTCTCCCTTTGTATACTACTATTTTAAAACAATCACGCTTTTTAGTTTATAATGCATATGACTCGATCATATGGTCATGAAAAGTCAGGATGTTACACTTGGTATTAGAGTTGTAGATCAATACATTTAGAGAGAGCGTACTTGTATACCTTTATATTGTGTAAGCATATATATATATATACGTATGTATATGTATATTTATATGTATATGTATACTAGTTAAAGTAAATAGGCGTATGACATTTAATTATGGGTTTATGTTTACCATCTCTATTTACTACTCTAGGTGGATCTAATATTGAATCCAATTTTCCAAATAGTAAAGATAACTAACCCAACTGAAACTGGCACTAGAAATGGAGCTTTGGAAGTATCAGACATGAACATTGAACTTTAATTCCACCGTTATCTTCAAGCTTGAAACCAGGCCATTGTTAGCAAAGGGGCACCTTTAATAGGAGTACAAGATGGAGATGTTGTTCATGTACCAGGGATGAATTTTATAAAACTCTATAAGTTTTTTTGAATATAGATGGCTGATGGAGTGTGCGGCCCTACGCTAACAGGAGTTCCTTGTTATTCATGGTGATGTGATGTGATGTTGTGCTGTTGATGGATCCAAGCGCGATGCAATAAGAGGCATTATGTTACCAATGAGACTTGGACCCTAATGCAGCAATGATGGGACACTACGGTGAGTTGACATTGCGTGCTCCCCCTCAATGTGTAACTATGATAGGTGTAGTCATAGTTGTGGGAAACTTAGTCCCATATTGGAAATTGTAGGGAAACCTTTGTTGGAATAGTTACGTGTAGTCGTAGTTTTGGGAAATATAGCCCCATGGTGGAAATTTTTAGGGAAGCCTATATGGAATAGCTCTAGTAGTTATTAGCTGATCGTTAGTTGTCTTGAGGTTTGATTAGCTGTTCGACCCTAAGTATGAGCTTGCACAAGTCGTTAATGTAGGTTTGTATTGACCTAAACCCCTTAAATAAAGAAACAAGTAATTCACGAAAACTGGTAGGACATCCTAGGTCACATAGAGTATTAATGAAGTCAATTGCATGTGATCACCATATATTAATGATGTAACTCATCCATAAGACTTTTGTTTGACCCGCTCCTTTCATTTTCCTCCGCAACATGATGACATGATAGTAGTTGATTTGGCATAATATGTGTAGAAAGGAGCTAAGCATTGGAGTTCCACTATTTTTATCGTTCCTCACATAGTTATTTGTTGTATTAAATGTTTATCAACTTACATTGTACATTGGAAACGCTGTATATGAATTAAGTATTTTGGAGATTATTTTTCTTAAATGTTTATCTTTTGGTATTTATATTTTTATTCCTTTCACTATGAGATCTGAAAGTGTATAATGCCTAAGATTATATCCTTATATTCTTAGTCTCTGTAATGTCTAAAAACTCGATAGCTCGTACTTCTTGGCACTGAAGCGAGTCTGAAAGTCACTCAATACTTTGAATCGGTGTGTCGAGGGGTGTGGGTTGTCACAATTGGCACTAGAGCCTAGGTTTAAGATTCCTTAGGGATCGAGTGCGTATTAAGCGAATGTACTTGAAATTTTTTCTAAAAAAATGTTTTCCAAAAAGGTTCAATAAGTTTTTCAAAATGGGCTTTTGAAAGGTATATATATTTATAGATAAAGTTTTCCAACGATTTTATATATATATATAACAAGAAAGAACGCTATCACGTATTCTTGTCAGTGATATCTATGGGAAAGTTGAAAATAATTCCTAATCACAAATAGTGAGAATGAATGACATTGATGGGAATGGCTTATGTGAAGTTGTTCTTGCTAGCATGAACATTCCTATATGGTTCCTCCAGTATCTACAAGCGACAAGACAAACTGAGCCTAATCCGACCGAGGGAGCGTATTTGTAATTTTCTAATATGTATATCAATACACAACACCCTACATTTTGACTCATAAGGTAGTTGTTGGCTTATCCCTTATATATGCAAACAATTAAGAATTAAAGTAACTGTTAAGATTATAACAGTTAGTTGAAAAATTAAGCCTTCACATTTATTATGATCTACCTCGTAAAGAGATGCTACTAGAGGTTTCCTCTACCAAGTAGCAGTAGCAAGTAGATTATTGGTTTAAAGACGAGTGAAGAAGATTAGTACCATAGGACCCATATAATTAAAGTTCGATGTGATAAGGAGGAAAATGGAACATGAAAGAAGGACTTTACAAACTTAGAGCAAATCTCCTCAATAATGTGGAAATCCTATTCTTATATCGGTAGTAATTGCAAAGACTCCTCTTTATTTAAATGGATATCTAGAGTGTTTCTATATTAGAATTGGACATTGTATTGGAGAATAAACTTGAGTTAACCATATTTGATAATTAGGACGTAAACTATAGCAGTTAAAGATTGTAGGTATAATTAGGCTGGTGTAAATTAAGTTGCTTTTGTCAACTCCGATTTAAGTGATAAACCACTAGAAATGTTTTCTAAAGTTAGAAATAGTAGATGTTTGATATTTTAAAAAGGAAAATAAGTTTGTTTATGATTTTCTATAAAATTATCAGATAAACTTTATGAAATTGGTTTAAAATGTAAAATTAAAAGAATTTGAGAAAAAGCAATTTTCAATAACTGCTTTAAAACTTTTGCATTTTTAGGCATATTGCTGCACTTACCCTTGAGGCATACTTTGCTTTTAAAATGAAACCTTCGAAAAAAAATTCGAGAAGTATGTAACACCTAGCTTTTGAACTCTTTTATAAATAAGAAATGGTTGGTACTTGAAAATGTTTTTTATAAATGTTTCTGTCATACTTTAAAAAAAATAGTAAGTTAAAACATCCCATTTTATTTAAAAATGCACCTTAGCGAGAATTTTTTATTTATAAAGGAAAACTTTAGAAAGATATGCTTTTATTTACATTTTTCTAAGTTAAGGTAAACTATTTTTGAAATTTTAAAATTAAAGAAAAATATCATGATCTTTGTAAAAAGGAAACAGTTGTCAAAATGAATTGAAGATTTTATAGTTTTAGAAACTTACTAGTTTTATGGAGATGATGTTAAAATCAAAGGTTTTGATTTAAAGATAAATTAAAGATACGACTATCACTTAAACTTAAAAGGGAAGAATTAAATAGGAGTTAGATAAACAGGATTACATAGCATACAAGGACTAAATTGATTATGGAGTTCAGAAGCATTTAAATATTTAGGGATAGAGGTAGGAAGTAGTATGAAGGTTTAGTGACCTTTCAATCAACGTTTGAATTGGAATAGTGAAGAGTGAACACCACTTTGTGTTTTTTTATCCAAGTATGGTTTGAATTGTAGAATATTTGCACAAGAAAGTTTGAGAAGTTTAATTTGGATAAAACATATTTCAGTGCAAAGAAAGAGTAAGCCAGGATGTTTTATTATATCAAAGATTATTACGGATACAAGAAAGCTTTCCCTGTTTGGTTGGTGATTTAAAGAAGAATTTAATTTTTCATAGCACTTGGAAAACGAGTAACCTTTTAGTTAGCTAAAGATGTTATTGACTAGTACACCTACTTTAGTACTCGTTGATACTTCGAAGGCGGTTGCTATGTATATCAATGCTTACATTACATAATGGGACGATGCTTTGATACATGAGGGTAAAGTTGTTTGTCATGCTAGTTAACAGTTAATAGTACACAAGAAACATTATCTAACCCATGACCTTAAGATGACAGCTATTTTCTATTCTCAAATCTTGGAGGTGATTTAAGTGGTTTATGTATAATAAGTCCCCAAAGTACTAGTTGTTTGAACATCGCTAGAAGGGGAAGATGATTTGGATTAATTATGGGTGGATGGCATTGATCTGACTTTCGGGTAACGTTAGGCCACACATGTTTTTCGCTTGGAAAGTTATAGGTACCGGGCATGTTGTTTTTGACTTGGTGAATTATAGGTAACCAAGTAAGTAGGTTGTCATCTTATGGTATATGTTATACGACGAGATTTATAAAGTAATTGGTACTTGAGATGTCGTCGCAACTACAAGTATGTTGTTGGGGATGAGGTGACATAAGTTCCATAAGATGTTTACTAGGCTAGGACATCGTCCATTTTAGATGTTCCCGGCTGATTTTTTGGGTATGGTGTTATTTAAGTATTGGTCATTATGTCTATCAGATTAAAATGGCAAGCTACCATTCCATATTGAGTTGTCTCGACCATAGAATAGTTGAAATAAAATGTTTTGAAGTTTTGTCGGAAAAGAGGTCCCATTGATGGAATGACATCAAGGAGTGGTAAATTTTAGAAGTTCAAATAGCAAAAAATATCCTTGATGAAGTTGAAGTCAAGATTCTGAAAGCAATGGTTAGTTAAAGGATTCAGGTTTCCATTAAGAAAAAGATATTGCTATTTGCATGCATTGAGGACGCTAAGATGGTCTTCATAGAAAATAAGACTGGGAAATTTTTAGTAAGATTTGGAGGAAAGGACAATAGATTTCTTTTTAATTATCCCTCGGATTGGAAGGAGGCTATTTATTTAAGAAAGTTCCTAAAAGATTGACTTAGGATGTATAGCTTGTGCTGCATAATAATTGCACAGGAACGAATTATCACTTAGGTAATTACTGTTAATGTTAAAGTTATTTTAGGTTACAATTTCATTTACATTTAGGACTTCACCTAGATTTAGGATTTTTATTGTTAGGTTTAAATAGGGAAATAGATCAAGTTTACCCTAATAGAATATCGCAGTGAGCGACATGGTTTATTGTTAAGTTATTACTTTGCAACTACAAGTAGGACATGTAGAAGTCTTACGCTGGCAGGAGGCGCATGGAGTTGGAATTCACAGTGAGCGACATGGTTTTTGTGAAGGTCTCACCACTTAGGCATGTTATGAGATTTGGTAATTTTGAAAAGTTAGCACCGAGGTTTATATGGCGTTTACCAATTATTTATAGAGTATGGAAGTTAGCCTATGGACTGGAGCTTCCCGAGGGGTTGGTGGTAGTTCATAATGTTTTTATATGTCACACCTGCAGAAGTGTTTATACAATGCAGCTACCATGGTTGAGCCGCGTAAATTAAGAGAAGTCGAAGTGGATAAGTGAGTCACTAATTGTTTGCCATGCACCTACCCGCATTATTGGGCAAGCGACAAAGTGACTCCATAATAAAATAATTAAACTAGTTAGTCTCCAGTAGGGGGATGACCCAGTTAATAGTACATGGGAGCCTAACGAGAAGATCGAGCTATCAATATAGAATTCTTTTCTAGTACATTTCTGTTTTAGGTAAATAAGTATAAACTACTTATGTGTCTAGGTTTTAGCTTAGTATACCTATAGGTAGGGACAATTAGATGCTAAGATTGGTTACGAACGTGTCATTAGGACATGTTTTGGATGATGGATGCTAATGGATGTATTTATTAAGTTGATCTTTGCACACGTAGAAAATAATAGTAGTAGTATATTCTAAAGTTAGCATACATGCACACCGACACTTGTTTCATTTTACCCAGTTTTATGCATATGGTTTTTACATATGGATTGAATGGTTGCACATAGATGTGGAATTGCCGGTGTATTTGCATATGATGTTGCATACATTTTGGACACATCGCATAAGCACTTGCATTTCAAGAGGTCGACTAAATTAGGAGACTACCTAATCTTTGCATTAGTTTAGGTTCATATGCATTCCATGCCTATATGTACATATTGCATCAGATTTTAAACTAAGGTCAATGACTTCCATTGGTTGATGGATGAGTATATGGTTGTAATATTGATTTCTGTACATATGAGTTCATTTCTTCCGCCCTTGGAGATTTAGGGGACGAAATTCTTTTAAGAAGGGAGAATGTAACACTCCAAAAATTTAAGCAGATGATTAATAAAAGGATTAAATTTAAATATAATAAGGGTAAAAAGCGATTTTCAATAACATCTGAATTTGGCTATGGAACTACCCCATTGTGTCCGTGGTAATTTTCTGGAAAATTTTCATATACAAAGTTTTGAAATCCGAGTTAATATGAAGAAGTTATTAAAGTTTAAAGATCGGATTTAAAATGATTAAATAAACTAAAGAAGAACGTTAAATAATTAATTAATGTTAAACTAGCGGTCGACACCTTGGGTGCGACCGGTCAACCTATAGCGATCGACTGCCCCAAACCCAACGGTCGACCGGTGGGCATTCAACGGCTAGGGTTCGCCTAGGCCGAATCGGCTCGATTGATAATATCTTTTACTAAACGTACAGATTTGGTTGTATTTTTTTCTAAGCGTTGAGATTAAAGTGTATCTTTTATAAATAGACTAGATAGAGAGTTGTGTCTATAAATACACTATTAAACCAACCCTAATTAACCAGAGAATAAACTATACCCAAGCTTTGCCAAATTCATTTCTCTTTAAACTAATTTTCTTCAAAACAAAAATTAAATTAAAAATCCAAAGGAGAAGAAGAGAAATCAAACCAAATCAAGGGAAGATCTATACTAATGGAGGTGATTCCAAGCGCTAAAACAAAAGCGATAGCTTTTGAAGGTGAGTAGGTTCATTGTTAATTAGATTATTTACTTATAATTAATTTTAATATACTCTATTTAATCTAGGTTTTTAAAAATTGAATTGGAAACATTGTTTAATTGAATTGGAAATTTAATGTTATTATTTGAATATGATTCCTCTTTTCTTATCTGATCTAACTAACATTACAGTAAATTTAGAAACTAATAATCTAAGTATACCTCATTTTGTCAAGTTGATAAGAATTAATATAACTTGTAGATGCTGATGCTAAACCTAGGTTAAACCGATTTACTACAAATTGAAATTGACTATGAAGTTTTGACAGTTATAAATCATAAGTTCACAAGTTTGGTTGACTATAATTAAAGATGCAAGTATACTGTAATTGGAAAATTAATAAAAAATTAATGATGATCGATAATCAAATTAAAAATAGTAAACAACGATGATCGGTCGACCGTTCACTAGAGCCTGTCGACAACAAGCGTTCGACCGACTAGCGTTTTCTGAGCGTAGTATGAACCTCGGCCTATAGCCTAGGATATAAATAAAGTAGCGATATATATATATATGTATTATATTATATATGGATGATAGTATAGTAGGGAAGCTAGTTCCCTATGTGGAGACACTACGACATTAAGGAACTGGGTAAATGTTATTTATCCAACATGGTCGATATTCGACCGAGAGTAATTCTATCACAAATTGCACTCATAGGAGGTTTGTAACGACCCGTCAATTTCGTTAACTAAGTTTGTCATAATTTCCATAATTTATAGTAAAATGAATGTTAGGAATTAGATGTAGCAATTATAATTAAAAGTTAACTGAAAAAAATAATAAATAAATAAATGTTATTTATTGAAATTCCAATTCAATAAAATAATGTAAATGTTATGATTTGATTTTTAAATAGAATATGAGAAACAAGAGTAAGTATTGAATAATATGTTATTTATTTATGGTATTGAATAAAAATTGGTAAGCCAACTGTAATTAATGATAATAATGTGAGATAAGTTAATGAATTTGATTTCAATGCCACACCCATTAATGAATGTGATTGAAATAGAATTTAGGTAAATGTATACTAGGTTATAAATCAAATAGAGGGAAACAAACGTATATATCGAATTGATTAATGAATACATATACATTGAATAGTAATTGAATGTACAGTTAATGGAAATTGTATAAAATCAATAATGATAATTAGATGTGCCTTTTGATAATTAATTCCATAACGGAAAGAGTAAATGTATTCATTTGAATATAAAATTGCAATTGGGTAGGGATTGTTAAGTAACAACGTTAATGCAAGGTAAATGATACTAAATTAAAGTCAATAATAATGAATAGTGACTAATTCAAAATTTGTAACACAGATTGTAATTTGGGAAATAAGAAGAATGAAACCAAGAAATAAATTATAGAGGATAGTTAATTGAAATCAATGTATCTATTTGGCAAAAATATAATAAGTGTACTACAATCAAAATTTATGTAAGCAAAGTGTGAAGTTCTAAATTTTTGGAATCAGTAGAATTTGGAAGGGATTAAAGGTTACATAGATTGATGGTATGGCACGTAATGAATTTTTTTGAAGTTGAGTTTTAAATAGTAAGTTAATTGATCTAATTTATAATAATTGGATGTATTGCAAAATAAATGAAATTAACGTTTAATTATTATGTTTATAGAGATTTAGCTGGAATTCAAGGATATTAGAATAATAGATTTTGAACCCAACATGGAATCCATCTACTTTAAATTTATAGATGGAATAAACATTGATTAGTTAATTTAATAGAAATGTTGGGAACTAAAATTTATAATTTTGAATATAATGGAATTTAAAGATAGGGCATTGAAATTGATAAAATTTATTTGCTCTAATTTGACATTTAAATTATCTTTAAATAATTGCAAATTTTTGAGAAATATAAAGGTGATAAATGGTCAATTCTATAATTGAAATATAAAATTCAATTTAATTAATTTATTTTAAAATTTATTTAATTAATATAAAAATAACCATTTTGGCCACTGACTCGGATTTCGACGAAACCAATTCCATCGGATCCGTATCAGTGAATTATTGTAGGGTTTTAAGTTTTGTTGCGATCGGACTTGTCGTTTGATCGTACGAACGTGAAACGCCTTGAAATCGATTTAATTGAAATCAAATTTTAAAATCAATTTGAAAATTTTGTTTTCAGCATAACTTCTTCATACGATGGAATTTGGACGTGAAACGTTTTCCATCGCGTTCAGAATGTTTTAAATTACCTGTTTTGATATATGGGTTTACCGAATTTCGTTTCGGGGGTCAGAACGGGCTTTTTGGGCCATGGTTTGTTCCGCACGTTCGTCTATCCCATTTGTCTATTCTACCTACACCTCTATATAAGCACGGTTATAAACCCTAGCCTCCATCTTCTATTTTTTGTCTGTATGTTCATTTTTCTTCAATCCTTTCTCTACCTCAATGGATGCTTTCAGATCCAAATAACAGTTCAAAAATCAAATAAAAATTTAAGTCCTCGGAAAAATCCCAAAAAAATATACGTGGTAGTTTTCATCGATACGAATATACGGGTGGTCTCGGTTTTTGCAATTGATGCTCAGATCAACCGGAAATCGCGGTCAAACCTCCAATTTTCGAAATCCACATGGCCCAATTTGGGAGTTTTTGATTGGATCGATTTTAGGCAAATTGCTTTCTGGGTTTTGAAGAGGAAGGTTTGTGGAGTCGTTTGACGGTGGTCTCGTAAGCTAAGACGACCGGAGGTGGCCGGAATTGGCGAACTAGGGTTTGCAAACCCTAGCTTGGAGGCGGCGGCGGCGGCCACCAGAGAGGCGCGCGCTGGGTAGGGAGGAGCGGCTCGGCCTGGAGATCACGATGGTGACGGCGGTTTGTCGAATGGTGGTCCGTGGCGTTGGCGATTCACGGTCAAAGGCCGGTCAAATGGGTTTCATGCTGAGTTCGGTAGCAGGAAGAAACATTCGTGAAGGTGCCTGTACGTGAGCAACATTTAGATGATGACGTGGCAGCTAGTATGTGTTCTCTTTTTATTTATTTTTAAATTGAAATTCAATCACAATTTTCGCAATATCTCGTGCATACGAACTCCGTTTCACGTGCAGTTTTTTTATTAGGATCGTAATTTAATTCCGGACCTGATGACGCTGGTTTGGACGAATTCTGAGACGGTCAAATTTTTGGGTTTAAATTGAATTTAAATTCAATTTAAATTCAAAAAGGTGAGTGTTTTAAGCCACTCACAACTTCTAAGATTTCCTATGTTTGTTAAATTCATGTATGATGTGGTTAGAAATTTATTTATAGCTGTTTGACATATATTTCATCATTATCTCAGTTAATTGCATTCATCGTAATCAATTGTTAATTTATTTATTGCATTTAAATTGCCAGTTAATTGTTAATTAATTTATCCATTGCATTTAAACTGCCAATTAATTGTTAATCAATTTATCCGTTACATATAAACTGCCAGTTGAAAGTTATTAATTTTTATTGAATATAAACTATTTGGTGATGCCTGTTATATTTTATATGCTTTATATTGATGTCCTTGTTTAAATTGGATGACGATTATAATGAATGGTTGATTATTGATATTTGGATGAATCGATGCTATATTTTATATAGTATAAACTGCAAGTTATTATGCATTTTATTTTATTCGGGATTGCGGTTTGAAATGATATATAATCGTAAACTTTTATTTTAAAATTACGGATTGAAATGATAAATATCCGTATCACTTGACCGTAGGATAGAAAATTATATACACGCACCGTGGTCTATATATAAAATATTTTAAAGTGATTTTTCTATGGTTTGGAAAGAAATATACGGTTTAATAAATATTAAATTTTGATATTTTATAAATATTATTTTATATATAGTTAAATTCTAAAATTTAAGCTATGTGTAACTTAATGATGTTTTGAGTTGATTTACGAATATTTCAAGTTTGAGTTTTATTTAAGTGATATTGAACTTATTAAATAAATATTTCTAAACTAAATAATAGAAAAATTGAATTAAGGTATATATAGAATTTTCAGATTTGGTTGAGAATTTTAGAATATTGTAAGACTTGAAATATATCAAAATTGAAATGTTTTATTTAAATTAAGGTATTATTGTTTTCAAAGTATTGGTTTTCAAAAATTTTATAACTTTGAAAGTAATATGGTTTGAAAATGAATTCTTTTGAAATAGAAATTATTTAAGAATTATCTTTGAATATATTGATTTGAAACCGATTGAAATTTTGAGATTTAGAATATGACTGCCTTATGTGAGCTGGGTTTAATATGGTTTTAAAGAATATTTCGAGTTTTATAAATAAAAGTAAGATTAGCGATTGGAAATTTGGTTTTATTTAAATGAGACAATTGAATTGTTTTGGAAATGGAAATGATATATTATTGAATTGGGTTTGAAATAGTAATAATATTTTGGTTTAAATTATATACTATTTTGAAGAAAAGGATATGTTTTGAAAGGGCAATGATTGTGTTTTAAAAGTATATATATTTTTTAAATGACCACGGTGTTATAATAACGATTGGTTGTTAAAGAGACCGGGATCGGATATGGACATACTCTCTGTCGATACCGAAAACCACTTTGACAACCGTGTACGCGGTGGAGATTCCAGAATGAAGTATGATGGTGGCGACGTTCTTAAGGTATGTTACGTGGACCCAACTCCCGTGAGTTGGCATAAGGTGGCTAAAACAGGAGCGATCTCGGACCAGTGAGGTAGCACCTCTTCTCGGACGCATTTCTTCGATATTATACTCTTACTTGTGATTTGACTAGATGGCCATCCTTCGATTTGGGAATGTTGTTCGAGGTGGAACGGTAGTGGCTGCTATGCGTATCCATCAGTCCGTGTGCGTAATTGGTATATCTACCCTGGCATTGCCTAGTTGTGCCGTGTCACCTACCATATCGAGCTTTACTACGATTATTATTTTAAGATCCGACCGCGTTAAGGTTCTCCATCCCCTTAACGCTATTTTCCGATATGATTATACTTTACTGATTAGACACTACTGTATATAGCGAATATTACTACATAGTAGATAGTTTAACGGATCCTTAAGAGATGTGAATCCCGAACATTTCTTAAGTTATTGCACCCACGTTAGACACTGGATAGGAGATGTCAAACCCCGTAAACATCTCTGGCGCCGTTTACACTCATATTTATTTCATTGATTTAACTTACATAAGATCTTTTAGTTCTGACTCGAGTGTTTTGTCTTTTCAATTCGCTCGGGTCAGCCTGAGCATTTCAGGATTTGAAGGCCTATTTCTGAAGGACGAAGACAAAGATTTTATTATTACTATTTGTTATATATTCTACTACACCATTGTATTCTGCTGCATAATTATCATTCTCTGGTATGTGTAACTCTGATATGTATTGTATAAGTATAATCAAATGTTTTGTAAAACAGCTTCATGAACTGTTATTTGATTATTATATTTTATCGTTCCGCTGCAAGATTCTATTTTGTTTTATTTCTTTCTTGTCTTTTCTTATTTACCCCATAACAATCCGTCCTTTCGTATGGTTTAAATCGGCATGTGTGTCGGTCTAAAGCGTGCGAAAAGGCGGGATGTTACAAGGTTCTACAGTGAAGGTGCAACATTGACAAGGATGCCTGAAAAAGTGTGCAGCGTGACACTAACGGGAGTTCCTTGGTATTCATGGTGAGGCGTTGTGATGCTGTGTTGTTGATGGACCCCGGCGCAGTGCAATCAAAAGCGTTATGTTACCATTGAGAGGTGGGCACAGATGTAGCAACAATGAGACACATTGACGAGTCGGCACTGTGGGCTCCCCCTCGATGCGTAACTAGGATACATGTAGTCATAGTTGTGGGAAACTTATTCCTATGGTGTAAAATGTAGGGAAACCTATTTTGGAATAGTTACGTGTAGTCGTAGTTGTGGGAAATGTAGTCCCATGGTGGAAATTTGTTAGGAAGCCTATGTGGAATTGCTCTAGTATCTATTAGCCATTCGTTAGTTGTCTTGGGGTTCTCTTAGTTGTTTGATCTTAAGTATAAGCCTGCATAAGTCATTAGTGTAGGTGTGTATTGATCTAAACTCCTTAAATAAAGAAATAAGTAATGCACAGACACTGGTAGGACATCCTAGGTCATAAAGAGTATTATTGAAGTCAATGCATGTATCATCATATATTAATGATGTAACTCATTCATCAGACTTTTGTCTGACCCACTCCTTTCATTTCCCCCACCACATGATGGCCGGGCAGTAGTTGATTTGGCATAATACGTGGGGAAAGGTGCTAAGCATTGGAGTTCCACTATTTTTTGGTGTTACCCATATAGGTATTTATTGTATTAAATGTCTATCAAACTTATATTGTACTTTGAAAATAGTGTATATAAATTAGTCATTTTGGAGATTGTATTTTTGAAATGTCTATCTTTCGGTACTTATATCCTTCTGATGTGAGACTAAAAGTGTAAAATGCCTTAGATTTTATCCTTATATTCTTAGTCTTTGTAATGTCTAAAAAACCCAATAGCTCGTACTTCCTGGCATCGAAGCGAGTTTGAAAGTCACTGTAGGCTTTAGATTGGTGTGTTGGGAGGTGCGGGTTGTCATAGATAAGGTAAAATGATAGCTTTCTTCTTGGCACCTTCAGGGAGAGGCAATGAACTGGTGGGACATTGTTATAAAGGAAGTCAATGAAAGTGAAATCTCCTAAACTGATTTTAAGAAAAGATTTGAGATTTTTTTTTATTTGGAGGTGAAAAGGAGGTGATGCTTGAGAACTTTATTAATCTTAAACAAGGAAATTCCACTGTGAGCAAGTATTTAATAGCTTAGTAAGTTGGAAAATTTTGTTTTTGAATTGATAGACAGGACACCCAAGAAGGTGATGAAGTATGCAAAAGGGTTAAGTTCGCCACTTAAGGAATTAGTGCTTAGTCAGATTCCCGTGGGAGCTACATTTAGGAGAGTTGTTGAGGCAACGTCATTGAATACCACTATAGTGGAGGCTTTAAAGGGCTATCGACGAAGACTGTTATTCAAGGCAAGTGCAAAGATCTTTGAGGTTCAAGTGGATAGGCTAGTAAGCAAGACCTGGGGTGTGAAAGATGCAATATGAGAGGTCACAAGTCGAAAGATTGTAGAGTGAAGGTCTTGAAGATTAAGTGCTGTAGTAGCAATCAGATAGGCCATATGAAGAGGGTATGCCCTGCTATTGGAAAGGTTGCTATGAGTTGCATTTTATTCTTATGTTTATATATAGGATATAAGTTATGTAGTATAAGATACATAGTTATGTCAAAAGCAGTTGCAATACGAAATTTCAAGGACGAAATTATTTTTAGATGAGGGAGAGAATGTAAAACTCCATGGGATTTAGATGTATATTTTATTAGTAGGGGCAAAATGATAATTTTATAAATTTTGGAATTAGGCGATGGGAACTGTGCCGCTACGTGGAGCTCAATTTTCTGGTCGAGAAGGTATATTGGTTTATCCGGATCGGAGTTCATATGAAGGAGTTATGCATATTTTAAGTAAGAGGGTTTTGCTTAATTTTAGGGAGCCTAAGCCCATTTGAGTGAATTAACGGTTCATAAATTTATAACGGGCTGAGTAGTTTGGAAATCATTTTCACATACATTTCCAATTTCAACTCTTCCACCATCACCCTCTCTCTACCATCACCCTCTCTCTCTCAATTCTAAACAAAACTCCTCATACACACACACGCACGCACACACGCACGCATATGCACACACAATATATATATATATATATATATATATAATCGATGAGCGCGAGAAGGGGTACACGAAGAAACCCACTGTTTGCGGATTCGACAAACTTGGGAGGACTGCAATTCTGGAAAGCAAAGGAATTGGAGGCTATTAGGTGATTTCAAGGGCTTGGGGACGTAGATTGCTGAGTGGGAATCATTATTGGGCTGTATGTTGTTCACATGAAAGTAGTCTCGTTATGTGATTACTAATTAGGGTTAATAGATGTAGGAATTGAACTTATTAGATTTTTTGGTTTAATACAGATGTAATTCTAGGATTAAACAAGTTTAATGACACTTGATTTAGGATTGAATTAATATTAAATGTATATGATGTGAAAATTGGGGTAAAATGATTAAGTTTATGATGATTAGGGTTAGACAATGGATATGAAGATAATACGTGATATATGGAAGGTTAGAATAGTAGTATGATGTCTAAGAGAAATAAAAAGCACAAAAATAGTAAATAACGGAGTAGAAATAAAATAAGGAAGAAAGCAGTTTTAGAATTTTAGTTTTCTAGCATTCAGCACATACACCGGTCCATCGATGTTAGTGCACAACCCATCGATGAATGTTTCTTTCATCAAGTTTAACCTAGACCATGATGAAGCATTTTTCTAGCCAGGCCTACACGAAATAGATGATGAACAATGTATTGGTTTCACTTCGACATCGAGAAGTGTTTAATGTCCAGAAATGTGTTTCGATGACCGCGCGTTATGATGATTGTGTTAAATTATAGATTATAGGAGTTAGGCTGTGTTTACTTATCCTTTATATGTACATGAGTTAGTCTACGTTTGTCTATCTCATGTTCTTGTTTACGTTTACTAGATTAGTCTATGTTTAACTATATTCTAGGGTTAGTCTCTATTTAACTAACTCTTGTATGTATTAATAGGTTAGTGTATGTTTGACTAACTCTTTCTCTTTTCATCTATAGGTGGGTTAGTTTATGTTTAAATAACTCTATTATATGTTTTAATATTGTTAAGTATAAAATAGTAATTCTATATTGTGATGATTATGGTAGACTAACACTTTAGATGTAGGTGAAACAAGTTTCAGGTACAGTAAGTGTTAGCTCTCATATGATGTTTATGAAATCATGTTAGCAGTATATACTTGGTAATATTTTTACTCACCAAACATGTGTCCGAACCCCTCTTCATACACTAAGGTTAATGGAGAAAACTTGGCGTGTGTGGCATTTGATGATTGTCACTATGAAGACGTTTACATATGTTATCCGTTTATTTGTATTTATTGCATATGTAGTGTGATAAGATGAGTATGTATGAAAACTATGTGTGACTTATGATGTATGTAGATGAGATTTGTTTATTTTATCTATATTATTGTTTGATTCATTCTGCATTGAGTTCTTAAAGATATAGATAGTTAGCTTGGCTATTTGTATACTATTGTTTTAAAACAATCACGCTTTTCAGTTTAAGATGCATATGACTCAATCATATGGTCGCAAAAAATTGGGTTGTTACAATGTTGGAAAAATGAAATGTGACAACAAGGATAAGAAGCAGGATGAAAACAAAGATGGTCAGAAGAATGGAACATTCGACCCTACTTGCTTTAACTGTGGGGAGAAAGATCATCTGAGCAAGTACTGCAATAGTGCAGAGAAGATGTGTTACAACTGTAACAAGCTTGGACATCTTAAGAAGGATTGTCTAGAGTCACTAAAGTAGAAGCAGGCTGTGAAGGCATATGCTTTCAATGTTATTCTAACTTCGTCAAGTGCTCCATCGGCGAAGGAAAAGGGAAAAAGCATTGTTACCTAAAGTATGCTTTCTATTTACAATGCACCTGTTCATGTTTCAATTTGGTACAGGGTTTTTCATCTCGTTATACTAGCGACCTGGGGATAGATTAAAAATAACACCCAACTTAGTAGATAGACATTCGATGTGTCAAACCCGGTAGGAGGTTTGCTAGTTTATCTATGTTTTTTCGAGATGTAGTCTCATCAAGTCATGGATGCACGTCTGTTTATGGTTGTTTTAAATTTGGAATTATATTTGGGATCGGATGAAGGGTACAAAGTCGAGGTGCATGGCGAGAGGTTGTTAGTGAAGATTGGGACAGATGGTGATCATAGACTGGATTTTGGTTACATTCCAAATGATGATGTGATGGTTAGCTTTCTATATTTGCTTGAAATTCCATACATTGTGTCATCATCAATACCTATAGCTAGAGAGTGTCTATACATATTCAATGAGGTGACCGGATTACCACCGCGTAAGGTGGTAGAATTCCGTCTTGATTTAGTGAAGTGTGCTAGGGAAGTACTTATGCCATTAGGCATATGGTTCCCAAAGAGCAGAAGGAACTAAAGATGCAAGTGAATGACGAATTACAGAGTGGGTTCGTTCGTAGGAGTATATTTGAGTAAGGAGAACCAGTAGTATTTGATATTAGGGTGGATAGATCTTTGAGACCTTATACATAATACAGTGAGATGAATAGGGTGATGGGGAAGAACAAATATCCACTCCTGCCTATTGATGACTTGTTCGATTAGCTCCACGGTGCGAAGATGTTATCTCGTTTGGATTTAGTGATGAGGTTTCACCAACTGAGAGTGGAGGAGATGAAGCGGTATGGACTCGACTAAGATGGTTAGCTCCATAAGGATGGTAGATCTTTTGTACCCAATATTGATGGATTGAGGAATGAAGAAGAATCGGGACATTCATTTTAAAGTGCATGAATTGCTAGTTAGTAAAGGCTGAGTAGAAGAAGCCAGGTGGTTTGCTGCAACCTCTTGAATTCCTTAGTGGAAGTGAAAATAGATATCGATGGATTTCATTGATGGCTGCCTAGGACTATAGGAGGGTATGATAACGTTCAGGTCATGGTTGATAGATTGACAAGGAGTGCTCGATTCATGCCCATAAAGTTTAACAAAATGACATCGATGCTTGCTGAGTTGTATATGAAATGGATTGTAAAACTCCATCATGTGTTGAAGAGCATTGCAAGTGATCAAGACCCATTATTTACGATTGTATTTTAGGACAGCTTGCAAGAGGCATTAAGGAGATCATAGAGAAGATTGAGATCATTTAGTAGTAGATGAAAACTACACAAGGTAGACCGAAGGGCTACACTGATACTAGATGTTGAAATATGAAGTTCTCTATTAGTGTTATGGTGTTTGTCAAGGTTTCTCCATCGATACAGTTCGGTTCGCTAACACGAGGAAGTTGACACCAATTTTTGTAGGCCCTTTTCCGATATTGGAGATGATAAAGGTACCTAACATATAGAGTCGGCTTACCTCAGAAGATGGCGGGTGTGAACAGCGTATTCGATGTCTCTCACCTTAGAATATTTATGCATGACTCAAGCGTGACTGTGACACTGAATCGACTATATGATGTTGTAGTTTAACTTGAACCGTCAAGGAATTGGAAGTTGATTCATATGATCGAATATAATATAAAGTAGCTTAAGAGGAAAATGGAGTAGTTGTTAAAGGTTCACTAGGGTGAAAGCGAACACGATAACATTTGGAAGATCGAGAAGAGTATGAGGACCACATACCTGGAGCTCTTTACTTGGTCATATTCCATTTCCATTGTTGGATTTCACAATTTGTAGTTTATTTTGTTTCAGTTAGCACCTTACATGCTAGGATAAGCATATGATTTATTGTCTACTACGTATGCATGTTTGATGATTGATATCCTTGTTTGACTGTTAAGCATGCTTGGTACCTATATTAATTGATGGCGTTTGTTTGGTTGGGATTTAAGGGGCGAAATTCATAAGAGTGTGAGTGTATCGACCCATATTTTAACGTATCGATAGATCGTTAAAATATTATATTTAAAACTAAATTAGGTCAAAATTTAATATAACTTTGGGGAATATTAACTACTGACATTTCCCACCCATGGGATTTTTATTAGACGATTTTGACCATTAAAAATCTTATAAGGCCGATAAATTTTGATAGGAGTCGAATTAGTGTCTTAAAGCACTTCCAAATAAAAATATGATAGTTTCATATTCCGTAGAATGGTCATAATAGATTTTTGGACTTACGGTTTAGAAGATATGGCTTCTTAAAGTTTTGGCAGATTTTAGGCAAATTAGTAGGTAATAAACATAACCCGCAATTAGGCCTACTAATTAATTTTAGGATTAGGGTTAATGCTGCCCCATAGCAGCCTATAATCACTATAAACACATCTCTAAACCTCTCCTAACCCTTCTTAGCCTCCATTAACCATCCTCTACCTAAATTCAATTATTCTTTCATTAAAAATCAACGTAAATCAATTTATAAAAAGGGGATTAAGCAAGAGATATGCAAAAGCCTTTTTGGATATCAAAAATTTGTGCATAGAAAAGCATGTAGCTACCGCTTAAATTCGGATCTACCATTGTTTTGGTGAATCTACGCTTAATTGGTGGCTTCTGTTCAAACTGAAAAATATGATTTTTAAATTGGGTATTTGCTGTAGTTTTTCGATTTGCCTCGAATTATGTGTTTTTAAATAGACTTTTAGGTGATTATTGATTGATTTATCATCTCCAGTCATGCTATATATGTAAATATAGGTTTTGACATGTTTTGAATCCATTTTTAAATTCAAAGTATGTTTTGTCACTATTTTGAAATTAAAACTGAAATAAATATGAATTTAACCTGATATAAAATGATTTAAGCAAGCATGTTATTTTGATGTATAACTGTTCATATGAATGTTATGTTAGAATATAAACATGTTTTGGGATAAATTGATGTGGTTTAATGTACTGAAATACCCACAAATGGTATTTTACATAGAAATAGTATTCTTGCTTATTTTGACGATCCACAATATAGAAGAAACAGTTCGGGAATTACTAAATATGGGACTGTAGAGGTGGATTCAATCGTCTTTTTAGATTTAGAGTTTATGTGACGCCGCACCTCTATGCTCACGCTAGCCAAGGACACCACTGAGTAATGCTGTCGACTAGCGCGAAGAATAAGGCTGTTGAGGAGCGACCATATGTATAATTGCTTTGTGTGAGTACCGATATGCCAGATAAAAATATAACTTTTCATCTCAAGAGGAAATCCGACATATGGATACAAACTCAAAGCTACTACACAGTGGCTATATGAACTTCGGAAACAAATATAGAAATAAACGTAACACAAATCAGTCACAGACAGTTCATATCACAAAGGCGGAAATAGATATGAATATAACACATGAAAGTGTACATCAGAGTAGTGGTCAGATAAGACCCACAATAACACAAAAGAATAGACACAAGTGAAAGGCAAAAGTATATGTATACATCAAGGAGTCTAAATCTCGAATGTATACAACAAAAAAACTACTAAAGTAGAGTAGTTAGCCAAAAGTCAGAAGATGGCTCCAAATAGGAAGTCATGAGGAAGCACCTGTAAAATCTCAGTCTGACCCGAGTATTATTTAAGAAGAAAATAATAAACGGATCAGTCTAACTATAAATATCAGATGAAATGATATAGAATAAGAGATATAACAAAAACGTATCATAACCATAATGCTATATTGTGATAAGTACGTAATTTGAAAATCAACAAGAGATTAATCAATATCACAAGAATCTTCTCAAAGATAAAAAGGAATGTCATACTCATTATTTCATTCACCAAACCATAAATGTTGACAATTATATCAATGCCAATCACAAAAGTTAATGACACAAAAATTCACCAATGCACAAATATTGATAAATTTTACCAATGTAAGTCATGGAAATTGGTGAAACACAAATTCTAGAAATCATCGACAGAATTCCAGAAATCACAAAAAAAGGGGAAGAAGCCTATCAAAAACGGGAGTGTGAAAACTCCCCAACACGCGTATCATAAAATGGGTCGTTATCCGATAAAAACGAGCCAGAGCTCCTCCTGACAGGGTATAGTCCCCCATTGCGGACTATGAGCCGAAGCCCCTCCTGATGAGCCGAAGCCCCTCCTGATGAGCCGAAGCTCCTCCTGACTGGGTATTGTCCCCCATTGCGGGCTATGAGCCGAAGCTCCTCCTGACTGGGTATTGTCCCCCATTGCGGACTATGAGCCGAAGCTCCTCCTGATGAGCCGAAGCTCCTCCTGATTGGGTGTTGTCCCCCATTGCGGACTATGAGCCGAAGCTCCTCCTGACTGGGTATAAACCCCCATTGCAGACAAAGAGACATCACACATTGCTAGTCTAAACCATAGAATGATCGTCATTGATCATCGAGAAGTGTCAATTACAATAAGCTAGTAAATATACGAGTTTAGCTTCATGTCCCATAACCACTAGCTTAACTTAAATATTTGCGAACAAATTGTAGATCTCCACTAGAAAATTGTCACAAGAGAGTTTCAATCGAACAAGTCCATAAATTAACCGACGAAGTAAACGCAAGCGTTTCATACCACTTGTTTTGCTATGCCGTTTAATTAGATTTTCTCATACGAATGAGGTAAAGGTTTGTATATACTAATAGATTGGAAAACGGTTTTGATAAACGAGTTTGATATTGAAAATAGAGTTGAAATCATCTTTGTGGAAGAGTTTGAATATTTACTACTAGTATAGAAAACCTTTGTATTTTTAAAAGTGACAAATCACAAAATGATTGTAGAAACAATCAATCACAAAATTCCACATTCGAAGACGTGAATAAAATCCAAAGAAATCGATACCAAATCCATCAAAAATGGATATTCCAAAAACCCCAAAGAAAAGGTCATCAAAGTCGATAAAATATGATAACAACAATTGGGAATCAACACGAATCGATTAAATTTGGAAAATCAAGCAAAACAGGCAATCTGGAAAAAGACAGCAGATTTAGACGTCTGAAATAATTGGTTCAGATGTCTGAATCTAGAAAATTAAATATTTTCAAGAACACAGATTCAGACGTCTAAACGAAATATTTCAGACGTCTGAAATTGGCAATTTAAGCCTATTTTCTTTCTGGTCGCAAACGAACCAATTCAGACGTCTGGAGCCTTTAATTCAGACGTTTGAATCTGGGAATAGAAATTTTCCCAGAATAATAATCAGACGTCTGAAATATCAATTCAGACGTCTGAAACTGGAATTTCAGACATTTCCTGAACCTAGACCAATGACGGCCAAACGATATCGATAACGATCGAACGAGCAACAACGACTAAGGAATTATGCCAAGCGGAAACCCAGTCTTAATGGCTTTTCGATATGCCTCGAATATCAATGTCCATATATCCATAATAGGATTTTCACAAAAATTAAACCAAAACACCAAAGATTGGAATATACACAAAATCAATCCAAACCAAAATCAAATGCACATGAAAAAGTGTTAGGAATTCATACCTAACAACAAAGATAGATATAGACATAGATGTGAGATAAAAATCTCACCTTTAAACCCAAAAATGATAAAGAAGAAGCTTGAAAGCAAAGGAGGATCAACCACTCTTCAATCCCAACTCAAGAAGCTTGAATCTAAGCTTTAAAAGAAGAACATTCCCAAAGTTAGGTTTAGGAATTTCTGAAATTGAAGAAGGAAAGAGTTGGAGAAGATGAAGAGAAGGCTTACTAATAGCTTCTTCTTGAATTTGGAGATAGAACTTGGATTTGCAAAGATGATTAGGGCTTTGAATTTCCTAATTCTTTTTCCCTTCCCCCATTTTTGATAAAGCTTGAGTTGTATTAGGAAATGGAAGTGAATGAATAGAATTGGGGGTGGAGCTAGGGGCTTGTGTTAGGATATAGGGCTGAAACCCAAACTAAAGCCCTAAGTGAAAAAGTAGAAAAATTCTACTATCTCCAAACATATCAAAGTTTATACTCAAAAAGGTCGCAAACGGCATTTTGAACTCAATGGAGGTGGTCTCGAGTCCAAATTCGATTGTTTGCAAAAAGTAGCTTTTCGAACTTCAATCCGATTAACGATTCTATATTTAAATAAAATATTTAAATATTCAATCATAAAATATGCGGGTTGTTACAGACTCCCCTCCTTAAAGAAATTGCGTCCTCGCAATACTTAAGAAGAAAATAAAGAGTAACAACCATAAAAGCATATCAACACAAAAGAAAATTTGAAATAAGAAGTTCACCATAAAGAGCACGAAAGAGTAAGTCTGAACATGTTCGCTCGATGAATTCTCTGGATTCCCAAGAGAAATCCTTAGGATCTGAGAACCATCGAACTTTCATAAAAAGAACATCTTTATTTCGAAGGCACTCAACCCCCGAAGAAATAATGCGAATAGAATGTTGCTCAAAAGTCAAATCTGGTGAAACTTTAATCCATACTATAACACCAGGCTCAAGAATAAAATCGAAAACCTAAAATCATTTCCATAGTTAAAAGACGTGGAAAACGTCAAGAATAGCAGAAAATTGAGCCGGTGTAACGGCGTAGTACAAAACAATACGCCCGAGAAACTGGAAACACGAATAACTCCGAACATCGACGTAGTACAATAACGGTACATCCAATGAACGAAAACTCAAATAATTCGGAACACCGACGTAGTACAAAAACGGTACGTCCAATGAACCGAAGCTTAAATAATTCGAAACACCGACGCAGTACAAAAACGGTACGTCCAATGAACCGAAGGCCATAAAAGAACATCGGACGCTAGTCCATAAAAGAAATGAGATGAAGCTCACTAAAACGAAGTACATCAAAACGTCCGATTAACTTGATAAAAAGATAATTCCATTCAGACATCATCAAAGAATCAACCACTTGTTGCTTACGACTAAGCGCATTGGCAACACGATTTTCCTTCTGGGAATAAAAAGAATATCAAGATCATAAGATGCCAGGAACTCGAGTTTACATGAAGTTCCTTATGAGAAAATAAATATTCCAAGATTTATGATCGAGGTGGAGAACAAATTTCTCCCCCAAAAATGATGATGCCAAACTCTAAAAGCGAAAACAATAACCGCGAGCACTAGATCATGAGTGGCATACCTAGTCTCGATCGGCTTTAATGATTTAGAAGCTCAAGTGATAGCACGTTCTCTTTTGCAAGAGAACGACATCCAAACCAATACGATTAGCATTGGTACAAAAGATAAAGTCTTGGTTCCCTTTGGGAATCACAAGAATAAGAGTATCGAAAAGAAAAAGTTTCTTTTAAATAATCTTCTTTCCTGAAAAGCTAAAACTTTCAAAATTACATTTATCTTTATGTAATAATCTTTCTAGAAAAATTTACATTTTCACAAGTCAATATATTATGTCTGACTGTCTCATCATAGTGTTTAGGAAATTCCTATCGATAACATTGATCAAGCACACCGACCAGAATACTTAAAGCACTCAACGGGCAATACAATCACAAAATCATCTTTTATATGATAAACAAGTTTCTTAAAAACCTTTAAGAATATTCTTTGCTTGTTTAAGAGCAAAAATCAAATTGTACTTATAAATAAATCTTATGAAAAAGATTTGAAAAATTTTAAATTGCTGTTTTCATCCAAAATCAATAAATACAAGAATGGAGTCATCGAGATTGTAGAATACTCGATTCACAAAATGGATGAAATAAGCTGGACAACCTGAATGACATAATAAGTCCTTCATAAGTTTCATAACGAGTGCGGAATGCGGTAAATGGAATGCTAACTCCAGCAACTCGTAGCAAATGAAAATCGGTGGCAAGGTCGAGCTAAAAAGACCTTAACACCGCTCAAAAGATTGCTTAGGTGATAATCCTAAGACAACTCAAAAATACCGGAAAATTCTCAAACTACATGAATGAGAGAAATAACACTTTCCTCATCATGTGAGCTTAAAGAATAAAACGATGCCATCGAATTGGAATCAAAATCACAAAGGAAAAACAGAAATCTGCTTAACAGATTGAAAATGTTGAAGATGAATAGTCCACACGGGACAAAGGATATGGCCTCATAATGATTAAGCCAATCCTTTCACAAAATTTAATTTCGGAGCCTAAGTAGAAAACGGCTCGAAAAAGAAAAATCACATAAAATAATTTCGACATCAACAAAAAGCAAATTGAGTATTGCGGATCCATCAATCCGGATTCGCAATCCTCAAAGAAGTTATCAAGCCCAGAAATGTTTAAAGAAAAAGAATCACAAGTTCTTTTGATATAAAAATAATCAGATGAAACCCATATCAAAAAGAACTCGAATAAGATAATCACAAAATAAATGTCGTCAAGGATAGAATGGATACCTTGACTAAGAAAAGAGTTGCTAGGGGCTTGCAGCTTTCCTTCTCCCTTGCTTGGAAGCTTAGGACATGAAGATAAAAGATGACCTGAACTTTTGCAATAACGGCAAAAGAGGGGTTTTGGACACTCATTAGCATAGTGGTCCGTAAGACCACAATTGTAGCATCGTCCACGACTAGAGGTAGGAGTCTTTGCTACCGAAGATTCTTGCTTCCCTTTCTTATCGGGATTGAGATTGGGGCCTTTGAACTTAATAGGCCTTTTCATGTTGTTGTTGAAGTTTTGTTTAGCACCCACAACTTCAACATCACACCCTCTATCGGCCTCTTCAAGACGAAGAGCGATATCAATAAGCTGATCGAAAGAAACTTCCAATTTCAGAAGTAATGGCTTCTTGAGATTCTTGTTCAAGCCATAAACAAATCTCTGATTTTTCTTCAATGGGGTATTAATGTATTCAACCCCGTATTTAGAAAGAGATTCGAAAGATGCGACGTAGTCCGTCACAGAAGATTCACCTTGAACAAGGTCGATAAAACGCCGGGCCAATGTTACTTTTTCAGCCTCCGGCACAAATTTCAATTCGAATCTTTCCCGGAATTGCTCCCAAGTGAGATCCGCTTCAACGATTTCAGAAATAAGAAGCTCATACCAATCCAATGCTCTTTCTTGGAGCATGCTAGAAGCCACTTGGACTCGGTAGAGATCAACAAGATTCATGCGAGAAAAGATGCGGTCGCATGATCTAAGCCAAGCTTGAATTTCAATGACACTCTCGGATCCCCGAAATGGCCTTCCACCCAAATCGGTATAATCTCTACACAAGCGTGCAAAACCGGATCTAGGATGAGTAGGCTCTGGAATGGGTCCGATAGCTTGAGCATTCTTAACAAGATCTAGAAGCTGCTGGGCAGACATAAATACTCCCTCTTGAGGAGTAGCATTGGATTGACCGACGTTGGTACGGCCAGATCTAACCATTTCTCTTCTTTAAGAAAGAAAGACGAAGAAAAAGTTATTCTCAGAATGAATATAAAACAATCATGATTGATAAAACAAGGAATCATAAAAGAAAATAGGATAGAACGGTACGAAGACTCGAATCAAATCCTATGGCACGATTCCTAAGAAAGACTTAGGATAATGATCCTTGCTAGATTATTCCATATTGTTCCGAAGTTTGGCTCTGATACCAAGCTTTGATGCCCCACCTCTATGCTCACGCTAGCCAAGGACACCACTGAGTAATGCCGTCGACTAGCGCGAAGAATAAGGCTGTTGAGGAGCGACCATCTGTATAATTGCTTTGTGCGAGTACCGATATGCCAGATAAAAATATAACTTTTCATCTCAAGAGGAAATCCGACATATGGATACAAACTTAAAGCTACTACACAGTGGCTATATGGACTTCGGAAACAAATATAGAAATAAACATAACACAAATCAGTCACAGACAGTTCATATCACAAAGGCGGAAATAGATATGAATATAACACATGAAAGTGTACATCAATGTAGTGGTCAGATAAGATCCACAATAACACAAAAGAATAGACACAAGTGCAAGGCAAAAGTATATGTATACATCAAGGAGTCTAAATCTCGAATGTATACAACAAAAAAACTACTAAAGTAGAGTAGTTAGCCAAAAGTCAGAAGATGGCTCCAAATAGGAAGTCATGAGGAAGCACCTGTAAAATCTCAGTCTGACCCGAGTATTATTTAAGAAGAAAATAATAAACGGATCAGTCTAACTATAAATATCAGATGAAATGATATAGAATAAGAGATATGACAAAAACGTATCATAACCATAATGCTATATTGTGATAAGTACGTAATTTGAAAATCAACAAGAGATTAATCAATATCACAAGAATCTTCTCAAAGATAAAAAGGAATGTCATACTCTTTATTTCATTCACCAAACCATAAATGTTGACAATTATATCAATGCCAATCACAAAAGTTAATGACACAAAAATTCACCAATGCACAAATATTGATAAATTTTACCAATGTAAATCACGGAAATTGGTGAAACACAAATTCTAGAAATCATCGACAGAAATCCAGAAATCACAAAAAAAGGGGAAGAAGCCTATCAAAAACGAGAGTATGAAAACTCCCCAACACGCGTATCATAAAATGGGTCGTTATCCCATAAAAACGAGCCGGAGCTCCTCTTGACAGGGTATAGTCCCCCATTGCGGACTATGAGCCGAAGCCCCTCCTGATGAGCCGAAGCTCCTCCTGACTGGGTATTGTCCCCCATTGCGGACTATGAGCCGAAGCTCCTCCTGAATGGGTATTGTCCCTCATTGCGGACTATGAGCCGAAGCTCCTCCTGATGAGCCGAAGCTCCTCCTGACTGGGTATTGTCCCCCATTGCGGACTATGAGCCGAAGCTCCTCCTGACTGGGTATAGTCCCCCATTGCGGACAAAGAGACATCGCACATTGCTAGTCTAAACCATAGAATGATCGTCATCGATCATCGAGAAGTGTCAATTACAATAAGCTAGTAAATATATGAGTTTAGCTTCATGTCCCATAACCACTAGCTTAACTTAAATATTTGCGAACAAATTGTAGATATCCACTAGAAAATTGTCACAAGAGAGTTTCAATCGAACAAGTCTATAAATTAACCGACGAAGTAAACGCAAGCATTTATACCACTTGTTTTGCTAAGTCGTTTAATTAGATTTTCTCATACGAATGAGGTAAAGGTTTGTATATACTAATAGATTGGAAAACGGTTTTGATAAACGAGTTTGATATTGAAAATAGAGTTGAAATCATCTTTGTGGAAGAGTTTGAATATTTACTACTAGTATAGAAAACCTTTGTATTTTTAAAAGTGAAAAATCACAAAATGATTGTAGAAACAATCAATCACGAAATTCCACATTCGAAGACGTGAATAAAATCCAAAGAAATCGATACCAAATCCATCAAAAATGGATATTCCAAAAACCCCAAAGAAAAGGTCATCAAAGTCGATAAAATATGATAACAACAATTGGGAATCAACACGAATCGATTAAATTTGGAAAATCAAGCAAAATAGGCAATCTGGAAAATGACAGCAGATTCATACGTCTGAAATAATTGGTTCAGACGTCTGAATCTGGAAAATTAAATATTTTCCAGAACACAGATTCAGACGTCTGAACGAAATATTTCAGACGTCTGAAATTGGTAATTTAAGCCTATTTTCTTTCTGGCCGCAAACGAACCAATTCAGACGTCTGGAGCCTTTGATTCAGACATCTGAATCTGGGAATAGAAATTTTCCCAGAATAATATTCAGACGTCTGAAATATCAATTCAGACGTCTGAAATTGGAATTTCAGACATTTCCTGAACCTTGACCAATGACGGCCAAACGATATCGATAATTATCGGACGAGCAACAACGACTAAGGAATTATGCCAAGCGGCAACCCAGTCTTAATGGCTTTTCGATACACCTCGAATATCAATGTCCAAATATCCATAATAGGATTTTCACAAAAATTAAACCAAAACACCAATGATTGGAATATACACAAAATCAATCCAAACCAAAATCAAATGCATATGAATAAGTGTTAGGAATTCATACCTAACAACAAAGATAGATATAGACATAGATGTGAGATAAAAATCTCACCTTTAAACCCAAAAACGATAAAGAAGAAGCTTGAAAGCAAAGGAGGATCAACCACTCTTCAATCCCAACTCAAGAAGCTTGAATCTAAGCTTTAAAAGAAGAACATTCCCAAAGTTAGGCTTAGGAATTTCTGAAATTGAAGAAGGAAAGAGTTGGAGAAGATGAAGAGAAGGCTTACCAATAGCTTCTTCTTGAATTTGGAGATAGAACTTGGATTTGCAAAGATGATTAGGGCTTTGAATTTCCTAATTCTTTTTCTCTTCCCCCATTTTTGATAAAGCTTGAGTTGTATTAGGAAATGGAAGTGAATGAAGAGAAGTGGGGTGGAGCTAGGGGCTTGTGTTAGGATATAGGGCTGAAACCCAAACTAAAGCCCTAAGTGAAAAAGTAGCAAAATTCTACTTTCTCCAAACATATCGAAGTTTATACTCAAAAAGGTCCAAATGGCATTTTGAACTCAATGGAGGTGGTCTCGAGTCCAAATTCGATTGTTTGCAAAAAGTATCTTTTCGGACTTCAATCCGATTAACGATTCTATATTTAAATAAAATATTTAAATATTCAATCGTAAAATATGCGAGTTGTTACAGTTTATTTGTTCGAGAAGAATTTTAATGACGATTGAATGTTGCTATATGTTTGTAGGTTGTATTTTTATGTTTGAATGGTTGTAAATGCTCATCAGAGCGAATTGGGGTTGGTAATCGATTATATGGGCGCGATCTCCATGTAGGATTAGTGATGAAATATTCGAGTCGATACACAAAGGATGAGAGATCTACAAACATAGAATTGAATTTTGTAGAACCGACACTAGAGTGTTTAGGGTTGTGTCGATGCATTGGCATAGCACATGGATTGAAGTGAAAAGTGCAATGATCGAATAGTGTGGAAGATGAAGTGATAAAATGCTATAGGGAGTTTGTACAGGAGGTGGTGTTTGGTATGGATTGTTCGGCATAAAATTCGGGAAAGGGAAGAAGAATCTTTGGGCAAGGAAGGGGAAATTGTGGTCCAGTGGTGGTTGGTCGGTGGTGGACATACTGGACAAGAATCCATGTCCGGTGGTGGAAGGCTTTGGTATGGTGATAGTTGGTTCGATGCTTCACTAGTGTGGTGGTAGGTTGGTTCGGTGGTTTTTTGTTTAGATGGTGGAAGTGTGCTCGAGTGTAAGAGATTGGATACGATTTTGGGTCTAGTAATTTGCTTCGGTCTGGCAATTGGGCAGCCGAATAGAGCTTGGAATTGCGGTTTTTGCATGGTTGCTTTGGGGCATTCATTGGCTGGCATCGGGGATTACTTCGGGCTTGTTTAAGGCCAACTTCAAGAAATTTGTGTAATGACAAAAGGAAGTTCGACACTTCAAAGACTCGACAACATAGGCATAGTAAGCTGAACACTTCAAGTAGAAACTATTCATAGCATTTGGGGAACGTCCATTGAGCTAAGTTCGATATAGAGTGAGTTTGTCGAGTAGAACATACAGAGGTTTCTACTAGGAACGTCCAAGGAGGAAAGTTCAACACGAAGTAAATTTCTATAGTAGAACATACTTGTATTTATAGTATTAGGAATTATGTTGTAGAATATACAAGGGTTTCTACTATAGGGACGTATGCCGAAGAGATCTTAGGTAACTCAAAGGCCTTGAGTATGCCTGAGAAGAAGGAGACGATGATGACACTCATTGTATTCTGATATGAGGTGATATGTTTATCCCTGGACCAATGCATGGTGATCTAGTTTCCTGACCTTACAGAGTGAAATGGGTTCAACCATCGATGGGACCATGATGATATGCAGTTGCTGATCGATATAGGGGATCATATAATTTATCTTATATCCAAAGGCATTGAGTTGAGAGATATGAGATTGTTTGATGGTTGCTATGATTGTTACGCTTGCTATGTTTGATACAAGTGCCACACAATGTAGGTATTATTAGTAGTATACCTCGGCACCATGTACTGTAGTTTGCGTAGTACAGTGCAGGTATGATTCTCTATACCTTATGTTCCTATTTACCATATTAATTTTTATAGTATTTTGAGATTATATATCGCTCATGCCAAATTGACGGCTGACTCGAGGTTTTATGCTTTGCTTCTTATTTTCTCGGGTAGTTTTAAATAAGTAGATAAAAGATAATAAGTCTAAGATAGTGCGTGCAGCTGTACGGAGGATGAGTAGGTGGCTAGTGCTTTCGTATACTATATTTTGGAGCTATTATTGTTTTTTCGTTGTGTGGTACCGTGGAGCTATTGTCAGTACTTACTTATTAGAGACACCTTTCTATTTGGGGTTTATTCGAATTGATGTATAAACTCTATTTCCACTTATTTTTGTATAAGTGTGATGTTAATACCTCAGTTATTGATTTTGATGATAAGAACCTTGATAACAACAATATACATTCACATAAAATGTAGATACTAATGTTTTTCCAAGTTATATAGTATATAGTGCAAGATATTGTACAGGTGTTGAATCGAAGATTGTACAGTATAAAGACTCAAGAAATGGACATGAAGACTCATGAGTATAAAAACCACGATATGAAGGTCTCAAGACTATAATATAGTATATAGAGTCATAAAATACTGTTAAAGTCCCTGGTAGCAATCTTTGATCTTTATCTCCTATTTATCTTATCTTTTATATTTTCAAACAAAATAATATTTCAAAATATATTTAAAAATGTTTTATAAAAGTTTTTCAAATATTAAAATGCTTATAAACTATGTTTAAAATATTCTACAAAGTATCAGATTATTTTACAAAGTATAAGATTTTCAAAATAATTTCAAAATAATCATGATTTCAAAATATACATACCTATGTCGACATATCGGTAGATTGTATGTCAACATACATGCCACAAAACAGTTTTTCAAATTTTGAAATGAAGTTTCTATTCATCAAAATTCTTCATGAATGGACACATCTGTTTATACATTATACTAGAGGGTTTCAAGTAAATTGTTTACCAGTTATTATCTTATTTTCTTCCCTCCTCTTACTCTCCTAAAAACTCCATTAAAATTACACTCTTTTCCCTTCAAAATCAAACAAAATAAATTCAAACTTCTTTGTAATGATTCAATATCACTTTCTTACTATTTTGAAATCACCTCTCTCAAAAATCAAAGAACAAAGTACTATCCAAGAGGCTATATGATCCGTTGTACCCAAAGTCAAGAAATTTTCTTTGGAAAAACCATCAAACTCTATTTTTATTTGCTTGAATGTGATTGTAGCCCATTCAAATCAATTGAGTATGCTTGGTAGCCCGAAAATCTGAGTGGGTGTGCTTGTAGCCCATATAAATCAAGTGGGTGTACCGTGAGCCTAGAAAATCAAGAAGGTGTGTCTTGTAGCCTTAGAATCGAGATTGTAATTAGGTTTGCCTTCTTCATGTTCAAAGATTGGCATTTGAAAAGAAATTTGTAAATGCAATTGTGTGGGACTGTATGTAGGAGAAATCTGAACCAGCATAAAATCACTGGTGTTATCTCTCTAAATCTTTACTTCAGTTTATTGCTTTAATTTTATCTGTGATTGATTGTTGACATATGTCTATGTTAAAAATATATGGTTTAATATTAAACTTTAAAGAAATTTAAAAAGAAATACAAAAGTTAAAAAACACTATTCATCCCCTCTATAGTGTTTAATCAGCCTTAAGATCCATAATTCCGCAACCCACATTTGGTATCAAAGCAGTAGGTTTTTCAAAAACTCATAATTTTATTTTTGGAAAGTTTAAATGGATAGCAATATATTTGAATACTTTTATAGAAAAACAATTTTGTGAAACCAATATGTTATCAAAAACTAAATATTTTGGAAAGTCACTTGATTTCTTGGAAAGTTATGATTTTAAATTTCAAGAACAAGCTTGTTATATGGCTAATGATGAATAGACACTTGAAAATCAAACATCACAAATCAAGAAGGACAAGTGGATATGGTATAATGGATGCTCTAGATATATGACAGGAAATTTGGTGACCTTGAAGGATATTGTCTGCAAAGATGGTGGATCAGTTAACTTCAGAGACAACTCAAAAGGATATGTGATTGGCATCGGCAATGTCGGTAACTCTAAAACTCCTACTATTTCTAATGTTTTGCTAGTTAGGAATCTGAAACATAACTTTCTTAGTATTAGTTAATTGTGTGGTAAGGGTTATAAAAATAAGTTTGAAGAAGATAATTGCCACATCGAAGATAATGAGTCAAACATTATTTTTGAAGGTATTAGGAAACGTAACATTTATATTTTAGGTATGAAAGTGGCCAATGATAATTTATGTCTTTTGGCTGAATCTAGTAACCTTTTGATTTGGCACAAAAGATTTGGTCATTTGAATTTTGAACAACTTTCTAAGATTGCTAGACGCGGGCTTGTTAGGGGTCTTCCTAAAATGAGTTTTAATGTCAATAATTTATGTGATGCCTGTCTTTTAGGAAAACTTCGTAAAAGCACTTTTAAATCTAAAGATGTGATTTCTACTTCTCACCCTCTTTAACTTCTTCACCTAGTTCTTTTTGGACCTTCATATATACAATCAATAAATCATAATAGATATGTCTTTGTACTTGTAGATGATTTCTCTAGATTTACATCGACAATTTTCTTAAAACTTAAAAGTGAAACTTTTGAAATGTTTAATTTTTTTACTAAAAAAGTTCAAAATCAAATATCAACTAAAATTAAAAGGATTAGGAGCGATCATGGAGGAGAAATCAAAATTGATATTTTAAAATCGTTGTACTAAGAAAGGAATGATGCATAACTGTTCATTTCCAAGAACACCATAACAAAATAGAGTAGTAGAATGTAAAAATAGAACTATAAGAGAAGTGCTAGAATAATGTTAAATGTTAGTGAATTACCTAAAAGTTTCTAGGCTGAAGCAGTTGCTATAGTATGTTATATTTTAAAAAATAATTTTAATACGCCCTTTAACTGAGAAAACTCCATCTGAATTATTTCATAAATAAAGGCCTAGCTTGTCTTATTTTAGAGTTTGTGGTGGAAAATGGTTTATATTAAACACAAAAGATAATTTAGATGAATTCGATGCTAAATCAGATAAACTTTTTTTATTGGTTATTCTAATAGAAGTAAAGCTTATAGAGTTTTTTACACCTGAACTAACACATTGAAGAAACAATACATCTTTAATTTGATGAGAATTTTAAAATTGATAATTCTAGTTTTGATGAAGAAGAAAATATTATAAAAAGTAATGAGATTACAAATAATGAAATCACTAACGATGAAAATAATGATAACTCTGAAAGTTTACATCCAAATAAACGAACAAAATATTTGAAAGATCATCATATAGAAAATATTCTAGGAAATATAGAATCTGTAGTAAAAACAAGACGTCAATTAAATAAAATGAGTAATATTTCTTTTATCTCAACTGTTGAACCAAAAGATCTAAAAGAAGCATCACTAGATGATTCATGGATACTCGCTATACAAGAGGAATAGAATCAGTTTAACAGAAATGTTGTTTGGAAATTAGTACCAAGACCTGAAAATAAGTCTGTAACAGAAATTAAATTGCTTTATAGAAATAAAATGAATAAACAAGGAGATGTCATCATAAATAAAGCATATTTAATTTCTCAAGGTTAGAGTCAGGAAGAAGTTATAGATTTTGATGAAACCTTTGCTCCTGTAGCTAGATTTGAAGCCATTAGAATTCTATTTGCTTTCACAAATCATAATAATTTAAAATTATTTCAAATGGATATCAAATGTGCCTTTTTAAATGGTTTTATTAAAGAAGATATTTATGTTGAACAACCCCCACGTTTTGAAGATAAAAAACTTTCTAATCACGTTTATAAATTAAAGAAATTTTTTTATAGTCTAAAACAAGCTCTTAGAGCATGGTATGATAGACTTAAACCCTATTTATTACAATCTAGTTTTGAAATAGGAAAAGTAGACACTACTCTATTTATTAAAAGAAATAGTAATGATATTCCACTTGTATAAATATAAGTAGATGATATTATTTTTTGATCAACAAATGAACAGTTAAATGAAGAATTTTCAAATATAATGTCTAAGGAATTTGAAATGAGTCATATAAGAGAACTAAAATTCTTTTTAGGATTACAAATAAGGCAATTTAAAATTGGAATTTTTATAAGTCAAGAAAAATATGCTAAAGGTTTAGTTAAGAAATTGGTATGTCAGATACTAGTGGAAAGCCAACTCCCATGACAACAAACGAGAAAATATATAAAGAAGAAAACTGATCAAAATGTGTAGATCAAAAATTATATAGAGGTATGATATGATCATTACTCTATATAACTACTAGTAGACTAGATATAATACATAGTTTCTGCCTATGTGCAAGATATCAATCTCAACATAAAGAAACTCACCCAAAATAACTAAAAAGAATACTAAGATATGTAAACAACATGCTAGACTATGGACTTTTTAATCTAAAAGAAGATTCATTCGATTTAATTTTGTATAGTGATGCTAACTATGCTGGATGCAAATCGAACAGAAAAAGTACAAGTGGAACTTGTCAATTTTTAGGGCATTCTCTTATATCTCGGTTTAGAAAAAAGCAAAATTATGTGTCTCTGTTTACAATAGAGGCAGAATATATTTCAGCTACATTAGCTTATTCACAAGTTATCTATATGCAACAAACTTTAAAAGACTTTGGTTTAAATTTTACTAAATCACCAATATACCGTGATAACAGTAGTGCAATAAATCTATCTAAAAATCCAGCACATCATGCTAGAACCAAACATATAGATATAAGACATCATTTTCTAAGAGATAACGTAAATAAAGAAGTAATTTCACTCAAATTTATAAACACTGATAAATTAAATAGCCGGCATTTTAACAAAACCATTAACTCAAGCATCTTTTATTAAACTTAGAAGAGATTTAGTTTCTTTCTTTGAAATATAAAATATAAACAACATAAAATAAATATTTAAAAAGAAAATAAAACGACAAAATTTACATATGTATGTCGACATACATCTTTCATATATGTCGACATATACTGGTAAAATCTGAAAATAGATTTCCCTCTAAAATACGAAATTCGAAATGAGGTTATATAACCACCAAATTTCAATTTATTTCTCATTCTCATTTCTTCTTCTTTCTGTAATTTCAAAATAAAATTAAATTTGGCTACCTCAAGTTCCATACATCCAAGAGAAGAGACCACACCCTTTTCCTTCGAAACCCCCACTCTTGGTCGATTCCAAACTACCACGATGTCCAACGTTATCAAGATTGAAGATGATCTAAAGCACGTACTTAATATTCTTTCGAAAATAGCGGTCATTCAACTACACCTCTTAAAAGAACATGAAAAGCAAGGGCGCATTCTTCGCAATCTCCAGAAGCACCTATTGGATAACGAAGCAAATCCTATTATGATTGAAGAGGATACTTCTAACTTTGTCACTCACAATCGTATGGATAATGAGGAAGAGGAAGAAGAAAAACAAGATAAGGATGAAGATAACGATAATTTAAATGTGTTGGCCAAGTATGCTTCGATCGGGATGGAAATTTTATCGAAGAAAGAGGAAATTTAATTCTTCGCTATCCCTTTTGCCACATTCATAAGTCTCCCATAATCAAATGAAAACCATAGATTTAAGTTTAGTACGTATTAGTTTGGTTTGTTAGGATTTGGTTTGGTTTGATATGTATATTTGGATTGGATTTGTTTATTTAGTTTGTATTTAGAATTGACATTTGAATTTGTATGTTTGATTGATTAAATGATATGTATAAGGTAGATTTTATATTAATAAAAATAGGTTGTGTTATTCATCATATGCATATATTAATCATATATATATCATTTTTATATAATTAATCATTTATGTACTTAGTTATTGATTTTGACTCTATAGTTTCTAAGTATTTGATTTAGGGGGAGTTTTTATTTCACCCATTTTTGTTGATGACAAAGAGGGAGAAAAATATAAAATATACATATGCATATATTTAGAGGGAGTTAACTAACTAGTGCAGCTCAGGCCAGAGTCGAAGCAGTGCAAGCTACGAATTCACAAGGCATAAGTCGTCCACGATCTAAGGAAGGGATAGCTTTAGGTCGTCCATGACATAACAAAGCAAGAGATAAAAGGTTACGACCTAATAATGCAATCCAGGCTACGAATTCTGTGGAGAAGTTAAGTGGTTGCGAAGTCTTAGGTCGTTCATGACTTAACTCAAGCGGGTCACGACCTAAGGAAGGAGATTTAAGTCGTCCACGACTTAATCGAAAGAGGCTACGGCTTAGCTTAAGTCGTTCGGGATCTACAGAAGGAGCGCCACGAGATAACGAAGTAGCAGCACGAGTTGAGAATGCGCAAGGCTTAAGTCGGCTACGACTTAAGGGAAGTGATTTAGGTCGTCTACGACCTAACGAGTATGCTGAAGAAGGGAGCTCACGACCTACGACCTAGGTAGGTCGCGTAAAGTAATGCAGCTGTTGTCTCTTGAGTCGCTGAATTTTAGGTTGTGGCAATGTTAACTCGTGAAGCATTGATAAGTCGTATGTCGTGGGTGTTTGCTGAGCTTTTTTGTATTTAGGTCGTAAACGACCTATGGGCTGTTACAATCCTGTGTTATTGTTGAGTCGTCATGTTGTAAGCCGTTGTACATATTGTTAAGTCGCATGTTTTTAGGTCGTTTTGTTATAAGTCGTAAGTCGTGGGTTATAAGTCGTACACGACCTAAGAGTTGTAAATTTGTGATGTTGTGTGGGTTTAATACAAGTGCTTGAGTCGTGGGTTGTTGAGTCGTTGCTGACCTAGTTGAGTCGTAAGTCATATACGACTTAAGGGTCAGGGTGAGAACTGCTATAAATAAGGACTGTGTTGTACATTTTGAGGGATTGATTTTTGAATAAAATTCTTGTTTGTTAGCTTTGTGCTTTCAATTAAAATCGGTAGTTGAGTGTAATCTCCTATCTCCTCCTTCGACATTCGAGTGTGCTCGAATCTTCGACCGTTGAAGCCAATTCGCGGAATCAAGTGCGCTTGATCAACGCTCAAAGAATTGTAGATCTCTCTTCACGGTATCGTGCGCGATCAACATGTCAGAGATAGCTAGAATTCGGTATCTTCGGATCAACGAATTTGGGCATTTCAGTATTTCTCAATCCACCGATTGCTACTTTCATCGATCTACCTTGTTTTTGTTTAATCCGCTGCGTCAGTTTGGTATCAGAGATTGTTTTAGCCAATCATAGCTAAATCGAGTCTTGGAGCCGAGAATTTCAAAGTTGAAGTGTTAGCCGAGCTTGAAGTTTGAGCCGTGCAATTTCGTTTAAAGTGTTGAAGTTGTGTCTGATTTGTGAAGTATTTGAGAAGTTTGAACCATGCCGCCGAGGAGAGCTAACCGCCATCAGAATATTGAAGCATTGTATCGAAGGGAAGAGGCCGATCAAATGGAGCAACGTATGCATGAAAAATTTGATGAAGGTATTGGTAGATTGGAGAGAATGATGCTTGAATTGAATCAAAGTAGAAGAAGAAATTCACCTGAATCAATCCATGGAGGAAGTAGAGTTTCACCACATTCAGACCGGGAGAGGAGAGACAATCATGATCGTAGAAGTGCTGATAACCGTAGTAGGAATGATGATGATCGTGATAGAAGGAATGTTGGTGGAAGACGTGATGGTAGTAGAGATGTTGGTGGTTAGGATCGACATCGATATATATCAGATTTTGAAGAAGAGTATAATGGTGGTAGTGTTCATGGACGAGGACGTGGACAAGGAAGAAATCAGTCGGAGTATGATCACAAGTGGGAATCTGGGATGAAAACTGAAATACCAGAATTCAAAGGAGGTATGCAAGCCGAAGAATTTCTTGATTGGATAGCTTATGTTGAAGAAATATTTGACTTCAAGGAGGTTCCAGAGGATCGTAAAGTGAAGTTGGTTGCTACTAGACTGAGGGGGAGAGCAATGGCATGGTGGCAGCAAACCAAACTTACTAGGGATTAGATGGGGAAGTCAAAAATTGTTGCTTGGGAAAAGATGAAGAAACTGATGAAGGCTACGTTCTTGCCCTATAATTACCAATCACTAATGTATCAGAGATTACAGAACTTGAGGCAAGGAACGAAGATGGTTGCTGATTATGCAGATGAGTTCTACCAATTAATTGCTCGAAATGATATCATGGAAAGAGAAGAACAATTGACCGCGAGGTTTGTCGGTGGACTTAGAGCACAGATCCAAGACATGGTGAACATGTTCGACCCCAAATCTATGGCCGAAGCGCATCAGAAGGCGTTCGCTTGGGAGAAACAAGGAAGACGTGGGGGAGGTGTGTTTCCAGGTTTTACAGGGCAGAACAAAGGAGCGGGTAGTAGTTCTAATATTCCTAAAGCGTCGAGTAAGCCGGTTGTTCATGAAGTGGCTAAACCTAAAGTCAGTACCAGTTTCAAATGCTATAATTGCCAGGAAGTGGGTCATAAGAGCAGCGAATGTCCAAAACCGAAGAAGAGAACTATGATTGTTGAAGTGGAGGATGAGGATGTCGAAGAAGATATCAATTCACAGCGTGATGAGGAAGAAGAAGTGTCGGGAGACGAGGGATGTAATCTGATGCTACGAAGATCTTGTTTAACCCCGAAGCAGGAGGAAGAGTCGAGTTGGTTGAGAAGTAACATTTTCCAGTCAACATGCACTATTTTGGGAAAGGTATGTAAAATTGTCATTGATGCTGGAAGTTGTGATAATATCATTTCAACGGAAGCTGTGAGAAAGTTGAAATTGAAAACGAAGAAGCATCCTAGTCCTTATAAACTTGCTTGGTTGAGGAAAGGAGGAGAAGTAAAGGTAGAGAGGCGAGCTCATGTTCCATTTTCTATTGGAAAGAAATACAAGGATGAGATCTGGTGTGATGTGGTTGACATGGATGTTTGCCATTTGCTGTTGGGAAGGCTGTGGCAGTACGATCGTGAAGTACAGCATAATGGTCGAACGAATAGTTACAGTTTCTTGTTCGAAGGCACGAAGATCACATTAGTTCCGAAAAAGCGACAGCAGAATGAGAACAAGCTGGAGGAGATTGAGGAATTGAAAACCTTGTTGTCCTTGAAGGAATTCGTGGAAGAGATAGAGGAGAGTATTGAAGTTTTTATGTTGATTGGGCATGAAAGCAGTGAAGTTGCTGAAGTTCCAGAGGAAGTGAAACCAGTTTTGGAGGAATACAATGATGTGTTTCCAGAGGAGTTACCGAAGGAGTTACCACCGCTTAGAGACATACAGCATCATATTGACTTGGTGCCAGGTGCTACATTGCCTCATAGACCCCACTATCGGATGAGTCCAAGGGAACATGAAGAGTTAAGGAGACAGGTGGAGGAATTACTGGAACAAGGGCGAGTTCAGGAGAGTTTGAGTCCTTGTGTAGTACCAGCTTTGTTGGTACCAAAGAAGGATGGATCATGGCGAATGTGCACGGATAGTAGAGCATTGAACAAGATAACGGTCAGATATAGATTTCCGATGCCGAGGCTTGATGATCTGTTAGATCAAATCAGTGGGTATGTGATCTTTTCGAAGATTGATCTTAAAAGTGGTTATCATCAGATACGAATTAGACCAGGGGACGAATGGAAGACAGCATTCAAGACGAGGGAAGGATTGTATGAATGGCTGGTTATGCCATTTGGTCTATCAAATGCACCAAGAACCTTCATGAGGGTGATGAACCAAATTTTAAGGCCGTACATTGGAAAATTTGTGGTAGTTTACTTTGATGATATTCTGATCTACAGTGCTAGTACGGAGGAGCATGTTCAGCATTTGAGGAAAGTGTTAATTATCCTTCATGAAGAACAATTCTACGCGGCTACGAAGAAGTGTGTTTTTATGGCGAGGAGTGTTTTATTTCTAGGGTATGTTGTATCGAAAGAAGGAATACAGGTGGACATAAGTAAAGTCGAAGCAGTGCAAGCTACGAATTCACATGGCCTAAGTCGTCCACGATCTAAGGAAGGGATAGCTTTAGGTCGTCCACGACATAACAAAGCAAGAGATAAAAGGTTACGACCTAATAATGCAATCCAGGCTACGAATTCTGTGGAGAAGTTAAGTGGTTGCGAAGTCTTAGGTCGTTCACGACTTAACTCAAGCAGGTCACGACCTAAGGAAGGAGATTTAAGTCGTCCACGACTTAAGGGAAAGAGGCTACGACTTAGCTTAAGTCGTTCGGGATCTACAGAAGGAGCGCCACGAGATAACGAAGTAGCAGCACGAGTTGAGAATGCGCAAGGCTTAAGTCAGCTACGACTTAAGGGAAGTGATTTAGGTCGTCTACGACCTAACGAGTATGCTGAAGAAGGGAGCTCACGACCTACGACCTAGGTAGGTCGCGTAAAGTGATGCAGCTGTTGTCTCTTGAGTCGCTGAATTTTAGGTCGTGGCAATGTTAACTCGTGAAGCATTGATAAGTCGTATGTCGTGGGTGTTTGCTGAACTTTGTTGTATTTAGGTCGTAAACGACCTATGGGCTGTTACAATCCTGTGTTGTTGTTGAGTCATCATGTTGTAAGCCGTTGTACATATTGTTAAGTCGCATGTTTTTAGGTCGTTCTGTTATAAGTCGTAAGTCGCAGGTTATAAGTCGTACACGACCTAAGAGTTGTAAATTTGTGATGTTGTGTGGGTTGTAATACAAGTGCTTGTGTCGTGGGTTTTTGAGTCGTTGCTGACCTAGTTGAGTCGTAAGTCGTATACGACTTAAGGGTCAGGGTGAGAACTGCTATAAATAAGGACTGTGTTGTACATTTTGAGGGATTGATTTTTGAATAAAATTCTTGTTTGTTAGCTTTGTGCTTTCAATTAAAATCGGTAGTTGAGTGTAATCTCCTATCTCCACCTTCGACATTCGAGTGCGCTTGAATCTTCGATCGTTGAAGCCAATTCGCGGAATCAAGTGCGCTTGATCAACGCTCGAAGAATTGTAGATCTCTCTTCACGGTATCGTGCGCGATCAACGTGTCAGAGATAGCTAGAATTCGGTATCTTCAGATCAACGAATTTGGGCATTTCAGTATTTCTCAATCTACCGATTGCAACTTTCATCGATCTACCTTGTTTTTGTTTAATCTGCTGCATCACTAACTCAGGGGGACTTATATCATATTTTATATACAGGAATAATTAATAGTTGCCATCATCAAAAGGGGGAGATTGTTAATACCTTAGTTATTGATTTTGATTATAAAACCCTTGATAACTACAATATACATTCATATAAAATATAATTACTAATGTTTTGCCAAGTTATATAGTATTAGTGTAGGGTATTATAAAGGTGTTGAATCGAAGACTGTACAATATAAAGACTCAAGAAATGGCATGAATAGTCATGAGTATAAAGACAAAGATATGAGGAGCTCAAGACTATAGTATAGTATATAGAGTCATAGAATATTATCAAAGTCCCTGGTAGCAATTTTTGATCTCTATCTCCTATTTTTCTCATCTTTTATATTTTTGAACAAAATAAATTTTTAAAATATTTTATAATTTTTTTTCAAAGATCAAAATGTTTATATACTATGTTAAAATATTCACCAAAGTATCAGATCACTTTACAATGTATTGGATCTTCAAAATAATTTCAAAATAAACAAGATTTCAAAATACACATACATATGTAGACATAAGAGTAGATTGTATGTCGATATACAAGCCGCAAAATAGTTGTTCAAATTTTGAAACGAAGTGTTTATTCGTCGCAACTATTCACAAACGAACAAATCTGTTTATACACTATATATAGAGGGTTTCAAATGAATTCTTTAGCAGTTATTATCTTATTTTCTTCCATCCTCTTACTCTCTTGAAAACTCCATTGAATTTACACTCTTTTCTCTTCAAAATCAAATATAACAATTCAAACTTCTTTGTATTGATTCAATATTACTTCTTACTGTTTTGAAATCATCTCTCTCTCAAATCAAAGATCAAAGTGCGGTCCAAGAGGCAATATAATCCATTGTATCCAAAGTTCAAGAAATTGTCTTTGGAAAAGCCATCAAACTCAATTTGTATTTGCTTGGGTGTGATTATAGCATGTTCAAATCAATTATGTATGCTTGGTAGCCCGGAAAGCCAAGTAGGTGTGCTTGTAGCTTGTCCAAATCAAGTGGGTGTACCCTGAGCCTGGAAATCAGGAGGGTGTATCTCGTAACCTCGGAATCGAGATTGTAGTTGGGTTTGCCTTCTGCCCGTTTAATGATTGGCATTTGAAAAGAAACCTATATAAGCAATTATACAGGATTGGATGTAGGAGAAATCCAAACCAGTATAAAATCTCTGGTGTCATCTCTCTAACTCTCTAATTTACTTTATTGCTTTAATTTTATCTGTGATTGCATTTATTATTGATTGTTGATATATGTCTATGTTGAAAATCTATGGTTTAATATTAAACTTGAAAGAAATTTAAAAAGATATACAAAAATTAGAAAACACTACCCCCTCTATTGCTTAATTAGAATTAGGATCCATAATTCTGCAACCCTCATGTGATGGACTAATGTACTCAGATTTATCTTAGTTCGTTTTGTTATTCTATTATCTCGCTTATTTTATATCTATGTTGATCATTATATTTTATAATATGCGTTGTAAGATATATGGCATATTCTATTTTGGATTGTTTTATTTTACCTTGATTATCGCTCTACATCGGCCGGATATGTTGCAGTGCACTATTTATGGTATCTGGGTACTGCATCTGTAGGGTGGTTCTTCCTCAAGCCAGTAAATAGAAAAAGAAAGCAAACCTCTCCATTTTGCAATATTCAAGCTTTAAACCTTCAAATTACTTCAAACAAGCTGTAATATTTACCAATCCAAAGTGAAATTAACATGTAATCTAATCCCAAAACCTAAATATTTCATTATAATCTTGTTTTTAGAAGGGATTGTCTGTTAATAGTCTTTTTCTTCTTTGCATGCATCCTTTCTTCTTCTACAGGTTCTTGAAGGCCAAAATCTAGCTCAAGCTTCAATCTTTGAGCATATAATCCAACTTTTTGATCTCCAAAACAAGGTGAGTTGCTGCTCACATAATGCTAGCTGAAGCAAAAGCTTCAAATTGCCAAAAATCATTGAAAAAAGCATTTTTTGTTGATGTTTTAGTTTTCTATGAAACTGAGTTTGGGTGCTGTTTTGCATATCGTTTTCTCTCAATTCGGGCAATGAAATGCTGCCGGATTTTCTTCTATTGATAGTTCATGTATATAAATCCTAAATAAACGCCAAAAGGCAAATCTCAAATAACGCTAGTGTAGGCAACTCAATCTCAAAGATAGAACTCACCAAAAAATATGTTTTACAACAAATAAAAATAAACAAAGAACCAATTTTCTGAAATTAGAACCCATACAACACCATATTTATCTGTGTTAGCCCCCAAATTTGATGTTTAAACATAGTATTAGGACTTTGTAATGGTAAAATATGGTCGGGGATATAATATAGGGCGATTGAAGGCAGAACGGACAGAGAAACAGTGAATTGACGGGATCAGGCCACATACAGGCGAGCATAATGGAACCAGTCTTTCCATGAATGATGAACCTATCATCAACGGTCGACCGATCATAGTTAGACCAGTGGAGCGTTAAGACTTTGGTTGGGTCTAATTAAACATAGACACAACCAGGCCAGGGTGGAACGAGGGGATTTCGTTTGGTTGATCAAGAGAGGCGTTTCGTTGTTGATTGGAACCTGATTTTCAGGCTATAGAGTCAACAAACAGCATGCCAAAGTTGATAGTGAAATTGTGTTGAATGTGTATGTTTATTTGGTAATGGAATGGATTCGATGTCGACGTGAATGTGTGCGAGCCTATGGCCATTAGGCGACCAAGGATACGAACCTATGACACAAGTAGGTGGTCCGGGTATTTGTGAAGCTCCCCTTTAGTGCCTCAGTGGTCAAAGTAGAGGAGTGGATCTTATGCGATCCTGTAGTGCATAAGGCAAGCGCAGGACCTGATTCCACATTTATATTTGAGGAATGGACAATAGTCGATCTTGTAGCACAAAGGCATGTTCAGGGAATTGAGTCCAATACATGTTTGATTTTGATACGATCCTATACAAAGACGATGAAATCAGACGTATACGAATGATTTTGTATGACGTGGTTAGTAGTATGTGAGGTGGATTTGGTATGAGTTAGGAACTTACCACATTATTGTGTTGTCATTGTAGTATATGTAGTGTAGGCAGGATTTACTCACTCATACATTTTTTTGACCCACTTTTTATTTTTCCTCTTTATTTATATCACTAGCTTAATGAAGCTTGGAGGCATTGTGGAACCCAAAAAGTAAACTTTGATGTACATATTATAAATATTGTAAATATGTGTCGGACTTTATTATGAGTTGTACGTGTGGATTAGATTTGATGGTATTGTATGACATATGTATATGACATTGTGATTACACAATGGTGTTATGAATTGATAATAGTTATTACTTGATATTATATTTTGTTTCTTTCCATTATGAGATCTGAAATTATATTAGTTAGAAATGCATTTGTTTCTTATTATCATATTTCAACGATCGTCCTTTTTAGCTTTCAAGGTGCTAACATCGGTTAGAGCGTTGAATCTAAGGGTTGAAAAAGGCAAGTCACTACACCACAAAGCTGTTTTAGCCACACCCTTATCCGCCTTATTTGATATGGCTCAAAGCCGTATCAAATTTGATACGGGTAAAAGCCGTATCTAAACGTTTAGATACCGTTTTTAGCCGTATCAAATTTGAGCCGTATCAAATTCGTTCCTTCCCTCGTTATTTTTCGTTCCTTCCCTCGTTTTTTTCGTTCTCCCCCAAATTCATTCCTTCGCTCGTTTTATTTCATTCTCCCCCAAATTCTTCCCCTAACTCACGACCACCCCAAATTCATTCCTTCCCTCGTTTTATTTCATTCTCCCCCAAATTCTTCCCCCAAATTCTTCAGCTCAAACTTCTATCAGCCGCCTTTCTTTTTCCTTCACGTAATCGGGGCTTTCAGGTATTCTGATGCTCTAAAACAGATATCATTTGGATGGTAATCGGGGCTTTCAGGTATGATTGTTATGATTTTTATTTACCATTCATTTCCTTTATTTTTGTTATGATTTTTATTTTTTAACCATTTTATGTTAATTTTGAATACTTATCTCATATCACTTTTTGCAAATTTTTTGTGATTGGCAATGCTATAGCAACAGGGTTCTTGGTCCCCTCACTTCCATTCTCCATAATATTGATCATTTGCCCTAGCTTTGTTGGCCTTCGTCTCCTGCTCCTTGTATTTGATCTGGTTAGTTCATCTCTCGTTTCATTTTATGTTTTACATTCATTTTTGTCTGGTTTAACGTTTTTGGCATTTTGGCAGGCAATGGTAGTGTTGACGACAACAGCAGCATCAATAGTGCAACTAGCCCACACTGGAAACTCGAAAGCTAATTGGGTTGCGATTTGCTTGAGATTTGATGGGTTTTGCCAACAGATAAGTGGAGCTGTTGTTGCTTCCTTTGTTGGTATGATCTTCATTCTCTTTTTGGTTCTCATGTCTGCTCTTGCTCTAAGGAAACATTGATTTGTAATCAAGATTCAAGTATCATTTATTTCTGCACTATAATTTGATGAATATTCGTATTCAGCTTGGATTTATCATTGAGCCGTTTATTCAATGGAATTGTTTTTGTATGTTTATGAAATGAAATTCCATTTCCTTGTTTGACACTCTGATCAGAAAATCTACTTGAATTTTCCAAAAAAACGATATATCCTTGCATCCAATAACAACACAAACAAAATACTAATTTTGAAGACAAGAAACACCATAGCAGCCAGCAGGGACATGTATAGTGGCTATCAAGCTTGAAAGATATTCCTTCACTCCAGCCCAATTAAACCAAAAGGTTGACATCTCTTAAAACCATTACATTAACCAGTACCAACATTCATAAAAAAATGGAATCTTCATTGTCCGAAGCACATAAGCAGCTATATGTAAAAAATTTCCTAGCTTAAAAAAATAACTATAACAGAGGATAAAGTTCAAAGATACAAAATATTACTCAAAATTTCCCTACTGAATACTACTCAGTAAATGAATGATCGGAGAAGAGGGGGAAAAATAATCTTGATCAATGGAATAGTAAACAATCCACTTCAGTAGTAAAGGGCATGAACAATTAGAACATGCCGGATAATTCAGTTGAGGATGAGTATTTAAGCTCCCTTAACTTTACGTGGTGATGGTCGTCGAAACATATTGATTAGATCATCGAGTCCCTGTTTTAGATGCAAAATTTGGATACCTGAAAGCCCTGATTACGTGAAGGAAAAATAATTCAGATATTTGGATGGTTCTGTGCTACGATTTTAAGCTTTTGTGGTGATCCTTTTGCACATCACTATTAGTGTAGAATTAGCTTTCAAAGATTTTTCAAAATTAAAGATGCAAAGACATATATTCAAGGACATTTGATTGTTTTTGCACCAAATGTAGAGATTTTGTTTCATATTTCCATAAACGTTTATGAATAATTCGCAGTTGTGAGCAATACATATATTCTTTGACATGTGCATATACATGTTTCAGGGGAAGTATTTTTGTATTGGTTTGGTCTGCAGCCTAGAATCTGCATCACAGACATGGAGCTTGTTAAACAGATTCTCTCCGACAAATCTGGATCCTTTGTAAAATCGAAAACGGACCCACGTTTGCTGGCACTTTTAGGTAGGGGATTGTTTTTTACAGAAGGTGAGGAGTGGAAAAAGATAGAAAAGTAATAAGCCCTACTTTCACCATGAACAAGCTCAAGGTTCGTTCTTTATTCATATTTTTTCTTTTCTTTCAAAGACATAGTTTAAATGTATAGGCACTATCAGTCTATATATAATGCGGTTACCATCATGATTAGCCTTACCGCCAGGCTTATCCAACAGCATTCGTATTTCATGTCTTTTTTTGGGTCTGCAATACCTTTAAATTTTTTTATTTATTGCTTAATTCTTTTACAATAATAATATATATGTCAACTTTAATAAGTATATATATCTAATGAGGCAGTATGTGTATTGATTTGAAGGGCATGACAAAGGAAATGGTGGAATGCGCAATGACCATGCTAGACAAGTAAACATGTTGTAGTGAAGTAAACATGTTGTAGTGAAGTACCAAGGGCCACGTGTGAGAAAAAAAGAGAAAGAGAGAAGAAACCGTCATCTTCCCGCTTTAGTGTATGCACGTGTCCGTATCACCATATCGCGGTGTCCGTGCCCGTTTTGCTAATCCGCGAAGGTGAGTGTTATAACTCACGATGTTTATATTTTTATGCAAGTTAAGTTTATCGAAATGATGTTTGAAAATTGGGTTTGACCTGCATTGAACACATTTTTGAACGAGAGGAGGATAAAAACACAATTCATATTATACTTCTTCTCTGCAAATTTAAAGACAGCACCTCTTTTCTTTCTTTTGCCTTCTTTTTCCTTTGCAAATATGAAAAAAAGTATGTCCACGCATGGCATTTTCAATCTCTGTATAAAAAAAAGCAACAGAGCCACCCAAAGGCACAAGGAGGGAGAGGACATGCATGATAAAAAAAAGGAAAAAAAAGATGGACACGCAAGGCACAGGGGAGAATTCATATATTACTTTTCACATTACACATGGAAAGGACGTTTTCTGTTCTTTCCTTTCCCATCCATGCATGCATTTGCATTTTTCTCTCTAAATGGACACTCATGCATGGGGCAAGGGGATGGAAACATACACATTCTCACCTTTCTCTCTTCTAAACAAAAACAACATAGCAACCCAGAGACAAGCTCATTTTTTTTACTACATTTCCATTTTACATGAAAATGAAAACACGCACATTTTTCTTTTGGAAAAAAATATATGTGCGGCTATATTCTCTTGTTTGAACGAATTCTTAGTGGGTATGCAAGTGGTGTGTGATTTTTGTGGAAGTATATATGGTTGTGTTACGGGTTGTGGGGAAAAAGAAGGAAGAGGTTGTGAGCAGGTAGGAGAATGAAGTGGGATGGAATGGTCATGAATAGCCAAACGTGCAGGTGGAATGGTTTATGTCTTGTTGTTCTGGTTTGTTTCAAGCAAGTGGATGGTAGTGGTTGATGTCTTGTTGTTCTGGTTTGTATGTGCACGTTGGTATTGACTTCGATATGGACTGGCGTGTTTGTGGGTCGCGACGGAGTCAAGGACGAGATGCACAACTGGTCAGATGGGTTGTTGTTGCACTGTGTACAATGGCAGGGCAGAAATTAGTTTGGAAGTGGGAGTTTGGTATTTGTATTTGCAGTATTGGCAGTGGTTGGAATATGAGATGGAGTTGCAGTTTGTTTGATTGGCAGACGAGGCGGTTCTTCTGGTCGATGGGAAGTTGTATGAGGATGTGACTGGGAAAAGAAGTGAATGTAGAACTGCTATGCAGGTGGTCAGGGGATGTTTGTTGAATTGATGAGGTAAATGGCAGTGTATTTGAAATGGCCAAAATGTATATGCAGTGAGTTGAGCAATTTATGGCTGAACTGTTATGGCTATGGAAATGTTGGCAATTTAAAGTGTGGTAGTGGGAAGGCAATGAACAATATGGTTTGTGGAGGGCAAGTTGTATGTATTGTTGGAGATGGCGATAGTTTTCAGGTGGGTTAGGATGTTGTACTGCTAGTTTGGAGGTGGAGGATGTATATGTTCCTCTGGAGATGGCAATGTTGTTTTGGAACAGTTTGTATGGGTTATTGCTGTGAAATATGGTTATGAGGAATAGGGGTATCCTAATTATGAAGCATTTCAATGTAGCAGTTGCACTTCATTGTGTACAACGATGATCTACTGGATTTACTAATTGAGTCATCCAGGAATCAACTGGGAAAAGCAATGAGCATAGAAGAAATTATAGCAGAGTGCAAGACCTTCTTCTTTGGTGGGCAAGAAATTATCCATATTGAGAAAGTAGCAGAAATGAATTGATGAATTTTATTATCTTTGAAATGATTTTTATATTACTATGTCAATTTGTTTATCGCTTTTGTCAAAGACACTACCACTGCTTTCTCTTTTGTCAGGGCTCCAAATGTGACATGATTTGTATGTGACATGTGGTTGCTTACTAACAGGATGCCACTCGGAAGATTAGCCGGGATGCGACGAGCACCTAATGGTTACTGGAAAAGGGTTGAAGCAGAGCAGACAGAGCGTATATTAATTAATGAGCATTAAATTTAAAGGCAGTCGTTGACACTTCAGCATGAAAATGGCTGCGATCGATGATATTGAATCGAGCCTTGGTTTCCACGCAATTTCTTGTTCTTTTGGGGCAAAACAAACGTGACGATGGGGCCATATTGCTTTGGAGTGGACTTCTCTTAATGGATATTTTGCTTTAGAACGGGATTTGTCATAGCAGAACGGGATATTCTCTTAGCCGGATGATGAATTCAGTGGAGGAAATATTCGTCCAACAACAATTATGCTTCAAGTAATTGTATATGCTTTGGCCAGGTTGCTTGTGTCTCAATTTATCTGTGCACAATTCCAATTAGTCTGTACACGTATCCAATTTGTTTGTTCATATTCTACTAGTTTGCGTACGAAAATCACAAGCAATGACAGCTGTACTCCTGAATCTTTGACTGTACAAGGACTGACAGGAGAAGTTGAGGAATGAAGTCTTCGCAGAATGCGGCATGGAAGTTTTTCCTGCATTTAGATTTGATCTGAGAAATCAGATCTAACCATAGTGGAATGTTGATTACATCTGCTGAAGCATTTGCTTTAAATTCAAAAGGATTTTCTTTAGTCCTCATTCTTCTCTTATTGAAGAGCTGATGCTAGTGCTCTCTGCATTGTAGGTTTGTTGTTCAAAAAATTACTTATATTATGTAACTGTTGTAATGTATCGTTACTACTTGTTGCAATGTATATGCAATCAGTTCTGATTTGATCATCACCATTATATGCGCTAAAATATTTTGTGTTTTTTGCAGATGCTTTACCACCTCCAGAGCCTATCACGACCTGGACTATTTCTATTTCTATATAGTTTTCATTTTTAACTTTATCGTCTGTGTCCGTAGTGTTGCACTTTAATTTTTGTACTACAATAATATTCTATTATTGTGAATCAGACTAGCCAGAACAGATGTCTTGTATTGTGCTTATATTGATAAACTTGGACTACGTTTTAATATTTTATGTTTATTTTGCAGTGCTTTGTGTTTCTTTTTGTATCCTTTTGTTCGTATTCTCAGTTATATTTTTTTCCTCTGTTAGTTTGCTATGGAAATTAATCTTGTTGCACCTTATTTTCAATGGTATCACCACCACCAATTCCATTGTGTTACTTTGTGGTCTGTGTTTATGATTATCACTTGCTTTGGCACCCATTGCTCACGAATGTTAATTCTCTAGTTAGATATATCTATTACTGCTTTAAATACTGAAATATTAATGCATTATTTTTTTACTTTAATACATTAATTTGATACGTCTCAAAGCCATATCAAATTCCTCAATTTGATACGGCCCAAAGCCGTATCAAATTCATGAATTAGGCAGTGCTTTGAGCCGTATCAAATTCATGAATTGGGCAATGCTTTGAGCCGTATCAAATTCATCAATTTGATACGGCTTTGGGCCGTATCAAATTATCAACCACGCCAAAATTTGATACGGCCCAAAGCACTACCTAATTCCATTTGATACGGCCAAAAGCACTGCCTAATTGGCATTTCTGGTGTAGTGAGTTGTTACAGGGCTTGACTATTATGCATTGAGTTTGAGTATGGAATATCGAGTACCTATGACTTTGACTAGTTGAAGACCATTTGAATTGGTCATATGAGTTATCTAAGTGCACTCGAGAGTGTGATGGTTGTTTTGATTGCTTTGATTTCTCAGATTTCTTTGAGTGATATGATTGCTGAGTTGCATATATTGATATGTGAATGAGATGGATGTCTTGTTATGTAGAAAGTACTATACCCAAACACCTTATTTTGGACTCCAAGTGATAGTACACCATATGATGATAGCTTAGTATGTATTTAAGTTAGGTACTAACTTGTTGGATGTAGAGGTAAGGCATATATGATTCCTAAACCTATTGTCCCTTACATTAATCAGCTTATTTAGTACTTAGAGATTATTTATCACTCATACCAGGCTTTTGTCTGACTAGAGGTTTTGTTCTTTAATACTTATTATCTTAGGTACTTTTAATTGAGTAGACTAGATAGTAGGTCTGATATTACCACATGGAGTTTTTCAGTGGACGAGGAGGAGGCTGATGTTATTATATATGTTATATTCAGAGTTTCATTGGCTTATTCTACAGCTCCACTGTGCAACGCTATGAAGCTTTATCAGTGCTACATTTTAATTAGAGATAGATACTTGAGTTTATTTATCAGTGGTATAAACTCTATTACTATTTTGTATAAATGTATTGAACATGTGCTCTGATCTATGATGGTTCATATAATTATATTTCCGTCTCACCTATTCATATCCATGTTCATTATTTTATTTTATTTTTGTGTTATTGGATATACGATAGGTTCTATGATTGTTTTAGTTATTTTATTCCTTGACTATCGCTCTACATTGACTAGTACCATCGTAGTGCATATACATGTATATTGGGTACCAAAGGTGTAAGGTAGTCGTCACATGAACCAACATACAAAGAAAACTAAAGAGGTAAAAAAATTATTTTTCATATGCTTCCTTATGTCTTCTGTTTTATCAAAATAAGGGTATCTCCATGAAATTCTAAATATACGACAAAGAAAAGATAAGGTAAAATCCTATAAAAATAATAATATATTTATATGAAACGGATTTTTGGATCAGGAATATTAGTAGAGTATGTATAAGAAAATTTTGCAGGTTCTCTTAGTAGGGATTGAAATAAATAGTATATTTGAATTATTCTATGTGATGCCCACCTCGAAACCCACACTAGCAAAGGATATTACAGAGTAATATCATCTACTAGTGCAGAGAATAGGGCTGGCTAGGAGCGACCATCCGTTAATTTTACTTTAAGCGAGCATCGATACTTCGATTCGTATGCTATAGTTTTTTTCTATTACCATTGGAATCGACATTTCCGATCCAGGCTTAAAACAAAAATACAGTGGCTAAAATAATAATCCAGAACAATATATGATAAATACAAATCATAGACTCACAGATTACAGAATATACACAGCGGAATACAAGTAGATACAAGCTGATCAAATCCAATAGATACATAATATCACATCCAAGACGGTGGTCAAAACGATCCATATAATACACCTATACTACATCTTCTGAAACAAATATGTACACAAAGAATCTAGGCTTAATACAAGATAGTCCACTACATGAATATGTACATATACGAGATGAAGATAAGATAAATGATATCTAGGTAACTGGAGTGAATCCTCTCTAGAATTATCAAACTGGAGCACTTGAAATATCTCGGTCCGACTTGAGTATTATAAAATAATAAATGGGTCAGTTTAGACTATAATGAATGAGTTAGAAAGATAAATGATAGATAAAATGAACTAGAACTCAAGTATAGTCATCAAGTCATATATCGACAAATATCAAGCCTTCTTCAAAACTTCAAGAATGAAATCACCGATCAAAACTCAAGATAGCTTCTACAAGAAAAAACCCCAAAACTATCTGGTGATAACACAAATAACATCAAATCCAGAAATCACAAATAGAAATCCAGAACTCTCATAAAAAGGAGGGCGCCAAACTCCAAGATTGGTGAATAAATTCACCTACGTGCATGTAACTCCAAGATAGACGTATAAGTCTATGAACATCAAGATAGGTACGATACCTATAAACATCGAAATAGGTACGAGACCTATAAACTCCAAGATAGCTATGAGACCTATAAACATCGAAATAGGTGCAAGACCTATAAACATCAAGTAGGAACAAGGCCTATAAACTCCAAAGGCGAGTCATAAACTCATCGATAAAAGTGTTATGTACTTCCATATAGTAGTCAAATAGATAATAACCATGTGTCCCATACCACATGGGTTTGCACAAATGTTTATTTACAATAGTAAACTCCACTTATGTGTACCAATGGTACGGTCGAACAAGTCCGGGAATAATCGATAAAACAAACGCAAGCATTCCATACCACTCATTTTATTTTCCGTTTAAACCAATTCATCATTCGATCAATGTCCTGCAATTTTATGAAAATATTTCTCTTTAGAAACCATTTCTAAAAAGATAGATTCATAGCGAAAATATACATATATAAGTACACTTTTTAAACCATTGCTACAAATTATTTTAAAACCATTGTTAATGAGAAAAGATAGTATGTATATATTACTAAAATTCTTTATATATATATATATTAGATTGGTACTTAAGAAGATTTGTATAAAACATTTAATTTATAAATCGGCCATTTATAAATCCGAGTTGAAAACGTGCATCAAAAGTGTGTATTACTCCCAAGATCCATAGAACAATCTCTATGGCATAAAACATCAAATGAATTCATCAATTCATAAATATCAATGAAATTGATATTAAAGGAAACGCTAAAATCAATAGTTTAAATCCCAGAATCGAGTATTAAAAATCTTCGCAAAATGGCAATTAAACATGCACACATCAATAAGAAGCAATTAGGCGAGAATCAAGCAAATCAGCGCCATCGGGAAGCACGGTAACACAACCTAGGGCTCAGCCCAGGTCATGCACCGGTGCACCGGTCATGTCCTGGTCACACTGCCTGGGCCAAACTCCAGGCAGTGTTGCTGGCTCCACGGATGTCCGATGGCGGTGATTTTCCTAATGAGGGTTGTTCTCTCTCCAAGGGTATCAATTGTGAAGCCATGCAAGCATATAAACAACCATGATTTGCAAATTCAAAGATTCATATGTCAGGGTTTCAAAAAAACTAAGAATTTGGCAACATGATTCAATGGTTATCAAAACTAATTAAGAGTAAACCAACCTATGTTCATCCAATTATCACAACGATAACTTGCAATCATTCATAGTCTGGAAGTGTGAGATTAACTCACCAGTATAAGCTCGAATTGATGGCTTGAACTCGGATTCCTCTAGACCAATAACTTTCAGCAAATAGCCCTAGGTTGATTCTCAAAAAATAAGCAAAATAAGTTCATGAACCAACTGAAAATCCAAGAATAAAACTTTAATAGATGAGAAAGGGGATGGAGGAGATTACCTTAGATTAGTTTCTTCAATTATTAGTCAAAAGCTCTTTGAACAAGATCTTCATTTGGAGGATTAATTGGATTTCTAGGGTTATGGAAATAAGAAGATTTGCGTCTTTTGTTTTACGGTAAGAGAAGTGAAAATGAGAAACTGTACGTAGTTTCTTTTCTCATTTCATGTTACTTCCTTTATGGGCCAAGACGGTTTGTTTCTAAACCCAATAAAAAAGTGTTCCGAAATTTCGAAGGAAGTATAACTAATTTATTATGTTCCATTTAATATAAAAAACATTTTATCCTAAACAATATTTTATTTATTTTACTTTGAGTTTTCAAATATTACAAAGCCCCAACAAGTCAAAAGTTCTCATTATTTTAATAAAATTAACTATTAATCGAAAAATCTCTTTTTAAATAAATAACCTAAGAAAATTCACACTCTAACTGACAAAAATTATTTCCATATATTTCATTCTCTCATTTTCTCAAAATTACTTTTATATTATTATTTATAGGAATAAAACTAAACAATCTGTTATTTCAATAAATTCTCAATTTATCCAACATTACATGGAAATCCTTCTTAATAATTTCCTTATTTATTTGATTCCAAATCCACTTTAAATTTGGAAATGAAACGATTATAAATACAAATTCTCCAAATTCATCTTAAAGTTAATTAAGATATTTTAAAATCACAATTTAGATTTAATTTTAGGTAATCACGACTAGGGTTGTTACAAACTCCCACCTTTACAAAAATTGCGTCCCCGCAATTTCCTTAAGGAAAAAGTTTATAACAATATACAAAGAATGGATAATCTTGAAGAAAATTGAGCTATGATCGAGGACTAACTCCGAATAAGAGAATCCTCACCCATGAATTCGAAAAAAAATACACAAGGTACGTTAGTTGGATGAACTCTCTAGTTCCACACGAATAGTCCTTAGGATCATTGGCCCATTGGACTTAGATGAGCGAAACGACAATACCTTAAAGGCATTCAACCTTCGAGGCAATAAAACAAATATAGTACTATTCATAAGTTTGATTTTGAGAGAGTTCAAGTGCAACACTGATTCATGCTCAAGAATAGAATCAAAATTCCTGATGTGTTTCCAAGGCTAAAACACATGAAGGACACCACGAATGCCAAAAGACTAGATAGGTAAAGAGATTCGATAAGTGATGTGCACGTAAATGTGCATATTTTTACCACCATATTTAATCTATTTAAATTAAATAAATGATCGTATCGGGTATTTTAACTTGTTTAAACAAAAATTCAAATAATTCCAAATTGTCACATATGCATCTTCATCCAAGGGCAAAATAGTCATTTTTGTGCATAAATTAACTTGTGAAAATTTAATTGGAAATTTCTATATTATTTTGTAGGAATTTAAACTCAATTACAAGTGGTTTCATGATGGAATATGCATGCACAAGAGTGAAGAGAACAAATGAAGATGGAAATAATTCAAAGTGAAGATAATGGAGGACCCCACCTACCCACCTACCTTAATGTACAAATTAGAGGCTAATGCACATGCTTATGGAACTAATGGCTTCATGTACACTTAAATGATGATTAGTAGAAGCTAATGATTACTTGGCCTCCACACTTTCTCAAGGGTATTTTGGGCATTCCCCAAAAAAATGAATTAGGGTTTTAAACTTGTATATATACCCCTTATGGTTCATGTAACCTCCTCTCCCTTAGTCTCTCTTTAGTTTAGTTTAGGCTCACAAATAAATCAAGTTCTCTTCTTTCTTTTCATGGCTACTTAGCCATTTCTTTTATGTAATTTTTCTTTATGCAATTTAATACATGTTCTTTTTCTTTTCTTGTTTATTTCCTTTCATGTTGTAGTTTAGATTTACATTCATGCAAAGTAGATTAGTTTTAATTCTTATTCATTAGCTTCTCTTTTCTATTAGCTTTCACTTTCTTTTCTTTTTACTTTCATGTTACTAGCTACATTTGTTAATCAAATGACAAATATGTAAGGCTAAACCCCTTCAATTTAGGGGTAATGAAGCTCTCTAATTATGTAGCTTCAACTATTTGTTAATTCATGCTCTCTTTTTGTGCTTAATGATGATGATTGAAGTGGTTTAATTGTTGTTTTTTCCTTGAATTCGATAGTCTATATTGTTGACACCAAATAGGCTATGCTTAAACAATCACTAACACAAATGCCTCTTCATCAAAATATGATTATGGCATAAGAAAGTGATTTGAAATTAAAATTTGATGGTCTATATTTCTAATCAATAGTTAATAGGCCATACTTAAAATAGATTTCATTTTCATTTTCATTGTCAAGTTTCATGAAAGTTAGTAAGTGGTTTAAGGGGCGTGTCAAAGTTTGATGGCTTATGTTGGCTAACTAATAGCACAAATATGCCATACTTAAGATAGACACATCAATTAAAGCACTAATGACCATAAAAGAGAGGTAATGATTTCATATGTGTTGAATTACATGATCTAGAGAGTGGATTTATTTTCTAAATTGTCATTTAACTCTTATATTTTCATTTCTTTTCTTTTAGTTAGTTAGTTAATTTTCTAATTCTCTAGCTTAACCTTCACTCGACTTTGGTTTAATTTGATTGAATAGATTTTTAAAAATCATCAATTCCCTGCGGATCGACCCGTATTCGCCACGTACTACAAGTGTACGCCGTGCGCTTGCGGTTATTTTTATTTCTAAATTCGTTCGATGGTTTTCTAAACCGATAGAAATTCCATCGACGAACAATAAGCAATAGGACCACTACGCTCAATGGTTGGGTAGGGTCCTATATGTATCAAAGAGTCATTATTCTAGTTGACTGAAATACCAGCCATTCAACGAGAAAGAAACACGAATAAAGATTCGATATTCAACGAAAGTTTCCAAGATCTTTCTAAGAGATTCACAAATAGAGTCGAGACTTAAGATTACTATCTTTCCCGAACTTAAGCTAATAAGAGAATGATCGATATGACCCCTAGATAAAGTCTCGAAAGGAGCCATACTGATGCAGCGCATACCTCAAGATCGCGATCGACATGGCTAAGTCGTGAAACCCTAGGTCGCATAGTCGAAGCCGCTCCAGAAATCACGAAGCCTAGGTTGCTTCTTCTCCGCCTTGAGTCACGAGCATCGCCAGTAAGTCGCTCCAGCAGTGTAAGTCGCGAACGACCTTCCGTTTGTCGCGAAGTCCTTAAGTCGTGGGTCGCGAAGCTCCAGCTTTCCTCCAGTAGGTCGCTCCAGCGAAGGTCGCAAACGAAGTTAGGTCGCGAAGCTTTAGGTCGCGCCATTCCTTAAGTCGCGAAGTTTGTTATGTCGCTCAGTTTCCTTATGTCGCTTTCATTAAGTCGCGAACTACAGAAATCCTTAAGTCCCGAATTGCTTATGTCGCTGCCTTGTTTTTTAAGTCGCTCTTGATGCCGAAGTTCTTAGGTTGCGAAGAAGCTTAAGTCGCTGAAGATTTCTTATGTCGTTATTTCTTATGTCATATTGTTTGTTATGTCGTTTGTTGTTATGTCGTGTGTTTTTGTAAGTCGTTTGTGATGTATTTTCTTAAGTCGTGTAAAGTGTTGTAACGTGTGTTGAGTTGTACTTTCCCTATAAATAGGGGTGTGTTGTCATTTGTAAAAGGAGTGTATTTTTGAATAAAATTTGGTTTGTGCTTTGTGCCACCATTAAAATTGGAAGTTGAGTGTTATCTCCTTTCTCCATCTTCGGATATTCGAGTGCGCTTGAATCAACGAACTTGAAGCCAATTCACGGAATCTCATGCGCGAGATCAACGTCGAAGAATCGTAGATCTTCTAACGCGGCATCGTGCGCGATTAACGTGTTGAAGATAGCTAGAATCCGGTATCCCGAGAGATCAACGGATTTGGGAACTTGGGTATCTTCAATTCATCTTGTTTCATCGATTCATTTTCTGCGAATTCATCAATTCGTGAGTTGTGTGATCCTGTAGGCTGCGTCATTTGGTATCAGAGCTAGGAGACGAACTTTTCCAAGTTCGTTGGGTGTGAAGTTTCGAGATTTGAAGTGTGTTTGGATTTGTTGAAGATTTAACAATGCCTCCAAGAAGAGTTAATCGTCATCAGAATGTTGCAGATGTGTATCGAAGAGAAGATGCTGAACAAATGGAGCAACGAATTAGTGATAAATTCAATGAGAAGTTTGATGAGGGAATTGGTAGATTGGAAAGGCTCGTGATGGATATGAATCAAACTTGACAAAGAACATTGCCAGGTTCAAATCAAAGTGGATATAGAATTTCACCGTCAAATTCCGAGAGGAGAAGAATGTCATCACCATCAGATCGGGAAAGAAGAGAACGTCAGTTTCGGGAGAAAGAGACGTGCGTGGTAGCAGAAATGTTGATGGTCAGAATCGACATCGACATACGTCAGATTTGGAGGAATCCAGTGATAGTGGTAGTATCTCTTGTCGAAACCATGGCCAAGGCGGAAATCGAAATAGAAATTCCGAAGATGATCGTCGATGGGAGTCGGGGATGAAAACAGAGATTCCATAATTCAAAGGGGGAATGCTAGCGGAAGAGTTTCTGGATTGGTTATCAAATGTTGAAGAAATTTTTGACTTCAAGGAAGTACCCGAGCATCGTAGAGTTAAGTTGGTGGCTACACGATTGAGGGGAAGAGCTATGGCATGGTGGCAACAAACTAAACTTACACGGGAAAGAATGGGAAAGTCGAAGATTGTTTCATGGGAAAAGATGAAGAAGTTGATGAAGGCTACTTTCTTGCCTTATAATTATCAGTCTCTTATGTATCAGCGCTTAAAGAATTTGAGACAAGGGACAAAGTCGGTAAATGATTATGCAGATGAGTTTTATCAACTGATTGCTAGAAACGATATCATGGAAACGGAGGAACAGTTGACATCCAGATTTGTTGGAGGATTGAGAATGCAAATTCAGGATATGGTAAATATGTTTGATCCGAGATCCGTTGCTGAAGCACACTAGAAGGCTCTAGCTTGGGAGAAGCAAGGTAGAAGAGGAGGTGGTGCGTTTACAAGTTCGAACAATCAGGTGAAGGGGGCTAGTAGCAATACTAATGTTTCCAAGGTGTTAGTAAACCGGTTGTCAATGAAGCTGCTAAGACCAAGGTCAACAACAATTTCAAGTGTTATAACTGTCAGGAGTTTGGTCATAAGAGCAATGAATGCCCGAAGCCTAAGAAGCGAGCGATGGTTGTTGAGGTTGAGGATGAGGATGCAGAAGTAGAATGTTCCAATTCACCATAGGTTGAGGAGGAAGAAGAATTATTGACGGGAGACGAAGGATATTCTTTAATGATGAGGAGATCTTGCTTGACGCCAAAGCAGGAAGAGGAGACTAGTTGGTTGAGGAATAATATTTTTCAGTCGACATGCACTATTTTGGGAAAATTTGTAAGTTTGTTATCGATGCAGGGAGTTGTGATAACATCATCTCTACAGAAGCTATAAAGAAGTTGGCGTTAAAGACAGAGAAGCATCCCAAACCCTACAAATTGGTTTGGCTGAGGAAAGGTGGGGAAGTGAAGGTTGGTCGAAGAGCTTGTGTAACTTTTTCCATCGGAAAGAAGTATAAGGATGAAATTTGGTGTGACGTGGTGGATATGGATGTATGTCATTTGTTGTTGGGAAGACCGTGGCAGTTCGATAGAGCCGTGCAACACGATGGTAGGACTAACTGCTATAGTTTCATGTTCGATGACACTAGAATCACTTTAGCTCCTAAAAGGCGACAACAAAGTGAAAGCAAGTTGGAGGAAATCGAGGAACTAAAGACTCTGTTATCTTTAAAGGAATTTGTCAAAGAAGTAGAGGATAGCCCTGAAGTATTTCTGTTGATTGGACGTGAAAGTAGTGAAGCGGTTGAAATTCCTGAGGAAGTTAAACCAGTGTTGAAGGAATTTGAAGATGTGTTTCCTGAAGAATTACCAAAAGAGTTACCACCGTTGAGAGACATACAACACCAGATTGATCTTGTTCCGGGAGCTGTGTTACCACATAGACCACATTATAGAATGAGTCCAAAGGAGCACGAAGAGTTGAGAAGGCAGGTGGAAGAGTTACTTGAAGAAGGGCGCGTACAAGAAAGTTTAAGTCCTTGTGTAGTACCAGCCTTGTTAGTGCCAAAGAAGGATGGAACTTGGAGAATGTGTACAGATAGTCGAGCACTAAACAAGATTACGGTGAGGTACAGATTCCCGATGCCAAGATTGGACGACTTGTTAGATCAGTTGAGTGGAGCTGCTATCTTTTCAAAGATTGATCTGAAGAGTGGGTATCATCAGATTCGAATTCGACCAGGGGATGAATGGAAGACAACCTTCAAGACACGGGAGGGGTTGTATGAATGGCTGGTCATGCCATTTGGTCTTTCGAATGCACCTAGTACTTTTATGCGAGTGATGAATTAGATCTTTCGACCGTTTATTGGAAAGTTCGTGGTGGTATACTTTGATGATATATTGATATACAGTGGAAGCACAGAAGAGCATCTACAACACTTGCAGGAAGTGTTGATGATACTTTGTCAGGAGCAATTTTACGTGGCAACAAAGAAGTGCATATTCATGATGCACAGTGTTTTGTTCTTGGGGTATGTATTGTCCAAGGAAGGTATCCAAGTGGATCAAAGTAAAGTTGAAGCAATCAAGGATTGGCCACAACCCATGTCTGTAACTGAAGTGAGAAGTTTCCATGGTTTAGCATTATTCTACCAAAGGTTTATTCCACATTTCAGTAGCGTGATGGCACCAGTGACAGATTGTATAAAAGGAAAGCAGTTTGTGTGGACTGAAGAGGCTGATTCTGCTTTGCAACAGATCAAGACACTCTTGACTACAACACCGATTCTTAGATACCCGGACTTTCAGTTGCTCTTTGAGCTAGATACCGATACGTCGAAAGTTGGAATTGGTGGAGTGTTAAGTCAACAGGGTCGTCCAATTGTTTATTTTAGCGAGAAACTTTCTGGAGTCAAGACAAGATACAGTACCTATGACTTGGAGTTCTATGCTATTGTCCAAGCCATAAAGCATTGGAGACACTATTTGTTTCATAAAGAGTTTGTGTTGTATACTGCCATGAAGCATTGAAACATTTGCAGGGACAGGACAAGATTGCAGCCAGGCATGCCTCATGGATCGCATACTTGCAACAGTTTACATTTGTTGTAAAGCATAAGTCGGGAGTTACAAATCGTGTGGCAGACGCATTGAGTAGAAGAAATCATTTGTTGACTACGATGAGAGTTGAAGTGACGGGGTTTGATGTATTTCCGGATTTGTTTGTTGAGGATACTTACTTTGCCAAGATTTTAGATGAAGTCGTGAAAGGGAGGACGGATGAGTATGTGTTGGTAGAAGGTTTTCTATTTAAGGGAAATCGGTTGTGTATACCAGAGTGCAGTTTGTGAATGAAGATTGTGAAGGAATTGCATGAAGAAGGTCATGTGGGAAGAGATCGTACCTTGTAGTTGATTTCTCAATCATATTTTTGGCCTTCCATGAGGAAAGAAGTTGAAAGATTTGTGCAGAGATGTCACATATGTCAAGTTTCCAAAGGGACACCTACGAATGCAGGATTGTATATGCCATTGCCCGTGCCTACTAGACCATGGGTTGATGTTAGCATGGATTTCATTTTGGGTTTGCCAAGAACTCAATGAGGGAATGATTCTATATATGTTGTGGTGGATAGATTTTCGAAGATGGCACATTTCATAGCTTGTAAGAAGGCCGCCGATGCAGTCCGTGTTGCTCAATTGTTCTTTAAAGAGGTTTATCGACTACATGGGCTACCTGAGTCTATTGTTTCTGACCGGGATACTCGATTTCTAAGTCATTTTTGGTTGAGTCTGTGGAAGATGGTTGGGACTAAGCTGAATTCTAGTAGCGCTTATCATCCACAAACGGATGGCAAAACGGAAGTGGTGAACAGATCTTTGGGAAACTTGTTGAGATGTCTTGTGAAGGATAATTTGAAGAGCTGGGATGTGAAATTGTGTCAGGCAGAATTCGCACATAATCATGCCGTTAATCGAAGTACTGGATTCAGTCCATTTCAAGTGGTATATTCAGCAATTCCGAAGGGACCGTTGGATTTGTCGACAGTTCCACTTCAGAAAGGGGTTGTTAAACGAGCTTGTGATTTCGTGAATGAGTTGCAGGAGTGTCACAGGATTGTTCACGAACGATTGCTTAAGTCAAATGAGAAGTATAAGCAATAAGCAGATAAGAAGCGAAGGAGTGTGGACTTCAATGAGGGTGATTTTGTTTACGTAGTATTGATGAAAGATTGTTTTCCAGTTGGAACTTACAACAAGTTGAAAGCTCGAAAGATTGGTCCAGTAGAAATCTTGAAGAAGATCAATGATAATGCATATCAGTTAAGGTTGTCGGAAAATGTTCATACTTTTGATGTTTTCAACGTCAAACACTTGATTCCATATCATGAGGATAAGCACGTCGAAAAAGAGGAGAGCGTGAATTCGAGGTCGAATTGTTTTCAACCAGGGGAGGATGATGCAGCGCATACCTCGAGATCGCGATCGACATGGCTAAGTCGCGAAACCCTAGGTCGCAATGTCGAAGCCGCTCTAGAAATCGCGAAGCCTAGGTCGCTTCTCTTCCGCCTTGAGTCACGAGCATCGCCAGTAAGTCGCTCCAGCAGTGTAAGTCGCGAACGACCTTCCGTATGTCGCGAAGTCCTTAAGTCGTGGGTCGCGAAGCTCCAGCTTTCCTCCAGTAGGTCGCTCCAACGAAGGTCGCAAACGAAGTTAGGTCACGGAGCTTTAGGTCGTGCCATTCCTTAAGTCGCGAAGTTTGTTATGTCACTCAGTTTCCTTATGTCGCTTCCATTAAGTCGCGAACTACAGAAATCCTTTATGGAAACGATTACACAAAGGTGATTACGAGGACCAGACTTGACATCGATGGGAAAGATGGCCACGAGACGACATCAATATGATCAGAGTATGATATCCGAACAGTTATATTCAGCTTAGGGTAAATAAGGTCGATGCATAGATGATACAAGACGTCAGAATTATGGAAATTTGCTTGGTGGAATACAGGTCGGCATAGACGTTTGACAAATTGAAGTGTGTATGAATGGATCAGCATATTAGTGGCATATACAAGAAGGGGTCGGCATATTGAATCGGGTCGGCACGGAAATGTAGGGATTGGATCGGCATTGTATCGGGTTGGCATGATGTGTTCTCGAGTATTGGATCGGCATTGATTGGGTCGGCATGGTATCGGGTTGGCATGATGTGTTCCCGAGTATTGGATCGACATGGTATGGATCGGGCCGGCATAGTATGCTGGGATCGGCATGGTATGTGGTATGGTAAGATCGGCATATGGTATGGAGATAGTGGGGTCGGTATACCAAGATGGATTGGCATGGTAGTATGGTCCGGATCGGCATGATGATATAGATCGACATAGTAAGTTGGGCTAAGCCTTCCTTATGGTAGGCCCAAATGGTCAGGGAGGGTCCAGGTCTTAAGATGTCAGTCGGGTTGGAGGCTGCCTTCATCTATAAATACAAGGGCATGGGGCCATTTTTGGGACCTCTCTTTTTGGGGGCTGAGAAGTGAAGCTCTGCCATTTTTTTTCTTCACTTTTGTACTAATGGGTTTCAGCTGATCCAAATACTCTTGTAATGACAATCGAGTGGAATATCAATAAAATATGAAGTGGGCGTAGGCCAAGATTGTCGAACCACTATAAAATCTGTGCGTTCATTTACTTTTATGCTTGGCTCTTTTGATTTCATTCTTTGTTTGATATCCATTAGATTCTACGGGTGTTGATGCCCATTTTTGGCTTTAACATCTTGGTGCTTTCACTGAGAGATGAATTCTCAGCTTGATTGGATCTCATCATCTACTGGTGGATTTCCATACTCACGAGATAGATCCAGATTTCAGACGATAAACTCCTATTCTACTCAGATTTGAAGAAGATCTAAAGGAAGCTAATAGCAATGTTAAAGGGACTAAGTCTACATCCAGTGTTTTTGGAAGATTTGATTATGCTAATGTTCTTGTTTGGAGTTGTTCATGTGTTCATGTCCATTCAGAAGGGATCGGGTTCCCTCATGTACGCAAGTTCTTGGGATTAGATGTTGAAGTTTGCACTCAAGTTAGCGAAGGGCCGATCCCACTCTCAAAGCCATGTTAGCCGATCCCTTTCACAAAGGCGTAATGACCGATCCTCCTCCAATCTCAACTACAACCGATCCCTCCAAAAAGCTTTTATACCGATTTCTCAAAAAAGCTTGTGTACCGATCCCTCCAAAAAGCTTGTATACTGATCCCTCCAAAAGCTTGTGTACCGATCGCTCCAAATAGCTTGTATACCGATCCCTCCAGGTAGCATATACGCCGAACCCTCCAGATAGCATTTATGTCGAACCCTCTAGATAGCATATATGCTGAACCCTCCAGATAGCATATATGCCGAACCCTCCAGATAGCATATATACCGATTCGTCACTCATGGCTTATGGCCGATCCCTATGAAAGACCTAAATACTGATCCCTCTCCCCTCTCCAAAATGTCAATACCGATCCCTCCAATCTTCGTATGCCAATCCCTCTCATATGGCAAACGACCGACCCCTCACCAAGGCAATTCAGTCGATCCCTATACTACCGATCCCTATGTCATATTTGCTCAGAATCGAACCCTTGTTTAACCAGTCTCTATTCCAAAAAATATGGATTGGGTATGACCCTTTTTTTCAAAAAATCCCTTTAATCGAACCGGTGCCACAGCGTAGTGGCCCCACGTGCTGCGTTTGAAACTCAACTTAAACACAGTGCATTCTATCCACTTCCCTTACGTCCTATGACTGACCAGGGCATAGAGGATCAGTAATAGCTTTTGAATTGCAACCAAGGAACAGACAAGCAGATGTTACTCAAACGATACTCCCAAAGGTTAGAAAACATAGGTGATGTGAATCTAAGCAAACCCAAGAAATTTTGGCTCAAAGCCAAACTCGAGTAAAACCATGATTTTCTCCAAGAAAATGCCAAGATGACTCCAAGCACCATTCTTCACTGACCCATCACTTCGAATTTAGTGACTCCAAGAAAAACAATTGCCGACTCCAAGCAAATAGCAAATTTTATCGGTTCTAACTCTAATTAACTTACCATTGATCTGTCAATACCGGTCCATCTTGCTTTGCTGATATCTCGAGCATGCATACGCCATTAATAAGCATGACAAGTAGCTGTAACTTAAAAACGAATTTGATTGACAATGACTGAAGCATCTCCCTTAGTCAAAGCCTATTCATTAAAGCCATTTAGTGTGCAATATATCCGAGGAGATTCAATGTACCAATCATATCGATTTACTCAGGGAAAACTGGCCCTAGACTACATCTCAAGAATTCCTATATTCCTCAAAGGTGTATCGATCATGTGGTTTATGCGATTATCACCCGAATCTATCTCCTCATTCAATCACCCGGATCGAAAGTTTGTCGAGTAGTTTATAATGCATGTAACTCACATCAAGGATGTGATGTCATTATCCAATTTATTCCTGATGCTAGCGAGGATACCATACTGATGGCGTTGATGAGGGGAGTCAACCCCTAGACAGATTTTGGCAGTTAGTTGGCTAGAGAGCCTCCTACGACCTTGGATCGTCTCAGTTACAAAGTGAATCAGAAACCAAGCAAGGAGAAGGTAGAGCAGATTAGGAGAAAGATCAATATGGGCCCATTGGCTAAGTACTTAAATTCCAGGAGATGACCCAGGATCTCAAAATTCGACTCATATACTCCCTTGAACGATTCAATTGATAACATCTACTTAGAGACTCATGACTTAGAGCACTAATGAAAACCAGCCTCGAGAGGTTTCAACGAAGCTTAGAGAAAATCTAGGGAATGTTGTATATTCCAAGATGCACATTGTCCTAACACTGGTGATTACAAACACCTCCGAGATGTGGTTGGAAAGTTGATTCAGAAAGGAAAGCTTCAATAGTATGTGCAAGCCCTACATAATGGTGGGCATGGAACATCCGATGCCTATTAATAAATATTGATCAATCAGACCGCTGACGGTCAACATCCCCTAAAAGGAGCTAGGGACAAAGCTAAATCGCTGGCACACGATGCTGCATCACTCATCAATGAGATTTATTCTGATCTTCTTTGAATTATTTCTATTTCAATTTCAATTGTGATGTGAACTACGACCAACTTGAACTAAATTACTTCCAAAACGATGCAGGTGACAAATTGCTCAGAGTTAGCCACCATCCAACTGCCGTAGACCGTGAATGGACCTGTGGAGCTTCATCAAGACGAGCGTGATTTGACCACTCATCAACAACCATGTGCCTCTGATTTGGGGCCAAGGACAAGAGATGGAAAAGCTCGTCAAGGTCAGAACCCAATACAAAGTGGACATGACCGACTGTCCATTCATCGACCTCCATATTCGACTTGGAGACCTAAGCATGGCTTGGAACGAATGTGGCCCGATCATCTACTCCTTGGGTCATAAAATAAAGCTCGAAAAAATACATATGCTTCTCCTGAAACTCAGTGAAGCCGGGATCTAACTAGAGTGGACGTGATTTGATCATCTACACATTAACTCCTACCCTGAACACAAGAGTCAGATCGAAAGGTCGACTTGAAGTAGCTGTGATGGACTGCCTACTCATCAACCACCACTCTCAATACATGGACATGACTACACCTTGCAACAGATACAACCTAACTATCCAGTCAATAGATCTCTACCTCGGTTTGCTAGAAAGAATACGAAGCAAATTGTACAAAACTTGACTATCCAACCCCAGCATGGATGTGATCCAACCATCCCTCACATACCTCCTTCCTTGACTTGATTGGAAGAGCTACAATCACCAAGAGGACGAGAATTAGTCATCCATTTGTCAAGTTTCATCTATGATGTTGGGGGCAGAATTCCATTCCATGGATGAACATGGTTCGACTGTTCGCTCGACAGTTATGGCCTCGACACGGTAAATGAAGTACAAATCAAACGGGTGGAAATACGACTGCTCTCAACAAAAATCTCTAAGTCCCCGGAGCATGGACTAGTGTACTCTAAGTCCCTTGACCGTGGACTAGAGTATAAAAAATTCAACAAAAATCTCTAAGTCCTTAGAGCACAGACTAAAATACTCTAAGTCCTGGGAGTGCGGAGTAGAGTATAAACGATTCGACAAAAATCTCTAAGTCCCCTACTGCGGACTAGAGTACTCTAAGTCCCTGACTGTGGACTAGAGTATAAACATTCGGTGGAAAAACTACTGCCTACGAGAAAACTCTAAGTCATTGGAGTGTGGACTGGAGTATAAATACAAATTGGGTGCGATTCGACCACTCGCCAACAAACTCTTATCCCCAGAGTGTGAAAATGAGTATAGAAAAATAGATGAGTGTGGTTTGACCAGTCACTATTCCATAAACTCCAACTTGGACCAAATAAGAGGAGTATAAACTCACTATGGATTGAGTTCGACTGTGCACGAACTATATCTGCTAACCCAAGACTGAGGGCAAGAGTACAAACCACTGAAAGTTGAATACGACAACTCATTATATCTCTAGCTTGGTGTTCTTTACAACTTAAGGCAACGATTGCAAGGAGGCCTCGATACAAAACCAATCGGAACGACATCCGAAGTTGCGAGTGACCGACTATATCGTACCATCAGATCGAGGGTCAATATCGATCCGCACCAACTGCAAATGGATTGACCTAAACTTCCATCGAATAACTCTGGTCACCAGAGCATGGATAGGAGAATAAACCGTGAAGACTTGATCATTAATTCTCTAGCACCCTCCTTCGATCTGTCAGGAGGAGTATGAGACCGAATGAGCATGACCCGACGACACCTGAGCCAACTCTACCCTTAGATCTGATTATAGAATATGAATCAAAGTGGACATGGTTGACCGCCCAGTGCCCAACTCATGCCCGAAATCTGATGAGACATCGAAGTATTCCCCTTGGAAGGAAAAACTAAGATACAATCCAAGATAGGCGAGGCTCAGCCTTTAATCAACTAACCAGATCCCAAGATTCAAAGGGAAAGAGCATAAGGCTAGGACGAACATGGCTTGCCTTCCTACTTATCAATGTATGCCCCAGAATTGGGGGCATGAGAGAGAAACAAGATGAATGTAAAACAACCATTCATTGATTGACTTTAAATCTTTGGAGCTTAGGTGGCAATATAAACATGACTAGGATGAGACTCGACCGTCCATGCAGTATGTTTATCAACCCGAGACTGGGAGCAGAAGTGTGATCATCCAAAGACTGGTTGTGATGGTTCAATATTGTAACTTATATATATTGTTTACAACCACTCGAGGCTACGACCGAAAGGAAGCCTAGAGATAGAATCATCAAATCGATGCCCAAGCTCATAGGCAACTGAGTATCGTTCTAACCTGAGCGACGAGAAACAGTTTGCCAGTACAATGAATGGAAAGCACGTTACTCGAATACAAAAGCAGATTCAAACTCAAAGCAAGAGCCATCTATGAAGCTGCATGCAACTCGAGGCTGGCCCATACTTGAAATTTTCTTCAACGTGCTTCTAAGCCCGATCTTTGGCCATTTGCAAATAATCACTCAAAGCATTTATAGCCCTTCACTATCAGACTTAATAAATCATGACAAGACTTTGGGATTTGACCGGAGTAATCATCATCATTGACTATTCCAACCAGATTTCACCTTATTTGTTACGTGAAATATTTACATTTAAACTCAAAGAATCCAAGATTGCACCCATTGAGCTGACAGTCAACATTACAGTCAGCAATGGCAACCCATCATGGGTACTGAAGATCGGATCATAGCTTAATGCAACGGTAATGAAGGAATTAGCTGGCTTTCACTGAATGAATCTTGATATGTTCGCTTGGACCCATTCTGACATGCATGTGATCTCACGACTATCGCAAGACATGCATTAAATGTTGGCCCGAGGCATGTCCTAGTGAAACAAAAGCAACGCGGCATGGATGAGGAAAGATTCGCTGCACTTTAAGAGGATATGGATAAACTCAAAAACAACAAGTTTACCCACAATACCCTTTGCCTAAAATGGGTATCAAATCCAGTTCTTGTGAGAAAAGCTAATAGAAAATAGCTTTCATGTGTCGGCTATGTAACAACCCGTAAAATTTTCAATAATTAAATTTCTAAGTTAATAAGTTTTGTTAAAAAATTGGGGCTTCTTTATAAAAATAACTTGAATTTATTGCAAAATATCACGATTCCTTTTATTTCCTTTTAAATTAACGTTAGACCTTAATTTGTTGCTTAATATTAAAGAATTTACTAAGTTATAAATTTTAACATAAAAATGTTGTATTAAGTTTAAGACATTATTTACAGTGATTTGTATATGCATATTTGTATGCGTTAATTTGACTTAAGATTTATAAGATGGACTTGTATGCAAAGTTATAACTTTTTAATCTTAAACCCTTTTAATATGGAGATTAGGTTCAAAATTGTTGTCTTTAATTTTAGGCTCATAAATTTGTGAAACATAATTTTAACACATTTATATGTATAAGTCTAGTGTATATATATACGTATACGTATATGTTTTTAATAATAATACTATGACCAATAAAGATATATATGAAGGAAACATCATCTTTGTACACAATCTAGTATATTACACTTACATAATTTACTGTAGAATACATTTGGCATAGTTACATTCCATGCCATGAATAAATAGCTTGTTAATGACATTTAATTAATCAATCAATTTGATTAGAGAAAGAATGGAAGGTTTCTCTCTCCATATACATAATTAGACTCTAAAATGCATATTTTGGTTATAAATTTACGTGCATCGGAATCTAAATCTTTTTCTAGTTTTCAAATCAGTTAGTTTAATTGAATAAATTCACAACAACCTTTATTTCACTTTTGTTCTTTAAAATAGATTTTATACTTTTTCAAAATAAAATAATTTATACCGTTACTTATATACACTTTTGTAATAGATTTTGGGTAAATGATAAATGAATGAATAAAAACCCAGTGTAAACAAAACATATCTTAGTAAGTAATAAATTTCAAGATTCATTGTAACAGCCCAAAAATTTTAACAGGCATTTTATTCATTTATTTAAAAACTGTGGCGTTTGAATTCTTAAAAATATAATTTTGTAAATTTTCTTGTAACGATTGTTAATCAATTACCCAAAATTTTATTTATTTAAATTAAACGTTCTGTAATGTTGATTTGAATTAAAAGTGTAACTTTAATAGAAATTTTAAAATTTTTAATTTTATAATTCTAAACTTCCAAATTTTCATCTTGAACTATATACAATTGTGTAACAATTGTTTCACTTCTGTTTTGGTCAGATTTGTTGTATACCTTTAAAAGTTAGTAATAATTAGTGTGAAACGGAAAATTTAACTTTACATTTCTTTACGTATATTTACATCCGTTTCTTAACTTTATATTAAACAATCAATTGAATGGAGCTAAATTAAATTTTATTAATTATGGTATAATAGCTATTAATTTTGGTTTAAAGTGATGGGTTATTTTCCGAATTGAAACGTTATCATTTTTAAATTTATTTAATAAGAGAAACAAATAAATTTGTACGTTACTTTGGGCATATGTTCATTTGTTGCTCTTGCCTTTTCTTTGCCTATTTGATTTTTTTTGCGTTAACAAGGCAAAGTTTCAGCCGTATATTCTCTTTTGAGAATTCAAAATCTTGCTCAAAATCTTGCCTTAAATCTTGCACGTGAAAGATTATTCCATCCTTTTTGCCTTCCATATGTTTCCATCTATTAATATAATTTAATGCCTTAATTTCCATTTATGGCCTCTACCGTTCAAAACATTAAATTGCCTTCTCTCCATAAATCAGTGAATAGTTGTTAATATATACCACGTCCAAATTCCCAGACCACAATATTTCACTTTAGCTTCTATCAAAATTTTCGTGAGCATCTCAAAGGTAAAGACAGCATGCTTTCTTTTTCATTTTGTTGTTTTGTTTTGTTGTTTCCCCTACCTCATTTTTTGCTTTATCATGTTGTTGCTCCAACCCATGCTCCAACCCCATTCACCATGACCAGCCCAGTCACCACCACAAAACCCACGGCTCCAACTCCTCCAGACCGAACCCCTGCAACCACGTCCCCTTGCCGTTCCACTTTCCTCCACCATCAAGCAAACCCCACGCCACCATGAACCCCATGCCACCATGAACCCCACACCTGACCATAACCATGCTGAGCCTCTGTTTTGACAAAAAAAGAAACGACTTTTGTCACCTTGTATTATTTCTACCGAGCCTTATTTTGAAAAAAAAATAAAAGTGCTTTTGTCACCTTGTATTTTGAAGTTATAGTTTTTCCACAGAGCCTTTGTTTTGAAGTTATAATCTATTCACTCTGGCCTTTGTTTTAGAAAAAAAGAAATGAACAAAATTTGTTTTGTCACCTTTGTTTTGAAGTTATAGTCTTTTTTTAAAAGTGGTCGAGCTTTTGTAAATTTTGAAGTTATATGTCCACCGAGCCCTTGTTTTGAAAAAAAAAGAAATGAACAAAAAAAATTGCTTTTTTCACCTATGTATTTTGAAGTCAGACTACAACCCCTCCGAGCCTTTAAAATCTTGAGTATGGTGAAGTGGTCGAGCTATTTCTTTTTAGTATTCAACTTGTTCTTTACGTTTTGTTTGCTTCATTTGAAAAAAATAGTTATTCGTTTGCATTCTTAGATTTGTTTTATTTATTCTTTTTGACTTTAGATTTGAATCAAGTTGGCGCATCCTCTAACAACTGATCGTGCTTTCCGTGTGCTTTTCGATAGATAGCGTATTTCCTTTTGAATCGAATCTCCAGCTCCGTAGAGGTGAGTAAATCTCACACGAATATTCATACTTATATGATTGTGAAACGACCGCAACTGAATGTGTAGAAAATTAATAAATAAATAAATAGAAATTGATGTTATAATTACCTGTGATTATTTATATATGATGTTAAACTTGTTAAAATTGCATAACATATCATCTGTTATATTTTGTTCTTATTTTACTGTTATTCTATTCTGTTAAATCACACTGCAAGTTCCTTGTAGAATAGAATCACTATGGGTTGAAATGATAAATACCCGAACGGACTTTAGAATAAGGGAAGATCGTTATGGGCTGAAATGATAGGCCTGAGCGATTTTCGATTAAATTTTATTTACTTGGGATTGCGGGTTTGAAATGATAAAACCCGGATTTTTCTTTGTAAACTACGGATTGAAATGATATATTATCCGTATCACTTGACTTAGGCTAGAAAATATTATACAGACCCGTGGTTATTTTCTGTATTTTTCTGGATACCTTTAAATATTTTTAAATATTAGTAATAATATTAAATTGATTTAAATTTAATTTTAAAATGATTTATTTAGAGTAGAAATGATTTTTCTATGTGATAAATGTAAATAAATGGATAAAAATATTGATTTTAAAGTGTAACTTAAATTTGAAAATTTGACTAAAAAGAAAAGATGGAAACTTAAGTTAATTAAATTAAAATGAAAATTAAGTTTTAAAATGGTGAAAATGGAGATTTAAGTTTAAGTGTTGAAATGAATTGTTTAAATGAAAATGGGAATTTACACACTTGAATTTAATAAGTGAACTTTGTAAATTTTTGGTTTTTATTTGTAAAATTTCTCTTTAGAAAAATCATAAGTTAAAGGATTTAAATGAACATTTTAATGTGAAAATTTATGGTTTTTATAAGTTTAAATGATTTAAATGGAAGTTTATTTATGGCTGGAATTGCACTTAAAACCTGGAAATTTGATTTATAGTACTTCAGAAATGCAACCATTTCTGGAAATGAACCAATTCTGAACTAAGTAGAATCTGCAACACTTGTTAAGTGCTGTGGTTATATAAATGAACCAAAAGACTAAAATGAACTAAGGCTATGATAGCACTTGGTAAGTGCTGTTGTAGCAGGAACTAAAATTTGACCTGAAACTAATAAAGGGGCTAATGTAGCACTTGTTAAAAGCTGCAGTAGGCTGAAATATGATTTTGTTTTAAAACTGAACTGTTATAGCAGTTTATAAATGCTGTCTTTGCTGAATTAAATTGTTTTCAAATATAACTTACCGCAGCACTTTTTAAATGCTGTGAAAGCTGAAATTTTAACGTTTTATTGTTTTTAAGTGAATAAATGAACTCAGAAAAGGCTAAATTTTGGGAATTTAACATTGGATTTAAAAGAATAATGACTTTGTTTTTAAATGGTTTAAATTTGAAGTATTTTGATATAAATTGTTTTAAATTTATAACCACGGGTTATAATAACGCTTGGTTGTTAAAGAGACCGGGATCAGATATGGACATACTCTCTGTCGATACCGAAAACCACTTTGACAAATGTGTACGTGGTGGAGTTTCCAGAATGGAGTAGGATGATGGCGACGATCCTAAGGTATATACATGGACCCAACTCCCGTGAGTTGGCATAAGGTGGCTAAAACAGGAGCGATCTCGGACCAGTGAGGTAGCACCTCTTCTCGGACACATTTCTTCGATACCATTCTATTACTTTGTGATTTTTGGTGGCCACCCTTGATTTGGGAGTGTTGTTCGAGGTGGAACGGTAGTGGCTGCTATGCGTATCCATCAGTCCGTGTGCGTAATTGGTATATCTACCCTGGCATTGTCTTGTGTGCCGTGTCACCTACCATATCGAGCCCACTACGATTTTGGTTTTAAAGATCCAACCGCGTTAAGGTTCTCCATCCCCTTAACGCTATTTTATATATGATTATACTTTACTGATTAGACATTATTATAATAGAGAATATTACTACATAGTAGATAGTTTAACAGATCCTTAATGTAACGACCCTAGATTTTTATTTAATTTAAATTAATAATTTATTGAATTTTTGAATAAAAATTGTAAAATAAATTATAAATGGAAGCGAGTTTCCCTGAAACTAAAATAAATTTGGTATAAATCATTTAAATTTAAAAATATTGTAAATATTGTATATATATATGTGAATATGTATGTATTTAAGCATATACGAGTAAATTTGAGATTTTAAATAATATATATGTATATACATTTGATTTGAATTTAAAATTGTAAATGAATGGTTTAATAATAATAAATGATAATAATAAATATTAAAATAGAGTGATAATACTAATTTGAATTTATAAATTAAATATAAGGTAATAAATATTAAAGTAAAATAAATAATTGAGTTTATAAAGAAATACAAAATAGTTAGTGGTAAAGTAAAATAATTTAACAACAAAATAAAGATATGGAAATTCTAGAAATAAATGTTTTCAATTGAATTGAATTATAAAATCAACACATTAGCTAGTAAATGAACAAAAGAAAATAAGATGAGAATGAAACAAAACCAAAATCTATGTACAGAGCAAAAGAAGACAATGATTCAAGTATGAATAAACAAAACAAAGGAGCACAAATTCATTTGCTGTAAACAAAATAATACATGCATATGACATTAACATATCAGCCCTCTTATGAACATTTATGTACAAAGTAAATAAAGTACAAAACAAACAAAGTGTTCATGCTTATACAAAGCAAAAGAAAACTGTACATACTACATAATAACAAATATATAAAGCATGGGTTGCAAACGAAGAGGACATTGCATTTAATACCAAGCACAAAACAATCTCCTCTACCATGACTTGATATCATCTCAGCCGAAATGGGGTATTATTATATTAGTAAACAAATGGAAATAAATATCTTTAGTCAACAAGTATGGCCTATATGTACATACCATCCATATTCATTCCCTGTTCGTTCAGTAAGAAAGTTTAAACAAACCAGAAAAAGGAAAATACAAACATTATCATCAAAAAAAATCTGAAAGCAAATAACAAAATAAAAGAAAAGAAGAAGAAAGGAAGACTGCAGTTTTCATAAACAAAGGGATTCTCTGTTTTAAAACATTTCAAGGTGAGTAACTTCATTTCTTTTAACAACTCTAGGTATCTGAAATTTCACAAGTTTAAGTTTGGAATCAGGTATGTTGAGTTTTGTTTTGTGAATGTATGTGAGTATATGTATGTATTTATGCCTGTACAATGAGAGGCATCTCTGTTTTTTTTCTTTGGACCCAGTTATGCCCATAAATTCATTCCTCTCGATCTAACAACTATTAGCACTTGGAATGTAAAAAAAACTTTTTGTTATAGCTTTTGTTTAAGCTTAAAATTTTATTTGAGTTAAAATAATTTGTAGATATCCCTGGAAATTAAAGAATCTGAGCAAACCTTAAAAACTGGTCGAATTTAAAACATTTTAATTTACGAATTCAAGTATATAAATTGAATTTTCATACCTTAACATGAATTTTAAAGCAAAAATCTTAATTTTTAAATCAAAGATAAGAGAGCGGTTTGAGGTTGTTTGTTTTGAGCATTTCGAGTTGTCTCGATCGATCTAGAGGTTCGGAGGCGTCGTGTTTCTTCCAGTGGGTAGAGGAGAGATCAGGGAAGCTTGGAAAAATAGCGTGATGACATGAAGTTCATCGTGGATGAGGCGGCGTACATTTAAAATTTTTAACCCTAGTTTAATAGGGGGTCGCAATTTCTTCTCGTTCTCTTTCCATGATGCGTCGAGTGCTACGAGATTTGGAGGGCTGGAGGAGCGAGTATCAGGGAGTGGATGGCCGAAGTTTTAGACGTAACGGTGGGAGGAGCTCGAAGAACTTGGCGTTGACAGGTATCAATGGTGATGGGCTTCGTTACTTCCAGGTTTCGATTCTTCTTGCTCGATTTTAAACTCGAGGCGATGATGAAGTTTCGAAGGTCGGAAAAAGGTCTGTGGATGGTTGTCGACTTGTTCGACGTAGTGATGTCGACCAGAGGTGGAAGGCGACGATGTGCATATGCACGGTACAATGGTGTGTCAGGTGAAGTTTGGGAGTTGTTGGATTTTGGACTCGGGTTATTCGAGTAAATTTCTCGAAGCGAACAGGGACAGGACTCGGAGCAATTTAAGGTTTTCTCGAGTAAATTTTGTGACCAGGTTTTCAAACCTGAACCTGTTTTCTGGGTTGGAATTTTAAATTAAAATTTTAACTTATAAAGAAAGGTTTTGAACTAAGTTTAAATCAATATATAAATATAATTCCAATTTAAATTAAGAATTTAGTATTGAACACAAACAAAGTTTAAATTCAAATTTCTAAAACAACTTAAAAGTAACTAAATGTTGAAGAAATTGTAAAGAAAATAGATTTGAAATTGTGGATGAAAGATTTAAACAAGCTGAAATCTAAAAGTTTAAAACTGAAATAAATTTTAAAACCAGATTTCCAGAATTCAAAATCTAAATTAGTTTTAAAACTTAAGGGTTAAAAATAAGTTTAAGCGTGTTAAACCTAAAAAGAAATTTGATTTCAATTATATGGTAAATGAGAAAAGAAAATCAAATCATAAAATATGGATGAGTTTACTTTAATAAATGAAGATGAATGATTTGTAATTCATTAACTAATGAGTTTTTAACGGTTAATCAATTTATAATTTATAATAATTGATATAAGTAAATTTCTTTAGAAAAGTGATTACAGAAATTTAATAGTTAATAAAGATCATTAACTAAGATTGTTTCAATAAAAAAAATCAATGTGATCAATTTAACAATAAAAATTAGAATAATTAATTTAATAACAATCATTTATGGAATTGTAAAAGTATAATTACTTAATGGAAGTAATTAAGGAATTAATTATTCATTGTAAATAAGTGAGTTAATCGGGTTAGTTTAAGTTAATTACTTGAGAAAATTAATCTAGAACAATCATTATAAAAGTATAATTACTTAGAAAAGTAATTAATAAATGATTATTGGATGTAATTAACTGAATGATGATTAGTAACTAGAGTATAATTATTTGGTAATAATCAAAGGATTAATTAATGAATGTGATTAACTAAGATTTATTAAATGATTAGAAGTTAACTGATTCATAAGTAATAAATCTGATTTAATTAATCAGATAATTAAATTTATCCTACTTATGGATATTTGAATTCTATTGGATGACTTGATGGTTTGATATACCTGATATATGATGCTTTGTGATACATCCTGATTTATGTTGTGATCTGTAGTTTACTTATCTGTGACCTTTATATATCTATGATCTGTGAATGAACGATAAGCGTTGTTCTTATACCGCTTATCGAATTATATTTCTGTATTCTGATATGTGATGATTCATTGTGTTGCACTATTGTGTTAAACCCTTGGACCACACCTTTACACACACAATATGGATTTCACGTGGAAATCGGTTAAGTCACAGATAATTTAAATTTGATGTTTTTGAAATGGAAATTTTAATTTCAATTGATTTTGAAATTAGAAATTTCGGTTTAAAGTGAAAAGCTTTTGAAATGAGTTTTCAAGGATAAAAGTTATTTTGAATAACTTAATCGAGTTTTGAAAATTTAAATAATTAGATTTAAATTTGAATTCAAGTTTGAAATTGAATCCTATGATTGAAACTAGGGATTAAAGATGATATAAATGTGTTTGTATGAATTAAACCATTTTAAAAGTATAAGTTGGGAATTTGAATTTAAACCAAGGATTTTAACTCGTATAAATGAATCAGATTTCCAAAATGAAAACTGTTTGTTTTCAAAGAATAAAAGCTTTCAGATAAAAAAAAATGAAATTCCAATTTAGGTAAAGGAATTTCAAGATTAAATTTGAAAAATGATTTTCCAAGTTATGAATGAATTCTTTTTGAAAGCTATGAATTGAATCTGTTTATTTTTAACAGATTTAAAGTGATGATTTGTTTAAACCATTCGAAATGGAATTGTTTTGAAAGCTATTAGTTAAATCTTTGATTTAAAGATTTAACGAATTAATTAAACTGAAATGGAAATCGATTTGGAAAATCTGTAAATGAATCTGTGAAATTCAGTTGAACTTTGTGAATTGAATCTTTTTGTTTAAAAAGATTAAAATGGTAACTTGTTTAAACCATTTGAAGAAAGATTTTTGGGTAGTAAGTTGTGACTTAATTGAAATCCCAATATCCATATGTTTTAAATATTGCGCTCATTATTCGGGTTAGCCGGGAAAGGACCTTTGGGTCGTATAACCCATTCCGAATAGTGATACGTCGTATATGGATCGCATTTGAAGACCGGTGATGAAGACCGGATATTTTCGAAAATGAAAGGACAACCTGTCGAATGTCTCTGCATTGAGTTGCTCCGGTATAGAGATTTATATCACTCTTTTTGTGACGGGAAGTCCGGACGTGATTGGAAATTATCCGGATTTGCAAGGGCTTCGTGAGAAGTGCCTTCGGTTCTGTTCGAACCCGGAACAGACTTATATGGATACATGTCTGACATTACACTTTGAGATATAAAGCCGATTTCTTTCAAATACATTTCTGTTTGGTGGCGGAGAATTTATTCTCTTAGCTTAACACCCTTCTCTGAGACGTACGAGCTCAGAGGTTATGTAGTTGAAATTTATCAACGATATATCCCAATTTGGTAATGTGGCATGCTGAGTGTTGCTGTGTGATGATCAATGTTTGATCATTTGTGATATGATCTTTTGTTTGATCATTTATCTTTGTGATCATAGGTTGATCATCTGTTGACCCAAAGCGTGGCTTTTTGAAAAAGCGTAGCTTTGTGGACGAGACTTCGTCGAGCCTCACAACCCGGTAATGGTCGAAACAGGAATTGTGCGGCAAGGTTTTCAGGGGTAGCTCCCCTAGGGTATGACCATTCCTTCTGGAAAAGGGTAGTATCATGGTATGGAGCCCAGATACTTACTCATGTGGATACACTTTCTTTATGATGTGTGATGTTGGATACCGAGCTCGGATAAAGGTCCCAAAGGACCGGGGGTGGCATATCTGAGGTTTCTTTTATCCCTTGGGAAAAGGGGTTGCCGGCCTTGTTTGGCAGAGAACAGTTGGTTCTCGGAACGTCCCGCCAGAGGCGTTTCTTTCGTGGAATAGGAAGTTCCTTAGCCTGACCATTTGTTGGAAATCCAAACAAAACAATACGAGCCCTGTACGGTTTTAGTTGTATTACCTGCCATGGAATGTGGTGGTAACCTGCTATTGAACATGGTAGCTATAGTAGGCATAAGTGCGAAATGTCTATGCTGGCTAAGATTTATATTCTACTTTCGAAATTGTTTTCTACACTATGCACTAGTAATAATATCAAATGATTTGATTTTGTGTAGTAAGCATCTTTGACTATCATAAGAAGAAATCTCCTCCAATTCTGCGCTTGCATTGTGTGTGTGGTGGGAGGTCTTATGGTAGTTTCATTTTCCAAAAGCATTGCGAATTGACTTTAAAATTTTCTGCTATTTGTTTTAAAGATAAACTATTTTTGTTGCTCACACCAATCCCATGACTGATCCAGAGTTTATTGTTCCTTTCCTAAACTCTGGATGCTCAAAATTTTTCTACACGAGCAGTCTAGAGTTTGGTTTTTCAGATAATCAGATTTGTAGATTTTTCTGGAGCTAGTTCAGTCTTTGGATCGGACTGCACTTGCTTATCTTTGTCCATCGTTATTGAGAGTTCAAGCTATCTCAGGATTGGCGTTTTGGAGATGAAGATTATCCGCTGCTGATGTTATCGTTTTCTTTTCCGTTGCTATTTGTTGTATCATATCTCTGATGTATATTGATATTCATTGTATCATTCTGTTGTATCAGATATTGTATATCAATGTATTATTCATTTCTTCTGCTGTGTTATTTACTTAACTGTGTTATAAGCTCCGGCGACTCGGATTTGAACGCTCGAATCTACGACATTCGAGTACGATGTAAAGTATGGATGTCGATTTTCGAACGCGAAAATCTGGGACGTTACATTTGGTATCAGAGCTAAGGTTGAACTTTAGCTCAGGAGTATAACACGTTAAGTAGCTCATTAGAGATAGAGTGAAGTAAACTCTAGAATGAGTAATTCTCTGATATCCGTCTGAACGTCTCAGTAAATTCTCTTACTATCCACTGATAGTGAGTATGAGTGCAAGAAGAGAACGAGATAGGGGACAAGGGAATACGACTATAAATGGTCAATACCCTGTAACAGTGGAAATAACTTTCTCTATCAAATTTCTTTGATTCGTTCCCAAAATTCTTTTGATTTCTTCGTACCAGCTACAAGAAGTTTCGATGTGATGATGGCTCTACGAATCGTTGTAGAAATTCTTACCTCGTATCTTAATCAGTTTCTTATCAGCTTTTTGATTTAAACCTTAATGAGTTTGAAACTGAAAATTTTAAATTGAATTAAATTGATTAATAGAATATGAGGATAAAATTGAATCAAATCGATAAAACGATATCATTTGAAACCAAATTTTGAAATTCTATTGTAATTTCTTCTGAATACCAAAGTCCGAAGAGGGACAAATTGGTATTTATTCTGTGATATTCCGACTTGAATTCGGAATCCGTATCTTGTGTTCGAGTAATTATAGGAGATTGAATCTGTCTATCTCCGTGTTGTTTCGTGCCTGCGAATTTCAAGGACGAAATTCTTTTAAGGGGGGAAGTTTGTAACGACCCTAGATTTTTATTTAATTTAAATTAATAATTTATTGAATTTTTGAATAAAAATTGTAAAATAAATTATAAATGGAAGCGAGTTTCCCTGAAACTAAAATAAATTTGGTATAAATCATTTAAATTTAAAAATATTGTAAATATTGTATATATATGTGAATATGTATGTATTTAAGCATATACGAGTAAATTTGAGATTTTAAATAATATATATGTATATACATTTGATTTGAATTTAAAATTGTAAATGAATGGTTTAATAATAATAAATGATAATAATAAATATTAAAATAGAGTGATAATACTAATTTGAATTTATAAATTAAATATAAGGTAATAAATATTAAAGTAAAATAAATAATTGAGTTTATAAAGAAATACAAAATAGTTAGTGGTAAAGTAAAATAATTTAACAACAAAATAAAGATATGGAAATTCTAGAAATAAATGTTTTCAATTGAATTGAATTATAAAATCAACACATTAGCTAGTAAATGAACAAAAGAAAATAAGATGAGAATGAAACAAAACCAAAATCTATGTACAGAGCAAAAGAAGACAATGATTCAAGTATGAATAAACAAAACAAAGGAGCACAAATTCATTTGCTGTAAACAAAATAATACATGCATATGACATTAACATATCAGCCCTCTTATGAACATTTATGTACAAAGTAAATAAAGTGCAAAACAAACAAAGTGTTTGTAACGACCCGCCACTCATTCCACAGAATGACGCGTCATTAATAAGAAAGAAAGAGGTAGAAAATAGAAAAGAAGAGAAGAAAGAAGAAACAACAACAACGATCTCACAGCGGAACGAATAAATTATATTAATAACATAAAGAAACTATTACATAGTATACAACACTTATCAGAGTTTACACAACTATACAACACATACTAGACAGTTATAAACATCTGTCTAGATATTACAACTCAAATACAATACAAGACTCTAACACAGATATCAACACAGCGGAATACTATATCTACGAACGCCGAAGCCTCCTGCTCCATTGCTCCTCCACAATTCGTCAAAGCTAAACCTGAATCCCTTGGCTACTCGTAAAAATTTGAGTACCCAAGAGTTTATAAAACAGAAATAAACAACTTGGGTCAGACATGGGTCTGGTGTGAGTAACAGGTTAAACTTGTTTAACTTTGAAAACCATTTGGAAAGAAAAGGTATCTCGTAAGACTTCCCGCACATAAACACGGAAAAGTTTTTACCTTACAATAACCAAAACATTTGATAGGAAATTCGATTGTATTATAATAGGGTCTAGGGTTTTCAAATAAATATGAAATAGCCGAAATTGTTACATTATTAAATTCCAGCATACATAAGTATACAATCAAGTCCGTTATCACTTATTGGAATTTGGATTTCCATACAATGGCAGAGCTACCGGGGTACCGCTCATCACAGTACGGGGCCTAGATCACCGTACCGAGGATCACTCCCAATCCCCTGCAACACAAAGCCGGAACCATCCCTTACTGGATAATTCCGAATAAAATCACCCCACAGATGGCCGTCGCCAACTGCACCACTAAGCCGAAATAAAAGAAGGAACTTTCTAGACAGGGATGACCTTACTCTCAGTGGGTGCTACCCACGAAGCCTTGCTGCACCTCCCCTGTTTTAGCCATTCCCGGTTGATGAGGCTTGAGGTCACGATTTACCTTTAAATCAGAACACATTACTTAGAATGCTCATCGTCCACCTGACGATGTGTTGAAAGCATTCAATCCATACAAGTTCGTTCCGGGTTCGAACGAAACCGAAGGCATTATCTCGTTACACTCGTATTGGAATCACCCTCAGAGTTAACGACAATAACCCTTGCACTCTGAATCTTCATCTTCACTTGAGATTCACGACCTATCGTTAATTTGTATCGATGTGGTATTCGGGTCTCCAGACCTGGAATTCCGGTATACGGAAACCCGATCCCGGTCTCATCGAAATCCAAAACGTATTTTAAGGGTCAAGTTGTTTTAAGGTTAAAACAATTCAATTCTTTATCTATATACACAAAGATAGATAATTCAATAGATAATTTACATTATCATCCAAACAGATAATTCATATTATCATTTCAATCCAACCAAACATCCATATTATAGATCAGCACATCTCTTATCAGAGATATCAACAATGCAAAGCATTCCATATCATTCAACCATCCCTAAGTAATGATTTATATCATCTCTAATTAATTTAAAGTAAATTAAATTAATTACTTCATTTTATAAATCCTTCTTACTTAATTATTAATTAAACCAATTAATTAATCATACTCTAAGTATCATCTTAATTAATCATCCTGATTAATTATACTTTAATTACCTTAAGTAATTAACTCTTAATTAATTTCACAAATTAACTTAAACCATTCAGTAATTAATCTTTAATTACTTCATCTATTAATTAACTGTATTTAATTACATTAATCCTTAATTAATTACAATTAATTAATTACTTTAATCACTTATTATTTATTAATTAATCTTAATTAATCAATTCTTAATAACATCATTAATTATATTATTTAATGATCCTTAATTATTCTTAATTAATTATCTTATTTAAATTAATTACATTTAATAATTAATTAATCACATTTATTAATCACCTTTGATTAATCTCATTTAGTAATTAACTTCCCTTAATTACTCCACTTCATAAATTAATTACTTCTTAATTAATTATCCTTTAATTAATCCTTTGATTAATTATTCAAAAGTAATTAAACTCAAATTACTTTCATTATTAAATCATCTTTAGTTAATTATATCCATTAATTAACTTTAATTACTTTCCTAAGTAATTATACTTCATTAATTACATTTAAGTAATTATATTTATCACATCTCTAAATGATTATCTTAAATTAATTTAATTAATTAATTTAACTCATCAAATTTATTTAATTAATTACCTTAAGTAATTAATTCCTTTAATTACTTTCATTAAGTAATTATACTTAACCAATTTATAAAGCATTTATCATTTATTAAAATCTCTACTTATCTAAATAAATGATTAATCCCAAATTAATTAACCTTAATTTATTAACTTATAATCCTAATTATTTAATTAATTAACACTAAATCATTAATTAATTAAATTACCTAATTATTCTTTAATTACCTTATTAATTTAATGACTTCTTTATCATTAAACCTTAATCACTTTCTAAATTAAAGTATTAACCTTTAACTACTTTAATTATTACTAACAAAGACTTTAAAACATTTACATTAAAATCTTTCTTTTAATTTATCTTAAATTAATGCTTTAAAATAAATTACAATTTAACTTTAACCATAATTTGAATCTAATTTACAAAATCTTCTTAAATTCCAAATGTTAAGAAACACTTAACATTTAAAAGATTTTTAAACCAATTTATTTAAATTCAAAACCTTTTTAAAATATACTTTTAACCATTTAAATTTGTTAAAACATTATTTTTATAAAACTTTATTTGTCTCAAATTCTAGGATGCACATTTAAACTTGAACCCATACTTAAACTTGATTTAAATCTGGATTTAAATCCTATTTTCAAAGTTTAAACTCATTTTAAATTTTGAAAACACTGCCAGGTTATAAACTGTTATCACCAAAATTTACTCGAGCACATCTCAAATTTCCCCGAGTCAAACCCCACTACGCTTCGAGTTATTACGCGAGAATCTCGAGAAAGACTTGATATCTTCCTTCCTGTTTAAACCCAGACTAGCACACTGACACAACATCACCTGTACACGTGCACATTTGATCGCGACGACACCGACCATCGCTTCCATCGCCAGCATATCGACTTTGACAACCCCTCACGATCCCGATCACCAACGACTCGAACTATCTTCCCAATCGAATTCTAGCAATCTCGATCACAACCTGGAAACACAGCCCCCAATCCTGGAAAATCCTTCGAACTCATCCCTCCGATCATCAGATCGTCTGAAATTCTGGCCACAACTTTGACAACGTTCCCGCTCCTATTTCTCCAAATCTGGTGGAGCTCGATCCACCAGAGGCGCCTTGATGATTGAAACTTCCGACCATTCGAAAACTAGGGCTACAGCCCATTCCGATCAATCCCCATCGCCACAGAGCTTTGAAATCACTTCTGCTATTTTTCCCTACCTCACCCATCATCCAACTATCTCCAGTGAGAACCACGTCTCCGACAAACTACTAGATCATCAAAGATCACCCAGAATTCAAATTCTGGCCAAACTCAATCTGCTCCTACTATACCCCTCTAAAAATTGTGATTTCACTTTTAAAATTCATGATTTGGTTTAAAGATTCAATTTATAATCCTGGAATGTTTAATTATCATATTTGAATTTTATACAAAACTAAAACTTCCCTGTTCCTTTATATTTACAGAGTAGTTTTCATTTTATTTTAACTTAATAAAATTTTAGACTCTGATTTAAACTGGAACAAACAACATTTGTTTAAAGTCTAAGTCCTAACAGAGATTATATTAGGAGGTATTAAATTTTGATCATGATATTTACTTCTAAAAGAAGAACAGATAAAAACAGGTAAGAACAGATACAAAATTAAACATGCATTTATATATCCATAGAAATTCAATCATATCCATGCATTCGATACTTCTCTTATTCCAGAAAATTCACATGCAAACAAATATCCCTACTTAAGTTTAAAAAGAAAGTTACTCACAAACAAAACATATAACAGAAACAAGCAGGCAACCAGAATCTTATATTAAAGTTTTAGAAATATTGTTACTCACCATTTAAAAGCAGAGAATCAGAGCTCCCTTTGAAACAGTTTTGATTTGCCTTGAAAACTTGAATTGCTAGCTGTTTAAATTTGTATGTTGCTTGATGTTACTGGATCTAGCATGCGTGCCATTTTCTTGTTGAGATATTGCTTTAGATCTCATGTTTTGTTTGTTTACAGAATCTTGCATGCAGACTGGAATGTGATTCCAGATTAAAGAAAATGCAGGCTTTGATTTTGAACAATACAGGCTTCCAGATTTGAAAGATATTGCAGGTTGTTGTTCTTAGTTTTATCAATGCAGGCTAAAAGCTTTGATTTGAAAATGGTTTCAGGTTTAACACTTCCAGGCTTTTGATTTTCAGATTGAAGAAATGGTTACAGATCTTTGTTTTGAGAATATGGTTTAAGGAATGTTGATTACTGATTTGAAGAAGAATGTTCAGATTGAAGAATTTGTTATAGGTTTAGTTTTTGAGAATTTTGGTTTGAGTATACTTCAGATTTTGCTTAGAGAATAGGCTGAATTCTTTTATGACTTGAAAAGAAATAGAAAAGGAATGAGAATGAGGAGTAAATGAAAATATAGGTTTATTTGTGATTTAATAAAAATAAAAGAAAAATAAAAATAAAAATGACACTTGTCTTCATATGTGTTAATTTGTTTACACTTGTTTTAAACAAGCCTTTATATGTTTACACATGTCCTTTTTATAAATTTATATTTATTTTAAATGTAGATAAAAGCTTTTCTTTATTTACTTAAATACTTTTCTATTTATAAATTACTTTTTAAAAGAAATAAAATCAATTGTATATGTATAAATAAAAGCTTATACATGTATCTTGAATCCAAATATTTTAAAATATCTACCTTTGAATTTCAAAACAAATTTACATTCAAATTCAAATTATATTTAAAATCCAATTTAAAGTCAAGTTATATACATACATATATAACTACACATTCAATTTGAAATAACCATTCTATTAAAATCTATTTATTTCTATATATAACAATATATTAAAAATATTGTTTAACATAATAATTTATCTATTTTAAAATAATTCATAAAAGAGATTATAGATTACTACTATTACTAAATGAATTAGCATCTCATATTTAAATTGTATTTTAAACTTTATATATATATATATATTCAAATCATATTTAAAAGCTATATTCAAAAATAAAATAAAACAATCTTTTTGCTAATTAATTTAAATTTAAACTTAAGCTAAAATCAATTTAAATCAATTAACAGTTACCTTGAGTATTTTAAAACTATATTGTTATTTATTTAAATAGCTTTTAAAAGCTTATATTGATTAATCCTAATTTCCAATTTATCAATATATATTAGAATTTAAAAACAAGATCTTATTTATTTTAAATTTTAAATCCAAGCTTATCTATTTACAATATATACAATTAAATATATATATTATAAATAGAAATCATTTTATTAGAAAAATTCACTAATTAAATATTTATTTAATTAGATTATTAATTCAATTCAAATTTTATTATCAAAGATTGACAAATCAATTTAATTATTTTTAAACAGATTATTAAATTGATATTGTCCAAAATTTCCGGGATATTACATTCCTTCCCCCTTAAAATAATTTCGTCCCCGAAATTTAAAACAAAGGTAATTTAATAATCTATTTAAATCACAAACAAATATTATCATCCATATGCTAACAACCATAGCAAACAATCATCCAAACAAACAATTTTAACTATCCAGCGAAAAATTCTGAATAGAATTTCCTCGAGTTTCCCCAAGTATATAAATACCGGGATACTCGCTCTACAAACAATCCCAACAACCAATACTACTAAGCTATAGAGCTCCTACTCATCTAGATCTACAATACTAAACAGAATATCAGACTACAGACGAATCTGACTCAACAACCAAATCCTCAAGAACTGCTGGTTCCAAAACCAGAGATAGATCAAACACGTACTCCCTCAGAGATACGTAAAACACAATGAATTCCAGTTATCCAAACTGACAATTCAATCCAGTAGATCAAAGCACTTATCCAAATTAGATCACAGAAAAGATCCAAAACAATTCGGAGCTGACTTCCCAGACTTACCCAATCTTATAGCTCCCTTTTACCAGAGAAAACTTCAATATCAACGAAGTCTCCAACTTCGAATTCAAAATTCCTCCGTCTCTTATCCACAAAATCCTTCAAACGATCTTGGACTTCCTACAAATCCTTCCTGATCAGCTCAACCTTCGCTGATGCTTCTTGAAACAAACCGGACCAAAGATAACTCAACCAATGATCCTCTCAAGATCTACCCAATCCAAAACCAAACTCTACTTCACCATTATCCGAAGATTCCAAACTAACTTCTCCTATCTGGAAAAGACAAATAGGAGCACTCGCCAACTGCTTCTGCTGCACCACTCTGATCTGGAGTAGAATGAAAATGTTGATGAAGAACACGAGCAAAGACTGGACAACACATTCCAGAAAATATCGGATAACTCAAAAGAATACTCAAACTATCGCAAGTCACTTTTGCGATCCACCCAGCCAAATAAAACTGTTCTCTCTTTACCAATCAGAACAGTTCACACTTGACTATCCAATTCATCGAAGAAATAGATATACTCTACTGCTTCTGAACTTCACCTTCAGAAAGACTTCTGCCGAAAACAGAACACTCCGAGCTGCACTACTGCCACAGATGCCACAGACTTCTCAATCCAAAGTTCTTCGAGAAATTCGGACTTCAAACAGAACAAAAACATCTTGCTGAACTCAGCCTCGACACCGAAGCAGACACACTTCATTAACTTGTTCCAAAGAAAACATCTTCGGGAACATCCATAGTCACTGCATCTCATCACGCAGCTACTTCTTCCAGAAGTATCAAGATACCATCACTCGCTTCTGTCCAACCGACAGCTCCAACTTTACTCATCCAAACTACAAAGATAAACTCCGAACCATAACAGTTTCCTTCGGAGATCGATGAAATTCTTTACCACAGTAAAGTTTACTCGAGACGGTATTAGGTTTACAGTCTCGACAAATATACTTCCAACCTCAACACTCAGACTCCTAATCTTAGATGATAAATTATTATCATCTCAACCAATCATTATAAATACCATATACTTTTAAAATGATACTTTTTATATATAGAAAATATATCTGGGTAAAATTATTTCACCTTCCCTTTTTAAAACAATATTGTGTCCGTTGGCCTGGTCCAAGTGTTTAGAGATCCCTATCAATAACGTTAGCTACTCGTATTGACCAGAATCCATATACCACTCAACCGATCAATTAACACAATATAAAACCATTTTATATAACTAACAAATACGCGCTCTCGAATATATATACACTCAGACTCAACAGGTTGCTATAGATCCTATCTCTAATGAACAATCCTTCCGAACCTAGGTATTCACTCAACCTAGTGTTCTGATATTCACTTAACCAAAAGCTTAGGTATTCGCTCAACCTATGCTCTGATACCACTGTAACGACCCGCCACTCATTCCACAGAATGACGCGTCATTAATAAGAAAGAAAGAGGTAGAAAATAGAAAAGAAGAGAAGAAAGAAGAAACAACAACAACGATCTCACAGCGGAACGAATAAATTATATTAATAACATAAAGAAACTATTACATAGTATACAACACTTATCAGAGTTTACACAACTATACAACACATACTAGACAGTTATAAACATCTGTCTAGATATTACAACTCAAATACAATACAAGACTCTAACACAGATATCAACACAGCGGAATACTATATCTACGAACGCCGAAGACTCCTGCTCCATTGCTCCTCCACAATTCGTCAAAGCTAAACCTGAATCCCTTGGCTACTCGTAAAAATTTGAGTACCCAAGAGTTTATAAAACAGAAATAAACAACTTGGGTCAGACATGGGTCTGGTGTGAGTAACAGGTTAAACTTGTTTAACTTTGAAAACCATTTGGAAAGAAAAGGTATCTCGTAAGACTTCCCGCACATAAACACGGAAAAGTTTTTACCTTACAATAACCAAAACATTTGATAGGAAATTCGATTGTATTATAATAGGGTCTAGGGTTTTCAAATAAATATGAAATAGCCGAAATTGTTACATTATTAAATTCCAGCATACATAAGTATACAATCAAGTCCGTTATCACTTATTGGAATTTGGATTTCCATACAATGGCAGAGCTACCGGGGTACCGCTCATCACAGTACGGGGCCTAGATCACCGTACCGAGGATCACTCCCAATCCCCTGCAACACAAAGCCGGAACCATCCCTTACTGGATAATTCCGAATAAAATCACCCCACAGATGGCCGTCGCCAACTGCACCACTAAGCCGAAATAAAAGAAGGAACTTTCTAGACAGGGATGACCTTACTCTCAGTGGGTGCTACCCACGAAGCCTTGCTGCACCTCCCCTGTTTTAGCCATTCCCGGTTGATGAGGCTTGAGGTCACGATTTACCTTTAAATCAGAACACATTACTTAGAATGCTCATCGTCCACCTGACGATGTGTTGAAAGCATTCAATCCATACAAGTTCGTTCCGGGTTCGAACGAAACCGAAGGCATTATCTCGTTACACTCGTATTGGAATCACCCTCAGAGTTAACGACAATAACCCTTGCACTCTGAATCTTCATCTTCACTTGAGATTCACGACCTATCGTTAATTTGTATCGATGTGGTATTCGGGTCTCCAGACCTGGAATTCCGGTATACGGAAACCCGATCCCGGTCTCATCGAAATCCAAAACGTATTTTAAGGGTCAAGTTGTTTTAAGGTTAAAACAATTCAATTCTTTATCTATATACACAAAGATAGATAATTCAATAGATAATTTACATTATCATCCAAACAGATAATTCATATTATCATTTCAATCCAACCAAACATCCATATTATAGATCAGCACATCTCTTATCAGAGATATCAACAATGCAAAGCATTCCATATCATTCAACCATCCCTAAGTAATGATTTATATCATCTCTAATTAATTTAAAGTAAATTAAATTAATTACTTCATTTTATAAATCCTTCTTACTTAATTATTAATTAAACCAATTAATTAATCATACTCTAAGTATCATCTTAATTAATCATCCTGATTAATTATACTTTAATTACCTTAAGTAATTAACTCTTAATTAATTTCACAAATTAACTTAAACCATTCAGTAATTAATCTTTAATTACTTCATCTATTAATTAACTGTATTTAATTACATTAATCCTTAATTAATTACAATTAATTAATTACTTTAATCACTTATTATTTATTAATTAATCTTAATTAATCAATTCTTAATAACATCATTAATTATATTAATTAATGATCCTTAATTATTCTTAATTAATTATCTTATTTAAATTAATTACATTTAATAATTAATTAATCACATTTATTAATCACCTTTGATTAATCTCATTTAGTAATTAACTTCCCTTAATTACTCCACTTCATAAATTAATTACTTCTTAATTAATTATCCTTTAATTAATCCTTTGATTAATTATTCAAAAGTAATTAAACTCAAATTACTTTCATTATTAAATCATCTTTAGTTAATTATATCCATTAATTAACTTTAATTACTTTCCTAAGTAATTATACTTCATTAATTACATTTAAGTAATTATATTTATCACATCTCTAAATGATTATCTTAAATTAATTTAATTAATTAATTTAACTCATCAAATTTATTTAATTAATTACCTTAAGTAATTAATTCCTTTAATTACTTTCATTAAGTAATTATACTTAACCAATTTATAAAGCATTTATCATTTATTAAAATCTCTACTTATCTAAATAAATGATTAATCCCAAATTAATTAACCTTAATTTATTAACTTATAATCCTAATTATTTAATTAATTAACACTAAATCATTAATTAATTAAATTACCTAATTATTCTTTAATTACCTTATTAATTTAGTGACTTCTTTATCATTAAACCTTAATCACTTTCTAAATTAAAGTATTAACCTTTAACTACTTTAATTATTACTAACAAAGACTTTAAAACATTTACATTAAAATCTTTCTTTTAATTTATCTTAAATTAATGCTTTAAAATAAATTACAATTTAACTTTAACCATAATTTGAATCTAATTTACAAAATCTTCTTAAATTCCAAATGTTAAGAAACACTTAACATTTAAAAGATTTTTAAACCAATTTATTTAAATTCAAAACCTTTTTAAAATATACTTTTAACCATTTAAATTTGTTAAAACATTATTTTTATAAAACTTTATTTGTCTCAAATTCTAGGATGCACATTTAAACTTGAACCCATACTTAAACTTGATTTAAATCTGGATTTAAATCCTATTTTCAAAGTTTAAACTCATTTTAAATTTTGAAAACACTGCCAGGTTATAAACTGTTATCACCAAAATTTACTCGAGCACATCTCAAATTTCCCCGAGTCAAACCCCACTACGCTTCGAGTTATTACGCGAGAATCTCGAGAAAGACTTGATATCTTCCTTCCTGTTTAAACCCAGACTAGCACATTGACACAACATCACCTGTACACGTGCACATTTGATCGCGACGACACCGACCATCGCTTCCATCGCCAGCATATCGACTTTGACAACCCCTCACGATCCCGATCACCAACGACTCGAACTATCTTCCCAATCGAATTCTAGCAATCTCGATCACAACCTGGAAACACAGCCCCCAATCCTGGAAAATCCTTCGAACTCATCCCTCCGATCATCAGATCGTCTGAAATTCTGGCCACAACTTTGACAACGTTCCCGCTCCTATTTCTCCAAATCTGGTGGAGCTCGATCCACCAGAGGCGCCTTGATGATTGAAACTTCCGACCATTCGAAAACTAGGGCTACAGCCCATTCCGATCAATCCCCATCGCCACAGAGCTTTGACATCACTTCTGCTATTTTTCCCTACCTCACCCATCATCCAACTATCTCCAGTGAGAACCACGTCTCCGACAAACTACTAGATCATCAGAGATCACCCAGAATTCAAATTCTGGCCAAACTCAATCTGCTCCTACTATACCCCTCTAAAAATTGTGATTTCACTTTTAAAATTCATGATTTGGTTTAAAGATTCAATTTATAATCCTGGAATGTTTAATTATCATATTTGAATTTTATACAAAACTAAAACTTCCCTGTTCCTTTATATTTACAGAGTAGTTTTCATTTTATTTTAACTTAATAAAATTTTAGACTCTGATTTAAACTGGAACAAACAACATTTGTTTAAAGTCTAAGTCCTAACAGAGATTATATTAGGAGGTATTAAATTTTGATCATGATATTTACTTCTAAAAGAAGAACAGATAAAAACAGGTAAGAACAGATACAAAATTAAACATGCATTTATATATCCATAGAAATTCAATCATATCCATGCATTCGATACTTCTCTTATTCCAGAAAATTCACATGCAAACAAATATCCCTACTTAAGTTTAAAAAGAAAGTTACTCACAAACAAAACATATAACAGAAACAAGCAGGCAACCAGAATCTTATATTAAAGTTTTAGAAATATTGTTACTCACCATTTAAAAGCAGAGAATCAGAGCTCCCTTTGAAACAGTTTTGATTTGCCTTGAAAACTTGAATTGCTAGCTGTTTAAATTTGTATGTTGCTTGATGTTACTGGATCTAGCATGCGTGCCATTTTCTTGTTGAGATATTGCTTTAGATCTCATGTTTTGTTTGTTTACAGAATCTTGCATGCAGACTGGAATGTGATTCCAGATTAAAGAAAATGCAGGCTTTGATTTTGAACAATACAGGCTTCCAGATTTGAAAGATATTGCAGGTTGTTGTTCTTAGTTTTATCAATGCAGGCTAAAAGCTTTGATTTGAAAATGGTTTCAGGTTTAACACTTCCAGGCTTTTGATTTTCAGATTGAAGAAATGGTTACAGATCTTTGTTTTGAGAATATGGTTTAAGGAATGTTGATTACTGATTTGAAGAAGAATGTTCAGATTGAAGAATTTGTTATAGGTTTAGTTTTTGAGAATTTTGGTTTGAGTATACTTCAGATTTTGCTTAGAGAATAGGCTGAATTCTTTTATGACTTGAAAAGAAATAGAAAAGGAATGAGAATGAGGAGTAAATGAAAATATAGGTTTATTTGTGATTTAATAAAAATAAAAGAAAAATAAAAATAAAAATGACACTTGTCTTCATATGTGTTAATTTGTTTACACTTGTTTTAAACAAGCCTTTATATGTTTACACATGTCCTTTTTATAAATTTATATTTATTTTAAATGTAGATAAAAGCTTTTCTTTATTTACTTAAATACTTTTCTATTTATAAATTACTTTTTAAAAGAAATAAAATCAATTGTATATGTATAAATAAAAGCTTATACATGTATCTTGAATCCAAATATTTTAAAATATCTACCTTTGAATTTCAAAACAAATTTACATTCAAATTCAAATTATATTTAAAATCCAATTTAAAGTCAAGTTATATACATACATATATAACTACACATTCAATTTGAAATAACCATTCTATTAAAATCTATTTATTTCTATATATAACAATATATTAAAAATATTGTTTAACATAATAATTTATCTATTTTAAAATAATTCATAAAAGAGATTATAGATTACTACTATTACTAAATGAATTAGCATCTCATATTTAAATTGTATTTTAAACTTTATATATATATATATATTCAAATCATATTTAAAAGCTATATTCAAAAATAAAATAAAACAATCTTTTTGCTAATTAATTTAAATTTAAACTTAAGCTAAAATCAATTTAAATCAATTAACAGTTACCTTGAGTATTTTAAAACTATATTGTTATTTATTTAAATAGCTTTTAAAAGCTTATATTGATTAATCCTAATTTCCAATTTATCAATATATATTAGAATTTAAAAACAAGATCTTATTTATTTTAAATTTTAAATCCAAGCTTATCTATTTACAATATATACAATTAAATATATATATTATAAATAGAAATCATTTTATTAGAAAAATTCACTAATTAAATATTTATTTAATTAGATTATTAATTCAATTCAAATTTTATTATCAAAGATTGACAAATCAATTTAATTATTTTTAAACAGATTATTAAATTGATATTGTCCAAAATTTCCGGGATATTACAGTGTTCATGCTTATACAAAGCAAAAGAAAACTGTACATACTACATAATAACAAATATATAAAGCATGGGTTGCAAACGAAGAGGACATTGCATTTAATACCAAGCACAAAACAATCTCCTCTACCATGACTTGATATCATCTCAGCCGAAATGGGGTATTATTATATTAGTAAACAAATGGAAATAAATATCTTTAGTCAACAAGTATGGCCTATATGTACATACCATCCATATTCATTCCCTGTTCGTTCAGTAAGAAAGTTTAAACAAACCAGAAAAAGGAAAATACAAACATTATCATCAAAAAAAATCTGAAAGCAAATAACAAAATAAAAGAAAAGAAGAAGAAAGGAAGACTGCAGTTTTCATAAACAAAGGGATTCTCTGTTTTAAAACATTTCAAGGTGAGTAACTTCATTTCTTTTAACAACTCTAGGTATCTGAAATTTCACAAGTTTAAGTTTGGAATCAGGTATGTTGAGTTTTGTTTTGTGAATGTATGTGAGTATATGTATGTATTTATGCCTGTACAATGAGAGGCATCTCTGTTTTTTTTCTTTGGACCCAGTTATGCCCATAAATTCATTCCTCTCGATCTAACAACTATTAGCACTTGGAATGTAAAAAAAACTGTTTGTTATAGCTTTTGTTTAAGCTTAAAATTTTATTTGAGTTAAAATAATTTGTAGATATCCCTGGAAATTAAAGAATCTGAGCAAACCTTAAAAACTGGTCGAATTTAAAACATTTTAATTTACGAATTCAAGTATATAAATTGAATTTTCATACCTTAACATGAATTTTAAAGCAAAAATCTTAATTTTTAAATCAAAGATAAGAGAGCGGTTTGAGGTTGTTTGTTTTGAGCATTTCGAGTTGTCTCGATCGATCTAGAGGTTCGGAGGCGTCGTGTTTCTTCCAGTGGGTAGAGGAGAGATCAGGGAAGCTTGGAAAAATAGCGTGATGACATGAAGTTCATCGTGGATGAGGCGGCGTACATTTAAAATTTTTAACCCTAGTTTAATAGGGGGTCGCAATTTCTTCTCGTTCTCTTTCCATGATGCGTCGAGTGCTACGAGATTTGGAGGGCTGGAGGAGCGAGTATCAGGGAGTGGATGGCCGAAGTTTTAGACGTAACGGTGGGAGGAGCTCGAAGAACTTGGCGTTGACAGGTATCAATGGTGATGGGCTTCGTTACTTCCAGGTTTCGATTCTTCTTGCTCGATTTTAAACTCGAGGCGATGATGAAGTTTCGAAGGTCGGAAAAAGGTCTGTGGATGGTTGTCGACTTGTTCGACGTAGTGATGTCGACCAGAGGTGGAAGGCGACGATGTGCATATGCACGGTACAATGGTGTGTCAGGTGAAGTTTGGGAGTTGTTGGATTTTGGACTCGGGTTATTCGAGTAAATTTCTCGAAGCGAACAGGGACAGGACTCGGAGCAATTTAAGGTTTTCTCGAGTAAATTTTGTGACCAGGTTTTCAAACCTGAACCTGTTTTCTGGGTTGGAATTTTAAATTAAAATTTTAACTTATAAAGAAAGGTTTTGAACTAAGTTTAAATCAATATATAAATATAATTCCAATTTAAATTAAGAATTTAGTATTGAACACAAACAAAGTTTAAATTCAAATTTCTAAAACAACTTAAAAGTAACTAAATGTTGAAGAAATTGTAAAGAAAATAGATTTGAAATTGTGGATGAAAGATTTAAACAAGCTGAAATCTAAAAGTTTAAAACTGAAATAAATTTTAAAACCAGATTTCCAGAATTCAAAATCTAAATTAGTTTTAAAACTTAAGGGTTAAAAATAAGTTTAAGCGTGTTAAACCTAAAAAGAAATTTGATTTCAATTATATGGTAAATGAGAAAAGAAAATCAAATCATAAAATATGGATGAGTTTACTTTAATAAATGAAGATGAATGATTTGTAATTCATTAACTAATGAGTTTTTAACGGTTAATCAATTTATAATTTATAATAATTGATATAAGTAAATTTCTTTAGAAAAGTGATTACAGAAATTTAATAGTTAATAAAGATCATTAACTAAGATTGTTTCAATAAAAAAAATCAATGTGATCAATTTAACAATAAAAATTAGAATAATTAATTTAATAACAATCATTTATGGAATTGTAAAAGTATAATTACTTAATGGAAGTAATTAAGGAATTAATTATTCATTGTAAATAAGTGAGTTAATCGGGTTAGTTTAAGTTAATTACTTGAGAAAATTAATCTAGAACAATCATTATAAAAGTATAATTACTTAGAAAAGTAATTAATAAATGATTATTGGATGTAATTAACTGAATGATGATTAGTAACTAGAGTATAATTATTTGGTAATAATCAAAGGATTAATTAATGAATGTGATTAACTAAGATTTATTAAATGATTAGAAGTTAACTGATTCATAAGTAATAAATCTGATTTAATTAATCAGATAATTAAATTTATCCTACTTATGGATATTTGAATTCTATTGGATGACTTGATGGTTTGATATACCTGATATATGATGCTTTGTGATACATCCTGATTTATGTTGTGATCTGTAGTTTACTTATCTGTGACCTTTATATATCTATGATCTGTGAATGAACGATAAGCGTTGTTCTTATACCGCTTATCGAATTATATTTCTGTATTCTGATATGTGATGATTCATTGTGTTGCACTATTGTGTTAAACCCCTGGACCACACCTTTACACACACAATATGGATTTCACGTGGAAATCGGTTAAGTCACAGATAATTTAAATTTGATGTTTTTGAAATGGAAATTTTAATTTCAATTGATTTTGAAATTAGAAATTTCGGTTTAAAGTGAAAAGCTTTTGAAATGAGTTTTCAAGGATAAAAGTTATTTTGAATAACTTAATCGAGTTTTGAAAATTTAAATAATTAGATTTAAATTTGAATTCAAGTTTGAAATTGAATCCTATGATTGAAACTAGGGATTAAAGATGATATAAATGTGTTTGTATGAATTAAACCATTTTAAAAGTATAAGTTGGGAATTTGAATTTAAACCAAGGATTTTAACTCGTATAAATGAATCAGATTTCCAAAATGAAAACTGTTTGTTTTCAAAGAATAAAAGCTTTCAGATAAAAAAAAATGAAATTCCAATTTAGGTAAAGGAATTTCAAGATTAAATTTGAAAAATGATTTTCCAAGTTATGAATGAATTCTTTTTGAAAGCTATGAATTGAATCTGTTTATTTTTAACAGATTTAAAGTGATGATTTGTTTAAACCATTCGAAATGGAATTGTTTTGAAAGCTATTAGTTAAATCTTTGATTTAAAGATTTAACGAATTAATTAAACTGAAATGGAAATCGATTTGGAAAATCTGTAAATGAATCTGTGAAATTCAGTTGAACTTTGTGAATTGAATCTTTTTGTTTAAAAAGATTAAAATGGTAACTTGTTTAAACCATTTGAAGAAAGATTTTTGGGTAATAAGTTGTGACTTAATTGAAATCCCAATATCCATATGTTTTAAATATTGCGCTCATTATTCGGGTTAGCCGGGAAAGGACCTTTGGGTCGTATAACCCATTCCGAATAGTGATACGTCGTATATGGATCGCATTTGAAGACCGGTGATGAAGACCGGATATTTTCGAAAATGAAAGGACAACCTGTCGAATGTCTCTGCACTGAGTTGCTCCGGTATAGAGATTTATATCACTCTTTTTGTGACGGGAAGTCCGGACGTGATTGGAAATTATCCGGATTTGCAAGGGCTTCGTGAGAAGTGCCTTCGGTTCTGTTCGAACCCGGAACAGACTTATATGGATACATGTCTGACATTACACTTTGAGATATAAAGCCGATTTCTTTCAAATACATTTCTGTTTGGTGGCGGAGAATTTATTCTCTTAGCTTAACACCCTTCTCTGAGACGTACGAGCTCAGAGGTTATGTAGTTGAAATTTATCAGCGATATATCCCAATTTGGTAATGTGGCATGCTGAGTGTTGCTGTGTGATGATCAATGTTTGATCATTTGTGATATGATCTTTTGTTTGATCATTTATCTTTGTGATCATAGGTTGATCATCTGTTGACCCAAAGCGTGGCTTTTTGAAAAAGCGTAGCTTTGTGGACGAGACTTCGTCGAGCCTCACAACCCGGTAATGGTCGAAACAGGAATTGTGCGGCAAGGTTTTCAGGGGTAGCTCCCCTAGGGTATGACCATTCCTTCTGGAAAAGGGTAGTATCATGGTATGGAGCCTAGATACTTACTCATGTGGATACACTTTCTTTATGATGTGTGATGTTGGATACCGAGCTCGGATAAAGGTCCCAAAGGACCGAGGGTGGCATATCTAAGGTTTCTTTTATCCCTTGGGAAAAGGGGTTGCCGGCCTTGTTTGACAGAGAACAGTTGGTTCTCGGAACGTCCCGCCAGAGGCGTTTCTTTCGTGGAATAGGAAGTTCCTTAGCCTGACCATTTGTTGGAAATCCAAACAAAACAATACGAGCCCTGTACGGTTTTAGTTGTATTACCTGCCATGGAATGTGGTGGTAACCTGCTATTGAACATGGTAGCTATAGTAGGCATAAGTGCGAAATGTCTATGCTGGCTAAGATTTATATTCTACTTTCGAAATTGTTTTCTACACTATGCACTAGTAATAATATCAAATGATTTGATTTTGCGTAGTAAGCATCTTTGACTATCATAAGAAGAAATCTCCTCCAATTCTGCGCTTGCATTGTGTGTGTGGTGGGAGGTCTTATGGTAGTTTCATTTTCCAAAAGCATTGCGAATTGACTTTAAAATTTTCTGCTATTTGTTTTAAAGATAAACTGTTTTTGTTGCTCACACCAGTCCCATGACTGATCCAGAGTTTATTGTTCCTTTCCTAAACTCTGGATGCTCAAAATTTTTCTACACGAGCAGTCTAGAGTTTGGTTTTTCAGATAATCAGATTTGTAGATTTTTCTGGAGCTAGTTCAGTCTTTGGATCGGACTGCACTTGCTTATCTTTGTGCATCGTTATTGAGAGTTCAAGCTATCTCAGGATTGGCGTTTTGGAGATGAAGATTATCCGCTGCTGATGTTATCGTTTTCTTTTCCGCTGCTATTTGTTGTATCATATCTCTGATGTATATTGATATTCATTGTATCATTCTGTTGTATCAGATATTGTATATCAATGTATTATTCATTTCTTCCGCTGTGTTATTTACTTAACTGTGTTATAAGCTCCGGCGACTCGGATTTGAACGCTCGAATCTACGACATTCGAGTACGATGTAAAGTATGGATGTCGATTTTCGAACGCGAAAATCTGGGACGTTACACTTAAAGAATGGGCGATCCCAAGCATTCTTTAAGTTACTTGTACCTTTATTACAGTTCACTTGAGTTGGTTTACATTGTATAAGTATGTATGTCCTGACTCGAGTGTTTATGTTTTATTTTACGCTCGGGTCAGCCTGAGTTATTCACAGATTTGGGTTTCCACTCTCTTGGAGATTTGAATCGCTGGAGATTATCTGCTTGTCTTGTCCTATCTACTTCAGTACCGTTGTCCTACTCAGCTTGTACTTGGTTATTTTATTGAGACTTCTGTTGTCCTCTATTTCTTTTGTTATATCTTATGTAACTCTGATATATTTATATGGTAGCTTCATGAACTACTATTTCTTTTACTTCCGTTGCATTATTTTACTCTGTGTCTGTGATTTGTGATTATATTTATTTACTGTATATTCTGAGATTTTGCCAAATTTTATTTACAACGCGGTATTTTGAGCAATTCAAGTCCGACATGTGCGGATGCGAATGGTTGAAAATATCGGGTCGTTATAGACTACCCAGACCTAAACAAGGCATGCCCAAAGGACAGCTTTCCACTTTCGAGCATCGACCAACTGGTAGACTCAACCGCTGGATATGAACTACTTTCATTTATGGATGTGTACTCCAGGTACAACTAGATCCTGGTGAACGTCCTCGACCAGGAGCACACCAACTTCACTACCGATCTAGGATTATATCATTATGTTGTGATGCCATTTGAACTAAATAATTCTGAAGCTACTCAGCGGAGACTGGTCAACTGGATGTTCAAAGACCAAATCAGGCAATCAATGAAAGTATATGTGGATGATTTGCTCGTGAAGTCACGATAATCAAATGACCACGTCGATGACTTAGCGGAGATGTTCAATATTCTATGAAAATATGAAATAAAACTGAATCCCTTGAATGCTCTTTTGACATTGCGTTAGGGAAATTTCGGGATTTCATCGTTGACTCTCACGGAATCGAAGCCGATCCTAGAAGATTCAAGCAATTCAAAACATCCAAGAACCAAAGACCACCAAGCAGGTATAGAGCTTAAATGGGAAGGTCACTGTCCAATGTCGATTCATCTCCAGGGCCACCGGTAAGTGTACTCTCTTCTTCGTCCTAATCAGAAGATAGAAAAGAAACTTTGAATGGATGCTGGATTGCATAGATGCATTTCATGCTCTAGTAGATCACTTACAAAGACCTCTCATCCTATCCAAGCCATTGGATCATGAAGGCTTATACATCTATTTAGCGATGTCGGTACACGCCATAAGCATCGCAATGCTATACGAAGAGAAACAGATCCAAAGACCAGTATATGATGTGAGCAAGCTATTGACAGGCTCACCCCATTAACGTCTATACCGACCAACCGTTATGACAGGTCCTATAGCAACCTTAGATGTCCGAAAGGTTACTCAAATGGAATATCGAGCTAAGCCAATTTGATATCACTTATCTCCCTCAAAGAGCTACCCATGGTCAAACATTATCATACTTCATATCTGAATTCACTGCATCAGATGACTATCCAAAGATCAGTGGAGAATTGACCAACCGATGGAGAACGTACACAGACGGAACTTCCAATAATTGGTGTTCTAGCATCAGAGTTGCGTTAATGACTCTTGAGGAACGATTGATCTGCTACGCCCTGAAACTAAACTTCCCTACACCAAATAACGAAGCTAAGTATGAAGCATTGGTCGCCACGTTGCTAGAGAACTAGGAGTGGAAACTTTACATATCTTATGTGATTTCTGTTTAGTAGTATGCCAAGTCAAGGAAGATTATCTTACTAGGGCAGCGTCATGCTTCTTATCTTAGCTAGGTCCAAGAGCTACTAGCCGACTTCGAGTATTACACCATTACACACATCCTCAGAGAACAAAATGAAAAAGCCGAGTCATTGGCCAAGCTGGCCAATTTTAGGGATGCACGACTAATAGACTTTGTTCTGGTTGAAGTACTTAATATTCCAAGCAATGACAGATGAAGATCGACTAGATCTTAGAGACGGAGCCAGAAAAGGAGTCATGGATGACTCCTATCAAAGACTATCTACAATGGGGAATTCTTCATGAACGGAGGAATGAAAAACAACAGATCCTCCTCCAAGCTTCACACTGCATCATCTAAGAAGGAGTCATGTATAGGAAAGGGTTTCTCCATTCCCCTGCTTTGGTGTATCACCCATGATGATATCAAACGAAACTTGAGAGAAGTCCATGAAGAAGAATGTGGCGACTACACCAGGGGCAAACCCTGATAAGGAAAATACTCTGCTATGGGTATTACTGGCCGACTGTTAGTCGAGATGCAACTTATCACGTAGAAAAATGTAACGAGTGCTAGATGTTTGTGAAAATTCCAAAAGCCCGCCGATGGAAATTACTCAAATGGCCAATCCATAGCCGTTTGCCACTTGGGTGCATTGAAATCATCATCTTCTTGCCGATTCTAAAGGTGGTATGATATACGCCATCATAGTAGTTGATTACTTCACTAAATGGGCTAAAGCAAAGCTTTTAACCACGATCACGACGAAGAAAATAATCAACTTCATTGTACGGGACATCATCTATCATTTTGACCTTCTACAAACCATTATAACTTATAATGAAGTCCAATTTGATAAAGCTAAATTTAAAGACCTTTGCCATCGACATCATATTGAAAAGAGATTTGTGGTATTTACTCGCCCTCAAGTAAATGGACAGGTTGAAGCTGTGAAAAAAATCATAAAGTCTATTCTGAAAAGAGTTTGCAAAATTCTAGAGGTAAATGGGTGGATGAACTCCCAACATCATTATGGGCTTACAGAACTACCCAAGGGTCCACGACTGGCCGTACTCCATTCACTCTTGCATATGGCCCTGACGCCATTATCCCTGTAGAACTTGAAGTCCTCTCTCATCAAGTGGCTAATTACAACCCCTATTTCAAAAAAAATATAAACAAGGAATTGCAATCGAATTGCAATTAAACTAGAAGGAATTGGTCACGACTCGTGAGCGTATAAAATGCATCCGGGAGCCAATGGCAAGAGCGTGTACTTGAACATGAATGCGTATATTCAAAATATTTGACTTCTTGAAATCAAAAGAAAATTAATTTTCACTTGGAGTTATAAAAGAAAAGACTAGATCAGATAGGCAAAGCTTACTAGTCCTGTAGAACCGGACGTAGATAGCCATTGATAGGATGCAATCTTGAATTTATACTGTAACGACCCGCCACTCATTCCACAGAATGACGCATCATTAATAAGAAAGAAAGGGATAGAAAAGAGAAAAGAAGAGAAGAAAGAAAGAACAACAATAGAATCTCAACAGCGGAACGAATAAATTATATTAATAACATGAGTATTACATAATATACAATGACTTTATAGAGTTACACAGCATATACATCACTTATTAGACAGTTATAAACATCTGTCTAGACATTACAACTCAATACACTACAGAGATACAGACACAGCGGAATACTATATCTACAAACGCTGAAGCCTCCTGCTCCATTGCTCCTCCACAATTCGTCAAAGCTAAACCTGAATCCCTTGGCTACTCGTAAAAATTTGAGTACCCAAGAGTTTATAAAACAGAAATAAACACTTGGGTCAGACATGGGTCTGGTGTGAGTAACAGGTTAAACTTGCTTAACTTCAAAACCTTTTGAAAACAAAGGTATCACGTAAGACTCCCCACAAATAAACATGGGTAAGTTTTTACCTTACGCTAACCAAAACATTTGATAGGAAAATCCGATTATATTATAATAGGGTCTAGGGTTTTCAAATAAGTATTCACATAGCCGAAATTGTTACATTCATTAAATTCCAGCATACATAGGTATACAATCAAGTACGTTATCACTTATTGGAATTTGGATTTCCATGCAATGGCAGGGCTACCGGGGTACCGCCCGTCACAGTACGTGGCCTAGATCAACGTACCGAGGAGTACGCCCGCTCCCCTACAACACAAGGCCGGAATATCCCTTACTGGATAATTCCCGCATAAGAAACCCCGTGGTTGCGGCCAAACAACCACCCACACAGCCGAAATAAAAAGGGACTCTAGACAGAGGAATCTTATACTACTTGGGTGCTACCCACTAACCTTGCTGCACCTCCCCTGTTTTAGCCATTCCCGGTTTGTGAGGCTTGAGGTCACGATTACCTTTAAATAGAACACATCTATCTTAGAATGCTCATCGTCCACCTGACGATGTGCTGAAAGCATTCAATCCATACAAGTTCGTTCCGGGTTCGAACGAAACCGAAGGCATTATCTCGTTACACTCATTTTGGAATCACCCTCAGAGTTAACGACAATAACCCTTGCACTCTGAATCTTCATCTTCACTTGATTCACGACCTATCGTTAATTTGGATCGATGTGGTATTCGGGTCTCCAGACCTGGAAATCCGGTATACGGAAACCCGATCCCGGTCTCATCGAAATCCAAAACGTATCTTTTAAGCCCAGTTGTTTTAAAGGTTAAAACAATTCAATTCATTATCTTTATACACATAGAAAGATAATTCACAACATTACAATAGATAATCAACATTATCAATATAACAGATAATCCATATTATCATCACAATTCAACTAACATCCATATCACACAGCATATATCTCATCAAAGATATCAATCAATGCAAAGTATTCAATACTATCACCTATTCATAAGTAATGATCTAATTAATTTAAAGTAAATTAAATTAATTACTTCATTCTATAAATCCTGCTTACTTAACCATTAATTAATTACAATCAATTAATTAATTATCCTCTAATAATTCATTTCAATTAATCATCTTTGATTAATTACCTTTTAATTATATCCAAGTAATTTATCCTTTAATTAATTACTTAAATTAATTAACCTTAACCACTTATAATAATTAACCTTTAATTACTTCATTAATTAATTAAATATAATTAATTAAATTAATCAACTATAATTAATTACATTAATCCTTAATTAATTTCATTAATTAATCACTTCATTTATTAATTATTACTTAATTAATCAATCTTAATTACATCATTAATTATATTAATTAATGATCCTTAATTACAAATTGATTATTAATTACTAAAATTAAATTAATTACATTAAGTAATTAACCTTTAATTAAAACACATTTATTAATCACCTTGATTAATCTTCAATCAGTAATTAACTACCCTTAATTACTTTCATTAACTAAATTAATTATTCCTTAATTAATTTCTTAATTAATCCCTTGATTAATTCACAAGTAATTAAACTCAAATTATTTCCATTAATAAAATCATTATTCACTTAATTACTTCCAGTAATTATTTATTATTAACTTCCCTAAATAATCTTACCTTAATAATTACATTAAGTAATTATTTATCAAATCAACTCTTTTGATTATTCTAAATTAATTAAACTTAATTAATTAACTTAACTAATCAAATTAACTTCAATTAATTACAATAAGTAATTAATTCTTAATTACTTCCATTAAGTAATTCCATTTAAACAATTTCACAAATGATTATCTTTAAATTAATTAATCTAATTAATTATTAAAATTAATTATTTAATAATCCATAGTTAATGACCTTCATTAACAATTATTTAATTACTTTTCTTAAATAATTAACTTATATTAATTATTATTAATTTCAAATTAATAAATCTTAATAACCAATTAATTAAACTTTAATTATTTAATTGATTAAGTGTTAACCCTACTTAATTAATATTTAATTACTCTATTAATTAATTCTTAACCATTAATTAATATCCTAATTCATAATCCTTAATTACAAATTAATTATCCCTAATTAATAAATCTTAATCATAAATAAATTAGTTTAATCCTTTAATTACTTATTTAATTAATCCAAATGATTAATTAATCAAACAAATTAATTATCCATTAAATTTCCTAATTAATTTAATGAACACAAATCTTTAATTACTTTAAGATAAACTTTGTTCTTATTGAAAATCAAGTTATCATTTACAAAGTATTTTAAATCAATTTACTTAAATTTTATCTTCAAAATTTCATTTTAAATTTAAAGATTTAAAATGAATACAAATTATCTTTAACAACGTTTTAAACATCATTTCTAAAACTCTTTTATTTACAAGTTAAAGAAATACTCATCTTATAAAAGAACTTAAAGAATTTAAATTAAATTTACTTTTAAATTCTAACCATATAATATACATTTTAAACAATTAAAAATTATTAAAACAATTTAATTTAAAAACTTTCTTCCATTTCAAATCTGAGGTCTAGATTTAAACTAGATTCCAGATTAACTTAGATTTAAACTTATTTTCAAATTAAATTTAGTTTAATTTAAACTGACAGGTTTTAATAAAAACAGGCAACACAAAAGCACTCGAGCCCACCATAATTTACTTCGAGTCGCCTGCCTAAAAACTTCGAGCCTCTCACGCAATAACACTCGAAAATCTCGAGACCTTCCCCTGTTAAAACCCAGGCTTCACCAGATATCCCAATCGTGTGCACGTGCACGATCACCAGCGTCACTCCGATCATCTACGACGACTCCACCATCTCGACGATCCTTCCTATGCCAGAATCCCATCAGTCGATCAACGAAACTAAGTCGAATTCAAAATCGAGCCTAAAACCAAACCTGGAACCACAGACTACAACTTCCAAAGCCTGTCAACATCTCCTCGTTCTTCCACTACTGATCACCAGAACGCTAGCGACTTCGGCGACGAGTTCATCCATGTCACGACTACAATTTCCCAGAGTTCTATTGAACTCGATTCACCAGAGACGTGGTGACGATTGATTTTTCTAACCTAGTTAAAACTAGGGTTATAATCTTTAATTCTAAATCATTTCTTCCTTGGTGCTTTAATTCAAATTCTACAAATTTTCCTTGAATCTACGATCATCCCACTATCCTTACTGAAGATTTCAACATATCAAACCATCTAGATCAAACGAATTACCAAAAACTTCATATTTAGTTTAAACCAGAACTGCTCCTTTAATACTAAACTAAAAACTATGATTTTAATACTAAAAATCATGTTATCATTTATGTTTTCAATTTATAAATCTGAATTTATAAATTACAAAGTTCAAATTTTTACTTTTATATAACATGCACTGTTATTTTTGATTTCCAGAGACACTTGGTTTTAAAGTTTAACTTAACTAAATTTTAAAACATTCTTCTATGATAAATCAACAACTTTTGTTTATAAGTTTAGTCCTAACAAGAACTAGATCAGGTAGTAAGAGATTTAAAAGAGAATTCTTGAGTTTGGGCAAACAGAACAGAACAGAGATCATATTCATACATGCATACAATACATCCATATATACCAAACCCAACATGCATTTGAAACCAAACATAATACAGGGAATTTCATCACATTTATTTACTGCAAACATGATTATCACATGAAGAAATCAAGCAACTATACTTACTTAAGTTATTTTTAAATAAAACTGTTACTCACCTTAAACAAAGATGAACAGAGGCCTATTATTTTGAAAAGCTTTTGAAATTGTTTTTACTTAAGACTGGAATGCCTCATTGAATCTTTAAACTAGCATGCCTCACTTGATTTAATAACTGGAGTTGCTGGAGCTTTAGATTGATTAAACTACATGCATGCTTGTTTTTCCAGGTTGAAGAGATGAATGCAGACTGGCTTGAGTTGTTTCCAGATTGCAAATGAATGCAACGGGGCTTTTGAGATGATTACAGATCTTATGTTTGAGGGATTTCCAGATTTGCTTTTGTAGTGTAGAAATGAATTAAGGCTGAGGATTTGATATTTGCAAATGGAAATGAGATTACAGGGATCTTTGATTTTGGTTGAAGAAGATTTACATGATTTTGCTTTAGGATTTGGAAATTTGGTTACTGATTACATATTTGTTTTAGAGAAGGTTACTGATTTATTTCAGATGTGTATTTAAAGAAAAATCTGAGTTTATCTTGGTTTTGAAAAAGAATAGAAAGAAATGAAATAAAGGAATGCATATGTATATATGTAAGTGAATTTGTAATTTATAAAAATAAAAGAAAATAAAAATAAATGAAGACACTTGTCATTAGAGTTTACCATTTATTTACACATGTTTAGACAAGGCTTTAGGAAAATGACACTTGTCCTTTAAGTAATTTTTACATATTTATTTATTTAAAAGTAAATAAAAACCTTTTTCTTAATTATTAAATACTTATCCTATATATAAATTACTTTTTAAAAGAAACAAAACTAACTATATTTATAAATAAAAGTTTATACAGATATTCTAAAATCCAAAACAATTGAAATATCTATTCTTTTGAATTTCAAAACTTAAATTAAATTCAAATCAAATTAAATCCTAAGATTCAATTTAAAAATTAAGTTATATATATATATATATTCATATACAACTACTTATCAATTTAAAATAACAATTCCATAGTCTTTAAAATCCATTCATATTTATAAAAATAATACATTATACTTATTATTTGAAAATAACATATTTGATAATTTAATTAATTTATATAAGAGATTATATTATCAAGTAATATTTTAAAAAGAAATAAAACAAAGCTTAACATGTCAAATCTCATTTATTTAAGCTTAAAAATATATCTTAAACAATTTAACATTTACCTAAAGTATTTTAAAACTATAAAGTTATTTATTTAAATAACTTTGAAAAGTTCATATTAAATTAAATCCAAATTTCCAATTTACCAAAGCTTTCTATTTACAATATATACAAATAAATATATATATTCAAATAGAAAATATCTTATAAATTTTTAAAAGATAAAATCACCAATTAAATACTTATTTAATTAGATTATTAAATTAAATTCAAATTTTATTATCAAAGATCATCAATATCAATTTAATTATTTAACAGATTATTAAATTGATATTGCTCAAATTTCCGGGATATCACATTCCTCCCCCCTTAAAATAATTTCGTCCCCGAAATTTAAACAAAGGTAATTTAATAATCTTATTAAAGATTTTAATTTTAAATCACAAGCATATATTATCATCCATATGCTAACAACCATAGCAACCAATCATCTAATCAAACAATTTAACTATCCAGACAAAATTCTAGATAGAATTCCTCGAGTTTCCCCAAGTATATATATACCGGGATACTCGCTCTACAAAATCCAAACAATCAATACTACTAAGCTATAGAGCTTCTACTCATCTAGATCTACAAAACTAAACAAGATATCAGACTACAGACGAGTCTGACTCAACAACCAAATCCTCCAGAACTGCTGGTTCCAAAACCAGAGATTGATCAAACACGTACTCCCTCAGAGATACGTAAAACACAATGAATTCCAATTATCCAACTGACAATTCAATCCTGAAGACTAAATACTTATCCAAATCAGAACACAGAAGAGATCCAAAACACAATTCTACTTCACAATTATCCGTAGATTCCAAACTTACTTCTCTTATCCAGAGATGTACTCCCAAACTGCTTTCGCTGCTCAATTCTGATCTGAGGTAGAATGAAAATGCTGATGAAGAACACGAGCACAAACTGAACAACACATCCAAGAATATGGTTCAACGGATCCATAAAGAAAACTCAGATACTCCATCAAAACTTGAGTTGCTTCACCAACTCCATCTCTAGGAAACATCCCTTTACCCAGCTGAAATACTGGTAACACTCCTGGAATCCAGTCGATAAGAAAACTCAATCTCCAGATGCGGACAACTTCTGACTTCCCTGAAGACATCCAGAAAATCATCAATAACCCAAGAGAACACTCAAACTATCGCAAGTCACTTTTGCGATCAACCCATCCTATTTCCAAAGAAAAACTGTTCTCTCTTTACCAATCAGAACAGCTCATACTTAACTATCCAATCCATCGAAGAAATGGATCCACTCTGCTGCTTCTGAACTTCTCCTTCAGAAAAACTGCTCAGCCAGAAAACTTCCTGCCATCACAGAATACTCCGAGCTGCACTGCTGACACTGATGCCAAAGACTTTCTATCCAAAGATCTTCGAGAAACTCGAACCCAAACCAAACACAAATACCATGCTGAACTCAGCCACAACACCGAAACATACACACTTCCTTAAACTCGTTCCAAAGAAAACATCTTCGGGAACATTCATAGTCACTGTATCTCATCATACAGCTACTATTACCTGAGGTTACCCAGATATCATCACTCGCTTCTGTCCAACCGACAGATCCAACTCTACTCATCCAACTTCAGAGATAAACTCCGAACCTTAACAGGTTTCCTTCAGAGATCGATGAAATCCTACACTACAGCAAATCTTACTCGAGACAGTATTGGGTTTACAGTCTCGACATATACACTTCCAACCTCAAACATTCAAACTCCAACCATTGGTAGTCGTGTTTCATACACCACCACCCTATCTACCTTTATAACTCATATTGGAAAACCCGAACAGGTAACCCAACAAATAGGTAGAATAAATATATATATATAGTTATATAAAAATTACAAATACGCTCTCTCGAGATAGACACCACTCCAGAGCTTAGGTATTCACTCAACCTATAGCTCTGATACCAACTGTGACGACCCGCCACTCATTCCACAGAAGGACGGATCATTAATAAGAAAGAAAGAAGTAGAAAAGAGAAAAGAAGAGAAGAAAGAAAGAACAACAATAGAATCTCAACAGCGGAACGAATAAATTATATTAATAACATGAGTATTACATAATATACAATGACTTTACAGAGTTACACAGCATATACATCACTTATTAGACAGTTATAAACATCTGTCTAGACATTACAACTCAATACACTACAGAGATACAGACACAGCGGAATACTATATCTACGAACGCTGAAGCCTCCTGCTCCATTGCTCCTCCACAATTCGTCAAAGCTAAACCTGAATCCCTTGGCTACTCGTAAAAATTTGAGTACCCAAGAGTTTATAAAACAGAAATAAACACTTGGGTCAGACATGGGTCTGGTGTGAGTAACAGGTTAAACTTGCTTAACTTCAAAACCTTTTGAAAACAAAGGTATCACGTAAGACTCCCCACAAATAAACATGGGTAAGTTTTTACCTTACGCTAACCAAAACATTTGATAGGAAAATCCGATTATATTATAATAGGGTCTAGGGTTTTCAAATAAGTATTCACATAGCCGAAATTGTTACATTCATTAAATTCCAGCATACATAGGTATACAATCAAGTCCGTTATCACTTATTGGAATTTGGATTTCCATGCAATGGCAGGGCTACCGGGGTACCGCCCGTCACAGTACGTGGCCTAGATCAACGTACCGAGGAGTACGCCCGCTCCCCTACAACACAAGGCCGGAATATCCCTTACTGGATAATTCCCGCATAAGAAACCCCGTGGTTGCGGCCAAACAACCACCCACACAGCCGAAATAAAAAGGGACTCTAGACAGAGGAATCTTATACTACTTGGGTGCTACCCACTAACCTTGCTGCACCTCCCCTGTTTTAGCCATTCCCGGTTTGTGAGGCTTGAGGTCACGATTACCTTTAAATAGAACACATCTATCTTAGAATGCTCATCGTCCACCTGACGATGTGCTGAAAGCATTCAATCCATACAAGTTCGTTCCGGGTTCGAACGAAACCGAAAGCATTATCTCGTTACACTCATTTTGGAATCACCCTCAGAGTTAACGACAATAACCCTTGCACTCTGAATCTTCATCTTCACTTGATTCACGACCTATCGTTAATTTGGATCGATGTGGTATTCGGGTCTCCAGACCTGGAAATCCGGTATACGGAAACCCGATCCCGGTCTCATCGAAATCCAAAACGTATCTTTTAAGCCCAGTTGTTTTAAAGGTTAAAACAATTCAATTCATTATCTTTATACACATAGAAAGATAATTCACAACATTACAATAGATAATCAACATTATCAATATAACAGATAATCCATATTATCATCACAATTCAACTAACATCCATATCACACAGCATATATCTCATCAGAGATATCAATCAATGCAAAGTATTCAATACTATCACCTATTCATAAGTAATGATCTAATTAATTTAAAGTAAATTAAATTAATTACTTCATTCTATAAATCCTGCTTACTTAACCATTAATTAATTACAATCAATTAATTAATTATCCTCTAATAATTCATTTCAATTAATCATCTTTGATTAATTACCTTTTAATTATATCCAAGTAATTTATCCTTTAATTAATTACTTAAATTAATTAACCTTAACCACTTATAATAATTAACCTTTAATTACTTCATTAATTAATTAACTATAATTAATTAAATTAATCAACTATAATTAATTACATTAATCCTTAATTAATTTCATTAATTAATCACTTCATTTATTAATTATTACTTAATTAATCAATCTTAATTACATCATTAATTATATTAATTAATGATCCTTAATTACAAATTGATTATTAATTACTAAAATTAAATTAATTACATTAAGTAATTAACCTTTAATTAAAACACATTTATTAATCACCTTGATTAATCTTCAATTAGTTATTAACTACCCTTAATTACTTTCATTAACTAAATTAATTATTCCTTAATTAATTTCTTAATTAATCCCTTGATTAATTCACAAGTAATTAAACTCAAATTACTTCCATTAATAAAATCATTATTCACTTAATTACTTCCAGTAATTATTTATTATTAACTTCCCTAAATAATCTTACCTTAATGATTACATTAAGTAATTATTTATCAAATCAACTCTTTTGATTATTCTAAATTAATTAAACTTAATTAATTAACTTAACTAATCAAATTAACTTCAATTAATTACAATAAGTAATTAATTCTTAATTACTTCCATTAAGTAATTCCATTTAAACAATTTCACAAATGATTATCTTTAAATTAATTAATCTAATTAATTATTAAAATTAATTATTTAATAATCCATAGTTAATGACCTTCATTAACAATTATTTAATTACTTTTCTTAAATAATTAACTTATATTAATTATTATTAATTTCAAATTAATAAATCTTAATAACCAATTAATTAAACTTTAATTATTTAATTGATTAAGTGTTAACCCTACTTAATTAATATTTAATTACTCTATTAATTAATTCTTAACCATTAATTAATATCCTAATTCATAATCCTTAATTACAAATTAATTATCCCTAATTAATAAATCTTAATCATAAATAAATTAGTTTAATCCTTTAATTACTTATTTAATTAATCCAAATGATTAAATAATCAAACAAATTAATTATCCATTAAATTTCCTAATTAATTTAATGAACACAAATCTTTAATTACTTTAAGATAAACTTTGTTCTTATTGAAAATCAAGTTATCATTTACAAAGTATTTTAAATCAATTTACTTAAATTTTATCTTCAAAATTTCATTTTAAATTTAAAGATTTAAAATGAATACAAATTATCTTTAACAACGTTTTAAACATCATTTCTAAAACTCTTTTATTTACAAGTTAAAGAAATACCCATCTTATAAAAGAACTTAAAGAATTTAAATTAAATTTACTTTTAAATTCTAACCATATAATATACATTTTAAACAATTAAAAATTATTAAAACAATTTAATTTAAAAACTTTCTTCCATTTCAAATCTGAGATCTAGATTTAAACTAGATTCCAGATTAACTTAGATTTAAACTTATTTTCAAATTAAATTTAATTTAATTTAAACTGACAGGTTTTAATAAAAACAGGCAACACAAAAGCACTCGAGCCCACCATAATTTACTTCGAGTCGCCTGCCTAAAAACTTCGAGCCTCTCACGCAATAACACTCGAAAATCTCGAGACCTTCCCCTGTTAAAACCCAGGCTTCACCAGATATCCCAATCGTGTGCACGTGCACGATCACCAGCGTCACTCCGATCATCTACGACGACTCCACCATCTCGACGATCCTTCCTATGGCAGAATCCCATCACTCGATCAACGAAACTAAGTCGAATTCAAAATCGAGCCTAAAACCAAAACTGGAACCACAGACTACAACTTCCAAAGCATGTCAACATCTCCTCGTTCTTCCACTACTGATCAACAGAACGCTAGCGACTTCGGCGACGAGTTCATCCATGTCACGACTACAATTTCCCAGAGTTCTATTGAACTCGATTCACCAGAGACGTGGTGACGATTGATTTTTCTAACCTAGTTAAAACTAGGGTTATAATCTTTAATTCTAAATCATTTCTTCCTTGGTGCTTTAATTCAAATTCTACAAATTTTCCTTGAATCTACGATCATCCCACTATCCTTACTGAAGATTTCAACATATCAAACCATCTAGATCAAACGAATTACCCAAAACTTCATATTTAGTTTAAACCAGAACTGCTCCTTTAATACTAAACTAAAAACTATGATTTTAATACTAAAAATCATGTTATCATTTATGTTTTCAATTTATAAATCTGAATTTATAAATTACAAAGTTCGAATTTTTACTTTTATATAACATGCACTGTTATTTTTGATTTCCAGAGACACTTGGTTTTAAAGTTTAACTTAACTAAATTTTAAAACATTCTTCTATGATAAATCAACAACTTTTGTTTATAAGTTTAGTCCTAACAAGAACTAGATCAGGTAGTAAGAGATTTAAAAGAGAATTCTTGAGTTTGGGCAAACAGAACAGAACAGAGATCATATTCATACATGCATACAATACATCCATATATACCAAACCCAACATGCATTTGAAACCAAACATAATACAGGGAATTTCATCACATTTATTTACTGCAAACATGATTATCACATGAAGAAATCAAGCAACTATACTTACTTAAGTTATTTTTAAATAAAACTGTTACTCACCTTAAACAAAGATGAACAGAGGCCTATTATTTTGAAAAGCTTTTGAAACTGTTTTGACTTAAGACTGGAATGCCTCATTGAATCTTTAAACTAGCATGCCTCACTTGATTTAATAACTGGAGTTGCTGGAGCTTTAGATTGATTAAACTACATGCATGCTTGTTTTTCCAGGTTGAAGAGATGAATGCAGACTGGCTTGAGTTGTTTCTAGATTGCAAATGAATGCAACGGGGCTTTTGAGATGATTACAGATCTTATGTTTGAGGGATTTCCAGATTTGCTTTTGAAGTGTAGAAATGAATTAAGGCTGAGGATTTGATATTTGCAAATGGAAATGAGATTACAGGGATCTTTGATTTTGGTTGAAGAAGATTTACATGTTTTTGCTTTAGGATTTGGAAATTTGGTTACTGATTACAGATTTGTTTTAGAGAAGGTTACTGATTTATTTCAGATGTGTATTTAAAGAAAAATCTGAGTTTATCTTGGTTTTGAAAAAGAATAGAAAGAAATGAAATAAAGGAATGCATATGTATATATGTAAGTGAATTTGTAATTTATAAAAATAAAAGAAAATAAAAATAAATGAAGACACTTGTCATTAGAGTTTACCATTTATTTACACATGTTTAGACAAGGCTTTAGGAAAATGACACTTGTCCTTTAAGTAATTTTTACATATTTATTTATTTAAAAGTAAATAAAAACCTTTTTCTTAATTATTAAATACTTATCCTATATATAAATTACTTTTTAAAAGAAACAAAACTAACTATATTTATAAATAAAAGTTTATACAAATATTCTAAAATCCAAAACAATTGAAATATCTATTCTTTTGAATTTCAAAACTTAAATTAAATTCAAATCAAATTAAATCCTAAGATTCAATTTAAAAATTAAGTTATATATATTCATATACAACTACTTATCAATTTAAAATAACAATTCCATAGTCTTTAAAATCCATTCATATTTATAAAAATAATACATTATACTTATTATTTGAAAATAACATATTTGATAATTTAATTAATTTATATAAGAGATTATATTATCAAGTAATATTTTAAAAAGAAATAAAACAAACCTTAACATGTCAAATCTCATTTATTTAAGCTTAAAAATATATCTTAAACAATTTAACATTTACCTAAAGTATTTTAAAACTATAAAGTTATTTATTTAAATAACTTTGAAAAGTTCATATTAAATTAAATCCAAATTTCCAATTTACCAAAGCTTTCTATTTACAATATATACAAATAAATATATATATTCAAATAGAAAATATCTTATAAATTTTTAAAAGATAAAATCACCAATTAAATACTTATTTAATTAGATTATTAAATTAAATTCAAATTTTATTATCAAAGATCACCAATATCAATTTAATTATTTAACAGATTATTAAATTGATATTGCTCAAATTTCCGGGATATCACATATACTATTGGGAATCGACCAAGCATTATGACGATCAAAGAGGGATACAATACTTTGGAAGGATAAAATGGATGGATAACGAATATTCAGGAAATTGGATGGATTTCTTTTTGGAGACTCTAACTTGCTTCAATTCAAAGCATGTCATGTTATTCACAAGACGTACTTTGGGGGGCAAGTGTTACCCGGTACCATGGCCCGGCTACACAAAGGTGATTACGAGGACCAGACTTGACTATGGATGGGAAAGATGGCCACGAGACGACATCAATATGACCAGAGTATGATATCCGAACAGTTATATCCAGCCCAGGGTAAATAAGGTCGACGCATAGATGATACATGACGTCAGAATTATGGAGATTAACTTGGTGGAACAGGGGTCGGTATAGACGTTTGACAAATTGAAGAGTGTATTAATGGATCAGCATATGAGTGGCATATACAAGAAGGGGTCGACATATTTCATCGGGTTGGCATGGAAATGGTTGGATTTCAATCGGCATGGTATTGGGTCTGCATGATGTGTTCCCGAGTATTGGATTGACATGGATCAGTTCGACATGGTATCAGGTTGGAATGTTGTGTTCCCGAATATTGGATCAACATGGATCAGGTCGGCATGGTATGTGGTATGGTAAGATCGGCATAGGGTATAGAGATAGAGGGGTCGGTATACCATGATGGATTAGCGTGGTGGTATGGTCTGTATCGGCATGATGATATAGATCGACATAGTAAGTTAGGATAAGCCTTCCTTATGGTGGGCCCAAATGGTCAGGGAGGGTCCAGATCTCAAGATGTCGGTCAGGTTGGAGGCTGCCTTTATCTATAAATACCGGGGCATGGGGCATTTTTGGGACCTCTCTTTTTGGAGGCTGAAAAGTGAAGCTCTGCCATTTTTATTCTTCACTATTGTACTAATAGATTTCAGCTGATCCAAACACTCTTGTAATGATAATTGAGTGGAATATCAATAAAATATGAAGTAGACGTAGGCCAAGATTGTCCAATCACTATAAAATCTGTGTGTTCATTTATATTTATGCTTGGTTCTTTTGATTTCATTCTTTGTTTGATATACACTTGATTCTATGGGTGTTGATGCCCATTTTTGGCGTCAACAATAGTCTTACACTATAAATTTCATTTCAAAATGAATATTATTCTTTACTGAAGCCCAATTATTATATATTTATGATTGTAAAGAAATCCATGAGTATACCTCTGAAGGATCTATCAGTCCCACTGAACATCAAAAGATAGTAAACTCTAAATTGTCAAATACTATCACTTTTAGTAATTACAGAATTTAACCAAAACATCCCATACTGCTTGGTATAATTCAAGTATTTGCTAGAAGCTAGTAAATCTCACTCATTACGGAAACTAATAGAAAACCCGGATTATATTCTCTTAAGGATCTATCAGTACCACCGAATAACAAAGGAGAATACAACCCTAAAGTGTTAATTACTTCCTAATAGTAATAACAAGAATTTAACCAAGGCGTTCCTTACTACCTGGTGAAATTCGATGATTCGCTAATGAGCTAATATGTTCCACTCAAACATCCTATTCAATGAGTTGTACAATATTCAATGAAGCATTATCCGAGAGCATTTAAACCAATCAGTAACACTAAATCGATTATTAGTACTCCCCATATTATAGAACTAATCTCTTAAAACATTTTCTTTTTTTGAATTTATAGTTTAGTGATCCAACAAAATTTTATAGGTTGAAACAAATAAATATAATCTTATCATATATGAAATAATTTCGAAAATGCTTTATCTATAAATATTTCCTTCCAAACTTCCCATTTAAAATTCATAAAATCATTTATTCCTCAACTATACATATATATTTATGTTTAGATAAAATAATCCAAATTTCCACTTTCAATATAAAAATATTTAGTTGTTCAAATTCTTATTAAAAGATTTATAGTTCCCAAACCATATTCCAAAGTCACTTATATAAGTTATCATTACAATTTTCATGATACTTTAAAACCCTTATCTAGTTAAGTTTAAATAGTTATTTTTCTCAATAACAAGTTTAAATAGTGGGTCAATGTATCTAACATATGATCCACAAAGCATTACCAAAAAATTCTTTTAATACCAGAATTAGAAGATGAATTAATTCCTAAAGTCGTTCCCACAATTTGTTATTCCAACTACAATTAGAGATGGAATCTCAAACTCACATTTCATTTAACTTAAGCTTATTTCTATGCTTAAAAAGTTTGTCTCTTTTTAAAATTCAAAATTTGCTTCTAATTAGCTTTTGCTGATTTGGCTATTTAAGTATTTACACTTATGTGCTTTTACTTAGATTATAATGGTTTTTCATAGCCTATCTAAAGCATTATATCAAATTAAATTTTTAGAACAAATCTTACAACAATTCTCAAATGTTATACATAACACATATAATGTTACCACTCCATTATTTCTTAACAAATTTCCTTAACCATTGGTTGTGGTGTTGATTATAAAATCAACGTTGTCTTGCCATTGTTCTTGGCGATCTTTATTCTCCTAATAATATTATAGAAATACTTTTTATATCACCAAAACCTTAAAATATAATTGTATACGTACCTTCGTATGTATTTACACATACCATTTATTATAAACCACATTAGTTTTCAAAAATACTTTTATTCCTTCTTGAACTAACATATTTCCAAAATTATGATTTTCCAAAACACTTACTTTAATAAAAGTGCATGTCTAATTATCTCATTTTAATGTTTAAGAATCCCTACCAGGTACGTCGTCTAGACATCCCCGACCAAAATCCTTAAAGCATTCAACGGGCAATTTAACAACCCATAAATATGTACTTCAAAATTCTCTTCTCAAGTAAGGAATATTTATATTTTATATATACTCGAGTTAATGCATATAAGAACAAACTTATAATCATCACTATTAAACATCTTGTAGAAAACTTGTAGGATGGTATTTTCTAATTGGGAAATGATTTCATTAAAACAATTCTTAATAAAACCCTTGGTTTACAGTAAATAATAAATCATTTATTATTTTTGGTTAATTGGTAATCCAATACCAAACTTATCTCCATTTCCAATTGATTAATATTCTTATAATTACTAGGTTGATCCTTAATTATTTTATATCCAAGAAATTTAATATCTCTTACGGTGATTTCCAATATGAAATATCACAAGATTCAATTATTAATCTTAAATTAGAATTCTGATTATCAAAGGATAATTCTTAACCGAATTAGAATTAATACTAAGAATACTATGCAAACAAACATATAATCAACCAATCAAATTAATCATAAATATACTGGATAGTGTGCACAGCGGAACCATCTATCTGCTTCCTCTACACGACTCTAATTATATAAAGATCGACAACAAACTTCATGATTTGTTGAATGGACAAATAACTATGTCTTAATTGGGCTCGCGGGATTGCCTAATACTAGAATGAGTGACTCAACCGCCAGCCAACTAAATTTCTATAATGGATAAGATTACATCAAAGATTGCTTAGGAATCACATGATTCGATAATAGGAACTTCAAAGAGTAGACACAAAGGAAATGTTCCTAGAATCCCAAAAGACACATCTTGTTCAACAGAGAATGATTCCTACTATCTACCCTAGGAATCCCTAATGGATGGTCTCTAAGATTTACCTATGCCAAGATTTGTGTCTGTAATATCATATTTTGTTTTGAACTCAACTCTGATACCAAGCTATGACGCCCCTACCCCGAGACCCACACTAATAAAGAATATTACGGACTAGTGGCTACCTAAGGAAACTCCGATTTGATCTGCCCCGCGGTTGGAAGGCATCTACCTCATACCGATCACAAGGAGTGGTTCGCCATGATAGGGGTACAAACTTTCTGGAACGGAAATAATGAAAGGGACCATCCTTTTTGGCATGCTCAAAAGGTTTATGGATTCGTAGGGAGCTATTCTTACTTGGATCACTCCTTCTTTAAGGCAGCGGAAATCCCAATGTCAAAGCAGCTAGTTGTACTCGTGGGTTTCTAGACTAGACCTCCAACCCAGACTCAGCTACCTAGGGCACCAACACCCATCATTTTAATAAAATAAACTATTAATTGAAAAATCTCCTTTTAAATAAATAAATAAATAACTTTGGAAAAATTCACATTCTAATTGACAAAAATTATTTCCATATATTTCATTCCCACATTGTCTCAAAATTGCTTTTGTATTATTATTTATAAGAATAAAACTAAACAATTTGTTATTTCAATAGATTCTCAATTTATCCAACATTACTTGGAAATCCTTCTTAATAATTTCCTTATTTGTTTGATTCCAAATCCACTTTAAATTTGGAAATGAAACAATTATAAATATAAATTCTCCAAATTCATCTTAAAATTAATTAAGATATTTTAAAATCAAAATTTAGATTTAATTCCATGTGATCATGACCAGGGTTGTTGCATTTTATATTTCCATAATATATGTCAGTAGACACGTGCATGCATTCGCTTAATTCCCAATCAAAACCAATTCCAAAACGACTCTGCAATCCTGGCATTTAAAGACCTACCTATTATTTATCTAAGTAAAGAATATATAAATTAAAAATTTGTAGCTTTCCTTTCACTATCATGGAACATAAAAAACTGAAATTATATTGACTCGTATTTTGGAATATATATGTACACACACACAGATATATATATATATATAAGTGAAGCCATATTGAAAAATTCCATCATTACCATCAACTGCAAATTTTAATTCATTAAAATTAAAAAGTTTGCTTAAACTTATTTCCATATAGCAAGCAAGTAATGGATTGTACTAAGAATTATAGAGATGAACAGATGATGTTTGGAATTAGATTTCACCCAATAGATGAAGCGCTAGTTAGGATTTACCTCAAGTGAAAATTCAGCAGAATCCTCTTTGCATTGAGTTGATTAGACAGTTGGATATCAATAAATATGATTACTAGGATTTACTAAGTAAGCAAACAAACTACATTATTGTAATGATCTTTTCATCTACTTGACTATTTCAAGCTCTTTTCATCTATTTTTGGTTAATCCAAATGATCTTACCATTATTGCTTGGGTTATCTTGCTTTCTTGGTCTTCTTCTCATCAACCTTGGAATTGGTCATCCAAACTTTGGGAAAACCACTTGATCATGAGTTATTGGATTAGTATAGAAGTTTTATAGAGTTTGGGAGGTGAAATGCTGCGAATAGATAGGTCGGTACCGACTTATATAACTCGATGTCCAGTTATATACTTAACTCCAATTTGAATGAAACACCTCTTAGTTGTTTCTCTAGCTCTTCTAAGTTTTTGAGTCGTTTCGTCTTTGTATTGACGTTATAACTTCCATTGACTTCTGCTTGGTTTAAAACCAGGTTAACACTTGCCTCCAGAGTAGGGTTTCCTTAAAAACAAAGCGTGGTGTGGAACGAGACAAGCCCTGGATTACTATCGCAAATTCCAGTTAATCGTTCAAGTGTCATCTTGAAATGTTGTGTTTTCTTGGTAGATTTACCTTTAACTATTTTGTTTAGTTATAGTTAGAATTCCATTCTTCTACACTAGGGATGTGATCTGCACTCCAGAGACCACTTCACGCTTTAGGTTCGCGCAACTTCCCACTGCCATGTTTTCGGATAATATAAGGGTAGAAAAACAACATAGCACCGAGTTATTTAACTCGATACCAAGTTATATAGGTTTACCCCAACCCTATAAGTTCCTGTACTTAGAAATTTTTTGAGTTACTTTAGTTTTCCTTTGCCTCGCACCTGGCTTCTTTCTATTAAGCCTCTTAAACTTCCAAGATCCGATCTATTTTGACTCTGCCCCAACAAACGCCCACCTGCTTCAACGCTGCCACCACCGTCACCTCGAACAAGCCACTGACTTTCCAGATCCGCCATGTCAACTAGCCGTCGCTCGTCCTTGTCACAATTCAGGATAGCCCCGAGAAGTTTAAACAATAGCACCGTTCAATTCAATCTTAGGTTTGTGCTTGTTGATGTTAGGGTGATGGCGATGGTGATTGGGTTTGGACGATTGCAGTTGAAGGACGATGGCTGAAATCTAGGTTATGTTTGATCGATGGTGAAAATGAGTTTTACCCCGGTCAAGTGCATGCAGTTTTAGAGACAAATCTTGTTTCTCGGATTCAGTTATCTCTTTTCAAAATTTGGCTAAATCTCGATTGTGGCTCGAGTTCTAGTACAACAATTTATTCCAAGATCAGTCGTACTAGTTGATCTCATTACATCGCTTTTCCTTATTTCTGCACCTCCAATGATGCTGAAAAGAAAAGCTTTCTATGTCACTCCGGACGACGACTAGTTATTGATTACTAATCGAGAACGGTTAAGTCCCAAAATATAATCTCAAAGTGCGACGCAGCTCGTTTTTCAAGCATGAGCGAGCTATCTACACAGGATGGTCTGTTCATGGTTACGGGACACTAGACTCACACTACATAGATTAACACAATGCACTTGCCCTGTTCAATGCTCAGAATCCGACTGGTCATCACAGGTTGACTTCCCTTGGATTTCGAGCATTGGTGGCACGGGAATATTATTCAAAATAAAACATACCTAATCATGTTGAATGCCAAGTTTTATTGTCTAGAATCACTCGTTGGTTACCTCGTCTTAAGTTTGGCGAAGGAACGTCCACTCCTCCTAAAGCTGGATCTTTTACAACCCCTACTTCACCATCCATTCCTATCGGGCTAAGCTAGCCCATAACCTCTGAATTCTATGGCCCATTAGTTCCAGTTGAGCCAGTAATGGTTCAGCTACCTCCAGGATTAAGAATCTTGAACAACCCGTTGAAGCAGGTGCATTCAATCCAATCTGCCAGGTTGCTTCGAAATATATGCCTCCAATATGGTATTCCTGAGGAGGAGCTTCATCTACAAATAAGGGCCGAGTTCGCGCACAATCTCCCGTCGGAATTTACAATGTGCAATAGGTACACGTGCTCAGGCAATGCAGTCCCGCCATTCAATCCTTTCCTCATAATGGTGCTGCAAGAACTCATGTTAGCTCCTTTCCAAGTTCGTCCAAATGGGTATTCTCTTCTAAGCTCACTTTAGTTCTCTTCATGAATCAGTTCAATCAACCCCCAAAGTTCAATGAGGTCACATATTTGCTTTAATTCAAGAGAAGGCAAGATTCGCCATCCTACCTGACAATCGAAGATCAAAGGGGATGCAAAGTTATTGAAAATCTCTACACTAGACATTCTTACTTTAAGAATGAATATTTCCTTATGCGACGCCTGAAAGGGAGTGCAGATTAAGGATCTTAAGGCTAATTTAATACTAGAAGGGGGTGAATAGTGTTTAATGGATTCTAAGACTTAAATGGACTAATTTAAAAATTATGATATAAACAAATGCAGAACTTAATCAAAGAACAATCACATAATCAAACACAGATGCAAAAAGTAAATAAAAAGCAGTAAAAGGAATGAACACACCGGATTTTATACTGGTTCGGAGTTACCCTACGTCCAATCCTGCACCAAGGCAAACACCTCGTATAGATTTTTATTATACCAATGTCGAGATTACAATCCTCAATTTCTAAAGGCCTTGAGGCACCCTCCTGTCTTCGAGTCCGGGGCAAACTCTCTTGATTTACGGGACACAAGATCACCTAATTGATTTCTAGGCACAACCACACCTTATAGAGAGACTCGATAAACTTTTGATTACAAATTGATCCTACAACTCTGAATACCACTTTGATCTTTGAGAGAGGGCAGAGAATCAAACAAGAATGCGATTCTAATTTGATTCACTTGAGAATTCGGCAGAATTTCAGAACGATCTTTAAAATATGAAAATTTTAGAATATGGTTTTGTGGAGAAGAAGGAGTGAAGAAAATAAGAAAATAGTTAGTTAAAAAATTCATTTGTGAAGGCTATTTATAGACCAGTAACGGTCATAACCATTCGTGAAGAGATTTAAACGAATAGACACTTCTTTGAAAATTGAAACTTTTGAATTTAACGGCTACCATGTCGACATGGGGTATCCCATGATGTCGACATCCCTTAGTTAAAAACAATGTAAAATTTGTTTTGAAAATGATATTGAAAGGAAAAAAAGATGAAATGATTCTGGAGTAAAATAAACTAATATTCCTATGTTTTAAAATAAGTGTATATATATATATATTATAAAAGAATACTTAAAAATCAGAAGATATTTTTAAAAACAAATGAAGTTTAAAACAAGAGTTTATTTTAAAACAAAAACAAAGAATATTTCAAGGCTAAAAAATATTTTTGAAAATCATTTGAAAAGATAATTTTTAAGGCTAAAACATTTTGAATAGCAATTTTGAAAACTACTTTGAAAAACCGTTTTGAAGTAGTTTTGCAAGCTTCTTCCTGCAGAATATCTCATCACATCAGGACTCGAGAACTTGTACAAAACCAAGATGTTCGTTGGTTTGTAAGCCACTTGTCGTAGGTTTGTAAGCTACTTGTCGTGGGTTTGTAAGCCACTAAGAAGGTAGAAATGGGTTCCATCCCAAATGAAATTTGGAATGAAGATTTCCATGCTATTATGAAGTTTTAACAAAACTTATACACTAATCTTGAAATATTGATCTTGATATTCATGAGTCTTCAAACTTGATTTCTTCATTCTTGATCTTTATACTGTACAGTCTTCAATAATCAGTACATGCCTTATATATATCCTGCATAATAACATTCATATATATCTAGACAATAGTGTTAGTATATAAGTTATAATAAAATAAGTTACAAAGGTTGTTGTCATCAAAACCACTATCTCCAGTTCCTAACAATCTCCCCCTTTTTGATGATGACAACCTTATAAAATATACTTACCACTTCGATCATACCATAACTCCCCCTTACACCAACAACTCCCCCTTACTCCAAACCTACTATTTTATATAACTTCTCCCCCTTTGTCATCAACAAAAATAACCTATAAACCTTGAACTTAATAGAAAATGAGATAAACAAACATATGACATAAGAATAATAACTATGTATGAGTGAAATATAGCATCCTAAGTTAAATGGAATTCAAGATTTTATACACCAAAGATTGTTTTTAGAAGAACATTAATTAAGATAACACTTATATACAAATTAACAAACCAATATATAATCAAGAAAGAGAAAAACTAGGACCCTTAACTATTGGTCATTTATGGACCGAACAATTTGGATAGTGGAGACAAAAGTTTCCACGTTGTTCGACCAAGTTCCCATTAGCATCAAAAAGAACCTCTTCAACGCAAATTACGCCATCGTCTTCGTCCATATGAACATCCGGATTCGGCAGAGGATGTTCTTCTTCTTCATCCTCTTGTGGTTCTTTTAGAGGCTCTTATTCTTTAGAATCCATGGCTTGTGATGATTCTTCGATGACAATGGGATTGGCATGGTTATCCATAAGGAAGTTTTGTAAATTCCTAACGATTCTGCCTTTCCTATCTTGTTCTCTAGCCATTCGCAGTTGACTCACTTGAATTTCCATCATCATTTGAAGCAAATCTTTCATCTTATTTTGTAATTTGATGACTCGTACGTGTGTGGTACGTTGAAAAGGGCAAGAATGAGGTGAAGTAGGTGAAGAAGGTTCATTATTAGAAGAGGAAGCCATTAATTTACTGTTTTAGAAGTTTATTACAGAGAATATAACAGAGAAAAAGAGTAAAAGTCGAAATATATAAATATATAACTTAATAACTAATTTTAAAGGGAAATTTAAATTTGAAAATCTCGGCCTGTATGTCGACATAAAGGGATGGGTCATGTCGACATGCCCAGTCCAATTTTTGAGAAATTTTTATTTATATTAATTATTAACTATACTTGTCATATTTATAATTTTTATTTTAGTTAATGAACATATACCTAATTCTCTTCTAAATTTAGTAAAGTTTTGTTCATTTAATGGTTTGGTTAATATATCAGCAATTTGTTTTTCAGTATTAATATATTCAAGAGTTATGACTTCTTTACTTATATTATCTCTAAAAAAATGATGTCTAATATCAACATGTTTTGTTCTAGCATGATGAGTTGGATTTTTAGATAGGTTTATTGCACTAGTATTATCACAATAAATTGGTGATTTAGTTATAGTTAATCCAAAATCTTTAAAGTTTGTTGCATATATATAACTTGAGAACAAGCAAAAGTAGCACATATATATTCTGCTTCAGTTGTTGACAAGGATACAGTGTTTTACTTCTTACTAAACTAGGAAACCAGAGAATGTCCTAGAAAGTGACAAGTTCCACTTGTACTTTTTCGGTCTAATTTACAACCAGCGTAATCAGCATCACAATATGAATTTAAATCAAGTACATCATTTTTAGGGTAAAATAAACCATAATCTAAAGTATGTTTTACATATCTTAAAATTCTTTTAACAGCTTTTAAGTGAGTTTCTTTAGGTTGAGATTGGTATCTTGCACAGAGACAGATACTATGCATGATGTCAGGACGACTTGCTGTTACATAAAGTAGCGAACCAATCATTCCCCTATATAAATTTTGATCAACGTCTTTTGATTTATCTTCTTTACTTAAAGCTACATTAGTTGTCATTGGAGTTGGTTTCCCACTAGAAGTGGTCAATCCAAATTTATTAATTAAATCCTTAGCATATTTTTCTTGACTAATGAAAATTCCTTTATCTAATTGTTTGATTTGAAGTCCTAAGAAGAAACTTAGTTCTCCTATACGACTCATTTCATATTCTTTAGTCATTATATCTGAGAATTCTTTATTCATTATGTTATTAGTTGATCCAAATATTATATCTTCTACATATATTTGTACTAATTGAATATCATTTTTGTTTCTTTTAATAAAAAGAGTTGTATCTATTTTACCAATTTCAAAACCAAATTGTAGTAAATAAGATCTTAGTCTTTCATACTAGGCTCTAGGAGCTTTTTTTAGACCATATAAAGCTTTCTTTAATTTATATACATGATTTGGAAATTTATTATCTTCAAAAAGTGGAGGTTGTTCAACATAAACATCTTCTTTTACAAAACCATTTAGAAAAGCACTTTTAACGTCCATTTGATATAACTTGAAATTATTGTAGTTTGTGAAAGCAAGTAGAATCTTGATAGCTTCTAGTCTTGCTACAGGTGCAAAGGTTTTGTCATAATCAATTCCTTCTTCTTGACAATAAACTTGTGCGACTAAACGAGCTTTATTTCTCACGACCTCACCAAGTTCATTCGTTTTATTTTTATAAACCGATTTTGTTCCAATTATACTTTTATCCTCAGGTCTAGGAACAAGTTCCCAAACATCATTTTTGGTGAACTGATTCAATCTTCTTGCATAGCAAGAATCCATGAATCATCAGATGATGCTTCCTTTGGATTTTTAGGTTCAATAGTTGATATAAAAGCTACATTACTCATACTATTTAGTTGATTTCTTGTTTTAATTATAGATTCAATATTTCCTAGTATATTTTCTATAGGATGATCTTTTAATAGCCTATTTCTTTTATTAGGTTGAATGATTTCACAATTAGTTTCATTAGGTTTATTATTTAAAGCTACAAAATCTTCTTCATCTTCTATTTGTACAATATCTTTAAAATTTTCATCAAAAGATACGTGCATTGTTTCTTCAATAGTATTAGTTCTTAAATTATAAACTCTAAATGCTTTACTTCTATTAGAATATCTAATAAAGATACCTTTGTCGGATTTAGGTTCAAATTTATCTAAATTATCCTTTTTATTAAGAATAAAACACTTACTACCAAAAACTTTAAAATAAGCTACTATGGGTTTCTTATTGTAAAGTAATTCATATGGTGTTTTATTAGTTAATGGTCTAATTAAAATCCTATTTAATATATAACAAGCTGTAGCGACTGCTTCAGCCCAAAAGTTTTTAGGTAAGTTACTATCAGAAAGCATTGTTCTAGCTCACTCTTGAATCGTTCTATTCTTACGTTCTACCACTCCGTTTTGTTGTGGAGTTCTTGGAAAAGAGAAATTATGAGTAATTCCTTTTTGATTATAGAAATTCTCAAAATTTTCATTTTCAAATTCTCCACCGTGATCACTACGAATAGTTTTTATTTTTAAAGAAAGTTGATTTTGAATTCTTTTAGCAAAATTCTTAAATAATTCAAAAGCATCACTTTTAAGTTTAAGAAAAATTGTCCAAATATATCTAGAATAATCATCTACAATTACAAAAACATATTTATTATGATTAATTGATTGAACCTGAGATGGACCAAATAAATCTAAATGAAGTAATTCTAGAGGTTTAGAAGTAGAAATCATATCTTTTAATTTAAATGAACTTTTCTTAAGTTTTCCTAATTGGCAAGCATCACATATACTATCTACTTTAAAGTTTAACTTGGGAAGACCTCTAACTAAGTCAAGTTTTGATAACCTAGATAACAGTTTGAAATTTAAATGACCAAATCTTTTATGCCAAATCCAAGGGTCACTTGTATTATCCAAAAGACATAAGTTATCATTTGAAACTTTTATACTAAGGATGTAAATGTTTTTCTTCCTAATTCCTTCAAAGATAATATTTGACTTATTATCTTCGATGTGACACTTATCTTTTCCAAATTTAATTTTAAATCCTTTATCACATAGTTGACTTATACTAAGCAAATTATGTTTTAAATTCCTAACTAGCAAAACATCAGAAATATGAGGAGTTTTAGAATTACCGACATTGCCGATGCTAATCACATATCCTTTTGAGTTATCTCCAAAGTTGACCAATCCACCATCTTGATATGTAATGCCATTGAGTATCTCGGGATTTCCAATCAGATGCCTTGAACAGCCACTATCAAGTATCCATTTATCTTTCTCAATTTGCACAGTTTGTCCATTGGTTGTTGATTCTTCAAAAGCCATATAATATGTCTGTTCCTGCATAACAAACCAATTCAGTAGATACCTTGATTTTTCATAAAAACTATATGCAGACTTATGATACTTTGATGAAATGCATAAATTCAAACTAGTATTAACAAAATTTCCTAAAAATGCCATTATTAACTTTTCAAGTTTCAGATTATGAAAACTATGAAAACCTATGCTCTAATACCAATTGAAAGGGAGTGCGGATTGGGGATCTTAAGGCTAATTTAACACTAGAGGGGGGTGAATAGTGTTTAATGGATTCTAAGACTTATATGGACTAATTTAAAAATTATGATATAAACAAATGTAGAATTTAATCACAGAACAGTCACAGAATCAAACACAGATGCAGAAAGTAAATAAAAAGCAGTAAAAGGAAAGAAAACACCGAATTTTATACTGGTTTGGAGTTACCCTATGTCCAGTCCTGCACCAAGGCAAACACCTCGTACAGATTTTTATTATACCAACGTCGAGATTACAATCCTCAATTTCTAAAGGCCTTGAGGTACCCTCCTGTCTTCTAGTCTGGGGCAAACTATTTTGATTTACGGGACATAAGATCACCCAATTGATTTCCAGGCACAACCACACCTTATAGAGAGACTCAATAAACTTTTGATTACAAATTGATCCTATAACTCTGAATAGCACTTTGATCTTCGAGAGAGGGAAGAGAATCAAACAAGAATGAGATTCTAATTTGATTCACTTGAGAATTCGGCAGAATTTGGCAATATCTTAAAAATATGAAAATTATAGAATATGGTTTTGTGGAGAAGAAGGGTGTGAAGAAAATAGTTAGTTAAAAAATTCGTTTGTGAAGGCTATTTATAGACTAGTAACGGTCATAACCATTCGTGAAGAGATTTAATCGAATAGACAATTCTTTTGAAAATTGAAACTTTTGAATTTAGTGGCCACCATGTCGACATGGGGTATCCCATGATGTTGACATTCCTTAGTTAGAAACATTGTAAAATTTGTTTTGAAAATGATATTGAGAGGAAAACAAGATGAAATGATTCTAGAGTAAAATAAACTAATTTTCCTATGTTTTAAAATAAGTATATATATATTATAAAATAATATTTAAAAATTAGAAGATAGTTTTAAAAATAAACGAAGTTTAAAACAAGAGTTTATTTAAAAACAAAAACAAAGAATATTTTAAGGCTAAAACATCTTTTTGAAAATCATTTGAAAATATATTTTTTAAGGCTATAACATTTTGAAAAGCGGTTTTGAAAATTATTTTGAAAAACCATTTTGAAGTAGTTTTGCAAGCTTCTTCCTGCAGAATATCTTATCATATCAAGACTCGAGAACTTGTACAAAACCAGGATGTTCGTGGGTTTGTAAGCCACTTGTCGTAGGTTTGTAAGCTACTTGTCGTGGGTTTGTAAGCCACGAAGAAGGTAGAAATGGGTTCCATCCCAAATGAAATTTGGAATGAAGATTTCCATGCTATTATGAACTTTTAACAAAACTAGACACTTATCTTGAAACCTTGATCATGATACTCATGAGTCTTCAAACTTGATTTCTTCATTCTTGATCTTTATACTGTACAGTCTTCAATAATCAGTACTTGCCTTATATATATCCTGCATAATAACATTCATATATATCTAGAAAATAGTGTTAGTATATAAGTTATAATAAAATAAGTTACAAAGGTTGTTGTCATCAAAACCACTATCTCCAGTTCCTAACAACGCCCGCACGGTTTCAACCGGTTTTGGCTATCTGGATGTATGCCTCTTATCCCTTACTCCTCCCATGACAATGTTTCTTAGTTTTTAACTTGATATGTGTTTCTAAGCAGGCATCTTGGCTCATGATGAAAGCACCAAACACATTTTAACACTTGAGGTCTTAAAGGAAGTTAGATACAGTCAACACAGTCGCATTCCTTTTGACAAATGAAAATCCACGGTGGTGTAGTCTGCTTCGTTATGATAGAATTGCTGTTATTGAGTCTCTAGCGCAGAGTTTCTCTAGAGCTCATACTCATTCTTAAGCCCTCACTCCTAGCTCCGACGAAAATCTTTAAGGGGAAATTGAGGTTATATCTTGAGAGGTGCTCACAAAGGAGACCCATAAGATAGAAACTGAAGAGCCCATAAGGGGCAACGTTCCAAGAGTTGGGGCGAAGCAGTCGGAATTCCCTCGATCACAGAGGAAGATGAATAAGTGAAAGGAGAGTTGGGAAACCGCTGATGGTTGAAGAGGAGAGAGAAAGTGTTGGTGATAGCAATGGCTATTATCTTGCTAGTGAAGAAGGGGATGAATCGTTCGGTGAATCACCTGGCTTTAATCATGTTCTCCCCAGCTCGCCTCTTTTGAAGCACATTGCCGTTGAATCTTCTAAGGCAGCTAGGGACCATGTTGTGATGCCTTTGGGAGAGAATACAACTTGATCTTACCCTATCTGCGATGTTTTCATTGGCTTGAGTGATATTGGTGAGATTAACTTCACGTTAGTGACATTCTAGGGGATGCTAGTTTAGAATTAACTCTTTCACAAAAGGGCTTTGTAAGCGATGTTGGAGAGACTCCACTTTAAGTCCTTGCCAATACGGTTGGTAGAGTACTTAGGGAGTCATTAGCACCACACACTTCGCTACGATCACGGACACTCATTCTTGCACTGAATCTTACTTCGTATTTCCAGCATCAATACCGTTTTATTCCTTGTTTAAGGTTCCATGGGCCGCGATTATTACAAGAAGTTCTCCCACCATGCCAGTGCACATAGAGGTCAAAATCCCGATCCCAATTTACCTTGTCGCTACGAGTCTAAGGAAGAGAGGTGAACGTGAAAAGACCGTAAGTATGACGAAGCTCGTAAGGCAGATAAGGAGAAGGATAGGGAAAAGGAGAAGGAAAGAAAAAAGAGTGAAGTCGATATAAAGCTGTCTCGCAACCCTGCTAAACTCCTAAAAGATTCCCTCGAGCGTCGTGGGCCTACTTCTGTGGATATTTCGCCTCATGCATAGGCTCATACCTCTTCGACTCAACAAATTCCGTTATCCTAAGCTATGATCACGGCTGCCCCGCCTGTTTCCAAGGGAGTTTCAATTGCAAAATTCACTCTTTTGGTTGGCCAGTCTCTTCTGCAGGCTGCATTTCCACATCTCTTACTACACGGGGTGAAGTTTCACCAGGATATTAAGGATGTCCCGAAGGAGTTGCCCTGAAAAATGTTCGGACTGTTCAAGAAGATGTAGAGGCTAGGTACAAATGGAAATGCTTATGCAAAGCCCTCTTCGATGTGAATCCAATTAATTACACACAAATCCAATCGTTCAAAATGGAGAAACCGACTATGATAGGATAATTAAAGAGCTAGAGGATGATTTGATTAAAGTTATTAGAGAGGGACCTTTCTATGAAGTAGAGGAAGAGCATAGACAAGCTAATGGAAGAGTTAAAGCTTGCCTACACCCGCACCAAAATGGTGATGAGGAACAAGCTGAGAGTTCAGAGTTTCAGAAACAAGCTAAGAAGAAGATACAGAAACTTAGCCAAAAAGATGAGATTATCCGAGCTCAAGACTAGACTATTTTAGAATAAGTAGCCAAACTTTCTAGGCTCTACGAAAGGTTCAAAAACTCACCAAAGAGAAGGAGCAGCTGTCCACCGACAAATATTCCATCGACCATGAACTTGCAATTTCTAAGCATGTGCTCAAAGTGCTTCAAGAGAGAAGTCCAAGATTCTTGCCAAGCCTGATGGCAACATGCTATATTTCTATGCCAACGTAGTCATGTTTAAGAATCTGAGATGGCTAGGGAATGACTATCCCGAGGCCCTTGGTGGCACTTGGGAAGAAGTGTTATGTAAGAGTGCGTAGGCCAGGGATAACCGCGCTGAAGAAGAACATATGGCTACTTATCTCGAAGCTGAAGATATAGAATCTCTTTCTATTAAGAGATCCTTCATAGCTAAAGAGGCCACTGATGCTGCCAAAGCTCTCGTTGGCCTGAGCTCTTCGGTTCAACATTAAGTTCTCGTTCCAAAATCTAGAGAGTAGGTGGCGATCATTCCTATTTCCATTGGGGTTAGCTCCAAAACTGCCTGTGTGGTTCCAACCTATTATGTAACTTCTCTACACGAGCCTTACATTCCTCGTGTTAAGGGTTAATTGACGTGCAAAGAGTTGGTAAGGAGTACATAACGGAAGAAGGCGACTTCGAAGTTGACATCCGGGAAAGAAGAATAGGCTTAGGTATTTCTCTTTTTTCACGTATTTTCCAGAAGCTCCGGTTCAATTCCAAGTCTTTTTCTAAACTATACTATTTTGTCTGCCAACTTATAGGTCAACCACATTTGCATCCTCCGCCTCCGGCTACGCTGCATTCAGGAATTGCATCTTTACTGTGCCAACCATTGTCTCTACAGGGCTTACTACGATTGCTCCTGTGTCCAGTTCAGGCCAAGGTCTTGACTCTGAGAAGAATGCTGCTCAAGAGAGCTTGGAGGAAAATTCTGTTTCTCAAGAGGACTATGTATTCATTGCAGGTGCTTCTGACCTGACTGAGCATGAAACTATAACTGAGAGATTGAGGAAGCATATGGAGAAAATCCATGTGAAGAAAAAGCTTAGGACCGCCAAGCTTGCATCTTCAAAACTGATAAGTTCCCAGCAAAAGATTCCCATGCTGAAGATCCGACTGCCTAAGACTAAGCCCACTGAGATCTAGCAAGCCATTCCCCAGAGCTGCATACTGCTACCGACGGGGAATCTACTCACTCGGAAGGTGAGACTCTTCCTAGAAAGAAGAAAGAGGGTAAAGCTCAAGACTCATTCGGCTAACACTGGTAAAGGTAGCCGGTGTTGTGGGAAACGTAAGACTTGGTAGTATATGCGTTAGCTGAGCGCTCTGTTTTTGTGTAGTTGTGGTGGTTGAGTTTGTATTTTTTGTTTCTTACTTTAAACAGGCCAAGGTTGTGTGGAAAGATTATCAATAATGAAAGATTAGCTTTTCCTTTTTATTCTATCTTCCGTGCACTTTTTTGCATTTTATATATTGTGCATGTTTATGTATGTTAGTATGTGTAAATAATATGATTGCCTGTAATGCGATTTCCACATTATACACTTTTGTCTGTATGCAATATGGTTATTTACTGCTACTCTATGCATGTAAATATTATTTTGGTAATTGCTTTAGTATATCCTGTTGCTTAGCTCTGTTTATATCTACCAAAATACTTTGTTTGGTGCAACATGACTGCGATTTTACCTAACTCCGCAGCTATCCTTGTTCGGGCTCAGTCAAGTTCTTTTCGAGTAAGTGTCGACGGGTCTTCCCCTATCCACAAGGCTGAATGTTAAAATATAGGCATCAACGAGAGACTAGATGCCCTAAGCAATTAGTTTGATTGTCGCCAGTCCAGTTTGCATGGCAGTTCCTATCTCTAGGAACTAATGACCTTTGCTGCTTGATTCAAAGCACTATATTTTCGATGCTGCCAATTCCTTGGTTGCATTTGAATTCTTCCAAGTTGACACTGTCGGCTAATGTTATTCTGGATGTATGCATCGTAATGATATATCGTTATCATCTTCGGTCATAACAAATTTCTCCAAGTTCAGTGTTGAGATCCAAGTCATGCATCGGTTACTATCTCCGAAAACTTGTACACGAACGACTCAACTCAGTGGATTTTCCTTAGATGTTGCCTCTCTCCGAGTCCGGCTAATTCCTTTTGTTATCGCCTGTCTCTAGGCAATGTTAAGTACGAGAGGTTAGAGTCGATTTTCCTGTTGACTCGGTAGTTTGGAACTTCCTGACATTACCAAGGCAACGCCTATTTATCAAATTGTAGGAGTCAATTTAACCGTCGATCTGGAAATTTTGGGTCTTCTTAACATTGCTAGAGCAACACCAGTTCTCAAAAGGCAGGGATCGATTTTCCCCATCGATCCGGCAGTTTGAGTCGATTTTCCCCATCGACTCGGCCGTTTTGGGCCTTCCCGATGTCGTCAGGGCAACGTCGATTCTCAAAAGGCACAGATCAATTTTCCCATCGATTCGATGGTTTGAGTCGATTTGTCCCATCAACTTGGCGGTTTTGGGCTTTCCCGACGTTGTCGGAGCAACGCCGGTTCTTAGAAGACAGGGATCGATTTCCCCCGTCGATCCGGCTGTTTGAGTCGATTTACCCTGTCGACTCGGAGGTTTTGGGCCTTTTCGATTTTGCTAGAGAAACATCAATTATCAGAAGGCAGGGATCGATTTTCCCTATCGATCCGAGGGTTTACGTTGATTTTCTCATTAAATAGGTGGTTTTGGGCCTTCTTAAAGTTTCCAGAGCAACACCAGTTCTCAGAAACCAAGGATCGATTTTCCCCTTCTATCTAGTGGTTTGAGTCGATTTTCCCCATCTACTCGGTGGTTTGGGTCGATTTTCCCCATCGACTCGACGGTTTGAATCGATTTTCCCATCGACCCGACGGTCTTACTTATGAGAACATGGTTCCATTGGTTCAGGAATCTAATTTCATTTCAAATGGAAAAGAAAGTGGCAAGTCCTGCCAAATTTCAGTGCCCTCCATTTCCCCAGGTGGCTTATTTGCGAAATTAAGGAAAACTATATATAGTAGTGCCACATCAAGCCGTTGTTCCAAGCACGCGGGATAGGAACTCCATCTACTGTAGCTAGCTTGAATGTTCTGTCTCCAACCTTTTGGTCAATCATATAAGGTACCTCCTAGTTTGGGCCAAGTGCTCCTATACCCAAGAAGTTTCATTTCAGGAGGAGATCCCCCACTTCAAAAGTACGATTGCAAAACTTGACATTGAAGTGGCGTGCCACTCTTTTCTAGTAAGCAACGACCCTCAGTTCAAGTTCTTCCCTTTTCTCATCGATTTGGTTAAGGGACTCGAGTAGTAGTTGTTCGTTCTCTCTCCGATTGAAGTGTCTTGTGTGATGAGAGGGGACTTCCGATTCTACTGGAATCATAACTTCTGAACCATATGCCAAGGCAAACGATGAGTGCCCGTTCGCTGATATATTAGTTGTTCTATAAGCATATAGTGTCAGTGGAAGCTCACCAACCAAATTTCCTTTAGCTCTAGTTAGCTACTTCTTTATGGTGGATTTGATGATTTTGTTCACTGCTTCCACTTGCACGTTTGCTTGTGGGTGCGCTATCGCAGAAAAGCTCTTATCGATCTGATAATGCTTGCAAAAGTCTTTGAATTCAACGCTCTCAAATTCAGTCCCATTTTCTATGGTAATTTTCTACGGTACTCCAAACCCACAAATAATAATTTTGGTTACAAAATTAATTACTTTTTTAGTAGTTATCATGGCAAGTGTTTCCACTTCAGCCCATTTTATAAAGTAATCAACTGCAATGATAGTGTATTTGGCTCTTCCTTTCGCCATCGGTAGCACACCGATTATGTCGAATCCCCAGATCACAAATGGCTAAGGAATGACCATTTGCATAAATTATGAAGATGCGGATCTCGGTATCTTTGCGAATTTCTAGCATCGATCGCACCATCTGGTGTAGTCTGATGCATCTCAGTTTATTGTAAGGCAAAGATATCTGTAGTAGATTATCTTCTTCGCCTATATCTACCCTCCAATGTAGTCACCATAGCTGCATTCGTGAATTTCCATGAGGACTTCCTAGATTCATCCTTGTTTACACCCCTATCCAAGGGTGAGGAGAATCCTCTCTTGTATAGCCCTTCATCCTTTACTATGAATCGTGGTGCCTTTTGAAGGAGATTCTTTCGTCATTCCGGTCTCCAGGGAGTATTCCTCTGAATAAGTAGTCCTTTTTGGCATCATCCATGACTTTTCCTCTTCTGTAGTCTCCAGAACCAAATCAATATCCATTTGATCTATGCTAGGAACACTCAATACTTCTACTGGAACAAATCCCATTAGCTACGCTTCTGCAGAACTGGCCAGCTTAGCTAAGGAATCGACATATATTCTATTCTCGGGGAATGTGAGATATCGTGTATTGTTCAATATCATTGAGAAACTCCCAAGCCTTTAACAAGTAAGGGGTGAGTTTTGCACCCTTAGCTTGATATTCCCTTCTAACCTGACAAACAACTGCATGGGAATCACTGTAGATATGCAAAGTTTTTATTCTCAACTCCTTTGCAATCTTCAATCCTATTATCACTGCCTTGTATTTTGCCTTGCTGTTAGTGGCAGGAAATTCCAACTTCAGAGCATAGCAAATTGATCATCCTTCAGGATTCTCAAGCACAATTCCTACTCATAAGCAGAATTCGTTTGACACACCATCAACGAACAATTTCCATCGAGATACTATGACTGTTATGTCCTTCTCCTCATCATCCCGAATAGTGAACTCAGCGATGGAGTCAATCAACACCTATCTATTAATCGCTCTTTGAGGATATTAGGTCACATCATATTGGCTCAGCCCGATGTTCCACTTTAAAAGTCGTGCCAAGGTCTCAAGTTGATATAGTACCTATTTCAAGAGATGATCTATCAGCACCTTGATCGGGTGAGCTTGGAAATATGATCATAGTTACTTAGGTGCCATTAGCAACCAGTATAGCTTTTCCAACATTGGGTAGTTTCGTCCAGCTCCGGTGATTCACTTGCTAATGCAGTAGATGGGTGGTTGGACCCTAGCTTCCTCATGCACAAGCACTGCGCTTAATGTGTGGGAAGACACTCCTAGGTAAATGAATAAGTCCTCCTCGTCCACCGGTTTATACAGAACTGGTGGTGTCTCCAAATGTCGCAGTAATTCTTCAAAAGCAGTCTGGCAGTCCTGATTCCATTCAAAGTTCATCTTACCTTTCTTTAATGCATCAAAGAACGGTATTCACTTATCCGTCGCTCTGGAGATGAATCGGCTCAATTATGCGACCTTTCCATTTAAGCGCTGTAACTCCTTCTTTGTTGTTGGGACTCTAACGTTTAATAAGGCATGAACCTGCTCTGGATTGGCCTCATTGCCCCTTGCATTCACAACAAAACCGAGAAATTTCCCAAAAGCAACTCCAAATGAACATTTGAGTAAGTTTAATTTCATTACATACTTCCAAAGGATCTCGAACATCCCCGTGAGATCATCCAAACGGTTTCCAAACACATGCAACTTTACCAGCATGTCTTCCATTTAAACTACTATTGTTCATCCGATCTAGTCCTTGAACATTGTTTTTACCAGTCTCTGGTATATAGCTCCGGCATTCTTCAGACCGAACAGAATTATGCGATAGAAAAATAATCCTAAGTTTGTGATGAAGGTGGTGTTCTCATGATCTGGTTCATGCATCATAATATAAATGTACCCTGAGTACGCATCCATAAATGAGAGTAGTTCATGCCATGCAGTTCCATCAACAAGCTGGACGATCCTAGGCAGCGAAAAGCTATCTTTCGGGAAGGCTTTGTTCAATTCTGAGTAGTCAATGCAAGTTCACCACTTCCTATTCGATTTTCGAACTAACATAGGGTTTGACACCCACTCCGGATATGTAGCATCACGGATACAAATGTTAGCTAACAACTTATCTACCTCTTCTTTTAATGCAGTCGATCGCTCCGGACCCAGGCTGCATCTCTTTTATCTCACTGACGTTAACATGGATCGATGTTAAGTGTGACATGCTATCTCTTGCGATATCCAGCATATTTCAAAATGCATCCAAGAAAACACATATAGGTTTGATCAAAGAAAGTTAATCAATTCCTTTTGTAATTTAATTCCTAGCTGAGAGCCACTCTTCAAGACTAGAGTCGGGTCGTTCATGTCAACAGGGACAGCCATCGTAATCTCCGCTGATGCTGCCCGTACCTTCCCTGCTTCTCTATGGTCCATAGCCTTATCGAAGTGAGTATGGTCCCCGAGCAAGGGTAGTTCTGTAATTGCTATGCTTTCTGTTCCAGAATGCAGAGAGTCTTTCCCACATTCTTTCCCTTTCCACATCTGTTAGCTTCACGTAATTCAGCAACATAACATTCCCTTGTAGCGCTTTGGTCTCCCCTTACTACTTCTATCCCATTCTCCATTAGGAACTTCATCGTGAGACACCATGGAGCCAAAGCAATTCTAAAGCCGGCCAGAGCCGGTCGGCCCAAGAAAGCATTATATGCAGAATACTCATCAACAATCACGAAGGTCTAGATGAGAAACCACCCTCCGTTCTCTTTCTCCGAGTTCTACTGGTAGATCGATCATTCCAATTGGCTGTTTAGCTTCACCTGTAAATCCCTAAATCTTCGTTTTGTAGGTACTCACATCCTTTATGCTAATCGTTTTTTGGTTAAACATTTTTCGGAATAGTATATTGACCAAACTTCTATTATCAACCAACGCTCAATGCATAATTGTCAGTCCGATCCCGGCCGTTATCACCGTTGGATCAAGAGTTGGTGCTTCTATGCCTTTATTGTCCCGATTCTTTAACACAATGTTGTATGTAATCATTCTTTGTTGCTTAGCCGGAGCTCCATCTTCAATGGCCTAACATCCCTCCTATGGTGCATGCTTCAAAGAGCTAGCATATCGTTCCATCTCACCCCAACTCTTCTGAGCTTGGTGAGGTCCACCAGTAATGGTGTTTATGACCAATCTTCCATCCATTCGCTTGGTCCCTTCTCCACCGGTCCAAGCTAATTAGCTTGAGCACTCGGCCCTTGAGGTCTGGCAGGTTGATCGACGCTTTGTAATTTCATCACATACTGCTGGAGCTTGTTGTTTCTTATCAAGTTTTTAATTAAATCCTTTAAATTTCGACAATCATTTGTGTTATGCATGTGAGTTTCGTGGAAATGGCAATACATCCCCAATCTTTTTTGTTGCTCGGTCGCTTCCCTCCTAGGGGGTTTGTTATATCGCTCAATTCCCTGAGTGGCGATATAGATGTTCTCTAAACTGTCATTCAATGGAGTATAGACCTTGGGTCTTAGATTTCTTGGATGTTTCCTATCCCAATCATGCCTACCGGCATTCTGATTCCTCTTCTTCTAATTCGTAGTTTTTCCCATATTTCCTGTAGTATTTCTGAAACTATTTCCATCTTGTTTGATGACAATGTTACTTTGAATCGCCTATTTCGATTGCTTGTCAATGAGCCTGCCTTTTACCATATTTTCTTTTCGAGCCTCAGAAACCGATTTTCCATCTAGTGGAATCCCTCTATGGTAGTTGGTTGATTCATTTTTTTTCCATCCACTGAAATCTATGTCCGGATGAATGCACCGAACAAGTGCCATGAATACAAGATCTTCCTTTGGATTGCTTACTTCGGTTACAGCAAAGTTGAATCAGTTCAAGAAACCTTTTAGAGAGTCCTTGGGCCTTTCAGAAAAGCCAATAGGGACATCATGTTCTTTGCTCATGCAATGTGGATCATAAACTACTCTAGAAACTTCTTGGCCAGTTCATCGAATGTCGATATGGATATAGGTGTGAGCGTGGTAAACCACATTGAAGCTACTCCTTATAGGAAAATTGGGAAACACATACAGTGGAAAACATCTGCCGCTCTCACTTTGTCCATGTGCCATTCATAATTGAACAAATGCTGTCAGGGGTCCGTCGTCCTATTGTATGACGACATGGTCAGCATTGTCAATTTTCGGGGGTATTCTTCTCTTAGAACATTTTCAGTAAATGGACTTCAACTCAGTGCGGAAACCCAGTCTTTGTCTTTCCTACCCCAGCTTTCCTCCATTAACCATTTGATCATGTTAGCGATGTACTCCTTGCTGGTGCAGTAACTTGTAAGTCGACCATCAAGTGCTGCACCGAGTGTTTGACTACACAAACGATCTCGGCTTGCAGACTAATGTTTAGGTTCTCCATTCTTTCGGACATCCACTCCTACATAGTTCCGTTGGTGCCCGAATGCTCTTACCATGGTAGTTTAGACTCCAGCTCTAGTGTTTTTCCTTCAACTACAGTGTCCAACTCCGAATCATCACCATCAAGCTGCAAGTCCACTTCCTCATCAGATACATCCATTGCATCATCTTCCTGAACATCCTCCACATAGGCGTTCCTATGGGTGTCAGTTGGTCTTCTTGTAGAGGGAGCACTTCTGCTTCCTTTTGCAACAACTCCTACACTTACCACCTTTTGCTTTTGCTTCCCATCTCTCATGTTTGGCCAAAAATAAAAGAGTTCTCTTGTTCTATTGTGGAAGAAGTTTCTATTCTAACACTTCTTGTCACTAGTTGCTGCGAAGTTAACAACGCATCCATCTTATCCATGAGAGCTTTCTGGCTATCCGGAATCTTCTGGTTAAGTTCTTGAATCATTTTATTAAGCTCTCATTTGGTAACAACTTCCTATTGAGTAGAGGGTTTTGGTATTGCATTTCCAATTATTAACTTCCATTTGGTGAGTGTTTCCTTCATCACCATTAACCACCGCTCTTGAGGATCTTCTGAAACAGATTTTCCTTCTCTATCGGCCATTGATCTCCAATAGCAAGTTCTCAAACTTCTTAGAGCAAGCTTTCTAGATCTAACTATTGGATCTCTCCAAATTTACAATAGCAAGCTAGATCTAAGCCTGGATTCAGTTTATTAGTGAAAGCACCAAAATGTTTATGCTAAAAATGGATCAACACCCAAGAATGAGTTTTAGAGAACCTATGAGACCTAGATCTGGAAAATAATGTTAGAATCAAAGAGAAATAATAGGCAGATGCAAGATTTTTATATCTAGCCTACGTCCACTTTATAGTTTTACTGATTAAAGATATGAGAGAGTTTGTATAAGATTAAAGAGAATTAGAGTCACAAGTGCAAGAAGTGACAAGTTCTTAGGCCAAGAACTGTCAGGAGTAGTTGCCTTGGTTGCTATTATGAGGGAGGAAGATGTTGATGAGTAGTGGAATCCAAGATCCAGAGTGAAAAGGAATGATCTGGAAGAAGATTTTGTTTTGGTTGCACTATGATTTATATTTATAGGAAAATTGAGGTACTAGGTTAGAAGCCTACTTGCATTGAAGTCCATGATATAGCCTGAAGTTGTACAAGAGAAATTGGAGCCCCACGAGTCAAAATGATAACTTGGTACCGAGTTACCTAACTCGGTACCGACCTATTTTTTTTGGTAGAAGTCTAAGTCTTTGACCTGCATTGCTCTTTTACCTTCCACTTTACATGTTTCAAGCTCTTTTCATCAAATTTTGGTTGATTCTAATGATCTTTCCATTATCGCTTGGATTATCATGCTTTCTTGGTCTTCTTCTCATCAACCTTGGAATTGATCGTCCAAACTTTAGGAAAAGCACTTGATCACGAGTTATTGGAGTAGTATAGGAGTTCTATGGAATTTGCACTACAACAAAAAGTGTCTTTTATAGCGGCATATAGCCGCTATTAATCACAACCATAGCGGTTTGATAAGCGCTGTATATCGACATGTTATAAAAAACTGTTGAATATTTATAACACAAAATATGCCGCTATGGTTGAGCTTAGTTTTATAATGCAAATTCGCCGCTATGGTACGTTAATTCAATAGCTCATTATAGCCACTATAATATAGCTAAATCTCAACGGAACTGGAAACCTTTATAACACCATTTTGCCGCTATAAAAGATTTATTCAATAGCTCATTATAACCGCTATAATTATAAAGGCATTTTACCCAATATTTTTGGATGTGGCCGTATCAAGCTTTTTACCAGACATTGCAAATATGCTCAAAATTACACAAGCTCCTAACTGCAAAATAAAAACTGAACGAAAGAAAATTGTATCTACAATAAACATGTGATTAAATGAACATCAAGCCAGAAGAAGACCTAGGAAAGAGACATGTAGAAAGCAATGAACTAAAAAATTAAAGTCTGCAAAGATAAAATACTGATCACAGCATTCTGTCAAAGTTTATAACAAAACACAACTAAATCCCTTATATACATAGTCTGCCACATGTAAGTTCGGATATATCACAATAACACGCTAAGAGAAACACGAAGAAAAGACCCGGCATTATACTGGCAAAACAGCAAAGAACTTCAAGATCTCTTCTTTCTTTTCTTCTCTTCTTCAGATTTCTAACTTGCATTCTTCAACTGCAAACATATTTCATATCAATCAATAGTTAATATTAATATGCCGAAAAGAGTGGAAAACATGGCAAAACTCCCAAACGTACCATTATGGCAAGAATGCGGACAAGAACACCAGCAAAATCAACAAAAAGGACCAAAGCATGCATAACATAGTCAAGGTCACCAAGGTGCGCCCTCTCTATTATGTACTGGGTGTCAAACACAATGTATCCTAGAAACACAAGTAGTCCGAAGTATTAGTAGTTCTATTTTTATCATCTATAACATCTTCACATTCTGGAAAGAACAAATTGATAATTTTCAGTAATAATGCTGCTAAAACTTAACTTATATTCCATGATATCAGTTTCAAATGCTAACCGATCTTTGCAAACAAGCCATAAACATCTGCTGCTGCAATTTCCAACTCCGAGCCAAGACCATGAGAATGTTGCACTGGTGCTTTTTCTGAGAATTTGTATAAAAATAGTTGGTGATCTAACAAATTAGCTAGCATATTATACATCTGCACTAAGAACTCTTTTGTTCCATAACGACAATCCACAGCTTGATGCCAGTAGGGATTAACCCCAAAACTCTCTCAACCCGTGATACAATTACACTTCAACTCACATATATAGGAGTTTTCTCTTGCATTTACAATTATAACACAGAATGTAATTAATCAGAATCAAACAACAAACACATTTTCACTCGTTTACCTGATTTGATATAAAATGTTCATTTTCCTTAATAGTGCGCATTGCCTGTCTATATCTTTCTTCCAGATCAAAGAATGCATGTTCAGTATCCTCAAGTTTTTTCTACAAGATGAGGACAGAATATACAAGGATCAAATTATACCCAAGGATATAATGATAGATAAAACATTGAAAATACATGCATGCAATTTGCCTACCTGGGTCTTTTCAAGTTTTTCGCTTTGTTCTTCATTTCTGTCTCTGAGTATTGTAGGTATCTTCAATCTCAACAAATTTCTGTTTCATACATTTACACTTCCGCCTTAAGGGGTGTTGACCAAGATATGATAGCACTGTCAGTGAACAAATTAGGTATGCTGCTTATCAATGATATTCGGAAAGTTACCTTGTCTGTCAATTCCATTTCAAGTGTAAACTACTCTATTTTTTCAAACATTGCCTACGGAAAATGTGAGAACTACGTAAACTTTCAATTTCCTTGTCGAATCTCACATATGTTGTCTTTGATATAGAGAAAAGTATAAACCTTTTTTGTAGCTTCCTCTTGAATATACTGCTCATTTGGAATGCATACACCATTCTTCTTCCTTGCAGTATATAAATCTAACAAGTAACAATGTATCCTAGAAACATGAACTTAATTAAGAAAACGTGAAAATCACCTCTATAAGCTCTTCCTTAGCTGTATCAACACCTTCTACGTCCCTAAAATTAACTTTAAGATTTGTAGGCCTATGTTTTTTAGAAGGACTATTAGCAGCAGAAAGCTGGCGATAAAGTAACCATATTAGAGGCATCAAAGGAATCCACAAAGAAATAATAATAAGCAAAATGCTTCTTTTAGACATAAAATTTCAGAAATTAAAAATAAAAGTATCTTAACTCCTTAACTAGACCACCCACGATTACTGGGTACTTAATATAATTAAAAATAAGTCTGTAATCCATATGGACTGTTTTCTATACCTCAAAATAAAAGTATCTCAAAATAAAAGCATCTTAACTTAGGGCTTTGTTTCATGAAAACCAAAAAAGAAAGGTTTTGATTGAACTAAAGACATTAATAGCCTATCTTGTTCTAAATTTGTAGCCTGTCATGTATACCTAGTCAACTACATCAATTTCAATCAAATAAAACATAACATACGTCTGCAAAACATAACATATGTTTAAAATACATACCTTCAATCTAGCAAGGAATATAAATTTTGTCATTACAAAATAACTGCTAAGTTAAAAGAATCTTAATTAAGAACAAAACTATCTAAACATAGTGATTTGCCACATAAATTCATTCAGATCGTTAGTCAATTTGTAATAAGACTAAAATTCATCTGACTCAAGCAGATCTTACGAAAATATACAGATATCAAAACTCCTTTTAACCAGAACCAATTTACATAAACTAAAACAAAAACGCAAAAACAAGTAACCAATGAGAAAATAATGCACGTTTATTTTATCACTAAACTGCTTCACTATTTCACAAAGGCGTCTGAATCTGACGTACAATTGTAATGATATTAAACAAGAGACCTGTAGAGTTTTTACTATTTCAAAAATTATACAAGATATTCTTTACTATTCATTATAAATTAACTTAAAAACACACTACATTCGCTGATGCACGTCATATCTATAAAAAAAATATGCTATATCCAAACAAAATAACACAAAAAAAGGGAATTTACCTGCATGTTTCCCATATTTTATTACAATGAAGTAGAGGAAGTAGACCTAAAATGGCCGGTTTAGCTTCATGTTCACGACATTTTTTTTCCAATGTGAAGTAGACTAAAATTATGAAGCATACCCAAACAGTTTAAAGTTTAGTGTGTGTCCAAAGTCATAAGTATTAACAGTTAATAAGAAACAATTGTAATAGAATGATGAATATAAAAATGATAATTAGACATTTTCCAGCAGCACTACCACAAAGCAACTATATTCTGAACGACCATGCCTAACAGCTATCTAGAAATGGTTATAGGCATAGAAAACTGTGAATACACTAGCAAATGTACTTAAATTTTATCAAGTACATCTCTCCACAGAATGTCTTTTAATTATAGAATAAAAGCATAACTAACACGTAAATTTTGACAAAAAACAATGTTATTATTTGCCAAACAACGGCACTCAACTGCACGCTTAGTGAGTAATTAATAATGGCGTAAGTGAAATAGATCAACATTTATAAACGTGTAAACTACAAACTGATATCAAATGAGATGTGATTTATTTTGGGTTAGGACTAAAACAGTAGATGTGAATAAATGAGAAGAATCTAACTAAAAAATATGAGGAAAATGATTGTTAGTATATTGCCTATCATGTTAGGTACCCAACTGCCCATTTTCCCCAAATTCACTATAGCAGGAAATTCTTTCAGTTTATATTGCATATAACGCAAAATACTGATATACGCAATCCTGCGTTTATAGAACAATATCAATTAAACAAAGCAAGGCTAAATAGTATCATCTTTCGCAACAAAGTTTGTATATAATATCCGATCTTTCTATTAAATGACAATTATTTTCCTTGATCGAAAAAGTTCAGCGAATGAATTAGAATAACATACAAACTATTTAAACTTATGCAAACAAAGGACAAACGATTCACAGACTATATCAAGGTTTCCCAATTTAATCAGATAAAATAATATGAAATTTAAATAAGATAATTAGCTATTTAATCTTAATTCCGAGCTTAGAATGCTTTCATATCATCTGATATTTCAGATGGACGCGGTAGAAACCGAAATCACCACAAAGCAATTTTTGTCATTGCTCAACAACATGATATTGACATTTTTTAGGAAAAAAAAATAAATGCCAGGAAAATACAAAGAGAAAATTTAATTTTGAACTAAGATAATCCACTGATTAAATCCTAATTTAGAGCTCAGAATACCTTCAAATCTTCTGAAATTTCAGATGCACACAGTAGAAACCGAAATCACCACAAACCGAAACAAGACGAGTACCATTCGTGAACATAACATAGAAATTCCTAACCTAGAATTTCAAGCAGATAATTTAGGGTTCTAGGTGCATCAACTTTGGAACTGCTGAAGAGCAATAAGCGGAGACCTGAGATGGCGAGCTGGATCGAAGATCATAGATGCCGAGCGATGAGCGATTATGAGGGAGACGAAAATTACTAGCTATTATTTTGGTTTTGGGAGGAAGACGGGTTCTAGAAGGAAGACAAGAACTGATTAAGTGTTTTGAGAGGGGATGAAAATTTTGGGAGCGGTATTTTCATTTTGGAGCCAAGCGTTACGTGTACAGAAGAGAAATAAAGTAAAAAGGTAAATAATTAAAGCTAAATGATAACGCTTTAGAATAATGTGTTATCGAGTGGCGTTATTAATGACATACTTTCTTGTAGTGTTGGAAGGTGAAATGTCATGAATAGATAGGTTGGTGCCGACCTATATAACTCGGTGCTGAGAAATATACTTAACTCCAATTTGAATGAAACCTTCCCAGTGGTTTCTCTAGCTCTTCTAAGTGTGCTTCGAAGTTTACTCAAGTCATTTCGTCTTCGTCTTGACTTCTACTTGGTTTAAAACTCGGTTAACACTAGCCTACTTAATACTAACCTCATATTCTACTCCAAAATATCATATTCTACTCCAAATTATTCTTAAAAGCCCCTGAAAAAAGTATTATATTCAACTCGAAAAGGACTATGTTTGACCAAGAAATCTAATTCTAAGAATATTAATATGTTTGCATGCATATAAGCTCTAATCTTACCATTGTTGTATAATATTATTAAATTATTGTTAGATAACCGTAAAATGAATTTCCTTTCTAGTGACTTACCAAAGAAAAAATGAAAACTTAATTTCGAATCCAAATTGATACATTCTTGGGCATAATATAAATTGAATGTGTGTTATTTCTGACGTCAACTTTTGTGATTTATTTATTTGAAAATATGCATTGGTCCTCTTTGTTGTCGCTTTTTCTGTCTATATGCCATTATTTTTCTACTTATGTATGAAATTTGTGTTCAATTAGAGTCATGCTTTTGGACGTACATAAATGGTTCTTACATTTTAGACAATGGTAGATAACAATATTATATCATACATACATGAAAGAAAGAGAATAAATGTCGAATGCTTCCTTTCCTAACTATTATAATTTTATCTAAATTAAGATTTGCGACCAGTTGAGAAAAAGAGTGGTATTTTTACATCCCAAGAGACATTAAATACTAAAATGGTGCACGGTCAAATCGAGTTACCGGATCTGGATTCTGGAAGGCAACATGAACTTAACTAGTTAACTGTTAACTGAACAAGTTATTTTGATTGATTATAACTATTTTAATTTTAAATTGGATTTAAAATTTAAAATTAACAAGCTTAAAAAAAGTGAATTAAATCAATGTTCAAAATTTATTTAAATCAAAATTCTTTACTTAATGTTTAGTTAAAATTTGATTAATTTTATATTTTTAGACTGATTTGAAGCATAAGTGTATACCTTTTAATTGAGGTAAAAAATAAAAAATTTAAATTGATTCGAAGCATAAGCGTATATCTTGTTAATTTGAAGCATAAGCATATAACTTGTTAATTAGAAGCATAAACATAAGTGTATACTTTGCATATGTACAAAAGCATATTTTTATGAAGAATTACATACCTTATGTATGTATGAAAGCATATATGTACGAAGAATTGGTAACGTAGCAATCCTTTTAAATATAATCCTTTTACGTTTAATCTTAATAGTAATTTATGACTTATGAATTTAGTTATATTTATTCATGATGGAAGCGAAGAATCCTGAATGCAAGTTTACACGAGTTACGGCACGGAAAGTAACACACACAAGTAGGAACACCATAAAAGAGCTCCCGTATGCAGTAGAAAAATATATGAGTCCACTGTTACATATTAAAGTCTTCCTATACTTATTATTTCTTTGTGGGTTCTTAGCACTTGCAAACTATTTTACTAAGCAATTTTACCGAATTATACAAAACGTGAACAAATCTAAGATTATAATCATATAATCGATAGATTGAAATATTGCCTTTTTATTATAATCAGTTAATTTTATTTGTGTAGTAATGAATGTAGTTAACCTTGTGATACATAAACCAAGAGAATTTTTACCGAATACCGCTACACCAAGTTTTACCATTTTCTATATGTTCTGAATATCCCCTATTATAAATAAATGCTTAGCATTGAAAACAAAATAATGCTTTTAGGATTGCAATGGGCAATAATATTATCTATATCATGTTATGATCTTTGTATATCGTTCTATATTAACCTTAGGTAAATATTAGAAAAAATAACACTTTGAGTAATAAAGAATAAATAGTTAGGTCTTAACTACACATTTTGTTGGGCCCAAACTATTTGTTATAATATAGGGAAGTTGAGTTTTAATCTGCATTCCCCTTCGTTTTCAATTTTCTCAAAAATCTCATGTGTTTCCATCTGTCCCAATAATTTTATTTTCCTATGATTTTTCATTACCTTTTCTTATTACTATTACCTTTTCTTATTACCATTATCCTCCAATTGTATATCTTAAAAGAAATACCAACATACATCTCAGACAATTACCATCTTCTAATTCTTTCACATCAATTTCATGTTCTCACAATATTGTCTCTCCACTTGTTCCAGTTTCATATGTATGCTACAATTCAAAATAATTTCATTCCCAATCTAAATCAAATCAAAAATTATTTTTAATTTTTTAATTAATCTCTTTAAAAATTTAATCTAACTAGAATTTGATTGAATTCATCCATAAATTTTCACCTCGTATCCATCTTGAATTATTTATAATTTTATTAATTCATATTTTGTAGCAATTGTTTTCCTACCAATTATTTTTATTATTATTATTTTTACGGAAAAATAATTTGAAGACAAATAAAAATACTTAGCTTATTGGTTCGATCGAGCTTGATTAAAAGGTTAGAGTTTTAATTACTTGTCTTTTCATTTAATTTTGATGTTCAATTTGCAGTTTTTGTTCTAATTTCTAATTTTAAATTTTAAATTTTTGATTTGAAGTTAAATTTTCCATTTGTAAGATTATGAATATAGTTCTCTTTGTCTTTTTTGTAGAAAGTTATTGATTTTATAAGTATGTGGATACCATAGAATCTCCTATCGGTTAGTAAAATCTATTATAGGTAAAGATTGAAAACATTATTGTATTCTCAAATTTTGTATATTAATCGACTTTTCATTTTATTTTATTTTTTTGTAGATTTTGCATTTTGTTTAATGCATTTAGTTTTTAGGAAATATATTGGTTCATTGCTACATAGATATCAACTCTGTTTTGAATATCTATTAGAGGTAACGTTCATCCTTTTCCAATTTTATTCTACATAATTATATAAGAGAACAAATTTGGGCTAAAAACATAATATGTAGTAAAAGAATAGTAAAATAATAAAAAAAATTATATTATTTTGAAGAAAAATGCAACACCTTTAATCTTGTAGGAAACTTTGAAATTTTGTTAGAAGTTTAATTCTAAGTAAGTGTTTTATAAACCTTTTTTGTTTAAATGTTTTATATTGTGTTAAGCCACCAAAACTTATTTATAATTTTATTTTCATACATCCCAAATATTAATGGTACCATTAATGCTCATAGAATACATAATGATATCATTAGTATGTGAACGTTCTATATATCAATTCTATTTTGTTATATAATTATATAAAAGTTTAGTGCTTGAGTGTTTGTATTCTTATTTCCACGTACGGCAATCATGCTGCTAATCATTCACTTCTAATTCATTTTCTCACAATATTATCTCTTCCTCTTTTCTACTTCATATGTATGCTATGATTAAAACAACAATTCTATTTTGAATCTAAATCAAATTAAAAAATCTTTATAAACAATTTTTAGTCAATCTCTTTTAATTTTATAATCTAACTAGAATTTGATTGAATTCGCTTTTAATTTTTCACTTCGTATTCATCTTGAATTATTTATGATTTTATTCATATTTTGCAAAAATTGTTTTCGTACCAATTGTTTTCTATGGTATAGGTTTTATGGAAAAATATCTAAAGACATCTAGAAAAAACTTAGCTTACTAGTTGATCGAGCTTGGTTAAAAGGTCACACTTTTTTGTTGTTTCTCTTTACGGTTAATTTTATGTTGAATTTGCAGTTTTTGTTCAAATTTCAAATTTAAGGTTGAATTTTTTGTTTGTAATATTATGAATATAATTCACTTAATTTTTCCTACAGAAATTTACTGATTTTATAAATGTGTGGGTAACACAGGTTCTCCTATTGATTAGTAAAATATGTTATAGTTAAGTTGAAAACTTTATTTTATTCTCGAGCTTTCTATAATAATTGACTTTCATTTGATTTTTTTGTTTCATACTTTTTTATATTTTGTTCAATTCATTTTTTTTGTAGGGAATAACTAGTTCATTGCTACATAGATATAACTCCAGTTTTGGATAATCTATTAGACCCAACTTTCATCCTTTTCCATGTCAAACCCATATAATTATATAAGAATTTTTTTGCGAAATTTTTTTTATGAAGTAAAAGATTATCAAAATAATAAATTTTGTATAGTATCTGAAGAAAAAAGTTGCACTTTTGATCTTGCTATAGTAGATAGCTTTGAAATCTTGCTAGAATTTAAAGTCTAAATAGGGAAATTTTAGCCCACATCCCTCTCATTTACATGTTATAAAGTACATCCCACTTTTTAAATAATTAAAAGACAGATACCTGCATTACCCTACCCGCTTTCATTTTGCACAGAACCTTTTCCAAATCGTCGATACCATTACACTGTCAATCGAAAAAAAACTCTCAATCAAATAACAAATACCTAATTTGCAAATTAGGTTTCGTTTACACTTTCAATCGACCGAATAGAGGAAAACCTTAGCCGCTTACATTGTCAATCGGGTAACTGTGTGAAAGGAAGTATATTCATTAAATAAGGGAAAATATCTGCAAATTTGTGGAAAGTGATCTTCAATGTTCGAAGATGGTAACAAACGATGGCTATTGTGAAGAACATGCATCAGTTTAAAAGGAAAATCCTAAAAATAAAAAATAAAAGGTAATATGAATTGAGATTTTGCTATATATATTGATTACTATATATATATATATATATATATATAAGTGAAACTTACAGAAAACGTTTGACATGTATGATTTTGGTTCATGATAGATTGAAATACTAGATTCTGCAAAAGTGTACAATAAAATGAAAAACGAAGAAGAGCAAACATCACCTAGCAAATATTTTTCATAAGTTACCATTATAAGTAATTGCTTGAAATATTACAATATTTTTACTATATGTACCAAAAATGTCAAATATCTCACATATGCAGTTTTTATTGATGGTATATTCTAATTTTAGCGTACAATCAAAAGATGAAGTGAGTAAAGAAAATATGGGAATGGCAAATATTTGCCTGGCAAACATTTACCACTCCCATATTTGCTACTCATATATATATGACACTAACTTGATAATTTTAAAACCTTTATAGGTACAATCACTAGGATTGTTAACCCGCCTTTTGGCAGGGTCGTGGACAGACGGGTTTAACTTAATCAACTGCATGTTCGTCGAGGCTAGAGTACGATGGATTCAGTCAACTGGATGGATGGGTGACGCAACGTGCTTGGGAGATGGAAATATGATTGGATAAAGGATGACCAATGGTTCGGCATGATTGAAGTTCGACACAAATAGTTCGTCTGGCATTCACTATTCACGTTCGAATAGCATTCAAGAGTACTAGGCATGCATAGAGCATTCGACATACATGAGTGGTTCGGCATTCCAGGAGCACTCGTCATTCAGTAGCGATCGGCATCCAGGAGCGCTCGGCATTTAGAAGCGCTCGGCATTAGAGATCGTTCGGCATTGGATGGATCGCTCGGCATTAGAAACTGTTCGGCATCAGACATGGTTCGGCATGATGGAGGTTCGGCACTAAGGATCGTTCAGCATTAGATGGATCGTTCGGCATCAGGGAGCGTTCGGCATTGGATGGGTCGTTCGGAATCTGGAGACGTTCGGCATTGGATGGATCGTTCGGCATCAGGGAGCGTTCGGCATTGGATGGGTCGTTCGGCATACCTCACCTCGCTCGGCATTGCACCTCGCACCTCACACCTCCATACCTCGATACTCCATACCTCGGTACCTCCCACCTCCATACCTCGATACCTCGCACCTCCATACCTCGGTACCTCGATACTCCATACCTTGGTACCTCGCACCTCACACCTCGGTACCTCGCACCTCACACCTCGGTACCTCGAAACCTCATACTTCGGTACCTCGATACCTCGCACCTCCATACCTCGATACCTCGCACCTCCATACCTCGGTACCTCGATACTCCATACCTTGGTACCTCGCACCTCGCACCTCGGTACCTCGCACCTCACACCTTGGTACCTCGAAACCTCATACTTCGGTACCTCGACACCTCGACACCTCGATACCTCGACACCTCGATACCTCGGCACCTCGATACCTTGGTACCTCTGTATCTCGATACCTCGCACCTCCCCTAGTTCGGCATACCAACTGCTCAGGATTGGTCGGCATAATGAAGTAGGGTTCGGCTATGACCTTGATGGGCCCAAACTACTCAGGAGGCCCAACAACCTGGTTTTGCCTATAAATACAGCATGTGGGTCTCCAGATGGGGGATCTTCTTTCTGCTCTCTTACTCTCTCTTTTCTAAGGCTAAGGCAACTCTGCCATTTTGTAACTGTAATCGATTATTACAGCAATAAAAAGCAAACTTCTGGAGTGGACGTAGGCCGGAGTTAGCCGAACCACTATAAAATCTGTTGTTCTTTACTGCTTGCATTTTAGTTTTAACTATTCTTCATATTATTACTCTCTACATATACTCTATCTCTGAGCTGTGACTGGTATTTGGTGCTTTCATCTGGATTTGGGTGTAGTGACCAATTTTGGCGCTAACACTTTGGTGCTTCCACTGAGAACTGAACTCGGGAATTTTGGAGTTAGGAACTTGGACTCTAGAAAGCAATGGCTAGGCCATCAACAAGAAAGCAAGTGATAGAAAGGAGCAATCAGGAGGGAAGTCAAGAGGCTTCCTCTGGAGCGGGAGCGGGTCAAGCATCCATCTACATCACCAAAGAGGAAATGGAAGTCATGATGAAAAGACAAGAGGAGATGATGCAGGCTCTTCTCAGACAATTTACGCAAGTAGGAAATGCGGGGGCTCAGATCCATGGAGACAGATCAGAAGCGCTCAACCAGCAAGCAGAGGGAATGGTTCAGCAGGGGGCAACCCCCAATCAACATACAACTAACAATCCGGATGGAGCTGGACTCGGGCTGACCCGAGCATTATATTGAAAGCTCCAAAGCATCCAGCTAAATCTAGAAAATATGCTCGAGCTGACCCGAGCATTATAGGAAAACAACGGCCGGGTCAGTCTGTAACGACCCGTATTTTTTATAATTATAAATATTAAATTTAATAAGGTGTTGAAATTTAATATTTTCAAAAAATAAAATTTATGATTTATTAATGAAAAAATAATAATTAGAATATAATTTAATATTATTGTTTGAATGTTATTGACAAATATTTTAATGTAATTTCAATCAATTGAAATAATTGTAAAGTTAATTTTGTTATAATGGTAGATAAGGAATAAATTAAAGGATGTATTAATGGTGAAATTGCATATTATCTTATTTGATTGGTTTAATATAGAATATGAAATCGGTTAGGTGGTAAGTAATTTATTAACCTCTGTGTACAAACAATAAATGTATAAATGTGTTGAATTATTAAGATGTAACGATTAATTCTGAAATGGGTTTAAATTACTAAGTGGTAACAATGATTTATTCTCACCTTATTATTTAATCCGTTGAAATTAATTTGGAAATCAATGAAATGTAATGCAATTAAATATTGCAGTTAATATAAGAAAAGACATTAACCGTAGAATATGGGTGTACTAAAATGGAACCTGGTGTTTAATAAATTCATAAGGTATTGGTTGATTTAATAATAAGAGTGTAAATCAAATAAGAGAACTTGTTGAAATTTAAATTATAATAAACTATGTTTTATTTCTATTGTTAATTAATGTTGAAGTTAATGTAATGTTTAATTCTTGAAATTAACATGGAAAAATTGAATTTTCAAAAGATCGCTAAATTTCTGTGCAATCAAGAATGATGAAAATTGTTAACTTTTCAATTTGAATTTAAAAGTGATTAAATTGATTTTAAAATAATAATTAATTTAATTAACATGTAAAATTAGCCTTTTTGGGCACTGTCTCAGATTTCGACGTAACTAGTTTCATCGGATCCATAATAGTGAATTATTATAGGATTTCAAGTTTCGTAGCGATCAGACTTATCGTTTGATCGTGTGAGCTCGAAACGCGTAGAAATCAATTAAAGGAATTTAAATAAATATAATTTGATTTTAAAAGCTAACATCTATATATAATAGAATTAGGGTTTGAAACTAGATTCATTGAGTTTAAAAATATTGAAAACCTATATTTCGATATATTGGATGACCTACTTTGGTTTCGGGAACAAAACGGGCTTTTCGGGTCTTTGTTATGGCTTCGACCCATTCGATCTGTTCCATACATTCTTATCTATCTCTGCCTACATATATGTTGTTATAAACCCTAGCAGCTTTCTATTTTTATTTGATGTACGTATAATTTCTATCTCATCTGTTCCTTCCCAATGGCAGACATCTCAAAACCCTAATTAATGATTCCAAATCAAACTCCAAAATTCAAACTGCTTAAACCCTATCATATAATATATCATCCTGAAGCTCTCAACGAACGTAATCTGCTTTTGTAATTCGTTTTTCGATTGGCAGCTCCATTTGTCCAGAATTGGGCGAACTATTCTCGGCCGTCCATTCTAGGGTTTCGATTCGACGGTGGATCTTCATCCAATCGACGATCAGGAAGTTGCAGCTTGTAGAGGTTGCAAAGAAGGTCTCAGAGGTGGTGGCCGATCATTAGGAAGTGGCTGTAGATTGCCAGATCTTGGTCGTTAAGGCGACGGTGGTGGATGGCCTTTGGGGCGCCGATGGTGGTCGCACGACCATTATGGAGGCGGCTCTGGGCTAGGAGCGTGATGGTGAGGTTGGATCTTGGTCACGACATACGAGGGTGGCGCAACATCTAGGTGAAGTCGGCGACAATTTGGTCTGGTAGGGTCGTGATTGAGATTAGGGTTTGGGTAGGTGAGGATTTTACAATTTTTCCATTATATTTTATTTCAATTTAAATTTTAAATTTTCAATGTTCTAACGCCTATAACGTTTTCATACGAACTCGGATTCGCACGCGGTTTCTTCCATTGGGATCATATCGAAATTCCAAACAACATTGAACTGGTTTAGTTAAATTTGAAGACTGTTCAAATTGTAGGCTTTTATTGGATTTTAATGAACTATAAAACTAAAGGTGGGTGATTTAACCCACTCATGCAATACTAAATCTTCTTATGTTAGTTGAATTAAGTTTATGAAGTGATAAGAATTATATTGATTGTTGTTTGGTGATTCAAATTGGCATTTAAATTTATTTTGAATTTATATTGAATTAAATTGACATTTAAATTAATATTGAATTTAATTGCTAGTTAAATACCTGATATTGATAATTAGTTAATTTTTGTGATTTATTGGCTGATTTGGATGTTGAATGTGATGGATGTCTATTTGTTGAAATTTTGGATGATTGGATGTTTTATTTATTTTATATATCCCTACTATCACAATGTATATTAATTGGAAGCATATAAACTGTTATTTAAATTATTTCGAATTAATTAAGAAATAGGTTGAAATGATATATACCTATGACACTTTAATTTTGGGTTGAAATGATATATATCCATCCATGTAATTAAAATTGAATTAACTGATCACTTAGCCATAGGGTAGAAAATTATATATGGACATTGGATTGGTTAAACTTAATGGTTTTAAAATCTTGATTATTTTGGATTTTGATTAAATGATATTGTTTTAAAGGAAATAAATTGTGGATTTGTATGAATTAAATTATTTTATAATTCAAGCTTTGAAATGTTAAAAATGAAATCGGATAAAAGATATTGTTATAGAATTGAATTGGAAATGTGAAGTTATAATCGAGGTATGACTTTAATTTTGGAAATTGAATTATTTTAAGATTTGGACCTTAAAATTGAACAATGAGGTTTGATTCGATTTTAAGTAATTTAAATCAATAAGTTCAAATCGGACTTGAAATTGATGTAAATTGAAATGGTTTAAAATATGAATGGGATTGAAATTTAAATCATTGAATTGGATTGTTGAATCGAATTTGAATTTAAAAATGAATGTTTCAAAATTTGAAGTTAATTCGAATTGAAATTGAAATTGTGTTGGTTGGAAACTAAATCGAAATTGAATCAATTGAATTGAAAGATTGAAAATTGAACTTTGTTGATTTGAAATTTGGACATGGGTCCAGATTTGTTGAAATGGAAAGAAATAGTTTGATTTGATATTATTTTGATATAAACTGTTTAAAATCTATCTTTTTAATACTCAAATTATTTTGATTATCCAAACTACTTTACTATATAAACCATTTTCAATACTCAAACCATTTATATTAAACTGTTTTAAAATCCTTAAACTATTTAAACTATTTTAACTATTTATAACTATTTAAACTATTTTCTAAAAATTTCGAACTGTGCAAAGTTGGAATGTTTATATTTAACTCGTTAATTTAAATGTGAATGTGGGTAAATGAGGTTATAACCTAAATTGGAATTTGAAATGATATTTTCAAGTGGAAATGACACATTTTGAGTAAATATGGTATTTTGAAATGAAGGATAATTTGAATGGAATATGATATTTGGATATCAAATATGAATCGATATTGAAATGTAAAAGAACCAACCATTGTGAAAATTTACGTTTGGTTGTTAAAGAGACCGGGGCCTCTTATTGGCATACTCTCTTTCAATATTGGAACCACTTTAACAACAATGCACGTGGTGGATGATCCAGAATGAAGTGGTTGGATTTGGTGAACTTTTGCTGGATTTGAAGAAATAGAACGATGATGGATGACCCCAACACTTGTGCCAATTTGAAATGACTAAAACAGGACGTCTTGTTAGGGCCAAGTGGCTTAGCTACCCCTAACGGACACACCTCTTCCTATTACTATATTGATGTTGACTTGATCGTTGCCCCTTGATTTGATTTTGGGTGTGATGGACGCGGTGGGCGGTTGTGGCTATGATGCGTTACCACCAGCCCTGCGAGCCGAACTGGTAGTATCCTACCTTGGGCATTGCCTCATGTGCCTTGTCATACTTTTATCCTTATATGCGCCCACTACTATTTTGTTTTAGTATGGTTCCTATAGGGGACTCACTGGCTACCGACGTTACTGGTTGTGTTACAGGACCTGCATAGACTACTTGCTTAAAATGTGTTAAGGGAGTTTAATGTAAAGCCTTAACGCTAAGAAAAATATTTATTTTATTGATAGACACTACATATAGATAGTTTAATGGACCCTTAAGAGATGGAAAATCTCGTAGCATCTCTTAAGTTATTGCACTTACGTTATACACTGGATAGGAGATGTAAAATCCAATAAACATCTCTGAAACTATTACACTCATATTTACTTGTTGTTGATTTAACTTACATAAGAAATTTTAGTTCTGACTCGAGTGTTTTGTCTTTTCATTGCACTCGGGTCAGCTTGAGCTTTTCAACGTGGAAGACATTATTTTAGGAGGACAAAGATGGAATTTGGTATATTATTAGTTTTATTTCGCTACATCATTGTTGGTATGTTATTGTTTGTACTCTGATTATGTTGTAAAAATTGTGTAATCAAATGCATATTGCAAAACAGCTTCATGAACTGTTTATTTGATTATTATATTTTGTCATTCCGCTGCGAGATTCTGTGTTTTGTTTTCCTTCTTTTCTCTTATTTTTTTATTTACCCCAATGATAATCTACCCTTTTGAATGGTTTGAGTTAGACATGTGTGGTTTATTAACGATTTAAACCGTCCAAAAAAGTGGGTTGTCACAGTTGGTATGAGAGCTTTGGTTTAGAGATACCTTAGCCTGTTGGGGATTAAACTCATTAGAGATAGGATTACTAATACCCTAGAATGAGTCTGAGTGTATTTGTTAGTGTTATAAAAAGGTTTTTTATTTTGTTAATTTGTTCTGTTGAGTATTTATGAATTTCAGTCGGTACATAGGACGCTATGACATGGATAGGGGTTTCTAAACACTTGAACATGGTAGACGGACACAATATTGTTTCTGAAATAGGTAAATGAAATAATTTTACCGTGTGTGTGTGTGTGTGTAATTTTTCACAAACTAATTTTGTTGTGTTGGATGTTAGGAAATGATAATATTTGATTATTATCATTTATTGTAGGATTAGTCATGGTTCTTAAAACTATTAACTACTGTATGTTATAAGAAAATGTAATCTTTATAAATAAGGTTTATAAAATATGATTTACCAATAAAATGAATTTAAATTGAAAATTTGAGAACTTAAATTCCGGTGTTTGAAATTGATTTTCAAAGATTTTGGAAAAATAATATTAGTATTATTTGGAAGTATTAAATAGAAATATTTTCAAAAGGTACTTGAAAGAAATATTTTAAAAGGAATTTTAAAAGAAAATAAGTTTTGTACTCCTCTCTTCTGTCGCTAGAAAATAATCTCGGTGATGACTACGCAGCATCATCGACCTTCATTTTCGAGTTTCAAAGTATGAAGACCACTGTAGTATAGCTTTGCTACACATTTGTTTTGATAAACAAATTTTAATTTTATTTTCCTAAGTATGATTTGATATACAGAAGATATACGTATAGGTATTATTTCAAGATGATTTGAAATGAAACTCGGTAATTAGTTCTTAAGTTTTCTAATAATTAGTGATTTTCAATTATTGTAATAGAATGGAATCTTGACTAATTTAAAAAGATGGAAACTTGTAAATGAGAATAAGAAATTAGAAGCTAAGTGTTTAATGAAACTATAAAGAAATTAGAGATTTGTAACCTGTAAATTAAAAGATGATGAAAATTAAGAAGATGTAAACTATTGAACATTTTTGTTAACTAAAATGTATAAGATAAATTTGTATAACACTCAAGTACATTCTAAAAACATATATTATGTAACGACCCGTAAATTTTAATGGTTTTAATGACGTAATTAACTGAAATCTTGTGAAATTTTAAATAATTAAATTTTGAAATGAAAATTTGATATTTGAAATACGTCTATTTAAACGTAGTAAATGTTAAATTTTCATCAGAAAATATGGAAGTTTATTTTAACATGTAATTTTATTTAAATTTTAAATCAGAATATTCGACGATAGTAAAATGTTTTCCAAACCTGAATATTTTTATATAATAAATTTGTAAATCATCTTCTGAGTGAGATGTCATCTTCCGTTTCATCAAATTTGGACTGCTATTGCTCCGTTTATCTTATTTTCGGCGTTTTAGTAGCATTTTCGGTACCGAATATCGATTTTTGATAGGATGGTCGTATCACTAATATATGTGTACCGTTTTGATCGTCTCATCATGCTGATCTCTGCGGTATATTTATATTTGTATTTCAGATTCCGATGTGCGGTGCAATCTGCAAAACGTTTAGCGTTTCGATTCCACCACCAAGACTTTTGGATTTCTCGTGACCATTTGTTATTCACCCTAAAACCAATAACCACTAACGTTTTGTACTTTCAGAAGTTAATTTTCATTTGCCTTTCTGTTTTACCAACGTTAAATTATACTTGCTTTGGCCTCGGTTTCATTTTGAGATATATATTGTTACGTTATAATACAATAAATTGTATTTATTTCTTGGAAGCTGGTATGTGTTTCTCTTTGCTAATATAACATATTATACCGGGGTTTACAAGCTTATATAAAATTTTATATTTAATATGCATAGAAACTGGCACCTTCTCCTTCGGCCGAGAATCAACCTGCCTCCTACTTCGCCCACCTTCCCCATCTCCACGTCAACCCCTCACCTTATCTCCTCCTAGCGGCGGCCGCCGTAGCATCTTGTTTCTCTTCCCTAATCCAACCTCCCCCTCCGACCTCACCCCACGCGCAGACAGCCACGTCATCAACCCCAGCGACCACCTCCAAGCACCGCGCCATCCCACTCCAGTTCAGCCGAAACCCCTTCCCCGGCCTCGGCGTCTCCTTCCTCCCTAGCACAGCCCCCATAGCAATGTCCTCTCTCTTACCTTTTGTTCTGCCATATCTTAATACAGGTATACGCATTATAAATATATTGTTGCTTATATTTAGTTATATATTTATATAGGTATGTATATAGGATCTGTATAGGATTTATATAAGGTCTGTATATTTAGCTATATATTTATCTTGAATATACATATTTAGTTTTTATATAGGATATGTATATGTTATCTTATAACTTGAATATACATATTTAGTTAGACATTTTATATAGTGTTTGCATATAGTTCAAGTTATGCATATAAGTATTCTATATACTCAAGTATGCATATATTTTGTTTGTATATATGTTGAAGCATAGCCTGTATTATGGGTTGTGTATATATATATTGTTCTTTCAACATATATTTACTGTGTATATATATACTATGGGCTGAAAGTAATATATATTTGTTATTAAACAATTGTTTTAAAGTGTACATATGTAAGTATATATAGCTGCTATAAGAAACAAGAATTGTTTGTCCATATCAAAACTGTATATATTTGTTCGTATATATGTATCAGGCATAAGTTCCTATATGATTTCGTAGGGTTGTATTCTATAATAGATTTAGATCTTAAAGTTATAACAGGTGTATATAAAAGAGTATATAAGTTTTTATATATATAAGGCCCGCTGTCATGTATGTTTTATAAAAGAAGTATGTACAATATACTATGTTTGGATATCATAAGCAATATATTTTGATATTTTTTGTTTGCCAGTAAATTGTGTTAGAAGCTTTTGTTTCTAATTGGATGGAAAATCTATACATCTTGGAAACATTTTTATTTTCGCAGTGATGGCATTTGTCCCTTGTGAAATATGAATTAGTTGATTTGAATGCTTTGATCCTTGTTGTTATCTAAGGTATTAATTGGATCTGTGGGGTTTTAATGTATAGGTTATATATATGTATATTTATTTAAACTTGTATATATCTTATATATGTTTAGCTTACAGTAATTATATATATATATATATCTGCTTCTATATTAGTATATATATATATTGTTGATTTCAAAGTATATATGTATATAGGTTTATAATAATATTGATTTTGAAATTTGTATGTGTGAATATATAAAGTTGTATAATGTAAAAATTCATATTAGCATATATATACAAGTTCACATGAGTTGGGTTCAATATATATATATATATATAGGTTTTATTTTATAGGTGTTAAAGTTAAATTATTGGTTTGGAAATATATATATCTTATTTTTAATATATGTCTAAAAAATTGGTTTTAGAGAAAAATTATAACGTATATTTTGTTCAGCTTATATCAAGCTAGTTTGTTTTGTTCTCATCGATTCTTGTCTATCAGCTTTGTTCGTCAAATTCGTGCTAATCTTGCTTTGCTTTGCAATTCGTTCTTGGATTCGTAACCCATTTCATTATCAAATCTCTCTAGCCTCGAAAGGTGAGTAATCACTCACGATTAACATTCTTATATTTATTAAATTTGATTTCACTTCAAACGACAATTGAAATATGCTGCTAAATTGAACTGTTAATTTTATAATTGCTATATATGGTATGTTATTATCTGTAATTATTCACCTGTGAGATATGACACCATATCTGTTGCTTATATTTTATTTTATTTATCACTGATGATATAGGCCTGTTGTTAATATGTTACATTATTATCATAACTGTTCTCATTCTCCAAGTTCCCTGCTAGTTTAGAATTCCCTATGGGTTGAAATGATACATACCCAAACGATCTTGTAGAATAGGAGGAAATCGTTATGGTTTGAAATGATAAACCCAAGCGATTTTCCTTTAATTGAATTTGGGATTGTGGGTTGAAATGATATATACCCGTAAATATTTAAATTGCGGATTGAAATGGTAAATATCCATATCACTTGACAATAGGATAGAAAATTATATACGGACACCGTTGGTCTATATTTTGAAAAATGATTTCCAAAATTTTGAAAGGAAATATATGGTTTAATAAATAGTGATTTTTAATAGAGGAAATTAGTTTAAAGGAAAAAGTTTAATAAAATTTAATTTTAACGGACGTTAAAATTAAACTTTGGTCTGAAGGACAAGCGCCAAAAATTGTATTTCGTTCGTACTTCTGTAGTTTCATTTCTTCTGCAAACAATACTTCTGTAGTTTCATTTCTTCTGCAAACAAAATTTCTTCTGCAAACAAAATTTCTTCTTCATCAAACAATGGCAACCCAAACCGAAATCAATTTTCTTCCTCAAACTGATTTAAAAGCGCAATCGACTTCAGAATCTAAGTCGATCGACGTAAATCAAAATATTTCAATAAATCCTGAACAAATAAACAATGAACCTACGATTTCAAAAAGTAGGGTTTCCAATGCTATGCGTACAGCAGTAAAGAGAAGGCGAAAAACTACTTCATCAACGGCTGTTGATTCGGATGAGATTGACGAAGATACAAAGAGGACGAAAAAACCTAGGGCATGTAAAACTATGAATGAAGACGAAAGGAAGAAACAACAGCTTACTGATGAAAACGTCAACAGAAAAAAAAAAACAAAGGTAAAACAACTGATTATTTGATTTGTTATTGAATGATAGATCAATGTATCATTTGATTTGTTGCATGTATAATATTGATGGTAAAAAATAATTAGATGGATACTTTTTTAATGATAGTTCAGTATATCATTTGATTTGCATGTGTAATATTGAAATATGAAATGATGGATGAACATAGCATTCAGTCTTTGACAGATGATAGACAATGATAAGATGAATATTTATTGAATGATAGAAATATATAGCATTGAAAAAAATGTTGGAGAAACATATCATGATAGAATGATAGTTGAATATATCATTTTATTTACAGTATTTTCTAGTATAGTATGATAAATGATAGTTCAATATATCATTTGATTTACTGTTTTTGATGGTTATAGAATGATAGTTCAATATATCATTTGATTTACTATTTTTGATGGTTATAGAATGATAGTTCAATATATCATTTGATTTACTGTTTTTGATGGTTATAGAATGATAGTTCAATATATCATATGATTTACTGTTTTAGATGGTTATAGAATGATAGTTCAATATATCATATGATTTACTGTTTTAGATGGTTATAGAATGATAGTTCAATATATCATTTGATTTACTGTTTTTGAATGTTATAGAATGATAGTTCAATATATCATTTGATTTACTGTTTTTGATGGCTATAGAATGATAGTTCAATATATCATTTGATTTACTGTTTTTGATGGTAATAGAATGATAGTTCAATATATCATTTGATTTACTGTTTTGATGGTTATAGAATGATAGTTCAATATATCATTTGATTTGTATGCATCATATTAAATTTAATATAATATGATAGATGAACATATGATAGACAAACATAGCATTCAATATTTCGACTTTAGAAGCATACAGTGAAAAAAAGAAATGATAGACAAATATAGCATTTGAAAAAAGAATGATAGATGTATATATCACTAGTAAATTATGCTTTCATAGTTGAAAAAATTGATAGATAAAAATAAGAAAGCATTGAAAAAATAAGACATAAAAATAATATTATAGTTTGTTAAATACCGAATTATTCATTCACAGTTTTTTGTACAGGGATCAAAAGGTAAAACATTGGAGAAAGCAAAAACAACTGAAGGAAAAAAACCAAAGAAAGTATCTCAGAAACAAATTCAGTATAGATGTAGCTTACTGCCAATGATAAAAAATTTCAAGAAAATTAGGGAAAAAGGAGGTTATCTTATAGACCAATTAAATTATTTAAAACAAACACCGTTCGAAAAATTCATGCTAGTGTTTTTTAAAGAAATTTTATCCATGCCTGCTTTTACAAAATCATCTACAACCTTAGATGATATAATAGAAACATTTTCTATCAATGATGAAGCTTTTAAAGTAGGGAATATTTTTTTAAAAATCAAACCTGAAGATATTGCAATTATCTTTAGCTTACCTTTGTCTGGAGTAAATATTTTTCCAGTATCGAAAATGAGTTTACAAATACTCCCAGACAATTGCAAAGATTTTGTACTGAGAAACTTTGGAACAATAGAGCACATAACAAAGGATCTTACAATTTCTAAGATAAATAATGTGCTAGAAACACAACAATTTCAACATGAAAATGATTTTCCAAAATTGCTTATAATTCTTGCAATGATAACCTTCTTCTTTTCTGATAACCAAAGATACTTACCATGGGGATATATTCCCTATATCCTAGACCAAAACAAAATGAATTCAGTATCTTGGCCAGTTACAATTCATCATTCACTGATTAGAGCTTTGACAACTTTCAAAACAAAGCCAAGAAACATGCCAGGTTGTTCCATGCTCCCTATTGTAAGTACATCAATCTAACTTTATGTTCATGCATCTATATGTATAAATTAAATTATACACATTATATGTTTTAACAAGTAATATTTTATTTGTAGTTTTTCCTATGTGAGCATGTGAATTTGATACCTCCATTAGCAACATATTGTTCAAACTTACCTAGATTTGGGAGGTGGAATGTTGCAAGCTTGAAAAATGTGATCTCAAGAGAAGCATTGATGAACATGGACAGTAGAAAGTTATTATTTATCACACTAGTATAACAAATATATAATGATAGATAAATATATCATAACATAGTGTATATCAACAGTTGTCATTTTGTTATTATATCATAACACTAGTATAACTAAAGAATGATAGTCAGATATAGCATCACTTGAAAAATGACAACTATATATAAAATTAGTTCATCCTTGTATGTTACTTGATTCATTACTATTTATGTTATTACATAGATTTTTGTTGAAATAAGAAATCTGACTGAAGATGAAAAAGCACTTCTTCAACAAAAAAGCCAACAAAAATTTGTCCAGCTGGATAATAATGAGAATATTGGGATGCACAAAATAGAAAATGTGGAAGAGACATCAAAAGACCAAGTTGAGACAATGCAGCAGTACATCATACAGTTGGAAAATAAATTGAAGAAAAGTGAAAAAGAATTAGAAAAGGAAAAACATAAAGGAATACAAGCAGAAGGCACTGTCATACAATTGAAAAAGGAAATCAAGATTTTAAGATCAAAAGAAAAAGTAGAAATAGAACCACCATCATTTGATCTCAAAATAACTCAGGAAATTGAAAAGATGCGGAAAGAGAAAGAACAACAGGATCAAAACAAACCTTCAGAGGCAATAGAAAAATCACCAGCAGTGCATGAAAAAACGCAGAAGAAACCAAGCTCTTTAGTTTTGAGGGTTAAAAAGCGCCAACGAAGGAGTAAAATTGATTCTGATTGCCAATATGAAATTGTGTGTAGAAAAACAAAGAAAAATGTTGACAATGAAAACCAAAAGCAACAATTTGAAACCAAGGAAGGTCAAAAAGAAAATACAAATGAACAGAAACAAGAGGAACAAAATGAAGAATCAGATTATGAACATGAATCTGAAACTAAAACAGATGAACAAGTCACAACAACTGATAATGAAGAAATTATTGATGTTGATGGATACTCGCAATCAAGTAAAACCTACAAGAGTAAGGATATCACAAAAAGCAGTATTCTACAATTATTGAATGAAGAACAGCAAAACAAAATTCTTACTTTCTTCAACTTTAACAAAAATGAGAAGTAAGAATTCTAATATTTTTTATTTCATTATATTTGTTACTAAATAAAATTGAAGGAAAATATCGTTATCAATTATTAATTTTCAATTACAGCACTGTAGCATATGAAAAAGATGAAGGACACAAAGGAGGAATCACAATAGTTAAATCTATGCTGGAAGCTGTTCTGTTCGAGGGGGTTACAGATGGACAGGTATGCATCAAATTAAAATTATGATAACTGTCTAGGATGGGAGAATGAGTAATAAAACTAGCATTCATAGTTTTTTAAGTTCATATAAGTGTATAGAATGAGAGAATGATAGTTAAAACTAGCATACAAATTTCAAACTGCATATAAATGTATTGAATGAAAGAATGGGAGTTAAAAATAACATTGATATTTGTAAACCACATAAAAATATATAGAATGTCCAAGATGACTGATTAAATGATCATTTGCATTTTTCAACGCATACAATGTAGTAAACATATAAATGAAAATGAATACTAGCATTAATATTCCTGATCCAAAATAAATTAATTATCCCATGAAACTTACAACCTTTGTTGTTTGGTTTAACAGATTATTGATTGGTTTTATTACAATCAAGAAATGTATGAACACAGTTACTACTTCACCACAATGATGATGGTATGTATAATCTTTTTAATATAAATGTTAAAAATTAATATAAAGTATTCTAATACATATAAATGTGCAGAATGCTTTAACACATTACCAGCAAACTGTGATCAAAGACATAGTTATACCAACAGTAGATGTCATTGTCAAAGATGAATTTACAGAGAAAATTTTCTTCCCTCTACATTACCCAAACCATTGGAGCTTGTTGATGCTAAATTATGAAACAATGCGGTGGAGTCATTATGATTCAACAAAACCAAAAAATAGATTAACAAGGACTTCAAACCCCAGCTACAACCAAGCCTTCGTTCTTGTAAGAAAAGTATATTTTTGAAATCACTCTAACATTAATATACAGCACTAATTTTACTTCTTGCAGAAAGACAAAATTGAATTGATATTCAAGACAAAATGGGCAGAATTAGGAATACTGAACAAAGAATTTCACAAACCTAAAATGCTGCAGCCAAAAAGCCCACCACAGGATTCAGATTCGTAAGTAAATAATTTCATTTCTTCTCTTGTTTAAACTATCATTTCTATTTTTAAATTGCAGAAGAATGCATGAAATATGCAAAATGATAATTAAAACTAGCATTGCTAATTAACAGTTCATTGATCTGCACTTATTGAACAAAAAGATAATGTATAAGCATGCACATTCCACACACAGCAATGTTGTCTCTATTAATGCATTGATTAATATTGTGATCGAAATATAAAGCTATGTTTTAGAATTCTGGAGTAAAAATAGCAATATTATTTTAGAATTAGGTTTTACTGTAATATGAACTAACATTTGTATATTTGAAACAGACTTGATTGTGCGTTCTTTGTCATGGTAAACATGAAAAAACTGGACAAGGATGAGGTACCAGAAAAATATCCAAAGGAAATGCTTAGAAACCTAAGAGCTGTAGTGGTGTATAGCATACTCAATGATCCACAATACAGTTGGTCACTGGAGAAACTCTGCAAAGATTCTACATAAAAAAAGCTGTTGCATTGTAACTTCGAAAAACTTTGGATATATTTGAACTCTTCGAGAAACTCTGCAAAGAGTCTGATATGGAGTCTAAGATGGAGTCTGAGATGAAGTTTTATATGTTTTCCAGTAATTGAATTTTGTTCTCAGTGTATAAACTGTGTAGATGAATTTGAACTTCTTGATTTGAATTTGATTTGATAATAGTTGTCTAATTTCAATGCATGAACTACAATGTATAAACTATCAATATACTCAAGTGTCATTTTTATTTGTTTTATAATGCTTTTATTGTATTTCTGATGTACCAAATAATGTTTTATACTGAAATGCTAGATAGAACTAGCATTATGCGAAAATACATTTCTCAGTGATTGAACAGTGATCAATAATGTGTGAATTTATCCATATCGAATTTTTATATCATTTCCAATGTTTCAACTCCATTTCAAATATGTTGGCTATTGTTTACACTGTAATGCTACTTATAACTAGCATTAAACTGAAATGATAAACAGATATAGGCAATTAAGGATATGGTAAGTGCTGGGGTAGAAACATGGAGATAGTGGTTTTATTGTAATGAAGATATCTCATTTACAAATAACAGAACATATCTCATTTACAAACTGAAATGATAAACAGATATAGGCAATTATGGATATGTTATTTTCTGAAACAGAGAGATGCAGTTTGCATAATGAAGATATCTCATTTACACATTACTATTAATTGTATTTTCCAACTGCTGTTTTTAACAATAACAGAAGATATTCAGATGCAGTGTAGAAGAAATATGGGAACATATGTTCCACAATTTCATATAAACAATACATCATCATACTGAAAAATCATTACAAAACCACTAAAATAATCTAACCAAGTAATCATATAAACAGTATACCATCATCATCAAATCCTTCATTCTTGCTCAAAAGCTTACTCAGATGTATACAATGAAAGATGATTGATTTCAATGACAGAACACTGAATACTAATTATAATTAAATGCTAGTTACAACTAGCATTCAATTGAAATGATAAGTACATATAACATTGAATACAAATATCAATACCAAAATGCAGAGGAACAGCAGATATCACAAATTTTAAAAAAAAATAACCAAAACATATCACATTTTATTTTCTAATGATTTCACAATGTCTAACTGCATTTTTCTATAAGCTTTAGCAGCTGTAAACTTAAAAAACTTCTCAATTGCAGTAACAAAACACATAGATTTTATTAAATTTTTGAAGAACCAAGACAATTCCTTTTGTTGTGGCCAACTTTATTACACTGACTGCATCTGTTTCTTTTACTTTGAGAATATCCAAATCCACCACGCCTCTTTGTAGATGGTCTTCCAGCACCATGAATTTCTTTAGGAGGCCTAATCAAAACATTATTTTCAGCAACAATTGGCTTATCAAAATCTGGAATTGGATTGATAACATTAGCATATGAAGATCTGAAAGCAGTAACAGTGAAATAGTCCTCCACAAAATCATAAACTGATAATCAACACTTGTTAATGCACTTAATTGCATGAGCACATGGAAAACTAGTAACTCTCCATTGATTACAAGAGCATAAACGATTTTTAAGACCAACAACCTGTGACTTAGGAGATTTAACTTCAAACACAAATTCCGAAGACTTAAAAACTTCCCAACCAAAGCCATCTTCTACTAACTTTGACAAACTTTCCTCCATAACAGGACAAAGATATGTTGTCCATAGACAACATTCCTCTCTTCGTCTCGCCATTTGCTCCATAACTTTCACACGAATACCATCCAAACAAGAAGTTATAGGCATAACTCTATTTTCCAAAATCCAGGAGTTGAAACTTTCTGCAACATTAGAAGAATACTCACCATAACGCTTTCCTTGAAAAAACAAATCTGCCCAATGGTCAAACGGTTTATCTCTTAAAAAATTTTCTACAGATATACCCCCAATATCTTTAAATTTGGAAAGATATCGCTCAAAATCATACACATTAGAAGCTCTAGCACAAAGTTTAAACAACTCCACAATAGATGAATCACCTTTACCCGCCTTGACAACAGTACCAATATTCTGTTCCATGTGAAGTAAACAATAGCTATGATATGAAGAAGGAAATATTTTGGGAACACCTAAAACAAGACCCCATTGACGATCAGACATAAAAACTAAAGGCCGATCTTCATTAAGCATTCCTTTCAGATGGGATAAAAACCAAGACCAATTAGATTCATTTTCGTGCGAAACAATACCCATAGCAAGAGGAAAGAAACCTACAAAATAAATAATTAAGGACAACTCAGTAATGAGAAACATGGATTATATTAAACATCAAAACCATTATTAAAGGTTAATAATTTCTGTTATACATAGTTAAAGTAAATTCAAAATGATATATGAATATAGCATACGTTATTTAAAAGTCTTTTAGGTACTGCTGCATAAAATTTTATTTCATGTTTTTGTAAACATTTCTACCATAAACATTTGTACTATAACCAGGTCAATCATTTAATAAAATAAAGCCAACAATTCTTGTGTAAACATGGCTGCATTATAATTATGAACAACTTTGAACAATGATAGTTTAATATATCATCACTAGAAAAACAAATGAGTAAATAAAAAAAAACTAAAATGAAACTCATACCTTGATTACCATTTTTAGCAGTAGCAGCTAACAAAACACACGGTCTTCCCTTCAAAGTAGCTGCATCTAAAAATATTAATGGCCGACAATGTTTAAATCCAAGTAGACAAGCACCAAAACCAATACAAACTCTCTCAAACTGATCAGTTGAACCATTAACTTCTAGGGCCACATAACTACCAGGATTATACCTTTGCAACGCTTCTAAATACCAATGTAAATCATTATATGACATAGCATCATCGCCATATATTTCTTTCAAAGCCAATTGTTTTCCGCTATAAGCATAATAATATGAAAGAGTAAAATTGTAATCTCTTCTAAATTCCTTCATTATATCTGTTGGCTTCTTCATAGGAGCATCTCGAATTTGATCAACAATCAAAGATTTAACAAATCTACTTGAAATATTAACTTTATTAACATCTCTAAGACCGCCTCCACACGAATGAGCAAAATTGTAAGTTCTAATAAAAAACCGAGAGAGTAGACCGGGATCCGAAGAAGCATTAAGATAAAACTTACAACCATCCTTCAACCAAGAGCAATTAACCGATATTCTATCTGGAGAATTTCTTATAAAAATCAAATCATAACCATTTTTTATTTGATATGCCATTAAAAACTCCCGAAAATCCTCAGCTCCATTAAAACAAAAACCAAGAAAATCCACAATAGTTTTTTGACAACCTTTCTTCAACATATCTTTCAAATAATAAGAAGAATCAGCATGTGAATCACTATTTGAACCAGAAGTACTACCAATTGAAGAGCTTTGAACACTTGCATTGCCTAAACCACAGCCAGCAATATCAGCTTCCTTAACACAAACATTTTCCTTAATAGTAAACTTAAAATATTGACTCTTCTTGAAAATTAAAAAACACACAATACTGATCAAATCTGAATCAGTATCGATGATTATATTCTTATTCTCAAGAACATAAGATATCTCAATAGAAAATGGACTTAGATGTGGCCAAACCTCACAGATTTCAAACTTAACACCAAACAAAGAGGAGCCCGTCGTGAGATGACAAGAATAGCAATTCCCATTATGTTCAAAAATAACTAGCAAACTTTTTGATTCATCATCATAGATATCAGTACTGCAAAAGAAATTAAAAAAACAGTTAACAAACTTACTTAATATTATGACAGAGCAACAACAGAAAATGTTAAATTAACATAGCATAACAAATCAAAATGATAATTAAGACATAAATAAGAGAAATATAAATCAATTAAAAAGCAGATGATAAATGAACAGAGCACAAGCAAATTACAACAAAATATGAATACAACAGCAAAAAATGCTATATAAATATAGCATAGCGAAAAAAACTACATATGAAATTCACTCGTAAGATAGATGAACAGTAAAATTGTAAAACCTTAAACTATACTGAAGAAACAGAATAATACACAATAAAATCTTACCTTGCCATTGAAACAAATCCAAAATAGGAACTGAAATCTGGAAGAAGACAATCTATACAACGTACAAAAACAAAAAAAATAATTACTAATCGAACGATATTTTATTAGAGAAAGATAAAAAGAATATCGAAACAAATAAAAATAATATACCTGAATGTAACGAAATTGTAAAGATCCAGAGCACGATGAAGATCGACGATGAAAAAACACGACGAAGATGAATGACAATCGAGAAGATCGAATACAAAACGCGTCCTTGAATCGAGAAGATCGACGAACAAAGATCAGTAATATCAAAAAGGAGGTGGAGAAGAAACACAGAGGAAAATTTAAATTTTATAGAAGTTTGTCCTTAGAAAGAAAAAAGTAAGCCCGCGTCCTTTAGACGAAAAAAAAACATGCGCGTCCGTAGGCCCAAAAACAGAAATAAAAACTTCCTTCAGCCCATTTTCCTGTTTTTAATATAACATGTATAAATGTTATTTTTATATATGTCTAAATTTTAGATTTTTTTTAAAATAGCATGTTTGGAAAGTTTAATTTATAAGTTAGTTTTGATATTATAAATTAAATCTTATTATTAAATTTCACTTAAATTTTATTATTTTCAAACATATATAAAACAAGATTTTCATAAATAAATTTAATAATAAGATTTAATTTAATTAGTATATAATATGTTTTAAAATATTTATTTAAAATTTATATTAATATTTTAAAATAGATTTATAACTTTGATAATAAGGGTTGGAAAGATAAATTAATGTTGACTTGGAATTTAAATTGGTTAATAATTGAATTTAAGAAAGAATTGATTTAAACTTATTTGTTTTGAGATTTTTAAAAGATATGTTTATAACTTGGTTTATAACTTGATATGATAAAAAGTGATTGAATGAATATTCTCGATTTTTAATAAATTTGAGATTGAATGTTTAATATTGATTTAGGTATATAAATTGGGATTTAAATAAAATGTTATCAAAATGGTTAAGGGAACAATTTCCAATTTGAATAAATTTAAAGTTAATGTTGAAATATAAATGAAGTTTATATTGTAAATGTTTGAATATTTAAACTTGAATCCATGGACTTTAAATTGAAATGGTTAAACTGGAATTGATTTAAATTGAATTTTGGAATTTAAGATGATTTGAATCGAATTGCGAAATTGGAGGAAACTAATTTTATTATAGAAAGTATTTTAATATATATATATATATACTATTTCAATATCTATACTTATGTAGAAACTGTTATGATTTTTAAAGTGTTATGGTTTCAAAAGTGTAATGATCTCAAAAGTGTTATGATTTCAAAAGTCCTATGATTCCGAAAGTGTTATAAATTTGAAAGTGTTACGGTTTTGGAAATGAATATTATTAAAAGTGAATAATGACATTGAATTTGATATGAATATAATATTTTGATATGAAGTATGAATTATTTGAAATGAAAATGACCGCGGTGTGAAATAAGCGTTTGGTTGTTAAAGAGACCAGGATCATAAATTGTCATACTCTCTGCCAATACTGAAACCCACTTTAACAGCTGTGTACGTGGTGGAGATCCAGAATGAAGTAGGATGGTTTGGTGACGATTCTATATGGTATTTACGTAGCCCTGACTCCCATAAGTCAGCTTGATGCGGCTAAAACAGGAGCCATGCCGGGCCAAGTGAGGTCATTCCTCCGATCGGACACATTTCTTCGATACCATTCTATTGCTTTTGTAATTTGATTGGGTGCACCCTTTGATTTAGGAGTGTGTCACGAGGTGGGCGGTAGTAGCTGGTATGCGTTACCACCAGTCCGGATCCACAAACGGTATATCTACCCTGGCATTGCCTCGAGTGCCTTACGCATGCCCTATCGCGCCTTCTACGAGTTTGGTTTGTACCATACCTATGGAGTGCCCTCTGATAGCCCTCCAGTATACGGAGGAATTACGGTACTGTATAGACTATGGGTATATATAAAAATGTGCTAAGAGGGATATGGGTAATGCATTAATGCTATTTTAATAGTTTATTTTGCTATAGACATATTATAATAGCGTATATTACTATATAGTAGATAGTTCCACGGATCCTTAGAGGACGGGTATCCTAAACATCCTTTAAGTTACTTGTATTTCAGTTGACATTTCACTTTAGTTGAATTTATTAATATAAGAATGTTAATCCTGACTCGAGTGTTTTGTGTTTTGCTTTATGCTCGGGTCAGACTGAGTTTCACAGCATTTGAGACTCACCTTTGGAGTTGGAGCTTCACTTGGAGATCCATCTATACCTATTCAGCTTTCAGCTATCTTGTGGTTTTGTTTAGACTTGTCATTTGTTTGTATTCGAGACTACATTGTATTTGAGATATTCTGTTGTATTTTGTTTCATACTCTGTTGTTTTTATAGTAGCTTCATGAACTACTATTTATCTATTCCGCTGCTTATTGTTGTAATACTTTGTGTCTGTGATTCTGTGATTGATTTATTTACTATATATGCTGAGTTTGCCAAATATAAATTAACAATCTGACATTTTGGGCAATTCAAGTCTGACATGTGTGGATGCAAATGGTTCGAAATACCAGGTCGTTACAAGTGGCATTAGAGCTCTGGTTTAGGGAAAACTAGCATATAGAGTAAATTTAATTACAGAATCACCTTCGTTCGAGCTTGAATTTCTTCCTCTTTGATTCGGATTTCTTTTGAATTATGGAACTTTCCCCTTTGTTCTGAAATCCATCCTTGCCTCTCTTTATTCGTGTTCTTCTTAATACTGGAGCATCCCATAACTCCATTTCTGTTCCGACCACCAAATATGTTTGTAAAGGGGTGAAACTCCTTTACAACAAGCGTCGATTTACCAGAGATTTCTACGTCCTCTAGATGCTATTATTTCTTGCAAAGCCCGAACCATCTCTAGTAGACGATCAGGGTAAATCCCCTGTAATCTTGACTCCACTCCGATAATCAGAGATTATCCTGATATTGGGTGAAGTCACTTCTCTTCCCTTCATGCAGGAAATTGAATTTCCGCATCGATCTTATCCTTGGAATCTCGGTTGACCCGGTTAAGGTCGCCCGCGATTTATATAAGTCCATCCAGCTTTCCTCTTTGTAATTTAATTATCCACCTTCCTTTCGATCCTATCTATCCTAGTTAGAATTCTATTTGATTTAGGTCACTCTAAATTTGAATCTCTATCTTTGTTCTATGATCCATCTTTGAACCATCCTATGAGGGAGTCTATTTGTAATTAAAAATAAAAATGTTTTATATATTGTGTTGTTTGAGATGTTAAGTTTGAATTTTGGGTTTCGATCGATTCGTCTAGCTAGCGCTATCGATGGGAATTCCAAAACACTTGAATAGAGCAAACTGACATAATTTTGTTTTCAAAATTTGGTAAATGAAATAAATTTCGTTTGATTATATTATATATATATAAGTATAAACTTTCTGAAATTTGATAGTTAAGTGAATTTGTTGTTGGAAATGATAATATTTGATTTTCATTTATTGTTTGTAAACCATTGACTATTGCCGCTTGTTATGAATAAGTGAAATTATAAAACATGGTTTATAAATTGATTTGGAATTGAATGAATTTAAATTAAGAATTTAAGAATTGAATTTTCAGTATTTTTCAGAAATTTGGTTTTAGAGTTTTGGAAAATATTATTTGAAAGTATTTTCGAATGGAATTGCTTCAAAAGAATAATTTTAAAGGAATTAAGTCTATACTCTCTTTTTTTGTCGCTGGAAAATAATTTCGATGATGACTGCAGCATCATCGACATCCATTTTTGAGTCTCAAAGTGGAGAGACCACTTAGTAGCTTTTCTACACTTTGTTTTGGAAAAATGGATTTTCTATTTGAATTTCTTAAATATGATTTGATTTATATAACATGTATGTATATATTTATTCCAAAATAGTTTAAAGTGAAACCGGAAATTAAAATTTTAAAAATTCTGTGTTAAGTTAGAGTTTTCAAATATTGAAATGAATCAAAATTTTGAAATATTTGAAAGGTTTAAAATATAAATTGGAATTTAAAACACCTTGGAACAGTTGAATTAGGATAAAACTTATTTGTATAATACTAAATTACATTCTAATATATATAACTTCCCTAAAATATTCAGCAAGTTAAAATGTTTGGGTATAATAAAGGGTTGTACATGAAGAAAACTTAAGTAATAAATTGTTCAAACCAAAATCTAGCTTAATATAAATGTTGTAAATAAAAGAAAATTTGTATAGTGTTTAATTACACTCAAAAACATTAATATAACTTACCTAGAAAGTAAAATGTAATTAGAATGTAATTGGATAATGTACACTATAATATAAGCAATAGGATATCAAAAATGATATTTTGTGAAGGGAATTTACTGATAATAAATTGAATAATAAAAAGGAAAATTGATTTGCTGAATAATATATGGTTATAAATTGTTTATACACTTAATTTATGATTATAGGAATTGTAAATTGAGATAAATATAATAATAAGATAATGAATAAATAAATATGAAGATTTAATTATAAGTGAAATCAACTTAGCTAAAGATAAATGGATAAAATAAATGAGTTACTTTAAAAATGAATTTGTTTTAAAGAAATGTTGATAAAATGGAAGAAATTCAATTTTAAATAGAATGACTATTTATTAGTTGAATAAAATGGATTAAACCAAATTTGTTGAATATTAATTTATTTAAAAATTGAAATCTATATGGTTTTGAATGGTTAAAGTTGAATGTTGAGGTGGAATTAACTATGGTTGATTAAATTGATTTAATAAATGAGTAAAATAAAACAAATTTTGTTGTGGAATTTTTTGCAATGAATGTTCAGGAATTTGAAACAAATCAATTGAATAAAAATATATGGAAATGAAATCAATCAAATTTGAACACAATAAATTTGATTGATTAAATAAAATGAATTAGAATCAACTAATTGAATATAAATCAATTTTAAATAAATGTAGTTTATATGGTTTTAAATTAATTGTTGTATTTTGTATTTCAATCTATTTTTCTTTCTGGTTGCTTCTATTCTCCTACATCCTTCCTTTTCGGGGATGAAAAGTTGTGAGTGGGGGAGAGTGTAACGACCCGTAAATCTTAATGGTTTTAATAACTTAATTAACTAAAATCTTGTAAAATTTTAAATAATTAAATTTTGAAATGAAAATTTGATATTTGAAATACGTCTATTTAAACGTAGCAAATGTCAGATTTTCGTCAGAAAATATGGAAGTTTATTTTATCGTGTAATTTTATTTAAAATTTAAATCAGAATATTCGATGATAGTAAAATGTTTTCCAAACCTGAGTATTTTTATATAATAAATTTGTAAATCATCTTCTGAGTGAGACGTCATCTTCCGTTTCATCAAATTTGGAATGCTATCGCTCCGTTTATCTTATTTTCGGCGTTTTAGCAGCATTTTCGGTACCGAATATCTACTTTTGATAGGATGGTTGTATCAGTAATATCTGTGTACCGTTTAGATCATCTCGTCGTGATAATCTTTGTGGTATATTCATATTTGTATTTCAGAGTATGGTGTGTGGTGCAATCTGCGTAACACTTAGCGTTTCGGTTCCACAACCGAGGCTTTTGGATTTCCCGTGACCATTTGTTATCCACCCTGAAACCAATAGCCACTAACATTTTATACTTTCAGAAGTTAATTTTCATTTGGCTTTCTGTTTTCCCAACGTTAAATTATACTTGCTTTAGCCTTGGTTTCATTTTAAGATATATATTGTAACGTTATAATACAATAACTTGTATTTATTTCTTGGAAGGTGGTATGTTTTTCTCTTTTCTAATATAACATATTATACTGGGGTTTACAAGCTTATATAAAATTTTATATTTAATATGCATAGAAACTGGCACCTTCTCCTTCGGCCGAGAATCAACCCGCCTCCTACTTCGCCCACCTTCCCCATCTCCACATCAACCCCTCACCTCCGCTCCTCCTAGCGGCGGCCGCCGTAGCATCTCGTTTTTCTTCCCTAATCCAACCTCCCCCTCCGGCCTCACCCCACGCGTAGACAGCCACGTCATCAACCCCAGCGACCACCTCCAAGCACCGTGCCATCCTACTCCAGTTCAGCCGAAACCCCTTCCCCAGCCTCGGCGTCTCCTTCCGCCCTTGCACAGCCACCATAGCAACGTCCTCTCTCTTACCTTTTGTTCTGACATATCTTAATACAGGTATACACGTTATAAATATGAATTAGTTGATGACATATCATAATACACGGTGATGGCATTTGTCCCTTGTGAAATAAGAATTAGTTGATTTGAATGCTTTGATCCTTGTTGTTTTCTAAGGTATTAACTGAATCTGTGGGGTTTTAATGTATAGGTTATGTATATGTATATTTATTTAAACTTGTATATATCTTATATATGTTTAACTTACAGTAAGTTTATATATATCAGCTTATATATTAGTATATATATATATATATTGTTGATTTCAAAATATATATGTATATAGGTTTATTATAATATTGATTTTTAAATTTGTATGTGTGAATATATAAAGTTGTATAATGTAAAAATTCATATTAGCATATACATATACAAGTTCACATGAGTTGGATTCTAAATATATATATATAGGTTTTATTTTATAGGTGTTAAAGTTAAATTATTGACTTGGAAATATATATATATCTTATTATTAATATATGTCTAAAAAATTGGTTTTAGAGAAAAAATTTAACGTATATTTTGTTCAGCTTATATCAAGCTAATTTGATTTGTTCTCATCGATTCCTATCTATCATCTTTGTTCGTCAAATTCGTGCCAATCTTGCTTTGTTTGCAATTCGTGCTTGGATTCGTAACACATTTCATTGTCAAATCTCTCTAGCCTCGAAAGGTGAGTAATCACTCACGATTAACATTCTTATATTTATTAAATTTGATTTCACTTGAAACGACAATTGAAATATGCTGCTAAATTGAACTGTTAATTTTATAATTGCTATATATGGTATGCTATTATCTGAAATTATTCACCTGTGAGATATGACACCATATCTGTTGTTTATATTTTATTTTATTTATCACTGATGATATAGGCCTGTTGTTAATATGTTACATTATTATCATAACTGTTCTCATTCTGCAAGTTCCCTGCTAGTTTAGAATTCCCTATGGGTTGAAATGATACATACCCGAACGATCTTGTAGAATAGGAGAAAATCATTATGGGTTGAAATGATAAACCTAAGCGATTTTCCTTTAATTGAATTTGGGATTACGGGTTGAAATGATATACACCCATAAATATTTAAATTGCGGATTTAAATGATAAATATCTGTATCACTTGACCATAGGATAGAAAATTATATACAAACACCGTTGGTCTATATTTTAAAAAATGATTTCCAAAATTTTGAAAGGAAATATATGGTTTAATAAATAGTGATTTTCATATAACATGTATAAATGCTATTTTTATATATGTTTGAATTTTAGATAATTTTTAAAATAGCATGTGTAGAAAGTTTAATTTATAAGTTAGTTTTGATATTATAAATTAAATCTTATTATTAAATTTTACTATTTTCAAACATGTATAAAATAAGATTTTCATAAATAAATTTAATATTAAGATTTAATTTAATAAAACTTAATTTAATTAGTATATAATATGTTTTAAAATATTTATTTAAAATTTATATTAATATTTTAAAATAGATTTATAACTTTAATAATAAGGGTTGGAAAGATAAATTAATGTTGACTTGGAATTTAAATTGGTTAATAATTGAATTTAAGAAAGAATTGATTTAAACTTTTTTGTTTTGAGATTTTAAAAAGGTATGATTATAACTTGGTTTATAACTTGATTTGATAAAAAGTGATTAAATGAATATTCTCGATTTTTAATAAATTTGAGATTGAATGTTTAATATTGATTTAGGTATATAAATTGGGATTTAAATAAATTGTTATAAAAATGGTTAAGGGAACAATTTCCAATTTGAATAAATTTAAGTTAATGTTGAAATATAAATGAAGTTTATATTGTAAATGTTTGAATATTTAAACTTTAATTCTTGAACTTTAAATTCAAATGGTTAAACTGGAATTGATTTAAATTGAATTTTGGAATTTAAGATGATTTGAATCGAATTGTGAAATTGAAGGAAACTAATTTTATTATAGAAAATATTTTAATATTTATATACACTATTTCAATATCTAAACTGTTTAGGTGGAAACTGAAAGGACCCTCCTATTTACACACTTATTTTATTTAAATTTTTTTTTTCTTACCAATATATTTTCCAGGGTCATTTTCTTTTCTCTAATAAACAAAATATATCCAGGATCTTTCACAATATAGAAATATTGTTTTAATTCTAAATCATTTTTAACATACATATATGAAGATATCTATGTTATATTCTACTTGAATCAGAGCATGATAATAAGTAGAAATCTTTTTTTTAAATTTGCAAAGATGTGATAAATTCCCTTTAAATTAAAACTTAATGTATCCTGATTTTTGACTATAGTGTCCACTGGAAATATGTACCTTAGACTGTTATTATAATAAAGAAATAACCAAGCAATAATCAGTGGAAAGCAAGCTTATAATATAGATGATTGTCTTAAAGTCTGAATATTATCAAACTCAGGTTAAAAGAAAGTGGATCCTAAGTGAACACAAGCAACATCTAGGCGTAATGGAAACGCGCCTAACTTATTCATGCAAGGTCACTAGTTCGAGTACTATGCTGGTCGGTTCAAACAAATTTTTTTTTTGTTTTTCTTTTTATTTTCTCCTGTATGGCTGAAATCTGATACCTACCTATAATTGTACATATATATATTTAATTTTTGCCTATAACCTAACATGCAAAACAATTCTTCTTGCATAACTATTTTTAAAATCCATTCTTTCAACTGTTTTAAGAATTTACATCTATATTTTTGCCTAATATCAACATGTACACAGATATACACATACATGTCAGTGTCTTTGTTCATTTTCCAGAAAACTGAGCTCAAATGTTCTCTTGCTTCATTGATCTGAAGTGAAACATTTGGCCTGACCTATGGCCTAACCATGTGGTTACTCTGGCCATTCTTTTGTTTGCATTCTTACAACCCAGATTATACACAAAACATTGATACCTTTCCTTTTCAAAAGCATGTATATATATTTGTATGAATCAGACACCTTGTGATCAGATATATATCATTCTTCCTAACCATACTTCTCTTTTAAAAATACATCTTCAGGGTATAAACACTTTTTCTTGCATTTGGACTTATGTCAATATCATGAATTGAAGATATAGTAGCTTAATTCTTTTCTGGGTTTTCCCAATATTATTTTCTGTATATCTATATTCTTTTTGAAAGAACTCAGGATTAACTGAAATCATCATAAAATGATTATGCTTATAAAATCCAGGTTTTACCTCTAAATCAAAACAACTTTAGCAAATAGGTTTTCAAATCAGTTTAACATCAATATCCTTAGTACATACCAAATCAGAAATAACCAGAAACAACATAGCACATGTCTCTTACAATTTCTTCCTACTTAATACATTTAGATAGCCATATTAATCAGGGAATACATGCATGAATTAACACATTTTAGCTTTTATTTCTAATTATCTTAGCATCCTCTATTCCATATCTTTTTAATCTTGCTTACTTAGCTCCATCACAACCTGCAAAAGCATTAGTGGCTGCCCCATTATAAATGAGACACCCCCATGTGCCATGAGCAATAAGGGTCAGATCTATGATCTGGTGTGAGCATTTCTAACATATCCATGATATTAAGCTAAGGATACAGCATAAATATACTTTGCATACTTGACAGGTATTATCATGTACAATACATAAGAGCAAACATATGCAATAAAACAACTTTTATCTGGAACTACTAGGTTGCCTTTTCTTTTTCTTATAAATTCCTGGCCTCATCTGCTATAAGGAATCAAAGGGACACATTGCCATGAACTAATTAACATTATGGCACAAAGATCTCAGGACTTTAACAAGCCATGTGCCAACTTGTCTACTTCAAATAGGACAAGCATTCCAGCAGCCTTCTTGGCACAAAATCCTTAGTTATATCACTAAGTGTATTTATGTTCATTCTATCAATGATAGCTAGGTGTACATACCACCTGTACTCATGAAGCATACTAGTTACCTTGCAGACATAATATTGCAAGCAAGTTAAAGGTTACTTTCTAGAGATATAACACCCCCAGTCATTCCATCTCACATTATTTAGCATATAAACACCCTATTCAAGCATATACCAGAATGTTTGCAACTGAGAATAAATGCATGGCTCTATTGAGTTTATTTTGATTTTGCAAGCACTATATTTAGCCAGATTTTTAATCTTGTTTAAACATAGTTTTTAGGCTTGTAAATCTCTGTTTAGTTTAGGGCTCAGCACTTATAGAGAAAGACTCCATTGCACCCTTAACTAATTATTTCAAGCCTCAGCACCATACCAATGTATATGCAGCTTATAGTTTTCTTTATCTTTTCATTCTTTGTCTTAAGCCATTATTCAAGCTAGTTACAAATACTCTGATATATGTTCCTTAAGGTTTTGGTATAATATACAGAGATGAAAATAGAACAACAGAGTTATACATCCAGCATAGCAGTTCATATTTCATCAAACATTCATGAAACCATCAGTAGCCAACATAGTTTGTAAATCAAAACATGCAAAATATAACATATAAAAGCTTGGCTGCCTAATCCCAGGTCTTAATGCCATGTATATGAGTGAGGATACTCACCTAAATGCTTACACAAGCTTAAACCAGAAAACCCTTCAAATCTTTAGCCTTATCTTCCTCTTCTTCCTTAGGTTAATTAATTAGTGAGAGAGCAGTTTTCTGATTGGGCTCTTGGTTTAAATAAGGGTTCTGTCTAGGGTTTTGGGTGATGCAAAATCCCTATTTTAGCCCAGACCAGAATCATGCATTTGGCATTGCATATTCCCTCCCTCCTAACCCTTAATGTCCCGGCCAATATTTTAAAACAAGACTAAATTGTGCCTATTTTCCTTTTTTTTCCCAGAAAGTGATAACTTTAAGTATTTTTATTATACTTACCTCAAACATGATAATGGTGTGACTTTCTATTTTCTGCCTATGCACATTTGCTTTCTTGCACTTTGGTTCTTACTGTTTTAGTGATTCCTTTATTAATTTTCTGCTCAAATACTATCTGGATATATATATATATACATTTATACAACTATGGGTGTTAATTTAATTTTAACCATTTATTTGCAGAAAACATGTGCATACTTATGTGCATTTCTACATCTATTTAAAATTTCACTTATTCATTATAAATCAATGTTCTCTTCTGTCTTAATTTTCAGACAAGTAATATATATATATACACACATCCATAGGAGTTTTAATATTCATGCCTAGGCCTATATTTCTTTTATTTAAAACATTTTATCTGAATGTTTTCCTTTCTTGTTTTATTATTCAGGAATTCTGGATTTTCTCTTAGTGCCATATCTAGTGTGCACGTGCACACATGCACACACCCTTGCACCACTGGAAATCCCACCTATATAATAATTCTGATTTTCCCCCAGAATTTTAATTATTTATTTAAAAGAATTTTCCTCAAAATCTTGGGGTATTACAATCACCCCTTCTTTTAGGAATTGTGCCCTCACAATTTGCAACATATCTTTGGGTACTCCTACTTTCTTAGGAAAAATTATTTAAATATGCATGAGCAATTCAAATAGTCACTGTCTATCATACATATCAAACTTTCTTAGTAATCTAAGAATTTACCTTTCAAATTTGCAAAGAGCCTAGGGTGATCCATCCTGATTTTATCCTCTAGCTCCCAAGTACAATCACTAGGATCTATACTCCATTGAATTTTTACAAGCTTCAATGTCTTGTTTCTTAGTTTCTTTTCTTCCCTTGCCACAATTCCCACTGGCTCTTTTTCATAGATTAGATCTGGATTAATCTGAACTTCAGTGGGCTTTTCTAAGATTTCCTCCTTGTCATGTACCCATCTCCTTAGTTGTGACACATGAAACACATTGTGCATTGCACTCATCTTCTCTGGAAGCTCCAGCTTATAGGCTAGTGAGCCTATCCTTTCCAAAATCTTGTATGGTCCAACATATCTGGGTCTGAGTTTCCCCTGCTTGCCAAATCTCAAAACTTTCTTCATTGGTGAAACCTTAATGAAGACATAATCACCTACTTTGAATTCCACTGACTTCCTCTTTGTATCAGCATACTTCTTTTGCCTATCTTGAGCTACTGCCATCCTCTTTCTCACCAGTCCTATTTTCTCTGTAATGTCCTTGACATATTCTGGCCCTAGGATAGCTTTCTCTCCTGCCTCAGCCCAACACATAGGTGATAGACATGGCTTTCCATATAGGGCTTCAAAGGGTGCCATTCCAATTGTACTTTGGTGGCTATTATTGTATGTGAACTCAGCCAAATGGAGGTGGTCCTCCCAATTTCCTCCAAAGTCTAACACACATGCTCTAAGCAGATCCTCTAAAATCTTGTTTACCACTTCTGTTTGCCCATCTGATTGGGGGTGATAAGCAGTGCTTAGGCACAATTCACTCCCCATAGCTTCTTGGAAGCTCTTCCAGAATCTTGAAGTGAAGATTGTATCCCTATCACTCACTATAGTTTTAGGAACACCATGCAATTTTACCACTTCTCTCATAAAAGTTTGGGCTAGCCTAGGTGCATTTCTGTCTGCTTTCACTGGTATGAAGTGGGCTACTTTAGTCAGCCTATCTACAATCACCCAAATACTTGTATTTCCCCTCTTGGATCTAGGAAGACCATCTATGAAATCCATAGATATGTCTTCCCACTTCCACTGTGGTATGCTAAGTGGCTGCAACAACCCTGAAGGTCTTTGGGTCTCAGCTTTTATTTGTTGACAAACCATGCACTTAGCAACATATTTGGCTACATCAGACTTCATTCCCTTCCACCAATAGTCCCTTTTTAAGTTTTGGTACATCTTGGTGCTGCCTGGATGTATGGAATATTTGCTCCTATGGTACTCATTAAGGATTTCTTCTTTCAATTCTATGATGTTTGGGACACATATCCTACCCTTGTACCTTAAGTATCCTTTTACATCAATGTGATAATCCTTCACTTCCTCCTTCTTTAATAGGAGAGACTTCTTTTCTGCTAAGTCTTGATCTTCTTCTTGCATCTTTGCCACCTTCAGGGCCAAATTTGATTGTAAAGTAATTAAACTTAACCTTCCTTTACTCCTTTCTTCCTCAATCATCTCCATACTTATCCCACTGCTCTCATCTATTTCCAAATCAGTGAGCATGGTCAAGTCTCTAAACTCCTCCATCATCAACATGGCCACTTTTGCATGCTGCCTACTCAATGCATCTGCCACTTTATTAGCCTTGCCTGGTGTATAAAGTATATCTAAGTCATAAGCAGCAAGAAATTCAACCCATCTGTGTTGTCTCATATTTAAATCTTTCTGTGAAAAGAGATATTTTAAGGCCTTGTGATCAGTGTATAAAATGAACTTTGCACCTAATAAGTAATGCCTCCAAAGCTTCAAGGCATAAACTACTGCTGCCAACTCAAGATCATGAGTTGCATATCTAGTTTCATGGGGTTTTAGTTGTCTAGATGCATAGGCTATGACCTGATCTTGCTGCATCAACACAGCCCCTAGCCCTGACCCACATGCATCTGTATATACAACTAATCCCTCATTGCCTTCTGGTACTCTCAACACTGGTGATTTTACCAAAGCCTCCTTGATCTGGGTGAAAGCTTGTTCACACTTATCAGTCCATATAAACTTCTGGTTCTTCCTAGTCAGATTAGTGAGTGGCATTGCTATTTTAGAAAATCCTTGTATGAACCTCCTATAGTATCCTGCCATCCCCATGAATGACCTAACTTCATTAACATTGTTAGGCTTCTTCCATGCTTGGATTGCTACTATCTTATTGGGGTTTACAGAAATTCCTCTAGCAGAGACAACATGTCCAAGAAAGTGTACTTCCTCTTGCCAGAACACACACTTAGAGAACTTTGCTTTCAAATCTTTTTCTCTTAATCTAGATAAGACCAAATGTAAGTGGTTCTCATGTTCCTCTATTGTTTTAGAGTAGATTAGAATATCATCTATAAAAATCAGAACAAACTTGTCTAAGTAATCTCTGAATATCCTATTCATTAGGTCTACAAAGTAAGAAGGGGCATTTGTTAGCCCAAATGGCATAACCAGAAACTCATACAAACCATATCTTGTATTGAATGCTGTATATTTAATACTTGATTCCTCAACCTTCATCTGATGAAACCCAGATGCCAAGTCTAGCCTAGAAAACACTTTAGCTCCACTGAGTTGATCAAAGAGATCATCTATCCTGGGTAATGGGTATTTGTTTTTGATGGTTACTTTGTTTAATTCTCTGTAATCTATACACATTCTTAAAGTACCATCATGCTTTTTAACAAACACTACAGGAGCACCCCAGCATGAATTACTTGGCCTTATAAACCCCTTGGCTTCTAATTCTTCCAGCTGGTTCTTTAGCTCCTTTAATTCACTTGGCCCCATCCTTGTAGGCTTTTTGATAACTGGGCTAGCCCCAGGCATAAGGTTAATCTGGAATTCAACAGGTCTATGGTGTGAGACACCTTTTACTTCCCCAAATACATCCAAGTATTCTTTAACTATGGGGATTTCATTAATAGCTATTTCCTTGGGATTATTTTCTAATTCAATTAAATGATTTAGACTGTTTTCTTTGATGGGTTCACATAGAATTGTAACCCTTTGGCCTTTAGAATTTTGTAGTGAAATGGTGGATGCATCTAGGTCAATTATGGCTTTGAATTGTCTTAGCCAATCTGCCCCTAATATGACTCCTATATTTGGGAAATTTAGAACATACAAATTGGAAACAAATGTGTTTCCTCCTATGTTCAAATTCACATCCACACAGATCATATCTAATACACTAGAACTTCCTAAAGGGCTTTGTATTAACAGAGGTATTTCAGCCAAATTGCAGTTCATTTTCAACCTTTTAACTATTTCATGGGAAATGAGTGAGTGGGTTGCCCCGGTATCATATATTACAGCTAAAGGTATGGTACAAATAAATAGTGTACCTTCCACTTGACCATGGTTTTCAGCATTAGCCTCAATTATGGCCTTGCCCCTACCTTCCAGGTTTGCCACTTTCCCTTGTTGCTTGTATTCTGGGCAATTTCTTTTCATATGCCCTTCCTTCCCACATAGATAGCATTTGAAAGCTCCCCCTTTAAGCTCTGGGCATCTTGGCTTAATATGGCCTTCTTTCCCACAATGGTTGCAAACTATTTTTCTTTTGGCTTCATTGGGTTTTGCATCTACTGCCTTCTTACCATCTGCCTCTCCTTTCTTCTTATCATAAGGATGGTACTTCCCTTTGTTCTTCTTGTTGCTATTGTTTTTGAAGCTCCTAAACTTATCTCTTTCCTTATCATGCTGCTCAATCTTCAGAGCCAAATCTATCACTTGATCAAAAGTTCTGTCAGCATAAGGTAGTATAGCCCTGCTAAGCCCTGGGTTCAATCCCTTGATGTATCTATCATTTTTGGATGCTTCATCAGCCACTAACATTGCCCCATAAGTTGACAATCCCTCAAACTTCTGGGTGTATTCTGTGACATTCATAGTCCCCTGTCTAAGTTTGATGAACTCCTCAAGTAAAGTGGTTTTTGCTGAGGCTGGAACAAACCTTGCCTCTAACATCTCCTTAAATTGATTCCAATTAATATCATTTTCATTCCGGCCAGCTATGATCACCTCCCACCAACTCAAAGCTACACCTTTTAATTGCCTTGAGGCCACTTGCCTCTTCCTTTGGTCATCTAGTTGCATATCAGTGAAGATCCTCTCTAATGTCCTCAGCTATGCTTGAATCTCCATTACACTTTCAGTTCCTTCAAAGCTCTTGCCTCCCAAGTTGGTATAAGTCTTCACTAACTTGGAGAGCTCCTCATGTGGGTTCTCAGGTCTGTGCCCAATTCCATCTCTCAAAACTCTCACAAATTCCTGCATGTCAAGCATTTGTGGTGTGCTAGATCCTCCTTGATGATGAGACCCTCTTCCTACCATAATTCTAAAAGTATATGTATTTCATCTTATTAGTTTATAACACTTAGCTTTAATTTTAAATTGATTGTATCTTTCCTATTTAATCATTGTGTATATCACATGCACACACATACATACATTCAGGGAATACTTATAAGCAATCAAATATACAAACAAACCTAGTATAAACATAAGCATACAAACATTTGCTATGTTAATTAAAACATAGCTCTGATACCAAATGAAAGGACCCTCCTATTTACACACTTATTTTATTTAAATTTTTTTTTTCTTACCAATATATTTTCCAGGGTCATTTTCTTTTCTCTAATAAACAAAATATATCCAGGATCTTTCACAATATAGAAATATTGTTTTAATTCTAAATCATTTTTAACATACATATATGAAGATATCTATGTTATATTCTACTTGAATCAGAGCATGATAATAAGTAGAAATCTTTTTTTTTAATTTGCAAAGATGTGATAAATTCCCTTTAAATTAAAACTTAATGTATCCTGATTTTTGACTATAGTGTCCACTGGAAATATGTACCTTAGACTGTTATTATAATAAAGAAATAACCAAGCAATAATCAGTGGAAAGCAAGCTTATAATATAGATGATTGTCTTAAAGTCTGAATATTATCAAACTCAGGTTAAAAGAAAGTGGATCCTAAGTGAACACAAGCAACATCTAGGCGTAATGGAAACGCGCCTAACTTATTCATGCAAGGTCACTAGTTCGAGTACTATGCTGGTCGGTTCAAACAAATTTTTTTTTTGTTTTTCTTTTTATTTTCTCCTGTATGGCTGAAATCTGATACCTACCTATAATTGTACATATATATATTTAATTTTTGCCTATAACCTAACATGCAAAACAATTCTTCTTGCATAACTATTTTTAAAATCCATTCTTTCAACTGTTTTAAGAATTTACATCTATATTTTTGCCTAATATCAACATGTACACAGATATACACATACATGTCAGTGTCTTTGTTCATTTTCCAGAAAACTGAGCTCAAATGTTCTCTTGCTTCATTGATCTGAAGTGAAACATTTGGCCTGACCTATGGCCTAACCATGTGGTTACTCTGGCCATTCTTTTGTTTGCATTCTTACAACCCAGATTATACACAAAACATTGATACCTTTCCTTTTCAAAAGCATGTATATATATTTGTATGAATCAGACACCTTGTGATCAGATATATATCATTCTTCCTAACCATACTTCTCTTTTAAAAATACATCTTCAGGGTATAAACACTTTTTCTTGCATTTGGACTTATGTCAATATCATGAATTGAAGATATAGTAGCTTAATTCTTTTCTGGGTTTTCCCAATATTATTTTCTGTATATCTATATTCTTTTTGAAAGAACTCAGGATTAACTGAAATCATCATAAAATGATTATGCTTATAAAATCCAGGTTTTACCTCTAAATCAAAACAACTTTAGCAAATAGGTTTTCAAATCAGTTTAACATCAATATCCTTAGTACATACCAAATCAGAAATAACCAGAAACAACATAGCACATGTCTCTTACAATTTCTTCCTACTTAATACATTTAGATAGCCATATTAATCAGGGAATACATGCATGAATTAACACATTTTAGCTTTTATTTCTAATTATCTTAGCATCCTCTATTCCATATCTTTTTAATCTTGCTTACTTAGCTCCATCACAACCTGCAAAAGCATTAGTGGCTGCCCCATTATAAATGAGACACCCCCATGTGCCATGAGCAATAAGGGTCAGATCTATGATCTGGTGTGAGCATTTCTAACATATCCGTGATATTAAGCTAAGGATACAGCATAAATATACTTTGCATACTTGACAGGTATTATCATGTACAATACATAAGAGCAAACATATGCAATAAAACAACTTTTATCTGGAACTACTAGGTTGCCTTTTCTTTTTCTTATAAATTCCTGGCCTCATCTGCTATAAGGAATCAAAGGGACACATTGCCATGAACTAATTAACATTATGGCACAAAGATCTCAGGACTTTAACAAGCCATGTGCCAACTTGTCTACTTCAAATAGGACAAGCATTCCAGCAGCCTTCTTGGCACAAAATCCTTAGTTATATCACTAAGTGTATTTATGTTCATTCTATCAATGATAGCTAGGTGTACATACCACCTGTACTCATGAAGCATACTAGTTACCTTGCAGACATAATATTGCAAGCAAGTTAAAGGTTACTTTCTAGAGATATAACACCCCCAGTCATTCCATCTCACATTATTTAGCATATAAACACCCTATTCAAGCATATACCAGAATGTTTGCAACTGAGAATAAATGCATGGCTCTATTGAGTTTATTTTGATTTTGCAAGCACTATATTTAGCCAGATTTTTAATCTTGTTTAAACATAGTTTTTAGGCTTGTAAATCTCTGTTTAGTTTAGGGCTCAGCACTTATAGAGAAAGACTCCATTGCACCCTTAACTAATTATTTCAAGCCTCAGCACCATACCAATGTATATGCAGCTTATAGTTTTCTTTATCTTTTCATTCTTTGTCTTAAGCCATTATTCAAGCTAGTTACAAATACTCTGATATATGTTCCTTAAGGTTTTGGTATAATATACAGAGATGAAAATAGAACAACAGAGTTATACATCCAGCATAGCAGTTCATATTTCATCAAACATTCATGAAACCATCAGTAGCCAACATAGTTTGTAAATCAAAACATGCAAAATATAACATATAAAAGCTTGGCTGCCTAATCCCAGGTCTTAATGCCATGTATATGAGTGAGGATACTCACCTAAATGCTTACACAAGCTTAAACCAGAAAACCCTTCAAATCTTTAGCCTTATCTTCCTCTTCTTCCTTAGGTTAATTAATTAGTGAGAGAGCAGTTTTCTGATTGGGCTCTTGGTTTAAATAAGGGTTCTGTCTAGGGTTTTGGGTGATGCAAAATCCCTATTTTAGCCCAGACCAGAATCATGCATTTGGCATTGCATATTCCCTCCCTCCTAACCCTTAATGTCCCGGCCAATATTTTAAAACAAGACTAAATTGTGCCTATTTTCCTTTTTTTTTTCCCAGAAAGTGATAACTTTAAGTATTTTTATTATACTTACCTCAAACATGATAATGGTGTGACTTTCTATTTTCTGCCTATGCACATTTGCTTTCTTGCACTTTGGTTCTTACTGTTTTAGTGATTCCTTTATTAATTTTCTGCTCAAATACTATCTGGATATATATATATATATATACATTTATACAACTATGGGTGTTAATTTAATTTTAACCATTTATTTGCAGAAAACATGTGCATACTTATGTGCATTTCTACATCTATTTAAAATTTCACTTATTCATTATAAATCAATGTTCTCTTCTGTCTTAATTTTCAGACAAGTAATATATATATATACACACATCCACAGGAGTTTTAATATTCATGCCTAGGCCTATATTTCTTTTATTTAAAACATTTTATCTGAATGTTTTCCTTTCTTGTTTTATTATTCAGGAATTCTGGATTTTCTCTTAGTGCCATATCTAGTGTGCACGTGCACACATGCACACACCCTTGCACCACTGGAAATCCCACCTATATAATAATTCTGATTTTCCCCCAGAATTTTAATTATTTATTTAAAAGAATTTTCCTCAAAATCTTGGGGTATTACAGAAACTGTAACGACCCGATATTTTCAACCATTCGCATCCACACGTGTCGGACTTGAATTGCTCAAAATATCAGATTGTTAATTTATATTTGGCAAAACTCGGCATATACAGTAAATGAAATAATCACATAACCACAGATACAGAGTATTACAATAATAAGCAGTGGAAACAAGTGAATAGTAGTTCATGAAGCTACTATATATATAACAGAGTTAAAACAATATACAACAGAAGTCTCGAATACATAGAAGTCTCAATACAATAGTCAAATACAAGATAAGAATATATCACATGAGTCAACTGAATAACCGCAAGCTGAATAGATAGATGGATCTCCAAGCGAAGCTCCAACTCCAAAGGTGAGTCTCAAATGTTGTGGCACTCAGTCTGACCCGAGCGTAAAGCAAAAACACAAAACACTCGAGTCAGGATTAACATTCTTATATCAATAAATCCAACTCAAGTGAAATATCAACTGAAATACAAGTAACTTAAAGGATGTTTGGGATAACCATCCTCTAAGGATCCGTGGAACTATCTACTATGTGGTAATATATGCTATTATAATAATGTCTAAACTAAAGTAAACTATTAAAATAACGTTAAGGCGTTACTCATATCCCCCTTATCACATTTTATATATTCACATAGTCTATACGGTACCATAACTTCCCGTAAAATGGGCTTATCAGACGGCACTCCATAGGTATGGTACAAAACAAACTCGTAGTGGTCTTGATAAGGTAGGTGACACGGCACAACTAGGCAATGCCAGGGTAGATATACCAATTACACTTCCGAGCTGGTGGTAACGCATAGCAGCAACTACCGCCCACCTCGAGCCACACTCCCAAATCAAAGGTGCGCACCAAATCAATCACAAAGTAATAGAATGGCAATCGAAGAAGTGTGTCCGATCGGAGGAGCTACCTCACTTGGCCCGTCAATTGCTCCTGTTTTAGCCACCTTATGCTAACTCATGGGAGTCAGGTCCACGTATATACCTCAATTAGAATCGTCGCCACCATCCTACTTCATTCTGGAATCTCCACCGCGTACACAGTTGTTAAAGTGGTTTTCGGTATTGGCAGAGAGTATGACAATAACTGATTCCTGTCTCTTTAACAACCAACCGTTATTATAACACCGTAGTCATTTCAAAATATCATACTTCAAAACCAAAATATCATTTCCATTTCAAAACCATATCAATACTATATCAATTTTCCCTTCAAACATATATCCATTTCCAAAATCATAGCACTTTCAAAGTTATAACACTTTAAAAATTATAAAGCTTAGAAATTATAACACTTTGGAAATCATAACACTTGATAACATAATACTTTGGAATTCATAACTTTGAAATCATAACTTCCCACTTGAACAATTTAGATATTAGTAATAGTATATAAAATAAAGTAGTTTCTAAAATAAAATAGTTTTTATAAAAATAGTTATAAGTTAAAATAGTTCATATTAAAATAATTAGTATATTAAAATAGTTTATATTAAAAATAGTTTATCTAAAAAACAGTTTATATTAAAATAATCAGTATATTAAAATAGTTTATATTAAAATATTCACTATATTAAAATAGTTTATAAAAAAAAAAATTTATGAAATAAATTATATAAATAGTTTTAAATATAATTTAAAAATACTTTGTATAATAAAATAGCTTCCTCGAATTTCACAAATCAATTCAAATTAACACGAGTTCTAAAATTCAAATTTAATTCAATCTCAATTCATCAATTTCAATTCAATTCAGTTTCTCAATAAACCATTTCAACTTTTATCGATTTCAAATACAGATTTGAACCACCAAATAAACCATTTCAATTTCAATATAATTTGAAGCTTTATATATTCAATATTTCAAAACTAAATATGATAATTTCATATATATCTTAATTTAACTTCATTATTATTTAGTTTTGAAATATTCACTTAATAAATCCAATATCATTTAAATAAAACCTCAAATTACAAATAAATAAATGATTTCCTTCAATTTATTTAAACTTGAAACATTCATTTAATCACCTTAAATAAAATCAAGTTATAAAACCAAATCCTTTAAAAATCTCAAATTCAATAAGTTTTAAATCGATTTAATTAAATAAAATTCTTAATTAAATACAATTTCAAATAAATTCAAATTTATCTTCCCAACCTTAACTTATAAAAATCATTATAAAAATCTATTTTTTTAATATAAACTTAAATAAATACTTAAACATATTATATATTAATTAAATCAGACTTTATTAAATTACATATTATTATTAAAATTATTTTATATTAAAACTAATTTATACATATTTTAAAATAGTAAAATTATAAGTAAATTCTTAAAATTTATAATTTCAAAACTAACTTATAATTTTAAAATTTCCAAAACATATAATTTTTAAAAATCAAAAATATAAACCTTTAAAAAATACATTTATATATAATATCTAAAAATCAATATTGATTAAAACTATATATTTCTTTTCAAAACCTTGGGAATCATTTTCAGAAAAATATATATAGACCAACGGTGTCTGTATATAATTTTCTATCCTATGGTCAAGTGATACGGATATTTACCATTTCAATTCGTAATTTAAATATATATGGGTATATATCATTTCAACCCGCAATCCCAAATTCAATTTAATGAAAATCGCTTGGTTTTATCATTTCAACCCATAACGATTTTCTCTTATTCTACAAGGTTGTTCGGGTATATATCATTTCAACTCATAGGGAATTCTATACTAACAGGGAACTTGCAGAGTGAGAACAGTGATGATAATAATATAACACATCAATAACAGGCATATATCATCAATATAAATAACACATAATGGTGTCAGATGTCATAAGTGAACAGTTACATATAATGGCATATATATAACGATTTAAATAACTAACAAGAGCATATTTCAATTATCGTTTCAATTGAAATCAAATTTAATAAATATAAGAACGTTAATCGTGAGTGGTTGCTCACCTTTCGAGGCTAGAGAATAGACAATGAAATGAGTTATGAATCCAAGCACGAATTCGACGAACAAGGCTGACAAATAGGAATCGATGAAAACAAATCAAATCAGTTTTTTATATAAACAAAATATATGTTATTATTATTATTATAAAAATCAATATTTTAAATTAAGACAAAGATAAAATAATATATATATATATATATATATAATTCAAAATCATTGCTTTAGATCAAAACACAAATATTAAAATCTAACATATATACATAATATATGTGACGCCCTACCTCTATACTCACGCTAGCCAAGAATACCGCGAAGTAATGTTGTCAACTAGCGCGAAGAATAAGGCTGTTGAGGAGCGACAATCTGTGTAATTGCTTTGGGCGAGTACCGATATGTCAAATAGTGTAACATGCATTCCATTTCAAGAGGAAATCTGACATATCTAATACAGACTCAAAGCTACCACACAGTGGCTATGAGGCCTTCAGAAACAAATATAGAAATAAACATAACGTAAATCAGTCTCAAACATTCATATCACAAAGGCGGAAACATATATGAATATATATAACACAAAAAAGTGCACAACAGAGTAGTGGTCATATAAGATCCACAATATCACAAAAGAATAGATACAAGTGCTGGACAAAAGAATAAGTATACATCATGGAGTCTATATCTCGGATGTATAACAACAAAAACTACAAATGTAATGTAGTTAGACAAAAGTCAGAAGATGATCCCAGATAAGGAGTCAAGCAGAAACACCTGTAACATCTCGGTCTGACCCGAGTGTTATTTAATATAAGAAAATAATAAACGGATCAGTCTAGCTACAAATATCAGATAAAGGAATGAGATATAAGCAGAGATATAATAAGAATGTATGATAACAATAATGTCATACTAGAACAAATATGATATAAAACGACAACAAGATCATACAATATCTCAAGAATCTCAAAGTACCAAAAAGAATGTCATATTCTTTATTTTATTCACCATACTATAAATATTGACAAACATATAATTGCCAATCACATAAAGAGGTGAAACACAAATTCTAGAAATCATCAAATAGAAATCCAGAAATCACAAAAGGGGGAGGCCTATCACAAACGGGAGCATGAAAACTCACCAACACGTGTATCACAAATGGAACGTTATTCCATGGTCGCTAACCATAAATTTTGAGCCGAAGCTCCACAAACGGTCCGAAGACCACGGGTCGCTACCCCGCCAAATTGAACCGAAGTTCCAGAAAACGGGGTTTAGTCTCCCTCGATGCAAATAGACATCGCACATCGCTAGTCTAAATCACAAAATGATCATCATCGATCCATAAAAAGTGTGAATTACACTAAGCCAGTAAATATAACAGTTTAGCTTCATGTCCCATAACCACTAGCTTAACTTAAATATTTACGAACAAATTGTAGATTTCCACTCGAAAATTGTCACAAGATTTTCAATCGAACAAGTCCATAAATTAACCGACGAAGTAAACGCAAGCGTTTCATACCGCTTGTTTTGCTAAGTTAATTAGATTTTCTCATACGAATGAGGTAAAGGTTTGTATATACTAATAGATTAGAAAACGGTTTTATAAACGAACTTTGTATTAAAAATAGAGTTGAAATCATTTTAGTAAAAGAGTTTGAATATTTACTACTAGTATAGAAACCTTTGTATTTAAAGTGACAAGTCATAGAAATGATTATAGAAACAATCAACCATCAAAAATCCACATACGAAGACGTGAATCAAGTCCAGATAAATTCGATACCGAATCCATCAAAATGGATAACCACAAAATTCCCGAATAAGAAGTCATCAGTGAAGATAATAAACGATAACGACAAATTGGAGATAACGAATCGATAAAAATTGGAAATCAAACAAAATAATCAATTTTGTTGAGGCAATAAAATACTCCAAACGTCTGCAGTATACACTCAGACGTCTGTAGTAAGTTTCAGGAAATTCGCTGAAACAGACTCCAGACGTCTGAGCTTCCCTGCAGACGTCTGGTGACGAACATTTTTCATGTTCTGGGTCAGTCTAGCCCCTTTGGGGAAAGTTCAATATATGACGGAAGCGACGAATTGAGCAATTTCGACTGAGGATTTACGCCTTTCGACAACCCAGCCTTGTATAGCCCTCTGAAACGCTCCACTAACGTGTTCAAACATCAAAGGTTGTATTTTTAGCAAATTGGATTCCAAAAACCAAAAATTTAACAATTCACCAATTCAATCCAAATCAAAAGCAAATGAACATGAATTAGTGTTAGGGATTCATACCCAACAACAACAATATCTATAGAAATAGGTGTGAGTTCAAAACTCACTTATAAACCCAAAACGATGAAGGAGAAGCTCGAAAGCAAAGGGAGATCAACTACACTTCAACTCCAACCCTAGAAGCTTGAATCTAAGCTCAAAGGATGAACATTTCCAAAGTTAGGTTTAGGAAATTTCTGAATTTAAAGAGAGATTGAGTTGGAAAAGAAGATGGAGATACTTACCAAAGCTTCTCTTTGAATTTGGAGCAAGAATTTGTATTTGCTAAAGAAACTAGGGTTTAGGATTTTAATTTCCCATCTCCACCACCATTTTTTCTAAAGCTTAAGTTGTAGGAAATATTATGAAGTAAGGAAGAGGAGTAGAGTGGAGTTGGGTTGATATGTTGGGTAAATGGGCTGAACCCCAAACCCAAAACCCTAAGTGAAAAGGTCAAAATTCTAGCTAGCTCCAAATATATCAATGTTTATACTTAAAAAAGTCAAAAACGCCGTTTTGGACTCAATGGAAGTGGTCTCGAGTCCCAATTCGACTATTTGCAAAAAGTAACTTTTCAGACTTTAATCCGATTAACGATTCTATATTTAAATAAAATATTACAATATTCAATCGTAATATGTAGGTTGTTACAGACTCCCCTCCTTAAAGAAATTGCATCCTTGCAATCTTTAAGGAACAAATAAGAAGTAACAACAACAAAAGCACATCAACACAAAAAGAAGAAATTTGAAATAATAAATTCACCTTAAGGAGCACAAGAGAGCAAATCCGAATGTGTTCGCTCGATGAATTCTCTGGATTCCCAAGAGCAATCCTTAGGATTTGAGGACCGCTGAACTTTCACAAGAGGAACATCTTTATTTCAGAGGTGTTTAATCTCCGAAGCAATGATACAGATAGGTTGTTGCTCATAAGTCAAATTAGGTGAAACTTCAATTTCTTCAATAACACCGGGCTCAAGAATAGAATTGGAATTCCAAAGGCATTCCCATAGTTGAGAAACGTGGAATACGTCATGAATAGCAGAAAACTGAGCTGGTAATGAAAGGCGATAAGCCACGGAACCAATGCGTTCGGTGATGGGAAATGGGCCAATATATCGAGGTGCTAATTTTCCTAATCGACTGAAACGCACAACACCCTTCATAGGTGAAACACGAATAAACACAAAATCTCCCACAGAAAATTCTAATTTCCTTCTTCGATTATCGGCATAGGATTTTTGTCTACTCTGAGCTTCTTTCATCCTATGACGAATAAGATCAATCTTTTCTGTGGCATCACGAATAAAATCTGGACCTAAAACCAGCTTCTCACCGGCTTCAAGCCAACACGAAGGAGATCGGCATGGCCTTCCGTATAGTGCCTCGAAAGGTGCCATACCAATACTAGATTGGAAGCTATTGTTATAGGAAAACTCAACAAGAGAAATATGATCTTCCCAACTTCCACCAAAATCAAGAACACATGCACGAAGAAGATCGGACTGAGGATGATAAGCGGTGCTAAAATTAAGCTTCGTTCCCAAAGCTTTTTGAAGACCTTTCCAAAATCCACTAGTAAACAATGGATCACGATCACTAACAATAGAATTAGGGACTCCATGCAATTTAACAATTTCTTTGACAAAAAGTTTAGCCAAAATAGGTACGGTCCGATTTGACCAAACAGGAATAAAATTGGCGGATTTCGTAAGTCTATCTACTATCACCCATAGGCTATCATGGCCCGAACGAGAACGGGGAAGACCGTCAACAAAATCCATGGAAATTTGATCCCACTTCCATATTGGAAATTCCAATGGTTGCAATAACCCACCGGGCCTTTGATGCTCGGCCTTAATAAGTTGGCAAGTCAAGCAATGCTTAACAAAGTTAGCAATATCGGATTTCATTCCCTCCCAATATAAAGTCGCTTCATATCCGCGTACATTTTACTACTACTGGGATGAATGGTAAATTTAGATCGATGAGAATCTTCTCAAATATCTTTACGAAGATCAATAATATTTGGCACAATAAGTCTACCAAATTTTCGAATACCGCCACGAGTATCAATATCAAAGTCTTTCAAACCTTCAATATCAATTTTATCCCAACAACTTTGGCTAAGAAGAACCAATTTGGGATCCTGCATTTGAGCTTCAAGAATGCGGTCTAAAAGAGAAGGATGAGCCTCAAGGCTACACAAAACAAGAGATGAACATAAATCAAATTCACGATATCGAATCTCACAAGTGGACAAAGTCTCGAGATCATTCCACTTAGATATCATCATGGAAACAACCGCTTGTTGCTTACGACTAAGGGCATCGGCAACACGATTTCCTTTTCCGGGAGTATAAAGAATATCAAGATCATAAGACGCAAGGAACTCGAGCGAACATTGTTGATGCAAATTAAGTTCCTTTTGGGAAAATAAATACTTCAAAGATTTATGATCGGTGTAGAGAACAAATTTCTCTCCCAAAAGATAATGACGCCAAATTCTAAGGGCGAAAACAATAGCCGCGAGCTCTAAATCATGAGTGGCATATCTAGTCTCGGAAGGCTTTAATTGTCTAGAAGCATAAGCGATAACACGTTCCCGCTGCATGAGAGCGGCACCCAAACCAACACGACTAGCATCGGTATAAACAATAAAATCTTGGTTCCCATCGGGAATCACAAGAAAAGGAGCATCGAAAAGGATTTCTTTTAATTTTTGAAATGAAGCTTCACATTTGTCTGACCAAAGGTATTTAACTCCCTTCTTTGTCAAACTAGTAAGGGGTACGGAAATCTTGGAAAAGTCTTTTATGAACCGACGATAATAGCCCGCCAATCCAAGGAAGCTACGAATTTCCGTCATGCTCTCCGTTCTCTTCCAATTTTGAATCGCTTCAATCTTTGAAGGATCCATGGAAATTCCAGATTCAGAAATAATATGCCCGAAAAATTTCACACGAGATTGCCAAAAGTGGCATTTAGAAAATTTTGCCTATAATTGTTGCTCCTAAGAGTTTCTAATACAATTCGAAGATGTTTTTCGTGCTCTTCCTTGGTTTTAGAATAAATAAGAATGTCATCTATAAAGATGATAACAAATCGATCGAGGAAGTCTTTGAAAACTCGATTCATAAGGTCGACGAAATAAGCTGGATCTTTCGTCAAACCAAATGGCATAACAAACCATTCATAAGATCCATAACGAGTACGGAACGATGTCAAAGGAATGTTATCCTCTACAATGCGAAACTGATGAAAACCGGTGGCTAAGTCTAACTGTGAAAAGACTTTAGCACCACTAAGTTGATCGAATAAATAATCAATCCGAGGCAACGGTATTTATTCTTGATGGTGAGATCGTTAAGCTTGCGGTAGTCAATGCAAAGCCTAAGTGTACCATCAGATTTCTTCACAAAAATAGCTAAAGCTCCCCATGGAGAGGAACTAGATTGAATAAATTGCTTTGCTTCCGATTCGGATAATTGTTTGCGCATCTCCTCATTTTCTTTATTGGACATACGATAAGGAGGACGAGTAATAGGTAGAGCTCCGGGGATTAAATTAATTCTGAACTCAATTGCTCGTTTAGGTGGTAATCCTAGAACGGGCTCAAATATGTCGGGAAATTCACGAACAATGTGAATGAGAGAAATGACATCTTCCTCATCATCGTTATCGTCATCATGAGGATTTAGAGAATACAAGGATGCTTTCGAATTGGAATCTGGATCTTTCAGAACAAGAGAAATCTGCTTAACAGATTGAGGATGCCAAAGATATATTGTCCGTTCAGGACATAAAATATAGGCTTCATAACGGTTAATCCAATCCATTCCCAAAATCATTCTGAAACCAAGGTAACGCATAACATGCAAATCGACACGGAAAGAGTAATCACATAAAATAATTTCGACATCTTTACATAATAAACTGAGTGTTGCGGATCCACCAACCGGATTCGCAATTCTCAAAGAAGTCATCAAGCCAATAACATTTAAAGACAAAGCATCTGTTAAGACCTCGGTTTCGATGTCTATTGTGTATTTTGACAAACGACAACTATATACATTATTTACTAACATATTTTTTGCAGGAATAGCCATAAGACTGGATTCATATAATCTTCATGCTGCATATATGTTGTTTTGGGTCATTGTTTAGAATTAAAATATTGTGAAAATCTCTCCTTCAGATATATATAAATACACACCAGTGCCAAAGAATAAAACTCAATTTTAGGCTAAATTCAGACGTCTGAAATGACCTATTCAGACGTCTGAATCTGAAGTTAAAATTCAATTTTTTAACAATATTCAGACGTCTGTTTCTGTTATTTCAGACGTTTGAATATAGATAAAAATAGCCTATTTACTCTCTGTTTTTGCACGCTTCAAATTTCAGAAGTCTGAAATTTATTTTCAGACGGCTGAATTTCTACAACTGCTATTTTTGTGAAAAGACACTTCTCTTCACCAAAGAGAAACTCTTTCAAAATCAATGGTTGCAACTGTTCTTTCCAATATAACTTTTCATCTATAGTTGCAACTCTTTATACACTATAAATAGATTACAGAATTCAACAAACAATTAACCGAATCTAATTTTAATATTCTTGAATTCCTATCTATTCTATATTTTCAAACTGCACTCAAACTGATTATATTCTCTGATCGTTTGATCACTCTATCTTCCACTATTCTCAAAGCACATCACTATATATCCTAAAGGAGAAGATTATAGGAAGATTGTACTATCAAGAGACAAATTCGTGTTATTGAGAACACACAGTGTCAAATACCTTTTGTATAAGTTGAAGTCCTGTTCTGCTGTTCAGGCATGTGAAGTCCTCTTCGGCTGTTGAGGCAAAATCCTGTTCTGTTGCTCAGGTCCCTTGTTCGGCTGTTCAAGGGTTGTTGTAAACCTGTTCCTCCGGGTTAAGTGAGGATTGTTGTTAGTGAAATTCCAGAAGGAGTCTGGGACTGGACGTAGAACGGGAAGTTCGAACCAGTATAAAAATTCCTGGTGTGCTTGTTTTATATTATTCATATTACTATATTATCTTAGTTTATTTCCGCATTAGTATAATTCCATATAGCACGATCCCTACCGTACTTTCATTTGGTATCAGAGCAAGAATCTAATAACCGTAACACAGTTATTTGATAATCTGCTTATATGGCCAACATGGATAACAACGCTATTCCAAATCCTGTCACTATCACTAACTCTGGCATCATAGAAGGACAAGCCACTGGACGACCTCCATTCTTCAATGGATTAAATTATAACTATTGGGCGACACGAATGCGTATTTATATGCAGGCTAATGGTTTTGATGCTTGGAATATCACACAAGCCGAATACACTGCACCAACCACTGAATATACTACTTGGTCGACAGCCCAAAAAGCAGAAGCTACCCTAAATGCCAAAGCTATGAACATGTTGTTTTGTGCTCTAGATAGAAATGAATTCAATCGTGTTAGCATATGCACCACTGCATATCAAATATGGCAAACATTAAAAACAACTCATGAAGGAACAAGCAAAGTCAAGCAAAGCAAGATATCTATGCTCAAAAATCAGTTCCAAAATTTCAGAATGAAGCAAGACGAGTCCATAAATGATATGTACTCTAGATTTCAAGATATCCATCATGCCTTGATCGGACTTGGTGTAACATATTCAGATGCAGATGTTGTCTCAAAATCCTAAACTCTCTAACTGACGAGTGGGAAAGAAAAGTTTTGGCAATTGAAGAAGCTAACGATATTTCAGAAATGAAGCCAGAAGAATTAATAGGAAATCTAATGTCATATGAAGTCAATCTGCAGGCAAAACGAGTTCAAACTCAAGACAGGAAGAATATAGCCTTCCATGCTGAAAAAGATGAATCAGAATCAGATGATGAAGATTTAGCATTTATTGCTAAAAATTTCAAAAAGTTTCTCAAACACAAAAAGGGAAATAGAAACAATGGAAAAAGGAACTTTAATAAACCATCTTCATCAGTTCTAGAATGCTTCAACTGTCACAAGAAAGGACACATGCAAAAAGATTGTCCAGACCATAAGAAATCGAATTACAACAAGTTTAAGAAGGACAAGATCAAGAAGAAAGCATTCTCTGTCACTTGGGATGATTCAGACTCTTCGTCTTCTGATAGTAGCAGTGAAAGCGAAAATGAACAAGCTAATATATGCTTCATGGCTACTGAAAATGAGGTATCAAATTTTACCTTCGATGATATGGTTGAAATTAATACTGAATTAATTAGTACTATGAAAAATCTCAAGAAAAAGTATAAAGAAGCTGTTGAACAAAAGAACAAAGCAGAATTCGAAAGAGATATGCTTAAAGACGAGAAGAAAATATTAGAAGAGGAATTAGAGAAAATTCAACTTTCATCTTCTAATAATGATTCTCAATTAACTTTCTTGAGTCAAGAAATTGAAACTCAAAAAGAAAAGAACGATGCTTTGTCTTCTGAAAATCATGAGCTAAAATCTAAAGTCAAACTGATTGAGCTGGAAAATACTGGATTAAAGGCTAAATTAGAAGATATTTCTAAAAATATCTCTAATTTTAATAAGGGGAGAGAAAATTTATCTAAGATAATTGAAAACTCTCAGCCTTCTACCAGTAAAAAGGGACTAGGATATATTAAGAAACAAATAGCTCCTCAAAATAATTGGAGACAGTTTGTTAAATCAAAATCCACATCGGTTCAATCTAAAAGAAATCAAGAACTGAAAGCTTCTATACATAAACCAAAAAGGATACAGATATCTAAAACCATAAAAATATGGGTTCCTAAAACAAACAATAGTTTGATTAGGAATAAATATATAAAATCCTTTTTGGAAACTGTTCATAAAAGTCAGAATTATATTTACAAAGGGAATACCGGACCCGAATGGGTTTGGTTTCCTAAGACCTAACTCTTAGGACCCTATAAAAAGGTGGGTACCAATGGTCTTAATTCTATTTTTTGCAGGTCCCACTTAAAAAGAGAGGAAAGTGGATTCTAGATAGTGGTTGCTCTAAACATATGACTGGAGACAAAAGTATGCTGACAAATATTACCTACACAAATGAAGGCTCAGTCACATTTGGAGATAATTCCAAAGGTTATATCATCGGCAAAGGCGATGTGAGCAACTTCGGTAACTCTAATACTCCTCTTATCTCTAATGTTTTACTTGTTAAAAACCTGAAGCACAATTTGTTGAGTATCAGCCAATTGTGTGACAAAGGATTCAAAATCTCTTTTTCCGAAGATAAGTGTAGCATTTTAGATCACAGTGGAAATCTCATATTTGAAGGTAATAGAAACAGAAATATATATGTTCTGAATATGAAAGTCAATCATAATTCAGATATGTGCTTAATAGCTAATGAAAATGATCCTTGGTTATGGCACAAACGATTATGTCATATTAACTTCAAATCCATTAATAAATTATCTAAAAATAACTTAGTAAAGGGGTTACCAAAAATGAACTTTAAAGTAGATCATATTTGTGATGCCTGTCAATTAGATAAATTAACAAAATCATCATTTAAATCTAAAAAGGTCATTTCGACATTACAACCACTGGAGTTACTTCATATGGATCTATTTGGACCAACACAAGTGCAATCCATAAATCATAACAAATATGTGTTTGTAATTGTCGATGATTTTTCTAGATATACTTGGACAATTTTTATGAAAAATAAAAGTGATACTTTTGATCACTTTAAAATTTTCGTCAAGAGAATCCAAAACTTGAAGGAATTAAAAATTAAGAATATTCGGAGTGATCATGGAGGAGAGTTCGAAAATGAAGCTTTTGAACAATTCTGTAAAAAGAAAGGAATTTCTCATAATTTCTCGTTTCCTAGAACTCCACAGCAAAATGGAGTTGTAGAACGAAAGAATAGAACTTTACAGGAATGTGCAAGAACTTTGTTAAATGGAAGCACACTTCCAAAACATTTTTGGGCAGAAGCTGTAGCAACTGCCTGTTATGTTTTAAACAGGGTTTCCATTCGACCTCTCACTAAGAATACTCCGTATGAACTCTTTAATAGCAGAAAACCAAACATATCCTATTTCAAAGTTTTTGGTTCAAAATGTTTTATATTAAACACTAAAGATCAGCTTGGCAAATTTGATGCGAAATCTGACGAAGGTTTCTTCCTAGGATATTCGGATCGAAGCAAGGCCTATCGAGTGTTTAATAAAAGAACAAATACTGTTGAGGAAACTCTACATGTATCGTTTGATGAAAATTTTCAACAAATAACAAGTATAAATAATGATGATGATGATAACATCATAAATACAGAATCTGAAAATGTTAAAATAAATGAAAACGAAATTGATAATCCTAATGAGAACAATAATATTCAAAATGAATTAAAATCTCCACCACATATCTTACGGGATCATCCTGTTCAAAACATTATTGGAGAAATTAATTCAAACGTTCGAACTAGGAATCAATTAAATCAAATGGGCCACGTAGCATTCATATCTACTATCGAGCCAAAGAACCCAAAGGAAGCTTCTACCGACGAATACTGGATCATTGCAATGCAAGAAGAACTAAATCAGTTTGAGCGCAATGAAGTTTGGGAATTAGTTCCTAGACCAAGTAATCAAACTGTTATTGGAACAAAATGGGTTTACAAAAACAAGGCGGACGAACAAGGAAATATCACTAGAAATAAAGCAAGATTGGTGGCTCAAGGATACAATCAGGAAGAAGGTATCGACTATGAAGAGACATTCGCTCCTGTAGCAAGACTAGAAGCAATTCGAATACTACTGGCCTATGCGTGTTTTCATAATTTTAAACTTTATCAGATGGACGTTAAAAGTGCCTTTCTGAATGGATATATTAAAGAAAATGTGTATGTTGAACAACCTCCCTTATTTGCTCATGAAAAATATCCCAATCATGTATATAGACTTAAGAAGGCTCTATATGGTTTAAAACAAGCACCACGTGCTTGGTACGAACGACTTAAGAGCTATCTAATCTCTTCGGGATTTCAAATTGGAAAGGTTGATCAAACATTATTCATTAAACATTCAAAAAGGGATATTTTAATAGTTCAAATCTACGTTGATGATATCATATTTGGTTCCACCAACGAAAAATTATGTCAGGATTTTTCAGATATTATGACTAAGGAATTTGAAATGTCCCATATGGGAGAATTATCATACTTTCTTGGTCTACAGATTAAGCAATTACCGAATGGTATATTTTTTAATCAAGAAAAATATTGTAATAATCTAATCAAACGCTTCGGAATGGAAAATACTTCTGCCAAACCAACTCCTATGAGTACAACAACACATCTTGAAAAAGATGAAAATGGCAAAAGTGTTGATCAGAAACAATACCGAAGTATGATTGGATCATTACTATATTTAACTGCAAGTCGTCCTGACATAATGATGAGTGTCTGTTTGTGTGCTAGATTACAAGCCAATCCAAAAGAATCACATTTAAGAGCAGTGAAACGTATACTACGTTATCTAACAAACACAAAGGATTTTGGTCTATTCTATCCTAAAGAATGTCCATTTGAATTAGTTTCATATAGTGATGCTGATTTCGGTGGTTCTCGAACAGACCGAAAAAGTACAAGTGGTACGTGCCATTTTATTGGAAAATCACTTGTATCTTGGTTTAGTAAGAAACAAAATTGTGTTTCTCTTTCTACATGTGAAGCAGAATATATTTCTGCTGCTTTGGCTTGTACTCAAGTAATCTATATGCAACAAACACTCAAAGATTTAAATATTAATTTATCAAATTCAACTATATATTGTGACAACTCTAGTGCTATTAACTTATCTAAAAATCCTATTAATCATTCACGAACAAAACATATTGATATTCGTCATCATTTTCTTCGTGATAATGTTGAAAAAGGGACAATTATTTTAGATTTTGTTTCTTCTGAAAATCAGTTAGCTGATATTTTTACAAAACCTCTTTTAGAAAATATTTTCGTAAAACTAAGGCGAGAACTTGGTATTGTGTCTCTTCAAAATTTATGATTTTTTTTTTGATAAATTTTATACTATTTAATATTTTTTTTGGCTAATATCATTTTTACTATTTTTACCTTGTGTTTTAACAGACGGATATTACTAACAAATGAGTTTCAGCCATTCCTTTTATACTATATATGAACTTTCTATCTTATTATAAATTGTTCAATTCTAATCTTCTTTTTCATCAAAGACATTTCTATTTTCTGTTTTCTAATAGAAAATTCCCTTTACAATGAAAATCAACTTGTTCATATTACTTCTCTCCATGGCTTCTGAATCCGATGATTCTCCATCATCTTATTCTACATCATCTCTTGAAATTTTAGTAACTCCAACACCTCATGAGAAAAATAGACCTTGTCCTTCTCGTGAACGTTCTAGCTATACTCCTGAAAAAAAGAAATCTCGACGGTTTCTTTTCTTTGGCTCTCCATCAACCAAAGAGAAAATATCAGAGATGCATCATTACCAAAGAGAACAGTTGGATTTGCAACGAGAGATGTATTACGAACAAAAAGTTAATTCCAAACGACTTAGTTTTATTGAACAAGTGGCTTTGAAATTCTGTGGTACATCTCCTAAGAAAGATGTAGTTCAACCTTCAACATCTCACCAAATAACTTCATCTGGATGGAATTCATGGGAGCCGAGTCCACAAACTCCTTCGGTTCCACAAAACTCTTGGGAACGTCAACCATATTGGTCTCCCTTGCGACCATACACGGAGATAACCAAGGTCGAACCAGAAGAATGTAAAACTCCAAGTGACTCGGATAAATAATTTCTTATAGATTCTTTTTATATTATGTGTATCTCTATTTTTTTTGTAAAAAGTAAAATTTCAGACGTCTGAACTCTTTATTACAGACGTCTGAACATTGTAAGAGAATGATTTTTTTTAACAGTTTCAGATGTCTAAAACAATGATTTCAGACGTCTTAAAATAGGCATTTTTGCACTGTTTTCTTTCTGTTTCAATTTTCTTATATTCAGCCGTCTGAAAGTATTTTTCAGACGTCTGAAAACTGGAATTTTTTTTTTATATTTCAAATTAATATTACACGAATTTCAAGACACCAAACCCTTTATTCCACCCGTCCTTTGCTTTTTGCTCTTCTTCATCTTCTTCTTTCGGTTATTACTTCTCCATTGTTATTACTTCCTTCTCAAACAACTCAAATGGCACCTAAATCAAAAAGGTCAAGACAATCATCCTCTTCATCTACACCAAACATTGATCAGTGGCTATGGAACGACCAAGCAAGGCAACGATTTGCTCAAATGAATAGATCTAATTTTTTCCCTGGAGCCTTCATCAAATTCAAAGAATTTAGTGCCTATCGTATTCATCAATTTGTAAGAGCAAATGGGTTAGAGTCTCTAGTCTCTTTTGATGCCAACAATATCAAAATTAATCATCTTTTAGTAAAATTATTTTTTGCAAACATGAATCTAGACCATCATACTCCTCACAATCGCAATGATTGTATTTGGACTTTGGTTTGTGGAGTTAAAATATATCTGCCAATTTCAAGGCTTGGTGAAATTCTATGTTGTCCATCAAACGGAATTGATTTAGATGAGATTGATGTGTCTTTAGATTTAACTAATAGAGATGAAGTTTCACATCAATTCTTGAATGATGATATTAATCGACTCACTTCTATTCAACTTCGTCCTCAAGCTCGCATTCTTCATAGAGCATTAATTCGTTCTGTTATTCCAAGGACAGGAAGTTATGAGATTGTTAATAAAAGAAATTTTCAAGCCCTATATGTTGTATACTCCGGTCAACCTATAAATTGGGCTCAAGTAATTTTGGAAGAATTCATGGATGTCAATCATAGGAGACGATATAAGACCTTCCACTATGGTGCTTATATTATGAAAATACTTCAAAATTTTAACATTCCTTTTCCTGAGTCCGAATTTTCTTCAATCAAAGAACTTGGGTCTAAAACATTAGGTCTTATGGGATTGCCAAAACGCCCGGAAAGTTTAGCATATATCTCTTTCCAAGAATGGGTTGCCAACCGTGATCAAAACCAGCCACAACCTCGTCGGCACGATTCTCATACTCAATCATCTATCCCTCCATCGGAAGAAGAAGATGATAATGATATTGTGATTCTTTCTCCCGACTCTAGCTCAAGGAATGCCTTAGTAACACTTTCCCAAAATCAAGCAAAACTTCAAAACCGAATGAAAACAATAGAACGAAAATCTGAAAAACGTTTTAATTCCATTCGAGGCTTTCTTAACAAAATTTGGGAACGTATTGGTTGTTCAACTTCTTCATCTACCGATGTTTTCAACCCCACTCCTTTTCAATGGTCATCAAGTTCAGAGAATAGAATTAGTGGTGATGATGATGATGAAGTTGGAAGTGACTCCAGTCCTAGATTCTGATTTTTTTTCTGCTCTTTTATGTTGTTTGTTATGTGTCTTAAACTCTCTTTTGCAACTTCTTTAATTTATGTCTACTTTGATCTATCTTGTAAAATTACTGATTACCTTTTTGCAATGACAAAGGGGGAGAATATGGTGTTAATTCTTTTTGACAGGGGGAGTTTTAGTATATAGTTGATAAAATGGTGTTAATTCTTTTTGACAGGGGGAGTTTTAGTATATAGTTGTCATCGTCAAAAAGGGGGAGAATGTTAAGACCTCGGTTTCGATGTCTATTGTGTATTTTGACAAACGACAACTATATACATTATTTACTAACATATTTTTTGCAGGAATAGCCACAAGACTGGATTCATATAATCTTCATGCTGCATATATGTTGTTTTGGGTCATTGTTTAGAATTAAAATATTGTGAAAATCTCTCCTTCAGATATATATAAATACACACCAGTGCCAAAGAATAAAACTCAATTTTAGGCTAAATTCAGACGTCTGAAATGACCTATTCAGACGTCTGAATCTGAAGTTAAAATTCAATTTTTTAACAATATTCAGACGTCTGTTTCTGTTATTTCAGACGTCTGAATATAGATAAAAATAGCCTATTTACTCTCTGTTTTTGCACGCTTCAAATTTCAGAAGTCTGAAATTTATTTTCAGACGGCTGAATTTCTACAACTGCTATTTTTGTGAAAAGACACTTCTCTTCACCAAAGAGAAACTCTTTCAAAATCAATGGTTGCAACTATTCTTTCCAATATAACTTTTCATCTATAGTTGCAACTCTTTATACACTATAAATAGATTACAGAATTCAACAAACAATTAACCGAATCTAATTTTAATATTCTTGAATTCCTATCTATTCTATATTTTCAAACTGCACTCAAACTGATTATATTCTCTGATCGTTTGATCACTCTATCTTCCACTATTCTCAAAGCACATCACTATATATCCTAAAGGAGAAGATTATAGGAAGATTGTACTATCAAGAGACAAATTCGTGTTATTGAGAACACACAGTGTCAAATACCTTTTGTATAAGTTGAAGTCCTGTTCTGCTGTTCAGGCGTGTGAAGTCCTCTTCGGCTATTGAGGCAAAATCCTGTTCTGTTGCTCAGGTCCCTTGTTCGGCTGTTCAAGGGTTGTTGTAACCTGTTCCTCCGGGTTAAGTGAGGATTGTTGTTAGTGAAATTCCAGAAGGAGTCTGGGACTGGACGTAGAACGGGAAGTTCGAACCAGTATAAAAATTCCTGGTGTGCTTGTTTTATATTATTCATATTACTATATTATCTTAGTTTATTTCCGCATTAGTATAATTCCATATAGCACGATCCCTACCGTACTTTCAGCATCAACAAGTTCTTTTGATATAAAAGAGTGTGATGCACCCGTATCAAAAAGAACTCGAATAGGAAGATCACGAAATATAATAATGCCATCAAGGATAGAATGAGAAATACCTTGATCACGAGAAGTGTTAGAAGGGGCTTGGACAACATTTAGCTTGCCTTCCTTCTTGCCTTGGAGTTTGGGACACAAAGATAAAGTATGGCCCGAACTCTTGCAATAGCGGCAGAAAAGAGGCTTCGGGCACTTGTTTGCATAATGGTCCTTAGAACCACAATTGTAACATTCTCCACGACGAGTATTAGGAGTATTTGCTACCGGTGTTGTTTGATTTCCCTTCTTGTTGGGATTAGGTTTGAATTTAAAAGGTCTCTTCTTGTTGATATTTTGTTTGACCTCAGCATCACTATCTTTATCAGCCTCTTCGAATCGAAGGGCAATATCAACAAGCTGATCAAAAGAAACTTCTAATTTCAGAAGTAATGGCTTTTTGTGACTCTTGTTCAAGCCATAAACAAATCTCTGGTTTTTCTTCAATGGGGTATTAATATACTCGACCCTATATTTAGACAAAGATTCGAAAGAAGCGACGTACTGTGACGACCCGACTTTTGATCACCAGAAAGTCGCATCATCAATAAGAAAGAAAGGGGTGAGAAATAGAAAAGATAGAGAAGAAAGAAGAAAACAACATCAAAATCTCAACAGCGGAATGAATAACATATAATATATCACATAAAACAATACATAGTATCATATACATCAGAGTTACACAGATAATACAACTCATACTAGACAGTTATAAACACCTTTCTAGTTAATACAACTCGATACAACTCAATACAACACAGAAAATACAACACAGCGGAAATACAGATAAACACTAACACAGCGGAACCAATATATATCTATACGCTGAAGCCTCCTGCTCCATTGCTCCTCCAGAATTTGTCAAAGCTAACCTGATACCCTTGGCTACTCGTAAAAATTTGAGTACCCGAGAGTTTAAGAAAAACAGAAATAAACTCCGGGTCAGATATGGGTCTGGTATGAGTAAACGGTTAAAGCTGCTTAACTTTTAAAAACCTTTAAAACAAAGGTATCACGTAAGACTCCCCACACATAAACATGGGTAAGTTTTTACCTTACGCTAACCAAACATTTGATAGGAAATCCAGTTATATTATAATAGTGTCTAGGGTTTTCAAGTAAAATACAGAAATAGCTGGAATGCTTACATCTCACGTTCCAACATAGTTGGGCACAACTAATACGTACGGCACTTATTGGAGATTGGATTCCATACAATGGCAGGGCTACTGGGGTACCGCCCGTCACAGTACCTGGCCTAGATCAGCGTACCGAGGATTACTCCCAATCCCCTACAACACAAGGCCAGAACCATCCCTTACTGGACAGTCCCAAACGAAACAACCCCACGGTTATCATGACCAACCGCACACTAAGCCAAAAAATAAGGGACATCTAGACAGGGGTATATCTCGCTCTCAATTGGGTGCTACCCACGAAGCCTTGCTGCACCTCCCCTGTTTTAGCCATTCCCGATTGATGAGGCTTGAGGCTACGATTACCTTAAGAGAACACATCTCTTAGAATGCTCATCGTCCACCTGACGATGTTCTGAAAGCATTCAATCTATACAAGTTCGTTCCGGGTTCGAACGAAACTGAAGGCATTATCTCGTTACACTCATTTTGGAATCATCCTCAGAGTCAACGACAATAACCCTTGCACTCTGAATCTTCATCTTCACTTGAGATTCACGACCTATCGTTAATTTGGATCGATGTGGTTTTCGGATATCCAAATCTGGAAACTCGATCCCGGTCTCATCGAAATCCAAATCGCCATCTTTTAGGTCCAAGTTGTTTTAAAGTTAAAACAATTTAATTCAATTATCTATATACACACAGATAGATAAATCACAATATAACAATGGATAATCACATCATCATCATAAACAGATAATCAATATTATCAACTCAAACAGATAATCAATATTATCATACTTAAAACAAGCATCCATATCACAATAGATATCACTCATCTCATATCTGAGATCACAACCAATCAAGGAAATCAATATCATCCATCATATATAAACAAGGATTAATAATAACACCATTTATAATTAATTTAAAATGAATTAAATTAATTACAAATCTCTAATTAATTTAAAGTAAATTAAATTAATTACTTCATCATATTAATCTTGCTTACATAACCATTAATTAATTGCAAGTCAATTAATTAATCATTCTCTACTTTTCCATCTTAATTAACCTTTCTAGATTAATTATCTTTAATTACATTTAAGTAATTATCCTTTAATTATTTTTCACAATTTAATTATCTTATACCAAATATAGAAAGTAGTCTTTAAATTACTAAAATCAATTACCTTACTTCCTAATTAATTACATTAATAAATTCCTTCATTTATTAATTATTTCCAAATAAATCCATTATAACTTACATCATTAATTACAATATTTAATGATCTCTAATTACATCTATTACATTTAGTAATTTATCTTCAATTAAACCAAATTGTTAATCACCTTGATTAACTCCATTCAGTAATTAACTACCTTAATTACTTCATTTAATAATTTAATTACTCCATAATTAATTATCTCTAATTAATCCCTTGATTAATTTATACAAAGTAATTATACCCAAATTACTTTCATTTTTCAATCATCCACAATTAATTACTTCCTTAAGTAATTACACTTATCACATCATCAAATGGTTATTTAAATAAATTAAACTTAATTAATTAACTTAAATAATTCATATTAGACTTAATTAATTACAATGAGAAATTAATTTCTTAATTACTTTCATAAGTAATTATACTTAAATAATTCACAACTGATTATCTTAAATTAATAAATCTAATTAATTATCAAATTAATCATGTTAATCCATTATTTAATAATCCTAGTTAATAATCTTCATTAATTATTTACACTTCTTAAATTACTTTTCTAAAGTAATTAAATTAAGATTTATTATTAATTACAATTAAATTTTATCTTTAATAACTCATTAATTAATCCTCAGTTATTTAATTAATTAAGTATTCAATATAACTTAATTAATTCTTACTTACTTCATTTATTAATTACCAATCATGAATTAAAATTCAAACCTAATTTAATTAATGATTCTTAATTACCCATTTATTTTCCTAATTTAATTATCTTAAACCTTAATTAACTTAATAATTACGAATCCTTAATCTTCACTTATTTAAGGATAAAACATTTCTTATAAATGATCAAATTCTTATTACAAATGCATTTAAAAATTTTACCTTTGAATTTACTTTTACATCTTACCTCAAGTTTAGATTCAAAATAACTACAGATTTAACTTAGTAAAATTTAACATATTTTAAATATATTTTAAACATTATAAAGTTGTAAAACATTTTGTTTTTATAAAACTTTATTCTTTTTAAACTAGGAAACAAAAGCAAATTAGAATCCATAGCTTACACTTTGGTTTTAAACTTAGTTTTAAAACCCTGCTCCCAAATTTTTAAAACTTGAAACTGCCAGGCTTGTTAAAACTGGCAACACAACATAAAACCCGAGACTTCCCAAAATTGCTTCGAGTCGAACATCAGAAAACTTCGGAAATTTCTTCAGTTTACTCGAGAAACATGCGACCATCATTCCTGCTCAACCCACACTTCTCTGCATCCACTAGTGCAACGCCGTACACGTGCATAACAAGTTCGATCATCTCCGATCAAGTGCGACGACGCCCCACGTCGACGATCATCCCCAATCACCATCATTGCCACCAGAATCTTCCATTTAAATTCGAATTTGAAATTCGATTTCAACCTAAGCCTGGAAACCCATCGACATGAACTCTCCCCAAACCTGGCAACGCGTCGTTCGCCGACCTCCGACCACCTGAAAGTCAATCCTTCCGGCCTCGACTTCCCCTTCACGCCTACTACCAATCCCCAAAGACTAGTCGAACTCGATCAACAATGTGAAACGCGGTGATTGATTTCCTTAGCTTAGTAAAATTAGGGTTCTAGACTTCAAATGCCAACCACCACTTCCCCTTTGACATGAATCACCATCAGACATTTTTGCCGAAGACCCCGATCACCCCTCCTTCACCAGAAAGAGCTACAACTCTCCAGATCAACTAGATTGCCAGAGAGACTCGAAAACTCAAATTCCAGTCACCACCAAATATCACATTCAATCTTACATTAAAATTTGTAAATTTAATTTTAAAAATCCTATCTTTTATATACAATTCCAGATATATATTTAAATCAACAAATTACAAGATTTGATCTTTAACATTTTCAAGTTGCTCTGTATATTCATTTTTTCCAGACAATGTCTTCTATCTAAAATTATTGCAAATGTTTTTAAAGCCTAGTTAAGTTTTAAAACAACAACTTTGTTTTAACTACTTAAGCCTAAATGAAATTTGAGTGAGAAGAAATTGAGGTTAAAACTAAGTTTTAAATCTCTGAAGTTTAAAGCAGAGATGAACACTGTATTTAACTAGACATTCACACAAGTTTCCAGAGTCCTAAAAACCATCATACTAACTCATTTTCAAACATATATTATGAGTTTACTTAAACTTAAGTCATATGCCTCAAAACAGTAGGATGTCACAAGTTACAGTTTAAACTCAGAGGCTTGACTAAGATCTGAGATATTTAAAAGCAACAAATACACTCACTCACATAAATACACTGAGACTTGCACAAACACATACATATAAGCAAACATTACCATAGACATTTCAGATTATTTAAGGTTTAGTTTTAAAGTTTACTCACCAGGCTTAAAATCAGAAAGCTTGATCTTTTTGTTTGAAAAGGGGAAAGCTTGAAACTTGCATACATTTTTGTTGTTGATTCCAGAAAATTTGAACAGCTTGGAACATGAAAACTGAAATGTTTGAACTGGAACTTGAAAGCTGGAATCTTTACATTTCTTACTTGGTTCAGTAGAAGTTTTTGATAAAATTGTTGTTTTGATTGTAACTTTTTTTTCTCTTGTTTAAAACTTTGAACTGGAATTGCTAAGCTTTTGTATACGAAATGAAATGAGGCAAGGTTGTTAAATAAAACAAGTGAAAAGAATTGTTTATTGACCAGGTACAACAATTCAGAGATTTTTATCTTCTTTGGGGCTGAAAGTATTGTCGAACAGACCTTGTTATGTGCTAGGATGAAAAGCATTAAATGCTAATGTACCTGATGTATATTACTTTCCTACTTTGTACAAAGATGAATTATATTTTTACTTTGTTTATACACTTGGATTCTTACCTGCATACTTATTTACATGCCTATTTTACATGCCTACCTATGCTATTGTACTTACGTACATAGATATTTTATTTTCTAACTTACCCAGTCACATTCGTATGTATTGAGATGATTTCTTGCTTGCAAATATACATTGCTATAGTGTACATAATATTTTACTTAAGCTTTATCTTATTGCCTTGTACTAGTATGATTTCCATGCCTGCAAGTATATTTTACTATAGAGTATAAAATAATTTGCTTAAGTTTTACATTGTAATTGTTATGGTTGTTATGTTAGCTTGTTATGTGTCTCTATTTCTAACATAAGTGTATTTATTTTTATTTTAACAACTCAAACTATCATATATAATATTACCTATTATCATTTTATTTTATACTTACTTTAAACATTTATAAGGTATATTTTATTATCTATATGTTATATTTATTTTAGAGATTTACATAAATTTAAAAACCATAATTCCTTTTAAAATATGTATAACAACTTTTATTTATAATAAAAATCTACTTGTATAAACATTATATTATAAATAAAGCTCATTATTACATTAAAATAATTCATAAAGGAAATTATCACTTTATTACTTATTTCTATCAAGCTATACTTTAAAAAGAACAACAAACCTTTTGTTTAATTTAAATTTAAGCTAAAATCATTTTAAACAATTAAACCTTTATCTTGAGTATTTTAAAGTTATATGATTATTTATTTAAATATTGAATTAAATAAAATTTCCAAATTACCAAAAAGATTAGAGTTTGAAAACATATCCTTATTTATTAAAATTTAAAACAGACCTTAACTATTTACAATATATACAAATATATATAAATAAATAGAAAACAATTTATTAGCTTTTAACTGATATAAATATTTGTTTAAAAGAAAATTATCAAATCAATTCAAAACTTATTAACAAAGATATATCAAATCAATTTAATATTTAATATAGATTATTAAATTGATATTGCTCAAAATTTCGAGATATCACAGACGTAGTCGGTCACGGAAGATTCACCTTGAACAAGGTCAATGAAGCGTTGAGCTAAAGATACTTTCTCAGCTTCCGGCACGAATTTCAACTCGAACCTTTCTTGAAATTGCTCCCAAGTAAGGTCCGCTTCAATAATTTCGGAGATCAGAAGCTCGTACCAGTCTAATGCTCTTTCTTGGAGCATACTAGAAGCCACTTGGACTCGATGAGGATCAATAAAGTTCATGCGAGAAAAGATGCGGTCGCATGTTCGAAGCCAAGCCTGGACTTCTATAATGCTTTCGGAACCTTTAAATGGCTTTTCACTCAAATTGGTGTAATCACTGCACAAGCGTGCAAACCCAGATTTAGGATGAGTGGGCTCAGGAATTGGTCCGACAGCTTGAGCATTTCTCACAAGGTCTAGAAGTTGCTGAGCAGACATGAATACTCCATCTTGCGGAGTAGCACTAGATTGACCGGCGTTGGGACGGCCAAGTCTAACCATTTCTTTTCTTTAAGAAAGAAAGAAAAGAGAAAAAGGTTAATCTCAGAAGGAATATCAAACAAACTTGATTGATAAAACAAGGCATCATAAAAAGAAATAGGATAGAACGGGTTCAAAGACTCGAATTAAATCCTATGGAACGATTCCTAAGGAAGACTTAGGACAATGATCCTTGCAAGATTATTCTATATTGTACCGAAGTTTGGCTCTGATACCAAGCTGTGACGCCCCACCTCTATACTCACGCTAGCCAAGAACACTGCGAAGTAATGTTGTCAACTAGCGCGAAGAATAAGGCTGTTGAGGAGCGACCATCTGTGTAATTGCTTTGGGCGAGTACCGATATGTCAAATAGTGTAACATGCATTCCATTTCAAGAGGCAATCCGACATATCTAATATAGACTCAAAGCTACCACACAGTGGCTATGAGGCCTTCGGAAACAAATATAGAAATAAACATAATGTAAATCAGTCATAGACATTCATATCACAAAGGCAGAAACAGATATGAATATATATAACACAAAAAGTGCACAACAGAGTAGTGGTCATATAAGATCCACAATATCACAAAAGAATAGATACAAGTGCTGGACAAAAGAATAAGTATACATCATGGAGTCTATATCTCGGATGTATAACAACAAAAACTACAAATGTAATGTAGTTAGACAAAAGTCAAAAGATGATCCCAGATAAGGAGACAAGCAGAAGCACATGTAACATCTCGGTCTGACCCGAGTATTATTTAATAAGAAAATAATAAACGGATCAGTCTAGCTATAAATATCAGATAAAGAATGAGATATAAGCAGAGATATAATAAGAATGTATGATAACGATAATGTCATACTAGAACAAATATGATATAAAACGACAACAAGATCATACAATATCTCAAGAATCTCAAAGTACCAAAAAGAATGCCATATTCTTTATTTTACTCACCATACCATAAATATTGACAAACATATAATTGCCAATCACATAAAGAGGTGAAACACAAATTCTAGAAATCATCAAATAGAAATCCAGAAATCACAAAAGGGGGAGGCCTATCACAAACGGGAGCATGAAAACTCACCAACACATGTATCACAAATGGTACGCTATTCCATGGTCGCTAACCATAAATTTTGAGCCGAAGCTCCACAAACGGTCCGAAGACCACGGGTCGCTACCCCGCCAAATTGAACCGAAGTTCCACAAAACGGGGTTTAGTCTCCCTCGCAGACAAATAGACATCGCACATCGCTAGTTTAAATCACAAAATGATCATCATCGATCCATAAAAAGTGTGAATTACACTAAGCCAGTAAATATAAGAGTTTAGCTTCATGTCCCATAACCACTAGCTTAACTTAAATTTTTACGAACAAATTATAGATTTCCACTCGAAAATTGTCACAAGATTTTCAATCGAACAAGTCCATAAATTAACCGACGAAGTAAACGCAAGCGTTTCATACCACTTGTTTTGCTAAGCCGTTTAATTAGATTTTCTCATACGAATGAGGTAAAGGTTTGTATATACTAATAGATTAGAAAACGGTTTTATAAACGAACTTTGTATTAAAAATAGAGTTGAAATCATTTTAGTAAAAGAGTTTGAATATTTACTACTAGTATTGAAACCTTTGTAATTTAAAGTGACAAGTCACATAAATGATTGTAGAAACAATCAACCATCAAAAATCCACATACGAAGACGTGAATCAAATCCAGATAAATTCGATACTGAATCCATCAAAATGGATAACCACAAAAATCCCGAATAAGAAGTCATCAGAGAAGATAATAAACGATAACGACAAATCGAATATCACGAATCGATAAAAATTGGAAATCAAACAAAATAATAAATTTTGTTGAGGCAATAACATACTCCAAACGTCTGCAGTATACACTCAGACGTCTGCAGTAAGTTTCAGGAAATTCGCTGAAATAGACTCCAAACGTCTGAGCTTCCCTGCAGACGTCTGGTGACGAACATTTTTCATGTTCTAGGTCAGTCTAGCCCCTTTGGGGCAAGTTCGATATACGACGGAAGCGACGAATTGAGCAACTTCGACTGAGGATTTACGCCTTTCGACAAACCCGCCTTGTATAGCCCTCCGAAACGCTCCACTAACATGTTCAAACATCAAAGGTTGGATTTTTAGCAAATTGGATTCCAAAAACCAAAAATTTAACAATTCACCAATTCAATCCAAATCAAAAGCAAATGACCATGAATTAGTGTTAGGGATTCATACCCAACAACAACATTATCTATAGAAATAGATGTGAGTTCAAAAACTCACTTTTAAACCCAAAACGATGAAGGAGAAGCTCGAAAGCAAAGGAAGATCAACTACACTTCAACTCCAACCCTAGAAGCTTGAATCTAAGCTCAAAGGAAGAACATTTCCAAAGTTAGGTTTAGGAAATTTCTGAATTTAAAGAGAGATTGAGTTGGAGAAGAAGATGGAGATACTTACCAAAGCTTCTCTTTGAATTTGGAGCAAGAATTTGTATTTGCTAAAGAAACTAGGGTTTAGGATTTTAATTTCCCATCTCCACCACCATTTTTGCTAAAGCTTAAGTTATAGGAAATATTATGAAGTAAGGAAGAGGAGTGGAGTGGAGTTGGGTTGATATGTTGGGTAAATGGGCTGAACCCCAAACCCAAAACCCTAAGTGAAAATGTCAAAATTCTAGCTAACTCCAAACATATCAATGTTTATACTTAAAAAAGTCGCAAACGCCGTTTTGGACTCAATGGAAGTGGTCTCAAGTCCAAATTCGACTGTTTGCAAAAAGTAGCTTTTCGGACTTTAATTCGATTAACGATTCTATATTTAAATAAAATATTCAAATATTCAATCGTAATATGCGGGTTGTTACAATATATTTTGAAATACATACTTATATAGATATACAAACATATCACTCTGAATATATATACAACATAAAACAACAAAATATATAAACCTTTAATTTAAATCTATATACATTTCAAAATTAAAATAACCATATATGTATACGGTTTAAAATCAGTAGTTAATAAACAATTATACTATGCAGACTACTAATGTAACAAAACAAAATAGATAAACAGATTAACCAAAAATGTACTCAGACTATATATGAGTAGATTATATATATCCAAAATATCCATGCAACTTATAAACTTTATATACATACATACAATTTAAAACCAATATTATTATAACATATATACACATATACTTAAAAAAATCAATATTTAATTCAAACCTATATCTTTTTTCAGATCCCTTTTTATCTTTATAGATTAGCTTCATACAATATGTATATAAGTGGGTTTCTTAACAACACATATGCAAACACTATAAAAGACAAATATACTTTTAAATTATACTTTACAACTAAACAACAGACTAATATATATATATATATATAAAATCTTATAACCGACAAATGATAAACTAAAGTAAGCTAATATGTATAAAATTTATATATTCTAACAGACTGTATACCATAACATAACCGTTTAACATATATAAATTTATATAACTTATAAAATCAAACCAACAAACCAAAAGTTTAAAACTGATATATATATTTAAACACTATATGTTATATTTAAAACAATATTTATTAAAAAAATCAGTATAATCTACCTTATAATATCATATATAACTATCATATGTACAACTTACATACATTCCATATCTATATAAATCAATATATATACATAAACCTGTCACTATATATATATATATATACAAACTCATAAATATACCTATATGTTTAACTGGTATAAAACTAACCTTCATATATATATCTATACTATAATGCAAATACCTGGTCAAACCGGTCAAAGTGAAGCCTTTTGTTTGCTTCCCATTTTGCCCCCAGTTGAAATTAAAAGGAAAACAGTCACCAGGACAGTTTCGTCCTACCACTGTCACATGCCACGTTGCCGACACTATTCTCCTTTCTGTTGCTCTTCATTTACCACTTTCATCCAAACCCACTTTCCCCTCATTCGTGAAAAAAGGCTACTCCGCTCCTTCAGTTTTCTAACCGCCCCCCCATAAACTGACCTTCCTCCACCCGTAAACAATGGTTATTCCCCTCCTTCACTTCTCCAACCGCCGCTCCTAAAATGGCTATCCTTTACTTCCACCTCTCCTCCCCGTCCATGTCTGCCGCTACAGCCGACGCCGCCGCATTTAACCTTCACCGTCACAGTCGTCCATCAGCGCAACCTCCACTTCCCACATTCGAGTTTCGCCTACAGCAACTCCGTGGTGAAGTATTGTTCAACCTTCCACCATCGGCCGTCCCTACTTCCGAAGGTACGATCTCTACCTGTTTTCCCTTTTTTGTTTTGATTTAATCCACCGTTGCGTCTCTTCCCTAATTGTACCTTACTTCGCCTCCGATTCCCCTTCCTGCTTTGTCCCTTTCGGCCTCCAACTTTTATTATTATTTAATATTATGTATCAACATACTCACAACATGTATGATTATAAATGTATTTTCACGTTCCTTGGATATGATCATCCCTAAACACATTAAATTCATATGTACAGTCCAAATATTTTGCAGTTTCTTCAAATCAAGGGGTAAAATATCGACTTTGCTCATATCTTAGGTATAGTAGATTCTGAAGAGGTTATTACTATAATAATATAGATAATATGTAATGTACATATACATAGACATATACATATCACTAACTACGCTATACAGTATATGTGTCCTTTGCATATATCTTAGGTAATAAAGAGAGATAGTACGCAAATGAATGCAAAATGATGCTTTGACTCTCTTACTTTTGCATATGCCTGTTCATACCATGTTTGCATAGTAGTTTGTACAATGTATGATGCATTAGATAATATAGATGTCCAAATGCTTTATCCTTCTCCTAAACCCATAAAATTAGACGATGAATAAGAATATTATACAATTCCAGCTTGGTTTCTACATTTTGACTTTTTGCGATGTACTATTTTGTACTTAACTTCAAATTAATTTCATTAACTACAGAAAGGGTTCTTTCTAAATCCAAGTGTTCCTGGCTGTTATAAAAGTAAAAATATAAACTTAATTTCTCCATTTTCCAGCTTTTTACCCTTTAAAATTTCTATCTTAAATAAGAATAAATTATTTTCATCAATTATAAAATGAGTTCTTGCTAAATTGTCCTCACTACTATACATTAACTTTACTTACTTAATATTTGTTGATACCGTTAACTAATATTGAATGATTAATCTTTGTTTGATTGGACTAATTGAGTCATGTTTATGTGCATTATAGCAATTGGGAGGAAGAGTTGTATTGAAGATGGGGCCTCGACTGCAAATGCAACAGGTGCGAGTACGGGGCAATATAAAGTAATGAAAGACTTTGACTACCTTTGCTTGCAAGTCGTGCAGACCACCCATTACAATGCTATTCACACATTAAGGATAAGTGCAACTGCTACCACATGTGGAAGAAATTGCTGAGGTAAAACATGATAGAACCTTTTCATTCTACATGATTTGTCAATACTATAATAGCACAGTTATGAAACTGGAAGCAGTTTTACATTATTATTTTAATAGTTTAGATTTGGTATATCCCATAGCAATATTTACGGAAAGTTATATAATAATTTGGCAATGCTTTATCTTCTTAAACATGCATTATATACATATGTGTATTAATACATTTATACAATCAGCATATTGGCTTTTTTGGCATTTTACAATTAAAGTGGCTTTAAACACACTGTTGTTTAATATCTAATCAATACTTTAAATTTACTTGCTAATATGAACACGTTAACATAAATTACACACAAACTAAGTCTACAAAAATTGATAATATTACTCAAATGTTTGATATTTTTCTTGGTGGCAAGCTCTATACGAATCTAATAAGTCTTCTTATGTTTAGAGTTTATGATATTTGAACATTGCATGCTATAATATGAGTGATGCACTTACTGTGCCATTAATCATGCATCAGTTTTAGTTTTCATTCTTTCCATTTATATCTTACCACATGAGCACGACAAATCACATGTGTCATGAAAACAACATTTATCACTCAACTTAGAGCATGTAATAATAAAAAAATCCCATGGGAGATCAATGTAATTGGTTTTGTCCCGCAGGGGTAATTTTTTTAACCATTTATGTAGTTGCATTTCTGTTACTTTTTTCCCCTCTTGGAGTGATTTAATTTTACTATGCTCAAAAAACAATCATTACCATTTCTATTAGATTCAATTAGTTCCTCCACCGTAGGATTACTTAAGCAGGTCCAAATGTATTTTTTATTTTTTATTCATATTATATCATCCATGATGCTTTTGTTCTCATGATTTCTTCATATTTGATATGAGTTTTAAGAAGTTTTATATGATACGATAATATATATTATATGTGGTTCTTTCAAAGGAATAAAGTGTAAGCATTTTTATTCTATGTTTATCATTGATTAATTTATTTCGTTTGGTTCTCATGTGGTTAAGTCCTAAATTGAACATTTCTACAAATTTTTTTGTCCTGCAAATTAAGTTATGTAATCCTATAATCAATTTTTTTTAGATATCAATAGAGATTTTGTTATCATGTAAAAGATTTGGTTAAGCCACTATATTACAAACAATTTATAAATGGCTTGCAATTTATGAATGGCTTGCATATATGAACGACTTGCATATATAAAGCAAATACTTTCCAATTGAAGCCTTTTTCAAATTGCCAAAATTGCCCATTTTTATCCCCAAAATAGACATTTGAAATGAAAACTTTTAAGGAGGGCTAATTTATCTATTTAGTATATACACGTTTTAGCTTACTTCCACACCCACGTTCTCCACCCAATTCACAACTTCCACCCGACCAATTTCTTCTTCCTTCCGTGTTCCAATTCTATAAAAAAATTAAATCCAAAATTGAAGCAACGGTTGGTTTGAAGGTCACTTAGATCCGAAATCAACTATTCAAACCTCACAAGAAACGTTTTTAACAAACATCTAATTTGGTATCTCAATCTACAATATAGATCTTTAACCATTTTTAGTTTCCACCGGCATCCGACGATAATGGAATCAGAAGCTTTTGACAACTCTGAGAAAGAAAGCAACACTAGGAAGGTAAATACTACTTAATCAGAAATATTTTTATTTGATTAAAGTACGACATTCAAATGTCATAAAGTTTTGAGATTTTTTTATATTTTTAGGAATTTCATCCACTTTTCAAGGCAGATGGGATAAGAGTAGCTGCTTTGTATGAATTGATAGAGTTGGTTATGATTACTTGGTTGGGGTAATTATTTGAGTTAAAGGCGGTTGAGCTATGAGTTAAGGTATTATATTTACATTTCCTTTTAATTTGCATGAATTTTTAATTAGTTCTCCAAATTTCAATCAGCAATAGAGTTTACTTCTTAAAAAATGAAACTTTTAATATGGTTGGTCTGAATAAAGATTTGCAATATACTATATATTTCGCATAAATTGGATTATGGATATGGTGGTCTGGGTTATGTTTAATTTTTAATTAAACAAGATGTTGATCATATATGTTGGATTTATACATGAAGACAGACTTTAGATATGAATATTTCCATATATGTGCAATTTTGAGTGCATGATGATTTTGTAAATATATACGTTTTGAATGTCATGAATACAGTCTTACATATATGTGTATAAATGCAACTTTGTACTTTTGGATTAGGAATTTATGATTTTCTAACATACACTGTTTTATGCCTAACCAAGAACATATGCAGGCTTTTGAAAATGTTATACACGATTTTTAATGAATATGGTGAGATCTAATATACATATACAATTTCCCTTGTACAGGATTTCGAGTATAGGCACCAATTTTGATACAAATGTTTGAGGGGAATCATATGTAAGTTTATAAGCATGAAAACCTCAAATGTTTATAACAGGTTTTAGAAATAAACAAGATTTATGTGAATATTTGAATATGTGGTTCTGTAACTTCAACAATATTTAACTTTCAAGTGGGTATTAGTTTTAACATATATTCAATACCTATGATTTTAGGTACATGGTTTATTAAAGGTTAGGCATAAATTTAAACGTGTGTACCAGTGTTGAACGAATTTGATATGTATCAGTGTCGCATAACAATTTTGTGAACAAAACCTTTCAATATATTAGCCGATATACATATGTTTTATTGATCTATTATAATCCCTGTATAATATTATATAATTTGATCCAATGTAATACTGGAATAACAAACACACACACATATAAATATAAATATATATATATATATACAAGTATGGTGGCACGTCCGTTGGACGTGTGTAAAGAAGGAAGTGATGTATTTTGTCTTTGTTACAATTATGATATTGTGAGAGATTATAGTAATGTTTTCATTAATTACGGGAAAAAAAGGAAGTATTGGTGCATTATTGTCAGTTAGCACTCATTTATGTATGGTCGATATCTTCTCCGTTTTTGATAGAATATATCTCAGTAGAAAAATATTAAAGAAAAGTTATCAAATTGCCTCTGAAATATTATTTTTAACTGCATTTTATTGTTATGCTAAAATATATCAATAACTTGTTATGTTATAGATCCAGGGGCTAGTTAAATTATGATAGCAACTAAAGCAAAATATTAGTTTTTGCAACCAATATCCATATTATTATATAAAATATGCGAAGCTACAATGCAACAAATAACATCCAAAACAAATAAAAGTACATAAATTTGGTGTCTATGTCATATACATTAATGATTTACACTATAAAATAATTAATGTGACAAAATAACCTTTAATTTTATTTTATATCAGGTAATGTGACTCGTCACCTATCAATTGAATTATAGGCACCTTTATTTCCTTTAGTATTCTTTAAAGGATGAAGATGGAGGAATCACGTTGAATTTAAACTGTTGGATGACTGGGTGCTTCAGATCTCGGTTCTTTTTTTTACTGTTCTCTCTGCAGAAAAAAAAAGATTGCAGTCATTGATTGAAATAAAATGCTAAGTTTATTAACCATGCATACCAATAAACAGGACGTGTGCATGTGCAACTGGTATTAAAAGCCATCGTTTGTAAGTTTTTTATTATTTTACAACATGAATTTGAAGTATACAAAATTTGGTATATTTTTATGTATGTACTTTCACAAATCAACCGTTTGCCAAAACACTAATGAGACTAAGTTATCTTAGAAAATAATAAAACAATAACCATTTGTCGATTTGGTAGCAGTATGGGTCCATACAGGACGTGAATTGCTAACATCACGGCCAATAGGAAATGAGTTAATGCACTGAAAAACCAAAAGATGTTCAGCTATTCAACTTTTGATAATAAAGAATGGCAAGATAAGCCCTAGAGATTGTAGTAACGTTGATGACACTAAATACATATTATATGCAGAAGGTCCTGCCAAGATAGTAATAATACTTCAAAAGTTACTCATGGCAAACCCTCCAAAAATTGATAATACTTTAAAATATATTTCAATGCAAACCCTCCCATGTTGCTTGTAATTGTGACGCCCCACCTCTATGCTCATAATAACAAAGAGTATTAAAAGAAATACTGTCTATTATTATGAAGAATAAGGCTGGATAGGAGCGACCATCCGTAGTTGGCCTTACACTAATATTGGTTATCTCGATAGGAGTGGTATATACTTTTTATTTTTCATCTATTATTTATTTACTCCCATCGACACACCCAATTATCAGTATAAAACAAACTACGATAGTTCATAATAGTTTAGGACATTAGATATAACAATAACACAGATAATATAAATGCAGAACACAGATTAACAAAAATCTCATATATATATAACCGAAGCATCGTACAATATAGTTGACACGATTAAGTTATTCAAAATAACCCTTGTCTTTGAAATTCCATTTCAAAAGCTTTTCACGTTTAAACCCAAATTTCTAATTTCAAAATCAATTGAAATTAAAATTTCAATTTCAAAAACATCAAATTTAAATTATCTGTGACTTAACCGATTTCCACGTGAAATCCATAATTGTGTGTGTAACAGTGTGGTCCAGGGGTTTTAAACACAATAGTGTAACATCATTTAATCATCACAGATCAAAACACAGAAATATATTTGATAAGCAATATAAACTATAACGCTTATCTTTTCATTCAGATCACAGATGTATAAATATCACAAATAAAGAAATTACAGATCACAACATAAATCAGTATATATCACAAAGCATCGTACAGCAGGGTAATCAAACAATTCGGCAATCAACAAAATCCAAACATTCATAAGTAAAGTCAATTAATTGTCTGATTAATTCAAATCAGATAAATTTCTTGTGCATTTACTACTAATCCTGGTTAATTAACTTTAATAATTTACAAATTATCTTGATTAGTTATTCTTTAGTCATTTATTTATTTATCATTAATAACAAATTAATAACCTTTAATTATTTAATAAATCAACCGTAATTAAAAATTGAATCAATCTTTAATCATAAAAAATTAACCTTAATGGTTTAATTATCCTTTAATTATTTATCTTTAATTAATTAATCAACCTCCTAATTGATCATCATTTTAATTAATTATTCTTAATTTATAAATGAGTATCCTTAATCAAAAATAAATCTTAATCACTTGATTACTTAACTTAAATCATTAGTTAATTACTTTTGATTAATCAAACTAAAATTCATTAATTTATTTATCTTACTCACTTTTATTAGGTCATTAACTTCAGGTAATTAATTTCGTTTTACAAATAAATTTAACTAAAACTTTTAAAAGTTAATTAACCATTTCAACATTCTTTAAATAAATCCTTAATATTATTGAGTTAAACTTTTCAAAATAAAAGTTTATGTATATCTTTAAATCATTTTAAAACTTAGTTAATACCAAACTTTGTTTAACAAGATGACTTAAGATTTATTAGGCTAACGCCTAGAAATTTTGAAACCCGAAGAAATCAACACGTTTGCTCGCGTAAAACTCGAGTTCCCCTGACCTTTTCCCGTGTTCCCCTCTCTTCCTCATACATTTCTTCTTCTTTTTATTTACATTTAAGTTTAAAATTGAATATCAGAAAACACTCTCGCGCGCTCAGGCGTTACCCGAAGCAACCCATTCATTTTCTCGAGCATCCACTCGAGTCTCTCACCCCACAAGCTTCTGACATAAAAACGACATCGTGCACGTGTACAGATGAACGCCGCCGCTCTGGCGAACTTCGCCACCACCCGCAAGTCGCCATCGTCACCCCCGTTCGACTCGACCTCCCAGATCAATAAAACAATGTCGAACTCGAATTTAAGCTGTTCGACCCAAAACTGGAACAACTCCGACCAACAGATCTTTCCCATGCCGACGACTCAGACCACTTGAGTGCTCGCGATCACGACTAGACCTCTGCCGCAACTCCACGCTCCGATGCTCCTAGGTCCTGATGACTCCGATGCTATCTGGATGTTGCAGTAACCCATTTTCTAATGTCAACTAAAACTAGGTTAAAAACCCAAATCATTGTCGCAACACCTCCATGGCAACTAAAAATTTTCACCACTATTTTTCCTATAGTCAGTGACACCCGAGCGACCTTGAAGAACAAGCTCGCCATCTAGCTCGTCGTCCATCGCCGTGAATTGACAGAGATTCGAAAACTATTCAACTCTAAATTTCTCAACATCTAATTGCTTAAAAATCATGAAACCTACATCTAAAATTATTATTTGCATGTATGAATCAGATTGTATAATTAAATAAAAAATTCATGAACCTTGATTTTTCTGTTGTAAGAAGATTTTACTGTATTTGCTTCTACCCAGTAAATCTATTTATTATTAATACTCAAAGGTATTTTATAATTTAGATCTTAAATATTTTGTTTAAACATCATGGCTAAAAAAATTTAGAGGATGAGATTTTGATTATTAGAACAGGTTTTGAAACCTGTGTATTCAGAACAGAGGTAATGTTCACTACAACAAAATTCACTTTTGACAGCAATTTTTGTCAGCGTTTCAACAACAAATGCAGTTAATGGTATTTTAAAGGAATAAGATTGATCAATAAACGCTGACATTCTAGGTTAGAGCGGAAATTTTAACGCGGGTAATAGAAATTTTTTGTAGCCGCCTTTTCTTCTTACCCTCACACTTCATCCCCAACAAATATTGATTATCTTCTTCACCAAAATCTACTGCATTTCATTCTTCATGCATTTATCTTCAAATCGAATCTTAGTTTTATTTTTTTACTTTATTCATGTTCATTCTTTAATTTTAAACCCGATATCCCCAAATACAAAGCTTAACCCTAAATCGCTATTGCCGGCATCTGTCCAACGATAACTTCAATTCTACCACCACAACATGCGAAAGGCTGCTTAGATGGCCATTAGGAGCACTAGTGTATCAATCGCCATTAAGATCTGGATGATGATTTGGTAATTTATACTTCTAATATAATAGTTATCACAATCAGGAATTTGATAGTTTATGCATCCTCTAGAATTTGATTATTTCAGTGAGTGTAGTTTGAATTGAGCTATAAATTTACAAAGGTTTTATAGTTTATACATCCAATATAAGACAAAACGAAGCAATACGTGATCAATAACTATGTAGTCTTAGAAAGCAAGTATCGCAATCAGGAAATGAAGCAAATCTATGTTGAAAGCACAAAAAGAAATACATTCATAATATCTTTTACTTATCTCTTACTATATTTTTCTTCAGGTTTCCAACTGGAAGTTGCAGACACACAATTAGTGATACTTCAAAATTTGCTTCTAAGGTATAGTAAAGGATCAAATCAGCTTCTCCTATTCATTTATTGAACACCAAGGCTTAAGTTTTATTTCAGGTTTAGATTGGCATGACATTGAAGACTGTGTATAGTTTGCAAAAAGTAACTAGGTATGCATATAAAAATATCATGTTGATTTATTTATATTTTATTTCAGGCTTTTCATTTTTTCTACAAATCAGTTTCATGTATCAATTGTTCTATTAGTTATACTTATATGCTTCAAGAAGCTTTAACTTTTTTATTAAACACACTTAAAAATAAACTGTGGGCTGTATAAGTTCTTTACTATTGTCCCACGGATTCTCAAACTGTTATATATATATATATATATATATATATATATATATATATATATATAATTAGGCTTTTCGCTTTTGTTGCATATCAGTTTCATGAATTAATTGTTCTATTAATTATACTTCTATGCTTTAACTAACTTTTAAAAACTTGATTAATCTCACATATAGCTAAACTATGCAAGTTCCTTACTACTTTCCTGGGACTTCTAAGGTTAATATTCTAATTCAAAACAAAAGGCTAGTGGAAGCAATTCTTTCACGACATAATTAAAGTACAGTTAACAAAAATGTTTCAAGTCCATGGTTTTAAAAGGTAAGCATTGCTAACAGAATTTTTTTGAGCTTAACTAAATTTATAGCATACAAATTAGTATTGTTCAAATTATGAATGTGTTTTTCACACTAAACATATGAATTGTTTTTCTAGTTTAATAGAATTTTCAGAACTAAGGCACAAACATGACAGTATAAGTAACCGCCTGAGTATGAAAATAAATTAAATATAAATATATAAACTTATTTTGTGAGATGTTTATCATACATAACATAATTTAGCAAATATGATGTCAGGACTAGTGTGCACAGATTGACTAAAAAAAATATATAAAAAGACCCATATTTAATTCAGCATTTGAGTGCAAGTCTATAAATAAAATATTTGAGGAACAAAGGAAGATAATGAATTATAGCAAAGATAGTTGATGGCTGCCTATAAGAAAACCAAGCAGGGGGCTCTTCTTCAAAACAACATCAACAGTTTTCTTTGCAAACTCTTCTACAGGAGTAGCTCTGGGACCTTGAGAAAGAGTAGTACGTGAGCATATTGCAGCCTCAAATTGTTTATAATATTTCCATTCGGGCATTTTGCTATACTTGGCCATTGATGAATTTCCTAGATTTGATTTAATTGCACCTGGAACTACACGTATGACATTTATGTTGAAACTCCTTAGTTCTAGCCTACAATTAATGTAAAACAAGATCAAAATATATAAACAGTGGCTGAACTCCTTTTCTTTTATATAGCAAATGCTATATGAATTAGCATTATTCAAAAAAAGTTCTGCTAGTGCATATTAATGGCAACTAACTGATTTTTTCTCTAAAAGTGTGTAATGATTTAGATGTTAGCTATAATCACTTACCTTCAGGATCGGTAGTGAAGCATGTAATTGGGTGTGTAAGCTATATACAAATTATCTAATTACTAAGCATGTTATTGTGTATGTAAGCTTTATACAAATTATCTAATTACTACAAAGCATGTTTTGAACTTACCTTAAAAGTATCCGCTGGTGCATGGATAGCAACTTTAGTAGCAAAATAAACACCAGCCAATGGTCCAGGAGCCAAAGCAGTGACACTTAATATAGTCAAAAGGAAACTGGAAGAAACTACCTCAGGAATAGACTGATTATCCAACTTAATCACTTTCACCCCATTGGTCAAATCAAGATAACTTAAACATATGTTAGTGTGGAAGAGAAATCAAATATGTTTTTCATTAGTACTGTTCAAGTTATGTAACACATGTATATTAGCCACTATTATTATATAATAAAAAACTAGTTAAAATTAGTTACTGTTAATATTATGTTTCATACAAATTAATGTGTCTTGATGCTTATTAATCAATAAATTTTGTTTATGGCAGGATTCTCTTAGGGGAAATAGCAAAACAATAATGACTGGTAAGTTGTGCATTCTTCTTATTTGTACCGTCGTGTTCTAATTAAAAAATAATAGTACTTTGTAGATACTAATATCGTGTTGATGGCTGTTACATGTTTGATGTGTAGCTTGCATTGGTCATGTAGGAACTAATACTGAAGAGGTAATAAATACTCTCGAATATGCAAACCGAGCTAGAAACATACAAAACAAAATAATTTTATGCCACTTTATAATCGTTACATATTTTGAATATTCTCATTATCATATTATTATGATAGATTATATAGATAATTTTGATGTCATTTACTTTGTAGATTGACCGTGATCCCGTGAATTTTGAAATGCAAAGATTGAGTAGTCAGTTAGAGCACCTACAGACCGAGCTTCTTTTTTCTCCTGGTAGAGGTCCTTTTGAAGAACTTCAGGTATGGTGATTGTGTTTATAATTTCTTGTTTGTGCTTCTTTCCTGCATGAGTTCAAGTTATCTATGTGATTCAGATTCTTCGTTATAAAGTTTCTTTACTCGAAGCTAGTAACATTGAACTATGAAAGGAGTTAAAAGAACGTCAAGTTTCTTGGATCATTTTACTCAACGCGCAATTGATGCCTAGGTTTAGTTTCCACATTCAACTAGTAGATAGTTTGATATAATAGTAAATGATCAACTGTTCCGAATTGTTATCTTGTACCTCACATGAATCATTGCAAATGTGTTTCTCAAGATTTTTAATCGATGAATGCATCACATATCATAAACAAGCAGCAATATACTTAATGGCCTAAAATGTCACATGTAAGCTCTAATTTGACCAACTCTCAAATCTATGTCAAGTGAACAAGTAACAATTTGAATCTTAATATTCACATTATGTATTCCTGATTTCATGAAACATCCACAAAGACATTCTAGGTGTGTGCGAGTGTTTGTGTACATCAGATGAACAAAATTTTAATCAAGTGAGATACATTCGTGCATTGGGCTTTTAGTTTTATCATGAGCTCTCAGTTTTGTCAAAACTGAGCTTTGTTTCAAAACTAATTTCAAAACTAATTTAGTTTTAATCAAGTGAGATACATTCGTACATCTTGAATCCTCTGCTAATTTAGTTTTCCTTCTGTTTGAAAAACCAGTACTCATGTTCCTACCAACAATAGCATAGCTACTTGTCTTTGCTTTTTTTGTTTTTTTTTGTTTTTTGGCTTTTAATTGATTAACCATGTTATTGCAGGCCAGGTTTTGCAATAACATCCGAAGGCATTAAAGCTTTAAACTCAAAGGGCATTTCATATGATCTGGTTTTTGCTCATGGACCTCAATTTGGTTGTATATTGAGCAGTAGATGATTGATCAGGGGTTGACTCGCTATTTGCTTCTATGGTGTAGACATTAGCATCGATCTAAGAGACATTCAAAGCTGCATCATATTTGGCAACAGAATTGTTAGCAATACTGTCTTGTAAGTGTTCTGTTTGTAACTCGGAATTTTCCTCATTTAGCTGTGATATAGACTTTGAACTCATATTCTATGTATCTGAAACTATAAACAGTTTGCTTGAAGCACATCGAGTCTCTAAGCTCTTTTGTTTGGCATTATTTAACTATTTTATAACTAAAATTGTAATCCATTCAACTATTTATAAATATTTAAATATTTTATTAACTAAAATTCTAATTTATAATTCATTCAACAACTTGAATATTTTATTAAACTATTTATTAGTTAAATTTTAAATCATATTTTATAATTTATATAACTATTTAATTTTTTTATTTAACTACTTTTTTTAGTAAAACTTTTATTTAACTATTTCAATCAACTAAAAAATTTAAAATTCAAAATTTAACTATTTAATTAACTAAAATTTAAATTTTAAACCAGATGTATAATCAATCACACGACTAACATTTAAAAATGTTACCACGTCAGACATAGCTTATCATTTAGAAATGGCTTGACTATAGAATGGATTGCTATTCAGAAGCTATTACTTCCTCTAAAAATTATTTATCTAAAAAATGGGGGCTATGGGTTTTTTGGTTAAAATTATACAATGATAAAGTTCCATTTGTTGGCGTGTTTACTATTTTATACTGGCCTTATTATGCAACACACGTATATTATTTGTAGCAATAATCACCTCCTTAAGGCTTATTAAGTTGCTATGAATTAATATAATGAGTTTAGTTTGATTATGTTTTTTATTTTAGGATCAACATAGTTTCTGGTTAGGTTTCCTTTTTCTTTTTTTACTTTGTTTAAATTGAATGTTTTAGCTTTGTGCATTCGATAACTCATATATATTCCTCAATTTTTGTAGAGTATTTATTTGTTATTTTTATCATCATTTTGCTTATGTAATGAATAGCAGGAGCTCGCTACAGTAGAACCTAAGCTAAAGCATATTGGAGCACTTCGACAGGGAGCTAACCTAAGCTGAAGCTAAGACGGGCATGAAAATGGTAGTAGTCCATCTAGTTCTCTAGGATCAGTAAGCCTAATCATTTGTTATTTTCATTGTTATGTACTTTTAAATCAAATTGTTAGCTACTTCTTAATTGACTGCTTATGTAGCATTATCAATATTATTCCATGAGTCATGTAACCACCAAATAACATAAGTTCGATAGAATTATAACATATGGAGACATCATATAGTTATCACATAGGTCACCACCAAATCACATATGTAGCAAAAAATTCTTCGAAGTAGCTGAGTTGCATGGGCAATTTGTTAGGCCTCCTTAAGCAACTAAGGAACACTATATCTTGCCATTTCCTACTGCTGCATTCAAGCAGGTCTGCAGAGCAAAGCTTGGCAGAACTTGATTCCCATTTCTTCCAAAATTTGTCAAGTTTTAAGAAAATTAACTAGGTTTATAAAAATTAACCTTTTTATTCAAGTGGGATGAGATATTGGTTGAGTACATAAAAAAGAGTTTGACAAATCAAAGATGAATGTCAATGTAGTTACTCATACACTAATAATAATTAGGAAGAAGCAGAAGCTATTCTTCTTCCTATGTCAGTTAATGCTATGTTTCACATAAGTCTGGGAAACAGAAACTTTCAAAGTTGGAATTACTGTTATTGACATGAATTTTCTAAGAAGTTAAACTTCAAAATTTACATAGGTACCAAAACACGTGAATAAACGATGTATGCTGATATTTAATGTTAAAGTCGATGACAAAAAAGGTTAAAATTGGCAAATAATAAATGATAGGATGTTTATCTGGTTGGCACATGTAGATATGGTGATTCCGCACGATCAAAATATTGGCACATTTTTTCTGTTTGGCTAACATTTTTTACTTTAGTTTTGATGCATTTACATAATTTCACAGTAGTAAAAATTGCTAAAAATTGCAAAGTTTCTTCTTCTTTTTTATTTTTTTTTTCTATTTTTTTTTACTTTTTTTTCCTGTTGTAATATTTTATTGTGTTTAGTTGATGCAAAAAATATAGATGGTCATTAATCGATAGTTGTGTACATAAATACCACATCCAAATGCATGTGTCCCATACCTTTACATGACTAGTCCATGAATACAATGGACACCCATTCAACCTTGAGTCTTATAAATTTATGCATTTCCAATAACTATTAATTGTTATGTTGAGAAAGTACTAAATACTTGGTTTATTTCTTCTATCAAAATTCTATAACCATTCCATTTGATTGGGCAAAACTGCTTTATACGTACAATTTAATGAAAAAAAAATCTATGCATCAATATTAGCTTGCTTTTCTTTGTTTTTTGGGACTTAAAAACATTTGTACATTTATTTTATTTTTTTGTCTAATTAACGGAGAAAACATTTCTTAGTCAGATTTTATTTTTGATCGTATAAAAGTTTGTTACCATTTTTACAATTTGGGGAGCGTCATGGAGTTTTAAGCATCTAAAGATAAAAAATGACAAATTTGATATGTTTATTCACTTAATTATAAATCCTTTTATTTTGTTAGTTATTTTACATTTAAATCCTTACCTTCATGCATGTCGTTTGTTCTAATTATTTTGAATTTCTCTTGCAAATCGCGTGTCTTTGTACTAAATATATAGTCTTTCAATTTGAAATATATGTTGTTTGGACAAAAATTTCTCATACAAGCACGTAGCGCGTGCCATTGGAACTCATGTGTATATATAACAGTGCAACACCCTACTAGCTCTCTGATTTCCACCACAAGCTCTAAATTAAATAACAATTCTTTCTTTCTCTTTCCACTACCTATATTTTTTAATTTGGAGCTTGTAGGGGAAATCAGGGAGCTAATGTGGTGTTGCACTGTTTGGGGTGCCATTGAACGCTCATATATATATATATATGTGTGTGTGTGTGTTTGTGTATCTTTATTAAATTGGAACTGATATAACAAACGGTCAATAATTATTTTGGAAACAATTTAACTCATCGGCAATATAATTGTGAAATGGGTTTAAAAAGCATTAGATAGAAAAACTAATTTAAGTAACCCTTTTTAACAGATATATAAATTTAGAAATAACAAACATACAAAATAGAAGTTGGATATATTTGTCATTTGAGCTGTACGTAAATTTACGAATAGTGTAAACATAATCAATGTGGTATATCACAAGCTGGTATGTGTGCATTTGCAGTATGAGTCCTTGACTTCTCTTTGTCATATCTTTATGTCTATAAGCTAGCGGATTAAGTACAAATCTAATATAGAGAACACTACTTTCTCCTCAAAGGCATTGAAAAAGTCAGGAAACCATACCAAAATATAGTATGTTCAATCGATTGTAGGAAAACATTTAGTACTTGAGGCGCCACATTTATTGATATAATATGCCTTGGATCAACTCTCTAGTTGCATGCAGCATTAAATTTTGTAGCTTGTGTATTTTTAATGATTTTCCTATAAATATCTCAAATGACTTACAAAGTTTTTTTTATAGAATTACTTATGAATGTTTTTCTGCACAAAGTTTCCTGATTGAGGTTACACAAATTTGATATAACCATTGCATCAAATCAAATATCATGTTTCCTGAATGTATTACTACACAAAGCTTCCTGAATGCTTTACTACACAAAGTTTCCTGAATGCTTTACTACACAAAGTTTCCTAATGTTTTTGAAAAAGGTGATATAACCATTGCAGGCCAGTACTGGATCCAGCAGCAAGTGCTACTAAAGAAGCAACATTAGCAGCCGATGCTAAAACCACAGCGCCATAAGTTGGACTTGGAGCAGGAGCATCAGCTGTAGCAGCGCTTTCAACAAAGGAGGATGCCACCACAATGGCAAGAACAATGATGGTGAAGTGTCTCATGTTCTTAGAAGCCTCTATTTTCTGTTTCTGAATGATTTTTGTTTAGATATTTGTTGCACATGTTAGAGGGAAAATGTAATATCCCGGAAATTTTGACAATATCAATTTAATAAACTGTTGAATAATTAAATTGATATGGATAATCTTTGATAATAAGATTTGAATTTAATTTAATAATCTGATTAAATTAGTATTAATTGATGATTTTATCTTTTAAAAGTTAATAAGATATTTCTATTTGAATATATATATTTATTTATATATACTGTAAATAGAAGCTTTGATAAATTGGGAATTTATATTTAATTTAATCTGGACTTTTCAAAGATAGTAAAATAAGTAATTTATATTAAGGGATAATTTCTTCTATAAATTTTTTTTGAGATTTGATAAATTGTTATTTCAAATTGAATTTATGTAGTTATATGTATATATATAACTTGATTTTTAAATTAGATTTTCAATTTTAATTTGAATATGAATTTGGAATTTATTTTGAAATTCAAAGGATAGATATTTAAAATGTTTTGGATCTTAAAAATATTTGGATAAACTTTTATTTGTATATATATAATTTGTTTTATTGCATTTTCTTTAAAAAGAAATTCATATATGTATTTACATATGAATTAATAAATTAAGTTAAAAGCTTTATTTAACATTTTAAATTAAAATAAAATACTTAAAGAACAAATGTCATCATATTAAAACATAATAGTACATGTGTAATAAAACTAATAATGGTAAAAGACAAGTGTCCCTTACTTATTTTATTTTCTTTAATTTTTGATAAATCCAAAATTAATCTATATACACATCTCTTTTCTCTTCCCATTCTTTTTCTCATTTTCCAAAAGCAAGAAAACTCAAACCCATTCTCATAAACAAAACCAGAAATCTCCCGAACAAATCTGCAGTTGCCCTTTCAAGACCCTGTAAATCTTTTGTCTCAGATCTGAACACTTTTCAAAACCAAATATGCAATGCAAACCAAACCAGAAATTTACCAAAACCTGTAACCTTTTTTCAAATGCAATGCAATGTAAACACTCCTCAAATTCAAGTTCAAAAACCTGTAACACTCCTCAAGAACACTAATCTACAATGTTGTTTCCTGTAACCATTTTTCAAGTGCTAGACCAAAGCTCTGTAATATCAAACCTGTAGTCATTTTGCAAGCTCTGTTAATCGCCAAAGCCTGTAACCATCTTTCAAGTATGCATGCAAATTTGGGTCAAAGCAAAAAGTTTTCAAAGCATTTCAAAGTTTTAAAGCAAGCACTTCAGTTTTAAAAGAATGAAAGCAAATTCAGTTTCAAAGTTCCAGTTTTTCAGGCTCTGTTCAAATTTGCTTTAACTCCTCTGCCTATCATATCTGTGAGTAAACCTTTGAATTAAAATCTAATTATCAAATATTTGTTGCATATGAATCAATGTTTTGATGATTTCATTGCATGTATGTATTTATGAAAGCCTTTGTATTTTTTTTGGGTGTGCATATCTGTTGATTTTAGACATCTTATTCTTAGCCAATTCTCTGCCTTTAACCTGTGAACATGGAAACCCCTTTAGATTTGATGCAGATGATTTATGTTTGAAGTAAATTTGGAATGTATGTTTGAAATATATATATTCATATTTGTTTTTAGACTGAATACATGTATATATATGAATGTTGAAACCATGTGTGCATGTGTGGTTTGCCTGTATGAATCTCTGTTTATAATTACAGAGTTTGATTTTGATAAAATTCCAAAATCTCTTCTCTAGTTCTATGTAGCTTATGTTCAACAATTTAAGTTTGTTTGAAAACAGAAACTAAATTTTTTTTTTAAATAAAATAAAATTTCAAATGTCTGGTACATATATTGTCTGGAAATCAAGAATTCCAGTAAAACTTCCAAAATTGTTAAATTTAAATATCAGATTTCTTTGATCCATTTTGATAATATGAATCACTGTCACAAATCATGTTTTTATAAACAGAAATCATAATTTTTAGTGTGGTTTTGAGGGTGCAGTTCTTAGAGTTCTAGAATTTGGTTTTGGGATGATCTATGGTGACTGGAGTGTTTCTGGTGATCGAATTTGTGGCTGGAGCTAGATGGGTGATTAGGGAAGTGGGCAAAAATGGTTGGAGTGGCGATAGTTCGTCGTGGTGGCAGCAGTAGGTAGAATTTGGATTCTAACCTAGTTTGGCTTAAGGTCGGATTGGTGATCGATGCTTCGTCTCTGGATGTTCGAGTGGCTCGAGGCTATGGGGATGTGTGGCGTAGGAGTTTGGCAAGGTGTGGAAGAGGTCGCTCAACCTCCAGTGGTCGGAATTTGACTGGCGAGATTTTTTTCTGGCGATGGGTTGAATTCCAGTTCAATTGAATGGCTCGATTTGGAATTGTGGCATGTGGTGGTGCTTCGATGATCGTGGTAGGTTGCTGGAACGTTCGTGGATATGTTGAAGATTCTGGCGCTGACCGGAAGTTCATCATTGGTGGTGTAAGGTGCACAAGGCATGGTGGTGTCAGGGAAGTCTGGATATTGGGTTCGTTTATTTTCTCGAAGTTGGTTTCGAGTAAAAAGGGTATTGGCACGAAGTTGTTTCCGGGGTTGCACGTGAGATTTCTAGTGAACTGTTAAGTTTCAAAACAGTTTTAAAATTTAAAACTAAACTCTGTTATAAAAAGAAAAGAAGAAGAAGATAATGTATTTGTCTGATTCAAATACATATGGATTTAACCCAAAGCAAAATGTTTAAACCAGTTTTTAAAATTTAAATAAAAGTAAGATTTTTAAAAATAATCAAGTTAAACCAATTTCCTTGAAAATCCATTTCTTTGAAATGAGTAAGTTTGTATAAATAAATTTGTATGATTTGTTTAACTTAAATGTATTAAGTTAAATCCTTAAGTTATTTTCAAACTTAATTTGAAATGTAATTAGGTAATTAATAAAGGAAATTGTTTTTATCTTAAACTTAATTAAAGTTTGATAATTAATGAGATAATTTAAGAGTGATTAATTAATTGAATTAGTTATTGATTAAGGATTTATTAATTAACAATTAAGGTTTCCAAGTGATTTATTAACTTGTAATTAAGGATTGTTAATTAATAATTAAAGATAAGTAATAAATGATTTTTTTTTTATTTTAAAACTTAATTGTTGATTTAATTAAGTAAGTTAATTACTAAGATAAAATGTTTTAATGATAATGTTTTATCTCAAGATTAATTTAGATTTTTAATAAGTTGAAATTAATTAAGTTAATTAAGAAATTTAAGTTTAATTAAGAAGGATTAATTAAGTGGTTAAGGGTAATTAAACTAGTAATTAAGAAGTACTTAATAAAGTTTCATTAAGTAATAATTAGGTTTTCTTAATTAATAATTAAGAAATTATAAATCTATAATTAAAGTTAATTAAGGATTAATTAACTGTTATTAAGGATTAATAAATTGTCATTTAGATTTGATTAATTGGTAATTATGGATTAATTAAATTTGTAATTAAAGTTGTTAATTTATAATTAAGTTTTATTAATTAATAATTAAGAGGTAATTAATTAGTTAATTAAGTTTAATTAATTAATTATAAAAGTAATTAAGGATTGATTACTTTGTATTAAAAGATATTGATTAATAATTACGGTTTATTAATTAATAGTTAATGAATAATTAATCTGTAATTAGGGATTAATTAATTTGTTTAAAGAGTAATTAAGGTTGAATTACTCAGTTGTGATTTATGAAATGAATGTGATTAATTAAGATAGTCACTTGGTAATTGATTAAGTAAAATTACTTAATAAGATTTGTTAAGTGTAATTACTTAGTATAAGTAATTGATAAATGAAATATTTGGATGTAATTGGTGTAATTAATCAAAAAGATTTATAAAAGAAATTAAAGTAATTAAGAAGTAATTAAGAATAGTTAATTACTAATAATGTTTATTTAAGGTTGATTAATGAAAGTAATTAATTAATGCATAATTAATTAATGTAATTAATTATAATTAATTAATTAAAGTAATTAATTAAGGATCATTAATTATTGTAATTAATGAGAGTAATTAAAGGTTAATTACTATAAATGAATAAGGATAATTAATTTGTGAAATTAATGAAAGATAAATTACCTAAATATAATTAAAGGGTAATTAGGGATAATTAATTGATTTATAATTAATTAATGGTTAAATAAGAAGGATTTATAAAATGAAGTAATTAATTTAATTTACTTTAAATTAATTAGAGATAGTATAAATCATTACTTATGGATGTATGATGGTATTGAATGCTTTGCATTGTTTGATCTCTGATGAGATATATGCTAATCCATGATATGGATGTTAGTTGAATTGTGATGATAATATGGATTATCTGATAATGTTGATTATCTATTGTGAATTATCTTTCTTTGTGTATAAAGATAATGAATTAAATTGTTTTAACCTTTAAAACAACTTGGCCTTAAAAGATACGCTTTGGATTTCGATGAGACCGGGATCGGGTTTCCGTATACCGGATTTCCAGGTCTGGAGACCCGAATACCACATCGATCCAAATTAACGATAGGTCGTGAATCAAGTGAAGATGAAGATTCAGAGTGCAAGGGTTATTGTCGTTAACTCTGAGGGTGATTCCAAAACGAGTGTAACGAGATAATGCCTTCGGTTTCGTTCGAACCCGGAACGAACTTGTATGGATTGAATGCTTTCAGAACATCGTCAGGTGGACGATGAGCATTCTAAGATAGATGTGTTCTATTTAAAGGTAATCGTGACCTCAAGCCTCACAAACCGGGAATGGCTAAAACAGGGGAGGTGCAGCAAGGTTAGTGGGTAGCACCCAAGTAGGACAAGATTACCTCTATCTAGATGTCCCTTTCTATTTTCGACTTAGTGGTGCGGTTGCTGATCCCAACCGTGAGGTATCTTGTACGGGAATTATCCAGTAAGGGATGTTCCGGCCTTGTGTTGCAGGGGATTGGGAGTGATCCTCGGTACGGTGATCTAGGCCACGTACTGTGACGGGCGGTACCCCAGTAGCCCTGCCATTGTATGGAATCCAAACTCCAATAAGTGCCGTACGTATTAGTTGTGCCCAACTATGTTGGAATGTGAGATGTAAGCATTTCAGCTATTTCCGTATTTTACTTGAAAACCCTAGACCCTATTATAATATAACTGGATGTCCTATCAAATGTTTTGGTTAGCGTAAGGTAAAAACTTTTCCATGTTTATGTGTGGGAAGTCTTACGTGATACCTTTGTTTTCAAAAGGTTTTGAAGTTAAACAATTTTAACCCGTTTACTCACACCAGACCCATGTCTGACCCAAGTGTTTATTTTCTGTTTTATTAAACCTTGGGTACTCAATTTTTACGAGTAGCCAAGGGATTCAGGTTAGCTTTGACGAATCTATGGAGGAGATATGGAGCAGGAGGCTTCAGCATTCGTAGATATATAGTATTCCGCTGTGTTGGTTTCTCTGAGTCGTTTGTTTGAGTTGTATCTTGTGTTGTATAATAGACAGGTTTTATAACTGTCTATTTTGTGATGTATAAGTTGTGTACTCTGATTATGTAAAGACTATGTAATAGTTATGTGATATATTATATTTGTTTCGTTCCGTTGTGAGATTCTGATGTGTTGTTATTCTTTCTTTCTCTTCTTTTCTCTTTTCTATCCCTTTCTTTCTTAATAATGATGCGACTTTCTATGGAGAGAAAGTCGTGGTCGTTACAGAAAATGTGGAATGTGATGAAGATTTGGGGAGATGAAAGGGGCGTATATATAGTTGGGAAGGGAGTAGATATGGGCAGGCTGGCCGGGGTGACCGAAGAGGAACACAAGGTTGTCCTCTTGTTTTTCATTAGTGCCTTTCTAGTTGAGGAGCACCATATGCTCAGTCGGCTATTCTTTCTTTTCTTAGCTAGATTGTGGGTCACCCTTCTACCTGTCTTTCTTTTGCCCTTTAACTTTATGGTGTGCAGAAGCCAAGTATCACTCCAATAACATGTCCTATTGGCACTTCAGGTTTATTTTTGTACTGTCTTAAATTTATTTATTTAATAAGAGTTTTCAGTTTAATTTCTTTATTCTCTCTGTCTTGTATAGTACATTTAGTTTAGCCACTGTCACACCTTCACACACCTTCACACACCTGCACATAGTTTAGGCACTGACACATATATTTATATAGTACATTTAGTTTAGGCACTGTCGCAACTTCACACCTTCACATATTCACATGGTATTAACAGAAACATCATCTTCCTACCTTCACATAATATTTTTCTTTGTTTTGTTTCTCTTAAGGTGGCGTGTATTGTAGGCTTCCTAGCATTATACAAGGCATTTAAAGCTACATGGGCATCTACATGTAAGGTGGTAGCTTCAACAGTTACGATTCCTTCGGGTTATCAATTCCTAGTTGGTCCAAATTGCTTCATTGGTCAAGCTAATTTATTCATTGGTCAAACTTGGTCTACTGTGTTATTTTTGTTTATGGATATTATTGAAACTTGATTTATAGATGTTTTTTGTATATTAATATTGTTTTAGCTAGTTTATTTAACAGATTATTATTCATTAGAACATGTTATATATACTGGTTGCTTGATTATACTCAAAATGTAGTTCTGGAATATGCAAATATAATGGAATGTTAATGCTGTAAAAATCATAAAAATAGAAGACATCATCTATTTTAATGCTGTCAATGAAGAAACAACAGCGTTTAATTCGTGTTGTAATTATCATTAAATAGTGAGTAACAGCGTTTATTAAACGCTGTTGTAAACTATAGTAAAACATCATCCCAACTGTAAAAACATAACACGACACGCATTAAACGCTGTAATAAAAATATTAACAGCCTAAATAAAACGCTGTCAAAAGAATAATTTCCACAGCGTTTAAAATTAAGCTGTTGTAAGTTCTCTTTATACGATAGCTTGTCGTTATACAGCGTTTGTTCTAACGCTGTTGTGTCATATAACAGCGTTTAATAAACGCTGTGGTATCAAATTTTTTACAGCGTTTTCTATTTTGCTGTTAAAACTTTTGCATCTACGACAGCATGTCGTTATACAGCGTTTATAATAACGCTGTCGTATCATATAACAGCGTTTTTGAAACGCTGTCAAAAGTTGTTTCTGGTGTAGTGAAGTCTTCTTATGTTTAGAGTTTATGATATTTGAACATTGCATGCTATAATATGAGTGATGCACTTAGTGTGCCATTAATCATGCATCAGTTTTAGTTTTCATTCTTTCCATTTATATCTTACCACATGAGCACGACAAATCACATGTGTCATGAAAACAACATTTATCACTCAACTTAGAGCATGTAATAATAAAAAAATCCCATGGGAGATCAATGTAACTGGTTTTGTCCCGCAGGGGTAATTTTTTTAACCATTTATGTAGTTGCATTTCTGTTACTTTTTTCCCCTCTTGGAGTGATTTAATTTTACTATGCTCAAAAAACAATCATTACCATTTCTATTAGATTCAATTAGTTCCTCCACCGTAGGATTACTTAAGCAGGTCCAAATGTATTTTTTATTTTTTATTCATATTATATCATCCATGATGCTTTTGTTCTCATGATTTCTTCATATTTGATATGAGTTTTAAGAAGTTTTATATGATACGATAATATATATTATATGTGGTTCTTTCAAAGGAATAAAGTGTAAGCATTTTTATTCTATGTTTATCATTGATTAATTTATTTCGTTTGGTTCTCATGTGGTTAAGTCCTAAATTGAACATTTCTACAAATTTTTTTGTCCTGCAAATTAAGTTATGTAATCCTATAATCAATTTTTTTTAGATATCAATAGAGATTTTGTTATCATGTAAAAGATTTGGTTAAGCCACTATATTACAAACAATTTATAAATGGCTTGCAATTTATGAATGGCTTGCATATATGAACGGCTTGCATATATAAAGCAAATACTTTCCAATTGAAGCCTTTTTCAAATTGCCAAAATTGCCCATTTTTATCCCCAAAATAGACATTTGAAATGAAAACTTTTAAGGAGGGCTAATTTATCTATTTAGTATATACACGTTTTAGCTTACTTCCACACCCACGTTCTCCACCCAATTCACAACTTCCACCCGACCAATTTCTTCTTCCTTCCGTGTTCCAATTCTATAAAAAAATTAAATCCAAAATTGAAGCAACGGTTGGTTTGAAGGTCACTTAGATCCAAAATCAACTATTCAAACCTCATAAGAAACGTTTTTATCAAACATCTAATTTGGTATCTCAATCTACAATATAGATCTTTAACCATTTTTAGTTTCCACCGGCATCCGACGATCATGGAATTGGAAGCTTTCGACAACTCTGAGAAAGAAAGCAACACTAGGAAGGTAAATACTACTTAATCATAAATATTTTTATTTGATTAAAGTACGACATTCAAATGTCATAAAGTTTTGAGATTTGTTTTATATTTTTAGGAATTTCATCCACTTTTCAAGGCAGATGGGATAAGAGTAGCTGCTTTGTATGAATTGATAGAGTTGGTTATGATTACTTGGTTGGGGTAATTATTTGAGTTAAAGGCGGTTGAGCTATGAGTTAAGGTATTATATTTACATTTCCTTTTAATTTGCATGAATTTTTAATTAGTTCTCCAAATTTCAATCAGCAATAGAATTTACTTCTTAAAAAATGAAACTTTTAATATGGTTGGTCTGAATATAAAGATTTGCAATATACTATATATTTCGCATAAATTGGATTATGGATATGGTGGTCTGGGTTATGTTTAATTTTTAATTAAACAAGTTGTTGGTCATATATGTTGGATTTATACATGAAGACAGACTTTAGATATGAATATTTCCATATATGTGCAATTTTGAGTACATGATGATTTTGTAAATATATACGTTTTGAATGTCATGAATACAGTCTTACATATATGTGTATAAATGCAACTTTGTACTTTTGGATTAGGAATTTATGATTTTCTAACATACACTGTTTTATGCCTAACCAAGAACATATGCAGGCTTTTGAAAATGTTATACACGATTTTTAATGAATATGGATGAGATCTAATATACATATACAGTTTCCCCTGTACAAGATTTCGAGTATAGGCACCAATTTTGATACAAATGTTTGAGGAGAATCATATGTAAGTTTATAAGCATGAAAACCTCAAATGTTTATAACAGGTTTTAGAAATAAACAAGATTTATGTGAATATTTGGATATGTGGTTCTGTAACTTCAACAATATTTAACTTTCAAGTGGGTATTAGTTTTAACATATATTCAATACCTATGATTTTAGGTACATGGTTTATTAAAGGTTAGGCATAAATTTAAACGTGTGTACCAGTTTTGAACGAATTTGATATGTATCAGTGTCGCATAACAATTTTGTGAACAAAACCTTTCAATATATTAGCCGATATACATATGTTTTATTGATCTATTATAATCCCTGTATAATATTATATAATTTGATCCAATGTAATACTGGAATAACAAACACACACACATATAAATATAAATATATATATATATATATACAAGTATGGTGGCACGTCCGTTGGACGTGTGTAAAGAAGGAAGTGACGTATTTTGTCTTTGTTACAATTATGATATTGTGAGAGATTATAGTAATGTTTTCGTTAATTACGGGAAAAAAAGGAAGTATTGGTGCATTATTGTCAGTTAGCACTCATTTATGTATGGTCGATATCTTCTCCGTTTTTGATAGAATATATCTCAGTAGAAAAATATTAAAGAAAAGTTATCAAATTGCCTCTGAAATATTATTTTTAACTACATTTTATTGTTATGCTAAAATATATCAATAACTTGTTATGTTATAGATCCAGGGGCTAGTTAAATTATGATAGCAACTAAAGCAAAATATTAGTTTTTGCAACCAATATCCATATTATTATATAAAATATGCGAAGCTACAATGCAACAAATAACATCCAAAACAAATAAAAGTACATAAATTTGGTGTCTATGTCATATACATTAATGATTTACACTATAAAATAATTAATGTGACAAAATAACCTTTAATTTTATTTTATATCAGGTAATGTGACTCGTCACCTATCAATTGAATTATAGGCACCTTTATTTCCTTTAGTATTCTTTAAAGGATGAAGATGGAGGAATCACGTTGAATTTAAACTGTTGGATGACTGGGTGCTTCAGATCTCAGTTCTTTTTTTTACTGTTCTCTCTGCAGAAAAAAAAAGATTGCAGTCATTGATTGAAATAAAATGCTAAGTTTATTAACCATGCATACCAATAAACAGGACGTGTGCATGTGCAACTGGTATTAAAAGCCATCGTTTGTAAGTTTTTTATTATTTTACAACATGAATTTGAAGTATACAAAATTTGGTATATTTTTATGTATGTACGTTCACAAATCAACCGTTTGCCAAAACACTAATGAGACTAAGTTATCTTAGAAAATAATAAAACAATAACCATTTGTCGATTTGGTAGCAGTATGGGTCCATACAGGATGTGTGTTAACATCACGGCCAATTGGAAATGAGTTAATGCACTGAAAAACCAAAAGATGTTCAGCTATTCAACTTTTGATAATAAAGAATGGCAAGATAAGCCCTAGAGATTGTAGTAACGTTGATGACACTAAATACATATCATATGCGGAAGGTCCTGCCAAGATAGTAATAATACTTCAAAAGTTACTCATGGCAAACCCTCCAAAAATTGATAATACTTTAAAATATATTTCAATGCAAACCCTCCCATGTTGCTTCAAATTGTGACGCCCCACCTCTATGCTCATAATAACAAAGAGTATTAAAAGAAATACTGTCTATTATTACGAAGAATAAGGCTGGATAGGAGCGACCATCCGTAGTTGGCCTTACACTAATATTGGTTATCTCGATAGGAGTGGTATATACTTTTTATTTTTCATCTATTATTTATTTACTCCCATCGACACACCCAATTATCAGTATAAAACAAACTACGATAGTTCATAATAGTTTAGGACATTAGATATAACAATAACACAGATAATATAAATGCGGAACACAGATTAACAAAAATCTCATATATATATAACCGATGTCAGTTACAATATAGTTGACACGATACATATGATACAACTACAACTGTCGACTCTAGAAGTTATATATACAAGTACATTATCAACTAATATACATGAATACATATCGTTCTATACAATGACACGACTACTACAAAAGGACAATGACAACTTCAGAAGATGTGAAAAGTCTTCAAATCCCGAACAGCAACTCAAAGAAAGAAATCTACAACCTGAAATAACTCGGGTCTGACCCGAGTATTAAATTCAAAAGAAAATAATACACGGGTCAGTCTAATTCAAACTCAGTTATTAGTGCATAGTAGCAATAATAATCAGATAGTCAAATAGACGACAGTCGCAGAAATCTCGTATATCCAACTCTCGATACGAGAATTGGATAACGACAATTATAACACTAAGCAGTGTAAATCAACAAATCAGAAATCTTAAAATGATCAAACACATCAAATTTCTGTGTGGCTGCAGCACACACGCGCGTGCACTGCCTCGCCACACAGTACGTGAAATCATCACGACGGAGAAAACTAACAGCAATCAAAACGGTAGAAGTCAATCATAAATAAACTTACAGGGTCAAGCCCGGGTCTTTGAGACCGGATTCAACTCGCTGTAAAATCTCAAAAATCAAGCTGAAACAATCACGAACCAACAAAGGCAATAACACAAGCGAGACCAGAACCAAACAAAGGTCAGAAGTACAAAATGGCCAAGCAAGTGCACCACAAAAACAATAACCCAGATCAAGACAGATCAGTGAAAAGCAATACAAGAGAGGCGAGTGCTGCACTAATAAATGAAGTGCGGCAACAAACGCATATGTTCAAAGACACATGCACATAAGTCAGAGTAACATAAACAACATGTAGTGGTATATATGTAGGAACCAAGTGAAGAAACGGCAGTATCAAGTATGCATGAAACTGGATGGAGCAAACTCAATAGGAAATATATATGAACATGAAGTAGTTCAATACTACTATACCTAACAGATGCAACATGAAGTGCCATTATAATATTCAAGCTACAGGTCAAAGATATAAGGACCAAAGTGAGTACTCATAGGGAATGCAAAGTCAACCCAAAAACATATACAATGACCCGCGACCATTTTAAACAATGCCGAAGTCAAAGAGTCAAAACGAGTTCAATAATTATGAAACAACAACCTCAAGTCTAGACAGTGCCAAACCCAAATTATTTTCGCCAAATCAAGTTTGCAAATCAAATTCAAAAAGAAACAACTGTAGTGGAACTAAAGTCTGTGAACAGGAAGACAGTGTCAAAGGAACAAAACAATTTAACGACGACAAGTCAGCGATCAAAGCAAAGTATATTTGCATATTGATTACACAAACAACGGTTGCAGTGGAAACTAACAATTTCCCAAGTGTATTTACACATCACATATAAAAGAATAGCAACAAAGAATCACAAATGATTCAAGTCTAGTTACAACAAAATGAAGTGTGGATACGAAATGATACAGAATGCAACTACACAAGGCAGATTTACAGAGTGCAGACGCAAGTGGTACAAGCCATGTTAACTGTCAACAATGTAATGACAGGAAGATAACTACAACGAACTCAAGTGAATGCACACATCAGCCGAGATCAATACAACATGGAGCTACAGATTAACATGTATCATAAACTATTCGAAAACAGTGAAGTCGAATTTCCATGGGTACAAGAAAATAACCAAAAGCAATATCAGTCTTGAACAAGGACAACTGCAGTTCATACTCAAGTCAGGTTATATCAAAAACTCCAAGTTGAAGCAGACACAAAATGTCATCATAATTCACCATGACCGAAGTCAAAAAGGAACATCCCAAAAATCACAAATCAACCCATGGAACAACAAAACAAAGTCAAGCGAGGTATAACCGAACTCAAGGAAGAATCACAACGACCAAATCAATTTCGAACGCTAATAAGCTCAAGTTAGAATTAGATGTGAGTATAATATACTCACCTTTTCGACGCGACTCGGAGGAACTCGAACGAGCACGAATTTGAGGATCGAACAGCTTCGAGTAGAAGCTGTGGCATCCCTATGTCGAACGAAGACAAGCATGCGATGATCGAAGGAGCAAGCGACCTAAAATCATCACTCGAACGCTCTAACTAAAGTCGAAGCCCCTGATTTTCACGAGCCCTAATTTTTGAACGAAAGAGGGAGAAAGTCGAGCCACCATTTTTTTCGTATGTCTGTCTAGGGTTTTTCCTTTGTTTTTATTTCGAATGAAAAAGAATAGAGGGTAAAGGGGACGGGTTTTCACGAGTGAACGAAAAAAGGGAATGGCAATGATAATTGTCACGGCCCAAAATAAACAAGGGATCATGTTCAAAATTTTAACGAATTACAAAAGAATTTTCAACTCGATTAAAACTTCAATTATCAATTAACTATCACAATAATCGTTTAATGACGATATTAAATTCTCACAAAAGCTCGGATTGTTACAGACTCCCCTCCTTATAAAAATTGCGTCCCCGCAATTTTCATAATTAAGGTTGTCAATAACAATAAATTTTCTAACCTAAACTGGTTAAGCTAGAAAATAAAAGACGGGAATACAAACGCCAAAGAAATCTTTCAATTCCATAAAAGCAATTTTACAAATTCTCAACAAAGTCCAATTATCAAAAGATAATCAGAAGACAGCAACCTGAATAAATGCAAACATCAGCAATATTTAATTATCAACCAGATAATTGAAATTCAGAAAAATCACAAAACAGCAATATCTAATTAGCGATACGTTAATTAGAGAACAACAAAATATATTTATCGACAAGGATAATTATGAAACACAAATCACAAATCTCAACTGCAAATATCTAGTTATTCAATAATTAATTAGAAACCACAAATCTCATAATCAACAAACTCTAATTATTCACAGAAATAGATAGAAACGGCGATTCAATAAAATCTAGTTATCCAAACGACAGTCAGAAAACAAATCAACAATTATTCAATTATAAAAAACGATGCTCAAATTTCAATTTCAACAAATATTCGATTATCACAAACGATAATCAAATTTCAAATTCAATAAATATTCGATTATCAAAAACGATAATCAAATTTCAAATTCAACAAATATTCGATTATCAAAAACGATAATCAAATTTCAAATTCAACAAATATTCGATTATCAAAAACGATAATCAAATTTCAAATTCAACAAATATTCGATTATCACAACCGATAATCAAATATCAAATTCAACAAATATTCGATTATCACAAACGATAATCAAATCTCAAATCAACAAATATTTAATTATCTAAAGCGATAATTAAATTCGAAATCAGCAAATATTTAATTATCTAAAGCGGTAATTAAATCTCAAATCAGAAAATATTTAATTATCTAAAGCGGTAATTAAATCTCAAATCAGAAAATATTTAATTATCTAAAGCGATAATTAGAAACAACAAATATCTGATTATCAAAAACGATAATCAGAACTCATATCAACAAATATCTAATTATCACAAGCGATAATTAGAAACAACAAATATCTGATTATCAAAAACGATAATCAGAACTCATATCAACAAATATCTAATTATCACAAGCGATAATTAGAAACAACAAATATCTGATGATCAAAAACGATAATCAGAACTCATATCAACAAATATCTAATTATCACAAGCGATAATTAGAAACAACAAATATCTGATTATCAAAACGATAATCAGAACTCATATCAACAAATATCTAATTATCACAAGCGATAATTAGAAACAACAAATATCTGATTATCAAAAACGATAATCAGAACTCATATCAACAAATATCTAATTATCAAAAGCGATAATTAGAAACAACAAATATCTTATTATCAAAAACGATAATCAGAACTCATATCAACAAATATCTAATTATCACAAGCGATAATTAGAAACAACAAATATCTGATTATCAAAAATGATAATCAGAACTCATATCAACAAATATCTAATTATCACAAGCGATAATTAGAAACAACAAATATCTGATTATCAAAAACGATAATCAGAACTCATATCAACAAATATCCAATTACCTGCAGATAATTGGAAGCAACAAATATCAAGAAATCAATTAAGAAGACTAGAAAATCAACATAAAAGCTTGGATCGATCCCATCAGATGGCGAGTTTTTAATTTGCCGCACGTGCATCAACAAATGGCCGAAGCCTACCAAGTACTCAACATAATTTTGGCGCCCATCAGATTGACCCGAAGGTCCGCAGAGTGACCCGAAGGTCTAGTACTGGTATTTGACCCGAAGGTCCGCAGAGTGGCCCGAAAGCCCAACAAATGACCCGAAGGTCCAACAAATGACCCGAAGGTCCTCATAGTGGCTCGAAAGCACACAAAATCATCAAATATTTCAATTAACGAGTCCGGAATTAACCGAAATAGCAAACGCACATGTCCCATACCACGTGTTTTACTAAATCGTTTGATTCTCTTCATCGTTTCCTTGAAAGTGCAAAATTGTGTATTTTGTAAAAATACATTTCACATTCTCAAACGGACAAGTCCGGAATTAAGCGAATCAGTAAAAGAAAGGGGTCATATTCCTCGATTTTGCTGAAACGTTTAAATCGCTTCCTCATTCTTTTGAAAGCGCAAACTGTTAAAATTTCTGAAAACAATTTTTATTTATTTTGTAAAAATAACAATTCACATTCTCAACTGGACAAGTCCGGAGTTAAGCGAAACAGTAAAAGAAAGGGGTCATAATCCTCGATTTTGCTGAATCGTTTAAGTCGCTTTCTCATTCTTTTGAAAACGCAAATTGTTAAAAATTTATAAAACAATTTTCATTTTAAAACGATTTTCCAATCACGTGATTAAAGCAGCAAATTAGTAACAATTCGATAAGGAAATTGTACTTCTCAAAATACCGTAAATACGGTCACAAATTAGCATTGCGGTATAACCGCTTGAAAATCCACTTTTAAAATTTGACAGTTACTGAAGTCAAAGCGACAGTAATTTTAAAACGTCAAAACCTCATCAAAATAATTTACATCAAAATGTAATATCAGTGAATTTTCATTCATCAAAATGCCAACAAAACACCTTGCTTCAAAAATTTAGCATTGGTGTAAAAATCCCGTTATAAAAATAACGGCAACAAAATACGTTTCATAACCAAGCATCGGTTCAACATAAAATAAATGCAGTATCGTGCAAATTCATATTTGCACGCACATTACAATATAAACAAAGAAATCATTCGAATGCATCTTCAATGAAGACAATTCAAAACAGCAAAATCTAATCAATAGATGATTAATTCAAAAGAAAGCCAGCGGAAATTTCAACAAAAATCACATAACTATAATTTCTTCGAATCCTCAATTCGGATTCGAAATTCTCAAAGAAACAAAATAATTACAGCTATGTAAACAACCAATGAAATTTATTTCAATTTCTGAGTTAAATAGATTATCAGTTGTACTCAGCGAAGACAGTTTCATTATTTCCGCTGCGCACTCTGATAAACAGTACTCAAATCAACCAAATCATCAGAACACAAATTCACCTTTTATTTTTAAATAAAGATATTTAAAAATTTCATCGAAATTTCAAAACTTTAGTTTTGACTCAAATCACAAATAAAACATCGACTAATAGTTGTAACATATGTTCCATCCAAGTTATGTTTTATATTATGTCCATAAACCCCAAGCTCTGATACCAACTGTGACGCCCCACCTCTATGCTCATAATAACAAAGAGTATTAAAAGAAATACTGTCTATTATTACGAAGAATAAGGCTGGATAGGAGCGACCATCCGTAGTTGGCCTTACACTAATATTGGTTATCTCGATAGGAGTGGTATATACTTTTTATTTTTCATCTATTATTTATTTACTCCCATCGACACACCCAATTATCAGTATAAAACAAACTACGATAGTTCATAATAGTTTAGGACATTAGATATAACAATAACACAGATAATATAAATGCGGAACACAGATTAACAAAAATCTCATATATATATAACCGATGTCAGTTACAATATAGTTGACACGATACATATGATACAACTACAACTGTCGACTCTAGAAGTTATATATACAAGTACATTATCAACTAATATACATGAATACATATCGTTCTATACAATGACACGACTACTACAAAAGGACAATGACAACTTCAGAAGATGTGAAAAGTCTTCAAATCCCGAACAACAACTCAAAGAAAGAAATCTACAACCTGAAATAACTCGGGTCTGACCCGAGTATTAAATTCAAAAGAAAATAATACACGGGTCAGTCTAATTCAAACTCAGTTATTAGTGCATAGTAGCAATAATAATCAGATAGTCAAATAGACGACAGTCGCAGAAATCTCGTATATCCAACTCTCGATACGAGAATTGGATAACGACAATTATAACACTAAGCAGTGTAAATCAACAAATCAGAAATCTTAAAATGATCAAACACATCAAATTTCTGTGTGGCTGCAGCACACACGCGCGTGCACTGCCTCGCCACACAGTACGTGAAATCATCACGACGGTGAAAACTAACAGCAATCAAAACGGTAGAAGTCAATCAAAAATAAACTTACAGGGTCAAGCCCGGGTATTTGAGACCGGATTCAACTCGCTGTAAAATCTCAAAAATCAAGCTGAAACAATCACGAACCAACAAAGGCAATAACACAAGCGAGACCAGAACCAAACAAAGGTCAGAAGTACAAAATGGCCAAGCAAGTGCACCACAAAAACAATAACCCAGATCAAGACAGATCAGTGAAAAGCAATACAAGAGAGGCGAGTGCTGCACTAATAAATGAAGTGCGGCAACAAACGCATATGTTCAAAGACACATGCACATAAGTCAGAGTAACATAAACAACATGTAGTGGTATATATGTAGGAACCAAGTGAAGAAACGGCAGTATCAAGTATGCATGAAACTGGATGGAGCAAACTCAATAGGAAATATATATGAACATGAAGTAGTTCAATACTACTATACCTAACAGATGCAACATGAAGTGCTATTATAATATTCAAGCTACAGGTCAAAGATATAAGGACCAAAGTGAGTACTCATAGGGAATGCAAAGTCAACCTAAAAACATATACAATGACCCGCGACCATTTTAAACAATGCCGAAGTCAAAGAGTCAAAACGAGTTCAATAATTATGAAACAGCAACCTCAAGTCTAGACAGTGCCAAACCCAAATTATTTTCGCCAAATCAAGTTTGCAAATCAAATTCAAAAATAAACAACTGCAGTGGAACTAAAGTCTGTGAACAGGAAGACAGTGTCAAAGGAACAAAACAATTTAACGACGACAAGTCAGCGATCACAGCAAAGTATATTTGCATATTGATTACACAAACAACGGTTGCAGTGGAAACTAACAATTTCCCAAGTGTATTTACACATCACATATAAAAGAATAGCAACAAAGAATCACAAATGATTCAAGTCTAGTTACAACAAAATGAAGTGTGGATACGAAATGATACAGAATGCAACTACACAAGGCAGATTTACAAAGTGCAGACGCAAGTGGTACAAGCCATGTTAACTGTCAACAATGTAATGGCAGGAAGATAACTACAACGAACTCAAGTGAATGCACACATCAGCCGAGATCAATACAACATGGAGCTACAGATTAACATGTATCATAAACTATTCGAAAACAGTGAAGTCGAATTTCCATGGGTACAAGAAAATAACCAAAAGCAATATCAGTCTTGAACAAGGACAACTGCAGTTCGTACTCAAGTCAGGTTATATCAAAAACTCCAAGTTGAAGCAGACACAAAATGTCATCATAATTCACCATGACCGAAGTCAAAAAGGAACATCACAAAAATCACAAATCAACCCATGGAACAACAAAACAAAGTCAAGCGAGGTATAACCGAAGTCAAGGAAGAATCACAACGACCAAATCAATTTCGAACGCTAATAAGCTCAAGTTAGAATTAGATGTGAGTATAATATACTCACCTTTTCGACGCGACTCGGAGGAACTCGAACGAGCACGAATTTGAGGATCGAACAGCTTCGAGTAGAAGCTGTGGCATCCCTATGTCGAACGAAGACAAGCACGCGATGATCGAAGGAGCAAGCGACCTAAAATCATCACTCGAACGCTCTAACTAAAGTCGAAGCCCCTGATTTTCATGAGCCCTAATTTTTGAACGAAAGAGGGAGAAAGTCGAGCCACCATTTTTTTCGTATGTCTGTCTAGGGTTTTTCCTTTGTTTTTATTTCGAATGAAAAAGAATAGAGGGTAAAGGGGACGGGTTTTCACGAGTGAACGAAAAAAGGGAATGGCAATGATAATTGTCACGGCCCAAAATAAACAAGGGATCATGTTCAAAATTTTATTTATAAAGCCCGCAAAATTCTTTTAACGAATTACAAAAGAATTTTCAACTCGATTAAAACTTCAATTATCAATTAACTATCACAATAATCGTTTAATGACGATATTAAATTCTCACAAAAGCTCGGGTTGTTACAGTAATTCTTTAGATAGACTGTCAAATGTCTTTCAGTGTTTTCAAACCTAGGCATTTTCATGTTCAGACAATGTTATGACATTACATCCCAAAGCATCAAGCTATATCTTCCTCAACGCTACAATGTTAGAATATGGTATAAAACACGAAAGCAGAAGCACATTGCAGTCCAATGGAAAAATGGAAGCAAATTTAGAGTTTAGTATATATAATTGCTACAATAAAAGGCAAGACTGGTTTCTGATCGAAAGGCGTATACAACAAAAGTAATTTATGACAACCTTTTTGTTCAGAAAAGTTCATATCAATTTTTTTTTGAAGAAATCATATCAAACAGCAGTACAATACATTTATATTACTTGATTATTCAAATAATTTATCTAATGCAATAGAACTAACTTTGCACCTTAAGGCATATAATATATTTCTTATGATATTGTGAATGTTCATATGCTGCATTTAATCCAACTTTAATTTCTAAGTTATTAATTTACAATGTCTTTCTCTTTTTGCTTTCTAGTCCATTTAACTTCCTGCAAGCCTCTCTTATTTTACAGCCTTATGCTTAATTCTTTACACTCAACAGTCAGCACCCGCACCATCACACATAATAAGCAATCTGGAAGGCATCTGCAATCTAGGCCATTAAACCACACAATCTTCAAAGCATTTTATCATCCACAGTCTGCACATATAATTAGCAATGAATGTCAATCATAGGTCTAGCCATTTCAAACAGTAATAAGTTAGCAACCACATCACCATCTCAAACATCAATTTCACTATCCGACTCTGAATAGTATCTTTATCACTACTAATTTGAAGAATCCATGTTGCACACATAGGTTATATATATTTTATTTTAAACTTATAGAGTAAGCTAAGAGAAGAGCTAGTGTATAATAATATGCAAAGTGATGTGAAGCATATGGAAACTAATAATAGGATGGAAGTTTCAATACGTTGGACATATTGTATAACCATAGTAAGGCAAAAAAGCGTGTTTAGTTTTGTATGAATGCAATAATCGGTTAATGAGTTAAGTATTGTCTGCAAAAGGCAACAGCAGTACGGGTTTTTATCATATAACACATGATGGGACTTCAGAGTAACATAATTCCTCATGGTGCAACAGGCTGATAGACATGGATATTGAAATAAAAACACACTGAAACAAATGGTTGCAAATAGTTTTATGGATCTGAATGATATTAAAACAGTCTGAATGATTACAAATTGAAAATTATTTGGTTTGTATGGTTAGCAATTTATGCGGTTTGGATGGTTAGCAATTTATGCTATGAATATAGATTTTTTTTAATCATACACACTAATTTGTACAAAGTTGACATAATTGAACATACATAAAATTCATCATATGAGCATACAACGCACATCTCAGTGAGAAGAATGAATATGAGCCTAAGCAATATTTGATGAAAAAATATACAACATAATCACCGAAAATGTAATTTTTCATGACCGCAAATTACAACTATATGACATGATATCAATTAGAAAAGAGTTGAACAATACATATTAATGAGAAGATTTAAAGTCATTTGGATAGTCAATTATAAGACAAAAATCTTAAAATCTATGCTATATAAGCCAACAATGACAAAAGGAATCTAAATACAGGTTAGAGTAACGATTGTTGTATGATAAAGTGGATAAATTTGTATTTAATTTGCCATCAGTTGTTAGATAAATACAGTTATATGTTTACAAATACGAAAACATGAGTTGAAGAATACATATACATGAGAATTTAAATTCATTTAAACAGTCAAATATAAGACATAAATCTAAAAATTTATGCTATATAAGCCAACAATAAAGAAAGAATCTGAATATAGGTCAGAGCAATGGCTGTTGTATGATAAAGTAGATAAATTTGAATTAAATTCGCCATTAGTTGTTAGATAAATACAAACATATATTTACAAATATGAATATTTCATTCCAAATTTATTAAATTTTCCATTAATTTTATTAAATTCTAGATTACTGCAGCCATTACAGTGTAATTTATTGAGCTATGTGAAATAAAGTGTAAAAACTTCAACTGATATTTAATTAGAGGAATCCCAGAAGCCCACGTGCATTACCAAATAATAAAAGAAAATAATGTAAAACACAATTTTTCTTTGACTTGTAGTTTTGATACCATCATGCTGCTATTCTTAAAAAAGGAAAGCATGTTTTCACATATTGTGATTACATAATATCAATAACAAAGCATGTTGAATATTCAATAAAATGGAAGAAAGAGTGAAAAGAGAACACTAATTTTTACATTACCTGTGAAGTTTAATCGACTTGCCAAGCCAGTAAAATACTTTGAAGCATTGGAGAAATTAGGTAATTACAATATATTTTGTAATTATTCCAAAAGCTTTGCATATATGTGGAAAAAGCCTTAAGCAAAACAATAAAGAGGATATTAAAAAAGGAAAAAAAATCAATACATTTCGATACTTTACTAAGAAAGTTACTGTCTTATTATAGATGTATAATTAAGTACGAAGCATAAAAAGTTTTTAAAGTTACTCAGTAATATTACTTGCTAACAACATTTTAAATCACACTTATTTAAATGCAAAACAAATTTCGAAGATGAAACTTTTTAAACACTAAAATCGTTCATCTACTGGAATAAATTTGCTTGATCTGCAAGAATAGATTGCTCGTAAAAACTAAATGAATGCATAAATGAAAGCAAACTAAAATTTTATAGTATAAAATTTAACCAACATAATTTATTTATGCATCAAAATGAAATTTCAGAACCTGCCATGGAGAGATCTACATAGTCTAAAATTTAAAAATTAAACATGGACCGATTTAAGGGTCAACCACCCAAAGTAAAATATAAAACCAAACTATTATTATAACATGATGATGAAAAGAACATGAAAATGTCTACTTAAAGACTTATACAATGAAAACCTGTTATGTTTAACTTCGAGAAAGTAAGTGATTTTTCAGCATGCTATATATAAAAACCTATATTAACAACTCTTTAATTATGTGGATTGATCTTCCAATTGAATTCTGAAAACATAACATAAATAAACTGAATGTCTAATGTTTGGGTTGTTTGGAATACCAATTTACCACTGAGTCATCGTAGTGTTGACTTATCATTAACATGAATTGTAGAAGGAAACAAACAAAATCATATAAATCTCAAATCATCAAGAAATATATAGCACTACAAATCTCAAATCAACCCAAATTATCATCAAATCCAGCCTAATTAATAATCCAAATTACCAATAACATCACCTTAAAGCATGAGTAGCATAATAAGGTAGGTGAAATCGGAAGTGGAGGCCGAAAGGGACAAAGCAGGAAAGGGAATCGGAGGCGAAGTAAGGTACAATTAGGGAAGAGACGCAAAGTTGGATTAAATCAAAACAAAAAAGGGGAAAACAGGTAGAGATTGTACCTTCGGAAGTAGGGACGACCAATGGTGGAAGGTTGAACTATACTTCGCTACGGAGTTGCTGTCGGCGAAACTCGGATGTGGGAAGTGGAGGTTGCGCTGATGGACGACCGTGACGGTGAAGGTTAAATGCGGCGGCGTCGGCTGTAGCGGCGGACATGGACGGGGAGGAGAGGTGGAAGTAAAGGATAGCCATTTTAGGAGCGGCGGTTGGAGAAGTGAAGGAGGGGAATAACCATTTTTAACGGGTGGAGGAAGGTGGGGGCGGTTAGAAAACTAAAGGAGCGGATAGCCTTTTTTCACGAATGAGGGGAAAGTGGGGTTGGATGAAAGTGGTAAATGAAGAGCAACAGAAAGGAGAAACGTAAGAGATAGGAAGAGTAACGTGTGAAGAATAGTGTCGGCAACATGGCAGGTGATAGTGGTAGGACGAAACTGCCCTGGTGGTCTGTTTTCTTTTTATATTCAATCGGGGGCAATATAGGAAGTGCCAAAAAGGCTTCACTTTGACCGGTTTGACCAGGTATTTGCATTATAGTATAGATATATATATGGACATTTGCATAGCACGTGCCTATTAAATTTCTATTATGTTTACTAAACATAATTACCATAACAGCCATCTATAAAATATTTGCTTTCTTCTTCTTTCTTTTTGTTTGCAGTACAGGTTTATTGCTGAACTTCAGTTTTTTATGGACTATTTTGGGAGATTACTAACCTTAAACTTAGACCAATAACTTTACTTCTGAGCATGGGTCATGTGAATATATATTTGAGGTGTGATTTCTACTGTCTTAATACATTTTTTTATTGCCTGCAGGTCAAAGACTACAACAACATTGGTGCAGCCATTACCAACACATAGGGACCTTTATAGTGGTTTGGCCGAGGAAAAAGTGTTTGTGAAATATTGTTCGAGAATGAGAGGATTATAGATCGAAAAGAAACAACTTCTATTCCTGATATTAGCATTGGCAGTGATATGCTGTTTTTGGCGAAGGATCAGACTGACTGTCTGTTTGAGAAATCACCGGCCTCGGACCTTACATTTTTTTATTGAACAGGTTATGTAATTGTTTCAGGAAAATGTTAGGAAGTTAATGACAATGTTGTTCAAAGGGAGGATTTTGATGTTGGTGAGGCAGTGGGGGATTTAGGCGCTGAACTAAGTGCTTATTTGAAGTGCATAAATTAAATATATTGTCCTATCATTTCTATATTAGTAGCTGTCTGTTTAGTTAACTTTGTTTTGTTTGGTTGCATTTCTTCTTCCACTTTTTTCCTTCATCCTATTCATCATCAGGTTTACCCATATTTATAGTTTGTTACTATATATATATATATAGTGTGTATATATCACTATCATAATTGTAGCAAACACAAATTTTTTTCAATTCCTTCTTAGCACACGTCCAACGGACGTGCCATCATACTTGTATATATATATATATATATATATATGCGTGAACAACAAATGATAGAGAGATGGGATGGACTGAGCTTGACAAAGAAGATAAAGTCGGCGATTATGGAGGAGATAGGTGGAAGAAAGGGGAAGCTAGGCTCGGAAATAGCGGAGGGTGGTGGTGCTTGCTGCGTGTGGCGGCTCTAGCGAGGTCGGCCACTGAGCGGCTGGGGATAGGCGGAGGAAGGAGGCGATGAGGCTTCGGTCGTAGGTTGGATCTGGGCTCACGTGGGTTGGTCTCGGGAAGGGTGCGGCGGCCGGCGCCGAAGTCAGATAGGGAAAAAGCATGGGTGGCCGAAAGAGAAGAGGGAGAAGGCGGAAGGGAAGGAACTGGCATTTCATTTTTTTTCTTTCACAGAACAAAGGAAATGATCAACGAACCCAAGTATATTGGAACCAGAAACAGTGGAATGCTAATAGCCAGAGAATTCAAAAGTCAAAAGTTGCATTTGGGAATTTTAAAAGGTCGATGATATTATACGGTGGAATAGGAAAAAGTGTGGGAAGCTAAAAGGTGAAATTGCAAAACCGATATGGCAGTCGTTTTGCAGATTTCACCGTCTCTCGGACTTCAAAATAAACAAACGAAGATACTGCGGAGATCAGCACGACGAGACGATCAAAATGGTATACAGATATCAGCGATATGATCATCCTATCAAAAGTTGATATTCGGTTCCGAAATGCTGCAAATTTGCTGAAAATAAGATAAATGGGGCCAGAGAAGTCCATATTTGACGAAACGAAATATGACGTCTGACTCAGAAGATGATTTACAAATTTATTATATAAAAAAATTCAAGTTTGGAAAACATTTCATTATCATCAATTTTAACTGATTTGAATTTAAATAAAATTACACAACAAAATTAACTTCTATATTATCTGATGAAAATTTACCGTTTGCTATGTTTAATTAGATGTATTACAAATATTAAATTTTTATTTCCAAATTTGACTATTTTAAATTCCCAAAAATTCAATTAATTACGTTATTAAAACCATTAAAATACGAGACGTTACAGAAACTGTCATGATTTTTAAAGTGTTATGGTTTCAAAAGTGTAATGATCTCAAAAGTGTTATGATTTCAAAAGTGCTATGATTCCGAAAATGTTATAAATTTGAAAGTGTTATGGTTTTTGAAATGAATATTATTAAAAGTGAATAATGACATTGAATTTGATATGATTTTGAAATGAATATGATATTTTGATTTAAAGTATGAATTATTTGAAATGAAATGACCACGGTGTGAAATAAACGTTTGGTTGTTAAAGAGACCGAGATCGGATATTTTCACACTCTCTGCCAATACCGAAAAACACTTTAACAACTGTGTACGTGGTGGAGATTCCGAATGAAGTAGGATGGTTTGGTGATGATTCTATGTGGTATTTACGGAGCCCTGACTCCCATGAGTCAGCTTTATGTGGCTAAAACAGGAGCCATGCTGGGCCAAGTGAGGTTATTCCTCCGATGAACACATTTCTTCGATACCATTCTATTGCTTTTGTGATTTGATTGGGTGCACCCCTTGATTTGGGAGTGTGTCACGAGATGTGTGGTAGTAGCTGCTATGCGTTACCACCAGTCCAGATCCGCAAATGGTATATCTACCCTGGCATTGCCTCGAGTGCCTTGTCGCATGCCCTATTGCGCCTTCTATGAGTTTGGTTTGTACCATATCTATGGAGTGCCCTCAAATAGCCCTCTAGTTTATGGAGGAATTACGGTACTGTATAGACTATGGGAATTTATAAATATGTTAAAGGGGATATGGGTAACGCCTTAACACTATTTTAATAGTTTACTTTACTATAGACATATTATAGTAGCATATATTACTGCATAGTAGATAGTTCCACGGATCCTTAGAGGATGGGTATCCCAAACATCCTTTAAGTTACTTGTATTTAAGTTGACATTTCACTTGAGTTGAATTTATTAATATAAGAATGTTAATCCTGACTTGAGTGTTTTGTGTTTTGCTTTACGCTTGAGTAAGCCTGAGTGTCATAGCATTTGAGACTCACCTTTGGAGTTGGAGCTTCACTTGGAGATCCATCTGTACCTATTTAGCTTTCAGCTATCATGTGGTTTTGTTCAGACTTGTCATCTGTTTGTATTCGAGACTACATTGTATTTGAGATATTCTGTTGTATTTTGTTTCATACTCTGTTGTTTATATAGTAGCTTCATGAACTACTATTTATCTATTCCGATGCTTATTGTTGTAATGCTCTGTGTCTATGATTCTGTGATTGATTCATTATTGTATATGCTGAGTTTGCCAAATATAAATTAACAATCTAACATTTTGAGCAATTCAAGTCCGACATGTGTGGATGCAAACGGTTCGAAATACCAGGTCGTTACATATTAGCTTACTAGAAATGTTCAAAAAGTTGAAATGTTAAATACGAATATGTAATAGAATATTATACAAGCAAAAGCTTAATAACAAAAATGCTTCAAAATGAACATATGTTTATTAATAAAGAATTAAGATGTTACAAGAATATTATAAACTTAAGTAATGTTTTGAAGTGATTTATAATTAAATTGAATAGTAAAAAGTGAATACTATTTAAGTAAACGATTATAAACTTAAGAAATTGTTGAAATGATTTATAAATATATTTAATATTAAATGATACTATATATGAAGGAAAGAATGTGGATTAAAATTTGATGAACCTAAATGATGCTTCATTAATGAATATTAATATTAAATTGAAATCAAGTTATATATTATGATAAATGTGAATTAAACTACAAGAAACATGTGTAATACATTAAGAATTTATTCATGTATGATTGTAAATATTGAATCGAAAATTTTATGTTATTAAATGTATATAAATTAATAAATGGTAATATGATATGAATGAATGAAAATTAATGAAAAGTAAATAATGATGTGAAAAGAAACCAATAGAATAAAATATGTAAATTTTGTGCGTAAATCATTTTATTTGCATAACAATTCTGATTCATATTTGAATGCAAGATTTGTAGTAATTCACACCAGTCTGAATTAGGATTTTTCGCTTGATTCTTAATGGCGAGCATTTGATATGAATTTTTGATATTATTTTGAAGTTTTCTATCATAGTTTATAGCTATGTAAGGAAAATAGAAATTTCTAATCAAGAAATCGGATCAGAGTACGCACTAGAGTGGTTGGGTTAACAATACTAGTTTGAAAGTGAAATTTGTGTATTCAAACAAGCAATCAAAATTGATATTGTGAACATATGACATATGTACACCGTACAGACCTAAAAAATATTTAAAATTCAATGTGGTTTGGCTTATGGAAAGTTTGGGAAATGATACTTCAAATTTTTAAGGTTGTATGAATAATATATTAAGTAATTATCTAAGGCTATTAAGCGTAAGGTACACTTGGTAGTTTATTTATCACTCTTCTATGATGGAAAGTGTCTGAACCTGGACAAACCATTAGTTTTGGTTGCTATGGATGTGTGATGGATTATTTTTTTACATATGATGGTTGTATTGTTTTTGATTGCATGTAGTTATTATATAATGTAGGTTGCTTGTGCTACTAATTGAAACAACTAATATATTACTCTTTTACATGGTTTTAACTCTTTTGGATTATATAAGTGAAATACAGATTTATGGAAGCAATAGATGTTGCTTTTGGTTTCATAAATAAAGTGTTTGCCCGACAAATAGGTACGTTTTTGGATTACTATTTTTGGAACGATATTTTATTGTTTTTCCCATGGTTTGGGATATTTTATTTTTGAAATATTATATATATATATATTGATATTACTATTTTTTGGACCTATACGCGCAAAGGAGACTCTGCCGAAATTTTTCAAAAATTTAAGATTTAGAAAATTTTGTAGAAGTTGAGTTATTTTCAAATTTATATTACACTTAAATATGTAAGTTAAATTGTTTATAATTGACTATTTTGAATAAAATATACCAAATTTCTTGATTCCTTCTTGTTCCTTTTCGGGGATGAAAAGTTTTGATGGGGGAGATTGTAATGACGTATTTTTGATAATTAAAAATATTAAATTTAATAAGATTTTGGAATTTAATATTTTCATAAATTAAAATTTATGATTTATTAATGAAAAAATAATAATTAGAATATAATTTAATATTATTGTTTGAATGTTATTGACAACTATTTTAATGTAATTTCAATCAATTGAAATAATTTTAAAGTTAATTTGGTTATAATTGTAAATAAGGAATAAATTAAAGGATGTATTAATAGTGAAATTGTATGTTATCTTGTTAATTGGTTTTAATATAGAATATGAAATCATTTAGGTGGTAAGTAATTTATTAACCTCTGTGTACAAACAATAAATGTATAAATGTGTTGGATTATTAAGATGTAATGATTAATTATGAAATGGATTTAAATTACTAAGTTGTAATAATTGATTTATTCTCACCATATTATTTAATCCGTTGAAATTAATTTGGAAATCAATGAAATTTAATGTAATTAAATATTGAATTTAATATAAGAAAAGACGTTAACTATAGAATATAAGTGTACTAAAATGGAACCTGGTGTTTAATAAATTCATTATGTATTGGTTGATTTAATAATAAGAGTGTAAACTAAACAAGAGAATTTGTTGAAATTTAAATTATAATAAACTAGGTTTTATTTCTATTGTAATTTAATGTTGAAATTAATGTAATGTTTAAATCTTGAAATTAACATGGAAATATTGAATTTTAAAAAGATCATTGAATTTCTGTGTAATCAAGAATGATGATAACTTTTCAATTTGAATTTAAAAGTGATTAAATTGATTTTAAAATAATAATTCATTTAATTAATGTGTAAAATTAACCTTTTTGGGCACTGTCTCGTATTTCGACGAATAGTTTCATTGGGCAATGTAGCGATCGGACTTGTTGTTTGATCGTGCGAACTCGAAACGCGTAGAAATCAATTAAAGGAATTTAAATAAATATAATTCGATTTTAAAAGCTAACTTCTATACAATTAGGGTTTGAAACTAGTTTCATTGAGTTTAAAAATATTGAAAACCTATATTTCGATATATTGGATGATCTACATTCGTTTCGGGAACGAAACGGGGTTTTCGGGTCTTTGTTATCGCTTCGACCCATTCGATCTGTTCCATCCATTCTTATCCATCTCTGCCTATATATATGTTGTTATAAACCCTAGAGGCTTTCTATTTTCATTTTTTGTACGTACAATTTCTATCTCATCCGTTCCATCTCGATGGCAGACATCTCAAAACCCTAATTACTGATTCTGAATCAAACTCCAAAATTCAAACTGCTCAAACCTTATCATATAATATATCATCGTGAAGCTCTCGACGAACTTAATCTGCGTTTGCAATTCGTTTTTCGATTGGAGGCTCCTTGTCCCGAATTGGGCGAACTATTCTCGGCAGTTAATTCTAGAGTTTCGATTCGACGGTGGACCTTCATATAATCGACGATCGGGAAGTTGCAACTTGTATAGGTCACGAAGTAGGTCTCAGAGGTGGTGGCGATCATCAAGAAGCGGTCGTGGATTGCAAGATCTTGGCCGTTAAGGCGGCGGTGGATGGCATTTCGGGCACTGATGGTGGTCGCGCGACCACTATATAAGCGGCTCTGGGCGAGAATCATGATGGTGAGGTTGGATCTTGGTCGCGATGTACGAGGGTGGCGCCACGTCTAAGTGAAGTCGGCGGCAGTTTGGTCTTGTAGGGCCGCGATCGAGATTAGGGTTTGGGTAGGTGATGATTTTACAATTTTTCCCTCATATTTTATTTCAATTTAAATTTTAAATTTTCAATGTTCTAACATCTATAAATTTTTCATACGAACTCGGATTCACACACGATTTCTTCCATTGTGATGTATTGAAATTCCAAACGACATGGAACTGGTTTGGTTGAATTTGGAGACTATTCAGATTTTGGGCTTTTATTTGATTTTAATGGACTATAAATGAAAAGGTGAGTGATTTAACCCACTCACGCAATACTAAATCTTCTTATGTTAGTTGAATTAAATTTATGAAGTGATAAGAATTTTATTGATTGCTGTTTAGTGATTTAAATTATCGTTTAAATTTAATTTGAATTATATTGAATTGAATTGACATTTAAATTAATATTGAATTTAATTGCTAGTTAAATACCCGATATTGATAACTAGTTAATTGTTGTGATTTATTGGCTGATTTGGTTATTGTCTATAATGGGTGTCTATTTGTTGACATTTTAAATGATTGGATGTTTATTTATTTTATATATCCCTATTATCACTCTGTATATTAATTGGAAGTATATAAACTATTATTTAAATTATTTCGAATAAATTAAGAAATCGGTTGAAATGATATATACCTATGGCACTTCAATTTTGGGTTGAAATGATATATATCCATCCATGAATTAAAATTGAATTAACTGATCAATTGGCCATAGGGTAGAAAATTATATACGGACACAGGATTAGTTAAATTCAATGGTTTTAAAATCTTGATTTTTTTGGATTTTGATTAAATGATATTGTTTTAAAGGAAATAAATTAAGGATTTATATGAATTAAATTATTTTCTAATTCAAGCTTTGAAATGTTGAAATTGAAATTGGTTAAAAGAAATTGTTTAAAGAATTGAATTGTAAATATGAAGTTATAATCGAGTTATGACTTTAATTTTGGAAATTGAATTATTTTAAGATTTGGACCTTAAAATTGAACAATGAGGTTTAATTTCATTTAAGTGATTTGAATCAGTAAATTGAAATCGAACTTGAAATTTATGTAAAATTGAAATGGTTTAAAATAATAATGGGATTGAAATTTAAATCATTGAATTGGATTGTTGAATCGAGTTTGAAGTTAAAAATGAATGTCTCGAAAATTGAAGTTAATTCGAATTGAAATTGAAATTATGTTGATTGGAAACTAAATCAAAATTGAGTCAACTGAATTGAAAGATTGAAAATTGAGCTTTGTTGATTTGAAATTTGGACATAGGTCCAAATTTATTGAAATGGAAAGAAACAATTTGATTTGATATTATTTTCAAAATAAATTATTTTAATATAAACTGTTTAAAATCTATCTTTTTAATACTCAAATTATTTTGATTTTCCAAACTACTTTACTATATATAAACCACTTTCAATACTCAAACCATTTGTATTAAACTGTTTTAAATCCTTAAACTATTTAAACCATTTTAAACTATTTAGAACTATTCGATCTATTTTCTAAAATTTCAAACCGTGCAAAGTTGGAATGTTTATATTTAAATCGTTGATTTAAATGCGAATGTGGGTAAATGAGGTTATAGCCTAAGTTGGAATTTGAAATGATATCTTTTAGTGGAAATGACATATTTTGAGTAAATATGGTATTTTGAAATGAAGGATAATTTGAATTGAATATGATATTTGGATATCAAATATGAATTGGTTTTGAAATGTAAAAGAACCTACCGATGTGAAAAATGATGTTTGGTTGTTAAATAGACTGAAGCCTCTTATTGGCATACTCCCTATCAATATTGGAACCACTTTAAAAACTATGTACATGGTGGATTTTCGAAAATGAAATGGTTGGATTTGGTGAACGTTTGCTGGATTTGAAGAAAGAACGATGAATTATGACCCCGACACTTGTGCCAATTTGAAATGACTAAAACATGATGGCTTGTCAGGGCCAAGTGGGCTAGCTACCCCTATCGAACACACCTCTTTGTATTACTATATTGATGTTGGCTTGATCGGTGCACCTTGATTTTATTTTGATGGTGTTGAATACGTTGAGTGTTCATGACTACGATGCGTTACCACCAGCCCTACAAACCGAACTGGTAGTATCCTACCTTGGGCATTGCCTCACACGCATTGTCACACTTTTATCCTTATACACGTCCACTATGATTTTGTTTTAGTATGGTAGATATAGGTTACTCACTGGCTACCGACGTTACTGGTTGTGTTATAAGACCTGCATAGGCTACCTGCTTAAAATGTGTTAAGTGGTATTAATGTAAAGCCTTAACGCTAAGAAAAATATTTATTTTATTGATAGACACTACATCTATAGCGTATGTTACTACATATAGACAGTTTAACGGATCCTTAGGAGATGGAAAATCCCATAACATCTCTTAAGTTATTGCACTCACGTTATACATTGGATAGGAGATGTAAAATCCCATAAACATCTATGAAGCTATTACACTCATATTTACTTGTTGTTGATTTAACTTACATAAGAACTTTTAGTTCTGACTCAAGTGTTTTGTCTTTTCATTACGCTCGGGTCAGCCTGAGCTTTTCAGTGTTGAAGACATTATTTCTGGAGGACGAAGACGGAGTTTGGTATAGTATTAGTATTATTATGCTGCATCATTATTGGTATGTTATTGTTTGTACTCTGATTATGTTGTAAAAATTGTGTAATTAACTGTATATTATAAAACAGCTTCATGAACTGTTTATTTGATTATTATATTTTGCCATTCCGCTGCGAGATTGTGTTTTATTTTCCTTCTTTTATCTTATTTTCTTATTTACCACATTGATAATCTACCATTTTGAATTGTTTGAGTTAGACATGTGTAGTTTATTCTCGATTTCAACCGTCCAAAAAGGTAGGTTGTCACACCGTCTGGTAAAACCAGCGTGAGAAACACAATCGAATGGATTACTTAATGTTTAAATAAACCTTTCAAAATAAAGGTATCTCATAAGACCATGCCGCACATAAACATAAATGGGTTTTCACATTATGATAACCAAACAATTTATATTAGAAAATCGACTGATATTATAATAATGTCTAAGGGTGAAAATATCAATAATCAAGCAGCTATGATGCTCGTGAGTGTACATCACAACAATAATAGGTATATAATCAAAAACCACTAGGGCACGTTCGCTAATTCTATAGGATTCCATGGAGGCGCCTTCAGTACTTTGAGAATGATCCTTCTGCACAAGGATCAGCGTTATCCATCCGAAGCAACAATAGATCCCTAGTGATGTATAGTAGGATATACATAGCTAGCCACGCGAGGCCGAATGCATCGCTCCATGCATGTATAACAACTGTAGGTAACTCTATGAAGGGGACGACTACACCCTTATGGACTAGCTAAAACCCAGGCTATGCATCCTATCTCTGGTGTTAGTCATTACCGCTGGTGAGGCTACGTTCAGCATTCTAGCTCATGCACCTCCACTCGAATAGATCTTGGAACCACACATGGATTCCAATGCCTTGTCAGTTCTCGGAACCACATATGGATTCCCATACCCTAACGGGTCTTGGAACACATATGGATTCCAATATCCAAACAAATCTCAGATCCCCTCCAAGCATAGAACTGTATATGGTTTTGGAGTGGTTATGGTTTCGAGTCATCTCTTACCAGCACACTCCCCTGCTTACCGAATGTTCCAAAACCAATTGATCGATTTCCAGAATGCTCAATACCGGTTCTTTTGGAAATAATCAAACAATACATAAGAGTGGGGATCACCCCTAACCGTTTATATGGACGGATATCCTCATCGTTTTTCCTAGAAGAACAAAACGAGTTTATAAATACAGTATAGGACCACTGTAATGATCTACCTTCCTTACACCTAAAGACGACACTTAATACATCCACGATCTTCATGTACCGATCATTTAAGTGTCCGAAAGATAGGTCATTAGGGTGAAAAATAGAAGATAGAAGATAAGAAGAAATTAAAAAATCACAGAATCTCAAACGCAACCGAATAACATATATTTATCAATACAATTCTTTACAAAGTCATTTCAAAAATGATACATCAGAGTCGTATTAATACAAATTCTAACCTAGGACAGTTATAGTAGCATGTTCCTATCTAACTGATACAAGATACATATAATACAGAGGAAACAAGATAATAAATAACTATCGATGAAGCCTTCTACTCCAAGCTCCTTCAAAATGCATATATGGGAAAACCTGAACTGCTTGGCCGCCCTTAAAAATTTGAGCATCCAAGAGTTTTAGGAAAAAAAATAAAACTCTGGGTCAGACATGGGTATGGTGTGAGTAAACTTGAACAACTGAATTAATATGGTTGAAACCCTTTTAAAATCAAAGGTATCTCGTAAAACCATGCTGCACATAAAAACGGACGGGTTTTTACCTTACGATAACCAAACCATTTCATATGAAATTATCTGATATTGTGATAGTGTCTAAGATACAAATACTTATTAATCATAGTCGAAATTGTTACATTAATTAAATTCCAGCATAATAGGTATACAACTAAAACCGTAAAGGCTCGCATTGGAGAATGGATTCTGTACTATGGCAAGGTAAGGAACTACCTTCCGATGGTACATCTCCAAACAAAATGCACCGGGGTCTGACAAGAACATCTTGTACCCCTACCACATAGGACTGGCCTACCATTTAACTAGTAGTACCTAATATGATCACCGCTTTTGTTGCTGGGTCTCGAAGCATACATGAGTAGATATTAATCGATCCAGATTTGGAATGACCATATCCTGATGGGGGAGACCCACTTGGCCCTGATGCATGCCCGATTTTTGTCATTTCCCAATTGATGAGGCTTGAGGCTACGTTTCACCTTTATATAGCACTTCCCACTTGGAATGCTACACTGCCCTCCAAGCATTAATGCAATGCTAGCATTCATCCATGCAAGTTTGTTCTGGGACAGAATGAAACTGAAGGCACTACTTCTATTACATCCTTTTTAGGGAATCCCTCCCAGGATTAATAGAAAACAGCCCTTGCACTTCAAAGCTCTATCTTCGATTCATATTCTTCAAGATGTCTTTAGTTTGAAAAGATTGACTTGGATCGAAGTGGTTTTCAGATAACATATCCGATCTCGGTCTCTTCGAAACAACTTTCGATAATATCTGGTAAACTCAACCCCGATTCTTTAGGAAATAAACAAACAAGGATAAAAGCAAAGATCACCTCCTAATCGTTAGTGGACGGATTTCCTTATCATTTATCCTAGAAGAACGAAACGAGATTTATACGCACAGTGCAACATCATTGGGGATGACTAGGCCATATAACTCACGTGTTTCTCCTAGATATTTCCAAAGTTACGTTTTGGTATAGATTTTTGATAGTCGGTTATTTAACTATCAAATAAACAAACATTCAAACATGGATTTAATCCCATATGAAATCCACTAAGCCTTATTTAATTAATCTTTAATTAATTAAAATCACTTTATAAACATTTGATCAAAAGATCTTTACAAAACACTATTCCTAACCTCTTGCATCCCTTTTATACTTGGAAAACATTTATATACTTATCTCAATGATATAAGTATATTACCAAACTTTATTAGAGATTTACTCTCTTCATATTCCATATTAAATGACCAAACAAATTTTGTTTAAAAACATTTCTTCCTATAAAACCAACTCGCTTATCCTTCACAAAAAGTTTCCTTTCTTAAAAGTTCACTTTATAATTAAAAATATCTTAACAATCTATAAAATCATTTATAAATCATTTTTTTCTATTCTTAAATGGTTTTAATAAACCTTCTTAAAGAAAAATCCTTTATAAACATCATTTCCAAAGCATCTTTTGAAAATAACTTTAAATAAACCCATTTATTTAGTAATGCCCCTTTTATAAACAAATTATTATTTATAAATACCGTTATTAAATAATTATACAACTTGAAAATCATTTATAAACTTTAAACCCCAAATTTTATTAAGATATTGAAGTTAAATCAAAATCATACTTTATAAATTCAAAAGAGGCTTAGCAACCCCAATGGTACCCGTTAAAATTACCATTTAATTTCAATTTCACTTTCAATTTCACTTTCAATTCATTCAATAATTTATGTACATAAGTCAACATATATGTAAATATACTTCATATCCAAATCTGGAAATAACATATCAATATAAACAAACTAGCATAAACATGTCCAAATAACAATAATAGCAGGATGGTGATTTATCCTGCTAAAGAGGTATCCAAATAATCAAACAATCAACTTATAGCAGAATGTGGATTTATTCTGCTAACATATATGTCCATACAATCAAACAACCAATCGATAGCAAAATGGGGATATATTCTGCTAATATATGTCCACAACAATCTAATCAATTACGTTATAGCATAATGGGGATTTATTCTGCTAATAGATGTCCACACAAGCACAACCACAACCACTCACATTGAAGTTCATTCACAGTTTTTTTCTACTAAATGGCATCAACATTTGAATTCCTTGTGTTCAAACCAAAAGAAGTACCTTAAAAATAATTTGGTTCTTGGAAAATAAAGAATTTAAAACTTAAACTCCCTTTTAAAATGATTAATTACAAATTAAAATCTTATTTAATCATAATTAATATTTATTAAATTTGAACTTAATTTAATTATAATTTAATAAATAACTAAACCTTAATAAATAATATATTTATAAATTAAACCCTTAATTAATCCTTTATTAATTATTAAATAGCAATTAAAAACCTTTATTAATAATTAAATATTAATTAATCTCAATTAATTAATTAAATAATTTTATATTAAAACTTAAATAATAAATTAAACCTTTAATAATTAATTATTTTTAATTTGAAACCTTAATTAATTTATAATTAAAAATAATTAAACAATTGATTAATAATCAACTAATAATTAACCCTATATTTAAATAACAATTAATTAAAAATTAATTATATACTTTACTCATAATTAAATAAAATTTATCTAGCTTAATTAATAATTAATTTAAAATTAATCTTACTTTAAAATATGATTAATTAAGAACTAATCTCCACTTAATTATAATTTTTAAACCTAGCTTAAACTTAAATAATCATTAATTGTTTAAAAAAATTAATAAATTAAAAATTAATTATTAAATTCATAATAAACTTTTTAAAACATCATTATGGGTTTATAAAACATTTCCAAAACTTTCAAAGGAGAAAAACACAAACTTTCAAAAATTGGATTTTTATTGAAACTACATCCATAGCGGCTGTTGCTATGGATGCCATTTCTTGGAATTGTTTCCTTACTTCCTTCTTTGATAACATATCACTTAAAAGCTTTCTAACTTTTTCAAAACACAAATTAAGTGTTTTTGAAGCTAAACAAGGTTTCTAACTTTAACAAAATGGTTTTTGATCTTTAAAACCAAAGCTTGTATTTTCACACAAGGATTCTCCGTCGATAAATCAATCAAAGTTCTAACTTTTCTTAGAAACTAACACATAATCATGTCATAATAGTGTACACATGAAACAAACCAAAATATAAGCAATATCATGATATATAACCAAAGTTTACAACTTTCCAAACAACGTCATATGCCCAACTTTTCAACTCATAACAACAACCTATAAGCATATTCAACCACAACATATCTAACCAATTTAAGTCCAAAATCATACACAATTCATATAACACATAGAAGCTAAAACTTTAATTTTTAAAAATCTAAAGTTTACTCACCAAATATTTTAGGAACTTTTTAGAACTTGTAAAGCTTGGAAAACCACACAAAAATCACTCGGAAATGAGTCATTTTCTCCTCAATTTTTGGCCACCTTACTTTCGGCATTTGGATAAGTGGTAAAAGGTAAAGATTTTGAAAATCATTTCCTCTACAATTTTCAAAAAAATAGTCACTCAATTTTGATTTCTTTTGAGGGAGATATTGTCAAAAGTAGGAGTGGTATTACGACCTTGATAATATGGGTCTGAAAATGAATCAGAAAGAAATACAATGTTGACCCTAAAATATTCGAAAGTTGAAAAAGTGGTGTAAGTAAAAGTTGTAGCCACTGAAATTCTACATGGTTTGAAAAAAAGAAAATCTTGATTTTGAGTAGCATGGAGGAAGTTATGGCCGAATGAAGTGGGAGGAAAATGGAGAAGAAAAGGTTTGAATAACATTTAAAATAGAATAAATTTCTTAATTTAAATTTTATAGTTTTAAAATAGGAAGCCATTAACAAGATTTCATGAAGCTAAGAAGATGATGATGATGCTTTGAAAGAAGAATTAAAAAAAGTGAAAATGAAGGGAAAAGAAAATGGAAGAAATATGTTTTATATGACATGAATATGAAAAATTACCTATTTAACCTACCAACACTACCCTCCACTCACCTTATGCCACCTCACCATGCTCCTCCACCTGTACATGTTTTCCCCCAGCCACCACTCCATCATGTTAAAGAAAACATCCTATAAATTTTTAGTCCTTAATGTCCCTTAAGTACTAATGATGTGATTTTTTTAGTAGCCAAAGTGTCAGATCAATGATTATCTTAACTTAATTAAGTTTGTTGACCTTAATATATTCTCTTAAACCATATTAAATACTTTAGTACATCTATACATATATGTACAAAAGTGTACATAATATTTCAAATAACGTTTATAAGGTGAAACATCGAAAATTCGAAAAATGTTTTCGGTTACATTTTCTGGTTTTCATCGAACTATATATTTTTGTAAACCAATTTTGATAACTATTTCAACCATCAGTATTAATCAATAAAAAGAGTTTTAATTTTCATTATATGATCTATATATTGAATATTTAAAATTAACCGAATATTCACAAATAAAAGCAGTGAAATTTTGGATCGTTACAACCATTGATGGTAACTGTACCATATAATCCCCGTGTTTCTCTTAGATATTTCCAGAGTTAAAATCCTTCGCTGTTAAGTAGGGAATATTTATGTACCACCAAAATTAAGAAGGATTACTATTTAGGTTAAGATTTATAGTCGGTTATTTAACTGTCAAATAACCAAACATTCAAATAGAGATTACATTTCCCATGGAAACCACTAATCCTCTTAAATTTATCTTTCATGAATTAAATCACTTCCTAAAATATTTATCAGAATACTCATATACGTATCTCACTGGTATAAGTATATTTACAATCAATTCCTTTCAAAACTTAGAAAACCTTTTCCCCATACATATAAAATGGTATAAGTATATTCTCCAAACACTTAAAACGATTTTTTAATTCAAAAGTATATTAAAATGATTAAATCCAAATGTTGTTTAAACGGAGATAAGGATAACCCCAAACACTATTCCTTCGATGTTAGGTGTGGAACAAATGTCCTATACCACCATAATAAAAAAGGTTAGTTAAGGGAAATCCAATCTCAATTTCTTTATAAATTTATTTTAATAGATCTCTTTCATTTATGAAATCTCCTTTACTTAAATTCCAAATCCATTTATAAAACACTTTGTAAATCTCCAAGTTTATTTATAAAACTTTTTATAGATTTCCAAAATAACTTATAAATTTTTCAAGATCTCTTTTTAATTTATAAAACTCTTTTCATAAATTTTCTTTAAAAGAAAATCTCTTTAAAAAACCTTGATCAATAAAGTTCCTTTGATAAACAAATCAATCATTTAAAACACTTTTTAAATAGCAAGCTATCATTTAAAACGCCCTTTTTATTTAATTACCTTTAAACCTCATTTAAAATAATAACTTTATAATATCATTGATAATATATATTTTTGGGCAAAGCTGACGAGGTTGATTGATCCCCTACCATTATATTGATCCACTCGGGAAAGAAATGAACAAATTACATAACAAAGGAAACAAAAACATAACAACAAAGGACAATGAGAAGTTGGGAGTGGATCAAAACAAAGGAAGAAACAAAAATTATAAGGAGAAAAAGAAAGCTAAGGACTAAACAAAAACAAAGAGGCATCACCAGGCTCAAATGGAATATTCGCATCACAAAGACCTCTCCTCACTTCATATACAATCAAGTCAGTAAGTTGCCTTCCAGTTTTACTTTTAGCTTTATCAAACACTCTGGCGTTCCTCTCAATCCATATGAGACGAACAACTTTTTTGAACATCATTCCATACATATTTACGCGCTCATTATTCCTAGCGGTTAGCCTCGGGAGAATCACACATTCATCCAACATGTTCATTCCTACTATCCTGAAGCCTAGACGAGATTTAACTTCATGCCATAATCTACTAGTCACATGGCAGTCAAAGTATAGATGATTGATTATTTCCGGTTGGCTAGAACAGTAGCTGCAATAGACGTTAATGTTCATTCCTCTACTGACAAGCTTGACACGTTTGAGGAGAGCATTGTTTATTACCTTCCAGAGCAAGAGATTATCAGAGGCTGGACTCACTCTTTTCCAAACTGTTGTGTGCCATTTGCAACGTGGAAGTTCATCATCACCGGTCAGAAGTTTGTAAGCAGTTTTAGTGGAGAACATAACTTTCTTTGGACCCCAAGCTAATTTATCAGAGTGATCAGATTTATATTCTAAAGCCTGAATTGTATACCAGAGATATGTGATGTTTTGATTTGAACTGTTAGGTAATACAACACAACCATTAGAGGTGAACGAGTTAACTTTAGCATACTCCCCAACCCCAGATTGAATTAGTTCATGATGATTAATAAGTCTTCTAAGGATACATCCTTGTTTGAACCACGGATCATCCCAAAAACTAACATGATTATGTGGTGTTATGACTTACTGCACATGTGGAAGAATAATGATGCAGCGACAATTACAGAAATGAATACAACGATGAAAGTAGCAATCGGTGGATTGAAAATACCAAACGCCCAAATCCGTTGATCTCAAAGATACCAGATTCTAGCTATCTTCATCACGTTGATCACACACGATGCCGTGAAAGAAGATCTACAATTCTTCGAACGTTGATCAAGCGCACTTGATTCCGTGAATTGGCTTCAACAATCGTTGATTCGAGCGCACTCGAATGCCGAAGGTGGAGATAGGAGATAACACTCAACTACCAATTTAAGAAGAGGCATAAAGCACTCAAACCAAGTTTTATTCAAAATCAACTACCATTACAAATGACACAACGTCCCTATTTATAGGGTTACAACACACACAACTTAACAAGTTACAACATTAACGACCTAAGAAACAAAATACAAACGACTTAAAGAAAGTTACAACACAACAGTACATGACTTAACAAAGCAGCGACCTAAAAACATCAGCGACTTAACAAAAATCTCGTGACATAAAGATGCAGCAACTTAGGCTTCGTGACCTACTGGACTTCGTACGCGACATAAGAAATGGCAGCGACCTAACATCTTCTCGCGACATAAGAAAAGCTTCAGCGGCTTAAGCCTCTTCGTAACCTACTAGCTGGCGACTTAACGAATCGCGACCTAACTGCTCGCGACATAAGGAAGATGCGGCATTGGCAATCTGGAGTTCGCGACCTACTGGCATCAGTATACTGGCGACTTATCGACTTGCTAGGTCGTTGGCGACCTAAGGCATCAAAAGACTGGCGACTTATCGACTTGCTAGGTCGTTGGCGACCTAAGGCATCAGACGACTGGCGACCTAGGCTCCGCGATTCAGGCCTTCGCGATTTAGGGCTTCGCGATTTAAAGTGGAGGTGGAGTGAAAGTCATTCGCGACCTAGGGCGGAGGAGGAGCGACCCACGGCATGGCTTTGTTCGCTCGATTCAAGGTATGCTGCCGCATCATCCTCCCCTTGTTGACAAAAATTCGACCTCGAATTTGCACCTCTCTCTACCTCTACAAGCTCATCCCCATGGTACGGAATCAAATGCTTAACGTTGAAAACGTCTGCAGTGTGAATATGATCTGGCAACTTCAACCGATATGCATTATCATTGATCTTCTTCAAAATTTCTACTGGACCAATCTTTCGAGCTTTCAGCTTGTTGTAAGCTCCAGCTGGAAAACGATCTTTCGTTAATACTGCGTAAACAAAATCACCTTCCTTGAAGTCTACACTTCTTCGTTTCTTATCTACCAGTTGTTTATACTTATCATTTGATTTAAGCAATCGTTCATGAATAGTTCTGTGACATTCTTGCAACTCATTCACAAAATCACCAGCTCGTTTAACAACTCCCCTTTGATATGGCACTGTCATCAAATCCAACGGTCCCTTCGAAATTGCTGAATATACAACTTGAAATGGACTGAATCCAGTACTTCGATTAACAGCATGATTATGTGCAAATTCCGCCTGACACAACTTCATATCCCAACTCTTCAAATTATCCTACACAAGACATCGCCACAAGTTTCCCAATGATCTTTTCACCACTTCCGTTTGCCCATCTGATTGTGGATGATAGGCGCTACTAAAATTTAGCTTCGTTCCAACCATCTTCCCCTTCTCAACTTCATCAACCACCTTGGCAAAGTAAGGGTCATCAACAAACAATTCTAGCAACACATCAAACCCCGTCACTTCCACCTTCATTGTAGTTAACAAATGATTCCTTCGACTCAATGCATCTACCACACGGTTTGTAATTCCCGACTTATGCTTAGCCACAAATGTAAACTGTTGTAAGTATGCGATCCATGAAGCATGTCTAGCTGCGACTTTATCCTGCCCTTGCAAATGCTTCAACGCCTCATGGTCCGTTTACAAGACAAACTCCTTATGGAACAAGTAATGTCTCCAGTGTTTCACAGCTTGCACGATAGCATAAAATTCCACATCATAAGTATTATATCTCATCTTGGCTCCAGAAGGTTTCTCACTGAAATATGCAATTGGTCGTCCATTCTGACTCAACACCCCTCCAATCCCAACTTTAGATGCATCAGTATGTAACTCAAACAACAACTGAAAATCTGGTAATACTAGAATTGGTGCTGTCGTCAAAAGTTGCTTGATCCGCTCAAAAGCAAATCCTGCTTCCTCTGACCATGAAAATTGCTTCCCCTTCGTACAATCATTAACTGGTGCCATCACGCTACTGAAGTGTGGAATAAATCATCGGTAGAATGATGCTAAACCATGAAAACTTCTAACTTCTGTTATCGTCCTGGGTTGTGGCCAATTTCTGATTGCTTCAACTTTATTCTGATCCACCTGTATACCCTCTTCAGAAACAACATACCCCAAAAATAAAACACTATGCGTCATGAACACGCATTTCTTCGTTGCAGCATAAAATTGTTCCTGTTGCAGTATCAGCAACACTTCTGTTAGATGATGCAAGTGTTCTTCTGTGCTTCCACTGTATATCAGTATATCATCAAAATACACCACCACGAACTTCCAAATAAATGGTCTAAAGATCTGATTCATCACTCGCATAAACGTACTAGGTACATTCGAAAGACCATACGGCATGACCAGCCATTCATATAATCCTTCACGTGTCTTGAATGCTGTCTTCCATTCATCCCCTGGTCGAATTCGAATTTGATGATAACCACTCTTCAGATCAATCTTTGAAAATATGGTAGCTCCATTCAACTGATCCAACAAGTCATCCAATCTGGGCATTGGAAATCTATACCTCACAGTAATCTTGTTCAGTGCCCGACTATCGGTACACATCCTCCACGTTCCATCATTCTTCGGCACTAACAAGGCTGGAACTGCACAAGGACTTATACTTTCCTCTACACGCCCTTGTTCAAGCAACTCTTCCACTTTCCTTCTCAACTCCTCGTGCTCCTTTGGACTCATTCTGTAATGTGGTCTATGTGGTAACACAGCACCCGACACTAGATCAATTTGATGCTGTATGTCCCTTAGCGGTGGTAATTCCTTGGGTAATTCTGTAGGAAAGACATCTTCAAATTCATTCAACACTGGCTTCACTTCTTCAGGAATTTCAACTGCTTCACTACTTTCACGTCCGATCAACAAAAACACTTCAGGCTCATCTTCTATTTCATTAACAAACTCCTTCAAAGATAGCAAAGTTTTAAGTTCTTCAATCTCCTCCAACTTGCTTTCTTCTTGTTGTCGCTTTTTGGGAACTAAAGTGATTTTTGTGCCTTCAAACATGAAACTGTAGCTATTGGTACGACCATTATGTTGCACAGCTCTATCATACTGCCATGGTCTCCCCAACAACAGATGACATACATCCATATCCACAACATCACACCAAATTTCATCTTTGTATTTCTTCCCAATCGAAAAATTAACACAAGTTCTTCATCCAACCTTCACCTCCCCACCTTTCCTCAACCAAGCTAACTTGTAAGGTTTCGGATGCTTCTCGGTCTTTAATGCCAACTTCTTCACAGCCTCGGTAGAAATGATGTTATCACAGCTGCCCGCATCAATAACAAACTTGCAAACCTTCCCCAGAATAGTGCATGTTGACTGAAAAATGTTGCTCCTCAACCAGCTAGAATCATCCTCTTGTTTTGGTGTTAAACAAGACCTCCTCATCATTAAATTACAACCCTCATCTCTCGACAACTCTTCTTCCTCCTCAACATGTGGTGAATTAGAACATTCAGCTTCTACATCCTCATCCTCAACCTCAGCTACCATCACTCGCTTCTTTGGCTTCGGACATTCATTGCTTTTGTGACCAAACTCCTGACAATTGAAGCATTTGATACCACTATTGACCTTGGTCTTAGCAACTTCATTAACAACCGGTTTTGCAACAGCCTTGGAAACATTTGCATTGCTACTTGCCCCTTTCATTTGATTGTTGGAATTTGTAAACACACCACCACCTCTCCTACCTTGCTGCTCCCAAGCTAGAGCTTTTTGATGTGCTTCAGCAACAGATCTGGGATCAAACATATTCACCATATCTTGAATCTGCATTCTCAACCCTCCAACAAATCTAGCGGTCAACTGTTCCTCCGTATCCAAGATGTCATTCCTCGCAATCAATTGATAAAACTCATCCGCATAATCATTCACTGACTTTGTTCCCTGTCTCAAGTTCTGCAAACGTTGATACATAAGAGATTGATAATGGTAAGGTAAGAAAGTAGCTTTCATCAACTTCTTCATATTCTCCCATGACTCAATCTTTGACTTTCACATCCTCTCCCGTGTAAGTTTAGTTTGTTGCCACCATGCCATAGCTCTTCCTCTCAAACGAGTAGCAACCAAATTAACTTTACGATGCTCGGGAACTTCCTTAAAGTCAAAAATTCCTTCAACATTAGATAACCAATCCAAAAATTCCTCAGCTTGCATACCACCCTTGAATTCTGGAATTTCAGTTTTCATCCCCGATTCCCATAGACGATCATCTTCAACCTCCTGATAGGCATTTCGTACTTGGTCTCGGTCTCGATAATGAACACTACATCTATCACCATCTTCATAAAAAACAGATGTACTTCGATAACGATCTCGACCATCCACATCTCTATGATCACGCATATCCCTTCTACTTTGTCTTTCAACATCACGATATGGCTCATGTTCAAACTCACGTGGAGTTCTTCTCTCTTCATCTCTATACTCATGATGTTCTCTTCTCAATGATAATGAAGATTCTCTTCTTTCTCGGTAAGGTTGCGGCGACACCCTCCTCGCTTCCGTAACCGATGGCGAAACTCTGTTTCCTCCATGGTTCAAGATTGGCGACCTTCTCCTTTGACCTTGATTCATGTCCATCATCAGTTTCTCTAACTTCCAAATGCCTTCATCAAATTTCTCATTGATACGTTGTTCCATTTGCTCGGCTTCTTCTCTTCTATACACATCGGCAATATTCTGATGACGATTAACTCTTCTCGATGGCATTGTCAAATCAAACGTTCTTTTACAACTCGGCTTGGACTTACAAAAGTGATGCACGGCCTTCAACTAGCTCGGATCTACACTTCAACACTTCACTTGTTCCAACAGGCTCGGCTTAGCTATGATTGGCTAAGTCTAGCTCTGATACCAAATGACGTAGCGGCAATTACAGAAATGAATACAACGATGAAAGTAGCAATCGGTGGATTGAAAATACCAAATGCCCAAATCCGTTGATCTCAAAGATACCGGATTCTAGCTATCTTCGTCACGTTGATCGTGCACGATGCCGTGAAAGAAGATCTACAATTCTTCGAACGTAGATCAAGCGCACTTGATTCCGTGAATTGGCTTCAACAATCGTTGATTCGAGCGCACTCGAATGCCGAAGGTGGAGATAGGAGATAACACTCAACTACCAATTTAAGAAGAGGCGCAAAGCACTCAAACCAAGTTTTATTCAAAATCAACTACCATTACAAATGACACAACGTCCCTATTTATAGGGTTACAACACACACAACTTAACAAGTTACAACATTAACGACCTAAGAAACAAAATACAAATGACTTAAAGAAAGTTACAACACAACAGTACACGACTTAACAAAGCAGCGACCTAAAAACATCAGCGACTTAACAAAAATCTCGCGACATAAAGATGCAGCGACTTAGGCTTCGCGACCTACTGGACTTCGTACGCGATATAAGAAATGGCAAAGACCTAACATCTTCTCGCGACATAAGAAAAGCTTCAGCGACTTAAGCCTCTTCGCGACCTACTAGCTAGCGACTTAACGAATCGCGACCTAACTGCTCGCGACATAAGGAAGATGCGGCATTGGCAATCTGGAGTTCGCGACCTACTGGCATCAGAAGACTGGCAACTTATCGACTTGCTAGGTCGCTGGCGACCTAAGGCATCAGAAGACTGGCGACTTATCGACTTGCTAGGTCGTTGGCGACCTAAGGCATCAGACGAATGGCGACCTAGGCTCCGCGATTCAGGCCTTCGCGATTTAGGGCTTCTTGATTTAAAGTGGAGGTGGACCGAAAGTCGTTCGTGACCTAGGGCGGAGGAGGAGCGACCCACGGCATGGCTTTGTTCGCTCGATTCAAGGTATGCTGCCGCATCAAATAACCTCTCTTATCTTGAATAAATTGGCAAAGTCCAACTGATATTTTGCAGTGGTATCATATTCCATAAGTTCCTCCCCTTAGTAACATATTTATATGACCATTGAACCCATAAGCTATCTTTTTCATTAATGAAGTTGTCAAAATTTCTGGTAGAGGCGGCTTTGTTCCATTAAGACAAACTAAGAATTCCCAACCCTCCTTTGTTAATGGGCTTTTCAGTTTTCTTTAAAGCAACATGAGACATGTATCGACTCCGAGTTCCACCAGTCCAAAAAATTCTCATCACCGCCTTTCTTATTAATTTGATAAGCTGGTGAGGTAGTACGTAGATCCTAGCCCAGTAAACTGTCATCGAGTATATAACTGATTTAATTAGAGTAAGTCTGCCAGCTTGACTGAGATTTCTACAAGACCAACATTCAAGCCTAGCTGTAATCTTTTCATACAAAGGATAGCACTTACTGGTGGTGATTCGACATGTTGCCATGGGGACTCCAAGGTAGGTAACAGTTTTAGTACTAGGCCTGAGCCCAGTGATGTTGAAGATACTTTCTTTTTGTTCCTGATTAATGCCAACCAACATGATGCAAGATTTATCCAAGTTCACCTTTAGGCATGTTATTTGATAAAAAAGGTTAAGGCCTTCAAGTATAGCTGTAATGGTCTAAAGAGTAGGCTTGCAAAAGATAACCAAATCATCTGCAAACATTAGTGAAGTTATTTGCGAATTTTTGCATCTAGGGTGAAGTTGAAAGAGCTCCATGACAGTCACAAATATGTAAGCAGACATGGGGTCACCTTGTTGAATGCCACACTTTCTTCCGAAGTGCCCACAATTGATCCATTTAACTTAATAGAAAATTTCACTGTAGAGATGCATGCGTATATCCAGGTGATGAAGTATTTGGGGAAGTTCATGTACCCCAAAATTCATACAATGGCATCCCAGTGTAATGTGTCGAAAGCTTTACGTAGATCAATTTTCATTAGACCTCTAGGCGAGATCGTAACAGTGTTTTAACCATGCAGTAGTTCATGAGAAACAAGAACATTGTCTAGGATATTTCTATCAAGCAAGAATGCAGCTTGATTTTTTGATATGATATTAGGAAGAACTGTTTTCATGCGTGTTGCAATAACTTTGGCGATGCATTTGTATATAGTGTTGCAACAAGAGATGGGTCGAAAATCATGAACATTGTCTACCTTTCTTGATTTTCGAATTAGGGCAATATTTGTATTATTGAATGTATTTAACATTTCACCCTTTTTAAAGAAATTCTTAATAGCTTTTGTTTGCACAAAAAATGGGCAAACACCTCCAAGTCGTATGATTTAAGTGATTTTAGGTTGTTCTTAGTGATTTGGGTGATTTATGCAAATATATGAAAAGCAGGGACTAAACTGTAAAAGACACGCAGATTTATAGTGGTTCAGCCAGAATGTGCCTACGTCCACTTTATATGTTATTCTCCTTTTTATTCAAATTACAAGTACAAAGCTTTGATACAAGTATATGAAAGTTGTTTGAAAGTTCTCTCCGTGCTTGAGCTCTCAAACTTGTCCCCCATTGTTGTACCCCTGCCCCTCTATATATAGAGTGAGGCTGGGGGTAGGGGTCTTGGATGTATATAGCTGCTGGTGGGCCTGGGCTGATACAATCTGGCCTAGCAAAGTTGGTCCAGAATGCCTTGGTCCGGTGGGATCTGGTTCGGTAGGTAGGGGAAGTTGTTGGTTCGGTGGTATGGGAAGCAGGTTGATTCGGTAGTGGGTGGAGTTGTTGGTTCGGTGGTATGGGAAGCAGGTTGATTCGGTAGTGGGTGGACCGGTGGAGTTGATTCGGTCATGAGTTGGTTCGGTGGTCTTCTTCCTTGCTTCTTGGTTCAACAGTGGACGAGGTAGCTGGTTCGGTGATGAGAGGGGAGTGGAGTTGGGTTTGATTCGGTGGTCTTGGTCCGGTGGGACTTCGTCCAACATTTGCCCCCCAAAGTGGGGCACATGCCAGCATGTGTCTCGCTTTGTTTTAGTTCGTTCGGTTTCAACTGCCGAACCGGTTGGTTCGGTCGCCCATGTTCGCATATAAGTAGGAGCCTCATGCCCCTGTTATTCCGTACTAGCCGAACCAAAGCTTTTGCTTTTGCCGAATCAAACGAGCACCGATCCATACTTCAACAGTAAGACCAGGTGAGGCCCTCTTCTGCCGGATAAACTTTCGATTTGCCTGACCGAATGGACTCGGGGATTTCAAGTGCCGAATGACTTTGTAACCTTGAACTGCCGAATGACTTTGTAACCTTGAATCTGCCGAATGACTTTGTAACCTTGAACTGCCGAATGACTTTGTAACCTTGAATCTGCCGAATGACTTTGTAACCTTTCATGTTTCGAATTACAAATGAAGTTCAAGATTGTACGCACTTGCTTGTTTACATCTCTATATCCTTTGTTTTAATGATGTACTCTTTTGTGTTGCAGATAATGTCTCATAAAGTTGAAACCCGATCAGAAAAGAAGAAATCCCAGGACAGAGAAGATCCTTCCGTAGTGCCCCCAGCTCAGTTAGAGCCGGGACGTCATGGGCCCACCCCGAGGTCACTAGTAGATGGGTACGGCCCTCAGGAGCTTCTGAACTCACCTTCTGACTGTTTCCCAAGCTCTCTGAAAGGCGAGCAGCTTGATGTTATCTCCCGCTCCTTTGGGATTGACAGAGCGCGCATGCTGTTGCCGAGGGAGGGAGTGATGCCATATAATCACCCCGAAGGGTATTTCGCCTATAGTCGGTACCATTGCATGTGTGGGGCCATTCCCCCGATCAATGCTTGGATAATCAGTTTTATCACCTACTTGAAGGTAGCTCCGTTTTAGCTTCAGCCTAACTCCTACGCCATCCTGGTGAGCCTGTTTGTCATTTTCCAGAGGAGATACGGGCGTCCTCCCTCCAACTGGGAGATCCGGTACTTGTACAATTTGAGAGGCTATAAGAAGGGGTTTCTATACATCAGTTTGGAATCAGCCGTATCTTTCAAGCCTGTCCTGGACTTATATTCGAAGTTCAGTATGTTTAAGAAAGAATGGTTTTTTATCAGGGATGACTCTATTTCCATCCGTCGCTTCACCTCCGGCTGTAAGTGTGAAGCTTTATTTATAATTTCCATTATAACTGCAATGCTTCTTCTTATGTGTTTTTATTTCTTGCTAGCGACAGGTGGCTTTGCGGTCGTGGAGAATGATTGCCTAGTTCAAATGGCTGTGGAAATAGAAGCCATTACGGGAAGGGACAGGTCGGCTTCTTACTTGATCAGGAATGCTACACTTCTGGGGCACAACCTGATCCTTCCACATCAGTCCGTGGTTAAGCAGAGAGACACGGCAGAGGAGAGAGCTACCAAAGTTATAGGAGGGGCCACGACGAAAAGCAGCAAAAAGAGACCCTTCTCAATGCATCCAGTCGCCGGGGGGAAGAAACTCAAGAAGTCCGATGGACCCTCTCCCAGCACACATCCAGATGTTCAGGAGGAGGAAAAAGGTGAGGACGAAGGAGGTGAGGCGGAGAGCGGAAGTGGTAGAGAAGGTGACGGTGATCGTCACGGTGATGATGGTGGCGAATGACAGGGTGGTGATGGCACCTGGGCTTTGTCTCCTAGGCAGGCGGGCGTGATTCAAGAGTAGACGGATGACGCTCTCCGCCAAGCCTTCGAAGAGTTGGAGGAAACGGAGAAGTCCAAGAAAGCTGGTAAGGTTGGGACCGGTGCCGATTTATCTTCCGGGAGAGCTTCTACTGAGGTAACTTCTGCGATTCAAGGTGAATTTCTCTTTATTCTTGTTAATTCTTGAATGATGTATCAATGCATGCTGGTGACACTTGGTTTTCATTCCAGGAGCGGGCAAAACGGCCAAGACCTCAGATCTTCGGCACAGGCTTGAACAATACAAACTCCTCAAAGCTTCCGCCAAGCCGTAGCCTCCTACTAACCGTCCTGGAGACGTAGTCGGCTATCGTCCTCTTCTTGGGGTTATTGAAGAAGGTATACAAAAGAGGAAGAGGAGTCGATCTATGTTTGAGTCTCTTCCTAGTCCTCCGGCCCCACTCCAGCCTATTCACGATATTATGGAGGATGATACTGAGTTTATGCCTTTCCCACATCCGTCCGAGAATCCAACCTTCACCCTGATAGATCACCCTGGCTTGGTTCGTAACCCGTTTGCGGGTCATCCAGACCTGGACCCGGCCTCTTATGACATCTCCTTCGATGAGGTTACTGGTGAGCATCTTCTCCCTCGCAATCCCATGGTACGGGTGCTTGACGAAGCTAAGTCCCTGGACCTTGATTTGCTTACTACCCGGGTTGTAACTCTGGGGGATGAAGCTAAGGCGAATATTGACCGGGTTGCTTGAGGAGACCAGGAAATTGATGGGGCATCATGCTCGATTAGTTAAGACCGGGGAGGAGATTGGGAGTGCAAACATTCGGCTACGGTTAATGGTCTCCGACCAGGCTAAGCAGCTTGCCGATCAAGCCATTCAAATTTCTCAGCACGAGGCCGCATCCAGGCAACTGAAGAAGACTATGGAAGAGGCCAGCAGGGCAGAGCTGTGAAAAATGGAGGCCGCCTGCAAGGAGCAAATTGACATGGCCATCACGACGGTGGATGAGGTTCGACAAGCGGACCTCGAGAGGGCGCAAGAATTGTCGGGGAGACTTGAGGCCGCGGAGCTTGCTCAGTCCAGGTTGAAGGAGGAGATGGAGGCAATGAGGATATCCCTTCAGGCTGACCGCTCACGATACCGATCGGAGAGGGATGCTGCCGTCGCTAAGCTACATGCTTCTGAGGCCCGAATGAAGGAGCTTGAGAAAAATGAGGGGATAATGGATGAGGTGCTCCAGGATATGTATTTCCGCACTTGGAAGCAGGTTAATTTATCCTGGATGGATGATTACCCCCGAGTTATGGCCAGGATTTATCTCCGGGCCCTGGAGGAGGCTATGGCTGATGCGGATAAAGAGGGTGGCGCAGTCTTCAGAATGGATGTGGTCAGTGCCCAATTTACCAAGGAGGAGAAGGTGGCGGTGAAGGAGGGTATGCGGCTACTTGCTGCCGAGGAGGCAGGTGTGCAAGTAGAGGATGATGACCAGGATGGTCAGGAAGCAGGTGCGGGTAAATCTTCCTTTCTAGTCTTTCCGTTAACTTGGTTGCTTATCACTAATGAATTCTTTCTTTGACCGGGCAGGTAGGCAACAGGACAAGGATGAAACTCCGACGCAGCCGGCTCCTTGATTTGACCTGGATATCTTTTTGTGGACTTGGCATTGTTGTATATGTTAGTCTCAAAACAGTAACGTAACTTTTAGGTTGTAAATATGCTACTTGTAATAAACAACATTATTCTTGACGTGTAGTTTTTTTTAACTTAAGTTGATTCTGTCGTTTTTTGAATGTTTTTGCTATTTTGACATGTTGTATGAGAAATATAGCTATGCATATGCTTGCAATTCAATTGCGTTTGATGTCAAGTTCTTGCTTAAAACATAATTTCATGCCTTGCAATGTTAGTGTGACGTGTGAATAAATTATAGCCACATGTTTATACATGAAAGAAGAAAATACCGCCCTTCATATTTTACTTGTAGATGGTAGCTTTGAATGTCTCGCGCGACTGAGTGTGGAATGTGGTCAGTGTCCTGCTGTGAGTATCCGCTTCTATTAGCGAATGTCTCTTATTCTGTGTCCTGCACTTTAGGGATTGTTACAGAGATAGGAGAAGAGTTTTTTTTTTAAATAAAATTGAAATATGAGAAAAAGTAAAACTTCCAATCACGGAAGGCCTTCGACGTGCTTAAGTTCATGGCAAACGGGCTTTGTAGTCACTTTCCCTAGCTGTGGGTCTTGGAGACATTTGTCACCCATCTTACGCCTCCGAGGGGAGTTAATCTTTTTTACCACAGCTGTACTTAAGACACATCGGAGCCGAGATCACGCACAGTAACTACCCGGGCCATTATGGCCTGTAATCGTGGGTATTATTCGATTTACTTTGGCCGGCTAGCGTGGGTGTCGATCGTCAACTGTGAACTACCCCTGGTTGGCCACACCTTATGTTGGGGCTTAAAGTAGGTTCACAGTTGCCGGCGAGCCGAACGCCGTAATGAGTTGCCTTGGCTATAGTCGGCCTTCTCGGTGGCTTATAATCGGCTCATTACAGTTGGCTTTAAGGGCCGTCGCGAGAAATGAGTTAACCCGTAGTAGAGGGATGCCGGAGAAAAAGTGTCTCATTGGCGAGGGCATAGATTCGCATAGTACCTGTTAGGTCTTGTCCAGGTGAAGTCGCGCTGTGGAGTGCCTTGAATGGAAATGCTATATGCACAAGAATTTGTTCAACAGAAAAGGATAAAGTTAACAAGCAGCCAAGATATAAAGGAACAAGTTAAAAAAGAGACAAGGTTTTTAAAGTGGTTCGGCACGAAAATGCCTACGTCCACTGATTCTCTTTGTTAATTCACTTTATATGGGCAGTACAAGTTAAGAAAAGTATCGACGGAGGTGTTGGATGTTCCATGCCCTCTGGAACACCTCTCCGTCCACTGTTGACAAAATATAAGCTCCATTGTGGAGATCTTTATGAATTACATATGGTCCATCCCATATTGGATCTAGTGCTCCGGGGCGAGGGAAGATTCGCTTGAGGATAAGATCTCCTTCTTGTAAAGTACGATGCTTGACTTTGGAGTTGTAATGTGCTGCCACTTTTTGCTTTGTGGGCTACTGCTTTGAGGGCTGCATCATTTCTTCTTTCCTCAATTAGATCCAAAGACATGTGAAGGAGTTCTTCATTCTCTTCTGGGTTATAGTGGATCCTATGGTGGGAAGGCACAATGGTTTCAACTAGGAGCATAGCCTCCGATCCGTATGCCAAAGAGAAAGGGGTATGCCCTGTTGATGTTCTGAAAGATGTGCAATAGGCCCACAGTGCCGTAGGGAGTTCATCCACCCAAGCGCCCTTTGACTTTTCGATCTTCTTTTTTATTAGAGTTTTCAGAATTTTGTTGACGGCTTCGACTTGTCTGTTTGCCTGGGGATAAGCTACGAATGAGAAACTCTTGTGAATTCCATGCTCTTGGCACCAGTTGGCGAACTCCTCGCTGTCAAACTGAAGACCATTGTCCGATATAATTTTGAATGGAACTCCGTACCTGCATAGAACATTTTTGATCAAGAAGTTAATAACTTTCGCTGATGATAATTTATTTAGGGGTTCTGCTTCCACCCATTTGGTGAAATAGTCGACTGCCACTATAGCATATTTGGCCCCGCCTCGGCCCATTGGCAGTTCGCCGATTAAGTCAATTCCCCATACTGCAAAGGGCCAAGGGCTGGTCATTTGAGTAATCTCAGTGGTTGGTAGCCGTGGAATCTTAGCAAACTTCTGGCATCTGTCACATTTTCTGACAAAATCTAAGGCGTCCTTGCTTAAGGTGGGCCAGAAATATCCATATCGGAGTATCTTTTTTGCCAAAGTCTGCCTTCCAGTGTGATCTCCGCAGCTTCCTTGATGAATGTTGGATAAGATTTCCTTGGCTTCCCTTCCAGCGACACACCTTAATAAGGGGTTAGAGAAGGCGCGCCGATAGAGGGTGTCCTCTTGTATTGTGTAGCGGGAAGCCTTCCTCAAGATTTTCTTGACTTCGTTACGCCCGTCGGGTAGTGTGCCACTTTGTAAGTAGTCTCGGATGGGAGTCATCCAAGTTGCTTCTTCGGTTGCAGCTATCAGATTCACTTGCTCAAAACTTGGGGTCAGTTGCTTTGAGATGGCTACTGCTCCGGAAATAGCACCGTCTCTCATGTTGGCTTGCTTTGCCAATTCGTCGGTCTCTTGGTTCTCTTCCTGAGGGATGTGTTTGACTAAGTAGTGGTCCAATCGACTGAGAAGTAACTTGGTCTTCTTTAGATATGCTATGAGTCGTTCTTCTCGAGCCTGGAATTCTCCTAGTATTTGATTAACAATAAGTTGAGAATCGCTATGAAGACACAAAGAATTGGCTCCGACTTCTAAGGCATATTATAATCCAGTTATCACTGCTTCATACTCTGCATCGTTGTTGGTGGCAGCGAATTCCAACCTTATAGCATGGTGCAGCTTATTTCCCCTGGGAGTAATTATTACCATACCTGCCCCCGAGCCTTGTTCGTTTGATGCACCATCCACAAAGAGGTTCCACCTGATGTCTTCTACTATTTCTGATTGCTCCTCACCTTCGCTGGTAGTGAATTCGGCAATGAAATCGGCCATGGCTTGCCCCTTGATGGTGGTGCGAGGATGGTAGGTAATATCATATTGACTTAGTTCAATGCACCATTTAAGTAGTCGCCCAGAAGTGTCGGGACGATGGAGTACCTGCCTCAGCGGTTGATCGGTCAGAACTCTGATGGAATGGGATTGAAAATAGTGTCGCAGTTTTCATGATGCGATTAGTAGACAGTATGCTAGCTTCTCAAGTTTAGGATATCTGACTTCTGCTCCTGTAAACCTCTTACTTACAAAGTATACTGGCCGCTGCGTGCGGTTGTCTTCTCTTACCAAAGCAGCGCTTAGAGCATAAGATGATACAACAAGGTATAGGTATAACTCTTCGCCTTCGTTTGGAGTCGAGAGTACCGGCGGTTTCTGGAGGTGTTCTATTAAGTTAAGTAAATCGGTTAAGCATTCGTCAGTCCATTCAAACTTTCCTTTGTCTTTCTTTAGAGCTTCGAAGAAGGGGACGCACTTGTCCGTTTCTTTGGAGATGAATCGGCTTAGGGCGGCCACCTGCCCATTCAGGCTTTGCATTTCCTTTCAAGTGGAAGGTATTTTGATATCTTTTAGAGCTCGGACTTGTTCAGGGTTTGCTTCAATCCCTCTGGTATGGACGTTGAATCCCAAGAACTTTCCTGATGATACTCCAAAGGAGCATTTTAGAGGATTAAGTTTCATTCCATACTGGCGAAGTACTTGAAACATCTTGCCCAGGTGGCTTACGTGATCGTCGGCTTTCTTTGATTTTACCAGCATGTCATCCACATACACTTCCATAGTTTTTCCTATTAGCCCTGCAAACATCTTGTTGACGAGGCGCTGGTAGGTGGCTCCTGCGTTTTTAAGTCCGAAAGGCATTACCTTGTAGCAGTACAAACCCCGGTCAGTGATGAAACTAGTGTGGTCTTGATCGGGAGCGTGCATAGGAATTTGGTTATATCCTGAGTATGCGTCCATAAAGGATAAGAGTTCGTGCCCGGTTGTGCTGTCTATAAGTTGATCGATTCGGGGAAGTGGGAAGCAATCCTTCGGGCAGGCGTCATTTAAGTTGGAGAAGTCAATGCATGTTCGCCACTTCCCATTAGTCTTCTTTACCAGTACCGGGTTGGCGATCCACTCTGGGTAGATGGCTTCTCGTATGAAGTCATTGGCAAGTAGATTCTTTACTTCTTCATCGAGGGTTGTTGATCGTTCTGCCCCCATACTTCTCTTTCTTTGTTTTACGGGCGCCTTGGTAGGATCAATGTTTAGTACGTGGCATGCTATGTAAAGGGAGATTCCGTCATGTCAGCATGCGACCATGCAAATACATCCAAGTTGTGGCAGAGAAAGTCAATGGGTTGTTCCTTCAACCCTGCTTTTAGTTGGGACCCGATTTTCAATAGTCTACTCGAGTCATGTTTGTCTACAGATACAAACTCCATAGCCTCTGCAGGCTCGGCGGTGGCCTCCTCCTCTTTGTCCCTGGGGTCTAATTCATTGAAAGGGTCGTTGGTATATCGAAGAGGAGGGGCTTTCTTTAGTTGCTATGCTTCCAAACTTTTTGTGCAGAGGGCAACCTCTACACTCTTCCCTTTATCCTTCCTGTGGTTGTTGCGAAGTTCAGTTACATAGCAGTCTCGAGCAACGTCCTGGTCTCCCTCTACTTCCCCTACTCCATTGTCCGTTGGAAATTTCATCTTTAGGCACCATGGGGCCAGGACGATTTGGAAGTCAGACAAGGCTGGCCTTCCTAAGAAGGCGTTGTAGGCCGAGTGGTTTTCTATCAGCACAAATGTTTGTTTCCGTACAACGGAGCGGGGATGACTTCCAATTTCAACAAAGAGGTCCAGTTGCCCGAGGGGCATCTTCGTATCTCCAGTGAAACCGTGTAGTGGTTTATTGCAGGGAGAAACGTCCTTTATTGATAGTTTCATTTTGTCGAATGCATGCTTGAATAAGATATTTACCGAGTTCCTAGTGTCTACTAGAATTCGGAAAACTTCGGCTGGACCGAGCCGGGCAGAGATAACCATGGGATCCATGTGAGGGTACTGCCTTCCCTCTAGGTCACGCCTACCGAATGTGATGTCATCACTCTCTTTCCGCTTTGGGTGGCGTTCTCCTATAACAGAATTAACACGGTCTTCATTGTTTCTAAGCGACTTTCCATATCTTTCCATCTCTGCCCAGCTTCTGTCGGCGATGTGCGGTCCTCCCGAGATGGTATGGACCACTATCTTCTCTTGACTGGAGCCGCTAGTGTTGTGATTTCCTCTGCCTATCTCTGGTGAGGGTAGCCTTGGGTTCTCATTGGCAAGAGCTGGAGTCCTGTTCTGACCTTTTACATAGCGTTCTAGTTTCTTCCTTCTGATGTGTTCTTCAATCAAGTCCCGGAGATGATGGCATTCATTGGTATCATGCTCGTGAGATTCGTGGAAGCGGCAGAACTTTCCAGATTTCTGCGCGTTATCTGATTCCTTCTTGTATGGTGGGCGTTTGTATCTAACTTCGTCTTGGGTGGCAAGGAAGATGTTTTCGATGGTTTCATTCAAAGGAGTGTAAGTGTCGAATCTCGGTCCTGGCCGATATAGGCGCTTTTCTCCCTTCTTGCCCCCAGCATTGTCTCTAGAATCATTTCTTCGAACGTCCTTCGCTGCAGCGGGCGTGTAGCCGTGGGCTGCCTTATTTTGTTGCCCTGACTGCCCCTTAGTGGCAGCGTCTTCAAGCCTCATATATTTCCCGGCTTCATGGAAGAAATCGGGTAAAGTAGCTGGTTTTTCTTTTGTCAACCTTCTAGCAAATTTAGTATCCGGGTGCGCGCCACTACAGAGGGCCATTAAGATGAGCTTCTCATCGGCATCTTGGACTACGGCCGCTGCGGCATTGAATCGGGTTAGATATTGCTGCAGCTTCTCTCCGGGTTTCTGTTTGATACTAGATAAGGAGTAAGCGTCCTTGGGCTGCTCCACATGAATGCGGAACTGGCTGATGAACTTTTCTTTCAACATCTCCCTTAAGCTGATGGATCCTTGTGGTAGATGTCCAACCAGGAGGTAGCTAGATCTGCCAAGAATAGCGGAAAGCATTTGCACAACACTCCTTCTGTTGCTCCACTCATGAGCATATGTTGTGTGTATCTCTGTAAGTGTACAACGGGGTCGGAGGTTCCTTTGTAAGGTTCCATTGTTGGCATTTTCCATTCTCGGGGGGTGATGGCGATTTCGATATTGCGAGCGAAGGGGCTGGTTACTCTAGCGCCTATGCCTCGATCTCTTTGATCCCATTGGACGCACTCTCTGAACAAGCGTGCCATCCTTTCATCAGAATTTGGAGCAGATAGAAATGAGTTCGGCTCTGCTCTGTGGGATTGATTCCATCCAGATGACATGTAGGGATGGTATCGTCTATCATTCCTGACATTTTCCAGTGGCTGTCTTTGGTCTTCTGGGAGCATGCTAGGGTCAGCTACAGTTGGCCCTTGCCTTGATCTTCCCCTGCTGGGTTCTGATCTAAGCGCTTCCTCGGGTCCAACTTCGGGCTGAACTCTAGCTCGGCCTCGGTCATTGGTGTTTCCGTGGTTAGGCAGTATGACAGGCTCGGCTACAGTTGACCTCTGCCCGATACCTCTCCCGTTAGGTTCGGTTCCAAGCGTTTCCTCAGGTCTAACTTCGGGCTAAGCTCGGTCTCGACTCCTACCATGGCCGCTTCTGTCATTAGCTCCTTCGAAGAAGGAAGACCTTTGCTGTCTCCGAGATCCTCCAGACTGGGACTCACCCCATGATTCAGTGTTGCGGTTGGACTCTTCAGCATCCCTTAAGCGTGACATGAGATGGTCTACCAAGGCTTCCTGCTAGGATGTGAAGCGGTTAGTCACTTCAGCCACAACCCTGTCTAGGTCTGCCCTAGTAATTGCTGCCGGCTGTTCTGAGGCAGGGGTTGTCAGATTTGCCTGACCTTCATCTGGTACTGCTACTGGAAGGGGACGACCTACTTGATCTGTGACCACTGGATCTGGAAGACTGCTGGTTGCGATGTTTTTTCCTTTGTTAACATCTTTCTTCTGCTTGGGAGGCATGTTTTCCCGGCAATGAACGACGCTGTTAGGAAGAAGGTTAAGTGGGAGAAGCTGAAGCTTCGAGCATTCAGTTCTCAGTGAAAGCACCAAAAATGTTTGCACAAAAAATGGACAAACACCTCCAAGTCGTATGATTTAAGTTATTTTAGGTTGTTCTTAGTGATTTGGGTGATTTATTTAAATATATGAAAAGCAGGGACTAAATTGTAAAATACACGCAGATTTATAGTGGTTCAGCCAGAATGTGCCTACGTCCACTTTATATGTTATTCTCCTTTTTATTCAAATTACAAGTACAAAGCTTTGATACAAGTATATGAAAGTTGTTTGAAAGTTCTCTCCGTGCTTAAGCTCTCAAACTTGTCCCCCATTGTTGTACCCCTGCCCCTCTATTTATAGAGTGAGGCTGGGGATAGGGGTCTTGGATGTATATAGCTGCTGGTGGGCCTGGGCTGATACAATCTGGCCTGGCAAAGTTGGTCCGGAACGCCTTGGTCCGGTGGGATCTGGTTCGGTAGGTAGGGGAAGTTGTTGGTTCAGTGGTATGGGAAGCAGGTTGATTCGGTAGTGGGTGGGGTTGTTGGTTCGGTGGTATGGGAAGCAGGTTGATTCGGTAGTGGGTGGACCGGTGGAGTTGATTCGGTCATGAGTTGGTTCGGCGGTCTTCTTCCTTGCTTCTTGGTTCAACAGTGGACGAGGTAGCTGGTTCGGTGATGAGAGGGGAGTGGAGTTGGGTTTGATTCGGTGGTCTTGGTCCGGTGGGACTTCGTCCAACAGCTTTAACCACATCACCCCATACAGTAGAGCATCATGAGGTGTAAAATTATGCATTAAAAACATCTGGTCCACCGCACGAGTCTTTATTAAGAGAGAACATTGCTTACTTAATTTCAAGCTCAGTAAGTGCATTGCTAAGTCTCATAACGTCTGCATGGTTGAGTCTAGGAAGTATCATTGGATTAATAGCATCGATGTTAGGTAAACCATCAGAAGAACTGCCAAATATATTAGAAAAGTAACTTAAGAATGCATTAGCAATGTTCTCGGGATCCTGGTGAAGTTTACCTGCTTCATTGCAAATTTGGAAAATGTTTTCATTAATTTGTTTTGCTTTTAGGGCAGCGTGGAAATACTCAGTATTTCTATCACCGTCAACTTTCCACTTTATTCTTACTTTTTTCTTTAGCATATCACTCTCTTTGAGAAGGGCTTCAGTATAGAGCTTGGATACCTCTGTCTCCAGACCCACCATTGAATCATCTTGCACATTTGTTTGCATTTTCTCTTGAATGGTATTAAGTTGAGTCTTTAGTATGTCAGTTTTCTTTGATCCTGCTCCAAATTTCTTCCTTGACCAAATTTTCAACTTCTCCTTCATTTCTTTGAGCTTTAACTACAAGACAAACATAGGATTTCCATAGTTAGGTTGAGACCAAGATTGCTCAATTATGCTTTGAAATTCAGGTTCTTGAACCCATGAGTTATAATTTTAAAACTTGATTTTCTTTTCATGACATTGGTGTCCAGTTTGAGGACTTGAGGAGAATGGTTAGATAGCAAGGGACTAGGAAGATGGTTTAACATGGTTGGCCATTTGGTTAGAGAGGTTTGGTTGTAGAAAATGTAATCAATCGTAGAGAAGGTCCTACGACCAGTTCTTCTTTTATCGTTCCATGAATAGGTAGCACCAGAGGTTTTAATTTCTATCAGGTTGGATTGCAGGATAGCCATGTTAAGAGAATTAACTTCATTTAAGGAAAGTGGGTTCCCTCCCTCTCTGTCAGTTAATCTCAAACAGCAGTTGAAATCACCACCAATGATCCAGGGATGAGTTTCTTGTCGTAGGAAAGGAATGTAATGGAGTATAGAGGATCTGGCATTTACTGAGCTGTCAGCATATACAAAAGTTAGATAAAATGAGATGGAAGATTGGTTGAGGATGGAATGACAATGAATCATTTGTTTGGAAGAGTCAATGGGTGTTAGGTTAATGGTGTATGGGTCAAATATTATCATAATTCTACCAAAAGCTGCATGGTCATGGTCGTGTATCAACTTCCAGTTTGTCTTAATGTACTTCGCAACTTTACATGTGAACTCCAAGCTAAGTTTAGTTTCTAGAATTGCCAGAATGCTAAGATTGTACTGATGTATAAGACCTTTGCATTGATTCAATTTAATGTGACTGTGAGCTCCACGTATATTCCATAACCCTATGTTGTGGATCATCGGGTAAACTTGGTGGCATCAAGTATCTCTTCTTTCAAACTCCTTGTAAGGGGGTTGGTTTGCTCATTGTAACCAGGGACAGTTGGACTAAGAGGGGAGTCAGAAAAAAGAGATGATGAATCAAAGGTTTTTGAGCTACTCACTTTGAGTGGAGTGCAGTTGAAATCTTTTCCTTCTTGAAAAGTTGTAGTTGAGATTGAAGAGGTGTGGGTGGTTACATTTATTTCATTGGGTAACATGTGGTGATTAACAGAGTTGGGATAGGCATGAGCAAGACTAGGAGGGGGTTTCCAAGCCGCGGGTGGTTTGAGGTGGTCATAATGGTGGTGTGAAGTGGAAAGTTTGGGGGACAAGGAGTTCAGGGGTGGAACTTTATCTAGTTCATGTAAACTAGTGGAAGTTTGGCCAGAGGAGTCATTATGGGGAGAGCACATAGTTTTGTGCATGTGCACGTGCACATTGTCTGAAATATGTGCATTTTTACTTGCCTGTTTATCCTTTATTGTATCAAGACTTACTGGATAGGTAGGAGTTGTAATTTGATTTGTAGTGACATTCATGCACATGACTTCGAGAGAAACTGGTTTTCCTTTCTCTTTTTTTTTTCATTACTATGTTTGTTGTTAGGTATTAGAGCCCCTCCTTTTTCCTTCTTTTCTTTGGTTCTTACTTCGCGTAAAACTTGTAATTCCTGCACCTTTCTTCGATTCTCCCCTGGCTCCAACATTGGGTGTTGTAAAACAGTTTCTGACCCAGTTTCAATATTCAAGACATTATCACCATTGTTTGTTTGGACATCGCTATCATTCTCACATAGGTTCTGCAACATAGTAAAAGGATTCTTGGTCTGTATGCATTCACTACCTATATTATTATCTACAGTTGCAAGATTCAGAGTAACCGGCCTATCTTCTTCATTTATTTCAGGTGGCCTTTCATTTTGTATTACTTCCTTCTCTGGTATTTCATAATCATCCTTCCTTTTTATTACTTATTTCCCTTGTCGAAGCGTCGATGGTTCAGCTAATGGAACACAATTCATCATATCCTGTTTATCCATAGAAATGTCTCCAGAGTTTACAACTTCTACTCTTTGCTCTAAGCCATCTCCATACCATTTATTATCATTTGTTATAATCATATTTTGTAATTTTTTCCTACCTCTACTCACTAATCTCCATTTTTGAACCTTTTTTGTTTTTCCTATTTGTCTTGCTACTCTTTCTATGATTTCTTCTTTAGATTTATTCACCTCTCTGATTTCATTGCTTTCAAATTCAATTGCCTTCTTGTTCATTGTGTCATAGTGTAAAGTAGTATGTCCAAAAAGTTTGCATGAACAACATATATCAGGTTTCCATAAATACTTCACCACAATTCTTTGAGTTCCACCCTCCACCAGATAAACCAAGAAATCATCAACAAGTTCAGAGTTTGGTCTAACTTCTATAAGACATTTTGCGTATTCTAACCTCTACATTTTTTCTATCATGGCATCTAAACATAGCAATTTCCCTAATCTACTCGCCAGCCAGGTTTATACCCAGAGGAGACCAGGCAAACAGAGGAATTTTGTAGAACTGTACCCAAACTGGCACAGCAGGGACTGCACCACTCACATTACTGATTATTGGGTCATAATGTTTTACTATAAGTAGCTTGTTTTTCATGATGATAGGGTCCCCTCAAAGGATTCACTCCCTTCCTTCTAAACAAGAGAGAAGAAACATGTATATTACACCATCAGATCTCACCTTTATAGAACCTTTTAACTTCCAGATTTTTTTGAGCCTTTGAATAACAGTAGTGTATGATAAAGGCTTGTCTAGAAAGAATCCAACTAGATAGTCTTGCCATACAATAGAGCCCGCTTCACAACTGCTTCAGAGAGTAGCATGGCGTCATTGTCAAAAAATGGAGTCAAGTCAACTGGGATGTACTTCCTCGCGTTTCGAGGCTTGTTTTTGAACAGGGAATTCCATTCAGGCTGACAAGAGGAGGGGAGAGGAGGAACCGTGATAGATGGGAGTGGAGGAGCAGCAACAAAGGAAAGAGGAAAGGACAAGCATACCGGTTGAGAGAAGGAGTTGAAGGGAGGAGGGTCTGGAGGAGTTGGAGGAGGTACAGGACGATGGGAGACAAGCTCGACGTTGATGGGTGGAGGGCTCGAAGCAATATAAAGGACGGAGAGAAGGGACGAGGGTAAGGTTTGGGGAGTGGAGACCACTGCCATGAAAAGTACGAGGATAAAATTTTCTATAATATATTATATTAACTTTAAACAATATTATTATTCTAATAAATTTGCTTTAAAACAATATTAATATAATAATTAATTAACTTTAATACATTACTAATACAATAATTAATTAATTTTCAAACATCCTTAATATAATAATCAACTAATTTTAAAATATTATTAAAATAATAATTAATTATTTTCAAACATTATTAAATAATAATTAATTGAACTTTAAAATAATATAAATGTAGTAATTAATTATCTTTAAATAATATTAATATGATAATTAATTAACCTTTACTTATAATTAAATAAATATAATTAAATAACTTTAATTAATAATTGAAATATAATTAAATAACTTTAGATAAATAATTAAATAACTTTTAAATACATAATTAAAATACTTTAAAACAATAATTAAATATTCTTAAATAACTTTAAGAAATAACTTTAAAGAATCATATTAATAAAATAACTAACTTTAAAACATTATTAAACAATAATTAATACTTTAAAACATTACTAATAAATAATAATTATCATTAAAATAATACTGATTCATAGGATTATTCTTGGGCCAGATATGGTAAGGGAGACATCATAGAAGGTGCACTTAATACATGGGAGAATGAAGACCGCTTAGGATAGGTAAAAATCTTATGCTGACAGGAGATGTACGGGGCTAGAGTTCGCAGTGGGAAACATGGTATTCATTAAGGTTTCACCCCTTAGGCATGTGATGAAATTTGGTAGGTCATGAAAGCTAGCACCAAGATTTGTAGGATTCTTCCCAATAATGGCTGGAGTAGGGAAGTTGGCATATAGAGTAGAGCTTCCAAAAAAGTTGGTGGGGGTATATGACATTTTCCATGTGTCGCACTTGCAAAAATGCTTGCACGATACATCTACTATGGTTGAGCCGAGTTAGTTATAAGGGGTTGAGATAGAGTGTGAGTCACTCGTTCACCGTGCACCCACTTGTATTCTAAAGCATGGTACAAAGCGACTCAGCAATAAGGAGATCAGACTTGTTAAAGTCCAATGGGAAGACGATCCTGTAGAGAGTACATAGGAGCCCGAGGAGAAGAAAGATCCGAGCTATCCGCCAATATATCTTCTCTTGTACGTCTTAAATTAGAAGTTCTTATAAGTATAAATTACTTAGGTAGAGGACTTAGGTAGTATACCCTTTAGGTAAAGACCATTGGATGGTTGGAATGGTTGTAAACGTGTCGGTAGGACATGTTATGGATGATGGATGCTAATGGATGTATATGGATGTATTGTTCGCATTGTACTCTTTTACACGTTAGGGTATTATATCCTTTAGGTACACACATACAAAATATCTAGTTGCATGTTATTTCTTGATCATTGTTGTGCTAGTGGATGTTATGCATATGGATGTTGCGTATGTTCAAATGGTTGTGCATGCATATAGATATACAAGTATCATTTAGGATGTTGGATACATTTGGATACATAGCATGAACATTTTGTATGATAGGAGGTCGATTGAATCAGTAAACCGCCCACTTTGGCACTAGAATAGAATCATGCCCATTTCATGTTGCATACATATGTGCATGTTGCATTAGAAAATCTCTAAAGACAATGATTGCTCACGGATGATGGATGAATAGAGGATTATAGCTATTGAGTTGTTGTGTGTATAAGTTACATTTTTCCATCCTTTGATATTTCAAGGACCATATCCTTCTAAGGGGGAAGAATGTAACACCTTGGAAATTTAATGAAAATTTAGATGGAAATTTAATAATAAAATTAAATTGAAATAAAATTAGGACTTAAAAGTAAATTTCCATAGATGTCTGAATTTGGCTACGAAAATTGCTCCAGTGTGTTCTTAGCTATCTTTCAGAAGATTTTCATATATAAAACTTTGTAATCCGAGTTAGTATGGAGAAGTTACAAGCATTAGAATGAACTAAAAATTTGAAACTAAAAATTTTAAATTAAGAAGGCAACCTGTCGACCCGTAAAGGTTCATGGTCGACCGGTAGCGGTCGGCAGAGGCATGAGGGCAGTCGTCCCGCACGAGTGAAAAATCAAATGTTATCGATTTTTTGAAGATGAGATGAACGAATCAAATTGTTTGCATGCAACTAAAGGCTATGATGAGAGGACCAGATTCTCTTAAAATATTTCCTAAGCTAATCTAATGGCCCAAAACTAAACCTTACCCCTATAAATACTAAGCTAATGAAACCCTAATTCTCCATTATAACTTTATAGTAACTAAACTCTGCCAAAATTTCCCTAAAACTAAACCCTAAAATTTCTAAAAATCAAATCAATTCAACCTAGAAGACTAGAAACAACTAAATCAAGGCAGATCAAGGCAGAGCTATTGATTTGGGGGGACGATTCTCAAGCTCAAGTATTAGGAAGAGCTTAGGCTTGAGGTGAGTAGCCACAAATTTGATGGGTTGATTATTGTAGTTAGTTTAAACTATTTAAATTGATTAGGATGTTAGAATACCCTAAATTGAACATGCCAATAGGATTAAACCCTAAGTTTGAATCCAAAACCCGAGTTTTAAATTGTCAGAAAACAATGAATTGGAGATTGAGGTATATAACTCTTTCTTTCTTGAAATTGGAAACCCTAAATCAACAAATCCTAAACTTAATTGGAAATTGTTGCTTAGACTGTAATTAGGGTTCACAAATCACTATAATAATTGATGATTAAACTGTATAAATAATCAATAATCAAAACTAGGGCGAACCCTAAATTTTACTCATAATTGGTCAACCTGGATACCCTAGCGGTCGATTGGTAGCGGTCGAGCTGGGTATAAGCGGCCAACTATTCATTTTGAAAACCAGCAAATTGAACCTCGACCTTACGACCTAAATATATAAATAAAAATATATAAATGTGGATTATTGTGGGCCTATTTATATGCAATTGGATGTATGTTAGGACTTGTAGGGAAGCTAGTTCCCTAGGAATGGACACTAGGTCATGACGGCTTTGGGTAAATATTTATTTTACCCAACTTAGAATAGTATTGATTCGAGGCAATGTATTTTTGCAAATGACACACATGAGGTTCCAATGGTGGGAGTGTAGTCTAGCGTGGATTCCTGATGGAGTGGGTTCGGCACAACGGGAGGTCCTAATATGCACAATTTTTAATGCACATGATACGATTAGAAAGGAGGGTCCGGAGCATTCAATAAGAGGCCAACACTATGATCGAGAGGTGGAAGTGAATGCAGACAATGAAATATTCTAGCGGGTTGGCATTTCGGGTTCTTCCTCTCCAGGCGTATTGAGAGGGAATCGTTCCCATTAGCCTAGTGGCGATGAGAGTAGTGGGAATTTATTTCTATTGTAGCCTAGTGGCGGTGTCTTCCATTTCTAGTAGCCAAGAGGATGGTGTCTTACATATTGAGTAACTCTAAGAGCGGTGGCTGATCATTAGATATGAGATTCGATCCATTGTATGAGCCTACATAAATTGTAGTGTAGGAATGGTTTAGGTAAAACCCTTAGGTAATGGACCTTAGGAATTCATGGACACTTGTTTCATACCCTGTATTTTTTTGAGTAGTGTTAAAGTAACTGCGTATGATCGTCATATTAAACTTGTACTCATTCAACAGACTTTATGTATGACCCATTCTTTTTTCATCATTTTCCCCACCAAAAGTGGAGAGGGCAGCAGGGGACTAGCACATTCTAGATACTTGGAGAGTCGAGCATATATTCAGAGTCTGCTTTTATCCTATTTTACTCTCCATGTATTACTCTAACTTATCAGTGTAGTTTATCCCTTTTTTTAGAAAAGTGGTATTTTATATGTACTCTATATTGGATCATGTACTAGTTTTATAAGATTGTGATTTGGATATTTTCTAAGAAGGATATTTTTCGGAGTTATATGTTTTCTTCCTTCCATTGTGTGTTCTGAAAGTGTAGTATATCTTAGATTATATCTACTTGTACTAGTCTTTGTATTGTAAATTGTTATAAACCCCGACAATCTGTATTTCTTGGCATGGTGCGATCCGAAAGTCACAATAGGCTTTGGATCGGCATTTTGGGAGGTGCGGGTTACCATATAGGGAAACTTGTATTTATCTTTTACCATTTGTAATCTTTTCTTGTAAAATAGAATTTTAAATTTCTTTACTTTTGGCTTTGATTTTGTGCTTGGTTTAACTTTAAGATAACGTTATGTCCCAACTACCTATGCAATAGCCAAGCTCCCAATTCTATTCAAAAAGCTTATGACAATAAAATTGCCGAAGTGCAAGTACTTAATATGGAGCTTATTGTATTGAAGGGTTAGGTGGAGTTTTTTCAATCTAAGTTAGCTTCAGATGACATTGCTTTATAGCATGCCAAAGAGAATGAGGCATTTAAGTTTAAAAAATGGCAATTTGGAAAAGCGCCTTGAGTCCATTTCGGAAATGGTTCTAGTTACAAATAAGGATTCAGAGAGGATGGTTTCGGATTTATTTGATTTTGTGTCCTATCTTACGGATCAATTAAGCTAATGAAGAGCTTTATATTATTAAACACAAGGAAATCGAAATCAAATAAAGGCCTCAATCAGTTACGGTAACTACCCTTCCTTAAGAAGGAAGGTAAGAGGCTGAACTCGAGGTGGGGGTTCTCTCTAACTCACTCATTCTCATACTTCAACAGCCATTGCATAGGTTCATAGTCCCGTTAAAAGGGTTAAGACAAGCCGAATAGAGTTTATTTTTAACCCCTATCACAAAACCGAGTTAAATTATGACTAAATTTAAAGATAGAAGTGTTGTATCTTTTATAGATTATCGACCCAAAATGTTTGAAAGTGCTAACAAACATACAGAGGAGCATTACGAAGGGATTTCAAATGAAGCCATTTTTCAAGCCAAAGAGCAAATAAACCAAGTGCTCAATCCCTGTCTCAGGCTTGAAGGTTATTATGAAAATGTGCTTGAGTCATTGGTGGCTTACAGGGTCACTTTGGACTTTTCTTTCATCTCAAGCTAAGTTGGGTTGGATCCTATTATGAGGATAGTGCATGATGAACATTTCTTCTGCTCCAACCCTGTACTCTATTATACCAAGTCCTCGGAGAGTAAGCCGGATGACCATTATTCGAGACATCAAGGAGGTTCAAGTTCCAAGATGTTCTCCCCCGGATGTACAAGAAGAAGTAGAAGGTTGAGGAAAAGCAATAGTGGAAGAATATGTTTTATTTTTATATAATAGCATGTAGATACTTTGTAATGATCCCAGTTTGAAATTTTCAACAGCTATTTTTGGCATCTTTTTTATGCATGTATATGATGGTTCTAGGGTGTGTTGACATTATTTTATTGTTTCAATGTTTGAATACTAGGTATATGTGCACATTATACACACACACTCACTAAGGAATATTTGTCCTCTTTTTATCGTGTTATAGTTGAATTCGATGGCATCATAGCTGATTCTTTTTGGTTTAAACGAGATTATTACATTACTTTGGGATGCTCTATGCCCCTTTATGTTTGGCTGTTGCTATGACAAAAAAAAGGTAAGGGTTTGAATATTGTTGTATTTATTCAAATGAGTTTTATGATATTGGTCATTTGGTGTCTTAGCCATATTATAACTTGATGAAATTTTGGATATTGCCATTATCTATTTAGGTTTATGGTGTTCGTCAATCGGCATCTTAGCCGTACTTTGAGTAAGGTCCTAGATATTATCTAACCTTTGCCTAAATGTTTATTGTTACCAACTTTATGATTGACACTATGTGTCTACCCAATGTTTCTAAAGGCTTAGTAGTACCAAAGGCCTCTCTATCTTGGTGGTGATTTTACCTGTTAAGTACCTATTCTATTTCTAGGAATTTCGGTGGGGATCTTATCCACTAAGTACCTAGTCTTTTGCTAGGAGTTTTGATGGGAGTCTCCTACGTTATGTACCTAGTCCTTTGCTAGGAGTTTTCACTTAATTGGGACTCTACCAACTAGTACTTGGGACTTGTCTTAATGCATTTTATGACTTGACCATAACGGTTTCTTGTCTGCATTGTCGACCAATTATGAAACCTAGGTGATAAGGCTTTCTTTTATAGGTGTGTGTAAGAGTTTTTCAAAGAGTGCATCACTGTACGGGTGTGGAAGAACGGATCCCTCATATAGAGATTGATTTCTCAGATGTAGAGATCACTCAACCGATTCTATGACTGAGTAGAAAGGGTTAGGGCCATGGAAATACATATGAAAATATTATAATAATGAAAGACATCCACTTATAGTAGGAATTAACCTTTGAAATAATTTTTATTTACTAAGTATAATGTTGTAGTGAAGTAACATACTTTTCGCTACCATAATGCAATGTAACAAGAAAGGTTTTAGTTTTTTAAAAGAAATTCTCCTTCGCTGGGGAATTCATATCTCGGCTTTTTTGTTTTTTTCAAAAAGTTCTACAAGTAGTACCCAGCACGGTATTTTTAAAAACATTTTTTTTCGAAATTTTTTTGAGTTAAGGCCATTTTAGTGTATGATTTGTGGTTAAGATCAAATATCGCTTTTCACAAGAAGTTTTATAAAGCTATTGCATAAAACTAGTTCATGGGTAATCATAAAAAGAAAAGGATGGGGTTAGAAGGTGGGACAACTTCCATTTTGTTTGAGATCATCAAATGAGCTCTTCAACAAAACCTAAGGTTTGTTGGAGAGACTCTAATAGTTCCCTAAGTAAAAACTTGGCAGCAGGGGTAATTGAAGTTGATAATAAGCAAAGGCCAAGATTCTAAAGGCTGACACATAACTAATCCAATAAGTACCCCTCAATTTAAATTTGGTAGAAATGGAAATTGCTGAATGCAATAGGTAGAAATCTAAGTATTCCAAAGGTTGACGCATAAGAATTCCAATAAGTGCCCCTAAGTGTAAACTTTGTAGAAAGGGCAATTACCGAAGGCAATAAGTTGAAGTTCAAGAATTCTGAAGAACGATACATTATCTGAAGGACATTAAGGGTACTGAAACTAGACGATTACCTTTTTTAGGCTAAAGACCTTTTGAAGGAGCTTAATGCTTGTTCTTAATTTTTAGTTCAGGTCTTTGGAGATAAATCTTTTTTTGGCTAAAACATAGAGATGCATCACATTCATTAGCCAAAAGATTTGAGTTTGAGACAGCACTTTTCTGGGAAAGAAAAAGATAATGAAATTAATTATTGTACTGAAATGAAATACAAAAATTATTTCTTAATAAATTCACTTTCTCAATGGTGTAAGATAACTTCTGGCATTCATCAGTTTTATGTCCATTGGCAACATGGTAGATACATAATTTTCACCGTACGGACTTTCTTTTTTCAGTAGGCAGTAATTAGGGTTAGAAGCCTTTTATTAATCTTCTGGAAGATTTGAGATAAGCCTCTGTTGAGTGGAGTGAGAACGCTAGCCTTTCTTAGCTTCTTTTAGGGTTCATTAGATGGAATAGCAAGAAGATGTCTTTTAATAGGCTGGATAAGGACTTCAACTTAACACTCAAATCACTTATTTCATTATTCATTGCTTTGTTCATCATCTAGAGCTGGGCCATTTCTTGACGTGATTGATGAAGATACGGTAAAAGCTGCCAAATCTGGATAGCCTGAAGTTAATAGATAAGGTAATATTCCACATCTTTATTGTTTTGCAAAATTAAATTAACGAAAAGCTCATTATTTTCTTCCCTAATGAGCTGAATCCAATGGTAGTCCCTGTTGCATTCCGTAGTATTACTTTCATTTCTAGAGCTTGACATAGTTTGAAGGTGAGAGCTAGTTCTTGAGGAAAAGAAAATAGAGGGACGAAGGTTCGGGCCCTGCTTCTGGCACCAAAAAAGTTGGAGTGATTTTTCATCACACACCATCACCTTAAAAGCCGAGATGTAAACTTTGATGACTTGGTTTTATAGGTACTGAAGTAGGTCAATCACTGAAAGTTAAAGACGATGATTGAGGGTTTGGATGACCTTCTATGTGTTAATATCAAGAGTTATATCCATTGGAATGGACCATAATAAGAAAGTTACAGAAAAAACCAAATGTTAAAGTACTGAAAGTAAAGACACCAAGAGTTATAGTGGTTCAAGCTAAAATCCTTACGTCAATGGTCCTTTCCTTCTTTAGAGTTCCATTATATAGTTGATAGGGGTTTTACAAGGATGATTAATAGAATCAGCCATTAATGATTTGGCTAGAAGTTATAATGCAGGAAGTATAATTTTCTCAGTGTCTTAATAATGCAAGAGCCAAAAGAATCCTTGATGCATTGGGATTTACGCCCATTATAGGCATCTGGTTGTGCCGTTATTGCTGAAGACCTCTTTTTATGGATTGCTTATTTGGCCAACTTGTTGGGCTAAGATTTGAGCACATTTCAACACTTGGGTTGTTTGATGGTCAATCTGGATTGCTGACCTTGCACTTTATTTGTAATCTAGGGACATGGCAATCTATGTGTACCATCTATATTCTTAGCATTTGAGATGCTGGTCTCGGTTACTTTGTAAAAACTCTTCAATCTCAGAACCTTGTCTGTGGGATTGTTTTGGACATTGTTTATTTGGAGGTATAACCCTTTGTTTATTGGTTAGTTAAGCGGTGATTCCTTCATATCATTGTCTACACTTAGGTATATAGATTTACTCTCTAATTTATCATCCCAAAAGTATATATAATGTATCAAATTGTGTTTAATTTCTATGAGAATGAGCTTAGTTGAGCTTAGCTAATATGTTCTTAAAAGAGTGATATTACTTAGTAAAATTATGGTGTAACAACGTTCATGCCCACCTTTTCCATAGCAGGGACATGCATCCTAATATCAGCTTTAACATGTACTTCCAGGATTGCCTACTTTCCCTAGCCGTTTGTTTGTGTACTAGTGGTTTCTCTACGATTATTTGCTCTTGCAACTCCCAATGTAAAATGTGTGATTCATGCACATATCCGTTCTTTATGCATGAGCAAGCTTTCATATGAAACATAAGTAAAGGGAGTGAGGGAAATAGTATGGGATAGATATATCTACCAATATATCTATATCAAAATACAAGTTCTATATATAGCATATAACCTCCCCAAGTTGTTTGTTTTTCTAGATTTATCTAATTTATACGTAGCTCTGTTTTACTTATATGTCCCATAATCTATGCACAGTTACCAAGTCTTAATATCCCCCATTTTGAATGAACAACAATAGTGCTACAATCATCATCAGAAATATTTTCAAGTGAACAAATGGCATTAAAATTTATTTTACAACAATAAGTAAACAGAGTAGCTAAATTTACATATAATTGTCTTACATAGATGTCATTACATTTTCGCTAACTCAATTCTTTCCCACGTAGGGGTAAATATAATAAAACATAAATAATAGTTTCACGCCCAACATATGAAAATGTCGACATGAACACTTAATCAGTTATACAATCTGGTTTTACAAGTGGAAATTTAAACAACTTTTATTAGAAAATAAGTCTCCTGCTTCGTTTTCAGAGCTTTTATTCATCTTTTTCAAAAGAAACATGTCTAAGCCATAAACTCGACATACCTGAATGAGTCCATATGAGTTTATATGAAATAATAAAAATACAGGCCATATATAAAGTCTGGTTTGAGTAATATTTTACCCTAAACAACAAATAACATAGTGAAATGGAATGGGTTTTTCCCTTACTAATTCAATCAACAACAATAACATCATACCATGTAGTAAAACATTATATCATGCTCAAACTTAAATCATCAGTTCCAATATAAGTCTGAGATTTACCTTTCACAGCATATTCCGAATAGGTTTTATAGTCAGTTTTTTAAAACTGCCACATGCCTTATTCTTATAATCTAAATTTCTCAATTTTTATCATGAGTAGATAATTAGATTTCTACTAAGGCCTTAAACCACCATTATCATACATAAGGTCGTACTTAGACTGATAGTTGCCACTAAGGCCTTATAGCGACGTTCACGAATGTAATGTCGTGTTTATACATATGGTTGCCACTAAGGCCTTACAACAAAATTACTGAATATAATGTAGTTTTAGATATATGGTTTCCATTATGGCCTTACACCAACATTATCGAATATAATGTCATGATTAGACATTTGGTTGCCACTAAGGCCCTACACAACAAATACAATTTCGTGTTTGGACACTTGGTTTCCACCAAGTCCTTATACCACTGCTCTCGTGTTTACTTAAGAGTTATTGCTTGGTCTTACTTAGCATTCCTAATATTAGTTTCATCTTTACATTTAATAAGTCATCAAGTTCAAATTTATTGTTCTCTAAGGTTATTTTGTCCCTATGAAATTCACATCCATCACTTTGGAAGATGGCTCCTAATGTGCTACTAAAAGTTCACTTATATCGCATTAAAAATCTTAGTTTCCTTGGCTATACCATGTTAAAGTTGAAAAGCTATCATGGGTTGACATATTTCTATCGCACATTAACACTACATAGCTATCACATTTTGATATAGGGATCTCGCATGCTGACTTTACAAAACTAGGCTATCACGTGTCTAAACTCAAGGCAATCAAGAGTCAAGCTGTCATATTCTAAGCTATTTCATGCCAAGGTATCACATATCTAAATCTATCGTGCATCAAAAGCTTTCGAGGGTCGGATTATTGTATGCTAAGCTATCGAGGGTCCAACTCCAAAAGTTATCACATGTGTAAATGTTGTGCTATTGCATGTTTATATTTTAAGCTATCAAATGTTACAAGTTCCAAGCTATTGAGTGTCTAATGTCATGCTATCGAAGGTTGACTTTTTAGGCTATTGAGTATCGAACTTTTATAAGCTATTACATGTTAACAATTAGGAGCTATCACATGTAGATAATTAGGATCCATCACATGTTAACAAATTTCTTGTTATCGCATGCCTAGATTGGAGCAATCTTATGTCTAAATAGAAAATTCGTAATTATTTTGAAAACTGGTTTACTTCCTTAAAGAGTAATATCTTTTTACCAAACCCTTATCTTTGTTACATTCTTATTAGTTATTAAAACTTTTTCAGAATTCTTGGCAGCAACACCAGTGTAGAAACTTTTCTTTCCTTTCCAAAACTTTAATTATAAGGAAATTTAATTTAATTATTTTCTTTAACATATAAGCCTTTTCCTCACTAATAATTCTTTGTAAATCGAAAGTACATGGTAAAATTCATTAACAATTCATAAAAATCCAATTATCTACCCTTTTACTCATATAAAACTTTCAAGTCAAACAATTATTTTTCCTATTTTAAATACTTAAAACTAAAATTAAGCATTTTCCTAACTTAAAATATTTATATAAAATTTAGTTTATATTGGAAAGTTATGAAATTAAAAACCCATCTTCAAATTATTGTTCTAAACATTATGTAAAAATTTCACATGGATTGAATGAGGTTTGATCCACATTTTACCCTTAAACATATCAAAACTATTACCTTTTAATTCATAAACATGAATTCTTATCTTTCTTAGATTTGTTCAATACATTTTAGGCATAGTAAACACAAACACCCCATGGGTTTGGAAGGGACAAAGAAAGTTTTACTCACTTAAGTTGTGAAAACCTTAGTTTTTGATCTTCTACTTTCTTTGAAAATGAGTTACTGCTTCTATTTTGATCTCCCTCTTCTTCTTCCTTGGAATGGTCGGCCTTGTATTTTCTTTCATTGTTTCATTTGTGTGAATGCAAATAAATGGGAAGAAAGGTTGATAAGATTAAGGGACTTTACTTTTTTACGTAGATAAAAGTTCTTTTTTAGCTTGTCTCATTCTTTTCTTTCCACCTTAATACACATATTGTCCATTTAATCATTCATTTAAATCTCTTTCGATGATTCTTTTAGTTAATTTCTCTTAATTATTTCTTAACCAATTATATTATTAATTATCTTCCCTATATTATGGCTCTTCAAATATGGGATGTTACAATGCCATTCTAGTATAATCTTAAATTGCTAATGTGGCTGCCTCTCTTAAAACCTTCAAGATGTGGAAGAGACTTATAAGATTTATAACTCATGTTTCAATCTTGCCAAGCATCTAGGTAAGATAAATAGTGCTCACAACATCCTCTTCAAGGAAAATGAGAACCAATTGCAAGAAAATGATAACCTAATCACCTCTTTGGATAGGGAACTCAAACCCTGAAAAATCGAGCCTGCTGATATAGTATAGTATTTGAAAGGTCAAATGAACATCTATAATAATTCTTATAATGAACTCCAAAAAGAAATAGATGTTTTAAAGCACAGGTCCATGACACTCCCGTCAACGAGATTATCCTGACCAAGGAGTATGACAAGGCCAGGACCGCTGTAGAAAAATCTTCCATTGAACTATTTGCATTGTTACCAGAAATTATAGAACAAAAATAGGCCACAAATGGGCTAGAACACTCGTGTGAGAATCTGGTTAAGTCTCTTCTCTATAAGCCGATGTTATTTTATTGATATCTCCTCTCACTGAAGTCTAAATCAACCCTTCTTAGGCTCATGTACAACTCAAAGACAAGAGCATCTAGATCAGGGGAATCATTGATAATTTATTTGATTTCTACAAGATGGTCATTTGTATTTGCAAATTATTGTGGTTGGACAACTACAGTCTCTTCATTGTGGACCATCATAAAAAAAATCATAAATGATGAGAGAATAAGAGCCAAGCGCAAGGGTTACTGTTCCATGGAGTTTGATATCATTGTCGAATATTTGGAATCCTACTATCTTATGAGGTTCTCAAGAGGGAAAAAACCCAAAGTTCTTAGGAGAAGGTTAGGGAAAACTCTTAGAGAATATTTGTTGAGCTCCAAGCTAAGGTGGTAGTTAATTAGCTTATTTCCGACATCTATGACGATCCTAATCGATGTCTACTTTTAACCCAACAACCGACGCTGTAGCTGCTGATGTCCTGGCACATCCTCCTAAATCATTCAAAGCCTTCTCTAAGGCCTCGAGCTATACATTCCACTATTCTTGACTACTCCTTCTCTTTGATCTCAACTGTCACTCATAACTAAGGAGGGGTCTGTTCATCCTACACCATGGTTGTATGTCCCTACAAGTTTTGACTCATCGTTCGAGGAAAATATACCATGTAAAAGCCCTTCTTTCTACCTCGTATAAATAAATAATTTTTTATTAATTTAAAGTGATTGAATTTGATCTATGGTAATAAATATTTTAAAAAATAATTTTTTTAGTTAATTAAATTATATTTAATAAAGAATTTTGTCATAATAAATTGAATTAAATTAATAAATTCTTTTGAATAATTTGTTGAAATAAAATATAATGTTTAATTAAAATAAACTATTTTGAGGTGTAAATAATATGATTGAAATAGTTGAAAAATAAATTTGTTTTGAAATAGAACAATGGATTATTAAATAAAAATTAGTGGGCATCGAATTGAATCAAATTGTGTAGTTATTGAGATACATTTTGTATAATGAAGTGTAAAATAAATTGAACTAGTTTGAAGAATATTTACAAATAAATATCAAGAATTTAAATTTGAATGGAAAATGAAGTAAAAATTTATTTGAACTAAAATTTAAGTTGAATAATAATCAGGCCCAAAAGAATTTAGCCTAAAGCCCATTTTAATTTATTTCTTTCTCCCACTTTCTCGAACACTCCCCCTGCTTTATTACAATTCCATAAATCAAACCCCTTAATGAATTAAGCCCTAATATTCTTTTAAAACCAGAATGCACATGGCATTTAGATTAAAAAATCGAAGTCGTGATCGGCTTCGAGGCACACGATGTTGGAGGCAAATTAGGTGATCGACGTTGACCAGGGGAAGAGTGACGTGACATAGTGTCATGATGGTGCAGATGTGAGTCATGAAATGGTAAGGGATGTTTGGGTATGTTGATGGCTGCAGGTTGGGGAGAGGGGCGATGCGACTTGGAGTGTCACACGATTTGCCGTTGCAACTTAAAGGGGTAGCTAGCTGCCATTGATGGCGACTGAAGCATGCGGAGATGGGGGTTATGCTATTTGGTGTGTTATTTATTTTGATGGCATGCATTGTTTAGGGAGGCGAATAGAAGAAGCATGGGTTATGGACTTGGCTTTTGTGATAGAGAATGTAGCAAGGCTCTGGGCTGAGTAGTGCTAAGGACTACTGGTGGAATCGAAGGTGTGGTAGTGGTAGTGATGTCATTTGGTCGCTATTTAGAACTCGATCATCGTTTTGGTGAGTTATTTCACTCACAACTATATCTATTTCATTTAATTGATGCGTAATTCTACGTATATTTACTTGATTTGCTTGGTTGAATTAGCCATTGATTTATTTGATTGAATTAGTTGTCTGTCAATGATTGATGTAGTTTGAATTGGATGGAATTGTGTTGTGAATTATGATTTAGTTGATGCCATGATGATTGTTGCTAGATTGTTGATCTATGATGATTGTAAAGTAATTCGATGTTTGAAAATAATTGAATGGAATTTGAAATTATTGGAAAAGTGGTAAATAAATTAAAAAAATTAAATATGAAATAAATAAATTATTTTAGAGATAAATAGCGAATTCTCGAATGATTTCTTATTTAATAAAAGATGTTGAAATAAATTTGAAAACAGAATGAATTTGAAAATATATAAGTGGAATAAATTAGAAGATTTTGTGAATTAAAACTTTTTGTAAATGATGTGTTCAGGAAATTCTATTAATAAGTAAATTTTCATAGGGTTAAATTATTTGTTTATTGTTGATTATAAAAATATTTGAATTTTTTTTATAAAATGGAAGTTGAAGTTATACATCTAATAATGATGAATGATTTGAATTTAATGGATGAAAGTTTATAAAATGATATTTTGTAGTAATTGAAAGATGATTGCAATGTTTTTTATTTTATTGAATGAAAATTTTCATGTGTGTGGATTTAATAAGAAGTGAATTTTTGAAAGTAATATGTATTATTATTTTCGATGGATTAATAGCTTAAAAAGAATTGTTTGAAATAAATAAGGATTTTAAATTATGATTCTGAAGTTGTAGATTTGGAGTTGCAAATATTTTTAGATTGAGTATATTTTTCGAATTTGAGATTTTAAAGATAATTGGAAAATATAAATTCCTTTGAAGTATTTCTATAGTATTAAAGAAGAAATTTGAAGTGAAAGTATTTTCGAGGTTTTAAAATTTATCGAAGGGGTTCGAACAAAGGTTTCTATAAAACCCAATCAAAGTATTTTGAAATATGCATTTGAAATTAGATGAGAGAATTAAATCCATTATTTTAAAAAGAGATGGAAATAAATAAAGAAGATGTTTTGTGTTAAATTAAATTGAAGAGTTTTTATAAAAAGAGGAGGAAAATTAAATTGAAATAGATTTGAACAAAACCCTTCACCTCGTTAATCATTACTTGAATAATATATTGATGTATAAATGAACGATTGTTGATTTGTGTGTTGCGAAGGAGATAAAGTAAAATTACCCGTTGTGTTGAATTATAAAATAATAAAGTTGAAGAATAATGAATCGAAGAACGATTTAAGCAAGAGTGAATTAATTAGAAAAGTTGAAACTTATTTAATATTGATTAATTGAGGGTGTTTTGTATTTAATTGTATTTCACCGGGTGCTATGGGACGTCCGTGTGGGGTATATTTATTTACTCAATACTATTATAATGTCGGGTAATTTATTAAAGGCTGAGTATTTAATACTCGGATGTTGGTGAATTATTCTATATTATACACAAATACTAATCGATGTTATTTGGATTTCTGACTTGATGCGTGAGGTAAATTATATTATTCTTTATCTTATTATAAGGCAGGAATATGATTATTTCTAATTTTGAGTGGAATGAGGTATGCGAAGTCCCTTACACAAATGTGATGGGTAGAAGTTTTTGCTAGCCTCATCCTATCTTGACCGACCATAGGGTAGCTCTCCAATGATTATGGCGACATGGCCCCCTCATTGCATTGTGATAGTCTGCTGCATGGGCCAACGGGACGAATTCAAAATAAGGCGAGGTAGTTAATGATAGGAGTGAGGAGGTAAGGAAGCGATGTGAAATTATTGTGCAGCTAAAGACTGGTGAGGACGATCACAAATTTACGAGTAGGGTATCCCTTTGCATCGGAGAAGCCACGAAGCTCAGATGTAGACTCGGCTTCTGGTAGTAACAATGACAACAGCACATTTAATAGCAGTAGCAGCAATGAAAATAAAATGAAGAATAAAATAGGAATAAAATGAATAAATCTAATAATGTTAAATAAATATAAATGAATTGATGTTTGAGGCGTGTTGTTTGCGCTATGTGATGTAAGATAAGCGATGAATGTGATGTGTATGATGTGTCTGATGCGAGGTGTGTGCGGTGTGTGAGCCGTGTGTTGTGTGTGATGTGTTCGATGGATGCTTGATGTGTAGTGTGTGATGGATGTGATTGTGTTTGATGTCTTATGGACGTTTTGATGTTTAATGTGTTATGAATGTTGTTCGATGTGTTGTGGATGTTTTATCATTCCTCTGGTTAGAATTCTTTAGTATGTTGTTTATGTGATATTCCTTAAGATATCGTTTATATTCTCACCATTGAATCTAAACATAGTCTGACCAATTTATTATTTATATAAAACTCGGGTCAGTCAGAGACATTTCAGGTTCAGGGACGGTGACCAGATTTGCTTATTGGGCTTAGTTGGAGGCTGTATTACTAGATGGATCATATATTGTGCATTTGGATTCGTGTATGTATATGATGTTGGATTTGATGTATTGAATTTATCTTGTATATAATTAACATTTAGTGGGTATTTGACTTTTTGTATCCCACCAGACATATATGATGTGTTATATTTTTATCACTGCGTCGATGACTCTGCGTTCTCTGTTATTATTTATATTGTATCGTTCTATTCTCTGGTACCACACGTGTTTATTGCTTTATACCGAGACTATTTACAGCGAAGTGAGTGATTTTTATATTATAAGATGTATTTAGTGTTGGTCAAAGGGAATATCCACATGTGTATCACCCGCATAGCCTCATTCTCCGTATTACTCGAGAGTATAGAATACTGATACTCTTGGGTAATATGGATATAGAGGTGGGATGTTACATACCAACATTATCCCTTTTGGGTTAAGAGTTAATATGTCTAGAAAAAGGCTTCCTCTTCTCCTCCTCCTTCTCCCCCCTTCCTCTTCACTTCTCCTTCATCCATCTTCCTCAATAAACAATTTCTCCAATTCCAATGGCAACTGTCAGAACTAACTTTACCAGCCAATCAACCCTCCTCCTCTTACTCCTTTTGAACCTATGCTTTTGGAATTGGAGGCCGTTCACAGGCCAACTTATCCACAATCTGACTCAACTAGTAATAATTTTGATCATCACTCCTACTTTAAGGTATTAGATCGACCATGCCCATTCAACCGCAGCCCCAGAACCCTCACTATTGCCCTAAGTTGTCAACGGTGGAGAAAGGCTTCATCCTGCCTTTTTCCTCCACGTTAAAAAATTTAAATTATCTTAAGGAGAAGAAATGTTACCGGAATTGGACTTTAAGTGGACGCGTGGCCCTGCAGAAATGTACTTGTGTATTTTTTCTATGGACGTTATGTTCATTCTACCGCTTCGTGTAAAATGCGTAAAAGCCTGCACACAAAAAGACCAGTCCTCTCATCCCCTGCTCTCGAGAATAACTATTTGAATTCCCTCTGGCTCGCATTCCCTGCCCTCAAATAAATCCTACTCCACCTTAGCTACCTTATTCTCGAACATTAACTCCTCTTCAAAATTCATTGCTGCCAAAATGACTTCCACTGTAAATGCTAATTTGATAGCTATTCTTGCAGTTGTTGCTAGATATTGGATAATCAGCTCAATCAAGTATTCTTTATCAATCGCATTTCGCTGCTCGAATTGGAAGATTTCCATGTTCATTAACTGGAGTTACATTATCAATTTAGCTTCCACTTGACTTCTCCATATCGCTACCGCCAGATGCTTTTTCCACCAGCCTGGTGGGACTGTATATGCTATTAAGTGCTCACTTGAACTTGGATCCCATAACCACAACTGTTTTCCCCTCCTGGATTTGAATCAATGGCTTACCTTGGCACCACCGGTCGAATAGAGATGCTCTTTTCTCTATCTCAAAACCCTTCGGCATGTTTGTTGATATAGACTCATGTGATTGGGGAAAACTTGACCTTAGGCCTGTCTTTGCTCAAATTTTTCTAAACAACGACATCTCCATTCCCTGCGCTATCATTCATTCAATCAGCAATCTAGACTTTAAATTAACGGTAGAACCCTGGGAGCACCGTCACCCCCTCTAGACTCCACTGATCTTATTTTCAAAGATGGGCTAATCAAATGCTGGAAGGAAAAACAAACTACTCATGTCAACACACCTGAACATGTCCCCTTGTCTAATGGCGGGCATTCTGATGGCTATAAACATGATGCTATAAAAGATGAAGTGATACTGGCAGAGCATTGAGATGAGATTCTTAGAGGCAAACCGATGATGATTGAGCAGAATATGACATACAATTGTCTACGGAGGTGAATCATCAGGTTGGACCCTCGGCCTGGGAGGCATGGCTTACGATTAAGGAGATAAACCACATGTTAGATGAAGACGCTGACTTAACAATACTGCATCTGCCAATTCACCAGCGTAAACCAATGTTGGAATTTTAGGACATGGAGATCGACCCGTCATTGGAATGGAACAGTTACCCCCTATGAACAACCCTGTCCTCTCGATTACCTCGTTGCGGAGGAATGCCAGACAGATGAGACATGAGCCCGACCCTCTATAGCCTGCCACTAGTAGTATTTTTTCAGCTAGCTATTTTTAACTACTGTAGAAAAAATTTCAAACAAAAAAACTGCTCATTGCATGGGTATTATATTAATTACTGATAATCTAATTACCATGGAAGTAATTGAAAAGGAACATGTATCCTTTTTAATATGAGGATACTGTTTATCACAAAATTTGGCATAAACACCCTAGAAATTCATAGAAAAGAATAAAATGAATAAATTACAAGGAATATAAATAAGAACATCACACAACAATTTATAGTGGTTCGGCTAAACAATGACCTACGTCCACTTAAGCTTTATTATTGGTTTTTGCAAAGTTTTTTCAAGTGAGATTTTATGGATCTGTGGTGTGTGGATCAGTGGTGATCCAAAGAATAGCCATATCAATACAAGAATTTGGAACGTAGGAAAAGGATCCCGAAATAGTGCCTTTAATATCCTATTCATAGACGAAGACTAGCGAATTTTCCTCCACCACATGCTGAAGGTCGTTTCCTAAGGAGATCTTAGCCAAATCATCACTTAATTTCATCGATTGATACCGATCTGAGAGGCTCGGATTGGTGGTTATTTCAAAGTTGGTTCATGTACTTTGATCCTTCATCTTTGGATTTATGTCATGGATCGGTAGTGATCCATGGTCCTCGAATCGCCTAGCTTGGTCCTTGAATCGCTTAGCTCTTGCACTTATCTTAGATTATTTTTGAGTTGGAATAAAATTTTCTTCTGAACAAGGCATCACAAATTGGTACCGTACTTAGACGTTCAGATTGATACCGAACCAACACTTTTTCCTGGATTTTGGGCTTTGACTTTGGTCTTCTGAAATGCTCTATTAAGTTGGTTGCCATCATGGCTATTTTAGAAATTTGTAGCTATGCTTCTGGGCTTCGACTGAAATCCGAGTTCCGTATTCATTGTTCTGGATTTCAACTTTGCTATCTGACCATTCGATTGTTCTAACTCATTCAGGTATGGCCTAGTCACAAGGCTGGATAACATTTGCCTCCAAAGTTTATCTTGTGTTAACAAGATATGTGTTGGATCAACACAGCCTATTGACTTTGAACTTTATTCTTGAAATGACATCTTCTACTTCATTTGATTTGCTTTTGCAAAGTAGTACGTCTTCTTCGGATTGCTATGTTATTCGAATAGTTTTGAATTTGTAACTGTTAGATAGTATAAAAGGTGAAGCATATTGCTTAAGTTCGCTATTCTAAATTTGGAAGGTCTTCGATAATCCTTTATTTAAATGGATCCTATAGGATTACTTTACTCAGGACTTCATCTAAGTTTGCATTGCACTTCATATCTTCTTTTATCATCATTCTTGTCATTCAATTTTTTTTAGCTCGGTATCGATCTGTATGCTTTGGATCAGTATCTTGTTTTATGCCTATTTTCTTGGATCGACTTATATTTATACATGAGTTGACACTTATGTTTTCCACTTGCCTTCATTTCTTCCGAGTGACTCCTAGACCTTGTGCTCTGATATTAGCGTATAAGGCGGTTAAACTTTTGCCTCTAATTTTGACTTACCACCATCGCTTCTGACTTTGATCCGCTGTCGAACGTCATCTCAACCGCTGCCTTTAGATCACCGCTTTTAAATCCAACATATCAGGACTTAACCATCATCTCGATTTGAATTTCAATTTCAACCTAGATTTACACCTATGCTTCTTTGATTAAATATAAGTAGGCGGTGGTATTATCTAGGATGACTCGTCAACAGTTGAACCATGACCACGCTCGGTCATCGCTTGGATTTTATGTATCTCGTTTGATGGTCTGGAACCCGACCTGAAACTTTGAGCAAAAATGGATTCTTTAGCCAAAAAATACTATTATAGACTTGTCCCTTGAAAAACACGGAATAATTCCTCCAGTCCGACTCGATTTTAGTTGTCGTGGTTTTAACCCAAGTCAGCTTCGGTCATACCTAGGTTCTACTCAGGGTTTTTTTAATGGCCATTTTTTTAGAAAACGATTGACTAAACTTTTTCAAATTGGACAAAGAAGGGAGACATGGTTCTGGAGTGAATTTGGTGAAGTCATAGTAGATGATTTATGATGCTTTAGGAAGGTTTTCGATATTGGTCACATTGTATGCATTTTGGCATTCAAATGGATTGCTTATCATTATTTTCATTAAAATGCACTTCGGTGTCTCTGCAAAGAGAAAATCTGTGTCACTCTAGATGATAGTTTTGTTATTGTAAATCATACGATAGCAGCAAAATCCGATGCATGGTTCTGTAGCACGATGATATTCATTTGCCAACACAAGTGAGCTTTTTATACAAAACTTTCACATTTATAGTGCCTTGGACATCAGATGCACACACTACACAGTTTGAATTGTATTCTATTGCCCACCATTGATGTATGAGATCCGACTGGTCAGTACACATTAACATCCGTTGGGTCTTATGCATCCGCTACACCGGGCTTTCTTCCAGCATGGAGGTTATAGTTTAATCCTGCCTGGCCTCCTTTATGTATGAAGTTTTAATAGTTATGAATCATAGACATTCTTCGCATCTCTCTATAATGGCAGCAGGTCTATTGATGTCAATGTATGTTATGTCTAACACAGAATCTATCTCTTCGACATTGCCTGCCACAAGAACTACCTCAACACCTTCCCAACCTCAACCACCTAGTTGTCAGAAAAAGCAACTTTTAGAGATGGTTCCTTTCGTATCAACCAAAGAAGTTACAGTTAGAGTTTTCATCGATATTGACATTGGTGATGTTGTTGTCTTAATGGACCCTCAAGACTCTCATGTTTCGAAAGTAGATGAGGCATATCTTAGGCGAATATGCAAGAGGCATGGGATTCCTTTCTAAGATGTACCAGACCTCACACGCTTTCAACAAGCTAATGATCCGCTTGAGCGGTATACAACCTACAATTGTTATATGTGTGTGGTCAGATGTGTATCACCTTTCAATCACTTTATTCGTGCAGTTTTCCAATTTATGATGATTGCCCCAGCCTAATTATATCCAAATAGCTAAGCCTCCCAGAATAGCATGTACATGATATTTGTTGGCCATCTAACCAAGTGCCCTTGGGTGAAGAGATCCGTTATTTATATGGCTTTAAGCGTCGAAAGGGGACCTTTAACTCACTTTTCCAAAATCTTCCAGAGGTTTATGTATAGTGGTTGGGCTTTGGAACAAATTCAGCTACCTTAAGGACGAGTTTTTCTTCATGCGTTGTCCACCTGCCTTTGTACAGAAATTGTTATCCAGACATAAGTCTTGTGTTCACTCTTACTTCTAAAGAAGATATTATGGTTCTGATTATTAATTTCATTACTTCTTGTATCTGAAGATTGATTTGAGAAGATATGGCAGTGCAAACCTAGCAAGTACCCTCGTAACTCATTAAAAGACTCTGCTTGAAGAAAGGGATACGAGTCTCCTCCTTACCGACGAGAATCTGCAAGTTTATAATCTTTTGGAGGAAGGTATTAGTATGAGCCACCTGCCTGAGGTTTAAGAGGATTTTCAACCTGTACAGGAGCCCAAGGCTGAAATTAACGTCGATGAGGGTCAAAAAGTGCCCCTTGTACAAGATCCTGATGGCGATCCTAGAACGAGGCAAGTGGCTGAAGACAGCGGTAGAGAGAAGGATAAGTGTGTTAAAGAGAAAGATAATGTTGGAGGTGGTGTTGAAGATGCAGACCTTCATTGTGAGTCTTCTACTAATGAGATTGGTGACGCTCACGTGCTACTTATTTCACGATGAACAAAATTAAAAATCATCTCATCACAGATATCTTTGCAACCTCCTCCAGCTTCTGTAGAGGAGAAGACACCCATCCCTCTATTTGGAGATATTTAAGGATTCTTTAGGAGTATACCAGTTGATTTCTATTCTTTTGGTCTCGGCAAGGTTAGTATTGGTGATATTGGTTCCCCTATTTTTCTACCAACTGATGTGCCTACAACCGGAGCAAGGGAAATAACCCCTGTGAGCAAACTTCAACTCCGTGGTTCGTAGAGGGCACTAGGAGACATCAACATTTATTCAACATCACATAGTTGCACCTTATGCGATATTTTTTCATCTTACTAGCACTAACTCGTCTGTGTTTTATTTTCAGATTCCATGGAATAAAAGCGTCTGATTGATGATCCTAAGAGCCAAGGAAGTACAAGAAGCTTGGTTCCTCCGATCGTCCTCATGAATCATCATATAAGTCAGATTTGGGTAGACGCCAAAGGCGGTATTATCGAAAGCGGGACAAAGACTATAGGTCCCATGATGAGTATTATGGGAATTTGAAAGAATTTCACCTCCTCGACATCTACCGCAAAGTATGGATAGGTTTCGACGAGACCTGACCATGTTTCGTCTATAGAGGTACCAACTGCTCCAATTTTAGCTCCACCTACGACACAACCAATAGTATCTTCCCATGCATCGCAATGATCTGAGCAGCCCTCTGGTTGGTTCCCCGACGGTCCCAAATAAAGGACCGGGAAGAAGCAGCTTCATGCCAATACTACTACTACAAAGACCAAAGTTGTTACAAACCCGTATGTGACTACCATTAAGAGTTCCTTTCCAAAATACTGCTTCGATTACATTGTAGTTATTCTTTTCTTAAAGGATATCCTAAAAAAGTTGGTTTTGACATTCGGCTTGTGTGGGCAATGTACATGACCAGAATCACAAGTGGAAGTGCATAACCAAAGCTATTTCCGAAGTATCTTACAAAAAAGTAACTATTGAAGGGATGGAGCACTTCGAGCAAGACAATAAGCACATCATTACTAATCTCTACAAGGAAAATGAAGAGCTTAGGTCTTCACTGGCTGAAGCTGAGAAAATTTTAAGAGAAGAAATTAAGTCTTTCGATGAAGACCGTCAAAGCCAACAAAGGCAAGTTGAGACTGCGCAGCATAGGAGTCATACACTTTCGTTGGAAAATGAAAAGCTTCAGAAGACTGTGGAGGTGCGGGCTTCTAAAATAAAAACATTGAAGGAGTTGCTGGAGATTAGGAAGAAAGAGAAAGACAATGCACATACTTAGGCCCAGGATTACTATAGTGAGCTATTGGACACTCATTAGTGAGAGATAATGCCGAGGCCCTATCAAGAATAGCCAACGAGCCAGTCTAAGCCACTGAGGATCGAGTCAAATATGAAATTGAACCCACTCTTATGCAATTTTATCCAAAGTCATTGTTTAACGATGATTTTTCTATCGGTTTAGAAAATCGTCGAAAAATGTAATAATAAAATTAACCGCAAGCGCATGGTATACAATTTTAGTACGTGGCAAGTATGGGTCGACCTGTAGGGAATTAAAGTGATTTTAATATTTTTACTCAATCAAATTAAACCAAACTTGAGATTGTTTAAAGCTAAGAAAAATGTTAAAACTAGCTAGAACAAAGTAAATGTAAATATGAAATTAAAAGGCAATTTAGAGGCAAATCCACTCTCATTCTCTCACATAAATCAACCCAAAATCAATCTATGATCTCTCATTTTAATCATAAGTGGAATTAGTGATGTATTTATCATAAGTATGGTCTATTTATGTTATTAATTAACATAACTTAAACTATCAAACTATAATAAAACAACTAAATCCACTTATCCATTGTAATGAAAATGAACATGAAATCAAAGCAAAAACTATTTTAAGTATCATCTATTTACAATTTTGTTTAGTAACATAAATCGTCAAATTTTGTTTCTCCTTTAATTCCATGACCAAAATCAACTAGTTAGATGGTGATGTAAATTGTGTTTATGTTGGATCAAGCATAGCCCATTTGTGACTACAACATAGGCTATCAAATACCCTAATAAACTTACATCATCATCCAACCTTTCTCATAGCATAAAAAGAGATCATAAATCATAGAATATGTTGAATCTACATGAATTAGAGAGCTTCTTTACCCCAAAATTGAAGGAGTTTGGCTACTCATTTTTGTTATCATTTCAACATATGTAGATTGCAACATTAATAAACAAAGAAAGTAAGAGCAACTTAAAAGAAAAGAGAACTAAATAACTGCATAATAATAAAGCTAAAATACTTACATAAATGAAAGCTAACTACTAACGTGAAAGGAAAAGAGCATGTAAATAAAAATGAGCAAGAAAATAAAATAAGAACAAAGAAGAAATAAAAGAAAAAGTGGCTTAGAGAGCCATTTTATTTCATATAATTTTGAGGCTTACAACTCGCATACTATGATAAGTGATAAAAGCTTCATTACATAAATATAAGAGGGTATTTATACAAGCCTAAAACCCTAATCCATATTTTAGGGAGCTACCCAAAATACCCCTTAGGAAGTGCGGCCATCAAGTTATCATTAGCTTCTAATTAATCCTTTATTAAGTATGCATGTAACTTTAATCTCCACTAACATGTGCATTAGCTCCTAATTGTAGGTCAAGATAAGTGGGTAGGTAGGGTCCTACATGTTGCATGAATTGATTTATTTCTTCATTCCTTTGTACTTCCATCCTTGTGCATGCATAATTCCATGAAAGCTTCTTTCATTTTCATCCAAATTTCTACAAATAAAAATAAAATGTGTAAGTGAATATTCTCAACATTAATATATGCACAAAATTACCATTTTACCCCCAAATTGATGTATGAATGATGACTCAAAAACATTTTTTAAATTTGGTTTTAAACATGTAAAAACACTCAATTATGACATTTATCTAAAATAAAAATAGATTAAATATGGAAGTAAAAATATGCATATTTACGTGCACATCAAATACCCCCACACTTATCTTTCTATTCGTCCTTGAATAAACTAAAACTAAGATAAATCTGTTTTCGTAGGAAACACGATTGCGTTGAGCGTATTTAACAAGTCGTTAAACCTCTATGTGTTCCTGGTAGGACGAGTGTTGTCTCGTGAGAGTTTTCAGTGGATACTACCCACAAAATCCAAATGCAACATGAAAAATCTCCTAAATGCAAGATTTTTTACAAGGAGATGAATGCAGGTTTTGAAAATATTTACAAATGAAGGATTTACTTTTAAATCAACATGAATAAGTTAAATATAAGTTTTGGTCATTATAAAGAAATCTAAGTCCTTTTACTCATCAAAACATATAATAAAAATTAAGTTATCATCACAATTAGACTCGAGTTTGGCTAGTTGTTTCGGTTGATAATATAGTGCAACTATGAAATGGATCCTTAGTGATTATCAAAGTTTTGCAAAGTTGTATTCTTATTTCTTTAGAATAACAAGTCGAATCAACTAAGTGAAAATAGTGCTTGGATTTCAATTGCTTGCTCTCTCTATTTTTGAAAAGTATTAACATTATTATTATTTAAACACCTAACTCAATAAACCGAGGCTAGATATACCGATCATGCACTGCCTTTCGGGCCTACGTGAGAAGAGTACAGAGTGTGGCGAGTGTACACACTTGCATGTGAACACATGACTCTAGGTGGTAATTGTTATTAAAAATATATACATAAACCTAACTCAGATAAACTGAGGCCAGATATACCGATCATGCACTGCCTTTCGGGCTTACTTGAGAAGGTTATAGAGCATAGCGAATGTACACACTTGCGTGCGAACATATGACTCTAGGCATTTCTTATTTTCACAAAAACCTTTTTTTGTTTTTTTTTATGAAGAGAGAGTTTTCAAAATTATCTTAGCACCATTTAACTTTGAAGATCAAAAACGTTATCGCCTTTACTTTAAATCTACCACTCTTTTAAACAAAGATTTCTATTAGCTTATACTTCATAAGTAACACGCACGAACCTTCCTATACACTAGTTAAACAATCGTTACTAGTAATCAAACTTTATTTTTATTTTTGTTGGGACAAATAAATTTTCAAAAATTTCAATTTAATAACCAAAACATATACTTATCCTATAGTGTTTTTTTCAAAAGTATATCAAAATGCTAAAAAGAAATTTGTTTTGGTTTCTTTTTGTTTTTTTAAGTTTTGAGTTTTGGAAAGAAGATGCAAAAAATAAACCATGAAAAATGAAAAATGAAGATGAGACTCCCTCCCTCCACACTTTATTTTGACTATGTCCCCATAGTCAATGCATGATATAATGAGTGTAACGGGGAAAAATATGTACATATTTATAAAAGAGGGTTAACATTTCTTACTAGACATAGAATGGCTCATGAAGAATCATGAGCTCCTCCTCTTGATTACTTGATAATTCCAAATATGGTTTCAAGCGATGACCATTGACTTTGAAAATTGTTCCATCCCTAGGGTTTTCTATTTCAATTGCACCATGTGGAAAAACAGTTCGAACCACAAATGGTCTTGTCCATCTTGATTTAATTTCCCACGGAATAAGTGAAGTCTAGAGTCATACAAAAGAACTTTTTGGTTTGGCGAAAACGATTTTCTTAGGAATGACTTGTCATGAAAAACATTTGTTCTTTCTTTGTAAATTTTCTCGTTATCATACGCATCGTTCCTAAGTCCTTTTAATTCATTGATTTGCAATTTTCGATTTTCGCCAACTTTATCGAGAACAAAGTTTAAGTTCTTAATTGTCCATAACGCTTTGTGTTCGATTTCAATCGGTAAATGGCATGCTTTCTCATAAACTAAACGAAATGGAGACATCCCAAGGTTAGTTTTAAAAGCAATCCGGTAAGCCTAAAGCGCGTCAGTCGATTTCTAAGACCAATCTTTTCGATTTTTATTAACGGTTTCTACAAAATTTGTTTATTTTTCGATTTGAAACTTCAACTTGACCACATGTTTGAGGATGATACAGAGTAGATAACTTGTGGGTTATCGAATATTTCTTCATTAGAGTTTCAAATGATCGATTGGAAAAATGGGTTCCGTTATCACTTATTATTGTGCAAAGTGTACCGAACCTCGAAAAGATGCTTTCTTTAAGGAATTTCACAACAATTTTATGGTCTTTGGTTTTACACGGAACGGCTTCAACCCATTTGGCGATGTAGTCAACAGCAAGAAGAATGTACAAATTTCCAAAATAAATTGGGAATGGACCCATAAAGTCAATACCCCAAATGTCAAATATCTGAATTGTAAGAATGAGGTTCAAAGGCATCATGTTTCATCGAGAGATTCTTCCTACCATTTGGCGGTGATCGCAAGTAATACAAAATTTGAATGAGTATATGAAAAGAGTGGGCTAGTAAAAGTCACATTGAAGTGCTTTTCAACAGTTTTTCGAGGACCAAAATGTCCATTGCACGCCTGGTCATGAGAAAGTGAAAGAACGCTTTTGATTTCACAATCCTGGATGCAATGTCGAATGATTTGATTGGAACAGTATATACACAGGTATGGATCATCCCAATAGAAGTATTTGACTTGGGAAAAAAATTTATATTTATCTTATTTCGACCAAAATGAAGGAGTTTCCTTAGTTTCACTATGCCGGCATACCATGGATCGACAGAAACTAAAAGGAGTTGTTCATCGGGAAAGTTCTCGTTGATCGGTAAAGAAGGTGGTGTGTTTGGAAGATGTGACAAATGATTAACAATGACATTGTCGGATCCTTTTTTGTCTTTGATCGTACGAATTCTTTGAGTAAAAGGATCCAACGGATCAAATGAAACTTAGCATCTTTTTAGCAAAATGGTACCTAAAAGAATAATTGTCAGTGTAAACCGTATAGTATGAGCCAATCAAATAAGGTCAGAATTTTTCGAGCGCAAAGACTACTGCTAGAAGCTCTTTTCAATGGTTGTGTGTTGAGTTGAGCATCGTTTGAGTCATACTAACGTAGTAGATGACGTGAAGAATTTTGTTGATGCGTTGTTCTAAGACAGCACCAACTGCGATGTTAGAAGCGTCACACATTATCTCAAAAGGAAGATCCCAATTGGGTGAGTAAATGATGGGAGCAGAAATGAGTACGTTTTGAGACATTCGAAAGCAGAAACACAGGTGGAATTGAAGTCAAATGAAACGTATTTTCCAAGAAGATTCATCAAAGATCAAGCAATTTTACTGAAATCCTTCACAAAACGTCAATAGAAACCATCGTGTCCAAGGAATGAGCGAATGTCTTTGACAGATTTGGGAATGGGTAGATTCGCAATTACATCTACTTTCGCTTTATCTACCTCAATGTCTTTGTTTGAAATTACATGTCCAAGGACAATGCGATGTTTGACCATGTAATGGCATTTTTTCCAATTTAACGTTAAATGTTTGTCCTTGCATCGTTTAAGAACCAACTCAAGATAGTGTATGCACTCGGAAAAAGAGTTTCCAAAGATAGAAAAATCGTCTATAAACACTTCAAGAAAGCTTTCAATCATATTAGAAAATATGCTGACCATGCAACTTTGAAACGTAGTTGGAGCGTTGCAAATGCCAAAGGGCATACGTCGATACTCAAAAGTGCCAAAGGGACACGTGAAAGTCGTTTTCTCTTTATCTTCATAAGCGATTGGAATTTGGTTATAACCAGAATAACCATCAAGAAAGCCATAGAATCATGGCCGGCTAAACGTTTAAGCATTTGGTCGATGAAAGGAAGAGGGATATGATCTATACGTGTTGCAGCATTTAGTTTTCGATAATCAATGCAAACATTGCAACCCATTTGAGTACGAGTTGGAATAAGTTCGTTAGAATCGTTCTTGACAATGGTAAGTCCAGATATTTTAGGCATGACATGAAATGGGCTAACCCATGAACTATCAGAGATTAGGTATATGATTCCGTTATCGAAAATTTTAAGAATTTCACCATGAACCGCATCCTTCATTTTGGGGTTAAGCCTTCATTGCGTGTCATGAACAGGCTTGGCATCGTCGACTAAATGGATGCGATGTTGAACAAGATAAGGACTAATTTCCTTTATATCAGTCAAAGAATTAGGTTGAAGTTCTGAATAAATGGTAAGGGGTTCAAACAAAAGCGCAATTTCAATTTCATTAGGCTTGTCTTGAAACAGTTGTTCATATTTGGGCTCACGTTCGTGGTTTAAGACAATTGTTTCGTTATCAACATTTTCTTAAATGAAGCTAACTTCCAGTGTTTGGTCATGTGGTTCGTTCAGTTGATTTTCAAGATTGAAGATGTTATGATCCAAAGTCATGTTTCCAAATGAAATTTTCATCGAACCGTTTCGAAAATTTATTAGATTATTCATGGGTTGAGTCTCCAAAACGATGAAATCGACGGGGAATATGAATTGATCGATTTTGATAAGTACGTCCTCGATTTCTCGGATAGGTTTCTTAATCGAACGATTGGCGAATTAAAGAGTTACTTTTGTCAGTTTTAGTTCACCCAAACCAAGTTGTTGGTAAATTGAACAAGGAATCAAATTGACACTCTCACCCAAATCGAGTAAACATTTGTTAATCATTTTGTCTCCTATCATGCATGATATCATCGGACATCCAGGATCTTTGTATTTAATGGGAATTGATTGGAACAAGACTTCGCTAAATCTAGCGGCTAAGAAGACTTTCTTGGGTACATGAGTGTGTCATTTTTGAGAAGACAAGTCCTTGAGAAACTCAGCGTAAGTTGGGACTTGTTGAACGATATCGAGAGGGGGAATGTTAACTTTAACTTGTTTAAAAATTTCCAATATCTTTTCCATTTGGTCAGAGTGTTTCTTCGGTCGAAGATGATGTGGAAATGGAACATGATACTCAGTATGTGGGTCTACTTGAGTAGAAGAAGAATTTGGATTGGAGTTTGATTCGATGTTTGGCTCAACATTTTGTTCAGTTTTGTTTGTTGTTTTAGAAGTGTCAAGAGGAGTTTTCGCTTGATCATTTTGATTTTTGACTTGATTATCGATTTGTTTACCGAAATGCAAAGTCGTGATAGCATTCATTTAGGTTACGTTGCTATCTTGAACAACATGGGCTTGATTCGAATTTGTGTTTTGATTTCTGGGTTCGGAACTGGCTGGCTTGGTAATGTGCCTCGTTCACGTTCACTTATAGACGTGGCTAATTGACTCATTTGCATTTCAAGTTTAGCAATTGATTGACTCGTATTCTGCATGTACGAGGTTAACAAATTTTGCAAATTGCTATTTGATTTGAGATTCTGAGTTGTTGCTTTAGCCAAAGTTTCGAGACTTTTTTCAAGAGAAGACAATCGTTTATCGTCTTGAGGAGCAAAAGGTTGTTGAGACTGATTTTGAGATGGACCTGCAAAATTTTGTTGAAGATGATTGGGTTGATAGGGAGGATTCGAAGCATTAATCGGAAATACTGTAAATTGGGACGAACCAAATTCGTGTTGGGATTATTTTGTTTCCACGCAAAATTCGGATGATTTCTTCACCCAGGATTGTACGTTGGATAAAACGGGTTAACCTTGTTGAAAGCGTTGAGTTGTTCGATCGAATTAGGGCACTGATCGGATATATGATTCAGATCATTCCATTTATAACACATGGATTGGGAAGCTTGGTTCATTTGGTTGGATGAGAAAACGTTATTAAATTTAATAATCATAGCGTCGATCTTAGCTTCCAAAGCCAAAGATGATCCTATCGAGTGTGATCTCGATCGTGAGTAAATGGATTTTTCGTTTGAACATTCCCAATAGGACAATTTTTAGGCTATGTTTTCAAGAAATTGCCAAGCATTGTCGCGATGTTGGGCGAAAAAGTGCCATGGCACATCGATTCAAGCATGGTTTGTGAGCTGTTTTCATGTCCATCGTATAAGATTTGGCAAAGGGTCCATTTCTCAAAATTATGGTGTGACATTTTATCAAAAACTCTTTAAATCTTTCAAAATATTTTCCGAATGGTTCACCCTTGAATTGATGAAAATTTACGATTTCGTTTCGAATTTTAGTTGTTTTTTCAAGGGGTAGAACTTTTTTAAGAAAACTTCAATGAATTCTTCCCAAGTTTTAGTCGAGTTTGAAGGTAAGTTGTACAATCATTTTTCAGTGTAATCTGTAAGAGCAACTGGAATTAATCGGAGTTTGATTCCATCATCAGAAAGTTGTTGGAGTTTAATGGTTGCGCAAACTTGTTTGAATTTCGTCATGAAAATGTATGGGCCATCGTGTTCAAAATTGCCAAATTTTGGGAGCGTGGCAATATGATTTGAGTGAATTTCGAAATGGTTACCCATAGGGGAGGGTAACGTGATACAAGAAGGGATACAAACTCTATCAGGAAAGATTCTATCCATAGGAGTTCGAGGGGCGTTCTCATTCGCCATTTAAGAAGGACCGTTTGTTCGAGTTAAAAGATTCACTGTTGCGTCACGAATCCAAGTGTTTGTTGTTGTGTCACGAGTCCAAGTACTCATGCACAATTAAAAGTCGAGAAGAGAAAGAAGTTGGAATTGATTTTAAGAGAAAGAAGCAAGGTTTAGAAAATGAAGTGATAAATTGTTTTTTTATATTTTTTTTAATGGAAAAATATTTACCAAAAAGAATTTATTTTTTAAAAGAGAGATTTGATTTTTTTTGCATTGTTTTTTGGATTTTCAAAAAAAAATTCTCTTTTTGTATGTTTTTTTCTATTTTTGAAAAGATATATATATATATATATATATTGGATTTTTTTTCTAAAAAAAATTAACTCAATTTTTTTTTGGATTTTTGATTTTAATTGAAAATTTTCAAACGAGAAGATTTAAAACGATTTTTGTTTGGGATTTTTTTAAAAAAAACTAAGTTAAGTCAAATTTACAATTTTTGTTTGTTTTGGATTTTGGATTTTTTTTAAACATGCATGAACTAATGCAACTAAATGAATGCATGGACTTAATTGCAATTTTTCTTTCCTTAGTAGCTCCTAACCCAAAATTGTATAATCACACTTTGTCTTAATTCAACAAAATAGTTCTCAGCCAGGTAACAGACAAGAGTTATTGATGCACCACGAATCACCGTAGCAATGTAACCGAAGATTTAAGTACCTTCAGAGAAACAATCAGTATAATATTTACGAATCACCGTGGTATTTATAACTGATTATTGGTCTATTGTAGCCTAGACACCAAGAATATAACTTGTCGAAAGAAGACAACTTGTCAAGATACAATTAAGCACTAGGTGAGCTCGTGACTCCCGTCAAATGTCTAATCGTTATTATTAGTCAAGTTCTAAGAGTATATGTAATTTGTGGACCAAGGAAGGGGTGATGAAATCCCCTACCTAATGTGGATTTGGGTATTGCCCTTAGAAAATAAAAATAAGATGAGATGAATGCAAAGCCGAAACTTAAACATGAATTTAACGATGCAACTAGGAATGAAATTTTATTTTGTTTTTGTTTTGAAAAATTTATTATATTTTATTTTTTTGAATTTTCTTGAAATTTTTTTATGTACATAAATGCAAATACAAGCTACCAACAATGCAATAAAAATAAAAATGGAGATTAGAACTCTATACCAGAGCGTGTAGAATTATTAGTAATTTATTATTATTGTTACTACTATTATTTTAAAAGCAGCGTTTTTAGCGCAATTAAGCAAAGTAGTTATTTTAGCAGCAATTCCTCTCCTTGTATGCTTTTGCAATCTGAAACTAAAAACAAGATATATACAGATTTTTTATTTGTTTTTTTAGATCGAGAAGAATTAAATAGAAAATCAAAATTTAACTAAACAAATCAACTAAACTTTTAAAACAAAATAAAACAAATAACTTAACTCGACAATTAACAAAACAAAACAAGATAACTCAACCGAAACCGTGATATATGTTTTTCTTCTTCTTAATTTTGAAGAAGAAGAAGAAATAAAACTGAAACTAAAGAAACAAAAAGACAAAATACAAAAAAATGAAAACAAACCCACAAAATATTTATTTATTAACCGGGCCCTATAAATAAGCCATCACCCGTTTTTATCTTACACGAAAGAAAAAAAAAGAAAGTCACTTCTTCTTACTTCGTAAATTCCTCGAATCAATTCCCAAATTCAATTTTCAAAATCGAAACCAATTCCCACGTTCGTAAGTTCCCAAGTTCCGATTTTGGCTCATGTTCGTGGTTTTACTGTTGTGACAGTTTGGAGTTTGGTCGAAGGCAAGAGGACTCGGGTTTGTGGAGGGATATTTGGGTTGATGGTCGGTGAAGTCGTGATTTGTTCTGATGTAGTGTCGTGGATGGTTCAGAGGTCGAGGGGTTAAGGTGAAGAAGGTGATATGTTGAGTAGGCAGTGAGCCGAGTTGATGGCAGAAATGTGCAGGCTTGTATGTTGATGAAGTGTGACCGAAATGATTCAGGCAGAGTGGAGAAAGAGGAATGTTGGTTGTTGGTTGATGTTGTGACAGTCAGTAGTGTTTGCAGATGAGTGGGTACTGAATGGTGGCAGTGGAGGTATGGTATATATGACAGTTGTTGAAGTGTTTGTTGTAGATTATTGAAGATAATAGTGGCAGAGGATGGTTGATGGTATGTTTGGGTAGGGTGGAGTTGTAGTTGTGATGGTGGTAGTAGATAGTTGAGTAGTGAAGTGCACAGGAGACAGAGATGGATGTGAGGTGTGCTGTGCAGTAGGCAGGGGTTGCAGTAAGGATGTGTTGACTGTAACAGTGTGGTAGAAAAACAAGGTGAAAATGCAGAAGACGTGGTAGGGGTAAGTTGATGGTGGTAGTATTTTTGATGAATGTTGCTGCTATGTGCAGTTGAAAGGCAGTGCACCCTATATGTAATTGATTGTTGTATGTGCATAGAGTATTTTGTGCACAGTTGATGGTTTTTTTTGTGGTGGTCAGGGTATTGGATGGTGAAGATGATGTAGTAGTGCAGTGGTGGAACTGAGCAGGGAGACTGTTTTTGTAAGAGGCAGAAGTGAAGATGTTGGTGAGTTGTAGTTATATGGCAGTGTTGATGTATGTGTGGGTCTGATGGAAAGTGAATATGAAGCAGTTGAAAATGTTGAAGTGGCTGTGTTGCAAGTTTGTATGAATGGTGGCAACGGGAAGGATGTTTGATATGAGGAGCTCGAGGTGTTGAATGCAGTGTGATTTAGTTGGTGGTGGAGCAATGTAGTGGTGATGCTGGTTAAAGATGGTGTATGAAATGTTAGAAAATACAATGTAATGCAATAAAATAAAATATTTTTGTTTTGAAAATGTGTATGTTTTTTTTAAATAGAAATGCAAATATGAAAAAACAACAAGCACATAAATCAAATGAAAGCAAAAGGCACACCACACACAACAAAAAAATATTTTTTTTCTAAAATGCAACTCAACACACAAAATGAAAACACAATAAAATCAAACAAAAATAATTTGAAGAGTAAAACTTAAAATCAAATCTATTCCCCGGCAACGGCGCCAAAAACTTGTTTAACGACGATTTTTCTACTGGTTTAGAAAATCATCGAAAAATGTAACAATAAACTCAACCGCAAGCGCACGACATACAATTTGAGTACGTGGCGAGCAAGATTCGATCCGTAGAAAATTGAAGTGATTTTAAAATTTTTACTCAATCAAATTAAACCAAACTTGAGATTGTTTAAAGCTAATAAAAATGTTAAACTGGCTAGAACAATGTAAATTTAAATGTGAGATTAAAAAGGCAATTTAAAGAAAAATCCACTATCATTCTCTCACATAAATCAACACAAAATCAATCTATGATCTCTCATTTTAATCATAAGTGGAATTAGTGATGTATTTATCATAAGTATGGTCTATTTATGTTATTAATTAACATAACTTAAATCATCAAATTATAATACAACAACTAAATCCACTTATCCATTGTAATGAAAATGAACATGAAATGAAAGCAAAAACTATTTTAGGTATGACATATTTACTGTTTTGTTTAATAACATAAATCATCAAATTTTGTTTCTCCTTTAATTCCATAACTAAAATCAACTAGTTAGACGGTGATGTAAATTGTGTTTATATTGGATTAAACATAGCCTATTATTGATTACAACATAGGCTATCAAATTCCCTAATAAACTTACATCAACATCCAACCTTTCTCATAGCACAAAAAGAGATCATAAATCATAGAATATATTGAATCTACATGAATTATTGAGCTTCATTAGCCCTAAATTGAAGGGGTTTAGCTACTCATTTTTGCTATCATTTCAACACATGTAGATTGCAACATTAATAAGCAAAGAAAGTAAGAGCAACTTAAAAGAAAAGAGAATTAAACTACTTGTATAAATGAAAGCTAACTACTAACATGAAAGGAAAAGATCGTGTAAATAAAAATGAACAAGTAAATAAAATAAGAACAAAGAAGAAATAAAAGAAAAATTAGGAAGTCATTTTATTTCATACAATTTTGTGGCTTACAACTTGCATACTATGATAAGCGATAAAAGCTTCATTACATGAACAGAAGAGGGGTATTTATACAAGCCTAAAACTCTAATCCATATTTTAGGCAGCTACCCAAAATATCCATAAGGAATTGTGGCCACCAAGTTATCATTAGCTTCTAATTAATCCTTCATTAAGTATGCATATAACTTTAATCTCCAACAACATGTGCATTAGCTCCTAATTGTAGATCAAGGTAAGTGGGTAGGTAGGATTCTCCATGTTGCATGAATTAATTTATTTCTTCATTCCTTTGTTCTTCCATCCTGGTGCATGTATAATTCCATGAAAGCTTCTTTCATATTCATCCAAATTTCTAAAAATAAAAATAAAATGTGCAAGTGAATATTCTCAAAATTAATATATGCATAAAATTACCAATTTTTCCCCAAACTGATGTATGAGTGATGACTTGAAAGCATTTTTGAAATTTGGTTTTAAACACATAAAAACACCTAATTATGACATTCATTTAAAATAAAAGTAGATTAAATATGGAAGTAAAAATATGCTCATTTACGTGCACATCAGTCATTATATTTGGTAACTTGAGGTGGTTGGATGGGGGGTATCCCTAAGCTTTAGACATGGCTTGGGAGGAAACATTGAAGCAGGAACGTGAGCATTCCAGCGGAATTGAAATTGATGAGGAGGTGTTGAAGTTTGATCTTCAAGACGAAGAAGAGATAAATGCCTCAAGACTGGAAGGCTCCTCTTACATATTGAAGTCATTGCTCAAGCTGGCACGTCTGTTGTGGTCCAACCTGAACTTGGTTTAAAATATTTGGGTGAGAGTTCTAATTCTATACCTCAAATACCTATAGTTGGGACCTTTGTGCCAATGTCTGACATTACCACTTCTTTCACATTAGGGCCGCCAGCGACTAAGACTGTTATTCCTCTTCCTAGCGCTATTACTAGTTCTGCTTCTAAGGAAACCCCAAGCACTTTAGTTTCATTGGCGTCGTCGTCGGATGTCTGTTATAACTCTGAAGAACCCGGTTTTATGGGTAGCAAGTCACTTCCAAAGTTACCTGTCTTATCTCCTATCATTGAGGGAGGCTCTACTGGTCCTCCAGCTCATATGGTGTCTGTATCTTCTAGAAGCATATCATTAACCTTGCTTGTTTTCGAGATAGCTCATATGACACCAGTTGATGAAATAATCTCTACTTTTTCATTTTCAAGTTTCCGGTCAATCTGTTCTTGTTTTCTTGCATGAATGAGGCTTATCTTTGGGTACATAAGCCACATTGACTGAATCCATCATTGTGTCTGCCTATGTCATGCTTCCAACCTCCCTAACGGGTGCCACTACGGGTCTCGATGCTGAAAAGATCCATGCTTTGGATGAGGAGGTCGCTGGCGATCCTCACGGGATACAGAGGGATGAAGAAATTTTATTAATAGGGTCATTGAGCATTTAACAGGACTATCAATGTAGGAGGTGAAAAAATCGCAAACTACATTGGTCAAGGACATTAAGAAGGAAAAATTGGATGTTATTCCTCCTCCTCTCTCATTTTCGTTACCTACGATGTTGATTGTCATTCCCACTTTTTCCCCTGCCTCCGGTGGTGCCTATAGTAAAGCTCTTGAATCTCCGGAGAGTGACTATGATTGGGATACCAACCCCAAAGGTTATATTTCCAAGGGAGGTAAAGGCAGGAGATCAAGTAAGAGGCATATTACACATTCTTCCAGAGAAGGGAAGAAAGAAGAAAAAGAGGAATCATGCTTAGTTGTAGTTTTTCTTTTGTTTTTCTGTTGTTTGTTCGTTTAGCCTTAAGTTTGTGGACATAGGTTTGTTTTGTGTGGGTGAAGCCCCCACTTTTGTCAGAAAAGTTTATTAATAAAGAATAAAGTAGTCTCTTTTCAAATCACGTATTCATTTGTCTATGCACTTTTTTATTCAGCCTTCTATGCTAACTGCAACTATGATTGAATCAGAGCGCATTAACCATCTATCATAATCATATGTGGATGGAAGATTTATTACTACCACTTAGTTAGTTTAGCAGTTTTCTTAGTTTAACGCTAGTCAAGTACTGTTTGACTAGTGATAATGTAGGGTTTTCATATCACTCCTCGTTATTGAGAGTGATGTCCTAGATATTTATCTCTAAACATTCATACTCGACTTGCCAGTCTCTAGGAATAGATCGTAATCATCCACTTTGTGTGGTGTTTTAAACGTCTATCTTCAGACATTTGCATTTGATCCTGCCTAACTCTATGCATTGATCATATAAGTCATATCTCTGGGGCTTGGCATGCAAGGCGCCTGCCTTTGGGCTTCTTAAATTGACCGTGCCAGTCTTTGGGTAGTGGTTTGATGCCTTGCATATCTCCAGGCAAAGATCTGGACAGTATATTCTTGACCGACCCTCATATGATCATAATCTATCGCTTGAATCATGGGTCAAAGGAGTAAGTCGATACCAATCTCCGGATACCTGAAATGGTTATGCTTTATAGATTCAACCAAGGATTGCAAAAATTCAATCGGTACATATCTCCACGCACCTATATATCTACATTCCATAAACGTAGAATATTCAATTTTACTGTTATTTACAACACATGGTTATGCTAATAAGAACATAGGTCCATTGCTCCCAAAAGCCAGTTCATTTTATATTCACAAGAATAGCAGACTCTGTCTAGTTACATCAGATCCTAGTTAAATATTTATAAAAATACAACCAGCAAAATAGCGTCGTGGATGTTCGCTACTCCATGCCCTCGAAAGTGAGATCCCATTAATAGTTGCTAGCTTGAATGTTCCATCTCCAAGCTTATGTTCAATAGCATACATACCTTCCTAGCTCAAGCCTATAGTCACTGGACTAGGTAAGGTTCGTTTAAAGATGAGATCATCGATCTTACAGGTCCAGCTCCGGACCTTTGTATTATTATGTTAAGCTACTCGTTTCTGGTGATCAACAGCTATTAAATCAACTTCGTCGCACTTCTCATCGACTATATTAAGGGACTTAAGCAGGTGCTCCTCATTCCTTTTGGGATCATAATGAATCTTTCGATGAGAAGGCACTTCTAGTTTGATTGGAATCATAGCCTTTGATCTGTAGGCCAAGGCGAATGGAATATGGCCGGTCATAGATTTGTAGATCGTTCGATAAGCTAAAGTGCTAAAGGTAATTCATCGATCCACTTGCCTTAGGCCTTTGTCAATCGCTTTTGGGATGGATTTGATGATTTTGTTCACATCCTCCACTTGTTCATTCGCCAATGGATGTGCTACCTATTTGCACCAAAATTGATCACAAACACCTAATTGCGGATGAAAGCACCCATTAACAATCACAGATAGCAAGTATGTAGAGAATATAAATATGAAGAACACTCAAAATTTTAAAGGAAAGTTGTAGGAACACAAGATTTACAGTGGTTCGGCATTGTAGCCTACGTCCACTTTGAAGAGTTGTTGTTTTATTATTTATAACTCGCTGGTTACTGAGGTTTACAACAGTACAACCGAGTTACAAAAATGATTCCGGCAGAGTATCGGCGTAGAAGAGCAAAAAGATCCCTTTTTAGAAGCCTTGGATAGCATTTATAGGTGTAGGCTGCAAATATCTCGCCCAGATCTCGGAATACTCCTTCTCTCATGTGGGTGGGCTCATGTGATCGATCCCCTGACATTTCGACTCAATCCATGATCGATACGTACCAAATTCGTATCGATCCAAAATTTCTTTTTTTGGGTTGGGATTGATCATGGACATTCTTGAGGTTGTATGCAAGCTCCTGTGAAAATTTGGTGGCATTTGGACTTGCAGATTGTGAGATATGATCGATGCAAGTTTGGATCTTCAATGTGGAAGCGAGTTTCATGATCGATACGAACAAAATTCGTATCGATACTTAATTTCTCTTTTTAGGTTGGGATCAATCTTGGACATCTTGAGGTTGTACGCAAGTTCCTGTGAAAATTTGGTGGCGTTTGGACTTGCAAATTGTGAGATATGATCGATGCAAGTTTGGATCTTCAATGTGGAAGCGAGTTTCATGATCGATACGAACAAAATTCGTATCGATCCTTAATTGCTCTTTTTAGGTTGGGATCAATCTTGGACATCTTGAGGTTGTACGCAAGCTCCTATGAAAATTTGGTGGCATTTGGACTTGTAGATTGTGAGATAAGATGGATGCAAGTTTGGATCTTCAATTTGCAAGCGAGTTTGTGAAGCGAGTTTGAGAAGCGAGTTTGTGAAGCGAGTTTGAGAAGGGAGTTTGTGAAGCGAGTTTGTGAAGCGAGTTAGGGAAGCGAGTTTGGGAAGCGAGTTTGGGAAGCGAGTTTGTGAAGCGAGTTGTAGAGTTTTTTTATTTTGATCGATCAATATCTCGAGCATACGAACTACGATTGGCTAGAAATTTGGAACATTGGCTTTCACAACTTTGCTAGTCATACCTTATCGATCATGGCTCGATTTGGACTCGAGCAAAATTTACCAGTATCCATAGTGAACCTGTGTGTAGCCGATCTTCAGGACAGACTGTCCTTAGTTTCCAGTTAATTCCTTGGTATCACGGCCTTGCCAAAATGGGGATAACATTTCAAAATGTTTGTTCGTAGACTATGCTATATTTTAGTCTGATGATCATGCTTACTATTTGTGAAAATCTAGCTTTGGCCATCGTGTAGTCGATTGGGTTAAATCTGCATGTATGTTGCCTTGCCAAATGGCGGGTTAACACTTTACCCCCCAAAACATGCCTTGCTATAGGAAAGTGTGTTTTTGTAGTGCCATAAGCTGGACGGTCATATCTTATTGATGACCTGTAAAGAGATTGATAATCTTACCCGATTATGAATGGCGATCGTTCGAGATCGTATTGCCGTTCGAGGTCATATGTGACCTTCGAGGTCGGGTGCCGTTCGAGGCGAATTGTGACCATTCGCGGTCGGATTCCATTCGAGGTGAATTGTGACCGTTCATGGTCGGGTGCTGTTCGAGGCAAATTGTGACCGTTCGCGGTCGGGTGCCAGGGGGACTTTAATGCCAGATTTCACGTTCAAGTGAGTTTTTGAATCATTCGTTATAGCGGTTCATCACTATCTTAGAGCATGCCTAAGGACCGTTCGCGACCCCGTACATATGTAATTGACTTGGCCGTTATGGAATTATAAATACCAGAATTACATTAAAATGAGTCTTACAATAGAAATGTCCAAATCAATCAAGTTCAAGTGCAAAAAAAAACAACAAAGCAAAATAAACACGTCAAAGTGCAAACACCCCCACTGTCGTAGTTCATAGTCGTCTCAGAGCATGCATGAGGATCGTTCGTGACCTCGTACATGTGTAAGCGATTTAACCATGCTAGTGCGAAGTTTGCGACTTATTTATTATTATTTCAATCAATTGATGACATGTTGATGCCTTGATCTTGAGTCGTCCCCAGTTGATGCAGATAGCAGTCACTCCTGTTCCACCGTCGCTACTCGCCTTTTCACATACTATAGTAGCAATCCATTTCGGATATGTCCTTCAACTTCATCCCTCAAAAGCCTACAATCATTCGTACTATGCCCGCTTAGCTCATGGAATAGGCATTACTTGTCTGATTTATTTTCATCGTTGGTTGGATCCCTTCTCATTGACCTCCGGTAGGTAACCTGCCCCCTGGTGTCTTGATATATTTGCTCCAAAGTCTCGCTCAAATCTGAATAAGAGGTGAACCTTGGCTCCTGTCGCGGCCGCCTTGAATTGTCAAAATTATTATCTGCCTTTCGTTTTCCTTTGTCCTTATTCAAATCTTTTCCAGGTGGGTCCCCATCTTTAACTACATAAGCTTCAACTTCATCTCCTTCCTCTCTCTCAACCTTTACATCCTCCTACTGTAGAAACCTTTCGGCTTCATGGTAAAACTCTCCTAGATCCATAGGTGGATCCCTTGTCAGTGAATTCTTGAATTCTGTGCCATCAGCTATTCCAGACATAGTTGTCATCAAAACCATGGATGGATTTGGGCGATCCACCGATGCTGCTGCTGCGTTAAATCATGTCAAAAAAGTTCCTCAGAGACTCCCCTGCTTTCTGTTTCACCGTTGTCAAACTCATTACATTCTTGGGCCTTGATATATGAACTTTGAACTGCCTCATGAACTTTTCAATCAACTCGGTCCACGTTCCAATCGAACCGCTGTCCAGTTCCCTGAACCATAATGCTGCTATGTCGGTCAAATATAGCGGGAAGCATTAGGCCATGACTTCTTCTGATGCCCCTAGTACTTCCATATGCCGCATATACCTCGTCATATGAACAGCAGGATCTGTCCTCCCATCATACGCCTCTAGTGCTGGTAGCTTGAATTCAGGTGGTTTCCTAGTCTGCCTGATTGCGAGGGCAAAGGGGCTCATGTTCACGTATTCTAGATCTCTATTCACTAGTCCTCCCCTTATGACTCGTCTGACCATCTCCGCCAATTTGTCACTGTCATCAAGTAGGGGTCCTTGTCTGTTGCCTTCGATTTTCCCCCAACTTCATGAGGGAATTCTGGAATCTGTTCTCCTAAACGAGCATACATTCCTTTATCAACGCCGTGTTGCAAAGTTCTGCCTGGTATCCTACCAAGGATTGGATCTATATGCTACGGGGGCGTGCCCCCGGCTCGTGGACTACTCCTGATGGTCCCGCTCCATTCTGAATCCTGGTTCTCCATGCTCCTGATCCCTGTTTCCAGCGCTTCCTGTAGTTGTGTTTCCTTGATTGGGCACTCTAGCTTGTCCAATCTGCTGGAGTAGGTTCTGCATCATCTCTTCTTGTCTTTTCAGCATTCCTTCCTACATAGCTTCCATCATCATCTCCATCTCATCTTGGGTGATGAAGACTGTGGCCTGATTCGCTCTCGAGGAAGCCTCCTGACTCCCTTCATGCTGAGTCCTTTCTACTCTTGGTCTCCTTGCCGATTGCTTCACTATAGCTTTCTAGATCCAACACCTTAAGCTTTTAAATTCAAAATCCAAGCTGGAGGATTCCTAAGTTCAATTTTCAGTGAAAGCACCAAAATGTTTGCGCCAAAATTGGTCACAAACACCCAATTGTCAAAGAAAGCACCCGTTCACAATCACAGATCATAGATAGTAAGTATGTAGAGAATATAAATATGAAGAACACTCAAAATTAAAAGGAAAGCAGTAAGAACACAAGATTTATAGTGGTTCGACGTTTTAGCCTACGTCCACTTTGAAGAGTTGCTATTTTATTGATTATAACTCGCTGGTTACAAAGGTTTACAACAGTACAACTGAGTTACAACAATGATTCCGGCAGAGTATCTGTGTAGATGAGCCAAAAGATCCCTTTTCTGAAGCTTTTGGACTGCTATTTATAGGTGGAGGCTGCAAAGATCTCGCCCAGATCTTAGAAGATTCCTTCTCTCACATGGCTGGGCCCACGTGATCAATCCCCTGACATTTTGACTCGATCCACGATCGATACATACAAAATTCGCATCGATCGAAAATTGCTCTTTTTGGGTTGGGATCGATCATGGACATTCTTGAGGTTGTACGCAAGCCCCTGTGAAAATTTGGTGCCACTTGGACTTGTAGATTACGAGATATGATCGATACAAGTTTGGATCTTCAATGTGGAAGTGAGTTCATGATTGATACAAACCAAATTCGTATCGATCCAAAATTGCTCTTTTTGGGTTGGGATCGATCATGGACATTCTTGAGGTTGTACGCAAGGTCATCTAAAAATTTGGTGGCATTTGGAGTTGTAGATTTTGAGATATGATCGATGCAAGTTTGGATCTTCAATGTGGTAGCGAGTTTCATGATCGATACGAACCAAATTCGTATCGATCCAAAATTTCTCTTTTTGGGATAGGATCGACCTTGGACATTCTTGAGGTTGTACGCAAGCTCCTGCGAAAATTTGGTGGCATTTGGACTTGTAGATTATGAGATATGATCGATGCAAGTTTGGATCTTCAATGTGGAAGCGGGTTCCATGATCGATACGTACCAAATTAGTATCAATCCAAAATTACTCTTTTTGGGTTGGGATCGATCGTGGACATTCTAGAGGTTGTACGCAAGCTTCTGTAAAAATTTGTTGGCATTTGGACTTGTAGATTGTGAGATATGATCGATACAAGTTTGGATCTTCAATGTGGAAGCTGGTTTCATGATCGATACGAACCAAATTCGTATCGATCCAAACTTGCTCTTTTTGTGTTGGGATCGATCATGGACATTCTTGAGGTTGTATGCAAGCTCCTGTGAAAATTTGGTGGCATTTGGACTTGTAGATTGTGACATATGATCGATGCAAGTTTGGATCTTCAATGTGGAAGCGAGTTTCATGATCGATACGAACCAAATTCGTATCGATCCAAAATTGCTCTTTTTGGTTTAAGATCGATCATGGACATACTTGAGGTTGTACGCAAGCTCCTGTGAAAATTTGGTGGCATTTGGACTTGTAGATTGTGAAGTATGATGGATGCAAGTTTGGATCTTCAATGTGCAAGCGAGTTTGTGAAGCGAGTTTGTGAAGCGAGTTTGAGAAGCGAGTTTGAGAAGCGAGTTTGTGAAGCGATTTTGAGAAGCGAGTTTGTAAAGCAAGTTTGTGAAGCGAGTTTGGGAAGCGAGTTTGGGAAGCGAGTTTTGGAAGCGAGTTGTAGAGGTTTTTATTTTATTTCGATCGATAAATATCTTGAGCATATGAACTCCGATTTTCTTGAAATTTGGAACATTGGCTTTCACAGCTTTGTTAGTCATACCATATCGATCATGGCTCGATCTAGATTTGGGCAAAATTTACCAGTATCCATTGTGAATCTGTGTGTAGCCAATCTTCAGGACAGACTGTCCTTAGTTTCCAGTTAATTCCTTGGTGTCGCGGCCTTGCCAAAAGGTGGGATAACATTTCAAAATGTTTGTTCGTCGACTATGCTATATTTTAGTCTCGTGATCATGCTTAATATCTGTGAAAATCTAGCTTTGACCATCGTGAAGTCGATTGGATTAAATCCGCATGTATGTTGCCTTGCCAAAATGCGGGTTAACACTTTGCCCCCAAAACATGCCTTTCTATAGGAAGGTGTGTTTTGTAGTTCCATAAGCTGGATGTTCGTATCCTGTTGATGACCAGTAAAGAGATTGATAATCTTACCTGATTATGAATGGTGATCATTCGAGATCGTATTGCCATTCGAGGCCATATGTGACCGTTCGAGGTCGGGTGTCGTTCGAGGAGAATTGTGACCTTTCGCGGTCGGGTTCCGTTCGAGGTGAATTGTGACCGTTCGCGGTCGGGTGTCGTTCGAGCCGAATTGTGACCGTTCGCGGTCGAGTGCCCAGGGGGGACATTAATGCCAGATTTCACGTTCGAGTGAGTTTCTAAATTATTCGCGGACTACTCCTGATGGTCCAACTCGATCACTCCGAGGAGGCTCGATCGCCTAGTTTCTGACCTAGTCCCAAAACCATGTGTAAACCCTAAATCTTCCTCGTTTCACCATCTCTTGTAATAAAAAAAATATTTAGCAATTTTCCAGAAATCATCGATTGCCGAACTAGCTTTACACAAAGTTTCAACATCCAGTATTTGTTTGATCGCCGGAATTTAGTAAAAAAGCATTTCCAGCTAAACTAAGAACTGCTCTTAAAATACTTAATTAAAAATTACCATTTTTTTTGTTAAAAATCTAGTTTTCGAATGTTGATTCAAGCTATATAATCGAATTAATATTTTGCTATATTTGAATTTTTTCCTAAAAATTATTTTTATTGTAAAATTTAAATGTTTGAAATAATTGCTTAATATAAAAACTCGAAACCATTTTCATAATTAATACAACGCTATAACAATCATTCTTCATTCAAATATCATGGTTTAATTCTGATTATAAAAGGAGATGTGGATTTGTATCAAGTGATCAAGCCTGTTATTAAAACAGAGGAACAACAAAAGCATGTCCAGTCATTCCCAGGTTCATATATACCTACATACTTAACAACTAAACAAACAAAAATCATAGCATATTTCAAGTTCCAAGCCCAGACAATTTAAGTTATGCAAGTGTAAGATCTTAAAAGAAGGGGTTTACTCACTGGTAAAAAGAAGAATGTTACTCACTTGAATATGGATGAAGCTGCAACAGTGGTATTTGTTTGAGATGATATCACTTTAGATTGTTTTCCAGAAATCTACAGCATTAACAAAACTGCAGCTCTGTTCCAGGTGAAAGCTTTTTGCATTCTTTGCTTTGAAATTGCATGCTTCCAGATTTGATTGTTGTTTTAGGTTTTAAGATAATATTTACTTCATATTTTTTTCTTAGTTTTAAATGAACGAACTGATGTGAGGAGGAGATATAAAGAATTGAAGTAGACAGGGTGTGTTATTATGTAGTGTACAGGGTATTATATTGTTTTGTTTGTACAAGAGGCAGGGATATTTTCTCTGGTTTGGAGGCCGAAGGTACTTGTTGTGGTGGCTGATATGTTTCCTTGTGTACAAAAGGCATGTTGAAGTGATCTTGTATTAAATGCTTTGTCTTGCTTGAATCTGATTTGCTCTGACCTGATACTTGATTTGTATCTGCTAACCTTCAGGTTTGATAGCTTCCAGGCTACACTTGAATATATTGTATTGTCTTCATGCTTTTTGTTTTTCTTCTTTACTTTAGTCATATTGTTTTGCTTTGGCCTTATCACTTTATAAAATAAGGTGAACTTCCATTTAACAAGTTGTTTGAATTTTTAGCTAATATATTCACTTTATATTCTACAATATAGCTTATTTATATTTATATTTATTTTTTTCTATTTGAATCGGGGAAACTCGCTTCCATAAAAAATCAATTTTACAATTTTTTATTCAAAAATTTATTTAATTATCAATTTAAATTAAATTAAAATCTAGGGTCATTACAAACTTCCCCCTTAAAAGAATTTCGTCCTCGAAATTCGCAAGGCACGAAAGCAACAAAGAGATAGACAGATTCGATCTCCTATAATTCCTCAAACTTAAGATATGAATTCCAAACTCAAGTCGGAATATATCAAAATACATACCAATTTATCCCTCTTCGGACTTCGATTAACCCGAGAAATTACAATAGAATTTCAAATTTGGTTTTAAACGAAATCGTTTTATCGATTCGATTCAGATTTAGCCTCATATTCTATTAATCAATTTAATTCAATTTCAAATTCCCAATTTCAAATTCATTAAGGTTTAAAACGAAAAGCTGATAAGAAACCGATGAAGATACGAAGTAAAAATTTCCTACAACGGTTCGTAGGACCATCATCACACCGAACTTCTTCTTGAAGCTGGTACGAAGCAATCAAACGAATTTTGGAAACGAATCAAAAAGAAAGCTGTTTCCACTGTTGTAGGGTATTTACCATTTATAGTCGTATTCCCTTGTCCCCTATCTCGTCTTCTTCTCGCACTCATACTCACTATCAGTGGATAGTAAGAGAATTTACTAAGACATTCGAACAGATATCTTAGGGATATACTCATTCTAGAGTTTACTTCACTCCATCTCTAATGAGCTACTTAACGTGTTATACTCCTAAGCTAAAGTTCAACCTTAGCTCTGATACCAAAAGTAACGGCTGCGGATTTTCCCCGTTCGAAAATCGACATCCATACTTTACATCGTACTCGAATGCCGTAGATTCGACCGTTCAAATCCGAGTCGCCGGAGCTTATAACAACATTAAGTAAATAACACAGCGGAAGAAAAAGAATAATACATTGATATACAATATCTGATACAATATCCAGATACAATGATGATACAATGAATATCTATATACATCAGAGATATGATACAAGAAATAGCAGCGGAAAAGAAAACGATAACATCAGCAGCGGATAATCTCCATCTTCAAAACGCCAATCCAGAAATAGCTTGAACTCTCAATAAAGATGCACGAAGATATGCAAGTGCAGTCCATATCCAAAGACTGAACTAGCTCCAGAAAATCTACTAATTCTGATTATCTGAAAAACCCAACTCTAGACTGCTCGTGTAGAAAATTTTGAGCATCCAGAGTTTAGGAAAGGAACAATAAACTCCGGATTAGTCATGGGACTAGTGTGAGCAACAAAAACAGTTTATCTTTAAAAACGAACAACAAAAGAATTTAAAGTCAATTCGCAATGCTTTTCGAAAATGAAACTACCATAAGGCCACCCGCCACACACACAATGCAAACGCAGAATTGGAGGAGATTTCTCCTTATGATAGTCAAAGATGCTTACTACGCAAAATCAAACCATTTGATATTATTACTAGTGCATAGTGTAGAAAACATTTCGAAAGTATAATATTAATCTTAGCCAGCATAGACATTTCGAACTATGCCTACTATAGCTACCATCCAAACAGTGGGGCGCCACCATAAGTAGATGGCAGGTTCTACAACCAAAACCGTACAAGGTTCGTATTTGAAAGATGGATTTCCAACAAATGGTCAGGCTAAGGAACTTCCTATTCCACGAAAGAACGCCTCTGGCGGGACGCTCCGAGAGACAAACCGCTCTCTGCCAAACAAGGCCGGCTACCCCCTTTCCCAAGAGATAAACAAAACCTCAGATATGCCACCTCCGGTCCTTTGGGACCTTTAACTGAGGCGCCTCGAAACCAACATCACACATAATAAATAAAGTGTGTCCACATGAGTAAGTATCTGGGCTCCATACCATGATACTACCCTTTTCCAGAAGGAATGGTCATACCCTAGGGAAGCTACCCCTGAAACCTTGCCGCAACATTCCTGTTTCGACCATTACCGGGTTGTGAGGTTCGACGAAGTCTCGTCCACAAAGCCATGCCTTGTCATAAAGCCATGCTTTGGGTCAACAGATGATCAACCTATGATCACAAAGATAAATGATCAAACAAATGATCATATCACAAATGATCAAACACTGATCATCACACAGCAACACTCAGCATGCCACATTACCAAATTGGGAATATATCACTGATAAATTTCAACTACATAACCTCTGAGCTCGTACATCTCAGATAAGGGTGTTACGCTAAGAGAATAAATTATCCGCCACCAAACAGAAATGTATTTGAAAGAAATCGGCTTTATATCTCAAAGTGTAATGTCAGACATGTAACCATACAAGTCTATTCCGGGTTCGAACAGAATCGAAGGCACTTCTCACGAAGCCCTTGCAATTCCGGATAATTTCCAATCACGTCCGGACTTCCCGTCACTAAGGGTGATAAAACCTCTATACCGGAGATCAGCCGATGTAGAGTAACTCGACGGTAATCCTTCCGTTTTCAAAAATATCCGGTCTTCAACACCGGTCATCAAATGCTATCCATATACGTCGTATCATTATTCGGAATGGGTTATATGACACAAATGTCTTTTCCCGGCTAACCCGAATAACGAGCGAAATATTTAAAAATCATATGGATACTGGGGTCTCAGTTAAATCACAGCTTAAAACCCAAAACTTTTCAATCGAATGGTTAAATCAAATTACCATTTCCAATCTTTTAAACAAAAAGATTTAATTCACAAAGTTAACCCCATTTACAAAGATTCATTCATATATTTCAAAACAATTTCCATTTCACTTGGATTAACTCGTTAAATCTTTAAGTCAAGATTTAACTTATAGCTTTCAAAACAATTTCATTTCGAATGGGTTAAACAAACATCATTTTAAATCTGTTAAAAATAAACAGATTCAATTCATAGCTTTCAAAAAAAAGAATTCATTCATAACTTTGGAAAACCATTTTTCAATTCAATCTTGAAATTCCTTTAACCAAATTGGAATTTCATTTCTTATATGAAAGCTTTTATAATTTAAAAACAAATAGTTTTCTTTTCAGAAAAATCCAATTTTATTTACACGAGTGAAAACCTTTGAATTTAAATTCAAATTCCCAAATCAATATCTTTAAAATGGTTTAACCCAATATAACTTGTACAGTATCTTTAGTCCTTAGTTTCAAATCATAGGATTTAATTTCAATTGAATTCAAATTTAAATCAAATTATTTAAATTTTCAAAACTTAATTAAGTTATTCAAAATAACTTTTATCTTTGAAATTCTATTTCAAAAGCTTTTCACTTTAAATCCAAATTTCAAATTTCAAAATCAATTGAAATTAAAATTTCAATTTCAAAAACATTGAATTTAAATTATCTGTGACTTAACCGATTTCCACGTGAAATCCATATTTGTGTGTGTATAAGTGTGGTCCAGGGGTTTTACTCAGTAGTGCAACATCAATCAATCATCACAGATCAAATACAGAAATATAGTTGATAAGCGATATAAACTATAACGCTCATCTTCATTCACAGATCACAGATATAAACATCACAGATAAGTAAATTACAGATCACAACATAAATCAGGGTATATCACAAAGCATCATATATCAGGGATATCAATAATTCACATTCAACGAAATCCAAATATTCATAAGTAGGGTCAATTTATATCTGATTATAATTCAACAGATTAATTTCTTATGAATTATTAATCCTGGTTAATTAATATTAATCAATTACAAATTATCTTGATTAATTATTCTTTAGTCATTTATTAATTAATCATTAATAACAAATTAATTAACCTTTAAATTATTAACAAATCAACCGTAATTAATAATTGAGTCAATCTTTAATCATTAATAATTTTTTTATTAATAATCTTAAATTTACAAATTAATTGTTCTAAGAATAATTAATCTTAAACTTTTAGTTTAAAAACCTTAATTAATTTAAGCAATTATCTATTTCATTAATTTATCACATGAATTAATTATCCATTTAATTCCCTTAATAATTGAATGAATTACAATTTATTAAATTCAAATTTAACTTTAAGATAAAATCATTCATATCGACATTTGGAAAACATCTATTTCCAACTTTAATTTCAAATTCCTTTAAAAACACTTTTAAACACTTAACCACTTTAAGTTAGGAATAAATTTAACTTAAAACTTTATTTAATTACAACTAAGTGTCCAAACTAACTCGAAGTTATATTTAAACTTTGATTTAAAGTCTAGTTCAAATCTTGTTTAAAACTTTGAAAATTTAGTTTAAATTTACAAAAACAGGTTTTGTTTTAAACCTGCATAAACTTTTATACCCGAGCTAGTGCCACTATACTTCGAGTCCAACCCCCAAAGTCTTCGGAAAAATTTCTGAATTACCCAAGAATTCCTCGAGTACACCCTGCGTTAGCTTCGATTCGTCTTCCTTCGAGTCACACATGCTTCTTCCTCAACTTTGTTTTTAAACTCAGATACACACACGGGAGTGTGCACATGTACAACAGGTCGACGATGCTCTGGCCATCGCCGTTGTTACCTCCCGGTCATCAACAATCGTTCAACACTCATCGACCACCCAGATCGCCAAAAACACCCACGAATCAAAATCGAGTTAAATTTCAAAACTGGAAACACACTAGCCTCAACATCCCCAAACCTGTCAACGCGCCTTTCTCCGACCTCCGACCATCTGAGGCGCCGTGACTCCGGCCTCACCTCGTCCATCCCCTGTTCTACTTCCCCCCTCAATATCGAGCAACTCGATCACTCCGAGGAGGCTCGATCGCCTAATTTCTGACCTAGTCCCAAAACCATGTGTAAACCCTAAATCTTCCTCGTTTCACCATCTCTTGTAATAAAAAAAATATTTAGCAATTTTCCTAAAATCATCGATTGCCGAACTAGCTTTACACAAAGTTTCAACATCCAGTATTTGTTTGATCGCCGGAATTTAGTAAAAAAGCATTTCCAGCTAAACTAAGAACTGCTCTTAAAATACTTAATTAAAAATTACCATTTTTTTTGTTAAAAATCTAGTTTTCGAATGTTGATTCAAGATATATAATCGAATTAATATTTTGCTATGTTTGAATTTTTTCCTAAAAATTATTTTTATTGTAAAATTTAAATGTTTGAAATAATTGCTTAATATAAAAACTCGAAACCATTTTCATAATTAATACAAAGCTATAACAATCATTCTTCATTCAAATATCATGGTTTAATTCTGATTATAAAAGGAGATGTGGATTTGTATCAAGTGATCAAGCCTGTTATTAAAACAGAGGAACAACAAAAGCATATCCAGTCATTCCCAGGTTCATATATACCTACATACTTAACAACTAAACAAACAAAAATCATAGCATATTTCAAGTTCCAAGCCCAGAAAATTTAAGTTATGCAAGTGTAAGATCTTAAAAGAAGGGGTTTACTCACTGGTAAAAAGAAGAATGTTACTCACTTGAATATGGATGAAGCTGCAACAGTGGTATTTGTTTGAGATGATATCACTTTAGATTGTTTTCCAGAAATCTACTGCATTAACAAAACTGCAGCTCTGTTCCAGGTGAAAGCTTTTTGCATTCTTTGCTTTGAAATTGCATGCTTCCAGATTTGATTGTTGTTTTAGGTTTTAAGATAATATTTACTTCATATTTTTTTCTTAGTTTTAAATGAACGAACTGATGTGAGGAGGAGATATAAAGAATTGAAGTAGACAGGGTGTGTTATTATGTAGTGTACAGGGTATTATATTGTTTTGTTTGTACAAGAGGCAGGGATATTTTCTCTGGTTTGGAGGCCGAAGGTACTTGTTGTGGTGGCTGATATGTTTCCTTGTGTACAAAAGGCATGTTGAAGTGATCTTGTATTAAATGCTTTGTCTTGCTTGAATCTGATTTGCTCTGACCTGATACTTGATTTGTATCTGCTAACCTTCAGGTTTGATAGCTTCTAGGCTACACTTGAATATATTGTATTGTCTTCATGCTTTTTGTTTTTCTTCTTTACTTTAGTCATATTGTTTTGCTTTGGCCTTATCACTTTATAAAATAATGTGAACTTCCATTTAACAAGTTGTTTGAATTTTTAGCTAATATATTCACTTTATATTCTACAATATAGCTTATTTATATTTATATTTATTTTTTTCTATTTGAATCGGGGAAACTCGCTTCCATAAAAAATCAATTTTACAATTTTTTATTCAAAAATTTATTTAATTATCAATTTAAATTAAATTAAAATCTAGGGTCGTTACAGAATATGGACTTTGGATGTTGGATTTGGAGCATTTCAAAACATGCCTTCTTACCACAAGGCATGTTTTGGGGGGCAAATGTTATCCCGCCTTTTGGTCCAAGCCCGGATGTAACGACCCAGAATTTTGAACAATTTAAATTGAAAATATTTAATTAATTTTAAATATTTGAACGATGATTTAATTTGAATCCCGAATAAAACTTTGAAATTTGCGGTTAAGTTACAGGATTTAATCTATTGATAGTCGAATAAAAAATTTAAATCTTCAATTTTAAGTTGAAGAAAAATATTTCGAAAGCTTTTGAAATTCGTATTGACCATACCGGGGATAATAGAAGTTTCAGAATCGAATTTGAATTGATTTGATCAGTTTTGAAAATTATCGTTCGTATCGATATTTAAAAATAGTCGTCCGAGTCACAGTCTCGGAATTTGACGAAACCAGTTCCATTGGATCCGAAATATCGAATTATTATCGGATTCCAAATTTCGTATTTTTCGGAGTTCGTATGTGAGAATACGACACGAAAATGCATTGAAGTTTTTATCGAGATTTAAATTTAAAATTTTATTTAAACATTTACGTTTAAAAACTTTTCTTCCCTTAGTTTCAGCCTTAAAACACGCCTGCAATCACGATACGAAAATCACGCAACCCATCCCTATCTCATTCCTCAGTTCAAATCAAAGAACGAAAATAAATCATGGCCGCTAACAGTTTCTTCTCTTAACAATTCAAATCGAAACCGCCCCCTCAGTTTCAAATCATTCTTCAACTTCTTCCTTACCCTCAGCCGAATCGAATTCGTTCGACATCAAAAAAGGGGGGGAAATCAAATCGCGCGGCGACCTGGGGGGAGATATCGCGAGATGGAGGCAGCGGCGATTCGAAGTCGTTCGAGCACGCGAGCGCGATGAGGTGGAGGCGTTCTCGGCGGCGCTCGAAGGCAGGAGGAATGCGTGGCATCTAGGTCGAAGGCAACACGCGATGGGTCTGGCGACGTGGACTGGGGATCACGACTTTGTCTTCGACTATGGGGAAGTTCGCGATCGAAGTTGGGGAGACTCGATGGTATTCGGAGATGTCAGCGACGATGGTCTGAGCAGAAGGCGAGGGCTGGGGTTCGTCGTGTTCGAGTAGGGGATACAGTTCGATGATGGGAGCGGTAGGCTGGAGTCGCGATGGTGAGCTGAGAATGCCGCAGTGAGAAACTGTGAAGAAAACGTACTGGAACGAAAATGGGATTGCAAAATAAATGCTAAGGTGAGATCTTCTCACTCAGATTTATGATTGAATTGCAGTTATTGATTGATTTGTTTGAATGTGCTATTAGATATGATAGGATATATATATATAGCAGTATATACATATTGGCATATGTATATATTGGATTGATTGATTTTCCCGCCTCGTATAGCGGATGAGACCCTATTGCGCCGTTAGTAAGCGGATTTATAAAAACCTATATACCGCGATAATTCCGTACTGGAGCGGAATTAGTATTGTGCTGACGTCTTTGGATGCAGGGAAACAGGTTGGAGGGATCCAACTGGACCCCTCACATTGATTGAATTTATTTCTACTGTGATGTGATAATCTGTGAATGATTATTATTATTATTGAATTGATATCTGGAAATTGTTTGAGAAGCTAAAATTTAGCTGAATGGATGTTATGACATCATTTGATTCCAAAAATAAACGAAATTGAATTTTTGAAATCAAGGTAGAAATTTCTAAGTGAATCAATTTTAGAAATTGAATAAATTTTGAAGAAAGAAAATTTTAAAGTATAAAAAGTTAATTTTTATAATCTTATTGAATTAATTCCAGAATCAAGTGAAAATGTTAAATAAATGGATTTCGTAAAATAGTGATTATAAATTGAAGAATTTAATTTAAGAATTTGGATTTTTAAATAGACTGAAAGAAACAATTGAAATATATTTTCTTTAAAAGGAATTTATTTAAAAGGAGATAAGTTGGAAATCCAATTAGAAATTTAATTGGTAAGTTGAAACGATTTGGGAAATCAATGTAAAATGTTTTCAATTTAAAGAATCCATTTAAAAACAGGATGTTGAGTAATTTGAGAAAAATAAGGAATTTATTTAGTAGTGATAAATAAAATCAGAAATCAATCTGTAATTAATTTAATATTTGGAAATGAGTTTTTGAGGAAGCAGTATGGAAATTCTATTTAAAGTTGAAAATAAATTTAGAAATCAATATCGAAATTGATTTGGGATTGAAGTTTTTATAAATAGAATTGGAATTTATAAAAGTTGTTTATAAATCCGAAATCACTTATTTTGATAAGTAAAAATATAGAAGTTGATAAAAAGAAGATTTATAAGTCGAGGTGGTTATTAAAATAGAAATAGAATTTATAACCGTGTTTATAAATTCGAAATCGTTTGAATTTGATAAGTGAATTATAGAAGGTTATTAAAGAAGATATATTCGCGATTTTGGATAGCGAATTTTTATTGAAATAAAAATGTGTAGAAATGATTGAAATTGGGTTAAGTGAATTATATTCACGATTTCGGACAGTGAATATATTGTTAAGTAAAATAGATATGGTTTCGGGAAAAATGATATTAAAAATGAAGTTAAACATTTTAACGATGTTTTAAAATGAGTTGAATATCGAAATCATAGATTTCAACATTTATTGTTGAAATAGAGTTTTCGAGAAATTTAAGGAAATGGTGGACTATAACACTGTTGTTATAGTAAATGATTTCCGGAAGGAAATGTTTTATGTAGTATTGGGATTTTTATATATCTATCTTAAATTTCGAATCCCTATACTAGTGATTTTGAGTCGTCGTAACGATGTTTTACGCAACATTCATTTTTGACTCAAATAGATGTTAAAAATTAATGATTTCCTTAAAGAATGAACTATATACTTAAATTGATTCAAGTATATCGAATATTTTCAAATGTTGAAAATAAATGATTTGTGAAATACTTATTTTTAAATAAGTATGAAAATGCTTTTCCAATATGAAATGAACGTTTTGAGAATTTATCTTTGTAAAGATAAATTGAAATTGAATATTGAAAACGATTTGCAAATCGTATATCAGTAGATATTTTGAAAGATATAAATTCACTATGGAATTTATAAAAGAAAGGGAAACTGTTTAGAAAAATAAATGTTGATTTATTTTTGAAGTGTGGAAATTTTATATCTGGTAAAGATATTTTGGAAGATAAAATAATTTGGAAAATTATTTGGAAATCTGATGATGTTGTGCATCTTTATGGATAGTTAAATAACCGACTATCAATAATTACCTTTAGATAGGTATTTGTTGTGAATTGGATGAATTTGAATGCCACACTTATTTTTGAATAATCGCTCACTATTCGGGTTAGCCGGGAAAGGACCATGGGGTCGTATAACCCATTCCGAATATGTGATACGTCGTTATGAATCGCATTTGAAGACCGGTGTTGAAGACCGGATATTTTTGAAAACGGAAGGATTACCGTCGAGTTACTCTACATCGATTGATCTTCGATTTAGAGGTTTTATCACCCTTAGTGACGGGAAGTCCGGACGTGATTGAAAACTATCCGGAATTGCAAGGGCTTCGTGAGAAGTGCCTTCGGTTCTGTTCGATCCCGGAACAGACTTGTATGGATTGTGTGTCTGACGTTACAATTTGAGATATAAAGCTGATTTCTTTCAAATACATTTCTGTTGGTGGCGGAGAATTTATTCTCTTAGCTTAACACCCTTCTCTGAGACGTACGAGCTCAGAGGTTATGTAGTTGAAATTTATCAGCGATATATCCCAATTTGGTGACGTGGCATACTGAGTGTTGCTGTGAAATGATCAGTGTTTGATCATTTGTGATATGATCATTTGTTTGATCTTATATCTTTGTGATCATAGGTTGATCATTTTGTTTGACCCGAAGCAGGGCTTTTTGAGAAATCGTAGCTTTGTGGACGAGACTTCGTCGAGCCTCACACCCCGGAAATGGTCGAAACAGGAAGAATGCGGCAAGGTTCTAGGGAGTAGCGCCCCTTAGTGTATGTCATTCCTTCTGGATAGAGGTGGTATCATGGTATGGAGCCCAGATATTTAACCTATGTGGTTGCTGCATTATTATCTATGTGGTTTGTTGGAAATCGGGGATCCTCGGGAAGATCGGTTACGATCGGGGGATGGCATACGCGTGTCAGTAGTTACCTATTTTTGCAGAGGTAACCCGGCCTTGTGTTGGCAGAGATCTAACCGTAATGTTAGGTTATTTCTCGGGTCGTCTATTCCAGGGACGTACCCATCGTGGATAGGAAGTTCCTTGTTGGAAATCCAAAGAAACAATACGATCTTGTACGGTTTTAGTTGTAGAACCTATCATTCACTTATGGTGGTCACCACTGTTTGGATGGTAGCTATAGTAGGCATAAGTGCGGAATGCCTATGCTGGCTAAGATTAATATTATACTTTCGAAATGTTTTCTACACTATGCACTAATAATAATATCAAAAATGATTTGATTTTGCGTATCAAGCATCTTTGACTATCATAAGAAGAAATCTCCTCCAATTCTGCGTTTGCATTGTGTGTGTGGTGGGAGGTCTTATGGTAGTTTCATCTTCCAAAAGCATTTCGAATTGACTTTAAAATTATCCTGTTGTTTATTTTAAAAAAATAACTGTTTTACGATCTCACACCAGTCACCATGACTGACTCGGAGTTTATTGTTTCCCTTCTAAACTCTGGGTGCCCACCAATTTCCACACGGGCAGTCTAGAGTTAGTTTATTAGGTTATCTGGATATTCTGAAGCTTTGGAGATAAGCTGGATGACGAGACGTAGTATTTGTATCTGATATTATTTTATTCCGCTGTGTATTCTGTATGAGGACGAGTTTATATAACTGTCCATTGTTGTATATTGACTCTGATGATTGATGTATGTATAAACTGATATAGTGCTTTGTTTTAAAAGACTAGTGTTTATCTATTATATATTGTTCCGCTGCGATGTGTAAGATTCTGTTATTGTTTTCTGTTCTGATGAGTTTTCTGTTGTTCTTCTTCTTTCTTTCTTCTCTTTTTCTTCTATCTTCTTCTTCTTCTACTTTTTCTTTTTCTTAAAACCCTCACTATTGGAGTTTCCGGCACTCGATTGCTCGGCAGTCGATAAAGTGAGTATCGATGTTGAATTTTCGAAAGTCGAAAATTTCGGGATGTGACAAGTGGTATCAGAGCATATGGTTAAGCGACAACCCTGCTCTGTTGGGTGTTACTCATTAGAGATAGAGTCAGTAGTACTCTAGAATGAGTTGAGTGTAATAATAGATACGAGCGCGTATTTGTTAGTGAATATAAAAATTGTTTTATATTGTGATGATTGATTTATTGAGTGGTATATGGATTCTGGTCAATACGAGTAATTAACGATCATTGATAGGGATCTCTAAACACTCGAATAGAACAATTCGGCACAGTATTGTTTTAAAATAGGGTAAATGAGATAATTTTACCCAAAACTATTTTTATAGAAAAGAAATCATTTTCTATGAATTATTATAGTATATGGTTGCATGGATGTTAGGATAGTGATAATGTTGAAATGTTATCATTATATGAAATTGGATAAGAAATTGAAATTGTAACTCCAAAATTAAGAAATGAATTCGTATACAAATGAAATTTGAGAATATAAATTATAAATGTGAATTGTAATTTAAAACGGGATTCCAAAGAAGTTTTTGGAAATGTTTTGAAAGGAATTTGAAAATTTTTGGAGATTTGGAAAGATTTAAATTCTTTTTGGAGTTGAAAATGAATTTCAAAGGATTTTGAAAAAGTATTTTGGAGAGATAAAGCTCTAAACTCTTTTCGGTCGCTGGAAAATAACTTCGGTAATGACTGCAGCATCACTGATGTTCATTTTCGGGTTTCCAAAAGAGAAATTGCTGCCAAATTTTTAAAATGGAAGTTGTTTGAAAATTTGGATTTGGTTTTAGAAAATTCAAAGGAAAATTTGAATTGTTTTCAAAATGATTTTTTTTAAGTTGAAAAGACTCTGGAATACTATATAAAAATATTTATAAAATATTTGAGAATCTGATAGAAATGAGATTCAATTTAAAATGAAAGTTGAGATTTATTTTGAAATTGTAAGGGAATAGAACTAGAATTGAATTTGATTTATGATGTACTAAACTAAAATTAGTAAGTAAAGCTAATTGAATATTGACCGAATGAATAAGTTTGAAGACTAATGAATTAGTAATTGGAACTAATTTAAGATAGTGCAGTTGTAAATGACAGATAATTGATAAAATTCAATATTTCAGAATTGAAAGTAAATTGAATCCAAATTAAATTGAAATGTAAAATTGAAGATAATGGATATAACTTCAATAGTGAACTAAAGATGATATAAGTAGTTTATATTGAAATTTTTGTAATAAAAGATTTGCAAAATGATTTGAATGCAGTAACTAGATATTATGGCTAGTAGATATACAGGTGTTATAAATTGGATTTGATTTCACAGATAATTTGAATTGCTCGACAAAAGGTACGTATTTGAATTATAATATGAGATTTTGATGATTTCTCTCTAGCCGCTTGGCTTTTTCTTTTTCTTTTTGAAATCTGAGAGTCCGTAGGGACGTTTTGTAGTCGTACCGTATTAGCCGCGCAAAGGAGACGCTGGCGAAATTTTTTGAAAATTTAGGGCGTTAGAAAATTTTTGAGAAAATTTTGAAAGTTTAAATTTGAATTTGAATTCGAATTTGAATTTAGAAGTTAAACAATGTTGTTTGAAACTTAAAATTGAAGTTGGAAATTTAGTTGAATTGATAACGAATCTTTAGTAGGAAGATTTGTTTTGATAAATTGATAAAACTATTGAATGTTGAAAAATAGTAGACGAGTTAAGGACCTTTTTCCCTAACTTGTAATTTCGAGGACGAAATTCTTTTAAGGAGGGAAGTCTGTAACGACCCAGAATTTTGAACAATTTAAATTGAAAATATTTAATTAATTTTAAATATTTGAACGATGATTTAATTTGAATCCCGAATAAAACTTTGAAATTTGCGGTTAAGTTACAGGATTTAATCTATTGATAGTCGAATAAAAAATTTAAATCTTCAATTTTAAGTTGAAGAAAAATATTTCGAAAGCTTTTAAAATTCGTATTGACCATACCGGGGATAATAGAAGTTTCAGAATCGAATTTGAATTGATTTGATCAGTTTTGAAAATTATCGTTCGTATCGATATTTAAAAATAGTCGTCCGAGTCACAGTCTCGGAATTTGACGAAACCAGTTCCATTGGATCCGAAATATCGAATTATTATCGGATTCCAAATTTCGTATTTTTCGGAGTTCGTATGTGAGAATACGACACGAAAATGCATTGAAGTTTTTATCGAGATTTAAATTTAAAATTTTATTTAAACATTTACGTTTAAAAACTTTTCTTCCCTTAGTTTCAGCCTTAAAACACGCCTGCAATCACGATACGAAAATCATGCAACCCATCCCTATCTCATTCCTCAGTTCAAATCAAAGAACGAAAATAAATCATGGCCGCTAACAGTTTCTTCTCTTAACAATTCAAATCGAAACCGCCCCCTCAGTTTCAAATCATTCTTCAACTTCTTCCTTACCCTCAGCCGAATCGAATTCGTTCGACATCAAAAAAGGGGGGGAAATCAAATCGCGCGGCGACCTGGGGGGAGATATCGCGAGATGGAGGCAGCGGCGATTCGAAGTCGTTCGAGCACGCGAGCGCGATGAGGTGGAGGCGTTCTCGGCGGCGCTCGAAGGCAGGAGGAATGCGTGGCATCTAGGTCGAAGGCAACACGCGATGGGTCTGGCGACGTGGACTGGGGATCACGACTTTGTCTTCGACTATGGGGAAGTTCGCGATCGAAGTTGGGGAGACTCGATGGTATTCGGAGATGTCAGCGACGATGGTCTGAGCAGAAGGCGAGGGCTGGGGTTCGTCGTGTTCGAGTAGGGGATACAGTTCGATGATGGGAGCGGTAGGCTGGAGTCGCGATGGTGAGCTGAGAATGCCGCAGTGAGAAACTGTGAAGAAAACGTACTGGAACGAAAATGGGATTGCAAAATAAATGCTAAGGTGAGATCTTCTCACTCAGATTTATGATTGAATTGCAGTTATTGATTGATTTGTTTGAATGTGCTATTAGATATGATAGGATATATATATATATAGCAGTATATACATATTGGCATATGTATATATTGGATTGATTGATTTTCCCGCCTCGTATAGCGGATGAGACCCTATTGCGCCGTTAGTAAGCGGATTTATAAAAACCTATATACCGCGATAATTCCGTACTGGAGCGGAATTGGTATTGTGCTGACGTCTTTGGATGCAGGGAAACAGGTTGGAGGGATCCAACTGGACCCCTCACATTGATTGAATTTATTTCTACTGTGATGTGATAATCTGTGAATGATTATTATTATTATTGAATTGATATCTGGAAATTGTTTGAAAAGCTAAAATTTAGCTGAATGGATGTTATGACATCATTTGATTCCAAAAATAAACGAAATCGAATTTTTGAAATCAAGGTAGAAATTTCTAAGTGAATCAATTTTAGAAATTGAATAAATTTTGAAGAAAGAAAATTTTAAAGTATAAAAAGTTAATTTTTATAATCTTATTGAATTAATTCCAGAATCAAGTGAAAATGTTAAATAAATGGATTTCGTAAAATAGTGATTATAAATTGAAGAATTTAATTTAAGAATTTGGATTTTTAAATAGACTGAAAGAAACAATTGAAATATATTTTCTTTAAAAGGAATTTATTTAAAAGGAGATAAGTTGGAAATCCAATTAGAAATTTAATTGGTAAGTTGAAACGATTTGGGAAATCAATGTAAAATGTTTTCAATTTAAAGAATCCATTTAAAAACAGGATGTTGAGTAATTTGAGAAAAATAAGGAATTTATTTAGTAGTGATAAATAAAATCAGAAATCAATCTATAATTAATTTAATATTTGGAAATGAGTTTTTGAGGAAGCAGTATGGAAATTCTATTTAAAGTTGAAAATAAATTTAGAAATCAATATCGAAATTGATTTGGGATTGAAGTTTTTATAAATAGAATTGGAATTTATAAAAGTTGTTTATAAATCCGAAATCACTTATTTTGATAAGTAAAAATATAGAAGTTGATAAAAAGAAGATTTATAAGTCGAGGTGGTTATTAAAATAGAAATAGAATTTATAACCGTGTTTATAAATTCGAAATCGTTTGAATTTGATAAGTGAATTATAGAAGGTTATTAAAGAAGATATATTCGTGATTTTGGATAGCGAATTTTTATTGAAATAAAAATGTGTAGAAATGATTGAAATTGGGTTAAGTGAATTATATTCACGATTTCGGACAGTGAATATATTGTTAAGTAAAATAGATATGGTTTCGGGAAAAATGATATTAAAAATGAAGTTAAACATTTTAACGATGTTTTAAAATGAGTTGAATATCGAAATCATAGATTTCAACATTTATTGTTGAAATAGACGTTTTCGAGAAATTTAAGGAAATGGTGGACTATAACACTGTTGTTATAGTAAATGATTTTCGGAAGGAAATGTTTTATGTAGTATTGGGATTTTTATATATCTATCTTAAATTTCGAATCCCTATACTAGTGATTTTGAGTCGTCGTAACGATGTTTTACGCAACATTCGTTTTTGACTCAAATAGATGTTAAAAATTAATGATTTCCTTAAAGAATGAACTATATACTTAAATTGATTCAAGTATATCGAATATTTTCAAATGTTGAAAATAAATGATTTGTGAAATACTTATTTTTAAATAAGTATGAAAATGCTTTTCCAATATGAAATGAACGTTTTGAGAATTTATCTTTGTAAAGATAAATTGAAATTGAATATTGAAAACGATTTGCAAATCGTATATCAGTAGATATTTTGAAAGATATAAATTCACTATGGAATTTATAAAAGAAAGGGAAACTGTTTAGAAAAATAAATGTTGATTTATTTTTGAAGTGTGGAAATTTTATATCTGGTAAAGATATTTTGGAAGATAAAATAATTTGGAAAATTATTTGGAAATCTGATGATGTTGTGCATCTTTATGGATAGTTAAATAACCGACTATCAATAATTACCTTTAGATAGGTATTTGTTGTGAATTGGATGAATTTGAATGCCACACTTATTTTTGAATAATCGCTCACTATTCGGGTTAGCCGGGAAAGGACCATGGGGTCGTATAACCCATTCCGAATATGTGATACGTCGTTATGAATCGCATTTGAAGACCGGTGTTGAAGACCGGATATTTTTGAAAACGGAAGGATTACCGTCGAGTTACTCTACATCGACTGATCTTCGATTTAGAGGTTTTATCACCCTTAGTGACGGGAAGTCCGGACGTGATTGAAAACTATCCGGAATTGCAAGGGCTTCGTGAGAAGTGCCTTCGGTTCTGTTCGATCCCGGAACAGACTTGTATGGATTGTGTGTCTGACGTTACAATTTGAGATATAAAGCTGATTTCTTTCAAATACATTTCTGTTGGTGGCGGAGAATTTATTCTCTTAGCTTAACACCCTTCTCTGAGACGTACGAGCTCAGAGGTTATGTAGTTGAAATTTATCAGCGATATATCCCAATTTGGTGACGTGGCATACTGAGTGTTGCTGTGAAATGATCAGTGTTTGATCATTTGTGATATGATCATTTGTTTGATCTTATATCTTTGTGATCATAGGTTGATCATTTTGTTTGACCCGAAGCAGGGCTTTTTGAGAAAGCGTAGCTTTGTGGACGAGACTTCGTCGAGCCTCACACCCCGGAAATGGTCGAAACAGGAAGAATGCGGCAAGGTTCTAGGGAGTAGCGCCCCTTAGTGTATGTCATTCCTTCTGGATAGAGGTGGTATCATGGTATGGAGCCCAGATATTTAACCTATGTGGTTGCTGCATTATTATCTATGTGGTTTGTTGGAAATCGGGGATCCTCGGGAAGATCAGTTACGATCGGGGGATGGCATACGCGTGTCAGTAGTTACCTATTTTTGCAGAGGTAACCCGGCCTTGTGTTGGCAGAGATCTAACCGTAATGTTAGGTTATTTCTCGGGTCGTCTATTCCAGGGACGTACCCATCGTGGATATGAAGTTCCTTGTTGGAAATCCAAAGAAACAATACGATCTTGTACGGTTTTAGTTGTAGAACCTATCATTCACTTATGGTGGTCACCACTGTTTGGATGGTAGCTATAGTAGGCATAAGTGCGGAATGCCTATGCTGGCTAAGATTAATATTATACTTTCGAAATGTTTTCTACACTATGCACTAATAATAATATCAAAAATGATTTGATTTTGCGTATCAAGCATCTTTGACTATCATAAGAAGAAATCTCCTCCAATTCTGCGTTTGCATTGTGTGTGTGGTGGGAGGTCTTATGGTAGTTTCATCTTCCAAAAGCATTTCGAATTGACTTTAAAATTATCCTGTTGTTTATTTTAAAAAAATAACTGTTTTACGATCTCACACCAGTCACCATGACTGACTCGGAGTTTATTGTTTCCCTTCTAAACTCTGGGTGCCCACCAATTTCCACATGGGCAGTCTAGAGTTAGTTTATTAGGTTATCTGGATATTCTGGAGCTTTGGAGATAAGCTGGATGACGAGACGTAGTATTTGTATCTGATATTATTTTATTCCGCTGTGTATTCTGTATGAGGACGAGTTTATATAACTGTCCATTGTTGTATATTGACTCTGATGATTGATGTATGTATAAACTGATATAGTGCTTTGTTTTAAAAGACTAGTGTTTATCTATTATATATTGTTCCGCTGCGATGTGTAAGATTCTGTTATTGTTTTCTGTTCTGATGAGTTTTCTGTTGTTCTTCTTCTTTCTTTCTTCTCTTTTTCTTCTATCTTCTTCTTCTTCTACTTTTTCTTTTTCTTAAAACCCTCACTATTGGAGTTTCCGGCACTCGATTGCTCGGCACTCGATAAAGTGAGTATCGATGTTGAATTTTCGAAAGTCGAAAATTTCGGGATGTGACACCGGATATCAACAAATTGGATGGAAAGGATGGATATCAGGTTTGAAAACAAGGCTACGATCGATATCATCAAAATTTGACCGAGCTCTAATCGAGACAGAATCGATTGGGAATAATGAACAAGGCCAAAAAAGGCTACGCTTCGAATCTCAGGTCAATCAGAGGTCGTACGCTCGAGTTATGGATGGATCAATGTTGAGGAGAAACGGTTAGCATCGATACGTTCGAATCGATACTGTTTGTATCGATCGGCGTGGATTACCTCGAGTTGATGGATGTCGTTTGAATTCGTATCGATCGGCGTGGATTACTTCGAGTCAATGTATGCCGTTCGAATCAGTACTGTTCGCATCGATCAAGGGGTGTCAGCAGATGAATGTGAATATGGATAACATATATGGATTTGGACCGATAGTAGTTCGTATCGATCCAAAGATGGACTCAGTATCGATGGTTTCGTATCGATCACTACGAGCTTGAATAAGGGAAATGCAATTGGGACTCAATCACGTTGCATATCAATCACATTCCTGATCGATACGAAATACTACGCTTCGAATCGATTCAAACAAGTGAACAACCGATGGATACGAAGAAGCAAAGTTCTGATCGATACGAAATACTACGCTTCGAATCGATATGAACAAGGGAACAACCGATGGATATGGAGAAGCAAAGTTCTGATCGATACGAAATACTACGCTTCGAATCGATACGAACAAGGGAACAATCGATGGATACCAAGAAGTAAAGTTTTGATCGATACGAATTAAAGAGCAGTTAGTGGATACGAAAAAGCCCACAGGCGCATTACATGGATCAAAACATGGGACTCGGATGGATACGAAGGCTATGGATATGGACATAGGGGCTGATGGATACGAGGTGAAGAAAGGCAAAATGATGGATACGAAATCCATGGATACGAACGCGAGAACCGAATTAAGAGCTACACTTGCATCGATCATAACTAGACATCTACGACTCCAAATGCTATAAAATTTTTAGAGGGGCTTCCTGATGCACTCAAGAACCTTCATGATCGATTTCAGCTCTATTGGACCACTCTTGGATCGATACGAATTGAACACGCATCGATCCCAGATTGCTCTAGATTGGTCTGGTGGGCCCACTTTCGCAAGAGAAGAGGTATTCCAAGTTTTGGGGTGGATATTTTTGGATCTGCACCTATAAATAGGAGTCATATGGAAACTAAAGAGGTGATCTTCTTCTTCTCTCTGACGCGAAGCTCTGCCATTTTTGTTATCAACTTTCAAAGGCTTGTAACTGTAATTTCAGTATAAAAAAGGAATAAAAAGGATTGATTCAAAGTGGACGTAGGCCGGATTGCCGAACCACTATAAACCTTGTATTCTTTCTTGCTTTCTTACGTTTTAATTTTACTTTTTCTTAATTTTTATTCTCTACTTTATCCGAATCTGAGATTTATGTTGGAATATTGGGAATTTGTGTTTATACACTGGTGCTTTCACTACTTCTGGGGTTTTTGACCATTTTTGGTGCAAACAGGAAGCATTAGAAGTGAAACACTATTCAAGAGAGGATTTGTCTCTTTGGTTGTATGAGGTTAGTATCATGCCAACTAAAGTCAACTTAAAATCAAAGTCTCTGGCCAGAGTAGTTTGGTTAGTAATAACTATTATTATTGAACTAAATACTTTTTGTTTGGACTATAGAGTTGATTATGGATGATATTGAAATTTTGACTATTACCAAATTCCAAAGTCCAAAGTGATATAGTTTTGACGAAGAGAATTAATGTAAATAATAGTCACAACCGGGTAACGCTTAACAAAGTAAAATTGGATTTTACTATAACCAAGTAAGCGATAAATTTGGCCAAAATGCCAAATCACTTGCTGAGTGACATGTGAACGTTAATATTCAAATAGTTCGATATTAATTGCTAACTTAATTTACACCTAACGAGTTACAAAACCGATACGATGAATACTCCTTTGACCAAATGATTTAACTAATTTGTTATAGATTAATTAATATTGTGAAATATTAATTATAAAATATTATTTGATGTGTTAAAACAATATTATTAAGTATGTTTATAATAGTTATAAATATGTTAACCGATATACGATATCGGTGCATGTTTAAATTGGATTTATATGTGGTAAATATTATGCGGGCTAAAAATGGGTTTGAAGCTCATATGGAGGCATATGTATTTCCACTATAATAGACCGGGTAGAGTGTGGCCATGAGATGGCTATTAGATTGAGTTTGGTATTGTAAAGGGAAGAAAATGACTAAGAGAGAAATGTGGATCGTGATCCTAACTTATCTCTAGTCTCTCCTCTATAAAAGCATCATAACCCTCGTTCATTTACTACCTTTTGAGCCTCCACTCTCTTTATTAGTGGCTTTAATCTACCTCTATCACCTCCTCCATTTCAAGCTCAGGATCAAATATAAATAAACACCTTTCGATAGCCAATGATCATCATTTTGGGAGCTAACACCTTGCTGAATTAGAATCTAGTTCAAGGAGTCAATCTCTGTGTTTCAATGCATAATAAATTGCTTTGGTGATAAGGTAATTTTCTGACCTGCAATAATAAATTAAAGTCTAGATATATATATATATATATATATATATATATATTCCATATACTATTTTGTTAGTTATGTGATGAATCTTATATATCATTATATGGCAATAATTTTTTATTTATTTTCGAAACTAATATAAGATATATTATTATTTGATTTTAATTTCATAACTCTGTAATTAAATTTTAACATCATATAATGAATGTTTTAAATCTTGAGACTATTTATTTATGTCAAATAAACTTTAAGTTGAAAAATAAATATTTTTTTTATATATATACGAATATTTATATATTATATATTTGTGTAGATATTATTCAGTATAATTTAAATTGATTTTTAACAACATATAAGCATGTATGTCTTAATATACTATAATACGGTATAAATTTTTTTAAAAACATTAAAGTATAATTTTTGTATTCAGAAATACTTTTTTAATTTTTAAATTAATTTATCATAATTTCTATATCTAAAACAAGGATTTAATTAATTAAATAATTTAATAAAAAAATTAATAAAAATTTTCCTGAGCCGGAAACATTTTTATAAAAAAATTATATATATATATATTTGTTTGTTTACATTTGCATATATAATATTAAATATATATATATATATGTAAATTATATATATTCTAAGCCAAGAGCATTATTATTAAAAAATTATATATTTGTATATATTTATAATTATTAATTTAAATATATGTGTATATATATACATATTGATATATTCAAAGAAAAAACTTTCATTTTTTATTGCATTTAAAAGATGAAAATTATTTTACAAACTATTAATTAAAATAATTTCATATATATATATATATAAATTTTTATATGTTAGTATATACATATGTATATAGTTACATATAATTTTATAATTTATAAAATTCTTTATATATAAATTATTTAAAGTTATTTATTTACATATGTATATAAATATTTTATAAATAAGTTTTGATGCATAAAACTACACATTTAGACGATATAATATGTAATAGTGGCCAACATGTCTATTGCGATGTAAATTCTAACACTTGTCACGACCCGGATTTTTGACGTCTGATAATTGGGCAATTAACTAATTTTAATTTTTGAAATATTGATTTTATAAGTTGAACATATAAATTTATGGTATTTGGATATATAAGTTAATTTAAAAGCTATATTAAATATTGAATTATAAAATCTCTGGAATATGATGAATCTTATAGAAAATAAATTATATGTATATAGGAACTCCACCATTTAAATTAAGATAAAATATCCATATATATATATATATATAAGTATATACAAGCTTTATGTTGTTTGAAAATATATATATATAAGTATATAAATATACAAATATATGAATGTATGCTCATATGAAATAATATATATATGAAAATTTGTATAAATGTGAAGGTATATATGTATATTTATATAATGACAAAATATACATAAGTAAATGCACATGTATACATGTTATATGAATGGTGAAAGTGATAAAATGTAAATATATATATGATGGAAAACATATATAAGTAATAATGTATGTATATGATGGTAAAAACATATGTAAGTAAATGAATAGGTACAAATGATACATAAAATGGTGAATAGGTATCTTTACTTTGCATAAGTATGCATATGTACATATATATATATATATATATATAAGAGTATACATATACATATAGTCTAAGTAGCATACATATAAATGTATGTAAATGCTTAAGGGAACATCATCATAACAAATATCAAAATCAGGCCATATGCAAATCAAGTCATCTTTTAATAAATCAAATCTCTCATATGAAATCAAATCAGTATGTTCAAATCAAATCCACATAATGCAATTAGGAAAAAAAAGTGAGAAAAACTTACTTTACATAAGAAGCTACAGCTATTATTTTCCTATATATATAGTCACTGCCCGGCTTCACCTCTTTCTTGCATTCGAACAAGATAACAAGGAAAATAAAAATATATAAACTACCATTACAAACTTAAAGGAGATATAAAGCATTCAAGTACATGAATCAAAACCAAAGAGCAAGCAAGTATCTTCAAAAAAAAGGTGGCCTCTATTCAAGGAAAAAGGTGAGTAAAATATTTTTTTTATTTATTTATACCGTGAACCATGATTTTGTTGGATGTGTACATATAAGTGTTATTTGATAGGTATGCTTGGAACATGAACACACACACACACACACACAAACACACACACACACACACACACACACACATATATATATATATATATGGATGTACACTCAGTGTTATAACCAGAAACCAAGCATGTATAATATTTCACCTCTGTTTGTGGATATAAGAAGTGTCATATTTGGTTTCAAAATTTCCTGCCTCCTAACCTAATTAGATTTTGGTTATGATGTTAAAAAGAAAATCATTTGTTTTTTACTATACTTTGTTCCAAAATTCATTTTATAAGTTTTTAACAAGTATAGAAGAATAAAAATAAAATTTACAGCAAGTTAACCAAAATTTGGGAAAAATCGATTATCACGATTTATGTTTTTACTTATGAAAATTGGATCGCCATTAGAAACTATGATTTTTAAAGAAGGTCTAGTGATTTTTAAGTGGGTATTGGATGTGATAAAGAGAGATGAACGGAAATTGCTTTTTGATGGAATTTGGGTGGCCATGGCAACTTGGGGGCTTGCCGTTGGTTGAGGAGGTTGCTAGAGTGACAGCGGAGATCAGAAAAATGGAGCAACGTTTTTCCTTGGCGTGTGGCATCGAGGGGAGGTCGTTGTAGGGTTTTGGGGCCTGTTGTGGAATGGGTCGGTTCTTGGTGAACTGCATGGACATGGGGCAACTGGAAGGATGCGGTATGTGGGGAAAAGGTGGAGGGAAATGTGGCAAGGCTAGTGGCGGAGTTTGGGGGACTTTTGTGGTCGGAGGTGGTCGGACGAGGTGGGAAATAGTGGTCGTGTTCGTTCCTGGGTTTGGTTTCGAGTACGAGTTTTCGATTTGGTGGTTGCCGAGGGAAAGTTGGACGGTCAGTGGGTTCGTAGGGTCATAGGTGACTAGGGCGATGATCGAAGGCTAGGGGAAGGCGTCGGGGCATGTGTGCATGTGCACAGTGCACATGTGCACCAGGGTTGTTCGAAGGAATAAGGGAGAAAAGAAATCTGGTGGGGAGAAGGAGAAAAAAGTGGGCCGAAGAAGAAAAAAATTAGATAAGGAAAGAAATAAGAGGGAAAAAAGAAAAAGAAAAAGAAAATAATAAGGAAAAAGATAAGGAAAAAGAAGAAGGAAAGGAAAAGGAAAATAAGGAAAAAAAATAAATAAAAATAAGGAAAAGAAAGAAAGAAAAAAAGAAGAGAAAAGGAGTTCGAATTTGTATATATACATTTATATGATAGCTCGAATTTTCTTCTTCAACTAAAAATCTATTTTTATTTTAAATCCGTAATCCGAAATTTAATGATATTTTAAGATGGTAATTAATTTATTAAACTGATGGGTAATTAATGGTAATTTATAAATTATTAGTACTTGATAAGTGGCTTAATTTGTAATTTATTTGAAAATATATACATAAATGGCTTATCTCTATTTGATATTCGTTCCAATTATTCTTGTCTGTACCATCGAGTGATCAAACAAGTTAAATAATTGGATTAAAAATGATAGTACGTTTTATTTGAAATAAGACATCTGAAATTATTTACCATAAATGATATTGTCACAATAAGTAATAAATTGTTTATTTTAAACAATTTACCACTTTTAAATTTATTGCTTGGATTCGAAGATAACGGGATCGGATATCAGTGTTATCCGGGACCACTTCGATTTGGAAGTCACTACGAACCTTTACGGGTTTGGTTATTGAGTTTGATAAATTGAAACTGGATTTATTTAACAAAATTTAACCATTTCAAATAAGCAACTGTATTCGGACATTATTATAATATCAATGGGTTCCCGTAAAAGTGTTTGGTTATAATCAGAATAAAAACTAGTCGTGTTGTACGAGTTACCTTGGTTTCCAAAAAAATTGATAACTCCGGTATTTCATATCAAATGGGTTTACTCACGCTGGTTTCCAGCCTGACTCGGGTGTTACTTTATTGTAATACTCGGGTCAGACCAAGTATTACAGAATTTCAGGTTAGGACGATGTAGAGCTCAGGAGACGAGCTTGATGGCAAGGACGTATCGACTATATTCCGCTGTGTATTATAAACTGTATAGTCAGCATTTAGGGACAGGTTATTATAACTGTCCAGATTATTGTTGGTGATTGTACTCTGATAACTTGTTATATTTAGCAGTTACAGCTTTTCTTTGTATAAAATGCTGCTATTGTATATTATATTTTGTTCCGCTACGGTTGTGAGATTCTGTGTTGTTGTTAATGTTTCTTATTCTATCTATTTTTCTTCTAAACCCCAACAGCCTGGTATTTCCGGCACTCGATTTCTCGGCACTCTATATACAGTGAACGTATTAGTGTCGATTTTCAGGGGTCGAAAATCCCTCGGCCGTTACACGTGGTATCAGAGCTAAAGGTTAAGCGAGAACCTTGGCTTTGGTAGGGATTACTCATTTGAGATAGGATCAGTAGTACCCTAGAATGAGTTGAGAGTATATATGAGGGCGTACTTGTTATTTTCAAATATAATGGTTTTAAAAATGATTTTAAGTAATTTTTATACAAGGTTATTGTTGGGTAAATTTCTCACCCAGAAGATCTCAAGACCATGGAAAGCTAAACTTCATTCGGCATCCTCACCACATCCGAACCAGCCACCACCGAACGAGAGACACTCGCCTCCACCGAATCAAGCTTCCTACCGAACCACCACTTCCCACCGAATCAAGCTTCCTACCGAACCACCACTTCCCACCGAACCAAGCTTCCCACCGAACCAAGCTTCCTATCGAACCAAGCTTCCCACCGAACCAAGCTTCCTACCGAACCACCACTTCCCACCGAACCAAGCTTCCCACCGAATCAAGCTTCCTACCGAACCATACTTACCACCGGACCAAGACGATGCAGAACCAGATTTGCCAGGCCAGATTGTATCAGCCCGGGCCCATCAGCAGCTGTATACATCCAAGACCCCTACCTCCAGCCTCACTCTTTAAATAGAGGGGCAGGGGTACAACAATGGGGGACAAGTTTTGAGAGCTCAAGCACGGAAGGAACTCTTCAAACAACTTTCTTTTACTTGTACCAAAGCTTTGTACTTGTTATCATAACCAAAGAAGAGAAATAACATATAAAGTGGACGTAGGCACATTCTGGCTGAACCACTATAAATCTGCGTGTCTTTTTACAGTTTAGCCCCTGTTTTTTACGTAGGTGCATAAATCGCTCAAATTACTAAGAATAACATAAGATCTACTAAATCATACAACTTTGAGGTGTTTGTCCATTTTTTGTGCAAACATTTTTGGTGCTTTCACTGAGAGCTAGAAGCTCGAAGCTTCAGCTTCATCCACTTAACGAGTTTTCCTAACAACATTGTCCGCCGCTTGGAAAACATACCTCCCAAACAGAGAAAAGATGTTAGCAAAGGAAAAAACATCGCATCCAGCAGCCTTCCAGATCCAGCTGTCACGAACCAAGTAGATCGTCCTCCTCCAGCAACAGTAACCAATGAAGGACATGCCAGCCCAACCACTCCTGCCACAGAACAGGCTGCAGCAATTACTAGAGCAGATCTGGACAGAGTTGTGGTTGAAGTAACTAACCGCTTCACGTCCCAGCAGGAAGCCTTGGTGGACCATCTCATGTCACGCTTAAGGGATGCTGAAGAATCCAACCGCAACACTGAATCATGGGGCGAATCCCAGTCTGGAGGATCTCAGAGACAACAAAGATCTTCCTTCTTCGAAGGAGCTAATGGCAGAAGTAGCCGTGGTATGAGCCGAGACCGAGCACAGCCCGAAGTTAGGCCTGAGGAAGCGTTTGGTACCGAACCCAACGGGGAAGGTACCGGGCGAAGGTCAACTGTAGCTGAGCCTGTCATGCTGCCTAACCACAGAAACGCCAGTGAACGGGGCCGAGCTAGAGTCCAGCCCGAAGTTGGACCCGAGGAAGTGCTTAGATCAGAACCCAACAGGGGGAGATCAAGGCAAGGGCCAACTGTAGCTGACCCAAGCATGCTCCCAGAAGATCAAAGGCAGCCACTGGAAAATATGAGGAATGATAGACGATACCATCCCTACAGGTCATCTGGACGGAATCAATCCCACAGAACATAACCAAACTCATTTCTATCTGCTCCAAGTTCTGATGAAAGGATGGCACGCTTATTCAGAGAGTGTGTCCAACGGGAGCAAAGAGATCGAGGGATAGGCGCTAGGGTAACCAGCCCTTTCGCCCGCAATATCGAAATTGCTATCACCCCCCGAGAATGGAAGATGCCAACAATGGAACCCTACAAAGGAACCTCCGATCCCGTTGTACACTTACAAAGGTACACGCAGCATATGCTCATGAGTGGAGCAACAGAGGGAGTACTATGCAAATGCTTCCCGCTCTTCTTGGCTGATCTTGCTACCTCCTGGTTCTGTCATCTACCCCAAGGATCCATCAGCTCGTGGGAAATGTTGAAAGAAAAATTTATCAGTCAATTCCGCATTCATGTGGAGCAACCTAAGGACGCTTATTCCTTATCCAGCGTCAAACAGAAACCTGGAGAAAAGCTGCAGCAATACCTAACCAGATTCAACGCCGCAGCAGCCGCAGTTCAAGATCCCGATGAGAAGCTTATCCTAATGGCCCTCTGCAGTGGTGTGCATCCGGACACTAAATTTGATAGAAGATTGACAAAAGAAAAACCAGCTACTTTACCCGATTTCTTCCATGAAGCCGGAAAATACATGAGGCTTGAGGATGCTGCCATTGAGGGGCAGTCCGGACAGCAAAATAAGACGACCCATGGCAATGCCCCTGCTGTGGCAAGGGACGTTCGAAGAAATGATTCCAGAGACAATGCTGGGGGCAAGAAGGTAGAAAAGCGCCAATATCGGCCAGGACCAAGATTCGATACTTACACCCCTTTGAACGAGACCGTCGAAAATATCTTCCTTGCCACCCAAGGCGAAGTTAGATACAAACGCCCACCATACAAGAAAGAATCAGATAACGCACAGAAGTCTGGAAAATTCTGCCGCTTCCACGAATCTCACGGACATGATACCAACGAATGCCATCATCTCCGAGATCTGATTGAGGAACACATCAGAAGAAAGAAACTGGAATGTTATGTAAAAGGTCAGGACAGGACCCCAGCTCCTGCCATGAAAACCCAAGGCTACCCTCCCCGGGGGCCGACAGGGGAAACCGCAACGCTAGCAGCTCTAGTCAGGAAAAGATAGTGGTCCATACCATCTCAGGAGGGCCACACATCGCAGACAGAAGCTGGAAAGAGATGGAAAGATACGGAAAGTCGCTTAGAGACAGTAAAGACTATGTCAATTCGGTTATAGAAGAGCGCCACCCGAAGCGGAAAGAAAGTAATGACATCACGTTCGGTAAGCGTGACCTAGAAGGAAGGCAGTACCCTCACATGGATCCCATGGTCATCTCTGCCCGACTTGGTCCCGCCGAAGTCTACCGAATCCTGGTAGACACTGGAAGCTCGGTAAACATCCTGTTCAAACACGCATTCGACAAAATGAAGCTATCAATGAAGGATGTATCCCCCTACGATAAACCATTACACGGCTTCACTGGAGACGCGAAGATGCCCCTCGGGCAACTGGACCTTTTTGTTGAGATTGGAAGCCATCCCCGCTCTGCTATACGGAAACAAACGTTTGTGCTAATATAAAACCAGTCGGCCTACTACGCCTTCTTGGGAAGGCCATCCTTGTCTGACTTCCAAATTGTCTTAGCCCCATGGTGCCTAAAGATGAAATTCCCAACGGACAATGGAGTAGGGGAAGTGGAAGGAGATCAGGACGTTGCTCGAGACTGCTATGTGACTGAACTTCGCAACAACCACAGGAAGGATAAAGGGAAGGGTGTAGAGATTGCCCTCTGCACAAAAAGTCTAGAAGCGTAGCAATTAAAGAAAGCCCCTCCTCTTCGATATACCAGCGACCCTTTCAATGAATTAGATCCTAGGGACAAAGAGGAGGAGGCCACCGCCGAGCCTGCAGAGGCTATGGAGTTTATATCTGTAGACAAGCATGACTCGAGTAGACTATTGAAAATTGGGTCCCAACTAAAAGCCGAATTGAAAGAACAACTCATCGATTTTCTCCGCCACAACTTGGATGTATTCGCTTGGTCACACGCGGACATGACTGGAATCTCCCCCGACATAGCATGCCACGTATTAAACATTGATCCTACCAAGGCGCCTGTAAAACAAAGAAAGAGAAGCATGGGGGCAGAGCGATCAGCAGCCCTCGATGAAGAAGTAAAAAACCTACTCGCCAATGACTTCATACGAGAAGCTATCTACCCGGAATGGATCGCCAACCCGGTGCTGGAAAAAAGGCTAATGGGAAGTGGCGAACCTGCATTGACTTTTCCAACCTAAATGACGCCTGCCCAAAGGATTGCTTCCCACTTCCCGGAATCGACCAACTTGTAGACAGCACAGCCGGGCACGAACTCCTATCTTTTATGGATGCATACTCAGGATATAACCAAATTCCTATGCATGCTCCCGACCAAGACCACACTAGTTTCATCACCGATCGAGGTTTATACTGCTATAAGGTAATGCCTTTCGGACTTAAAAATGCAGGAGCCACCTACCAGCGCCTCGTCAACAAAATGTTTGTGGGGCTGATAGGACAAACTATGGAAGTATATGTGGATGACATGCTAGTAAAGTCAAGGAAAGCCAAAGATCACGTGAGCCACCTAGGCAAGATGTTTCAAGTACTTCGACAATATGGAATGAAGTTGAATCCGCTATGCTCCTTCGGAGTGTCATCTGGAAAGTTCTTAGGATTCATCGTTCATGCTAGAGGAATAGAAGCAAACCATGAACAAGTCCGAGCGCTAAGGGATATCAAGATACCTTCCACTCGGAAGGAAATGCAAAGTTTGAACGGAAAAGTGGCCGCTCTAAGCCGATTCATCTCCAAGGCGACGGACAAGTGCGTCCCCTTTTTTGAGGCTCTAAAGAAAGACAAGGGAAAGTTCGAATGGACTGACGAATGCCTGACCGCTTTCCTTCACTTAATCGAACACCTCCAGAAACCACCGGTGCTCTCAACTCCAAGCGAAGGAGAAGAATTATACCTATACCTCGCTGTGTCATCCCACGCCCTAAGCGCTGCCTTGGTAAGGGAAGACAACCGCATGCAACGGCCGGTTTACTTCGTCAGCAAAAGGTTTACTGGGGCAGAAGTTAGATACCCTAAACTTGAGAAATTAGCATACTGTCTACTAATCACTTCACGAAAACTACGTCATTACTTCCAATCCCATTCCATCAAAGTTCTGACCGATCAACCACTGAGGCAGGTACTCCATCGTCCCGACACTTCTGGGCGATTACTTAAATGGTGTATTGAACTGAGTCAGTATGATATCACCTATCACCCTCACACCGCCATCAAGGGACAGGCCATGGCTGATTTCATTGCAGAGTTCACTACCAACAAAGATCAGGAGCAATTGGAAATAACAGGAGATATCAAGTGGAATCTCTTTGTGGATGGTGCATCAAACGAACAAGGCTTGGGGGCAGGTGTAGTAATAATCACTCCCAGGGGAAACAAACTGCACTATGCTATAAGGTTGGAGTTCGCTGCCACCAACAACGATGCAGAATATGAAGCAGTGATAGCTGGGCTAGAAATTGCCATAGAAATCGGGGCCAATTCTTTGTGTATTCACAGCGATTCTCAACTTATTGTTAACCAAATACTAGGAGAATTCCAAGCTCGAGAAGAACGACTCATAACATATCTAAAGAAGACCAGGTTACTTCTCAGCCGATTGGACCACTACATAGTCAAACACATCCCTCGGGAGGAGAACCGAGAGGCCGACGAATTAGCAAAGCAAGCAAGTGTGAGAGACATCACCATCCTTGGGGCAGTGACCATCTCAAAGCAAATGGCGCCAAGTTTTGAACAAGTGAATCTGATAACTGCAACCGAGGAAGCAACTTGGATGACTCCCATCCGAAACTACCTACAGAGTGGCACACTACCCGACGAGCGTAATGAAGTCAAGAAAATCTTGAGGAAAGCATCCCGCTATACAATACAAGAAGACATCCTCTATCGGCGCGGCTTCTCTAACCCATTGTTAAGGTGTGTCGCCGGAAGGGAAGCCAAGGAAATCTTATCCAACATCCATCAGGGGAGCTGTGGAGATCACACCGGAGGGAAAACATTAGCAAAAAAGATACTCCGATACGGATATTTCTGGCCCACCTTAAGCAAGGACGCCTTAGATTTCGTCAAGAGGTGTGACAGATGCCAAAAATTTGCTAAGATTCCACGGCTACCAACAACTGAGATTACTCAAATGACCAGCCCTTGGCCCTTCGCAATATGGGGAATTGACTTAATCGGCGAGCTACCGATGGGCCGAGGCGGGGCCAAATATGCTATAGTGGCAGTTGATTATTTCACCAAATGGGTGGAAGCGGAACCTCTAAATAAAGTATCTTCAGCAAAAGTTATTAACTTCTTGATCAAAAATGTTCTATGCAGGTACAGAGTCCCACTCAAAATCATATCAGACAATAGACTTCAATTTGACAGCGAGGAATTCGCCAACTGGTGCCAAGAACACCGAATTCGTAAAAGCTTCTCATCCGTAGCATATCCCCAGGCAAACGGACAAGTCGAAGCAGTCAACAAAATTCTGAAAACTCTAATAAAAAAGAAGCTCGAAAAGTCAAAGGGCGCTTGGGTGGATGAACTTCCTACGGCACTATGGGCCTATCGCACATCTTTCAGAACATCGACAGGGCACACTCCTTTCTCTTTGGCATACGGATCGGAGGCTATGCTCCCAGTTGAAACTATTGTGCCTTCCCACCATCGGATCCACTATAACCCAGAAGAGAACGAAGAACTCCTTCACATGTCTTTGGATCTAATCGAGGAGAGAAGAAACGATGCAGTCCTCAAAACAGCAGCCCACAAGCAAAAAGTGGCAGCACAATACAACTCCAAAGTCAAGCATCGTACCTTACAGGAAGGGGATCTTGTCCTCAAGCGAATCTTCCCTCGCCCCGGAGCACTAGACCCAATCTGGGATGGACCATATGTAATTCATAAAGATCTCCACAACGGAGCCTATATTTTGTCAACAGTGGACGGAGAGGTGTTCCAGAGGGCATGGAACATCCAACACCTCCGTCGATACTTTTCTTAACTTGTATTACCCATATGAAGTGAATTAACAAAGATAATCAGTGGACGTAGGCATTTTCGTGCCGAACCACTTTAAAAAACCTTGTCTCTTTTTTAACTTGTTCCTTCGTATCTTGGCTGCTTGTTAACTTTATCCTTTTCTGTTGAACAAAATCCTGAGTATATAGCATTTCTATTCAAAGCACTCCACAACGCAACTTCACCTAGACAAGACCCAACAGGTACTATGCGAATCTATGCCCTCGCCAATGAGACGCTTTCGCTCCAGCATCCCTCTGCTGCGGGTTAACTCATTGCTCGCGACGGCCCTTAAAGCCAACTGTAATGAGCCGATTATAAGCCACCGAGAAGGCCGAATATAGCCGAGGCAGCTCATTACGGCGTTAGGCTCGCCGGCGACTGTGAACCGACTATAAGCCCCAACATAAGGTGTGGCCAGCCAGGGGCAGTTCACAATTGACGATCGGCACCCACGCTAGCCGGCCACAGTAAATCGAATAATACCCACGATTACGGGCCATAATGGCCCGGGTAGTTACCGTGCGCGATCTCGGCTCCGATGTGTCTTAAGTGCGGCTGTGGTAAAAAAGAATTAACTCCCCGCGGAGGCGTAAGATGGGTGACGAATGTCTCCAAGACCCACAGCTAGGGAAAGTGACTACAAAACCCGTTTGCCACGAACTTAAGCACATCGAAGGCCTTCCGTGATTGGAAGTTTTACCTTTTCACGTATTTCAATTTTACTTAAAAAGCTTTTTCCATATCCTCTATAACAATCCCTAAAGTACATAATACAGAGTAGGAGATACTCGCCAATGGGTGTAGGAATTCACAATGGTAGGACATTCGACTACATTCCATGCTCGGTCATACAAGATATTCAAGACTTCCATCTATGATTAAAACATGAAAGGCGGTATTTTCTTCTTTTGTGTGCAAATACATGACTATAATATGTTCACACCACACGCTAATATTGCAAGTCATGAAATTATGATTTAAAACCAGAATCTGACATCAAACACAATTCAACTGCGAGAATATACACAGATATATTTCTCATACGAACATTCAAAAGGCGACAAAATCAGCTTAAGTTAAAGAGTTACACGTCAAAAATAAGACTATTTATTACAAGTGGCAAAATATTACAACCTAAAGGCTACGTTACTATTTTTTCGACTAACATATACAACACCGTCGAATCCACAAAAAGAGTTTTTCCAGGTATAATCAAGGAGCCGGCTGCAGTGGAGCTTTATCCTTGCCCTGTTGACCCCCTGTCCAGTCAAAAAAAAAGGAAGGGAAGACTCATTAACAATAAGCAACCAAGTTGATGGAGAAACTAAAAAGGGAGACTTACCAGCACCTGCTTCCTGACTATCCTGATCGTCATCCTCTACCTGCACGCCTACCTCCTCAGCGGCAAGCAACCGCATACCTTCCTTCACCGCCACCTTCTCCTCCTTGGCAAACTGGGCAGTGACCGCATCCATGCTGAAGGCCACGCCACCATCTTTATCCGCATCGGCCTTGGCCTCCTCCAGAGCCCGAAGATAGATCTTAGCCATGATCCTGGGATAATCATCTATCCAGGATAGGTTGCCCTGCTTCCAGGTTCGGAAGTACATGTCCTGGAGCATTTCGTCCATCATCCCCTCATTCTCCTCAAACTCCCTCATCCGGGCCTCGGAAGCCAACAACCTTCCAACGGCAGCATCTCTCTCCGATCGGTATCTCGAGCAGTCGGCTAGGAGGGATCCCCGCATTGCCTCCATCTCCTCCCTCAACTTAGCTTGAGCAAGCTCTGCAGCCTCAAGTTTCCCAGACAATTCCTCCACCTGCTCGAGATCCGCTTTCCGAACTTCGTCCACCGTGGCAATAGCCATGTCAATCCATTCTTTGCAAGTAGCTTCCATTTTCCGCAATTCAGCCCGACTGGCCTCTTCCATGGATTTCCTTAATCGTCCAGTAGCAGCCTCATGCTGAGAAATCTGAATAGCCTGATCCGCAAGCTATTTGGCCTGATCCGAAACCACCAATCGAAGTCGGATATTGGCGCTCCAAATCTCCTCTCCGGCCTTAACCAGCCGGGCATGATGCCCCATCAGCTTCTTGGTCTCCTCCACCACCCGATCAATATTAGCCTTGGCCTCGTCTCCCATAGTGATTATACGAGTAGTGAGTAAATCGAGATCTAAGGACTTAGCTTCATCAAGTACCCGTACCATGGGGTTGCGGGGGAGAAGGTGTTCACCAGTGACTTCGTCGAAGGTAATATCATGAGAGCTTGGATCCAGATCAGGATGACCCGCAAAGGGATTACGAGCCAAATCAGGACGGTCGATATGAATAACAGAAGGTTTTCCGGACGGGTGCGGAGAAGGCACAAACTCGCTATCCTCCTCCGTGATATCATGAAGAGGCTGAGCCGGGAGCTGAGGACCAGGCGAAGGTTCGGATAAAGGACGACTCCTCTTTCTCTGCTGAATACCCTCTTCGATAACCCCGAGAAGAGGACGATAGCCGACTACATCCCCGGAGCGGTGGGTCGAAGGCTTCGGCTTGACAGAAGTTTTGGAAAGCTTGTACTGTTCAAGCCTGTGCCGAAAGTCTGAGTCTTTGACCGTTTTACCTGCTCCTGATATGAAGAAAAAGTGTCACAAGCATATATTGTTCTATACTTCAAGAAAACACGGCAAATTAAAAGGAGAGAAACACATCTGTGGTTGTACAAACCCTGGGGAGGAGTAGGATACTGCAATAGGTCCTGGATTTCATTCCAGGATGGGAGCGGGTCATAAAATATTCCTAAGTCCCTATCATTAGTGAAGCATGCAGGAGTCAAGAGTTCACCTTGAGTCGTCGGAGCCACCCTGGATGGAATGGTCTGGGAAGACTCGCTTGCACCGGTCCCGGCCTTGTCCGCTTTCCCGGTTTTCTCTACCGAAGCCGGATCTCCGTCCAGCCCCTCGAAAGCCTGGTGGAACGCATCGTCCGTCCACTCCTGAATCTCGCCTGCTTGCCCAGGAAGCAAGGCCCCGATGCCATCGCCACCTTTGTCACCTTCCCGACCATCTCCACCCTCGCCTCTTTCCTCCTCTATGTCTTCCTCCTCCCGGGTAAGTGGACAATTGCTGGGGGAAGGACCGTCCGACTTCTTGAGTTTCTTACCTCCGACAGCTGAAGGTTTCGTGAAAGGTTTCCTCTTGCTACTCTCTACCGTAACACCTTCCTTGGTCTGAGCAGCCGCCCTCTCCTCCGCCGTTTCCCTCAGCTTAACTACTGACTGCTGCGGAAGGATTAAGTTATATTCCAGAAGAATCGCATTTCCGATCAAGAAGGCAGATGATCTATATTTCCCAAGAATAGCTTCTATCTCAGCCGCCGTCTGAACCAGGCGGTCAGTCTCCGCAACCGGAAAGCCACCTGTCGCTAGCAAAAATGAGAAAGTATGAGAAGAAGCATCGCAATCGGAATAGAAATTATAAGTAAAAGCATCAACTTACATCCAGAAGTGAAGCGCTGGATTGAAACGGAGTCGTCCCTAACAAAGAACCACTCTTTCTTGAACATGCTGAATTTAGAGTACAGATCCAAGACCGGTTTGAAGGTCACGGCTGACTCCAAGCTAATGTATGGGGACCCCTTCTTATAGCCCCTCAAATTATACAAGTACCGGATCTCCCGGTTGGAAGGAGCACGACCATACTTCCTTTGGAAAATGACGAAGAGGCTCACCAGGATAGCATAGGAGTTGGGTTGAAGCTGGAATGGGGCCACCTTGAGATATGTAAGGAAGCTGATTACCCAAGCATTAAGAGGCGGAATGGCACCACACATGCAGTGGTATCTGCTGTAAGCGAAGTACCCCTCAGGGGGGTCGTATGGCATAACATCTCTCCCTGGCAACAGCATTCGCGCCCTATCAATTCCGAAAGAACGAGAGATGGCATCAAGCTGCTCCTCCTTGAGGGAACTAGGAGAACAGTCGGGCGAGGAGTTCAGAATTTCCCGAGGGCCGTACCCGTCCACTAGTGATCTCGGGATTGGTCCGTGACGTTCGGGATTCGGCTGAGCTGGGGGCACGGCAGAGGAACCTCCTTCGCCCCCGGATTTCTTTTTGTTTGATCGAGTTTCCACTTTACGAGACATTATCTGCAACACCAGAAAAACATGCTGTTAGAACGGAGGATGTAAACAAATAAACATCAGTAGCCCATTCGGTAATATGTAGTATAAGCTTTCATTCGGTGGTAAAGCAACTCACGTGATTCGGCTACAAGTGATTCGGCTACAAGTGATTCGGCACACGTGATTCGGCACACGTGATTCGGCTACAATGATTCGGCGCACGTTGATTCGGCTGCAAGTGATTCGGTTACAATGATTCGGCACACGTTGATTCGGCTGCAAGTGATTCGGCTACAAGCAATGTTCGGTGAAGAAATGCAATGGCCTAAGCCTCCCATTTATAGGAGGAGGTTGAATCATCGAACCACATGGTTCGTTTCTGGAGCCGGATGAGATTGCTCAAACTCAAACAAAGCAGGACCTGCGCGCACGCACATCCTACTTTGGGGGGCAAATGTTGGGTAAATTTCTCACCCAGAAGATCTCAAGACCATGGAAAGCTAAACTTCATTCGGCATCCTCACCACATCCGAACCAGCCACCACCGAACGAGAGACACTCGCCTCCACCGAATCAAGCTTCCTACCAAACCACCACTTCCCACCGAATCAAGCTTCCTACCGAACCACCACTTCCCACCGAACCAAGCTTCCCACCGAACCAAGCTTCCTACCGAACCAAGCTTCCCACCGAACCAAGCTTCCTACCGAACCACCACTTCCCACCGAACCAAGCTTCCCACCGAATCAAGCTTCCTACCGAACCATACTTACCACCGGACCAAGACGATGCAGAACCAGATTTGCCAGGCCAGATTGTATCAGCCCGGGCCAATTAGCAGCTGTATACATCCAAGACCCCTACCTCCAGCCTCACTCTATAAATAGAGGGGCAGGGGTACAACAATGTGGGACAAGTTTTGAGAGCTCAAGCACGGAAGGAACTCTTCAAACAACTTTCTTTTACTTGTACCAAAGCTTTGTACTTGTAATCATAACCAAAGAAGAGAAATAACATATAAAGTCGACGTAGGCACATTCTGGCTGAACCACTATAAATCTGCGTGTCTTTTTACAGTTTAGCCCCTGTTTTTTACGTAGGTGCATAAATCGCTCAAATTACTAAGAATAACATAAGATCTACTAAATCATACAACTTTGAGGTGTTTGTCCATTTTTTGTGCAAACAGTTATATTTTAATATAAAGGTAAATAATTTTGTAGATTACTATAGTATATTAAGTTAGTTGGTTGTTGTTATTGAAATTAAATAAGATTATGAGACTTAAGTGGTAAAACACATATCACCAAATAGGGTAAGAATAAATTTTGCAAATAAGTTAAGCTAAAAATAGATTCAAAACTGAATTTAAATCTCGGAAAAATTCAAAAGAATATTCAAAGTATTTGAATAAGTTGCCCTGATTTTATTTTTCTAGTAAGTTATGATGAAATATATGGTGTATTTGATTTCTAGATATGATAATTATCCTAAATTGGGCATTGTGTCTTAATAGAGGATGTTTATTACAAATTAAACAATGATGATGTAGAATGAAATGTTATAAGCTGAATTTATAAGTATGACTTATAAATTAAAATGGACTTAAATTGTGAAGTTTTAAATCTATGTCCCAGAGAAATTTTGGAAACTGTTTCAAAAGTGTTGAAGGAAATAGTAGATAATATTATTAGAATATAACTTGATATGGAAATCTTTGTTTAAAAACAAGAGTTGTTTTGAAATTCCGAAGGAATTTGTTTTGAATTAAAAACCAAGAATGGTTTAAAATGTAAAGTGTGGTTTGATATGTGAAGGGGTAAATATGTATATATATGTGGATATATATGATTCAAAGTTGATTTGAAATAAATAATGGGAGTTGAATTCTGGAACCCCCTTAGAATGAGATGTATAACCCGAAGAGAGATAAGTTTTTGAACTTATAAGTGGGAAGGGATATTGATAAGAAATTTAAATTTGGAATGGAAAATTTAAATTGAGTAAGGTTAAATGGGTTGAATGGATTGGGAATTTACTCAAGACAAGTTGATTAAGTTTTGAACTTATGATCGGAAATTGGAAAATTTCAATGTGAAATTGAAAATTTAACTTAGGGAAGTTAAATGGATTAAATTGAAAAGAGAAGTATGGATTTGATAAGAGGTTATGTATGGATAATTTCAAACAGATTTTGAAATAAAAACGGGTTTTGAATTATGGAAATTGGTAATGAATGCTATTGATTGGTGCTTTAGATAATTTGAAGGTTTATTTACTTTGACATATCATGCTATCATCCTGTTTGTTATTTATAGTATATATAAAACTATAAATTGGATTATTTTGAATAAATTAAGAAGTGGATTGAAATGATATATATCCATTCCTGAAATTAAATGGAAATATAAATCCTGATTTGAAATTATTTAAATGATTTTGATTTTAGGAAATAAAATTGAATTTATGAAAATGGAATTATTTTGAACTAAAAGTTGAAATGTTAAAAATGAATTTTTCAACCGGAATTGTTTAAAGGATTGAGTTTAAAAATTTGAAGTTAGAATTGGGTAATAAATTGAATTCCTAAAATTGATTTGTTCTAAAAGGATTTGAACTCTCACTCGAACCTCGAAATAAGTTTAAATAAAGGTAATTAGAATGAATATTTGAAATTGGGTTCAGAATTGAATTATTTTAAAGACTTGGGTTGTTGAATTAATTATTAAAGGTTAATTTGATTTGAGGGATTAAATCAACATTTTGAAAACTGAACTCGAATTTATATAAATCGAGATGGTTTAAAATTTGGGAATGGAATTGAAATTAATTCAAATTGGAATTGTAATCGAAGTTGAATAAGTTTAAATTCAAAATGGGAATTGATTTGAATTTGAATTGGAACTGGAATCGAAGTTAATTCAAATTGAAATTGGGATTAAATCCGCCTAAATAGAAGTGAAAATTGAGAATTTGGGTTGTATTAGAGATCGGGAATTGAATTAGTTTGACCTTGAAACTAGTTTCAAATAAACTGTTTTAATATAAACTGTTTAAATCTATTTTCTTAAATATTCATATTATTTTGATTTTCCAAACTATTTACTGTACAAACTACTTTTAAAACTCAAGCTACCTTATATTAACTATTTAACCTTTTTAAAACTATTCAAGCTATTTTCTAAACTCAAACTGGTTAGAGTGAAAATTGGTTATATTTAAATCATGGATTTAAATATGAATTGGGACAAAATTGAAGTTATAACCCAAATGGAAATTCGAAGCAATTTGGAATTGTAACCGAAATCGGAATATTAAGGTAAAGGTGATTTTGAAGTGAATAATATATTTTGAGAAAAATACGATGATTTTAAAATAAAGATCAAATAGTTACTATAATGGAAATTTTCTTTATAAGAGGTAAGTAATGTTACAAATGATTTGAATAAAGTAATCGAACTTTAAAATTTTGTTTTGGCACTAATGAGGTTATATATATTTGCTATATATTTAAAACTCCCCTGGTTGAATTGATAATCAGAAGTGAAAGATATTTGAAATATAAAGTGGAATTTATATAAGTATGAAGTGATCCGAAAATTATTCAAGTTGAAAGAATAATCTTATATATATAAGGATGATTTTATGAGAATGGAACTGAAAGGGTTTTGGAACTCATTGATTTTAAAGACTTTTGATTTTGGCAAAAAAGTCAATTTTGGAAATTTGGAAAGCCAAGTTTGAGAACTATCATTTTTGAGATATCAATTTTGAAGTTTATATGTGATACATATAAAGAGTATGATTTGAAAGGTAATTTATGTATATAGTATGAAATGTTTTGAAAATGGTATGAGAAAAAAGGCGCTCCCATTTAGAGTTAAAACTTTTAGTAGGAGATCCCCTGGGAGGTTCTGCCTTGAGCTCTAAGGGGGTTATAAATTTGGATCCCAGAGGACATCCGGACAAAACTTTAGTTCCTGAGGATTGTGTTTGGGGTAGCGTAATTCGAGGTGCGCTGTTGCCTACAGTTACATTGGGGTTATGTTGTGATGACAACGTAACTCTGGTTTGATTTCGCTGGGATAGCGACGTAACATCGGTAGATTGCGATCTATGTGGTTTTGTTCCATAGCGAAATTTGTGTGGCAGTGAGTGCCTACAGTCTATATTGGGTTCCACTGGAACAGTGACATAACTTTGTGTAGTCTGCGATCTATGTGGTAAAGTTTCATTTGGCAGCGTAATTCGAGTGGCGCTGATGCCTACAGTTACATGGGTATTTTTGCGATAGCAACGCAACCCTGGGTGTAGCTGCGATCTGTGCAGTTTCCATGGCGAAAGTCGAGAGGTGCGGATGCCTACAGTTTTCTTATGGATTTCGTCGGGATGGCGACGTAATCATCATGCTAAGTGCGACCCATGGAGGGGGTGATGATTTCCATAGCATTTTTGAAAATGTTTTCCAAGTATTTTCACTGGGTGTTGAAAACGGGTCTACTAAGTACTTATAGATTTTCAGTCCTACGCCTGATCAACGTATGACTGAAATTCTGTGAGAACGAGGATGGACTTGTTTAGACATCAAGTTATGAAAAGTATTTTTATATAAAGCTAAATTGGTAATGCTATAAAAATTTAAAGTGTTTTAAATTTTATAATAAAAGAGTAAAGAGTAAAATGTTTAAAGAATGATTTAACTAACAATGAACATCAAAGTTTAAAATTTTCGTTTCGTTCCTTTTCGAGGACGAAAATTCTAAGGGGGGAGGAATGTGACGACTCGGATTTTTGATGTCGGATAATTGGGAAATTAACTGATTTTAATTTTTGAAATATTGATTTTATAAGTTGAACAAATAAATTTCTGATATTTGGATATATAAGTTAATTTAAAAGCTATATTAAATATTGAATTATAAAATCTCTGGAATATGATTAATCTTATAGAAAAATAAATTATATGTATATAAGAACTCCACCATTTAAATTAAGATAAAATATCCATATATATATATATATAAGTATATACAAGCTTTATGATGTTTTAATATATATATATATATAAGTATATAAATATACAAATATATGAATGTATGCTCATATGAAATAATATGTATATGAAAATTTGTATAAATGTGAAGGTATATATGTATACTTATATAATGACAAAACATACATAAGTAAATGCACATGTATACATGTTGTATGAATGGTGAAAGTGATAAAATGTAAATATATATATGATGGCAAACATATATAAGTAAAAATGTATGTATATGATGGTGAAACATATGTAAGTAAATGAATAGGTACAAATGATACATAAAATGGTGAATAGGTATCTTTACTTTGCATAAGTATGCATATATACATATACATATATATATATATAAGAGTATACATATACATATAGTCTAAGTAGCATACATATAAATGTATGTAAATGCTTAAGGGAACATCATCATAACAAATATCAAAATCAGGTCATATGCAAATCAAATCATCTTTTAATAAATCAAATGTCTCATATGAAGTCGTATCAGTATGTTCAAATCAAATCCACATATGTTGAATGCAATTAGAAAAAAAAGAAAGTGAGAAAAACTTACTTTACACAAGAAGCTACAGCTATTTTTTCCTATGTATATAGTCACTGCCCGGCTTCACCTCTTTCTTGCATTCGAACAAGATAACAAGGAAAATAAAAATATACAAACAACCATTACAAACTTAAAGGAGATATAAAGCATTCAAGTACAGGAATCAAAACCAAAGAGCGAGCCTGTATCTTCAAAAAAAAAGGTGGCCTCTATTCTAGGAAAAAGGTGAGTAAAACTATTTTTTTAATTTGTTTATACTGTGAACCATGATTTTGTTGGATGTGTACAGAGAAGTGTTATTTGATAAGTATGCTTGGAACAGGAATTTATATATACACATATATATGGATGTATACTCAGTGTTATAACCAGAAACCAAGCCTGTACAATATTTCACCTCTGTCTGTGGATATAAGAAGTGTCATATTTGGTTTCAAAATTTCGTGCTTCCCAACCTAATTAAATTTTGGTTATGATGTTAAAAAGAAAAACATTTGTTTTTTACTATACTTTGTTCCAAAATTCATTTTATAAGATTTTAACAAGTATAGAAGAATAAAAATAAATTTACAGTAAGTTAACCAAAATTTGGGAAAAACTGATTATCACGATTTATGATTTTACTTATGAAAATCGGATCGCCATTGGTAACGATGATTTTTAAAGAAGGTCTGGTGATTTTTAAGTGGGTATTGGATGTGATAAAGAGAGATGAACGAAAATTGTTTTTTGACAGAATTTGGATGGCCACGGCAACTTAAGGTCTTGCCGTTGGTTGAAGAGGTTGCTGGAGTGACAGCGGGGATCGGAAAAATGGAGCGACGTTTTTCCTTGGCGTGTGGCGTCGAGGGGAGGTCGTTGTAGGGTTTTGGGGCCTGTTGTGGAAGGGGTCGGTTCCTCGTGAACTGTAGCGACGTGGGGCAACTGGAAGGATGCGGTATGGGGAGAAAAGGGGGAGGGAAGTGTGGCAAGGCTAGTGGCGAAGTTTTGGGGACTCTGGTGGTCGGAGGTAGCCGCACGATGTGGGAAATGGTGGTCGTGAACGTTCCTGGGGTTGGTTTCGAGTACGAGTTTTCGATTTGTTGGTTGCCGAGGGGAAATTGAATGGTCAGTGGGTTTGTAGGGTCGTAGGTGACTAGGGCGATGGTCGAGGGCTAGGGGAAGGCGTCGTGGCGTGTGTGCATGTGCACGGTGCACGTGTGCACTAGGGTTGTTCGAAGGAATAGGGGAGAAAATAAATCTGGAGGGAAGAAGGAGAAGGAGAAGAAAGTGGGTCGGAGAAAAAAAAATATAAGGAAAGAAATAAGAGGGAAAAAGAAAAAGAAAAAAATAATAAGGAAAAAGATAAGGAAAAAGAAGGGGGAAAGGAAAAGGAAAATAAGGAAAAAAATAAATAAAAATAAGGAAAAGAAAGAAAGAAAAAAAAAGAGAAAAAGAGATGGAATTTGTATATACACATTTATATGATAACTCGAATTTTCTTCTTCAACTAAAAATCTATTTTTATTTTAAATCCGTAACCCGAAATTTATTGATGTTTTAAGATGGTAATTAATTTATTAAACTGATGGGTAATTAATGGTAATTTATAAATTATTAGTAGTTAATAAGTGGCTTAATTTGTAATAAATTTGAAAATATATACATAAATGGCATCGGCTAAGTAAGGTCAATAAATCCTAAGGGGAGAATCGTCTTGATGTTTGTCATTTAAAATAGTAACGATCTATATCTTTGCTTATCTCTATTTGATATTCGTTCCAATTATTCTTGTCTGTACCACCGAGTGATCAAACAAGTTAAATAATTGGATTAAAAATGATAGTACGTTTTATTTGAAATAAAACATCTGAAATTAATTACCATAAATGATATTGTCACCATAAATAATAAATTGTTTATTTTAAACAATTTACCGCTTTTAAATTTATTGCCTGGATTCGAAGATAACGGGATCGAATATCAGTGTTATCCGGGACCACTTCGATTTGGAAGTCATTACGAACCTTTATGGGTTTGGTTATTGAGTTTGATAAACTGAAACTAGATTCATTTAACAAAATTTAACCATTTCAAATAAGCAACTGTATTTATACATTATTATAATATCAATGGATTCCCGTAAAAGTGTTTGATTCTAATCAGAATAAAACTCGTCGTGTCGTACGAGTTACCTTGGTTTCCAAAGTTTTTGATAACTCCGGTATTTCATATCAAATGGGTTTACTCACGCTGGTTTCCAGCCTGACTCATGTGTTACTTTATTGTAATTCTCGGGTCAGACCGAGTATTACAGAATTTTAGTTTAGGACGCTGTGGAGCTTAGGAGACGAGCTGGATGGTAGGGACGTATCGACTATATTTCGTCGTGTATTATAAACTGTATAGTCAGCATTTAGGGACAGGTTATTATAACTGTCCAGATTATTGTTGGTGATTGTATCCTGATAACTTGTTTATATTTAGCAGTTACAGCTTTTTTTGTATAAAATGCTGCTGTTGTATATTATATTTTGTTCCGCTACGGTTGTGAGATTCTGTGTTGTTGTTTCTGTTTCTTATTCTATCTCTTTTTCTTCTAAACCCTAATAGCCTGGTATTTTCGGCACTCGATTGCTCGGCACTCTATACAGTGAACGTATTAGTGTCGATTTTCGGGGGTCGAAAATCGCCCGATCGTTACAATACTTATATACGAACATGTCAAACCTTGCGTGGATTTCTATGTTACATATGCACACACACACACGTGTGTGTGTATGATACATATTTATATAATATTAATTACGTATGATAAAACTATATTATAAATTTAAATAAAAAAATGATTTATTTAAAAGAAATTTGGAAATGTTCTAAATAAATTAAACATCATAAACACGATAAAGATCCAAAACGGTAAAAAATTGAAATCTACCATTTCTTCCATGGTGGGATGGCCTAGTTCCAACAATGGTATCACAGCCAAATAGCCTATGCGGTCTAAATTTGTCATGTTAGGTTAACCAATTAAGCTCATAGCCCATTTAGTAGGGTGACTAAGAAAGGTAGTGTCTAGGCTAGATTGTTGGGTAATCCAATAACCTATTCTACCTAGCTACCGACTTAACCGGAACAGTTATGCGAGCCTAAATATTGCCCCTAATAGAAAAGTACCAATTTGAATTAGGCATTGGGCTTATTACAAAATTGTTTTGAAATGAAATTAAACTTTTATGCTTAGAACATAAATTTAAACTAAAATACATATTATCAAAGCTATAATATAAATTTTCAAAATGTTTGAAAATGCTATAAAATTAATTTCGAAAATATTATTTATTAATAAGATATATAAAATAAACGAATTAATTAAATAAGTTAATTAATTAAAAATCTATATATAACGATATAAGATATGTTGTCTTGAATTGTTTAAGACAATGTGAGTATACCTGTGTGTATAAAAAAATTCTAAATTAATAAATTTAATTAAAGTTGTTTAATTAAATAAATTAATTAAAAGTTTATTAATAAATTAAATTACACACACAAATATATATATATATAAAAGATATATATGTATTACTATAAAGGTTATAGTGTATATGTATATATTCAATATAATATGTTACAATTGAATAATATAATAATTAATTAAAGTGTTAATTATTTAAATTAATTAAGTAAAATTTAATTAATTTAATATTATACATAAGACTATTATATAAGTAAATAAGATTATAAAGTTATATAATAAAACTTGTATAATATAAATGTATAATAAAAGGTGGAACTGTATGGAACCCAAAATAGACTTTAGGGATAAATACATATGCATAGTATGTATATTGTGATTTCTGATGTGTCCAACACTTGAATCACAAGGGTATTTCATAAGAAATACATTATTCCATAAGTCGATATCACTTAGTTAAATATATTGAAGATTATGAATCTTTAATATAAACGTTGTTTTCTACCATTCATATATTAATAAATTACTTTCATACTCTCTGGTTGTTGAGCAAACTCAAGCTCGAGATGTTATGTATTGTATTATTAATACATTGAATAAATGAGTTAATTTAACTATATGTCTTTGTTGAGCAAACTCAAGGTAAATATACTAAACTTAGGCCGTCGTGAAATGGTAGGTACGATTGAATAATCTCTTTCAATTAGTTAAGTAAGCTCAAGGTCAAAATGAGACTAGGATGAGGAACCATCGGTTAGGAGTTGTATATGAGACAACCGATAAAGAGTTATCCATCATTTGTAGGGCTATAACTTGTTGAGCAAACTCAAGGTCAAAATCCTGAGATAGACGAGTCCTAACACCCACTAGTGTAGTCGAAATACTTCTATGTTTCATATTACAGTTTGGAGAAACATAAAAGACTAATGGGAGCCTTTTGAGAAAAATGAAATGGTAACATTTAACCTTTCTAATATCGTAAAAACATCTACTATATAAATTTAAAGTAATATACATTGATAAATTTATGCAATTAATATAATTGATAAGCTTATCAATTAAAATATACAAATGGATAGAATTAGTATTGACAAATAGAAATATAATATATACTTACCAATAAATTTTTGCATGTTACCCATGGCCTTATATATGACCAATAGATATGTTCGTAACTTGGTCACTTACAAGTTCACTTGCCCAAGACAGTGTATTGTCTTCAATGAGTTTTGAACTCTAAAAGCAATACAAGAATATGGATACTTGATCCATGCACAATCACATATAAATGTTATATGATGATAGGTCACAATTTATGATGTACGATACCTCGATGAAATTAATCAATTGAAATAAGCAAGTGAACTATAGCATAAGATCATGTATTCAATATGATTGATTACAATAATGATCTTGTTGTGTTAAATGTAACACTGGACCAAAGGCTATAAGAATGGTCTAAGAATTCTATCGCTGAAATGTCAGTTTGATCAGTTTATGTGAAGTGTAATTTATTTGATATCCTTAAAAGTTAAGGATGATCAAATTCTTTTTTATAAAGAGTTCGTTATCATATTGTAGTAAGAATTCATTTTAATGGTTTGACTGTTTAGAAAGAAAATCGAATGTATGGGAGTGGATGTAACCTAAGACACGGTTGGGGATGAAGAGATGAATGATCACTTTTGCTTCATAAAGAAACATTTGAATGAGAATTGTAAAAATAATAATTGATACATAAAATTAGAATGAGAAATGTGAACTCTATTCCAAATGTATTTTCACTTAGAAAATTGTTTTCTAAGATATTTTATTTCTTTGAATTCAAGATACTTGATCTAAAAATTCTTGACTGTAAACCAGTTACAACAAATGAAATAAATAACCAATACTAAGTGGTTGTATGTGGTTTCATATTTCATACGTTATTATAGTAATGGTGGAAATAGTGGGAGCATGTCATATAACACTTATTGGTAGCATCAAGTTGCAAAAATTATTTTCGTAAAGTACCAAACATTATTTATGAAAAATAATTATTTTTCAGTATTGACCGAAAAACAGACATAGTTTTATTTCATCATGAACATTAGTCATAAAATAAAACTGTAGTACTGGTATTTGTGATGCATTGGAAAATGCATAAGTGTGTCAAATTATTTGCAATTATTTTGGAATTGTAGACTAAGCTATAGTTTTAAGAAATACTTCTTGGTTATATGATTATGAATCATATGATACTAGTGAATTATATCTCAAACAATAAAGTACAAAGCAAACATTCAATAGGAGTTTGATAAGAGTTGATGAACTCTTCGGAGTGATACATATGGATATATGCAATCGCAAGTCTATTACTACCAAAACGGTTCCACATTCTTCGTTATAGTCATCGATGAGTTTTGATACACCTGTAGTATGTCTATGATAAGCTCATAGAGTATAAAACAAAAGTAAATAAAATAACGTGCAATAGAAAAAAAATGTATTCGTATTGATCGAATATGTGAGTATATTGGAAAGAGTTCCAAACGTACCTAAAAATGAATAAAGGTTCAATCTCAAAAGTCACTCCTTTTTATGATACATATTGATGTATCGATAAGGAGTAATCGAACTTTGTTGAACAATGTATGATTAATTGCGAGTGAAGTTGAGTTAACTTTCTTCAATAAGGTCGTGTACTTAAGATTAGTACACATGGTAAAAATTAATTTCATCTAAAAAATGTTTTGGAAAATCATACAAGATAAGGGTTTATAAGAAACCCCAACATATCCTAGGCTAAGGAGTTGACGGGTTGTGTAAGTCGAAAGACTACACGTAATAATTGTTCATGAGAGATCTTGTATGAATCACCCTAAAAGGAGTTTGGGAACTATTGTCATTGGATGACAAATTTATGTTTGAACATAAGTATTATAAGTTAAAACCAAATCCGTTTTAAATATAAGGCAATTCATAAAGTGTTTATGAATATCTATTCCATTGAACTGAGAAACAATTGATGTTTCAAGAAATACCAAATTCATAGCAAAGGAATTTCTTTCAGAAATTATTGGTAGTAAAATGGATTTGGATATGATCCAAAGATAAAAATGATTACGTGGGATGAAATGAAATTAACCTAACCTAAACGAACACATAGCATTAGAGTGTCTAATAAGTATTCTCACACATTGAGGAGAAACTATGAGGTTCTTATCAATAGCGGGATCAGATAATCCTCAGTTGTCAATTAAGCCATTAAGAGTATTGAATCTACGATACGGTATGATGTACAAATCTGAAAGGATTCCAAGTACATTTATCAAAATATGATTTTGGCAGTCATACCTGAAGGAATGTGATCCATCAACCGAGATTGTGTTTTTAAGAGCAAGACTAATGCAGTTGGAATATAATGAGCAATTTTAAGAATAACATCGTGAATTTCAATTGTTGAAGTTAGCGTAATAGATTCGATAATCAATGGGCTCAAGTTAATTTGGAGTTACTCACAAAATTATAAATTGGTACGACTTTTTGCTTTGGTACATATGTGTTGAAATGGAAAATTCTAAATAAAAATTTAGAATAGACTATTTGAACATAACAACCAAAGTGTCTCAAAGTCAGTAGAAGCGATATTGAGTTTGTGAGTTTTTGGATATGATCAAGAAATGATATGAAAGTATCATTTTATAAGCATCAAAATTAAATAAGTGTTTTTATAGAAATGTCGAATGGGTTGATTTTCAGTCAAAATGCAGATGAAGCGTGTGTCTATAAGAAAGAACCACTAAAAGGTGCATAGATATTTCTAGACTTTAAGTAAACAGAATACTATTGACTGTTAACGATGTAATTATGTTAAAATCGGTAATATTTTGGTTGTTCAATACTCGATATTGGATTTGTAAATTATATCTTTTATAGTAAGTATATATAATATTGGGAATGTCCTAAATGATATGCAAAGACACCTTATTAAAATGTTTAATAAGGGATATGTAAGATGGACTCCTTATGCTTTAGCAATAAGAATTATCATACATGTTGCATTGTATACAATATCGTATTTTGCTTATGTATTTGATACATGAAGCAAATACCAAATCCAAATTAAGATCACTAAATGGTATTTTAGAGTATTCTCAAGTGTTTACGAAATACTAGAGAATTGTTTGTAGAAACAACAAACACGTTATAAAGGAGTGTACGAACTCAAACTTTATAAGTGATATTGAGTATAATATGTCAATATTAAATTCATGTTCAAACCTTAAATAAGAAGCTTTAAAAATGTTCTAAATAAAACATTGTGGCTAATTCAATAAAAAGGCTAAGTACGTCATCTTGAATAGAGCCACGATAAAAGCATTTTATAAATATAAATGCACAAATTTATAACTGAGTCAAGGGTGATACCAAGTATTGAGAATAATAATCATTGTTATATGATACCAATGTAATAATAAGCGCTCAATAGAGGTCGAGAGACATACTCCGATTAGTTCCACCTGATAAAGGTAGTTTATCAGGATCAGAGTGGGTTGATTGAAAAAGTAGATAATTAAAACAACATAGAAAATCCATTCATGAAGGGTCTAACTTAATTAGTTCTCACAAAATTGATCAAATGGATGGGATAGAGATTTCATAATTAGCAATGAGTGCAAGTGGGAATTGATGGAGTTAGAGATATGGCCAATGGACAATTATGTAGCTTGTTACATATATCTAACTCGATAACCAATTTTATTCAAAATAAAAGTTATTTTCTTTTTATTATATTCTTAATATATTATGTTAGATTAATTAATTAATTTAATTAAAAGTATAGTTGATAGAAAAATCCATAAATGGTATGTTTTGTGAAAGTACTTACAACGTTGTAACCATGAGTGATTTATCACAATAAAATAAACATTCCATTTTAAATATTCCTAGTCAAGGTATATCGAGACTGGATATTGTGACGACTCGGGTTTTGCCCGCTCGAAAATCAACATCCGTACTTCACATTGTACTAGAATGCCGCAGATTCGACCGTTCAAATCCGATTCGCCGGAGCTATAACACCATTAAGTAAATAACACAGCGGAAGAAAAGAATAATACATTGATATACAATATCTGATACAACAGAGTGATACAACAGATATCAATATACATCAGAGATATGATACAACAAATAGCAGCGGAAAAGAAAATGATAACATCAGCAGCGGAACAATATCAATAGAAGTGATAACTCCAAAATGATCTTCAGACATGAATGAATCCACAACTCCAAGATAAGCAACTCCGATGAATGAACTAGCTCCAGATAATCTACTAAACCTGAATATCTGAAAAGAAACCCAACTCTAGACTGCTCGTGTGGAAAATTATGAGCACCCAGAGTTTAGGAAGGGAACAATAAACTCTGGATCAGTCATGGGACTGGTGTGAGCAACAAAAACAATTTATCTTTAAAACAAACACAAAAGGTTTTAAACATTGAAATCCGCAATGCTTTTAGAAAATGAAACTACCATAAGACCTCCCGCCACACACACAATGCAAACGCAGAATTGGAGGAGATTTCTTCTTATGATAGTCAAACATGCTTACTACGCAAATAATTGGATATTATTATTAGTGCATAGTGTAGAAAAACATTTCAAAAGTATAATATAAATCTTAGCCAGCATAGACATTTCGAACTATGCCTACTATAGCTACCATCCAAACAGTGGGGCGCCACCATAAGTGAATGGCAGGTTCTACAACTAAAACCGTACAAGTTCCGTATTGGAGAAATGGATTTCCAACAAATGGTCAGGCTAAGGAACTTCCTTCCGCCGCATGGGATCGCCTCTGGTGGGACGTCCCGAGAGACAAACTGCTCTCTGCCAAACAAGGCCGGGTTACCCCTGTAACAGGTAACTCACGAATATGCCACCCCCCGGTCCTTTGGGACCTTTATCCGAGGCCTCGATAACCAACATCACACATCATAAAGTGTATCCACATGAGTAAGTATCTGGGCTCCATACCATGACACCACCCTTTTTCCAGAAGGAAATGACATACCCTAAAGGGCGCGACCCTCATAACCTTGCTGCAACATTCCTGTTTCGACCATTTCCGGGTTGTGAGGCCCTGACGAAGTCTCGTCCACAAAGCTATGCTTTTTTTCAAAAAGCCACGCTTTGGGTCAACAGATGATCAACCTATGATCACAAAGATAAATGATCAAACAAATGATCATATCACAAATGATCAAACACTGATCATCACACAGCAACACTCAGCATGCCACATTACCAAATTGGGAGTATATCGCTGATAACCTTCAACTACATAACCTCTGAGCTCGTACGTCTCAGAGAAGGGTGTTAAGCTAAGAGAATAAATTCTCCGCCACCAACAGAAATGTATTTGAAAGAAATCAGCTTTATATCTCAAAGTGTAATGTCAGACATACAATCCATACAAGTCTGTTCCGGGATCGAACAGAACCGAAGGCACTTCTCACGAAGCCCTTGCAATTCCGGATAATTTCCAATCACGTCCGGACTTCCCGTCACTAAGGATGATAAAACCTCTATATCGGGGATCAGCCGATGCAGAGTAACTCGACGGTAATCCTTCCGTTTTCAAAAATATCCGGTCTTCAACACCGGTCTTCAAATGCTATCCATATACGACGTATCACATATTCGGAATGGGTTATACGACCCAAAGGTCCTCTCCCGGCTAAACCGAATAGTGAGCGTAATATTTAAAAACATATGGATATGGGATTTCAATTAAGTCACAACTTATTACCCAAAATTTTTCTTCTTTTCAAATGGTTTAACAAATTACCATTTTAAATCTTTAAACAAAAAGATTCAACCTTTACGGTTTAAACAGTTTCCACACTTTAATCTTTTAAACAAAAGATTCATTCACAGATTTTCCAAATTAATTTCCATTTCAATTTGATTAACTCGTTAAATCTTTAAATCAAGATTAAACTTACAGTTTTCAAAACAATCCCATTTCAAATGATTTAAACCAATCATTATTTTAAATCTGTTAAAAATAAACAGATTCAAATCATAGCTTTCAAAAAGAATTCATTCTTAACTTGGAAAACCTTTTTTTTCAATTCAATCTTGAAATTCCTTTAATTAAACTGGAATTTCATTTCTTATATGAAAGCTTTTATCATTTAAAAACAAACAGTTTCATTTCAGAAAATCTGATTCATCCATACGAGTTGAAATCTTCGGGTTAAATTCAAATTCTCAAAATTATACTTTTAAATGGTTTAACTTTATATAAACACATTTATATCATCTTTAATCCCTAGTTTCAAATCATAGGATTCAATTCCAAACTTGAATTCAAATTTAAATCAAATTATTTAAATTTTCAAAACTCGATTAAGTTATTCAAAATAACTTTTATCTTTGAAATTCCATTTCAAAAGCTTTTTACTTTAAACCCCAGATTTTAGATTTCAAAATCAATTGAAATTAAAATTTCAATTTCAAATACATCAAATTTAAATTATCTATGACTTAACTGATTTCCACGTGAAATCCATATTTGTGTGTGTAAAGGTGTAGTCCAGGGGTTTCACACAATAGTGCAACACAATGAATCATCACATATCAGAATACAGAAATATAATTCGATAAGCGGTATAAGAACAACGCTTATCGTTCATTCACAGATCATAGATATATAAAGGTCACAGATAAGTAAACTACAGATCACAACATAAATCAGGATGTATCACAAAGCATCATATATCAGGGATATCAAACAATCAAGTCATTCAATAGAATCCAAACATCCCTAAGTAAGATAATTTAATTATCTGATAAATTTAAATCGGATGTATCAATTACTAATCCAGTTAATTATCATAATTTAATTACAAATTATTTGAAAATCTTTCTTTCAAATTTATTAGTTAACCCTTAATTATTAACTAATCATTCTTAAATCAATGAATCAATTAATCTTTAATTATTAAATTAATCTTAATTAATTGCCATTATTAATTAATCCTTTGATTTATTAACAATCAATTCATTCAAATTTCCAATCCTTATTCAATAAATTACATTAAGTAATCATCTATTAATTACTTCATTAATTTAGCTTTCATCATTTTATAAACTAACTTTTTAAACATCTTAAATTACACATTTAAAAACACTTTGCCATGAAGAGTATTTTAAATCAAAACCCTTTAAATTCAAATATTTAAATTTATTAAAAATATTTAAATTTAAAACTTTTCTTTTATTTCAAAATCTGGATTTTAAACACTTAATTAAATTTCAGTTTTAATCTTGTTTAAATTTACACAAAAACTTAAAACTATGAAAAACTGGTTACTGTAAAACATGAAATGATTTACCCGAGTCTTCCCTATGTTTGCTTCGAGAAAAATACAGATTTACCCGAGCCAAACCACGTTTTACCCGAGTATGCACTCGAGTTAAAATCTGGGTATTGTTAAACTGTGAAAACAACAACCCGAGACAGCCCTTATTTACTTCGAGGCCTTTATCAATCTACCCGAGCTAACCCACGAATTCCCCGAGTCCCCCTTCGAGTCCAAGTCCCTTCTTCCCCAGATACATCACTGACACCATTTCCAGACTGTGCACGTGCACAGTGCTCTCGGCCAACTCCGATCAACCTCGCTGGCCTCACCACGTCATCGACCAACCTCGCATCCCTCTCCAACCATCAGACTTCGACCTAACACCTAGACTCGAAATCGAGCTTTAAACTCAAAGCTGGAATGGTTTAACCCATCACCGCGAAGCCTATTATCACCTCGTTCACCACGCTCCGTCCATCAGAACCCACGAAACTCCGGCCACAGCCTCGTCTACCTTCCCTCTACAACATCTCAAAAACTCGATACACTCGATCAATCCTTGAGTTCGAACGAGACGAAAGATCTCAGCATTCAAAAACTAGGTTTACACACGAAAAATCATCGCCATCGTCTCCACGTTGATCTGGCCACCTCGACTCCATTTTTCCTAGCTTCACCCATCACTCCTCTACCTCTCGACCAACTCACAACGCCCCCAGTCGACGAGGTAACCCACGGCACCCCAAAAAACTCAAAACAGTGAAACTGAAACTGCTCTTTCACCAAAGTTTTAAAAATTATAATTCTTGTCTTAAAAATCATGGTTTTGTATGATGTTTCGATTTATACTCCTAAATCTTTAAAACCAGAAGTTTGATTTTTTTTAAACATATTGAAGTTGAGCTGTGTTCTTTAGTTTCCAGAGTCATTTACAAAATAATTCAACTTAAATAAATTTTAATACTTGGATTATAGTTAAACAATCAACTATTGTTTACATCTTACCCTCAAACAAATGATAGATTTTGAGAAGAAGGTTTATTTACAGAACTACAAAAAACAAGGAGCAGGTAACAGAGTGTAGAAGAACAGATATGCCAGACTTACACCAACATATATACATATATAAGATATATGTCATCACAGAGGAAAGCATACCAGATTTACTTAAGTTATAAGTTTAAATAAAAAGTTACTCACCAATTTTATGAAGAAGAACAGAGCACTTAGTTTTGCAGATAGTTTGAACTTGTGAACTGGAAACATGTTTTCAACTTTGATCTTCAAATCATTTTGCTTCTCTACTTTGTTGTAGTTGCTAATGTTTAATTGTATTTGATGATGTAGAAGCTTGTTTGGGTTTTCAAATGGAGTTTCATTTTTTAGTCTTGTTTAGTTCGAATTGAAATGAGAAGTGATAAGGGAAATAGTTTACAGAGTGATGTTTATACAAGCTACAGGTAATAATATCTTATACAAACAGTGTACACATTTGTACAAATTATCAGAGAAAATTTTATATTTTGGTGGCTGAAAGAAATTTGTATACAACTCGAAATGACTTTGTTATGCTGTTAAGATATGGAGCATTTAATGCTATTGTACTTATGTTTCATTTATACTTATCCTATTTTCTCTTTACACTTACCTGAGACTTCACCTACAAGCCACATGCACACATATTTTACTTTGCTTTTTAATTCTTTTTGTTTCTCAGGCTTGCATCTCCTATTCGAACCATTAGTTTTACATACTTAACCTATACAAGTTTATTTTCTAACAAGTTACTATATTTGAAAGTTTAAATGATTTATACCAAATTTATTTGTTTTCGGGGAAACTCGCATCACTTTAATCAATTTATTTTACTATTTTTATTCAAAAATACAATAAATTATTAATTTAAATATATAGAAATTTTGGGGTCGTTACAGACTTCCCCCCTTAAAAGAATTTCGTCCTCGAAATTACCAAGGAGACAAAAAGATAGATGGAGAATATTTCATCAACTGAACATCTGTTCTGCATTTGGCTTACCAAATCAGAATATCAATAACAGATACAAGAACGAATCTGTTTTAATAATCAACAAAATACTCGAGTTATCCAGATCTACGAAATATGCAGTGGCATCGATTAGTTCGAAAGGATAACTAACCATTCATAGAACATATCGGGACCCAAAGAATAGATAGATATATGGATAAAATTTCAAAATTTTCAGTTTAGAATTAAAGTATACCTACCAACCATAGCAAACAAAGCAAACAATTTTGGCCATTTCGGAGTTTATGTCCCATATTAATATATCGAATTTATTCCTGGATCTACCAGAAACTATCGAAGAATTGAGAAAAATGACCAACAAAAGAGATCGATAGAGAAAAGATTGCTTCCTGGTTGTTACAGAGTATTGACCATTTCATAGTGGTATCCCCCTGTCCCATATCTCATCCTCTTTTTGCACTCATACTCACTATCAGTGGATAGCAAGAGAATTTACTGAGGCATATAGACAGATATCTTAAGGATTACTCATTCTAGAGTTTACATCACTCTATCTCTAATGAGTTACTTAACGTGTTATACTCCTGAGCTAAAGTTCAACCTTAGCTCTGATACCACATGTGACGACTCGGGTTTTGCCCGCTCGAAAATCAACATCCGTACTTCACATTGTACTAGAATGCCGCAGATTTGACCGTTCAAATCCAATTCGCCGGAGCTATAACACCATTAAGTAAATAACACAGCGGAAGAAAAGAATAATACATTGATATACAATATCTGATACAACAGAGTGATACAACAGATATCAATATACATCAGAGATATGATACAACAAATAGCAGCGGAAAAGAAAATGATAACATCAGCAGCGGAACAATATCAATAGAAGTGATAACTCCAAAATGATCTTCAGACATGAATGAATCCACAACTCCAAGATAAGCAACTCCGATGAATGAACTAGCTCCAGATAATCTACTAAACCTGAATATCTGAAAAGAAACCCAACTCTAGACTGCTCGTGTGGAAAATTATGAGCACCCAGAGTTTAGGAAGGGAACAATAAACTCTGGATCAGTCATGGGACTGGTGTGAGCAACAAAAACAATTTATCTTTAAAACAAACACAAAAGGTTTTAAACATTGAAATCCGCAATGCTTTTAGAAAATGAAACTACCATAAGACCTCCCGCCACACACACAATGCAAACGCAGAATTGGAGGAGATTTCTTCTTATGATAGTCAAACATGCTTACTACGCAAATCATTGGATATTATTATTAGTGCATAGTGTAGAAAAATATTTCGAAAGTATAATATAAATCTTAGCCAGCATAGACATTTCGAACTATGCCTACTATAGCTACCATCCAAACAGTGGGGCGCCACCATAAGTGAATGGCAGGTTCTACAACTAAAACCGTACAAGTTCCGTATTGGAGAAATGGATTTCCAACAAATGGTCAGGCTAAGGAACTTCCTTCCGCCGCATGGGATCGCCTCTGGCGGGACGTCCCGAGAGACAAACTGCTCTCTGCCAAACAAGGCCGGGTTACCCCTGTAACAGGTAACTCACGAATATGCCACCCCCCGGTCCTTTGGGACCTTTATCCGAGGCCTCGATAACCAACATCACACATCATAAAGTGTATCCACATGAGTAAGTATCTGGGCTCCATACCATGACACCACCCTTTTCCAGAAGGAAATGACATACCCTAAAGGGCGCGACCCTCATAACCTTGCTGCAACATTCCTGTTTCGACCATTTCCGGGTTGTGAGGCCCTGACGAAGTCTCGTCCACAAAGCTACGCTTTTTTTCAAAAAGCCACGCTTTGGGTCAACAGATGATCAACCTATGATCACAAAGATAAATGATCAAACAAATGATCATATCACAAATGATCAAACACTGATCATCACACAGCAACACTCAGCATGCCACATTACCAAATTGGGAGTATATCGCTGATAACCTTCAACTACATAACCTCTGAGCTCGTACGTCTCAGAGAAGGGTGTTAAGCTAAGAGAATAAATTCTCCGCCACCAACAGAAATGTATTTGAAAGAAATCAGCTTTATATCTCAAAGTGTAATGTCAGACATACAATCCATACAAGTCTGTTCCGGGATCGAACAGAACCGAAGGCACTTCTCACGAAGCCCTTGCAATTCCGGATAATTTCCAATCACGTCCGGAATTCCCGTCACTAAGGATGATAAAACCTCTATATCGGGGATCAGCCGATGCAGAGTAACTCGACGGTAATCCTTCCGTTTTCAAAAATATCCGGTCTTCAACACCGGTCTTCAAATGCTATCCATATACGACGTATCACATATTCAGAATGGGTTATACGACCCAAAGGTCCTCTCCCGGCTAAACCGAATAGTGAGCGTAATATTTAAAAACATATGGATATGGGATTTCAATTAAGTCACAACTTATTACCCAAAATTTTTCTTCTTTTCAAATGGTTTAACAAATTACCATTTTAAATCTTTAAACAAAAAGATTCAACCTTTACGGTTTAAACAGTTTCCACACTTTAATCTTTTAAACAAAAGATTCATTCACAGATTTTCCAAATTAATTTCCATTTCAATTTGATTAACTCGTTAAATCTTTAAATCAAGATTTAACTTACAGTTTTCAAAACAATCCCATTTCAAATGATTTAAACCAATCATTATTTTAAATCTGTTAAAAATAAACAGATTCAAATCATAGCTTTCAAAAAGAATTCATTCTTAACTTGGAAAACCATTTTTTTCAATTCAATCTTGAAATTCCTTTAATTAAACTGGAATTTCATTTCTTATATGAAAGCTTTTATCATTTAAAAACAAACAGTTTCATTTCAGAAAATCTGATTCATCCATACGAGTTGAAATCTTCGGGTTAAATTCAAATTCTCAAAATTATACTTTTAAATGGTTTAACTTTATATAAACACATTTATATCATCTTTAATCCCTAGTTTCAAATCATAGGATTCAATTCCAGACTTGAATTCAAATTTAAATCAAATTATTTAAATTTTCAAAACTCGATTAAGTTATTCAAAATAACTTTTATCTTTGAAATTCCATTTCAAAAGCTTTTTACTTTAAACCCCAGATTTTAGATTTCAAAATCAATTGAAATTAAAATTTCAATTTCAAATACATCAAATTTAAATTATCTGTGACTTAACTGATTTCCACGTGAAATCCATATTTGTGTGTGTAAAGGTGTAGTCCAGGGGTTTCACACAATAGTGCAACACAATGAATCATCACATATCAGAATACAGAAATATAATTCGATAAGCGGTATAAGAACAACGCTTATCGTTCATTCACAGATCATAGATATATAAAGGTCACAGATAAGTAAACTACAGATCACAACATAAATCAGGATGTATCACAAAGCATCATATATCAGGGATATCAAACAATCAAGTCATTCAATAGAATCCAAACATCCCTAAGTAAGATAATTTAATTATCTGATAAATTTAAATCGGATGTATCAATTACTAATCCAGTTAATTATCATAATTTAATTACAAATTATTTGAAAATCTTTCTTTCAAATTTATTAGTTAACCCTTAATTATTAACTAATCATTCTTAAATCAATGAATCAATTAATCTTTAATTATTAAATTAATCTTAATTAATTGCCATTATTAATTAATCCTTTGATTTATTAACAATCAATTCATTCAAATTTCCAATCCTTATTCAATAAATTACATTAAGTAATCATCTATTAATTACTTCATTAATTTAGCTTTCATCATTTTATAAACTAACTTTTTAAACATCTTAAATTACACATTTAAAAACACTTTGCCATGAAGAGTATTTTAAATCAAAACCCTTTAAATTCAAATATTTAAATTTATTAAAAATATTTAAATTTAAAACTTTTCTTTTATTTCAAAATCTGGATTTTAAACACTTAATTAAATTTCAGTTTTAATCTTGTTTAAATTTACACAAAAACTTAAAACTATGAAAAACTGGTTACTGTAAAACATGAAATGATTTACCCGAGTCTTCCCTATGTTTGCTTCGAGAAAAATACAGATTTACCCGAGCCAAACCACGTTTTACCCGAGTATGCACTCGAGTTAAAATCTGGGTATTGTTAAACTGTGAAAACAACAACCCGAGACAGCCCTTATTTACTTCGAGGCCTTTATCAATCTACCCGAGCTAACCCACGAATTCCCCGAGTCCCCCTTCGAGTCCAAGTCCCTTCTTCCCCAGATACATCACTGACACCATTTCCAGACTGTGCACGTGCACAGTGCTCTCGGCCAACTCCGATCAACCTCGCTGGCCTCACCACGTCATCGACCAACCTCGCATCCCTCTCCAACCATCAGACTTCGACCTAACACCCAGACTCGAAATCGAGCTTTAAACTCAAAGCTGGAATGGTTTAACCCATCACCGCGAAGCCTATTATCACCTCGTTCACCACGCTCCGTCCATCAGAACCCACGAAACTCCGGCCACAGCCTCGTCTACCTTCCCTCTACAACATCTCAAAAACTCGATACACTCGATCAATCCTTGAGTTCGAACGAGACGAAAGATCTCAGCATTCAAAAACTAGGTTTACACACGAAAAATCATCGCCATCGTCTCCACGTTGATCTGGCCACCTCGACTCCATTTTTCCTAGCTTCACCCATCACTCCTCTACCTCTCGACCAACTCACAACGCCCCCAGTCGACGAGGTAACCCACGGCACCCCAAAAAACTCAAAACAGTGAAACTGAAACTGCTCTTTCACCAAAGTTTTAAAAATTATAATTCTTGTCTTAAAAATCATGGTTTTGTATGATGTTTCGATTTATACTCCTAAATCTTTAAAACCAGAAGTTTGATTTTTTTTAAACATATTGAAGTTGAGCTGTGTTCTTTAGTTTCCAGAGTCATTTACAAAATAATTCAACTTAAATAAATTTTAATACTTGGATTATAGTTAAACAATCAACTATTGTTTACATCTTACCCTCAAACAAATGATAGATTTTGAGAAGAAGGTTTATTTACAGAACTACAAAAAACAAGGAGCAGGTAACAGAGTGTAGAAGAACAGATATGCCAGACTTACACCAACATATATACATATATAAGATATATGTCATCACAGAGGAAAGCATACCAGATTTACTTAAGTTATAAGTTTAAATAAAAAGTTACTCGCCAATTTTATGAAGAAGAACAGAGCACTTAGTTTTGCAGACAGTTTGAACTTGAGAACTGGAAACATGTTTTCAACTTTGATCTTCAAATCATTTTGCTTCTCTACTTTGTTGTAGTTGCTTATGTTTAATTGTATTTGATGATGTAGAAGCTTGTTTGGGTTTTCAAATGGAGTTTCATTTTTTAGTCTTGTTTAGTTCGAATTGAAATGAGAAGTGATAAGGGAAATAGTTTACAGAGTGATGTTTATACAAGCTACAGGTAATAATATCTTATACAAACAGTGTACACATTTGTACAAATTATCAAAGAAAATTTTATATTTTGGTGGCTGAAAGAAATTTGTATACAACTCGAAATGACTTTGTTATGCTGTTAAGATATCGAGCATTTAATGCTATTGTACTTATGTTTCATTTATACTTATCCTATTTTCTCTTTACACTTACCTGAGACTTCACCTACAAGCCACATGCACACATATTTTACTTTGCTTTTTAATTCTTTTTGTTTCTCAGGCTTGCATCTCCTATTCGAACCATTAGTTTTACATACTTAACCTATACAAGTTTATTTTCTAACAAGTTACTATATTTGAAAGTTTAAATGATTTATACCAAATTTATTTGTTTTCGGGGAAACTCGCATCACTTTAATCAATTTATTTTACTATTTTTATTCAAAAATACAATAAATTATTAATTTAAATATATAGAAATTTTGGGGTCGTTACAGATATAGATGCATCCGTTATGACTTGAGTATGTAATGCTCTCCAAATGTTTGATAGTATATTACCCATGACTAATGGGGGGAACTAAGGGGTTCGGTACTAATAATTTGTAATGACCCATAAATTTTGATTGGTTTTAATAACGTAGTTAACTGAATTTTGTGAAATTTTAAATAATTGAATTTTGAAATAAAATTTTATATTTGGAATACGTCTATTTTAATATAGCAAATGGTAAATTTTCATCAGATAATATGAAGGTTTATTTTATTGTATAATTTTATTCCAATTTAATGAGTTAAAATTTGATGGTAATAAAATGTTTTCTAAACTTGAATATTTTCCTATAGAAAAATTGTAAATCATCTTCTGAGTGAGACGTCATTTTCCGTTTCATCAAATTTGGACTTCTATTGCTTCGTTTTTCTTATTTCTGTTAGAATAGCAGCATTTCTGGTACAGGTTATCGACTTTGGATTTGATGATCGTACCACCAATATCTGTATATCGTTTTGATCGTCTCGTCATGCTGATCTCTACGGTATATTTATTTCTGTATTTTGAGGTTCTATACGCGGCAGAAACGATAAAACTGTGCATCGTATCGGTATCGAAAATTGTGACCTTTTGTTTCCTTTGTCTTTCAACCTTGAAGCGTGCTGCTCAAACAATAATAATTCGCCTTTAAATTTTCTACTGAATCAGCTCATGACCGTTATATTAAATTTATTCCTTTTATTCTTTTATATATTTGTTTTTATTTTGTCATTGGCTGCTCGTTTCCCCACCATTACTTCCCTCTCCCCTATTCAATTCATATTGCTGCCGTTATCTCTCCTTTCCACTGTTTGCTCTATTCATTACTCTAAAAAGTTATGTTTAATAATTAATATAAATTATAAAGGCGTTTGTTTATTCTCTGTCAAGCTTGCTTCCTCTCCTCTTTCTTTTATTTCTGTCAATGAAAATGATCAGCTCTTCCCCTTCTTCTCACCAGCTCACTTCAATTTCCATACTTTCCCTCCCACGAGCCAACAACCCAACCCTAAGGCCTCCGCGACTCTGACCTTCCTCCGCGCCGAAGCCATGGATTTTCTGCTCACCCACGTCCTCCTACCCACCACGGCATGGCCATCCACCATTCGCTCCTCCCCATTACCTTAGCCTGATCAAAGGCATAGCACCACCGAATAACTGATGCCTCTCCTACTTCCTTCCTCCTCCGGCCTCTACACTCCCATCATACAGCAGCCCAGCCGAAGCCACTTCCTCCCCTCACCTTGTCGCCGATCATCCCACCTCCTCCTTCCCTGATCCACGACACCACAAAACCATGCCACCCGAGCTTCCCTCCTCCTCCTACATCCTCCACGCGTTCCAGCCCTCAACCGGCCTCCACCTTCAACAACCGCCCACTTCCACCCCATGTTTGCCGCCCTCGACCAAGCCGCCGATCCCATCATCCCCTCACGCCGCCTCATCATAGCTCAAACCTTCCGCTCCTCACTCTCCTATGCCGAGCTAGTTACCTCTACCGATAGCCATCTACTTTCGTCCCAGCTTCTCTATAGATCATGGCGTATATATTGTATTTGATAGTAAGTATATATATATATATAATATATATGTTTACATGAAAAATTTATGTTACAGCAAATATTCTAGCTACTTATGAACTGGCTGTTGATTCGTTTTTATATATATATATATCGTGATAGTTACAAAGTATAATTATAAAATATGATGTTTATAAGTATTACTTTGCTAATATTACTTTTCGTAGATAGATGTGCATACCTAATGATGTTTCTAGAGTATATAATTATACTTTATTTGTGTTTCAAAAGTTTAAATTTTGTATTGTATTACAACAGATTTTCTTCTATATGTGTAAAATATATGTCCTATATTTATATATATTAGTAATGCTGTTGGATCTATATGAGTTTGGTTTTATTATAAAGACTACTTGAAGAAAATACTGTCATCCGTGTGTTCCGATTTCTTTGCTTTGAGATGGATGATACATTCGCATATATATATAAATAAGCACAGCATATAGGATATGTTTTAGCCAAGATATACCTTATATATATTTAGCTTACAATATAGTCTGTTAGAATAGTGAAATAATATGCATCAGTACTTCATTTTATGAGCAGTATAGAGGACTGTGTATTATTATATCATAAAGTTATATATATATATATAGTGTCTATATATATTGCGTTAGTTTGTTCACTCCTCAGTAATTCATTTATTTCCAAAATTATAGAGGTAAATATACTTAGTATATATATAAGTATAGTTTTAAAAATAAATATACAAAGTTGTTTACAATATATAAGTTATATAAAATTTGTGTGTGTGTGTGTGTATTTAAATGTAGGATGTATATAAAATGTATACGTATATTTTTATTTGGATATTGGGTTTAAGGCGAAATAATAATATAATATACATCTCGTCTAATATTTTTTAATATCAAGCTAATCTGATTCGTTCCCATCGATTTCTGTTATCAGATCTTTTCATTGAATTCATGCCAATCTTACTTTACTTCGGAACTCGTGCTTGGATTCGTAACCCGTTTCATTTGTCAAATCTCCTCTAGCCTCGAAAGGTGAGTAATCACTCACGATTTAACATTATTATATTTATTAAATTTGATTTCAATTGAAACGACAATTGAAATATGCTGCTGTAGTTATTTAAATTGTTATATATGCTATTATCTATAACTGTTCACCTGTGGGATATGACACCATATCTTGTTGTTTATATTATATTGTTATTTATGATATATGCATGTTGTTGTATTGTATATTATCTGTTATCACTCTGCAAGTACCCTGTTAGTATAGAATTCACTATGGGTTGAAATGATACATACCCGAACGGACTTTAGAATAGGAGAAAATCATTATGGGTTGAAATGATAAACCCAAGCGATTTTCATTTGAATTGGAATTGGGATTACGGGTTGAAATGAAATCTACCCGTATATATTTAAATTACGGATTGAAATGATAAATATCTGTATCACTTAACCATAAGATAGATATATATACAGACACCGTTGGTCCACATATATAAATATTTTGAAATAATTTCTATGGTTTTTGGAAAGAAATATGTGGTTTTAATAAATGTTGATTCTTAATTTATTTTATATAAATGGTAATGATATATATGGATTTAATAATAATATTTAATTTAATTAAGATTGATTTAATACATATAATATGGTTAAGTATTTAAATTTATGTTTCAAAATAGATTTCAGTAATAATTTGAATAAGTTAAGGTTGGGAAGATAATTTGAATTTAGTTGGAGTTGTATTCATTAAAGAATTTTATTAAATTAAACCGATTTGAAACTTATTGAAATTGAGATTAAAGATATGATTTATAACTTGGGTTTGATTTAAACAATTTAACGAATATTTCTTGTTTAAATAAATTTAAGGAAATATTTAGAAAAATGAAATTTAAGGCTAGTTAAATGATATTGAATTTATTAAGTGAATATTCCCTGATTAAATAATAATAAAGTTAAATCAAGTGTGACGACCCGGAATTTCGAGCAATATCAATTTAATAATTTATATTAAATATTAAATTGATTTGATATATTTTTGAATTATAAACTTGAATTGATATTTTCTTCTGATAAATATCATATTGGTGAGTTATATCTTTTAAAACTAATAAATGATTTTTCTGTTTATAACGAATATACTGGTATATATCGTAGACAGGTAAGTTCTGTTTTAATTTTAATTGATAAATTTTATTTTCAGATTTCTTATATATATATTCTAGAGATTTGGAAATTATTATTTATTTTGAAATAAACTTTTCAAAGCTATTTAATAAATATATATAGTATAAAATATTTAGTTAGAAATACGATACAATAATATAAGTAACCAATTTACATATTGAAATAACAAATTAACAACAATATAAATGAAACGACTATATGAGATAAATTTTATCGTTTTGTAAATAATAAAACGAATACATTTCATAATTAAACAATATATTAGAATAACATTTATACTACCTCATCAAACCAGAAGATTATAATACCATAAGCATGAGAATGACTCCCAGCCTTTATATATATCTGCATAGTTCAAAATAATAACAATCACAAATTAAAAGAGAATAATATTCAATAACACTTTCATTTACAATTCAAATGAAAAACAAGAAAGTATAGCACATAAGAAAGGAATGCAAGTTAAGAAAAGAAGACTTCCCAGCCTAACAAATATCTGCATAGAAACAATGTTCGAATATGGTATTGCAGGCAACAAGAATCAATAGAAAACAAAGTATAATATTTTTGTAGCTTGTGAGTGAAGCTAAGCAAGAAAAAAATATATAAGAAAATGAGACATCACGGTACAAAGCATTAAATGCCCTTACCTTTGGCAGCCAAAAAGAAAATCAATTCGAGTTGTATAAAATTTCATTTCAGCCTACATTGGTACAAAAATATCTCTGATCTTTTGTTTAAAAGAAGAAAAAAAAAAATATACAAAGCCTGTAACCTTCTACATACTTCAAGCTGGAAACCCATTTTGCTTCTATCCCTTTTCATTTCAGTTCGAACTGAAATGAACTAATGTAAACTCCATCTTTAAAAAAAAAAAGCTTAAAACAAGCTTTCATCTAAAACACAACATCAAGAAACTGCAACTAATTCAAAAGCAAGACAGATGAAGATCAAGGCTGAAAACAACTTTCCAGTTTCTTTCCAAGTTCGAAACTGTTGCAAACATAGGTGTTCTGTCCTTCTATGTTTACTGGTGAGTAACAATTTTATTAAAAAAAAACTTATAACTGATATTTATGGCATGCTTCCTCTGTATTTTGTATGTATATGATTGAAATCTTTGAGTATCTGTTTCTGGTGATACCTGTATCTGTTTTTATTTCTTGTGAGTATGAAAACAACACTTTAGCACTTGATCTAACCCCTGACTGAACTTGAGATGAGAACAAGAGCTGTTTATTTTGTTGAAATCTTTATATTAAAATTTTATTAAAGCTGAAACAATCCATAACTTTCTCTGGTAACTCAAGAAAACATGCACATCCTTAAATATGTTAAAAATCAAACCTTTTGTTTAAAGAATCCAGTTGCATCAAATGAAAACACATACTAAATCATGATTTTTAAAACAAGAATTAGAATTTTTAGGCAAGAAAATGAAGAGCAGTTTAAACTTCACTGTTTCGAACAATTTGAGTCGCCGTGGTCGATGTAGTCGACCGGAGACGTTGAGTCTTGGTCGAAAGGTAGAGGAGCGACCAGGGATGCTCGGAAAAATGGTGCGGTGGTGGTTCGTCAACGGTGGAGGTAGCGGCATCGATTTCTTTTCCGTAAACCTAAATTTTAGTGTGCTGTGAAATTTTCGTTCGTACGAGGCCATTGTTCGATCGAGTGTAGCGAGCCTTTGGGGTTTGGTAGGGAGAAGATAATTGAGGTTGTGGCCGAAGGCGCTGGTGATCCGGTGGTCTGAGTCGCGAACATGAGGCGAACTTCCAGGCTTTGCAGTTGGGTTGCTGTTCGTCCAGGTTAGATTGTGAAACTCGAATTTGATCTCGAGCTTGAGTTGTTGAATGGAGGCCTGGGATAGGAGATGGAAGTGATAGCCGATTTGTGGAGATGGTCGTGGTCGACCGGAAATGGCGAACGGAGGCGTGCACGTGCACGGTGGAGCGTTTTTCTGGTGTAGCTGTTTTTTTGTGGTTTCGAATGTAGGCCGGGGAAAACTCGAGATTTACTCGAGTAACTTCTCATTTGGCTCGAGAGAATGTATATTCTACTCGAAGTAAAATAAGGGAACTTGGGAAGATTTGTTTCCCAGTCTTCTTACCTGTAAACTAGTGCTCAGTTTTAAAGTATAGGTTTTAAAATTTAAATCAAATTAAAACTGAGTTTAATTAAATGTTTAAATTCCAGATTTTTGGATTGAAGAGAGTTTAAAATTTAAATAGTGTAAATAAGTTTAAATATTTTGAAGTAAAGGGAATTTGATTTAAATTCCTTCCGAGCAAAATATTGCTTTAAGTTATAATTTAAAGTTTTTTAAAAAAAGTTAGTTTATAAAGTGATTTAGAGTTAAATTGGTGATCGTTTAAACTTGGGATTTAAAATGAACTTTTCAAGGAAAAATGAAATATATGTTTTGAACATATTTAAGTAAAATTTAATCAATATTGAAAATTGGTTTTCTTTAAGTAAAGAAGATTTGGAATTTGTATTCATTAACCCTTAAGTTAATTAATTATGAATAATCTATATTGATTAAATTAGTAATTATAAGTGAAATGTATTAGTTAAAGTAAATAATGAGTTAAGAAATTAATGTGTAATTAAGAATCATAGATTAGACTTTATTAAATTAATGAATGGTTAATTGAACTTATAATTTAAAAATGAGGAAATTGTATGTTATTAATTTAGATAGGAAATTGAATAAATGTTAACGAAGGTCATTAACTAGATTATTTTATGATTAATTAATATAATTGATTTTAATAGTAAATTGGATTTATGAATTAAATAATCAACATTGTAATTGTTTAAGTGTAATTAATAATGGGAAGTAATTAAGGAATTTAATACCCATTTTAATTAATTGAGTAATTTGATTTATCTGAGTTAATTAATTTAGTTAATTGGTTTGGATTAATCACTTGATAATTGGGAGATATAATTACTTAGAAAAAGTAATTGTTGAATAATTACAGGATGAAATTAATTGGATAATAATTTGTTAATAAAAGTAATTTGGATAAAATTACTTGAAATTAATCAAAGGATTAATTAAGACTGTTTATTTGAAAGTAATTAAGGGCAGTTAATTACTATATATATTATTAATCAAGGTGATTAATATATGTGATTTCAAGATAGTTTTCTTAATAAAAATTAAGAAATAAAATAACTAATTAAAAGTTAATTACTTGATGTAATTAAATTAAGTGTAAATGTAATTAGAGATCATAAATTATTATAATTAATGCTAGAATTTAGAAGGGATTTATTTGGAAATAATTTGTAAATGAAGAGATTTATTAATATAAATAATTAAGTAATGTAATTAACTGAGTTAATTAATAAATAAAATAATATGAAGATTAATTTCTATATTTGGTTAAAGAAATTAATCTGTGGAATAATTTGAAGATAATTACTTAAATGTAATTAAAGATGGTTAATCGGGATGATTAATTAAAAGGAAAAATGGGATGATGATTGATTAATTGATTTATAATTAATTAATATAAGCAAGTTTAATAATAACAGAGTAATTAATTTAATTAACTTTAAATTAATTAAAGGTAAGGTAATTAATTTAATTCATTTTAAATTAATTATCAATGATGTGATTATTAATCCTTGCTTATGTATGATGATTGATATTGATATCCCATTGATTGATTGATTTGATCTCAGATATGAGATGAGTAGTATCTGTTTGTGATATGGATGCTTTGTTGAATGTGATAGTGATATAGATCATCCATTTATGCTGATATGTGATTATCCATCTGTGATATTGTGTTTTATCTATCTGTGTTGATATAGATAATTGAATTGATTTGTTTTAAACCTTTAAAACAACTTGGCCTTAAAAGACACGTTTTGGATTTCGATGAGACCGGGATCGGGTTTCCGTATACCGGGATTCCAGGTCTGGAGACCCGAATACCACATCGATCCAAAATAACGTTAGGTCGTGAAATTCAAATGGAGCAAGTGAAGACTCGAGGTATAAGAACTATATGTCAGTATAACTCTGTGGGTGATTCCGTAATGAGTTTTGACGAAGATAGTACTTATAGGTTCGAGATGGTGATTCAGAATGCAAGGGTTATTGTCGTTAACTCTGAGGGTGATTCCAATACGAGTGTAACGAGATAATGCCTTCGGTTTCGTTCGAACCCGGAACGAACTTATATGGATTGAATGCTTTCAGAACATCGTCAGGTGGACGATGAGCATTCTAAGGGATAAATTCTATAAAGGTAATCGTGACCTCAAGCCTCATCAACCGGGAATGGCTAAAACAGGGGAGGTGCAGCAAGGCTTCGTGGGTAGCCCCCACTTGAGAGTAAGGTTTACCCCTGTCTAGATGTCCCTATTTATTTCGGTTTAGTGTACGGTTGGTCGCGCCAACTGTGGGGTGATCTTATTTGGAACTGTCCAGTAAGGGATGGGTCCGGCCTTGTGTTGCAGGGGAGCGGGCGTACTCCTCGGTACGGTGATCTAGGCCACGTACTGTGACGGGCGGTACCCCAGTAGCCCAGCCATTGATGGAAACCCATTCTTCCTACGAGACCTTACGGTTTTGATTGTATACCTAGTATGCTGGAATTTAATCATGTAACAATTTCAGCTATTTCATATTTACTTGAAAAACCTAGACACTATTATAATATCACTGGATTTCCTATCAAATGTTTTGGTTAGCGTAAGGTAAAAACTTACCCATGTTTATTTGTGGGGAGTCTTACGTGATACCTTTGTTTGCAAAGGATTTTCAAAGTTAAGCAACTTTAACCTGTTACTCATACCAGACCCATGTCTGACCCGAAGTTTATCTCTGTTTTTCATAAACTCTCGGGTACCCAAATTTTTACGGGTAGTCAAGGGATTCAGGTTAGCTTTGACGAACTCTGGAGGAGCAATGGAGCAGGAGGCTTCAGCGTGTAGATATATAGTGATTCCGCTGTGATTAGAGTTTATTCTATATCTCTTGTGTTGTATCTCTATGATGTGTGAGTTGTATTAACTAGACAGGTGTTTATAACTGTCTAGTATGTGTTGTACTATCTGTGTAACTCTGATATATATGATACTATGTATTAATTTATGTGATATATTATATTTTATTCGTTCCGCTGTTGAGATTCTGTTGTTGTTTCTTCTTCTTCTCTTTCTTTCTACTTTCTCACCTCTTTCTTTTCTTCAAAACGATACGATTTCCTGGGCGTAGGAAGTCGGGTCGTTACAGGTGGTATCAGAGCGAAGGTTGGCGATAACCTTGGCTCTGGTGGAAATTTTGAGAGTATTGATGGATATGAGCGCGTATTTGTTAGTGAATATAAAATTGTTTTATGTTGTGTTGACTTATCGGTTAGGTGTTTATAGATTTTGATCGGTGTGTGGGACGCCACAATATCGATAGGAATTTCTAAACTCTTAACAAGATAAACCGACACAATATTGTTTTAAAATAGGGTAAATGAAATAATTTTACCCAAATTATTTTTGTATATAAAAGAAATGATTTTTCGAAATTTTTTATAGTTATGTATGGTTGCTTGATTGTTAGGAAATGATAATATTGAACGATTATCATTGTCATTTGGGAAAATTTAATAAGAATTGGAATTTAATCAATAGTCAAGAAATAAATTCATATAACCAAATGGAATTTTGTAAATGTGAATTATAAATGTGATTTGCAATTGAAATTGAAATAAAATTCCAGGGTAATGTTTGAATAGAAATTGGATGGATCTGGAATTTTGAGAAAATTTAAATTCTTTTGGATTTGGAAGTGTTTTCAAAGGTTCTGAAAAAAAATATGGTATTATTTCAAGGATATTTTTGAGTTGGATTTGAAATCTGGAAAGATTTAAAATTTAAAAATATTTGAGATGTTTAAAAGAAATAAAAGCATTTGAACTCTTTCGGTTGTTAGAAAATAACGTCGGTGATGACTGCAGCATTATCGATGTTCATTTTCGAATTTCCGAGAGAAAAGTTTGCTACCAAATTATTTTAAATTGGAATTGTTTGTGAACTGGGTTTGGATTTGAAATTCAAAAGAATATTTGAATTGCCAAAGAATTTTGGATATAGTTGATTTCAAAGGTGATTTTGAACTTTGAAAATTGCTTAAACTCTGGAAGTAAATTTAAAATGTTGTGGAATAAATAAATGGGTTTGGAAAACTTAAAGTTTGAATTAAATTGGAATGTAACTAAATCGTGTCAAATGAAAGTGAAGTGTAGAATTAATAGAAGTGGACTGGAAGTAATAAGTGTTGGGAAACAAAATTTATTTATTGAAAACTAAATTTATGAATAAACAAACAAATTTATAATTGAGTGGTAATGGATGGAAGTCAGTGTTTTGTTAACATCTGGAGATTTAGTTTGGTATCGACTGTATTCCAGGAATGATACCGATGGTTTAACTAAGTAGTAGGATGGTTTTTGGAGGAACTTCTGAGTTATTTTGGATCTGTTGAACCATATTTTCGGAATAGTTGGGAGGCTTACCAGTTGTGATTTCTGACTGATGGTTGCAAAGCCTAGGTCCATCACAGTTGGTATTAGTGGGAGTTTGTGCTTGTGTGCATCATCTATATTTCTTCTACCCATATCAGAGTTGTGCAGCGGAAGCAGTTGGGAGTGCGTCTGCTTTTCTTTTCTGGAGAAGAGAAGTTGTTTTCTACGGAGGATGGTAGAGATTGTGTTCTTGATTTTGGCTGATAGTGAGAAGATCGTTCTACTGGATTGTTTTTGGATTCAGATTCGTTCTGAAAGGTATCAGCAGAGGTTTAGCTGATTGGTAGTGATGAAGGCAGATTTGGATCATCCGAAGAGTTGGTAGATAAGAGACAGAAGAATTTGGATTTCAGAATCGGAGATTTGATTCTGAATGAGTTTTCTATGATTGAAGGAACTGTATAGTTTGGTAAGTCTGAGAAGTCAGTTCCAAGGTGTTCTGGATTTCCTCTGTATTCTGGAGAAGTTAGTGTTTGTTCTTCTGGAGCGAATTGCCAGCTTGGATAACCGGGATTCGTTGTGTTCCACGTATCTCTGAGGGAATACGTGTGAGATTTTATTTCGGATATTGGAACCAGCAGTTAAGGAAGTTTTGGTTGTTGAGTCAGACTTATTTGTAGTCTGATATCCTATCTTGTTTTATAGATCTAGAGGAGTAGGAGCTCTGTAGCTTAGGGATATTGACTGTTTGGATTTTATAGAGCGAGTAACCCGGTACTTATATTCGGGAAAACTCGAGAGAATCCTATTCGGAATTTTTGTCTGGATAGGTAGATTGTTTGATTGGATGCTATGGTTGTTAGCATTAATTGATATATGCATGTGTTTTAAATTAAAATTTTAAATAAATTATTAAATTACCTTTGTTTAAATTTCGGGGACGAAATTCTTTTAAGGGGGGAGGAATGTGACGACCCGGAATTTCGAGCAATATCAATTTAATAATTTATATTAAATATTAAATTGATTTGATATATTTTTGAATTATAAACTTGAATTGATATTTTCTTCTGATAAATATCATATTGGTGAGTTATATCTTTTAAAACTAATAAATGATTTTTCTGTTTATAACGAATATACTGGTATATATCGTAGACAGGTAAGTTCTGTTTTAATTTTAATTGATAAATTTTATTTTCAGATTTCTTATATATATATTCTAGAGATTTGGAAATTATTATTTATTTTGAAATAAACTTTTCAAAGCTATTTAATAAATATATATAGTATAAAATATTTAGTTAGAAATACGATACAATAATATAAGTAACCAATTTACATATTGAAATAACAAATTAACAACAATATAAATGAAACGACTATATGAGATAAATTTTATCGTTTTGTAAATAATAAAACGAATACATTTCATAATTAAACAATATATTAGAATAACATTTATACTACCTCATCAAACCAGAAGATTATAATACCATAAGCATGAGAATGACTCCCAGCCTTTATATATATCTGCATAGTTCAAAATAATAACAATCACAAATTAAAAGAGAATAATATTCAATAACACTTTCATTTACAATTCAAATGAAAAACAAGAAAGTATAGCACATAAGAAAGGAATGCAAGTTAAGAAAAGAAGACTTCCCAGCCTAACAAATATCTGCATAGAAACAATGTTCGAATATGGTATTGCAGGCAACAAGAATCAATAGAAAACAAAGTATAATATTTTTGTAGCTTGTGAGTGAAGCTAAGCAAGAAAAAAATATATAAGAAAATGAGACATCACGGTACAAAGCATTAAATGCCCTTACCTTTGGCAGCCAAAAAGAAAATCAATTCGAGTTGTATAAAATTTCATTTCAGCCTACATTGGTACAAAAATATCTCTGATCTTTTGTTTAAAAGAAGAAAAAAAAAAATATACAAAGCCTGTAACCTTCTACATACTTCAAGCTGGAAACCCATTTTGCTTCTATCCCTTTTCATTTCAGTTCGAACTGAAATGAACTAATGTAAACTCCATCTTTAAAAAAAAAAAGCTTAAAACAAGCTTTCATCTAAAACACAACATCAAGAAACTGCAACTAATTCAAAAGCAAGACAGATGAAGATCAAGGCTGAAAACAACTTTCCAGTTTCTTTCCAAGTTCGAAACTGTTGCAAACATAGGTGTTCTGTCCTTCTATGTTTACTGGTGAGTAACAATTTTATTAAAAAAAAACTTATAACTGATATTTATGGCATGCTTCCTCTGTATTTTGTATGTATATGATTGAAATCTTTGAGTATCTGTTTCTGGTGATACCTGTATCTGTTTTTATTTCTTGTGAGTATGAAAACAACACTTTAGCACTTGATCTAACCCCTGACTGAACTTGAGATGAGAACAAGAGCTGTTTATTTTGTTGAAATCTTTATATTAAAATTTTATTAAAGCTGAAACAATCCATAACTTTCTCTGGTAACTCAAGAAAACATGCACATCCTTAAATATGTTAAAAATCAAACCTTTTGTTTAAAGAATCCAGTTGCATCAAATGAAAACACATACTAAATCATGATTTTTAAAACAAGAATTAGAATTTTTAGGCAAGAAAATGAAGAGCAGTTTAAACTTCACTGTTTCGAACAATTTGAGTCGCCGTGGTCGATGTAGTCGACCGGAGACGTTGAGTCTTGGTCGAAAGGTAGAGGAGCGACCAGGGATGCTCGGAAAAATGGTGCGGTGGTGGTTCGTCAACGGTGGAGGTAGCGGCATCGATTTCTTTTCCGTAAACCTAAATTTTAGTGTGCTGTGAAATTTTCGTTCGTACGAGGCCATTGTTCGATCGAGTGTAGCGAGCCTTTGGGGTTTGGTAGGGAGAAGATAATTGAGGTTGTGGCCGAAGGCGCTGGTGATCCGGTGGTCTGAGTCGCGAACATGAGGCGAACTTCCAGGCTTTGCAGTTGGGTTGCTGTTCGTCCAGGTTAGATTGTGAAACTCGAATTTGATCTCGAGCTTGAGTTGTTGAATGGAGGCCTGGGATAGGAGATGGAAGTGATAGCCGATTTGTGGAGATGGTCGTGGTCGACCGGAAATGGCGAACGGAGGCGTGCACGTGCACGGTGGAGCGTTTTTCTGGTGTAGCTGTTTTTTTGTGGTTTCGAATGTAGGCCGGGGAAAACTCGAGATTTACTCGAGTAACTTCTCATTTGGCTCGAGAGAATGTATATTCTACTCGAAGTAAAATAAGGGAACTTGGGAAGATTTGTTTCCCAGTCTTCTTACCTGTAAACTAGTGCTCAGTTTTAAAGTATAGGTTTTAAAATTTAAATCAAATTAAAACTGAGTTTAATTAAATGTTTAAATTCCAGATTTTTGGATTGAAGAGAGTTTAAAATTTAAATAGTGTAAATAAGTTTAAATATTTTGAAGTAAAGGGAATTTGATTTAAATTCCTTCCGAGCAAAATATTGCTTTAAGTTATAATTTAAAGTTTTTTAAAAAAAGTTAGTTTATAAAGTGATTTAGAGTTAAATTGGTGATCGTTTAAACTTGGGATTTAAAATGAACTTTTCAAGGAAAAATGAAATATATGTTTTGAACATATTTAAGTAAAATTTAATCAATATTGAAAATTGGTTTTCTTTAAGTAAAGAAGATTTGGAATTTGTATTCATTAACCCTTAAGTTAATTAATTATGAATAATCTATATTGATTAAATTAGTAATTATAAGTGAAATGTATTAGTTAAAGTAAATAATGAGTTAAGAAATTAATGTGTAATTAAGAATCATAGATTAGACTTTATTAAATTAATGAATGGTTAATTGAACTTATAATTTAAAAATGAGGAAATTGTATGTTATTAATTTAGATAGGAAATTGAATAAATGTTAACGAAGGTCATTAACTAGATTATTTTATGATTAATTAATATAATTGATTTTAATAGTAAATTGGATTTATGAATTAAATAATCAACATTGTAATTGTTTAAGTGTAATTAATAATGGGAAGTAATTAAGGAATTTAATACCCATTTTAATTAATTGAGTAATTTGATTTATCTGAGTTAATTAATTTAGTTAATTGGTTTGGATTAATCACTTGATAATTGGGAGATATAATTACTTAGAAAAAGTAATTGTTGAATAATTACAGGATGAAATTAATTGGATAATAATTTGTTAATAAAAGTAATTTGGATAAAATTACTTGAAATTAATCAAAGGATTAATTAAGACTGTTTATTTGAAAGTAATTAAGGGCAGTTAATTACTATATATATTATTAATCAAGGTGATTAATATATGTGATTTCAAGATAGTTTTCTTAATAAAAATTAAGAAATAAAATAACTAATTAAAAGTTAATTACTTGATGTAATTAAATTAAGTGTAAATGTAATTAGAGATCATAAATTATTATAATTAATGCTAGAATTTAGAAGGGATTTATTTGGAAATAATTTGTAAATGAAGAGATTTATTAATATAAATAATTAAGTAATGTAATTAACTGAGTTAATTAATAAATAAAATAATATGAAGATTAATTTCTATATTTGGTTAAAGAAATTAATCTGTGGAATAATTTGAAGATAATTACTTAAATGTAATTAAAGATGGTTAATCGGGATGATTAATTAAAAGGAAAAATGGGATGATGATTGATTAATTGATTTATAATTAATTAATATAAGCAAGTTTAATAATAACAGAGTAATTAATTTAATTAACTTTAAATTAATTAAAGGTAAGGTAATTAATTTAATTCATTTTAAATTAATTATCAATGATGTGATTATTAATCCTTGCTTATGTATGATGATTGATATTGATATCCCATTGATTGATTGATTTGATCTCAGATATGAGATGAGTAGTATCTGTTTGTGATATGGATGCTTTGTTGAATGTGATAGTGATATAGATCATCCATTTATGCTGATATGTGATTATCCATCTGTGATATTGTGTTTTATCTATCTGTGTTGATATAGATAATTGAATTGATTTGTTTTAAACCTTTAAAACAACTTGGCCTTAAAAGACACGTTTTGGATTTCGATGAGACCGGGATCGGGTTTCCGTATACCGGGATTCCAGGTCTGGAGACCCGAATACCACATCGATCCAAAATAACGTTAGGTCGTGAAATTCAAATGGAGCAAGTGAAGACTCGAGGTATAAGAACTATATGTCAGTATAACTCTGTGGGTGATTCCGTAATGAGTTTTGACGAAGATAGTACTTATAGGTTCGAGATGGTGATTCAGAATGCAAGGGTTATTGTCGTTAACTCTGAGGGTGATTCCAATACGAGTGTAACGAGATAATGCCTTCGGTTTCGTTCGAACCCGGAACGAACTTATATGGATTGAATGCTTTCAGAACATCGTCAGGTGGACGATGAGCATTCTAAGGGATAAATTCTATAAAGGTAATCGTGACCTCAAGCCTCATCAACCGGGAATGGCTAAAACAGGGGAGGTGCAGCAAGGCTTCGTGGGTAGCCCCCACTTGAGAGTAAGGTTTACCCCTGTCTAGATGTCCCTATTTATTTCGGTTTAGTGTACGGTTGGTCGCGCCAACTGTGGGGTGATCTTATTTGGAACTGTCCAGTAAGGGATGGGTCCGGCCTTGTGTTGCAGGGGAGCGGGCGTACTCCTCGGTACGGTGATCTAGGCCACGTACTGTGACGGGCGGTACCCCAGTAGCCCAGCCATTGATGGAAACCCATTCTTCCTACGAGACCTTACGGTTTTGATTGTATACCTAGTATGCTGGAATTTAATCATGTAACAATTTCAGCTATTTCATATTTACTTGAAAACCCTAGACACTATTATAATATCACTGGATTTCCTATCAAATGTTTTGGTTAGCGTAAGGTAAAAACTTACCCATGTTTATTTGTGGGGAGTCTTACGTGATACCTTTGTTTGCAAAGGATTTTCAAAGTTAAGCAACTTTAACCTGTTACTCATACCAGACCCATGTCTGACCCGAAGTTTATCTCTGTTTTTCATAAACTCTCGGGTACCCAAATTTTTACGGGTAGTCAAGGGATTCAGGTTAGCTTTGACGAACTCTGGAGGAGCAATGGAGCAGGAGGCTTCAGCGTGTAGATATATAGTGATTCCGCTGTGATTAGAGTTTATTCTATATCTCTTGTGTTGTATCTCTATGATGTGTGAGTTGTATTAACTAGACAGGTGTTTATAACTGTCTAGTATGTGTTGTACTATCTGTGTAACTCTGATATATATGATACTATGTATTAATTTATGTGATATATTATATTTTATTCGTTCCGCTGTTGAGATTCTGTTGTTGTTTCTTCTTCTTCTCTTTCTTTCTACTTTCTCACCTCTTTCTTTTCTTCAAAACGATACGATTTCCTGGGCGTAGGAAGTCGGGTCGTTACATCAAGAGCTATATGAAACTGTAAAAAAATTAACTTTGGAAATGTTGAATATTAAAGCTTTGAAATATATTGTAAATTTAAATGGTATATTTAGAACTGAATTGAATTTATGAATTGAGCTTTGAATAAATTTGAATTTGGAATTTGGGTGGATGTGAATCGGTTTGTGAGACTTGAGGAAATTATAAATACCTTACTTTAAAATTATTTAACCTATATACACTATTTTGGAAAATAGATATATTTGAAATGAAATGATATTTTGGTGTTGAAGTATAAATTAATTTGGAATGACCACGGTGTCATAGTGTATATTTCCACCTTGTAGACAGTTCCGCAGATCCTTAGAGGATGGTTATCCCAAACATCCTTTAAGTTACTTATATTTAAATTGATATTTCACTTGAGTTGGATTTATTGATATAAGAATGTTAATCCTGACTCGAGTGTTTTGTGTTTTGCTTTACGCTCGGGTCAGGCCGAGTGATACAGCATTTGAGACTCACCTTTGGAGTTTGGAGCTTCGTTTGGAGATCCAACTATCGCCTCAGCTTTCTGCTTTTCATGTTGATTTGTTCAGCGAGGTCATCGGCTCGTACTGCAGACTTCACCGTATTTGAGATATTCTGTTGTATTTTATTTTTAACTCTGATGTTTATATAGTAGCTTTATGAACTACTATTTTATCTATTCCGGTGCGTATTATTGTATTACTTTGTGTCTGTGATTCTGTGATTGATTTATTAACTGTATATGCTGAGTTTTGCCAAATTTTTATTACAATCTGTTATTTTGAATTATTCAAGTCAGACATGTATGGATTATTGTCGATTTAATGGTCCAAAATAATGGGTCGTTACAGTTGGTATCAGAGCATTGGCTCTAAGCGAAACTTAGCATATATTGTAAATTTATTTACAGAATTACTTTCGTTTGAGTTTAATCTCTTCCTTTTGACTCGATTTCCTTTGAACTTTGGAACGTTCCCTAAGGTTCCAAAATTCATTCTTGTCTCTCTCTATTGGTATTCTTTTGATTCTGGAGTATCCCATAACTCCACTTCGAATGATCTCTATAAGAATAGGCGATCCCGCCGATCTTTGAATGTCTTGTAAAGGGGTGAAACTCCTTTACAATTGGCATTGATTCACTGAAGATTAATATATCACTCGGTTTGGATGCTGCTATCTCTTGATATGCCGAATTCTATCACTGGCGATCGAATGTCGATTTGCCTTAGCTTTCCGCATCGATTATATTCTTGAAGTCACAGTTGACCCGGTTAAGGTCGCCCGCGATTTATATAAGTGTATCCATCTACTGTTTTGAAATTAATTATCTCATTTTCGTTCGAACTTATCTTCGAATCAGAATCCTATTTGATTAGAGTACCTCTAATTTGAATTTCTGTCTTTGTTTTGAAATCCATTCTTGAACCATCCTTTGAAAAATCGGGCTTGTTTGTATTTTAGAAATTGTTTTATATATCGAAATTATTACTTTGATAAGTATGATTATATTCTATATATAAAATTGAAATGTTTTCGATAAGGATTATATACCTTTTAAAAATGAGAATTTGAAGTTTCGAAAGGATTTGAAATTTTGAAATTATATAAGAAATTTGATTTTATCTAAAAATGATTTATAATTGAAGGATTTTAAATTTGAAATTCGAGAATTGAACCCCGGTGTTTCGAAATTGGTTTTAAGATTTTGAAATATATAATAATAATATGATTTAAAAGTATTTTCCCGAATAAGTAATGTTTCAAATGATTTTAATAAGTTTCGAATGATTTCGAAGAAATTTCAAAAGAAGTTTAAGAAAATAGAAGTCCAGAACTCACTGATGTCGCGGGAAAATAATTTCGGTGATGAGTGCACGCATCATCGACATTGATTTTCGAGTTTCAGAGTGGGGGAGAGGCCACTTTAGTAGCATTGCTACGCGAGTGATTTTGCGAAACCAATTTTGATTTCAAATTCCAAAGTAAGATTTGATATTCAAAAGATATATGTATATATATATATATATACGAAATGATTTGAAGTAAGCCGGTGTTCAGTCCTTGAGTTTTGGTGTGATAACCCGGATTTTGGACATCTGATAATTGATAATAAACTGAATTGTATTAGTAGAAATACTGATTTATAAGTTGAACAAACAGATGAATACATGTATCTGAATACAAATAGTTTTGATAATCTTCTAATGTATTTCAATTTCATAACAAATATAATATGATAGCTATTATTATTTTATATGTTTGATTTTATAATGTGCTAAAACTTATTCTTTCAAAACAAATGAAATAAGTATTTGTTTATGTAAAAATATATAAGTAGATTGTAAAGAGAATTTGGATTGGAATTCAAAGTAGATAAAAATAAAATAAATAAATGGGATTTTAAAACTATATATTTTAAAACTAGTATAATTGTATAACTATTTATAAGTGTAAATTTTTATCATTTACTTTTAAGTCATATATAAATAAATAAAGACAAAGTTTAAAATATTAAAACATAAGTCATAAATAAATATAAAATTAAATAGAAAATACAATATATAAACATATAAAAACATTTAGTTCATGCAAATTACAAATGTTAGTTTAATTATAACATGCATATGACATTTGTAAGCCTATTAAACAAGTGTCATTATTTTGTTTTTAAAATAATAAATAAAAGATAAAGGAAGATATATACATTTATACTCCTTTCTCATTTCTCTTTTTCTTCAATTTAAAACAAAGGAACCAGCCTGAAAACAAAATCAAAAAGAAAATCAAAACAACAATCAAATTTTTTTCAAGTTTTCCAAACTAAAACTAAGCAATTCAAGCTCAAAAATCCAACAAGCAAATCAAGTTCTTGATCAAACTCAAGCCTGTTTACATTTCAAACCCTAAGATCACCATAACAAAGCAAACTTCTTAGGTTTAAAACAAGCTTCAACCAGTAATCTTTTCCAAAGATTGTCAAGCTTCCAGCTTATTCAACCTGAAATCAATGTTTTGATCATCTCTGTTTCAAGCTTAAATCATCTCAGTCACAACAAAGTTTCAGTTTCAAACTGTTTCAAACTCTCTGCTCATCATCAACAGGTGAGTAAACTTAACCCCTGAAATTTAGTTTAAACCTGATGTTGTGTATTGTCTTGTGAAAATGTTATATTGTCTGTTATAATCTATGTATGCGTACTCTGGAAACATGTTGATATGAAGTATATAAACATGCATGTCTGTTTACCTGTATATGTCTCTATACCTATCTCTGTTATAACTCAGAGACAAGAATTTGAAGAAAAATCTTGTTCTCTTTATTCATTCTTTTAAAACTTCAGCTTTTCAAACAATATATAGTTGTTTAGGTATAATCTTGATTTTAAAAATAAGTTCAAGCATTTTAAATTTTAAAACTGTCTGGAATCAAGAAAAATCAGTAGAAATGTAAAAATATGTTTGAATCAAGAGTTGTAATTTTTGGATCAAAAAAAAATATAACTTGAATAGATCCAGGGAAATAGGATTTTTAAAACAAATATGGAGATTTTTAATTTAGTAATTTAGGAGCAGATCGAAGTTGAACTAGGAGTGGGTTTCCACCATTTTCTGGCGATCGAAAGACATTTGGTTCTCGGGGTTCTGGTTGAAGCTTGGTTGTTGGCTAGGAAGGTCGGGAAAAATAGTAAAGGAGGGTATAGATCGTCGTGGCGTTGGAAGTCAGACGAACTAGGGTTTAACACTTTTATTGGGTCGTGGTGGAAAACGTGATGACGGGATCATCTATAGTGAATCGAGTGGCACCGGAGCAATGGGAATAGTTGCGTTGATGGCTTGCGGTGATGTGACCGGGGTTTCAGGTGGTACGATGGTCGGAGGCGTGGTTGCGTGGCGTTTCTTTCAGGCGATGTTGAATTTCTGTTTCGAGTTGAAGGCTCGATTTCGATTTAGACTAGATACTCTCGTTTGGATGATCGTAGTCGAATGTCGTGATGATTTACGACTTGTCGGAGGTAGTTGAGTTCGTCGGAGGGTGGTCGAGATACTATGCACGTGCACAACGTTGATGTGTGTGTTAGGGGAGAAGAGTCGTAGGCGACTCGAAGAGATATCGGGATGTTTGAGGTTAGGCTCGAGTTTTCGTTCGTGTTCGTGAGGGGTAGTTTTAGCAGTTAAGTTGTTTAAAAAAGAGAGAAAAAAACTAAGGGAAGAAGAAGAAGCTGGGAGGAAACTCGAGATGGTCTCGAGTAGAACGTGGGATAACCCGAAGCAGGATCGTGAGGGAAAGTGTTAAGCAAGTTTTAGACGATTTTTATAAATAAAAGTTTGAAATTTTAAATCGGTTCTATGTTTAAAACTTTTCTAAACCTCTTTTTAAATGTTCTTAAACTTTATTTTTAATGGTATGTTTGTTAAATTTAAGTTTGTTAAAACTTAAATAAAATGTTTTAAAACTTAATCATTTTATAAATATAATTAAATGTTAATTAAAGGTTAAGCTAATAATGTGATTTAGTAATTAACAAAGGAAAATGATTTGTTAAAAATAATTAAATTGGTAATTAAAGATTAATTAATTGATTTGTAAGGTAATCAAGGAATGATTAATTAATTTAATGGTTTGTAGTTAATTAATGATTAAGCATGGTTAAGTAATTAATTTCTTAAGTAATTATTTTAATTAAGAAATTAGAGAATCATTAATTAATGTGATTAATTAACTAAGGAGATTAATTAAAAGTTAATAGGAATGGTTAAGGCTAATTAATCTATGGAGTAATTAAGGGTTAATTACTTAATGTAATTAAAGAATAATTAATCAAGGATGATTAATTAAGACGGATAATTAAGGGATGATAAATTAATTGGATTGTAATTAATTAATGTTAAGTATGCTGGATTTAAAAGTAATTGAAGTAATTAATTTAATTCAATTGTGGTTAATTAAATTAATTAGAGATGGTATGGTTGATTAATCTTTGAATGATATTGTATGCCTTAGATTAGTTGATATCTCTGGTATGTGATATGGAATGCTATGTGATATAATATGTTGGGTTAAAATAGTGACACCCTGTATTTAAAGTTTGAATTGTTTTTCATTTGAATTACTTGGATTAAGATGACATCGGATTCGAAGAGACAGGAGTCGGGTATTAGTTAATACCCGAAACCACTTCGATTCTTTTCAAATCGATATGTGAAGTAAGTATTGAGCATAACAAGTAATGAACTCGTAGTGAAGTATGAGTTACCCAGACTTTTCTTTTATGGTTTGAACTTAGTATTTCAAATTATATGGGTTTACTCACGCTGGTTTCCTGTAACAACCCTGAGATTGCAATTACCGAATGATGGAGTAAAATTATGATTTTAAGTTAAAAAGGGGCTAAACAAATTTTTGGAGAAGTTAAATTTACAATTGTTTGCAAATTAAAATATTTTGGGTTGAAATGAGGAATTTTTAAATAAAAAGTGATTATAGGCTAATGGGCTAAATAAGACAATTATAAGGTTTTAATTAAAAATAGAATGCTTCTTAGGATTTTGGTTCACATGATAACATTAGAAAATAAAACTAAGTCCTAATGGGTTTCTAAAACCCCTTACCATTACCCATTAGCCTAACCCACTCCTTTATAATATCTCAAACTCATTTCATAACCCTAACCCTCATCCTCTTCATAAATTCCTAAACCTAAGTCTAAGCATATTAATGGCCTCCATTTAGAAGCTCCATCTCCTTCTCTTCATAATTAGTTTAAATCCTAGAAAAAAAGAAGAAGAAGAAAGGTAATGCAATCTCTCCTATTCTCTAATCCTCCTTCTTAATCCCTATTTATCTCAACCTTCATGTTGTAATCATTGTTTTATTTTTGTTGATTTTGGGTTCTTGAAGTTTCATGATCTTATGCTTTGAGATTGAGGAATTGGCTTGCTTAATATTGCACACAAGCTATTTGATCCATTGCTTCATTAAGGTAATTACTATCTATTAGTAATTATTGTTAGTTATACCTATTAGTGATAATTGCTAGTTAATTTTGGTGAAAATTTGATGCTAAAAATTGAAAAAAACACCCCAAATCACCTAAAAACTGCATTTTATGTTGGCTGTTTTGGTTCAGCCTGAAAACAGGCTGAAAATTTGGTCTGAGAGCCCAGAACAGACCTGGGTTGCACCCAGGCTGTGGCCCAGACGCAGCAGGCCAGCCCCTAATGGGCTGGCACACAGTGAACTTCGCGGGTCCACACTAGGCGGCCCGCTAAACTCCCTAGCCCGCATGGGCTGGGACTTAAGGTTCCCAGCCCAGGCGGGCTGGGACTTAACCCTCCCAGCCCGCGTGGGCTGGGACTTAATTCCCAGCCCCGGGCGGGCTGGGACGGATCCCAGCCCGCTTGGGCTGGGATTTAATTCCCAGCCCCGGGCGGGCTGGGACGGATCCCAGCCCGCTTGGGCTGGGATTTAATTCCCAGCCCCGGGCGGGCTGGGACGGATCCCAGCCCGCGTGGGCTGGGACATTACTCCCAGCCCAGGCGGGCTGGGACATAATGGATCCTAGCCCGCGTGGGCTGGGATTTAATTCCCAGCCCAGGCGGGCTGGGGTGGAGAAAAAAAAAATTTCCCCAGCCCGAGCGGGCTGGGGCAGGCTGATGCGGGCCGAAGCCCGTGTTAAAAAAAATAAAAAAATTTGTTCAATTCTGTTTTCAGATTCTTTTACCTTCAATTCGTGATGCCGCCACGATCGCATCCGAAGTCGGAATTCGATATTTTTGGTCTCGTTGGAAAGGTGGAGTTTCGAACTCCATCTTTGAAAAATTTGGACAACATTGGAGTTCGTTTGGTACTTCGAATTTCGTGTCGAAGTTGAACTCTGGTCGCTGTTGGTAAACAGTGTGAATCTTGTTCTGGGTCCAACTTTGAGACGTCGCTGCCGCTTCGTCTCAACTCGGAATCCAGAAATTCTTTTTGCATCTTAAAGTAAGGATGTTGGACTACATGCCTGCAAATTTTCATGACATTTGGACACAGTTTGCTGGTCCAAATAAATTGCCGAACTTGGGTTCGTAGCTGTTTTTGAATGCTTACAAACACTTAGAAAATTTTTCAGTGATTTTCTGGTTTTATTGATTTCTTTGAGATTTGTCTCTAGATTTCGTACACAGGTTTTATGAATCATTTTCAAAAGATTTTTCACTCCTAAATGGCTTTCGAAATTATTATGTAATAATATTTTTAATTATTAAATTAATTACTCCATAATAAGAGAGTTTTCAAAAGCCGTTTTAAAGTGATTTCAAAAACCAATTACAAATCCATTTCGCACCATTATTTTCTATAATAAAAACCTCACACTCACTTTTTAGCACGTCGAGCGAAGTGGAAAGGTGCTTAAATGGTTAGGAAATCTCCGGCTTATGGAACCGTGTGTATTTTCTTTCCGGCTAATCCCCGACCTATTCGATTGATCGTTTTGACCTTTGGGTCTAGTTTACCGATGATACGAGGTGGACTTTTTATTGTTTGGAGTGTGAGCTTGCTATTGGTTAGTAAACCGTTTAGTGCGAACGTGGGGTATGTGACTCATTGTTAACACTTTACGGGTTCCTCTCCAAGAAATTAGTGACACATTAGCCTTTGGCCGGCCAGTACTGGACCTCTGGGTCACCACGCCTCTGGGCAACCGTCTCTGGACACCTGCTCTATCGGCATTCGCCTCTGGGCCTTTATCCTTCTGGGAAGGATCTTGCCGTCTCGCGCGTTCCACATCTGTGCGAGTGATCGATCACAACTCTACAGTACTTGGCAACAACGACTCTGGTCGGTGCACGTGCAATATTGGTATTATTTGATGATTTTTATATCCATTCGAGTACCGCCATTCGGTGTTGGTTCTATGGAACCATACGATGTAAGTGCGATTACCTTGTGGATTCACAGTGTCTCTGGACACTTTTTTTCAGTGTTGGATTTCATTGACTTTTCAGTATATCCCCATTGCTCTTTAGAGCATCGATCTTTGCTTGGGCATTGATTACAGACTCTGGTCACTCTTGGGATTATTGCCTATGGGCATCTTTTTATAGCTTTGGCTACGCCGATGATATGAGGCGATTTTATTTATTCTACACTTTGGTGTTGATTTCTCTTTGGAGATTTTTACTGTTGATTGATGATTAGGGATCGTCATTATATTCATGTGGTTCATAATATACTTCTCTTTGGATAAGTACCGTTTTATTTATGTACCGCATTATCATATATCTCAGTTATTACTGATGGTTTAGCTAGCCTGACCCGAGTGTTTTCGCTCGGGTCAGACCGAGTTGTTTCAGGTTAGGTCTCTGGACTTAGCTTCTGTGCTTCCGCTTGGACATTATCTGCTATGCTGATAGATAGCGCCTTTATTTGTCCACTATTCCGCTACTCTGTTATTATTCAGACTTTGATATGTACATATTTTTGACTCACATGTGTGAGTAGTGGCTTTGTACCCACTTATAGTATTTGGATACGTATTGACGATGTATTGTTCTAAGATTTTATATCTGTTATGTGATTCTGTTCTGTGATGTTTTATCATTTATTATTATGCTTTGTCCTGATAGATCTTTAGCCATTTGTAATTTCGTTATAAGTATTTACCGAATATGTCGAACCACTTGAAAAAAATATATAGATACCATCCTTTCGACGTATTCAGTAGATAGTTATAGCTTGATTACAAATGGTCGCTTTCACTGTACTCTATTCTCCGCTTTAACAGACAGTATTACTCCCGTAATACTCTTTGTTATAGTGGGTCTCAGAGTGGGGCGTCACAGCTTGGTATCAGAGCTTGGTTTCAGGAATAAGCATAATAAACACAGAACAGATACACTTAGTACAATACATTTTCATTAGATCCGAATTAAATCAAATCCCTTCCTTATGTTTATTGATAGATAAGTTAGGAATATGTTTAGGAATCTGTTATATTCCGTAGTATTCCCTGATTAATTATCTATCATTGAATCATGTCTAACTCTAATTCCCGTTTGACTTTCAGTATGTCAGGAAGGGGAAGAGGGAGACCCACACGTCAGACCAGTGCTGCTGGGCAGTCCAGCAACACTCATCTAGAGGGCGTGTTCATGACCACCGACCAGATCATGGAGCTGGTTCGGAATTCCCAGTCTCATTCTCAGTCTCCAGCCCCAGTTGCTGATGTTCCGCACAAATCTGCTTTTGCGCGTCTCTACGGTGATTTTACCCATCTCGGAGGGAAGCCGTTCAGTGGCTCCGAGAATGTCTTAGAGGTCCAGGCTTGGATTCGGATATGCGAGCGCATTTTCACTCGTATGGATATCCCGGATCATGACCGTGTTCTTATTGCTTCTAGTCAGCTTCAGAGTCGTGCCCTGGATTGGTACGAACTTCTTATTGCCGAGGTCGATGAGACTACACTTACTTGGGCTCAGTTTCGTGAGAGATTTGAGCTCAAATTCATTCCAGAGTCAGAGAAGAACTCCCTTGCTCACCGCTTTCTTGATCTCAAGCAGGGGAAGTCCTCCGTTTCCGATTATGTCTCTTCCTTCGAGGCCCTGTCCAATTACGGCCTTGAGTTTATTAATACTCCTTATAAGAGGAACCTCAAATTTGTTGAGGGCTTGAAGAAATATCTGAAGAGGCAGCTTATGCTGCAGCTTGAGCTCTCATTCGAGAAGCTGGTCGATGCAGCTCTACATCTCGAGTCAGTCCAGATGGAGCATAGTGATGATGGCGGTGGGGGTTCCACAAACCCCACCAAGAAGAGGTTTCCTCCTGGCAAGGCTGGCTCTTCTTTTCAGCACAAGAAGAAGAAAGCGATCAGCTCTAGTTCTCAGCCTCAGACTCAGTCCCAGACTCCTGCTCAGCCTAGTGGGACCCGTCCTCCGAAGAAATGCTTCAACTGCGGTTCTCCAGATCACTTTATTCGAGAGTGTCCCAAACCTCTCTATTGCACCTTCTGTAAGAAGGAGGGACACAGGATCTCCACTTGTCCTATTGCTCTAGCTAGTGCTAAGCCTGGCAGGCTTAATGCTGCCAAGGCTCCTACCACTTCTGCTCAGCCTAAAGGTACACATCCTTCCGTTCTTGAAGGCTCTATTTTATTTCATGGTAGATCTATTAGAGTTCTTTTTGATACGGGTGCCTCTCACTCATTCGTATCAAAGGAACTAGTTGATACTTTATCTTTGGATGTTACTTGTATGGTTTCTTCACTAAGGATTGTGAATCCCATTGGTGGATCCACGACCCTTAGCTTGCTCTGTGAGAATATAGATATTGATCTTTGTGGCTTTTCTTTCCGTGCAAATATCCACGTTATGGAGTATTTGGGCTTTGATATGATTCTTGGCATGGACTGGCTCGTTCAGCACGACGCCAAAATTATTTGTTCGGAGCGGATATTATTCATTCATCACCCTGACTCGTCCTCTCCGTTAGCTATTGTTCTTCAAGATGTTGGGATTTCTGATGTTACTTTATTCTCTCTTGATTCACGAGATGATGAGGTAGACATATCTCGTATTCCTGTTGTTCGGGATTTCCCCGATATATTCGAGCCAGTATCAGGCCTGCCGCCAAAGCGGGCCATTGAGTTCCGCATCGATCTCATTCCAGGCTCCCACCCAGTTGGGCGTCCTCCCACGAGGATGTCTACTAAAGAGAATGAGGAACTCAGGAAGCAGTTAGTGGAGCTTGAGGCGAAGCAGCTCATTCGGTCCAGTTCTTCGCCATGGGGTGCTGCTGTGGTCTTCGTTAAGAAGCCCGATGGCTCTCTTAGGCTTTGCATTGACTATCGCAAGCTTAATGAGTTGACCATCAGAAATCGTTATCCATTGCCACGGATAGACGATATGTTTGATCAGTTGAGCGGTGCGAAGGTCTTCTCTCAGCTCGACCTTGCCACCGGATTCCATCAGCTACGAGTCGCCGAAGACAGCATTCCTCTTACAGCTTTTCGCACTCGTTATGGTTCTTTTGAGTGGTTGGTCATGCCGTTCGGCTTGACGAACGCTCCGGCTTTCTTTGTCGATCTTATGAATCGAGTATTCCGGGAATACATCGATATATTCATTCTGGTTTTCATCGACGATATTCTTATTTATTCTAGATCCGAGACAGAGCATGCTCATCATTTGCGGATCGTCTTGGATACTCTTCGTCAGCATCAGCTTAAGGCCAAGCTCTCCCAGTGCCATTTTTAGGAGAGCAAGGTCAAGTTCTTGGGCCATATTGTATCATCTGAGGGTATTTCTGTCGATCCTGCCAAGATCGAAGCTATTCAGAATTGGAAGCAGCCCGAGAACGTTCATGATATTCGCAGCTTCCTTGGTCTGGCGGGTTATTACCGTCGATTTATCAAGGACTTCTCTCGTGTTGCACTTCCCCTCACGACTCTGACTCGTAAAGGGGTTCGTTTTATTTGGTCTGATAAGTGTGAAGCTTCCTTTCAGCGACTGAAGGAACTTCTCACCCATGCTCCTATTCTTGTGGTTCCTGAGAGTAACCAGGATCTTGTTGTTTACACCGACGCTTGGTTAGCGGCCTCGGTGCTGTGCTTATGCAGAAGGATCGGGTAGTTGCTTACGCTTCTAGGCAGCTACGTCCGAATGAGGTTCGCTATCCTACTCATGATCTTGAGTTAGCCGCTATCGTCTTTTCCTTGAAGATGTGGCGTCATTATCTATTGGGCGAACGTTTCATTCTCTACACCGATCACAAGTCGCTGAAGTATCTTTTCAGCCAGAGAGATCTCAATATGAGGCAGCAGCGATGGCTTGAGTTTCTCGCCTCATATGACTTAGATATTCAGTATACCCCTGGCAAGGGTAATCGTGTGGCTGATGCACTCAGTCGCAAACACTCGGCAGTAGTTTCTATGATGATAGCCGAGTGGGATATTCTTGAGACTCTTTCTATGTGTGATATTCGAAATCGAGCTCCGTCTTCGGATCCTCAGATCTTGCTATTCAGCTTGGAAGCTCGACCTATTCTATTGGATCGCATTGCCCATGCTCAGCGGAAGGATCCAGACCTGTTGCGATATATTCATCTCCTTGAGTCGGGATCCATTGATGAGACATTGTTGGATTATTCTATTGATTCTCATCGGTGTCTTCGCAGGAAGAACCGTATTTTGGTACCATCTGATTCGTCACTTAGGCGTGACATTCTAGACGAGTGTCATCGCACTAAGTACACTATTCATCCTGGGTCGAGTAAGATGTATGCCGACATGTGTCGTCTATTTTATTGGGAGGGCATGAAGAGCGATGTTGCAAGTTATGTAAGCCGTTGCATGACTTGTCAACAGATCAAAGCTGAGCATCAGCGTCCATCTAGTCTTCTACAGCCGCTAGAGATTCCATTGTGGAAATAGGATCAGATATCCATGGATTTCATTGACGGTCTGCCTCGATCGAGGTCAGGCCATACTTCTATTTGGGTCATCGTTGATCGCTTGACCAAATCAGCTCATTTCATTCCTATTAAGTCCACTCGGACTGCTCCTCAGCTTGCCAAGTTATATGTGAAGGAAGTCGTTCGTCTTCATGGCATTCCTAGCTCTATCGTCTGTGATCGAGACACTATCTTTACTAGTCACTTCTGGAAGTGCCTACAGTCAGCTTTGGGCTCAAAGCTGAATTTCTCGACTGCTTATCATCCTCAGACTGACGGTCAGATAGAGAGGGTGAATCGTGTTTTAGAGGATCTTTTGCGCTGTTGTATTCTGGATTTCGGTGGTAGTTGGGAGGATCACTTACCGCTTGTAGAGTTCTCCTACAACAACAGCTTTCAGTCTAGTATCGGCATGGCACCTTTCGAGGCTCTTTATGGAAGGCCATGTCGCTCTCCTGCTTGTTGGTTAGAATCTGGTGAGAAGCACCTTCTTGGTCCAGATTCAGTTCGGGAATCTTCTGAGAAGATTATTCTTATTCGTCAGAGAATGAAAGAGGCGCAGAACCGTCAGAAATCCTACGCGGACAGCCGTAGGAAGCCTCTTGAGTTCTCCATTGGTGATCATGTCTTTATTCGGATATCTCCCATGAAGGGGGTTGTGCGTTTCAGCTCTACAGGGAAGTTGGCTCCTCGTTATGTCGGACCATTTCCTATTACGGAACGCATTGGCCCCGTTGCTTATCGTGTGGCTCTACCTGCTCATTTCTCTGGAATACATGATGTGTTCCATGTCTCTCAGCTTCGCAAGTGTGTGCGCGATCCTGATTCTATTATCGAGCCTCATATTGTGCCTGATTTGGAGATCTCACCCAATCTATCTATAGAGCAGCAACCTCTTCGTGTGCTTGATTCGGAGATCAGACGTCTTCGAAACAAAGAGGTTCCGCTTGTTAAGATTCAATGGTCGTCTAATCCTAAGGACTGCACTTGGGAGACCAGAGAATTTATCGAGCGTACTTATCCTGGTTTTCTTTCATCTTCCGGCACGGGTGAGCATCTATATTTTATCTTCTGAATTCCTTTTGTGGATTAGATGTTATAGACGAGTCCTATATTTAAGGAATTGCGAGGACGCAATTTCCTTAAGGGGGGGAGTCTGTAACAACCCTGAGATTGCAATTACCGAATGATGGAGTAAAATTAGGATTTTAAGTTAAAAAGGGGCTAAACAAATTTTTGGAGAAGTTAAATTTACAATTGTTTGCAAATTAAAATATTTTGGGTTGAAATGAGGAATTTTTAAATAAAAAGTGATTATAGGCTAATGGGCTAAATAAGACAATTATAAGGTTTTAATTAAAAATAGAATGCTTCTTAGGATTTTGGTTCACATGATAACATTAGAAAATAAAACTAAGTCCTAATGGGTTTCTAAAACCCCTTACCATTACCCATTAGCCTAACCCACTCCTTTATAATATCTCAAACTCATTTCATAACCCTAACCCTCATCCTCTTCATAAATTCCTAAACCTAAATCTAAGCATATTAATGGCCTCCATTTAGAAGCTCCATCTCCTTCTCTTCATAATTAGTTTAAATCCTAGAAAAAAAGAAGAAGAAGAAAGGTAATGCAATCTCTCCTATTCTCTAATCCTCCTTCTTAATCCCTATTTATCTCAACCTTCATGTTGTAATCATTGTTTTATTTTTGTTGATTTTGGGTTCTTGAAGTTTCATGATCTTACGCTTTGAGATTGAGGACTTGGCTTGCTTGATATTGCACACAAGCTATTTGATCCATTGCTTCATTATGGTAATTACTATCTATTAGTAATTATTGTTAGTTATACCTATTAGTGATAATTGCTAGTTAATTTTGGTGAAAATTTGATGCTAAAAATTGAAAAAAACACCCCAAATCACCTAAAAACTGCATTTTATGTTGGCTGTTTTGGTTCAGCCTGAAAACAGGCTGAAAATTTGGTCTGAGAGCCCAGAACAGACCTGGGTTGCACCCAGGCTGTGGCCCAGACGCAGCAGGCCAGCCCCTAATGGGCTGGCACACAGTGAACTTCGCGGGTCCACACTAGGCGGCCCGCTAAACTCCCTAGCCCGCATGGGCTGGGACTTAAGGTTCCCAGCCCAGGCGGGCTGGGACTTAACCCTCCCAGCCCGCGTGGGCTGGGACTTAATTCCCAGCCCCGGGCGGGCTGGGACGGATCCCAGCCCGCTTGGGCTGGGATTTAATTCCCAGCCCCGGGCGGGCTGGGACGGATCCCAGCCCGCTTGGGCTGGGATTTAATTCCCAGCCCCGGGCGGGCTGGGACGGATCCCAGCCCGCGTGGGCTGGGACATTACTCCCAGCCCAGGCGGGCTGGGACATAATGGATCTTTGCTTGGGCATTGATTACAGACTCTGGTCACTCTTGGGATTATTGCCTATGGGCATCTTTTTATAGCTTTGGCTACGCCGATGATATGAGGCGATTTTATTTATTCTACACTTTGGTGTTGATTTCTCTTTGGAGATTTTTACTGTTGATTGATGATTAGGGATCGTCATTATATTCATGTGGTTCATAATATACTTATCATTGGATAAGTACTGTTTTATTTATGTACCGCATTATCATATATCTCAGTTATTACTGATGGTTTAGCTAGCCTGACCCAAGTGTTTTCGCTCGGGTCAGACCGAGTTGTTTCAGGTTAGGTCTCTGGACTTAGCTTCTGTGCTTCCGCTTGGACATTATCTGCTATGCTGATAGATAGCGCCTTTATTTGTCCACTATTCCGCTACTCTGTTATTATTCAGACTTTGATATGTACATATTTTTGACTCGCATGTGTGAGTAGTGGCTTTGTACCCACTTATAGTATTTGGATCTGTATTGACGATGTATTGTTCTGAGATTTTATATCTGTTATGTGATTCTGTTCTGTGATGTTTTATCATTTATTATTATGCTTTGTCCTGATAGATCTTTAGCCATTTGTAATTTCGTTATAAGTATTTACCGAATATGTCGAACCACTTGAAAAAAATATATAGATACCATCCTTTCGACGTATTCAGTAGATAGTTATAGCTTGATTACAAATGGTCGCTTCCACTATACTCTATTCTCCGCTTTAACAGACAGTATTACTCCCGTAATACTCTTTGTTACAGTGGGTCTCAGAGTGGGGCGTTACATTTCCAGTCTGACCCGGGTGTTACTTTGATGTAATGCTCGGGTCAGACCGAGTATTACATATTTTCAGGTAAGGACGTTCTGGAGTTCAGGAGTCGAGCTGGATGGCAGGAACGTATGGAGTGTTTCTACTGTGTTATATTATTGTATATCTAAGACTTGATAATTGTGTATATCCAATGTCTGTATAAATGTGTAACTCTGATGTATTAAAATGTAATCGACAGATATAATATTGTTTTGTAAACTGTTATTATTTATTATTATATTTTATCCGTTGCGAACGTGAGATGTTGATGTTTCTGATCTTCTTTTTCTTCTTCTTCTTCTATCTCTTTCTTCTTTTTCATAACTATCTGGAAGTTTCGGGTTCGAAAATTCCGAGTCGTTACAGTTGGTATCAGAGCTAAAGGTAAGTAAGAACCTTGGCTCTGTTAGGATTACTCATTAAGGATAGGGTCAATGGTACCTTAAGATGAGTTGAGTATATATATATATATATATATATATGAGAGCGTACTTGTTATTTTCTTATATAAAGGTTTTAAAATGGTTTTAAAAATAAATGATTTTTATATAAGTTTATCTTTTGATATATATAGAAATAATTTTCTAATTACTAAATATATTAAAGAAATTGGTTGTTGAATCATTGAAATTAAATAAAACAATAAGAATTAAGTGGTAATAGTAATACAACCAAATTAAAATTGAATGAAGATAAGTTTGAAATGGATCCAAACTGAAATTAAAATCCTGAATTTGTAGAAGTGTTATCAGAATAAAGATAATAATGAATGGGTTTCCAGATATGATAATCTTGGTTATTATCATAAATGGTTGTTGTGTTTAATAATGAAATGTTGTAAATGATTAAGCAAAATGAAGTAGTTTTAGGGAAGTAAACTTTTAGGTGAGTATGACTTATAAATTGGAATTAAAGATAATTTAAAATTGTGAAATTTTAAATCTAAATCCATAAAACTTGAATTAGAAATTTCAAGATGAAATTAAAATTTAACTTGGGAAGTTAAATGGTTGATTTTAAATGGGAGTTATGAATGACCTCAAAATGGGTTTGAGATCTGGAAATTGAAAATGGATGCTGTAAATTGGTGTTTGGATAAATTTGGATGTTTATTTATCCTGATATCACTCTATTGTTATAAATAATCTATGAAACTGAGAATTGATTTTAAATTAGAAATGGATAATAAATTAGAATCTGAAGATTAAATTGCTTTTTAATTCTTATTTGAACTTTGTAACAAGTTAAGTAAAGATAATTTTAAAATGGAAATTTTGGAATTTGGATTCAGAATTAAATGGTTTAAAGGTTGATTTAATTTAAAAGTAAAGGTTAATTAGACTTAAAGTATTAAATCAACATTTAAAATGTTTAACTCGAATTTATATAATTCGAGATGGTTTTAATTTGAGATTTGAATAGAATTAGTTCAAATTGAATTTGATTTAAATTAATTAGAATTGTGATTAAAGATGGATAAGCATAAGTTTAAATGGAAAATTTGAATTGGATTAATTTGAAATAAAATTGAAGATTGAATGAGTTTAAATTCAAAGGGAAATTGGGATTAATTCATATAGAAATTAAAATAATTTGAAATTGAAGTGGGTTCAATTTGAAATTAGTCTAAATTAATTTGAATAAGTTGGAATTGTAATTAAAGTGAATATGTTTAAAAATCAAATGGAATTTGATTTGAATTCGGAAAGGAATTAAGGTTAATTCAACTTGAATTGGGATTAAATCAATTTCAATGGAAATTGAAGTATTGAGTCAATTTAAATGGAAGTGGAAATTTAAATTGAATTGATGGGAAATTAATTGGAAATGGAGATTGGGAAATTAAACAGTTTGGCTTTGGATTATTTTCAAAATAAATTGTTGTAATACAAATATATTTTTCCAAACTATTTACTATACAATCTTTCTTCTTAAACCCAAACTATCTTATACTTATTTTACAATTATTTTGGAACTATTTAACTATTTTGAAACTGTCTTATAAACTCATTACTATTTTTCAGTTACCTATATCTAATCACTATTTAAAAAAAACTATTTTGCAATTATCTAACTATTTTATATCTACTTAACTATTTTACAGCTATTTTACAAACTAATAACTATTTTTCAACTACTTATCTATTTTAAACTTTTTCAAGCTATTTTTAAATTTAAATAGGTCAGAGTTCAAACTGTTTGTAATTGAAGTAATAACTCAATTGGAAATGGAAGCAATTGAGAATAAGTGAATGGAATTAAAGGAAATGTGAATAGAAAAGAGAATTGATTGGCTAATAACCAATAAAGATAAATACGTAGGATATACGTATATTATTCTATTCGCATAGTGATTTGATCCAGATTCGAACACAGAATTTCGAGATAGTATTATCGATCCGAGTTGGGATTTTTCGCTCGATTTTCGACGGCGAACCTGGATATGGATTTTTGATTGGTTCTGGATATTCTCTATCATAGTTGTGACTATGCAAGAAGAATGACGGTTTCTGATCAAGAAACCAGATCTGAGTCCGCACTAGGAAGTCGGGTGGACGATACTAGCTCGGAACGGAAATTGTGTGATCGAGTGAGCGATCAGATTGATATTGCGTACGGATGATATGTGTACATCGTACGGATTTGAATAAAATTGATATTAAAATTTGTGGATAAGAACTGTAAAATGGTTTTTGGAAATGAATAATATGGTTAATAACTTTATAAAAGAATAATCAAATTTGAATATTTGATTTGGAATAAACAAAGTTATATATCTTTGTTATATAAGATAAATCTTCCTTTGTTAAATATATTGCCAGAAGAAAAGGGTTTTGAAATATTAGAAGTATAAAAGAGGTTTTATACAAGTTTGAAATAATCCAAAGATGTTCAAAGTTATATATATCTATATATATATATAAAGGATTTTGTGAGAATGATTTTGGAAAAGGTTTTGGGAACCTATGGATTTTGGAAAGGCTTTTGATTTTTGAGAAAAATCAGTTTTGGAAATTTGGAAAGCCTAGTTTGAGAACTATCGATTTTGGATATCGATTTTGTGTAAAGATGATTTTGATATAAATCATAAAGGGTATGATTTGAAGATACTATAAGTGTATAGTATAAAGTGTTTTGAAAATAGCTCTGGGGAAAATGGCGCTCCCTTGAAATGAACTTCTCAGGAGTGCCACAGGGTGGTACTGCCTTGAACCCCAAGGGGGGATTCTAAAGTTGATCCTGTGAGGAGTCCGGACAAAACTAGTTCCTGAGGATTATTTATGTAGCGAAAGTCGAGGGGCTGGTGCCCACAGAGGCATTTGGGTTATGCTATGATGATAGTGTAACTCGATGTCACTACGATCTACTGCAGACCATAGCGAAAGTCGTGTGAGACGCTGAGAGCCAACATTCTACGTTTGATTTTATATCGGTAGACTGTGACACTATGGTAACATAGCGAAAGTCATGTGTGCCGCTGAGAGCCAACAGTCTGCGTTTGATTTTATATCGGTAGACTACGACCTATGTAGAGTGGAGAAGTTTCAATTTGACAGCGAAATCGTGTGTGCCGCTGAGAGCCAACAGTTACATGGACTTTTGCTGCGATGGCAGCGTAACCCTGGAATGTAACTGTGATCTGTTGTGGGATCCATGCTGTCATCAGTTACATGGACTTTTGCTGCGATGGCAACGTAACCCGTGATGTAACTGTGACCATGGATGAGGGTGATGATTTCCAGAGCATTCTCACCAAAGATATTTCCTCGATTTCAAAAATGTTTTCTATATTTTCAATAGAATTATTTTTCAAGTATTTTCACTGGGTGTTGAAAACGGGTTTACCAAGAACTTATAGATTTTCAGTCTTACGCCTGATCAACGTATGACCAAATTTCTGTGAGATCAAGAATGGACTTGTTGAGACATAAAATTATAAAAGTATTTTTATAAAAACTATTCCTGGTAATATTATATATATATTTTTTAAAAGTGTTTTAAAATTTCTTAATAAAAAGAGTTTATAGTAAAAAGTGATCAAAGAGTAATTTTTCTGATAATCAGTATTTTAATAAATTCTAGTTTCGTTCCTTTTCGAGGACGAAAAGTTCTAAAGGGGGAAGGAATGTGATAACCTGGATTTTGGACATCTGATAATTGATAATAAACTGAATTGTATTAGTAGAAATACTGATTTATAAGTTGAACAAACAGATGAATACATGTATCTGAATACAAATAGTTTTGATAATCTTCTAATATATTTCAATTTCATAACAAATATAATATGATAGCTATTATTATTTTATATGTTTGATTTTATAATGTGCTAAAACTTATTCTTTCAAAACAAATGAAATAGGTATTTGTTTATGTAAAAATATATAAGTAGATTGTAAAGAGAATTTGGATTGGAATTCAAAGTAGAAAAAAAATAAAATAAATAAATAAATGGGATTTTAAAACTCTATATTTTAAAACTAGTATAATTGTATAACTATTTATAAGTGTAAATTTTTATCATTTACTTTTAAGTCATTTATAAATAAATAAAGACAAAGTTTAAAATATTAAAACATAAGTCATAAATAAATATAAAATTAAATAGAAAATACAATATATAAACATATAAAAACATTTAGTTCATGCAAATTACAAATGTTAGTTTAATTATAACATGCATATGACATTTGTAAGCCTATTAAACAAGTGTCATTATTTTGTTTTTAAAATAATAAATAAAAGATATAGGAAGATATATACATTTCTACTCCTTTCTCATTTCTCTTTTTCTTCAATTTAAAACAAAGGAACCAGCCTGAAAACAAAATCAAAAAGAAATTCAAAACAACAATCAAATTCTTTCAAGTTTTCCAAACTAAAACTAAGCAATTCAAACTCAAAAATCCAACAAGCAAATCAAGTTCTTGATCAAACTCAAGCCTGTTTACATTTCAAACCCTGAGATCACCATAACAAAGCAAACTTCTCAGGTTTAAAACAAGCTTCAACCAGTAATCTTTTCCAAAGATTGTCAAGCTTCCAGCTTATTCAACCTGAAATCAAAGTTTTGATCATCTCTGTTTCAAGCTTAAATCATCTCAGTCACAACAAAGTTTCAGTTTCAAACTGTTTCAAACTCTCTGCTCATCATCAACAGGTGAGTAAACTTAACCCCTGAAATTTAGTTTAAACCTGATGTTGTGTATTGTCTTGTGAAAATGTTATATTGTCTGTTATAATCTATGTATGCGTACTCTGGAAACATGTTGATATGAAGTATATAAACATGCATGTCTGTTTACCTGTATATGTCTCTGTACCTATCTCTATTATAACTCAGAGACAAGAATTTGAAGAAAAATCTTGTTCTCTTTATTCATTCTTTTAAAACTTCAGCTTTTCAAACAATATATAGTTGTTTAGGTATAATCTTGATTTTAAAAATAAGTTCAAGCATTTTAAATTTTAAAACTGTCTGGAATCAAGAAAAATCAGTAGAAATGTAAAAATATGTTTGAATCAAGAGTTGTAATTTTTGGATCAAAAAAATATATAACTTGAATAGATCCAGGGAAATAGGATTTTTAAAACAAATATGGTGATTTTTAATTTAGTAATTTAGGAGCAGATCGAAGTTGAACTAGGAGTGGGTTTCCACCATTTTCTGGCGATCGAAAGACATTTGGTTCTCGGGGTTCTGGTCGAAGCTTGGTTGTTGGCTAGGAAGGTCGGGAAAAATAGTAAAGGAGGGTATAGATTGTCGTGGCGTTGGAAGTCAGACGAACTAGGGTTTAACACTTTTATTGGGTCGTGGTGGAAAACGTGATGACGGGATCATCTATGGTGAATCGAGTGGCACCGGAGCAATGGGAATAGTTGCATGGATGGCTTGTGGTGATGTTACCGGGGTTTCAGGTGGTACGATGGTCGGAGGCGTGGTTGCGTGGCGTTTCTTTCAGGCGATGTTGAATTTCTGTTTCGAGTTGAAGGCTCGATTTCGATTTATACTAGATACTCTCGTTTGGATGATCGTAGTCGAATGTTGTGATGATTTACGACTTGTCAGAGGTAGTTGAGTTCGTCGGAGGGTGGTCGAGATACTGTGCACGTGCACAGCGTTGATGTGTGTGTCAGGGGAGATGAGTCGTAGGCGACTCGAAGAGATATCGAGATGTTTGAGGTTAGGCTCGAGTTTTCGTTCGTGTTCGTGAGGGGTAGTTTTAGCAGTTAAGTTGTTTAAAAAAAAACTAAGGGAAGAAGAAGAAGCTGGGAGGAAACTCGAGATTGGTCTCGAGTAGAACGTGGGATAACCCGAAGCAGGATCGTGAGGGAAAGTGTTAAGCAAGTTTTAGACGATTTTTATAAAAATAAAAGTTTGAAATTTTAAATCGGTTCTATGTTTAAAACTTTTCTAAACCTCTTTTTAAATGTTCTTAAACTTTATTTTTAATGGTATGTTTGTTAAATTTAAGTTTTTTAAAACTTAAATAAATTTTTTTAAAACATAATCATTTTATAAATATAATTAAATGTTAATTAAAGGTTAAGTTAATAATGTGATTTAGTAATTAACAAAGGAAAATGATTTGTTAAAGGTAATTAAATTGGTAATTAAAGATTAATTAATTGATTTGTAAGGTAATCAAGGAATGATTAATTAATTTAATGGTTTATAGTTAATTAATGATTAAGCACGGTTAAGTAATTAATTTCTTAAGTAATTATTTTAATTAAGAAATTAGAGAATCATTAATTAATGTGATTAATTAACTAAGGAGATTAATTAAAAGTTAATAGGAATGGTTAAGGCTAATTAATCTATGGAGTAATTAAGGGTTAATTACTTAATGTAATTAAAGAATAATTAATCAAGGATGATTAATTAAGACGGATAATTAAGGGATGATAAATTAATTGGATTGTAATTAATTAATGTTAAGTATGCTGGATTTAAAAGTAATTGAAGTAATTAATTTAATTCAATTGTGGTTAATTAAATTAATTATTGATGGTATGGTTGATTAATCTTTGAATGATATTGTATGCCTTAGATTAGTTGATATCTGTGGTATGTGATATGGAATGCTATGTGATATAATATGTTGTGTTAAAATAGTGACACCCTGTATTTAAAGTTTGAATTGTTTTTCATTTGAATAACTTGGATTAAGATGACATCGGATTCGAAGAGACAGGAGTCGGGTATTAGTTAATACCCGAAACAACTTCGATTCTTTTTAAATCGATATGTGAAGTAAGTATTGAGCATAACAAGTAATGAACTCGTAGTGAAGTATGAGTTACCCGGGCTTTTCTTTTATGGTTTGAACTTAGTATTTCAAATTATATGGGTTTACTCACGCTGGTTTCCAGCCTGACCCGGGTGTTACTTTGATGTAATGCTTGGGTCAGACCGAGTATTACATATTTTCAGGTAAGTACGTTCTAAAGCTCAGGAGTCGAGCTGGATGGTAGGAACGTATGGAGTGTTTCTACTGTGTTATATTATTGTATATCTAAGACTTGATAATTGTGTATATCCAATGTCTGTATAAATGTGTAACTCTGATGTATTAAAATGTAATCGATAGATATAATATTGTTTTGTAAACTGTTATTATTTATTATTATATTTTATCTGCTGCGAACGTGAGATGTTGATGTTTCTGATCTTCTTTTTCTTCTTCTTCTTCTATCTCTTTCTTCTTTTTCATAACTATCTGGAATTTTCGGGTTCGAAAATTCCGGGTCGTTACATTTGGATTCGATATAACCCTATCTATTAAAATTGATTTACTGATTTGTTGCTAATTTCCAACTCTTGAATTTGAAAATGATTTCTTCAACTATTTTGAAGGTTAGAGCACTTCCAAATCAAGGTTAACTTTTCAAAGCTAAGAAATTTTGAAAAGTATAAAGTATATAAGTTTGGTATGTATGTTAAAGATGTAGTAATATGATTTAAATAAGTTGAAACTGTTTTGTTAAGTAAATAAATAAGGCAACTTTAAAATTTTCTAATATGAAATTTAGATTTGAAATGTTTTGAAAAGAATTTGGTCTTCAAAATATTTTGAATAAAGTTTAGTTAAATGTTTTAACTTAGTAACAACTTTATGAAACTATATATTTAACAAGTTGGAATAAATATATAAGTTGTACGTATGCTGTTAGGATTTTTATTCGATTCTTGATGGCGAATATTTGATATGGATTTTGGGCTTGATTCTAGAATTCTGTATCATAGTATATGGCTATGCAAGGAGACTAATGGCTTCTAGTAGAGAAACCATATCGAAATCCGCATTAGGGAAGTCGAATGGACAATACTAGTTCGAAAGCGAACTTATGTGATCGAGCGAACGATCAAATGTGATTTTGCGAAATGATGACGTATGTACATCTTATATTCTAATATCAGTGATATATTTTGATGCTGAAGTTGAAAGCTGTCGGGTTAGAATATTTTTGCTTACTAAAAGAAAATTTCCAATTTAAATTACAAAGATATATAACCCATAAAAGCAAAGATATTCAACCCCATATGGCTCTTCATACAACAAAATTTATTTTGTAAAATTTGATCCTTATATAAGATGGACCTTATGTAGGTATAAGATTGATTTTGAAAACCATTGATTTTGGAAATGAATTGGTTGACTTAAATGATATTGATTTAGAAACTTGGATTATTTTCTAAATTTATTATGTTGGAAACTTTGAAACTAAAGATATTTAAATTGAGAAGAAATAATTTGGTGGAATTGTATATGATTTTGAGACTGAACTGATATTGAAACAAATTGAAATTTGAGAACCTTATTTTTTACTAAATACCTGATTTGGGAGTTCTCGAACTTATATAAAAATTTGGTTTGTATATGTATGAGGTTGATTCGAAAACTATAGATTTGAAAAGGTACTCAATTTGAAAAGTGAAATCTTATATAATTGAAGTCTATATAAGTGTGATTTGATATACTTTTGATTTTGGAAAGGTATTGGATTTGAAAATTAAATCTTATATATAATGGACTTTATATAAGTATGATATTTGAAAGTGATTTGAAAGTGTACTATATGATACATATTTTCGAAGTAAAGATATGGAAAGTGCCTTCTGCTTGATATCCGCTTTGTGGCCACATTGTGGATTCATTCTATCGATATTCTCTGATTTTTGGTTTTCCGGATATGATACTCGAGTTTCCATCGAATTTCATGGCAATCTCCATGGTCTTACGAGCACAACTTCATGGCGTAATCGCAAGGTTGGGGGGGGCGGCCTACGGGTACGGATGTTTCCTGGGAGATCCATGCGTAACCATTGTGTATCTGCGATCTATTGGGTTGCTTGGTAGTGTAATCAGCAGGGGCTGCGAGAGCCTAGGGTACGGTTGTTTCCTGGGAGATCCAGGCATAACCATTGTGTATCTGCAGTACTACTAGTCTTCATTGCGTAATCGCAAGGTTGGGGGGCGGCCTACGGGTACGGATGTTTCCTGGGGGATCCAGGCATAACCATTGTGTATCCGAGATCCATGATCGACATGTTTTGTTTTTTTTGTTTGGATTGTACTTTCCATATCTTTTTTTAAAATTTTTCCAGTATTTTCACTGGGTGTTGAAATAGGTCTACTAAGTACCTGGAGAATTCTAGTTTTGCGCCTGATCAACGCACTACCAGAGTCTATAGGAAGAGGATAAACTTGTTGAAACATCGAGTTATAAAAGTATTTTATTATAAAGGTATTTTATTATAAAAGTATTTCCAACAAAGAAATTTTGTATTTATATTTGAAATTGAATTTCTTATGGTTCAAAATTAATTATTCGTGCCCGATGCTATTCTTTTGAATCTGCCTTATCTGCTCAGCTTCATTTATTCACCTATATTCTGTTTTTCCAAATCCTCCTTGTTTTCCTTGTTGACTATTTTTTTTTTAATATTTTTATTTTTATACTACATGGTTTAATAGAAAATTTTAGTGTTATAAATATTTTAGAAGTTATTAATTTAATAAAACATATTTAAAGTAAATGATTATTTGTTTATTAATAATATTTGAAAGTATCTTGAGATAAAAATTTATAAATTTATGAATTATGGATTTAAATGTTTTCAATAGCCTCTTTGTAAAAATAAGTAATAATGTAAATAATTGTTTTCAAATAGCTTACATATATTTATAAAGGTGTTATTTAAACCTATAAATGATACTTATAAAGGAAACAAGAAATTTTACAAATGGGTTTGAAAAATATTAAGGTATTAAAAATAATTGAATTGTAAATGAATTTTTCAAATGAATATTTCAAGTAAAATTTATATAGTTTAAATTGATTGTTTATCCTTGTCTTTTAATCTATCTTTTCTGTTTGGTTGTTTCTATTCTCCTACCTCCTTCCTTTTCGGGGACGAAAAGTTTTGAGTGGGGGAGAGTGTAACAACCCATAAATTTTGATTGGTTTTAATAACGTAGTTAACTGAATTTTGTGAAATTTTAAATAATTGAATTTTGAAATAAAATTTTTATATTTGAAAAAATATGAAGGTTTATTTTATTGTATAATTTTATTTCAACTTAATCAGTTAAAATTTGATGGTAATAAAATAATTTCCAAACTTGAATATTTTACTATAGAAAAATTGTAAATCATCTTCTGAGTGAGACGTCATTTTCCGTTTCATCAAATTTGGACTTCTATTGCTCCGTTTATCTTATTTCTGTTAGAATAGCAGCATTTCTGGTACCGGTTATCGACTTTTGATTGGATGATCATACCACCAATATCTGTATACCGTTTTGATCGTCTCGTCGTGCTGATCTCTACGATATATTTATTTCTGTATTTTGAGGTTCTATACGTGGCAGAAACGATAAAACTGTGCGTCGTATCAGTGTCGAAAATTGTGACCTTTTGTTTCCTTTGTCTTTCAACCTTGAAGCGTGCTGCTCAAACAATAATAATTCGCCTTTAACTTTTCTACTGAATCAGCTCATGACCGTTATATTAAATTTATTCCATTTATTCTTTTATATATTCGTTTTTATTTTGTCATTGGCTGCTCGTTTCCCCACCATTACTTCCCTCTCCCCTATTCAATTCATATTGCTGCCGTTATCTCTCCTTTCCACTGTTTGATCTATTCATTACTCTAAAAAGTTATGTTTAATAATTAATATAAATTATAAAGGCGTTTGTTTATTCTCTGTCAAGCTTCCTTCCTCTCCTCTTTCTTTTATTTCTGTCAATGAAAATGATCAGCTCTTCCCCTTCTTCTCACCGGCTCACTTCAATTTCCACACTTTCCCTCCCACGAGCCAATAACCCAACCCTAAGGCCTCCGCGACTCTGACCTTCCTCCGCGCCGAAGCCATGGATTTTCTGCTCACCCGCGTCCTCCTACCCACCACGTCCTGGCCATCCACCATTCGTTCCTCCCCATTACCTTAGTCTGATCAAAGGCGAAGCACCACCGAATAACTGATGCCTCTCCTACTTCCTTCCTCCTCCGGCCTCAACACTCCCATCATACAGCAGCCCAGCCGAAGCCACTTCGTCCCCTCACCTTGTTGCCGATCATCCCACCTCCTCCTTCCTTGATCCGCGACACCACAAAACCATGCCACCCGAGCTTCCCTCCTCCTCCTACATCCTCCACGCGTTCCAGCCCTCAACCGGCCTCCGCCTTCAACAACCGACCACTTCCACCCCATGTCTGCCGCCCTCGACCAAGCTGCCGATCCCATCATCCCCTCGCGCCGCCTCATCATAGCTCATACCTTCCGCTCCTCACTCTCCTATGCCGAGCCAGTTACCTCCTTCGATAGCCATCTCCTTTCGTCCCAGCTTCTCTATAGATCATGGCGTATATATTGTATTTGATAGTAAGTATATATATATATATAATATATATGTTTACAGGAAAAATTTATGTTACAGCAAATATTCTAGCTACTTATGAACTGGCTATTGATTCGTTTATATATATATATACCGTGATAGTTACAAACTATAATTATAAAATATGATGTTTATAAGTATTACTTTGCTAATATTACTTTTCGGAGATAGATGTACATACCTAATGATATTTCCAGAGTATATAATTATACTATATTTGTGTTTCAAAAGTTTAAATTTTGTATTGTGTTACAACATATTTTCTTCTATATGTGTAAAATATATGTCCTATATTTATATATATTAGTTATGCTGTTGGATCTATATGAGTTTGGTTTTATTATAAAGACTACTTGAAGAAACTATTGTCATCCGTGTGTTCCGATTTCTTTGCTTTGAGATGGATGATACATTCGCATATATATATATATATATAAATAAGCATAGCATATAGGATATGTTTTAGCTAAGATATACCTTATATATATTTAGCTTACAATATAGTCTGTTAGAATAGTGAAATAATATGCATCAGTACTTCATTTTATGAGCAGTATAGAGGACTATGTATTATTATATCATAAAGTAATATATATATAGTGTCTATATATATTGCGTGAGTTTGTTCACTCCTCGGGAATTCATTTATTTCCAAAATTGTAGAGGTAAATATACTTAGTATATATATAAGTATAGTTTTAAAAATAAATATACAAAGTTGTTTACAATATATAAGTTATATAAAATTTGTGTGTGTGTGTGTATTTAAATGTAGGATGTATATAAAATGTATACGTATATTTTTATTTGGATATTGGGTTTAAGGGGAAATAATAATATAATATACATCTCGTCTAATTTTTTTTTATCAAGCTAATCTGATTCGTTCCCATCAATTTCTGTTATCAGATCTGTTCATTGAATTCGTGCCAATCTTACTTTACTTCGGAACTCGTGCTTGGATTCGTAACCCGTTTCATTTGTCAAATCTCCTCTAGCCTCGAAAGGTGAGTAATCACTCACGATTTAACATTATTATATTTATTAAATTTGATTTCAATTGAAACGACAATTGAAATATGCTGCTGTAGTTATTTAAATTGTTATATATGCTATTATCTATAGCTGTTCACCTGTGGGATATGACACCATATCCTGTTGTTTATATTATATTGTTATTTATGATATATGCCTGTTGTTGTATTGTATATTATCTGTTATCACTCTGCAAGTTCCCTGTTAGTATAGAATTCACCATGGGTTGAAATGATACATACCCGAACGGACTTTATAATAGGAGAAAATCGTTATGGGTTGAAATGATAAACCCAAGCGATTTTCATTTGAATTGGAATTGGGATTATGGGTTGAAATGATATCTACCCGTATATATTTAAATTACGAATTGAAATGATAAATATCTGTATCACTTAACCATAAGATAGATATATATACAGACACCGTTGGTCCACATATATAAATATTTTGAAATAATTTCTATGGTTTTTGGAAAGAAATATATGGTTTTAATAAATGTTGATTCTTAATTTATTTTATATAAATGGTAATGATATATATGGATTTAATAATAATATTTAATTTAATTAAGATTGATTTAATACATATAATACAGTTAAGTATATAAATTTATGTTTCAAAATATATTTCAGTAACAATTTGAATAAGTTAAGGTTGGGACGATAATTTGAATTTAGTTGAAGTTGTATTCATTAAAGAATTTTATTAAATTAAACCGATTTGAAACTTATTGAAATTGAGATTTAAGATATGATTTATAACTTGGGTTTGATTTAAACAATTTAATGAATATTTCTTGTTTAAATAAATTTAAGGAAATATTTAGAAAAATGAAATTTAAGGCTAGTTAATTGATATTGAATTTATTAAGTGAATATTCCCTGATTAAATAATAATAAAGTTAAATCAAGAGCTATATGAAACTGTAAAAAATTTAACTTTCGAAATGTTGAATATTAAAGCTTTGAAATATATTGTAAATTTAAATGGTATATTTAGAACTGAATTGAATTTATGAATTGAGCTTTGAATAAATTTGAATTTGGAATTTGGGTGGATGTGAATCGATTTGTGAGACTTGAGGAAATTATAAATACCTTACTTTAAAATTATTTAACCTATATACACTATTTTGGAAAATAGACATATTTAAAATGAAATGATATTTTGGTGTTGAAGTATAAATTAATTTGGAATGACCACGGTGTCATAATGTATATTTCCACCTTGTAGATAGTTCCGCAGATCCTTAGAGGATGGTTATCCTAAACATCCTTTAAGTTACTTATATTTCAATTGATATTTCACTTGAGTTGGATTTATTGATATAAGAATGTTAATCCTGACTCGAGTGTTTTGTGTTTTGCTTTACGCTCGGGTCAGACCGAGTGATACAGCATTTGAGACTCACCTTTGGAGTTTGGAGCTTCGTTTGGAGATCCAACTATCGCCTCAGCTTTCGGCTTTTCATGTTGATTTGTTCAGCGAGGTCATCTGCTCGTACTGGAGACTTCACCGTATTTGAGATATTCTGTTGTATTTTATTTTTAACTCTGATGTTTATATAGTAGCTTCATGAACTAGTATTTTATCTATTCCGCTGCGTATTATTGTATTACTCTGTGTCTGTGATTCTGTGATTGATTTATTTACTGTATATGCTGAGTTATGCCAAATTTTTATTACAATCTGTTATTTTGAATTATTCAAGTCAGACATGTGTGGATTATTGTCGATTTGAATGGTCCAAAATAACGGGTCGTTACATAATTATCGAATAATTATGGAATGACTCAGTTGATAGTTCTTTGTTGGTTGATATAACTCGGGTCAGAATGAAAATATTGATGTGACAATATTGCACAAATTCCTGAACTTGAGAATACTATCGAGCTTCAATATGGAAACTCCACTTCGATTATAGTTAAACTGTGGCACACCGTCCATCGAATGACTGTAGATAGGTCAAGTGGAAGCATTGGAAATAAAACACTATTCAAGAGATGATTCACCTCCTCGGTTACATGAGGTTAGTATCAACTGAAGTCAACTCAAAGACAAAATCTCTAACCAAAGCAGTTCGGTTAATACTAATTGTTATTATTGAACCAAAGACTTTGTGTGATAACCCTAATTTTGACTGATATTATTTAGAACATTTAATTAGATGAATTAAATAAAATACTGTAAAGGGATAAGGAAATTGAGATTTGGTAATTAAGTTTAGGCTGTGCCCTAGTTAATAAACCAATTAGAGAAATAAAAGGTTAGGATAAGGAGGAAAATGATAAGGGAAAAATGGGAATAGCCTTCATTCCTAACCCTTAAACACTTCTATCTTCATTCCCTTCATTCATTTTACACATAACAAACTAAACATAGAGGTCGGACATAGTTAAGGGAAAACAGGAAGGAAACTAAGAGATTAAGGAATCAAAGCTAAAAGAAATCAAGTCTACACCAAATCTCATCTTTCTCATCCAAATCAAGATGAATAATGAATATACATCTCACATTTTTTATTATGTTTCGATTTTAAGTGTAAATCCATTTCATTTGCAAGTATTATGTCATGTTTTAGTAGTTTGAATGAGTATATGCTTGTTGGTGATTTTCTAGAATTTAATATGAAATTTAGTGATATGTTTGAGTTGGAAAACCTATCATATGATATCAAAATGACTTGAGATTTTGAGATGTTAGAAATATCATTTTAGAAGCGGGTTTTTAATTTCATAATTTTCCAAGCAAGTAGGGATTTTATATGATTTTTCTAAGTGATGAAATCGGTGAATTTTAGGTTTAATTATTGAAAATAATTAAATAAAGTTTTTGGCTTTGAAATTTCTACATGTTGAAGAAAATAGTTATATTGAATTATTATGATTTTTGGGGATTTTTCCTAAGAGTTTAGGAATGATAAATAAAATTTTTAAGTCTAAAGGGCTTATTTGTTTAATTAAAATGTTTATAAAGAGGGTTAAATTGTAAAAATGTTTGGCATTTAAAAGTATGGCATGCATCAGTTTTTCATAAAGAAATTGATAATATTTGTATTAGCAATAAGCTTTTGACAAATTATAGAGGTTTGGTGAAAAGGAAACACTTTTTATAGTAAAATTACAATTTTCAAGTTAACACCATTCTACCATGTTGATATCGGCCACGTCGAGCCCATCTCACCGCATCCCCATGCCATCGATGCAGAACAAACCAATATGTATTATGTCAACGAGCTTGGCATGAAATGGATTGGGCTGGACCTCATCGAGGCCAAGATAATAAAGATAAAAGAGGTAGGCCTTGACACAGACATGTCAATGCACATGAAGCTGCATTTTATACTAAGAGGCATGATGCCGCATACACTACTGTGAGTTTTTGCCTCGTCGACCCGATGGTCATCGAGCTTAACCCTTGCCGCATTTAACTTGTCATTGAGCCTAATCTATGCCGCTTTTTAGTATTATTATCGAACTAGTCAATGCCGCTTTTAATTAGTCTTCAAGCCTAACCCATGGCGATTTTAACTAGTAATTGAACTTAGCCTATAATGTTTTAACCATGTAGACATCATAGATATCAACGTCGCATATACAAAATTATATAACCTCAATGAGGCATTGATGCCAATGTTTTATGTGTTACCGAAGTTCAAATTTTATAGTTTTAACACTATGACTTATGAAGTAATAACTTCAATATCATCCCCATAAATTTTAAAATAAAAGACTTTGACATGCTTTTAAGTGGGCAAAGATCTTTGATGGTGATGACATCGTCGAGTTTTCAAACTGTAAAGTTTTTACATAGTTTTGGCCTTGCAGCCTAAGTTTTGAGAGGGTCAAAGACCTTAATGATTTCGAGTTTCATCAACAATGTTTTGTAAAGCATATATCATGGCATAAGTATTTTGAGTAAAGTAAATGACCAATGTTTTCCTTGTTATATGAATGATTTCAAGGGTTTAATCATTTGCAAATATTTTGTTTTCAAGGAAATATGAACATGATTGTTAACCTAGAATTTTACTAAAAGAATGACTTAGAGATTAGAAAACCAAATGGGACAGGTGTGGGGTCATGCCCTATACTTTAGCTAGTATCCCATAACTAATATAAGTCCAGGATTCCAGTGTGTAGGGCAGTGTCATGGGTAAAACTAAAAGAATGTTACACACAGAAAGAAATACACAGAGTAGAGATAGGTTATTAGTGAACCTGCAAATCCATTAGGATCAGTCGAACCTAGAAGTAGTAAGTTACAGACAGACCATCCAGTTTTTCTCTAACAGCAAGTTAGAACATGTATTATGTCCGGTAGACCCGAGTCAACTAGATAAAGCTATGATGTTGGGACAGATAGTCTACTAATTACCTATATTATATGCATGCAATTTATTATTGTATTGATATTTATAACTAGTTTGGTTGTAAAATTTGATTTGCAAAAGATATGTTTTAAAGGATATTAGTGAGGGGAAAACCTGGTTCACTAGACGGCGTGGTCTCACTTAATATAAATAAATCAAGATGTCATATTATTATTTACACCGGGCTTTTTGTTTGACTTGCAGTTTATGTTTTCCCCTAAAAATTTCGGGTGCTCAAAATTTAATTTCAGTAGGTTGAGAGTTAAGGTTTTCAGGTTTAGTAGGTTTTGACGAATAAAGCTTTTGAAGACATGCAGGAGGCAAAGATTAGCTATGTAGGAGATTATCTATTTATCTATTCCGTTGTGATTGAAAATTGTATATAAGGACAGATGTTATAGCTGTCTATTTAGTAACTCTGATAGTCCAATGGGACATCTTCATATGTCGCTCTTGGCATATTTTGTAATAATTATATTTATCTGAACCTAGGCAATGTTATGGGATTATGTACTAAATTTGAAATACTAATTTGAAATGTAATAAGAAAAGTTGTTATGAAATTGTGTTGAAATATTTCATATTCTTGAGCTTCTCATACTATGGATACCATTAATATTACCACATTTTATCACTAGAAATTAATAACTATGGATGACTGCAGCATCCAGAGCTGAAGATGGATGATATTGGAATTTTGACCATTCCTAATTCCATAAGTCCAAGGTGATATAGTTTTGATGAAGAGAATTGATGTAAATAATAGTCACAACCGGGTAATACTTAACAAAGTAAAATTGGATTTTACCAAAACCAAGTGAGCAATAAACTAGGCCAAAATGTCGTGCCAACTGCTAAGTGATGCGTGAACATTAATATTCGAATAGTTGTTATTAATTGCTGGCCAAATTTACACCTAACGAGTCACTCAACTAAAACGTTGAATACTCCTTTGACCAAATGAATTAATTAATTTGTACATGTTATAAATTAGTTAAATTAATTAATATTTATGTAATATTAATTATAAAATTTTATTTGATGTGTTAAAACAATATTATTAAATATGCTTATAATAGTTATAAACGTATTATTTGATATACAATATCGATACGCGTTTAAATTGGATTTAAATGTGCTAAATATTGTGCGGGGTAAAAATGGATTTATAGCCGATATGGAGGAATATGTATTTCGGCCATAATAGACCAGGTATTGTGCAGCCATGAGATGGCTATTAGATTGAGTTTTGACATTTGAAGGGAAGAGAATGAGTAAGAGAGAAATGTGGATCTTGATCCAACTTATCTATCTAGTCACTCCTCTATAAGAGCATCATAACCCTCACTCATCTACTACTTTTTTGAGCCTCCATTCTCTTTATTGCTGGCTAACATTAACGTTTATCCCCTCCTCGATTTCAAGCTCAAGATCAAATAATAATAAACATTATTCGATACCGATGGTTATCGATTCAGGAGCAAGCACCGTGCAGAATTGGAATCTAGTTCAAGGAGTCAATCTCTTCGTTCCAACGTGTACTAATTGGATTTAGTGATAAGTAATTTTCTAATCTACAACAATAAATTAAAGTTTAGATAATTTATATATCATATACTGTTTTGTTAGTTATGTGTCGAATCTTATATATCATTATATCGTCACATGTCTGATGGTTATTAAGTTATATGCATATAAATTGAAAAAATGTGTATATTATGATCACGTTGCTCACAACTAAAAATAAATAATTTTATTTTCGAAATTAATATAATATATATATTACTTATTTCATTTTAATTTCATAAATTTATACTTAAATTTTAACATCATATAATGTATGTTTTAAATGATGAAATTTTTTATTTATGTCAAATAAACTTTCAGCAGTAAAATAAAAAAATAGTTTTTTCATATATATGATATTTATATATATATTATATATTTGGGTAGATATTATTAAATATAATTTAAAATTGATTTTAAATAAGATATAAGCATGTATGACTTAAAATACTATAATACGGTAAAAAAGTTTTCCAAAACATTAAAATATAAATTTTGTATTTATCATATTTTATATATTTAGACACCAATTTAATTAATTAAATAATTTAACAAAAATAATTCTTAAATTTTTTCTTGAGCCAAAAATATTATTATATTATATATATATAAACATTTATATATACATATATATATATATATATATCAAGGAATGACTGCCAACTCCCTAGAATTGAAAGATGATGGAAGAAAAGTCCCTCCCAAAAAAGTTTTGAAAATTAGGTCCTTATTTTTAGTTTTTTGCTAATTTATGCCACTTTTGCCCTTGATTTCAATGCTGGGCCGATTTTTTGGAAGGGGATAGTTTGGTAAAAAATAATAAAACAGGGACTTAATTTACATGAGTTTATGAGTAGGGACTTTTTGTGCATGGGCTTTGAGAATAGGGACCTATATATTCTAAGCCGAGAGAAGTATTATTAAAAAATTTACATCTATGTATATGTTACACCAAAAAATGATATAATGCCTCAGATGCCAAATGTAATAAATTATTACATGTTTTGAATATATACGGAGTCATAATAAACTAATCTCATCGACTTGTCAAGTACATGTGCGGAGGCCTAGTCAAGAAAAGACTTACTATACTGACGTGATTATTGCATATGTGAGGACCATATATCGACATGATTGAGGACATCGCATTGATATAATGATACATCAAGGCATAACTTATTACTTTGAGACCAATTATACGATAGGATCATTAAGAATGGAAGACAAATGGCCTTTGAGGAAAAGTTCATCTTTGTAACTATTGTCTAATATACTCGAAGTCCTCTAAGGCCATTAGAAGTGTCATCTATATATTGGTCCATGTTGGCCTATAGATAAGATAATCTAAAGGGCTCATGTTATACCATACGTTCAATAAGAAAAGAAAATAAGTCTCGAAGTCATGCTATTGTCCATTATGTATGACATTAGGCTAGGCATCTTGTCCTTATGTTCAAAGTCCATAGTTCATAGTTCATATAAATAGGAATATAAGAATTCATCATAATCCCAGGCTCTTCGACTAGGTTCATGTCGATTTGGTCATGCCAAGTTCATATTATGCACGTCAAAGTCAATAATGTTCCATAAAGTCGTAATCGAAGTCAATATTCAATGCTAATTCATGTTTATTCAATTCGAATATGATTATAGTCAAATTGAATTATCTGCAATTCGATTTAGGGTTTCAAGACTTTAATTTGAGAAGAAAGAGGGAAAATGGAAAATCAGCCCTGAAAATGGCGCCCCTAGAGTTGTATTTAAAGAGGCAAGCGACCTCCCACTCAACTTCTAACGTCTTCGATCAAGTGGACTTCGGCGGCCTTTGACTTCCACTGTGTTATTTGCGCTTTAATATTTGTGGAGGCGGCATCGACTCATTTTAACATCCTCGATGTTGTTGATCATCACTAGTTTAAAATGGTTACCATCGAAGCACTATGGAGTGTGTTGCCACCTCTATGCAATGCGAGGGTCTTCGCACGGGTTGATGATACTACAATTGATGTCCTTCAAGCAGCATCAAGGTCTTTTAGGACATCGATGGTGCTTACCATAGATATCGTTTTGGTTAAATGGGGATTCCCTTTAAGCGGTGAAGTGCTTCAGCGGTTGAAGAGCAACATGTCGCTGAGCCTGCTTGGATATGACGGTTGGATAATGGTGCCTCTAATCTCTTCGATGTGTCTCGTGAACCCTATAGGAAGGGATGTTGTCGTGATGTTGGTAGTCTGCCTACGAGGTGCCTCCTCGATATGAATTTGTCATCGATGCTTGGCACCTTCGAAGTCATTTGAGTGTAGTGTCGATAATAGGTGGTGTGATATGGGTCGAAGTCCTTCCCAACCTTGCTAGCATGCGATAGGACTGGCCGGTCTTTGGGGGTTTAGTGTGGTGTAAAATAGGGAAATGAAATGTATTAATGAACATGGACCATGCAAAAGTGGTGATGTGCGAGGCGATACTTTTTAATTATAGTACTTGGTTGCTCTCTGTTGGGACTCAACCGTTCGGACGGCTGCTTCATCCCTTAATTCATTGATTAGGTCTAAGGACCCTTTCTTCAACTCTTGATTTGGGTCAACTGCATATGCGATCCTTCGATGAGAAGGAACTTCGACTTTGATTGGAAACATGGCTTCACATCCATATGTGAGGGAATACGGGGTATGCCCTGTCGCAGTTTTAGTAGAAGTTCTGTATGCCCATAGGATTAGAGGCAGCTCCTCCACCCAATTCCCTTTTTCTTTGTCCAATCGTTTCTTCAAAATAGTATTTACAGTTTTGTCACCTGCTTTAACGGCTCCATTTGCCTTGGGATGGGCTACAAACAAAAAGTTTTTAATAATTCCATTCTTTTTGCAAAATCGGGTGAACTCTTTACTTTCGAATTGGGTTCCATTATCGGAAATTATCTTATACGGGAGTCTAAATTGGGTAACAATATTTTTTATTACAAATTTGAGAACCTTTCTTGACATGATATTTGGAAGTGGTTCAGCCTCTACCCACTTTGTAAAATAATCGATGGCTACCACTACTTACTTAGCTCTCTGTTAGGACATAAGTAGTGGTCATATTAAATCTATTCCCCATGCATTGAAAGGCCATGGGCTTGATACAGAAGTTAGCTCACTTGGAGGTAAACGAGGAATTTTAGAGGATTTGTAGCACTTATCACATCTTTACACATAGTCGACGACCTGACTGGTCATTTGAGGTTAACAGAAGCCTTGTCTCATAACTTTCTTAGCCAGTTTTACCCCATTGGAGAGATCTCCACAAAATATTTCATGGGCTTCCTTGAGCAACTTGGCCTTTGTTTCTGGACTAACACATTTCAAGTAAGGGAGTGAATATCCCCTTTTATAGAGTATTCCGTCTGCCATGATAAGGGTTAGGGATTGGTGCTTTATCCTTCTCGCTTCCTTTTTATCTACTGGCGGTTTTTCTTCTGTTATATTCTCAACAATAGGATTCATCCAATTGTCTTTATATTGATAATTAGTTCTTAAGTGAGGGAGTTCTTTCTGAGGAATCCCAACTTCGTCTCCCTTCTCTTTATGTGTTAAAACCTGAGATCTAGTCAGCACTAAAGCTTTATTTTTCGAGCTAGTTTTATTTTCTTTAATGCTAGGAGTTTCTTGATATCCCACTGGTATAATTCGAGCTTCTAGCGCTCCTCGTGCACTAGCCAGCTTAGCTAAATAGTCGGCTTGAGAGTTCTTGTCTCTTGGAACTTAGTGTATTAAAAAGTCTTCGAATTGAGATAACATCTTGAATATCCTTTTGATGTATAATGCCAATATAGGATCATTTGTCTGATATTTCTGGTTTAACTAGTTTACCATTAATTCTGAATTACTGAAGATTTCAATTCTTGGGATTTTCAATTGAAGGGCTAAGGTAAGTCACACTACCACAGACTTATATTCTGCAACATTGTTAGTAGTTGGAAACCCTAGTTTCATCGCATAGTGCAAGCGATGTCCGTCGGGAGTTATGACCACATATTCAGCCCTAGCTCCTTGTTCACTTGAAGCGCCGTGTAACAACCCTGATTTTTCAGTGTTGTTAAAATAGAATAAATTAATATTTAAATTGGATAATTTGAATATTAAGTGTTTTAGTTGAAATTGGTATTCGAAATGAGAATTTTAAAATGTTTATATATTATTGGAAAAGCATATATGAAATTATATGATGTAAAATTCTTATTTTAAAACTTATTAAAATAATGTGTAATTTTATATAAATGGAAAATGGGAATTTTTGGAGTTAAATTGATTTATTTGTTATGTTGTATTATTTTATAAAAATACAAAATACCTTATTTTCAATAAAAAAAATAGGATTTAAAAATTATTAAATTTTTTGTTTAATTAATTAATCATGAAGATTAAGCGATGACCTTAATTTTAGTGTATTAAAATGAATTTTTCTATGTTGAAATCAATGAGATATAAGTGTTTTAAAATGGTAAAAAGTGTAAACTGTTTAGTGTTTTATTTCTTTTAATTCAATTATGGATTTGGGCTTAATATCTACTTTAGCCCATTTGTGTGTGTTGAGAAGTTGGCTTCTCTGTATTAGAACAAAAGTTACGTTCATTTTCTTTTATTGTAAAAGAAAAATAGAAAGCTTCTCTTTTCCACCTTCCCAAACCTCGCTTTCTCGAAATCAAAGTTTAACATTAAAAAAATTGCTAAAAATTCCAAATCTTAAGGTCTAGCTTCTCTACAACCTTCTCCATCTTTTAGACCTAAGAAACAGAAGTTTTGGCCATGGATAGAGATCAAAATTGGTTGAATATCTAGGAGGAAAAATGAAATCTGGGCTGAAAAACATAGGTCGGTGTAAAATTCACAACTAATTCTAGAAAAATCGGAAAAATCTGGAATTTTGTTATGTTGTTCTCAACTCATATGTACACCTTCAATAAAAATATCGTAGGAAAATATATCTGCTTTCTATGTTAAATTTTCTCTGCACCAGGGATGAAAATCTAGGCTATTTTGTTGTTTTGGCTTGAGGTTGGTGCTTATAGCTATGAAGTTTTTGGATAATAAGATGAGTTAATCACTCACAACTTGATTGTAATTTACTGAACTGTTGTTTGGTTGAATCAATGATTGGATTGATTTTAAGATTGGTGGTGACAATTGCATATTTTGTTGCCTATTCGCTGTTTGCTATAAACCCTTGTCATATGGTCATTAAAGCATCAAATTGAAGTTAGACAGATGTTGCATGCTGCTAAAAATTAATGCTCTAGAGGTCAGAAGTATTCACCACTAGAAAATCCACTCAGTAGGACCACCGGATGGCGTGAAAGTCGCCAAGGCCTTCACCCAGGCGATGCAACTAGTGGACCAGTTCTAAGAAACCGGTGCACCGATTATGCACCTGGGCAGAGACCAAGTGATGTTATAGTGCCTCCCGGTAGCCCATTCGACCTCTTGTTGTGTTGCTTGGTTACCTTGCTTGTTTATCATGATGTTTGCTATGATTTTAGAGCCATTTCGAAGATTAGTTGTGATAAATCACTTGTGCATTTTCGAGTGCTTGAATCTAATTTTGTTGAACTTGTTGGCATAGAAGTCTTGCTTTATGATTGTTGTTGAGCACATAATTGAATTGCACGTGTTTGCGAAGTTAATTATAGAGGAAATTCTTTTGGAATTAAGTATATTTCTGTTTGTACCAAAATTGGGCACAACACTCTTCAGAAGTCTTTGAAGAGATAAAGTGAAGAAATTAAATGGAAAAAGAGGAATTATCTAACAAAAACTCCATATTTCAGAAATGAGAATAATTAAAGTGCAAGGAGACACAAGAATTTAGAGTGATTCGGCTTATTGCCTACGTCCACTATGAAGTAGTTTGCTTTATTGATCTTTCTTTGATGTTTACAAGTGATTTCAGCAAATTACAGCGAATAACAGTGATTTGCAGCAGTGAAATTCGTTGGTTGCAGCAGCCATGGAGTTCAGATCTGGATCTGGCAGAGTCTGGGCGTTGGAGATCTCAAAGAGGAAGAAGAACCCCTTTTCTGTTGACTTTTGGGGTCTATTTATAGGTGTAGGAGGCTGATATTTCACTCAGATCTCGGGAGACCCTCTCTGGCACGTGACTAGGCCCGCGCGCCCAAGCCCGTGAAGTTTCGGTCCGATCCATGATCGATACGAACAGATTTCGTATCGATCAAGATTTCATCCAATGGAGTCGAAATTTGGCGTGGACATTCTCTAGTACGCACGCAGTCTCCTATGAAAATTTCATATCATTTGGATTTGTAGTTTAGGAGATATGATCGATACGAAATGAGGTTTTCGGTAGGTTGTTTCCTTCGATTCGCTCTGTTCGACTCGCTTTCGTTCGACTCGGTGGCGTGGCGCTTGAGTCTTTGGATCACTCTGCCTTTGATGTTGTTTTGATCGAGTCGAACTATGCACTGATTGAGCGAGTCGAAGTGTGCATCGATAGAGCGAGTCGAAGTGTGCATCGATAGAGCGAGTCGAAGTGGAGCGTCCTAAGAGATTCGAACAGTGGCTTCGCCAATGGAGTCAAAGTTGATGGAGTCGAATAGGGGTTCGAACGGAGCGAGTCGAAGAAGGCATCTGATGGAGACGAAGCGGAGCGAGTCGAAGTAGGCACTTCTGATGGTTGCGAAGCGAGTCGAAGGAGCCACTTCTGATGGCTGCGAAGCGAGTCGAAGGGAGCGAGTCAAAGTTTTCACTTCTGATGGTTGTGAAGCGAGTCGAACCTGAACGACTCGAAGTTGTCTTCTGAGCGAAGCGAGTCGAAGTGTGCACTTCCAATGGGTTCGAACTGGAGCGAGTCGAAGAAGGCTGTTCTTAACCAATTTTGTATCGTTCACAACTTGAGCATACGAACTCGGATTGACTTGAGATTTGGAACGTTGACTCTCATAGCTTTGCTTGTCATGTCATATCAATTTTACCTCGATCCGGACTCAGACAAAATTCGTCGATATCCATAGTGATCCTGTGTATAACTGATCTCTAGGACGGGTCGTCATTGGTTACTAGTCAATTCCTTTGTGTCACGGCCTTGCCAAAAGGCGGGATAACATTTGCCCCCCAAAGTACGTCTTCTGAAAACATGATGTGCTTTGAATTGCTGCAATCTTCATTTTGAATAGTTATCGTCTTTTTGATGAAAGTTGTAATTTTCGACTGTTTTTCTTGGTAATGTAAACTGTTGACTGTCAACTGCTGTACCCTGTATTGTTGCAACCGATTGCTGTATGCTAGCGATTAACAGTTTGCTGTTGTAATCATTATTAGATGAGCTTTTGGTTCCTGTAAATGTGGAACATTGAATATTGGTCTGACATACATGCATATATGTTAACCTAACTCTCGTTGGCGTTCATACGTTCACGAGTCGTTGTCAGTTTATTTTATATTGAATTATGTATCGATCCTCTCCTGAACCGACGTGAGATTCATGGTAACAACGCTCGATGGTTGTTTTTGAATGTTCCTTCGTAACGATCCTCTCCTGAATCGATGTGAATTAAACATTGAAGACAATTTTTATTCAATTTATGGATACGAAGTAAGTATTTTGAATCGATATAGATGGAGTCACTGGATACGAACAGGCAATTCATATCGATGGAGTTGGCCTCTGGAAGTAGTGATTTGATGGAGTCGATCTGCACACGAGACGGAGTCGAAGGTGATCGATACGAAGTGTGGTCTCGTATCGATGGAGTCGAACTGGACAGGGGACGGAGTTGAAGGGGAGATGGAGTCAAAATGATTGCTTGTTTCGCAGCACCGAAGACGGAGTCGAAGACAAGCGATACGAAGGGGAGCTTCGCATCGACGCACTAGAGAGGCAGACGAAACGCGTGTTCGAATCCACCGGGATACGAAACATTTTTCCCTTTGCTTTCGAGTCCATATAAATACTTTGTACTTAGCCGTTTTTTCACTTTTTACCTTTCGTTATCCTTCCTTACCTTCGTATCGCTCGTAAACTCGAGAAGAAAGAAGAAAACAATCTTGCCTTTGAACTGATTCATCCCTTCAATTGCTTCGAACTAACTGATAGATTTAGGTAATCCTTTAAGCGGACCCAACACGTAAACGATTAGACTCGGTTTTTAACACCAAATCAACCAGAGTTGTGATCGATCGAAAATTCCATGGCCTCAGCTTCGTGTCGATCTGAGTAGGGGTTTCGAGATGATGAGGCAAAGGCCTTCGTATCGATCGATGGTGGAGCTTCGCATCGAATCGAATGCTTTGGATACATAGATTGATACGAAGGGGTTGCGTCTGATGGATTCGAAATGATGGCCTTCGATCGAGTCGAAGTAGATGGCATTGGATCGAGTCGAAGCGGCAGCCTTGGTTCGAGTCGAAGCGTGTGGCTTTGGATCGAGTCGAAGCTGTAGCCTTGGATCGAGTTGAAGCGGAGGTTTTGAACCGAGTCGAAACTGTAGCCCTGGATCGAGTCAAAGCAGAGGCTTTGAAGCGAGTCGAACTACATCCTTGGATCGAGTCGAAGCAGAGGCTTCGAAGCGAGTCGAACTGCAGCCTTGGATTGAGTCGAGGCAGAGGTCCTAAAGCGAGTCGAATTGTGCAGCCCTGGGACCGATACGAACACGTCCCTGAGTGATCGATTTGAACTCGAACCTTAGCGAGTGATTCGAACTTGCACTTTTGATGATTGACAATGAACTTAATTTTGACGATACCAAAAACTCCAGTGCATTTGAACACCTAACTCCGACGAGCTTCAGACTTGCATAACTGGACTTGATTGTTTCACCACATATCTGATTGCCTATCGAAGCTCGTCGATGGAACCGGAACTTACCAAAATGATAACACAATGTATCTCGGACTAATAGCTAATAACTAGATGGCACGGTTGTGACGGTCAGGGATGACGGTCCTTCCGACTGAATTCCGAAGTCTCATCATTTTCATGTTTTCTTCAATCCTGTAGATCTCTTCAAGTGATATACAATACTGCACATCACATTTACACACTTTACACTGGGGGATGCACGAGCGTTATTATCTGTTTAACAATGATTTTTCATAAGCTAGCTATTCATGGAACCCTCAAGTTCACAGTAGCAGGAACTCCTGAGTTCTATTCCTCCAACCATAGAGGTACCGGTTATTGAAGCCAAAGTTATAAAGCCAGCTACGAACGATCGTCTTTGGGCTCAGTTTATTTGTAATCCACAAGATTCCGTGCCGTCGGGTATCTCCGAAGATATGCTAGGACGGATCTGTTTAAGGCATGGTCTGTCGCTTGACGACATGTTGCTACCTGGGCCAAATGACATGCCACACAATCCCCCAGAGGGGTTCACTGCCTTTAACCGCCATGCCTGCACGGCGGGGACGCTTCCTCCCTTCAATCAATATATAAGGGAGACGTTATCGCTCCTTGGAATAGCTCCATCTCAGCTGCACCCCAACGGGTATGCTTTGTTGAATAGCACCTTCATCCTGTTTATGGAGACCCTCTTTCGACCGTCGAAGCCGATCGAGATCAGATATTTATTTAACATCAAGAGTCGTGGAGACAGCCCTTCTTTCACCTTTTTGGAAGCGATCAGGAATTTCCACATTGTACTGGGCTCCTGGGGAAGGCTAAGTTATTATTAAACTGAATGGTTCTACGTTCGGTGTCCCCTGGATTTGCTAGGCGATGGTTAGACAAACGTAAGAGTTTCCATTTTTCCTTGAATCTTCGAGATATTAGTAACTGACTTCACAACTGACATACTTTTCTTCTTTTATAGCTGCAATCTCTCGACCTGACGGTGCATACTTCAGAGAGCTAGTTCGGATTCTTCAAGCGTTCCCGGGGGAAGAGAGGCATATTTACTTGGTTCTGATCGATAGAAATTTGATTACTGTCGGACTGATAGAACGGAGGCAAAGCATACAGTTGGAAGGGACACATAGAGTGGTCCCGAAGAAACGGGTGAAGCGCAAAGCGCCCACAGTCGTGATAGCCGAGGAAGCTGATCCAGAAAGAACGCCTACCGATACCGAGCTCCCAGCTGGCCCTTCTGCCGATGTCCAGGATTCGGGAGGAAGAAGAAAAGGCAAGGCTGCTGCTCACAAACGCTCTAAATCTGAGAGATTTAAATCCATGGTTGTGTCCTTGCCTGTTTCGGGGATTAGAATTTCAGAGGCTCCTCCCCCGTAAGTAGAGAATCCCTTCGCAGGGCTTGCCGATATCTCGATTCCGGATTTTGTGTCATCTCCACACGACGCCGGGATGGAGGAGCTAGATAGTGCTCTTGAACTGAGCGGGTCGCTTGCTATGAGTGTGGCCGACATTTCTGGTTGGTCGGGAGGTTGCATATGCATACACTTCACTACACAACATGATTCACAACTGTACATCGTCCAACTTAGGAAATTACTAAATCTCTCTTTGTTTTTCATTTTCAGGTACTATGTCTGGAAGAGGATCGATGCTCGGGAATCTCGGCTCGGCCTGAAAGACCTCTTCTTATTGCGATTCCCGCAGGAGGGATTCAGATAGGGATCGCGATCGCGAGTATTCTAATCAGGATAGGTACGGGCATGACAGGGATAGAGAATACAGACATCGGTTTAGATCACGCTCTCCTCCTCCTAGACTTCCGTCTCCACCCCCTGCTTTTGTCCCACACCCACCGGAGCCTCCTCGCCACAGACCATCTTCTCATACTACTAGATCAGAGACTCATCTTCAGAGAGTTGAGACCACGACCTCCATGATTACAGAGCAGGTTCCAGCTGAACCCACAGGTGAAGGGGCCCTTAAGCTGGCTCAGATGAGGAAAGACTTTCCGAACATTTTCTTCGATGGCTATGTCTTCCCGCCACACTTAAGAAGAATTCCGTCTGGACTGGAGAACACGATGCATGAGTACGTTCATGACATCTACACCCAGTACAGAGAGTGGGTAAGGCTGTGGAGAAAGGTTCTAAGGTGGCCTTTGAGCGAGCTAAAGCGCTTGAGAAACTGGAGACCGAACACGCTCAAAGGGACCGGATTATACAAGTGCTTACTACTGAGGTCGAGTCTTCTCGGAAATCGGAGATTGAGGCCACCAAAAAAGCTGATGAAGCGAAGGCGGAAATGGAGAGGTTGGGGCAGACACATGTTGCCCTGGTGGAGGAGATGGGCCACCGGAACACAAAAGTCATCGTCGAGCGGGATGCGGCGGTCAAGGAGCTTAATGAACTTAAAGCCAAATTTGCTGACATGGCCAAGGAAAAGATGACGCGAACAACGCAGCCCAGGAGGCATGCGAACAAGTTGTCCTACTCAGGGATGAACGGGATGCGGCCGTGCCCAAAGTCCACAAGGTGGAGGCTGAGGTAAAGGAAAAAGTGAAGTTGGCCGAGTCCAGGCTAGAGGCTGACATCGAAGACCTCCTCGTTGTTTACAACGCTAACGTGCTAAGGCACAGGGGTCTAGCCTGGCTCGATGATTTTCGACGCATCTCTATAATGCTTGGAGCCGACTGGTTGAGGAGGAGAAGGAGGCGCATCAGGGTGAGTCTGTGGATGAATTCGAACTCAAGAATCACATTCTGACTGAGGATGAAATGAAGATTCTCCACGAGTCGATGATCATGCGTGAGAAGGAAAAGATTGGCGCCCAGCACTTTGAAGTGGGAGAGGGTTCTGGAGTTGACCACCATGAAGTAAGTCTTGAAGTTCCCGCGTCAACCCAGCCCAAATCCTCGTCTGCGGTCGATCACCAGGACGTTCCTGCTTATAATCCAGATCAGCCGCAGATGTCCTCGGCTGCAGCGCAAGTCACTGATGCCGCTCTACCGCCTACGAGTCAAACTGAGGAAGGTATTCTGAACATTCCACATATCTTTCTTAAGTCGAAATCTTTGATCGAGTTAAGTTCTAACAGTTCTCTTATTCTTTGTCCAGCGATCGATGCTGCACAGGCCATGCCTCCTGCTACTCAAGAACCATATCAAACGCAAGAGGCTATTGTGACCGAAGCAATCACCATGAGTATAGCTGCCCCGCTTGACGATCTGCAGGGGGGTATGATTATGTTTGACGAGCAGCTGATGGATGAACTCTTTCGTCGTCATGGCGATCCTCTTGCTGACTTATCATCTGTCATGAGTGGAATTGATCCCGTTGCAAGTTCTTCAATGCCGACTGCTGATGCTCCCAGCAGGGCTCGAGCAGTAACTGAAGAGGAGATGTTCGCTCAAATCGATGCTGAAATGGCAGCAGCAGCTCATGGTGGCAGTTTTAGAGGTGGGATGGCAGCATCGGGACCTACTCCGCTTAGCATGATATCTCCCAGTGGTACTGTTTTAATTACCAGCGTGCCCATTCCACCTTCTATACTTGATCCTGTTCCTCCGACTCCACCTACAGGGAGCATTCCTATACACTCAAGTTCGGAGGAGGATGTTGATATAATGCCCTCGCCTGAAGACCAACCGCCGAAAACCAAAGGCTCGAAGAGGAAGATTAGCGATGGTTCCAGCGGGTCTACACCAAGAAGGAAGCAAAGGAAGAAGAAAGATTAAACATGCTTCCCCGGTTTATTTTGACTTGCATTTTGTTAGCCGTGTATAGATGCGGGTTTGGCCCCTGCTAGTAGGAATTTTTGAAAACTTGTACACGAACTTCTTTTATAAACAATAGAAATGAAACTTCTCTTTTTTGGCTTCTTTTTTGTCATTGTGTATTTGTCCAAGTGTTTCAATATCTGAAGTGTACTTGTGAAGTTTTAGCTTTCGAATCAAGTTTGTTTTTGTTCGCTAAGTTCGGAAACTGTGGACATGGTTTGCGACCGGGAAGCGAGTCGAATTTTGACGTCGCATTACTTCGGTCGATGGTTGATGCTTAAGTCTTGCCCCCCAGTCTTGGCGGTGTGTTGTAAGACATCAGTCAGCAATCACTCTTTTCTTATAGCATGTCGAGTCTAGTGCCACTGAATGGGTGTTTGAGACAAACGGAGATTGAGTGGTTTATTCACGCTTGTCCGATCGTCGACGATCATATCCGCACTCCGGGGATTCTCATTCGCTTATCGGCGGCTGGTCTCGCCGGCTTAAGTTTTAATCATATGTCCACGATCTGGGGACTTGGAATTGATGTTTATACTCCGACTCGCGCTCTGGGAGTTTGGAGTCGATATCTATACTCTGATTCATGCTTCGGGAACTTGAAGTTGGTGTCCATGCTCCGTTTCATGCTCTGGGAACCTGGAGTCGATGTCTATGCTCCGACTTGAACTCTGGGAGTCCGTAGTTGTCGTTTATACTCCAATTCCCGCTATGGGAATTTGGAGTCGATGCTTATATTCCGGTTCGCACTCTAGGAACTCGGAGTTGATCTTTATACTCCGACTCACGCTCTGGGAGTTCAGAGTTGATGTTTATACTCCGCTTCGCACTCTGGGAATACGGAGTTGACGTTTATACTCCATTTCGCACTCTGGGAACCCAGAGTTGATGCTTATACTCCGACTCGCGCTCTGGGAGTTCGGAGTTGATGTTAATACTCCGACTCGCGCTCTGGGAGTTCGGAGTTGAGGTTTATACTCCGCTTCGCACTTTGGGAATACGGAGTAGATGTTTATACTCTGGTTCGTATTCTGGGAACTCGGAGTTGATGTTTATATTCCGACTCGCGCTCTGGGAGTTCGGAGTTGATGTTTATACTCCGCTTCGCACTCTGGGAATACAGAGTTGATGTGTATACTCCGGTTCGCACTCTTGGAACTCGAAGTTGAGGTTTATACTCCGCTTCGCACTCTAGGAATACAGAGTTGATGTTTATACTCTGGTTCGCACTCTGGGAACTCGGAGTTGATGTTTATACTCCGACTCGCGCACTGGGAGTTCGGAGTTGATGTTTATACTCCGCTTCGCACTTTGGGAACACGGAGTTGATATTTATACTCCGACTCGTGCTCTGGGAGTTCGGAGTTGATTTTTATACTCCGCTTCGCACTCTGGAAATACGAAGTTGATGTTTATACTCCGGTTTGCACTCTGGGAACTCAGAGTTGATGTTTATACTCCGACTCACGCTCTGGGAGTTCGAAGTTGATGAAGAATTGTCGTGTATCAATCCTTTGTTGACTTTGATGTGATGGCTTATCCCCGAGCTCTGGTTTCACTTAGCGAGTGATTGGTTGCATCGCCGTCACTCTCTATTTGAATCAATCCCACCGTATGGTGAAACTTAGCTCTCCGTGCATAGTGATGGTCATATGAAGCATTTCAAGTAAATCACAGCTCTAGCTCGAAGAGATTGCATTTTATTGCTGAAATAAGAAAGTATGGTAAAGTCAGTTGCCTTATTACAAGTTCTAATTTCGAAATGCAGAAACAAATTGCAGAAAAGGAAAGTAAACTAAATGGATAAAGATAGCCTGTCAGGTGTAATAGCGGCGAAGGCTCTCGCTATTCCAAGCTCTTGGCAGGGTAAGACCGTCGACGGTCGATAACTTGAATGTGCCATCTCCGAGCCTTCGTTCAATAACATACGGTCCTTCCCATGTCGGCTTCATATGCGAAGGAACCGGATAGATTCTTTTCAAGACGAGATCGCCTAGTTCGAAGGTTCGCGACCGGACCTTGGCGTTGTACAATCGGGCGACTCGACTTCGATGCGCAGCTGCCCTCAAATCAGCTTCTTCACGCTTCTCATCTAGTAGATCGAGAGATTCAGCAAGTAATATAGCATTTGTCTTTGGATCATAGTATGTCACATGATGAGAAGGTACTTCTAGCTCAACTGGAATAACGGCCTCTGAACTGTAAGAAAGAGAGAATGGAGTGTGACCGGTCACAGTCTTGTGGTTTGTTCGGTAAGCCCACAAAGCCATAGGAAGTTCATCAACCCACTTGCCACCGAACTTTTCCAGTCGTTTTTTCAGAATGGATTTTATAACTTTATTAACAGCTTCAACCTGTCTGTTTGCCTGAGGGTGTGCAACTACAGAGAATTTCTTTTGGATATGGAATCGTTTGTAGAAATCTTTGAATTCAGCACTGTCAAATTAGGTTCCATTGTCCGTAATAATGGTGTGCGAGAGACCGAATTGACAGATGATGTTACGAACCGCAAAGTTGATTACTTTCTTCGTTGTAATGGTAGTGAGAGCTTCGGCCTCAGCCCACTTTGTGAAGTAATCAACAGCGACGATGGCGTACTTCGCACCACCTTTTGCCAGAGGTAGAGCACCGATGATGTCGATGCCCCACATTGCGAACGGCCATGGGCTGACCATTTGCGTTATCTCGGTAGGAGGAGCTCTAGGAATTCGGGCATATTTCTGGCACCTATCACATTTCTTTGCATAGTCCAACGCATCACGATTCACGGTAGGCCAGTAATACCCGTAGCGAAGTATTTTCTTGGCAAGGGCTTGCCCCTCGGTGTGATCGCCACATTCTCCCTCGTGCACATTGCGCAATACTTGTTTAATTTCATCTTGAGCGATACACCGGAGTAGATGGACTGAGTACCCTCTTCTGTACATGAGTCCATTCTAGATGGTAAATCGTGAGGCCTTCCGAAGGACTTATCTCTTTTCACTCCTGTGCTCCGGCAGGGTTCCGTGCTCAATGTAATTTCTGAGTGGGGTCATCCATGAATCCTTTTCGGGAAAGGTTTCGCATACCCGGTTTATTTCTGTTCGGTCGATACTTGGGGAAGATAGCGTTTCTACGGGAACGAGTCCCATTTGCTGAGCTTCACCTGTGCTGGCTAGCTTTGCCAATGAATCGGCCTTTTGGTTGCGCTCCCGAGGTATACAATAGATGGCGTAGTAATCGAACTGATTCAGTACTTCCTGAACTCGAGCTAAGTAAACAACCAACCTTCGATCTCTTGCCTGATACTCTCCCCGTACATGACACACAACCAATTGTGAGTCACATCAAATTTCCACTGCGATAATTCTCAAATCTTTAGCAAGTTTCAAGCCAGCTAAGAGGGCTTCATATTCAGCTTCATTATTGGTTGCATGAAATTCAAACTTCAAAGCGTAGCATATAGATCGGCCTTCGGGGGTTTCGGGTACAACACCAGCGCCCGAACACGGGTCGTTTGATGCACCATCGGTATATAGCTTCTAGATGTATTCGGGGGATTTACTGGTTTCGGGCAAGTCCTTTGGAATGGTAAATTCAACTATGAAATCAGTGAGGACTTGTCCTTGGATTGCTCGTCTTGGAGCGTAAGTAATATCAAACTGACTCAGTTCGATGTTCCACTTGAGTAACCTACCAGACGTCTCAGGCCGCGAAAGGACCTGTCGTAACGGCTGGTCGGTGTAAACAACAATGGGATGTGTCTGGAAATACGGTCAGAGTTTTCTTGATGCAATTACAAGGCAGTAGGCCAACTTTTCTAGCTTTGGATAGTTCCTTTCTGCCCCAGTCAACCGTTTGCTGACGTAGTATACTGTTTCTGTATCCCGTCTTCTTCTCGAACCAAGGCAGCGCTGATAGCGTTTTCTGATATCGCCAAGTATGTATACAACTTCTCATGATCAATAGGCTTTGACGGTATTGGAGGTGTGGATAGATGTTGAACTAGTGCTTGGAAAGCGCCCTCTCACTCCGTGGTCCATTCAAAGTTTCGTTTCCCTTTTTGGATCAGATCGAAGAAGGGAATGCATTTGTCAGTGGACTTTGAAATGAACCTGCTCAATGCTGCTACCTTCCCATTGAGACTCTGGACTTGCTTTATAGTCTTCGGAGTTTCAAGATTTCTGATTGCCCAAATCTTTTCAGGATTAGCTTCGATTCCTCGAGCGTTAACGATGAACCCAAGGAACTTTCCGGATGCAACTCCAAAGTGACATTTCAGTGGGTTGAGCTTCATTTTGTATTCTCGAAGTATGTTGAAGATAGTTTCCAGGTCTTTTACATGGTCGGTGGAGAGTCGTGACTTCACAAGCATGTCGTCTACATATACTTCCATTGTTTTCCCGATTTGATTGGCAAACATCTGATTGACCGATCGTTGATAAGTAGCCCCGGCGTTCTTGAGTCCGAATGGCATAACCTTGTAACAGTAAAGTCCCAGATTGGTTATGAAGCTGGTATGTTCTTGATCGGGTAAATGCATCAGTATTTGATTGTAGCCAGAATACGCGTCCATGAAGGATAAGAGTTCATGCCCAGCTGTCGAATCTACTAGCTGATCAATTCTGGGAAGCGGGAAACTGTCTTTGGGACACGCTTTATTCAGATCGGAATAATCGACACATGTTCTCCACTTTCCGTTTGGCTTTCGGACGAGCACGGGATTTGACACCCATTCGGGATATAGAGCGCCCCGAATGAACCCTTTCGCTTTAAGCTTTTCTACTTCTTCTTTAAGGGCGGCAGATCTCTCTGGATCCATACCACGCCTTTTCTGCTTGACCGGTACATGCCGCGGGTCAATGTTCAGGATGTGGCTCGCGATGTCCGGCGAGATCCCACACATGTCAGAATGCGTCCAAGCGAATACGTCAAGATTTGCCCGCAGAAATTCCACCAATTCCTCTTGAGTTTGCTGGCTTAGCTGAGATCCAATCTTTATCCTTTTTTAATCATCGTTATTGTCAACTGGGACATCAATTATTAGTTCGGTCGGGGATGCTTGACTTTCTTTAGATTCTCCTTCGTCTTCAGTTTCTCTCGGGTCAAGATCCTTGAGGAATTGGCTGGGGTGCCCGGGCCTGGGCCCGGGCGTTAATTGTCAATTATCGGCGAAACGGACGCAGAGAGATTCCTCTACGCCCTTTTCTTTCTCCTTTCGCTGCGCTTCCCGCAGCTCAGCAACATAACAGGCTCTGGCAGCAGCCTGATCTCCCTGAATGATTCATATTCCATATTATTAGGAAACTTCAAAGTCAAACACCACGGGACGATGGCTGCCCTGAATTCAGCGAGGGCTGGTCGGCCCAAGAAAGCATTGTAAGGGGAGTCTATGTCCAAAACAATGAACCGCAACATCCCTACTCTCCGACGTTCTCCAACGTTCTCCAACTCCCAACTCCACTGGCAGTTCCACCATTCTAGTGGGTATAGTAGCACTTCCGTTAAACCCATGGACTCGAGATTGACAAGGCTTCAAGTCCGTGGCTTCCATTTTCATTTGAACATAAGCTCGCTTGAACAAAATATTCACAGAGCTTCCACTGTCAACTAAGATCCTCTTCATCCAAGCGGGACCTACTTGTGCTGAGATGACTAGTGGATCGATAGTGGGGGCTTCGACTTTATCAGCGTCTCTGTTCCTGAACACGATGTCATCTATCATGGTCTTCTGTTGCTTGGTCGGAGCTCCTTCATCAAAGTTACTGCAACACTCGAAGTCCGCATGCCTGATAGAACTGGCATACGGCTCCATTTCCTTCCAGCTTCGATCTGCTGGGTGAGGACCACCACTTATTGTATTGATGAGCAACCTCCCGCCTGTACGAGCAGATTCCTCCTGTCTTTCCTGATTTGGCGCACGATTCTGATTTGATGGGCCCGCACCACCAGACTTCGGCGCCCGCACATACTGATCCAACTTTCGTTCACGTATCAGTTTTTCAATGAGGTCTTGTAAGTGACGACACTCATTGGTGTTGTGGCCATAACTCTCATGGAATCTACAAAATTTCCCTGTTCGGATTTGTCTTTCAGTTGGTGGTTTAGGGGCAGGTTTCTTGTGATGCATGGTATTGCAGGTCTGTAAATACACATTTTCCAACGACGTGTTCAATGGAGTGTAATTATCGTACATGGAAGCTCTACGCCGTGGACCACGATTCTGATCGCATTTTTTGATTTGATTTCCATTTTCCCTTTGCTGATTCTGTTTATTTTGTACGTTCAGTTGAATTTTCCCAGAACTATCTCCGGATTGTTTAACAGCGATGTTACTTTGTATTCTTTCGATGTTGGGCCTTGCATCATCCTGCTTCCTAGACTGTTTCGCATCCTCCCTTCTCAGGAATTAGGCTGCCTTGGAATAGAAACGCTCCAATGACGTAGGTGGTTTTCCAGCTAACCAATTTCCGAACTCGGAATTAGCATCAATCCCCTTAGTCAATGCCATCAGGATTGAGTTATCATTGGGATTGCTTATTTCTGCACACGCAGCATGGAATCGCTCCAAAGTAACGTCTAAGTGTTTCTCTGGGAGCTTGTGTAACACTAGACAGAGTGTTAACGTCCTTAGGCCTCGCCACATGCATACGAAATTGCTCGACAAACTTGGTGGCCATCTGGTCAAAGTTAGAGATGGATCGCGGTGGCAAATGAGTGAACCACATGGTAGCGATGCCCCCTAGGGAAATGGGGAAACTACGGCACTTTACTGCGTCATCAGATCTCGCAGCATTCATCAGCCATTCGTATTTCAGGACGTGTTGATTGGGATCAGAACTTCCTTCATAAACTGGCAAAGCTAGCATCCTGAAGTGCCGAGGTGGTTCAGCATATAAAACATCATCGGTGAAAGGTGTATGACTCCAGGAGATTCCCTAGTCGTCGTTACCGAGACCCTGACTTTCACGGATCATTTGACGGATCATCGCCAGTATATCTGGCATCCGGATACTAGGAGCATGCTGAGCCAAGGTGTGGTTAGGTTCCACAGCGCGAGTCTGGACCGGACGCGGTCGACGGTCCGTGCCTCGCCTCCTTGGTTAAACATCCTCAGGGACATAAGGCTCAGGAGTCTGCTCTCGTTGGTTACGTTGAGGATCAGCTTGGTTTCTAGCATCACCTCCTCGTCCGACAGTGGTGGTAGTAGCAATGTCGTCGGTGGCATGGTAAGGAGCAGCACCTCCCCGAGATGAAGGTTCTATTCGGAGACTAGCGGATGGTCCAGTTCTAGGTTGCCCAAGATTTGAAGCAGGTTGGTGTCCCATGGCTTGGGTGTAGCTTACACCTAGCCATGGGCGTGTGGATCTGGTTTGGCCATCATAGGAGGCTGAACTCTCCGTGGAAGAATAAGAACCTTGGTCTCTTCTGGATCTTCTTCGCCTTTGGTGATTTAGCTGGTTAGTCAACTCTATGTTGGCGCGCAGTTGTTCAGTTAGCTACTGTCGAATCTAGGTCAATTATTGAAGCAATGTCTGGAATTCTTGTCTAGTGATTGGACCGGATGGATCTGAAGGTCCTGCAGCATTTTGGTTGGATGGAGGTGATTGCATGGGATTTTTTCGGTCCCGTGCTCCTTGATCAGCAGCAGTAGAAGTGGTATGTGTGCTCACCATAATGAATTGATGAAGTCCTTTCCTAGATCTGATTGCAAATCTGAATAGAATGGAAGGGCTTTAAAGTTCTAGATCTGGATCTTCTTCTTAGATTTATGCAATCCAATATAGATAGGAGATCTAAAGAATAGGAGAAAAATTGGGTTTTTCTCAATGGAAGCACCAAAGTGTTTGTACCAAAATTGGGCACAACACTCTTCGGAAGTCTTTGAAGAGAAAAAGTGAAGAAATTAAATGGAAAAAGAGGAATTATCTAACAAAAACTCCAAATTTCAGAAATGAGAATAATTAAAGTGCAAGGAGACACAAGAATTTAGAGTGGTTCGGCGTATAGCCTACGTCCACTATGAAGTAGTTTGCTTTATTGATCTTTCTTTGATGTTTACAAATGATTTCAGCAAATTACAGCGAATAACAGTGATTTGCAGCAGTGAAATTCATCGGTTGCAACAGCCATGGAGTTCAGATCTAGATCTGGTGGAGTCTGGGCGTTGGAGATCTCAAAGAGGAAGAAGAACCCCTTTTCTGTTGACTTTGGGGGTCTATTTATAGGTGTAGGAGGCTGATATTTTGCTCAGATCTCGGGAGACCCTCTCTGGCATGTGACTAGGCCCGCGCGCCCAAGCTAGTGAAGTTTCGGTCCGATCCGTGATCGATACGAACAGATTTCGTATCAATCAAGATTTCATCCAATGGAGTCGAAATTTGGCGTGGATATTCTCTAGCATGCACGTAGTCTCTTGTGAAAATTTCATAGCATTTGGATTTGTAGATTAGGAGATATGATCGATACGAAATGAGGTTTTCAGTAGGCTGTTTCCTTCGACTCGCTCTATTCGACTCGCTTTCATTCGACTCGGTGATGTGGCGCTTGAGTCTTTGGATCACTCTGCCTTTGATGTTGTTTTGATCGAGTCGAACTGTGCACTGATTGAGCGAGTCGAAGTGTGCATCGATAGAGCGAGTCGAAGTGTGCATCGATAGAGCGAGTCGAAGTGGAGCGTCCTGAGAGATTCGAACAGTGGCTTCGCCAATGGATTCGAAGTTGATAGAGTCGAACAGTGGTTCGAACGGAGCGAGTCAAAGAAGGCATCTGATGGAGGCGAAGCGGAGCGAGTCGAAGTAGGCACTTCTGATGGTTACAAAGCGAGTCGAAGGAGTCACTTTTGATGGCTGCAAAGCGAGTCGAAGGGAGCGAGTCGAAGTCGTCACTTCTGATGGTTGTGAAGCGAGTCGAACTTGAGTGACTCGAAGTTGGCTTCTGAGCGAAGCGAGTCGAAGTGTGCACTTCCAATGGGTTCGAACTGGAGCAAGTCGAAGAAGGCTGTTCTTAACCAATTTTGTATCATTCACAACTTGAGCATATGAACTCGGATTGACTTGAGATTTGGAACGCTGATTCTCATAGCTTTGCTTTTCATGTCATATCAATTTTAGCTCGATCCGGATTCGGACAAAATTCGTCGATATCCATAGTGAGCCTGTGTATAACTGATCTCTAGGACGGGTCGTCATTGGTTACTAGTCAATTCCTTGGTGTCACGGCCTTGCCAAAAGGCGGGATAACAATTTCTATTATATATGTATGGAAAATATAGGTGGTTTGAATAAGAAGGATTTTGGAGAATATATATATTTATAAATACTTTAAATTTCAAAGTGTTTTCAAAGCAAGTTTTCTATAAATATAGATATAAACTAAATCATAGTTTCCACTATATATTATTATAAATCTTTTTGAATAACTATTTTTGAGTGGTTTTCAAAGCAAAACTATTTTTATAAAAAAAAAATATCTATTTGCACGAATGGAATTTACTAGCTTTTAGTAAATATTCGAGTGTCGTCAAGTGGTTATGGGATATTAGCCGACACTCTTATAATTACTAATTAAAAGTGGACAAAACCTATCTATTTGTCGAGTTTTCGGACTAAATCTTGGAGAATTCCATTTAGGCGGATTAAATGTGTTTTTAAACTCATCTTGTGATACTCGTTTTCCGACGAGTTATACTTGCGAAGTGCAACTTCTTGTATGGTGCACGATGTGCATGTATATTGTGTCGACTTGTGAAGTACAAGTGTATTGCTTACATATTTTGATGTGATTATTTATGTTCTTATTTTTGTGGTTAATTTGATTTTGATGAATGTTGTAAATGAGCATAAACTTAGTTAAAACCCTTGAATTATTAAATGAAGTATAATTGGTTTAGTGAAGTACAGCCTATGGATATTTATGCTTGACATTATGCAAGTTTATTATTATTAGTATTTCACCGTTTATGATAATTAGAGATTGTCTGACCCAGGTGTTATATTAATGCTCGGGTTAGACCAAGACTTGACAGGTATGGTGACTTAGTGGCTTTGGATGTGTGCTAGCTTTAGAAGTCTATTTTAACATTGTCCTTATTTGTGATGTTCCATTTGAGTTAGTGTATATGCTTGTATATGTTGTAGGCTTTTGTAGTCATATATGATTGAGACCTATTACAGTATATAGATATGTATTATTGAGAGTCTAGTATTTCCTTTTGTAGACTCATATTTTGTGAAGACATTGATGTATATTATTTCCGTTGCGATATTTGACTATGTGTTGTATATTATATTGTATATTGTTCTGAATTAGATTAAACCATGGTATTATAGTTTTTCGCCTGGATCAGATATGTCGAATTTCTACCTATAGAAAAGAAAAAATATATAGTCACACTATTTGATCTATTCGATACTCGCCCAAAGCAATTTTATAGATGGTCACTCCTACCTAGGCCTATTCTCTGCATTAACAGACAGTACTACTTAGTAATACCCTTTTTAAATGTGGGTCTCAAGGTAGCGCTTTACACTCCATCTACAAATAGCCGCCATTTTGGTTTCAAGTCCTACTTTTTTTATTGCTACTTAATCATTCCTGTGCAATTGTTGACAAAATCGGCCAGAGCCTGACCTTTGATTGATAGTCGTGGTAAAATTTCAACATCATATTATCTAAGCCTATTCCCCACTGAATTAATCTTCCTGAAACTTCTGGCTTACTAAAGACTTGCTTGAGTGGGAAATTAGTCAAGACTTTGATGGGGTGTGCCAGAAAGCAAGCTTTCAATTTGTGTGCCATAAGCATTAGACAGTATGTCAACTTCTTTATAACCGGATATCTGGTTTTCGCATCTTTAAGACTTTTACTTGTGTAATATACCGAAAATTGGATCCCCTTTTCTTCTCTTACACACACTAAAAAAACATCGTATTTGGAAACTTCCATATAGAGGTAAAGACTTTCCCCATCTACAGGGCTAGAGAGAATCAGTGGTTTTTCTAGATGATCTTTCAATTCTTTAAAAGCCTTCTAACAGTCTTCACTCCGTTCAAAATTATTCTTCTTTTTTATTACATTGAAGAATGGAACGCATTTGTCAGTGGCCTTAGAAATAAATCTGTTTAATGCTTCCACTCATCCATTCAGACTCATCACATCTTTGCTCATCTTGGGTTCCTCGTGTCCCTAATTGCTTTAGTTTGATCAGGGTTGGCTTCAATTCCTCTTGTCCTAATGATATATCCTAGGAACTTGCTAGATTAGATCCCAAAGGAGCACTATTGTGGGTTAAGTTTCATTTGGTATCTTCGTAACTCACCGAACATCTCCTCACCTTTGTATGACCTCCTTTTTTGGGACTTAACCATCATATCATCTACGTACACTTCCATGTTGTAGCCTATCTATTCCTTAAACATTCGATTCACTAGTCTTTGATAGGTTGTTCCAACGTTCTTTAAGCCAAAGGGCATGACCTTGTAGCAATAGGTTCCCAACCTATTATAAAGCCGGTATGTTCTTCACCCAATTTGAACACTAGGATTTGTCTATAACCTGAATATGCATCCATAAAAGATAAGAGCTAATGTTCACTTGTCGCATCATCCAATTGATCTATCATTGGAAGTGGATAAAAGTCCTTTGGGCATGCCTTATTTAGATTAGTATAATCGATGCATGTTCGCCACTTTTCGTTGGACTTCTTAACTAGCACCGAGTTAGCTAACCAATTTGGATATAACACCTCTATTATGAATCCATTCTCAAGCAGCCTTTTTACTTCTTACTTTAGAGCATTAGATCGAACCTTGTCAAATTAACTTTTCTTTTGCCAAACTGGCATGATGTTTGAATCTATGTTTAAGGCATGGCACATGACGGGTGGATCTATCCCGACCATGTCTAAATGAGTCCAAGCAAACACGTCCTTGCTAGATTGGAGAAATCAAATTAATTCTGCCTTGGTTTGACCATCTAGTTCTTTTCTAATCTTAACCATTTTCATTTTATCTTTCAAATCTCTATTTTGTCCACTATTAAGATTGTCTCTTCTCTTTTCCTCTTCTTCCTAGAGAAGTTATATTCTCTTAACACATGTCTAGTCATCTCTTTAGGTTTCGTTTTAGCTTTGGATGATGAGTTTGAAGAATCATCATCTAAAGTTTTTTAACATCGGCCTTAGTTAATTTGTTTTCCTCCAAATCATAACGAGAAAGATAGCTTCGTTCATTTTGTTCAACAGTTGCAACATACATCTCTCGAGCACTGGTGGCTCGCCCCTTATACTATCCCATCCTTTTTTTGATAGAAATTCCACCATTAGGTATTTTGGAGACACGAAAGCATCTATCTCATCCAGAGGAGACCTCCCAAAGAAAGCGTTGTAGTAGGATGGTTGGTCCATAACAATAATGAGTGTTTCAAAGGTCCTACAGCATGGCAGAACTCTTATCTGTACAGGAAGCTTTACTTGTCTTACTAGAATTGATCCTTTATTGTTGAACCCAAAGATAGGCTCAAAACTTGGTTCCAGCTTCTCCTCCAGGATCCCATTTGGTCAAAAGCATGTTTAGAAAATACATTGACCGCACTACCGGTATCAATTAAAATCTTGGAGAACAGAGGGTGTCCGATCTGTGCGGTAATCATTAGTGGATCATTTTGTGGATAATGAACTCCTCTTAGTTCTGACGGAGTCATCGTCAAAGTGTGCTTTTGCATCTAAAATCTCAAATTCTCGAGTGTTGGTTCTTCCTGGATGGAGAAAATTCCTTTTTGCGCTTCTCTTAAATATCGGCTTCTAGCTCCTTTGCTACTTCCAGCTAAGTTTGGGCCCCCATGAATTGCATTAATCTTGTTAAGAGGTGGAATAAAGTCAACCTAAAAATCATCTACCAACATTTTGCAGTATTGCTTGGTGGCTTCTGATTGTTGTCTCCAGAACTGTCAGTCTTCTGTCCATCTTTGATAAATTCCTACAGTCGTCCATGATGGATCATCCGCTAGATTATTCATGCCAACACCCTGCACTCACCCGTTTGTGTCCTTTTAGCTTATGATACACACAGTAATCCTCTCCTCTTCTTGGTTCAGGATCGGATTTGGCTTTATAAGAAAAAAGGCAATCATCCATCTCCTTTATAGTGGCATATAAATAAGAGAGTGGCTTATTCATAGCAACATGACTAGCATTCAAATCTTCCTCCGACCGTGGCTTTTTATGATTGCGACCATTGTTGAATTTCCCCATTTCCTTCTTGATTTGAGCCTCCTTGCTAGCATGGTACATTTCATCCATGCGGATAAATTTGTCGGCATGGAAATGGAAATCCTACAGATCTTTGCACTAATGGATGTAAAGCATTCACCAAAATGGAGTTTGGTCAATTAACTCCGAATGCACAGCTACTAACTTGTCTCTATCAGTCATGTCATTTGCCTTCAAAGCTTCCATATTGAATCTCTCGAGATAATTGCCAAGCAGCTCCCTATGTCTTCGCATCATATAGGCTACTAGAGTGTAATCAACGGCTAGGTCTTTTCAGATGCAAAATTGTGCTGAGAACTTATAAGAAAATTGATTCCATGAGTAGATGGTCTTGTCCCCATATTTTCGGTACCACTTGGCTGTTGCTTCTTGGAACATGGTTGGAAATAGTTTGCAGCGAATAGCTCCGGATGCATTATATATATCCATTTGACTTTCAAAGGCTAATAAGTGGTCGTATGGATCGGTGGTTCCACTATATTTAATTGTTGGAATCTTGATATAAGTTGGAATTTTCTTGCTCATAATCTCATCAGTAAAAGTAGCCTCTCGTTGATTATCATTAGCCCGATCATCTAAAGTCCTCTTGCCCTTGAAGTTGAGCATGTCCTTTGTCACTTTCTTTGTCGAGCCTCTCAATTAAGACTCTTCATTTTGGTAATTGATCCTCTATAGTTTATATCCCTCAAAAGTCGAACTCCCAAAGTGCTCTCCGAGTTTCTTCTTCATGCTTCCCTAATAGTCCGCCCTAGCTTGTTTATCATTTTCCTTTTTCTGCAGAGCCTAAGTAAGCTTGCTTTTGCCTTTACTTTCGAGCCGAGAAGCATTTAAGTTTCTCCTTGGAGATTCCCCCTCATCTACACTTGGGAGTTTGGTATTCTTAGAAGATTTTTGAGCGAGCACCACTTCTATTATCCCTTTCATAATCAGTAATTTTTTTCTAAGCTTTTAATTTTTCCCTCGTTGCTAGCTGTGTTTTCCAAGCCAGACGGCTATCCTGGTTCAGCATTTCCTAACTTGAAATTTAGGGTAATGTTCTCCTCTAGAATTGTTGTTTGTGCAATTTCCTGGTTCATAATGTAAGTTCGTTTTGCTTCTGCCATTTCTTGAAAAAAATCATAATTAGTCTAAGAGGGAAGTTTAAACAAGGCCGGATGTTTAAGCCCTCCTTCTAACGCCAAAAATGTTAGACCAAAAATAGTATAACACCTCGTATACCAAACATATTAAATTATTCCTTGATTTTAATATATATATGGATTCATAGTAAACTAATCTCATCGACTTGTCCAGTACATGTGCGAAAACCTAGTCAAGAAAAGACTGACCATACCGACGTGATTAGTGCATATGTGAGGACCTTATATCGACGTGATTGAGGACATCGCATTGATATGATGATACATCAAGGCATTACTTATTACTTTGAGACCAATCATATGATAGGATCATTAAAGGATAGAAGACAAATGGCCTTTGAGGAAAAGTTCATCTTTGTCACTATTGTTTAATATACTCGATGTCCTCTAAGGCATTTAGAAGTGTCATCTATATATGGGTTCATGTTAGCTGTTAGATAAGATAATCCAAAAGGCTCATGCTTTTCCATATTCAATAGGCAAAGAAAATAAGTCTTGAAGTCATGCTATTGTCCATTATGTATGACATTAGGCTAGGCATTTTGTCCTTATGTTCAAAGTCTATAGTTCATAGTTCAAATAAATAGGCATATAGGAATTCATCATAATCCAAGCACTTCGACTAGGTTCATGACGATTTGTTCATGACAAGTTTATATTATGCAAGTCCAAGTCAATAATGTTTAATAAAGTCATAATCGAAGTCAATATGCAAGGCTAAGTTCATGTTCATTCAATTCGAATATGATTACAGTCAAATTGAATTATCCCCAATTCGATTTAGGGTTTCAAGACTTTAATTTGAGAAAAGAGAGAGAAATGAAAAACCGGCTCATAAATTGGCGCCTCTGGGGTTGTATTTATAGAGGCAGGCGGCCCCCATCTTCGCATCTAACGTCTTCGATTAGGTGGAATTCGGTGGCTTTTGACTTCAATAGTGTTATTTGCACTTTAATATTTGTGGAGGCGAAATCGCCACACTTTGACGTCCTCATCATGGTTGATCATTGCTAGTTTAAAAAGGGTACTATCAAAGTGTTGTGGATTGTTTTGCCGCCTTTATGCAACGCGAGGGTCTTCGCGTGGGTTGATGATACTATCATTGATTTCCTTTAAGCAGCGTCAAGGTCTTTAAGGACATCGATGGTGCTTACCATCAAAATCGCTTTGGCTGAACGAAGGATTCCCTTTAAATAGTGAAGTACTTTAGCGGTCAAAGTGTAGCATGTCAATGAGTCTGCTTGGTTGTGACGATTGAATAACGGTGCTTCTAATGTCTTCGATGTGCCCTGTAGTGCTTGTAGGAAGGGATGTTGTCATGACGTTGGTAGTCTGCCATTGAGATGCCTCCTCGATATCAATTTGTCATCGATGCTTAATACCTTCAAAGTTATTTGTGTATAGTGTTAGTGATGGGTGGTGTGGTTTAGGTCGAAGTACTTACCAACCTGCTAGCATGCGATACGAATGGCCCGTTTTTGGGGGTTTAGTGCGGTGTAAAATAGGCAATGAATCGTATTAATGAAGATGTACCATGCCGAAGTGGTGAAGTGCGATGCGATATTCTATTGAAGAGATAGTCCAGCCTTCGAAGAGATGTGTTGTTGACGGAGTGACAAAGTGCGGAAAGACTACCTCGAAGAGATATGTTGCTTTATTCTTTAATTTAGGACTCATTAGCTGTAATCCCTTATGATGTCATTGCTTATAGCATTACTTCCAATACTAAAATTATATGGATAACTTTTGGCCCCCTAGTATAAGAGAAGCTTTTACTCTTTAAGGTAAAACCATGAATTCCTTTGTCCTGCGCAATTTTGTCTCCATCTTCCAGAAATCAATGTCTTAGAGATAATGGCGGGAATCCATAAATCCAACTTTTGAAAATAGCAATGAAGGTTTACAAATTCAAGTTCAGTAATGATGATAGAAGTAAAAAAATCCATGTCTGAGAATAGTAATGAAAGGCTATAGATCCACGTTTGATAAGAAGTCCAGAAATCTGTATTTGGTAGAAGACCAGAAATTTGCATACAATAATAATATAAAACCAGAAATCCATATAAGAAGACTAGAAACCAATATTTGGAAGTGGTATAAGAAGACCAAAAATCCATATAAGAAAACCAAAAATCCATTTCTGATGATAATATAAGAAGACCATAAATTCATATAAGAAGACCAAAAATCCATTTTCTTGCGATAATACAAGAAGACCAAAAATCCATTTCTGGCGATAATATAAGAAAACCAGAAATCCATATAAGAAGACTGAAAATCCATTTCTTCCTTAGGAAACTTGATTCGATTCGAAGCGCTACTTGGCTCTTGATTTAGAATGATTTAAGATCACTACTTGGCTCTTGATTTTAATTGATTTGGGAGCACTATTTGGCTCTTGAGTTTGATTGATTTGGGAGCACTACTTGGATTTTGAGTTTGAATGATTTGGGAGCACTACTTGGCTCTTAATTTTGATTGATCTTCCTTTTAATGATTTCGATGCTTTGGTAAGGCCTTTGATAACAGCACTAAAGGCTTACTCCATCCTTCTTCTAGGAGGTGCTTTAACCAGGCCACATAGGCAGGGGTTAAAGGCTGTCCCGGTGCTTTAGTGAGGCCTTTAATGATGACACCAAAGGCTTAACCGACCTCCCTCTAGGAGGCGCTTTAGCGAGTGCCATTGATGACCACATATACAGCCCCAGCTGGTGAGGGCCACCCAGAAGCCGGTGAGGGCCCCCCAAAAGCTGGCGAGGGCCGATCGGCCCAAGAGGGCGTTATATACCAAAAAATTATCCATCACAACGAAGGTTACAACCCACACTCCCTTGCGTTTACCTTTACCTAAACCCATCAGTAAGTCAACAGACCTAGTAGGATGTGCTGCCTCTCTGATAAATCATTGAATTTGAGACTTAAACAACTTCAGATCTTGGACATCCATCATCATCATCATCTGATCATATGCTTTTTGAACAATTTTTTTTACAAAACTCCCACAATCAATAAGAACTTTCCTTATAGTAGCTAGCCCAATCATGGTTGTTATCACCAAAGGATCAAGTGTTGGCGCCTCAACCTCATCCGCGTCATGGTTCCTAAAAACAATATAATCTATCATAGTCTTCACTTGCTTTGCCGGAGCTCTATCTTCGATGGTAAAGCAACTTTCATGTGCCACATGTCTCCACAAGTTCCCATACTCTCCATCTCTTCTCAACCGGATGAGGTCCACTAGTTATCAAGTTGATGATAACTCTTTTCCCAAGCTTCTAAGGCTTATATTTACAACCTTGCCTTAACCCCGTAGGACCAACTGCCCCTAGGGTTGGGCATTTTCTTTCCCGCCATCCTACCGGGATTTCACGTACGGTTGTAGTTTCTCTTTTCGGATTAAATCCTTAATCATGTCTCACAAATGTCTGCATTTGTTTATATTATGGCCATGCGTCTCAAGGAAGTGGCGGTATTTCCCAAACATTTTCTCTCTTTCAATCGACTCCCTCAGAGCCGGCTTCTTGTAGTGTTCAATACCCTACATTGCAAGGTAGGTGTTCTCAATCGTATCATTCAACGATGTGTAATCCTCATGCTTCAGAAACCTTGGACGTTTCTTAAAGCTTGGTTTCCTGACTCCATTACCTTGGGTTTTTCTATTTTAATTATTGATTTTGTTTCCTAAATTAGGAGCAACGTTCCCGAAACTCTCACTGGTTTGTTTCATAGCCACATTACTCTGAACCACCTCAGCTGATTGTCCACCACCGGCCTTCCCAATAGTCATATATGCCTCATCCAAGCGCAAATATTTAGTCGCTTTCTGTAAAATTCTTCCATGGCCGATGGTGGTTTCATCATTTAACGAAATCTATATCAGGATGTATTCCTCTAATCAAAGCCATTAAGTCAGTGTCCTCCTTGGCATTGCTTATCTCCATCATTGCGATCTTAAATCCTCTCAAAAGATCTTTCAAAGATTCTCAAGAATTCTATAAAATGTTTGACCATGACATCGCATCCTTTGGACGTGCAACATGCAACCTAAACTGGTCCATAAACCTTCTAGTTAACAAATTAAATGAAGATATAGACCTCGGAGGTAGCCGAGTAAACCACATAGTAGCGACTCTTAAAAATATTGGAAAACATCTACAACGCACAATGTCGGTAGACCCGGAGCTATCCACATGCAATTCATACTTTAGAAAATGTTGTCAAAGATCAGTAGTTCTATTACAAGACGACATTGTGTGGGCATAGTAAACCTTCTAGGGTATTCCTCTAGTAATATATTCTCGATGAATGAGTTTCTACTGGGAGAAGAACCCCATTAATCATTACTTCTTATGCTGGTTTTCGTTTATCGGGTTCCTCACTGTATCCGCTAGGGTTTTCGGCTCTATTGGATCAACTGAATGACAATCATCATGGCCTAACCTGAGTGCGTGGCTTCGCAAATAGTCCTGACTAGTTCCAAGATATCTGGTTTCCCCTGTCTTTGGTAGAATCGTTTGTCCAGTTGATTGATTTATATGATTTATATGCGACAGGTCTTTAAGGACATCGATGGTGCTTACCATCAAAATTTCTTTGGCTGAACAAAGGATTCCCTTTAAACAGTGAAGTATTTTAGCGGTCAAAGTGCAGCATGTCAATGAGTCTGCTTGGTTGTGACGATTGAATAATGGTGCTTCTAATGTCTTCGATGTTCCTTGTAGTGCTTGTAGGAAGGGATGTTGTCATGACGTTGGTAGTCTGCCATTGAGATGCCTCCTCGATATCAATTTTTCATCGATGCTTAACACCTACGAAGTTATTTGTGTATAGTGTTGGTGATGGGTGGTGTAGTTTAGGTGGATGTACTTCCCAACCTTACTAGCATGCGATACGAATGGCCCGTCTTTGGGGTTTAGTGCGGTGTAAAATGGGCAATGAATCGTATTAATAAAGATGGACCATGCCGAAGTGGTGAAGTGCGATGCGATACTCTATTGAAGAGATAGTCCAGCCTTCGAAGAGATGTGCTGTTGACGGAGTTACAAAGTGCGGAAAGACTACCTCGAAGAGATATGTTGCTTTATTCTTCAATTTAGGACTCATTACCCGTAATCCCTTATGATGTCATTGCTTATAGCATTACTTCCAATACTAAAATTATATGGATAACTTTTGGCCCCCTAGTATAAGAGAAGCTTTTACTCTTTAAGGTAAAACCATGAATTCCTTTGTTCTGCCCAATTTTGTCTCCATCTTCCAAAATAAATGTCTTAGAGATAATGGCGGGAATCCATAAATCCAACTTTTGAAAATAGCAGTGAAGGTTTATAAATTCAAGTTCAGTAATGATGATAGAAGTAAAAAAATCCATGTCTGAGAATAGTAATGAATGACTATAGATCCACGTTTGATAAGAAGTCCAGAAATCTGTATTTGAAAGAAGACCAGAAATTTGCATACGATAATAATATAAAACCAGAAATCCATATAAGAAGACTATAAACCAATATTTGGAAGTGATATAATGTAACGACTCGGTAATTTGGACCATTCAAATCGACAATAAATCCACACATGTCGGACGTGAATAATTCAAAACAATAGATTGTTAATTTAAATTTGGCAAAACTCAGCATAAACAGTAAATAAATCAATCACAGAATCACAGACACAGAGTAATACAATAATACGCAGCGGAATAAGTAAATAGTAGTTCATGAAGCTACTATATAAACATCAGAGTTAGAAATAAAATACAACAGAATATCTCAAATGCAGTGAAGTCTCCAGTACAACAGATGACCTCTCTGAACAGATCAACTAGAAGAGCTGGAAGCTGAGTCGATAGTTGGATCTCCAAACGAAGCTCCAAACTCCAAAGGTGAGTCTCAGATGCTGTATCACTCGGTCTGACCCGAGCGTAAAGCAAAACACAAAACACTCGAGTCAGGATTAACATTCTTATACTAATAAATCCAACTTAAGTGAAATATCAACTGAAATACAAGTAACTTAAAGGATGTTTGGGATAACCATCCTCTAAGGATCTGCGGAACTATCTACAAGGTAGAAATATACACCATAACACCGTGGTCATTTCAAATTAATTTATTCTTCAAACCCAAATATCATGTCATTTCAAATATATCTATTTTCCTAAATAATTTATAAAGTAAAGTATTTATAATTTCCCCAATTCCCACAAATCGATTCAAATCAACTCAAATTTCAAATTCCAATTTAATTCAATCAAATTTTTTCCATTTTAATTCAATTCAGTTTCTAAATAACAAATTTAAATTATATTAATTTCAAATACAGATCTAAATCACAAAATAAACCATTTAAATCCCAATATATTTCAAAGCTTTAATATTCAACCATTTCAAAGTTAAATTTAACAGTTTCATATAGCTCTTGATCTAACTTCATTTATTATTTAATCAGGGAATATTCACTTAATAAATTCAATATCATTTAACTAGCCTTAAATTACATTTTACTAAATATTTCCTTAAATTTATTTAAACAAGAAATATTTATTAAATTACTTAAATCAAACCCAAGTTATAAAACATATCTTAAATCTCAATTTTAATAAGTTTCAAATCGGTTTAATTAAATAAAATTATCTTCCCAACTTTAACTTATTCAATTTTTTTTAAGGAAATCTATTTTGAAACATAAATTTAAATACTTAACCATATTATATGTATTAAATCAATCTCAATTAAATCAAATATTATTATTAAATCTATATATATATATATATCATTACCATTTATATATAATAATTTAAGAATCAACATTTTTTTAAAACCATATATTTCTTCCCAAATCCATAGAATTTATTTTCAAAATATTTATATATATGGACCAACGGTGTCTGTATATATCTATCATATGGTTAAGTGATATGGATATTTATCATTTCAATCCGTAATTTTAAATATATACGGGTAGATATCATTTTGACCCGCAATCCCAAATTCAATTCAAATGAAAATCGCTTGGGTCTATCATTTCAACCCATAACGATTTTCTCCTATTCTAAAGTCCATTCGGGTATGTATCATTTCAACCCATAGTGATTTCTATACTAACAGGGAACTTGCAGAGTGATAACAGATATAGAAATAATATAACAGGCATAAATATATCATCAATAACAATATAATATAAACAACAGGATATGGTGTCATATCCCACAGGTGAACAGTTACAGATAATAGCATATATGACAATTTAAATAACTACAACAGCATATTTCAATTGTCGTTTCAATTGAAATCAAATTTAATAAATATAAGAACGTAAATCGTGAGCGATTACTCACCTTTCGAGGCTAGACAGATTTGACAAGGAAATAAGCTACGAATCCAAGCACGAATTCCAAAGAAAATGAAGATTGGCATGGATTATATGGATGAAGCTGATAAATAAGGGATTGACAAAATCAGATCAGAACTGGATCGGTGAAGGCAATTGAAATAAGAAAACTTGTATATGACTGTACACACACACACACACACATATATATATATATATGAATCATATTCTACATTCAACACATTTTAATTATATACGCAAGACTGTAAATAGTATAGACTGAAGGAACCAAAACTGCTTAACATGTTATACATATATATGTATTAATTTTTCCTAAAGATCACCATTCCTTAAACATGTAAATTTCCTTTCAAATTCATCTAAATAGAAATTTTTAAACAAAATATATATATTAGTCTTATTACATAATCTGTTTCAAAATTATAAATTTAAGAGTAAAATCTTATTATATACGTGCATATAGTAGAGAAGGGCTAGAATGCAGGCTTCGCAATAAATCTAAATACATATAATGTAACGACCCGTAAATTTCAACTGTTTTAATAACGTAATTAGTTGAAATTTTGTGAAATTTTAAACGACAAAATTTTGAAATATAAATTTGATTTTTGGAATGCGTTTAGTTAAACATAGCAACTGGTAAATTTTCGTCCGAAAATATGAAAGTTTATTTTGCGCGTAAATTTACTTCAATTTAATCAGTTAAAAAGCGATGAAAATAAAATCTTTCCAAAACATAAATATTTTTACATAGAAAAATTCAAAACCATCTTCTGAGCAAGATGTCAGTTTGTCGTTTTTCCAAATTCGGACATCTTTGGCTCTCTCGATCTTATTTTTCAGTGTTTTTCTTGCACTTTCCGCCAGTAGAAAATTCGAATTTTTATAATTCAATCAATTCACTGATATCTATATGTCGTTTTGATCGTCTCATCATGCTGATCTCAACGGTGTATTCCTTTCCGTTTTCCGAACTTCGGTACGCCGTGAAATCAGTAAACGATTAACTGTTGTAGTTGTTATTTGAGCCTCGGATTCCTGATGACATTTCATTTAAACACCATGAAACCGATAGTCTTTGACTATTGAAATTCTCTAAAATTTTGTGCGTCATTTTACTATTCCCCTAGTGCATTTATTTCCACTGACCCGTTCTCTTCCTACTTACTCTCTGTCTACTCTCTTTTTCACAAATAAGCAGAACGTTTGCATACTTCTTCAAATTTTAGCCTCCTCATCTCTTCAAACCTTTAACCTGCCAGCTCTTGTGAAATAGTATGGTTTGCCTCGACCGAGAAACTTCTCCGCCTCCTCTCCCTTTCTTCATGTTCTGCCTGGATTCCCATGTCGCTGAGCCCACTTCCGGTCAAGGCCGAAGCCATCACCCTCGCTCCTTTCTTCCTCCCAGGCCATCATCCCTCTGCCATTACGGCACTTCGGCCTCACACCCACGGCCCAGGCAGCCTCGCCCAAGCTTCCAGAACCGGCTACTGTTATTTTTCCTGCCTCATCCACCCTGTAGACCTCTGCCGAAGCCACCATATCATCTCCTCCGCCTTGTCACTTGCCTCCTCTTTGTTAAAGCCGAATGTATGTTATAGATATAGGTGAGTTGAATATATATTTGTGAAGCCTACATATGTGTTTAGCCTATGTATGGGTTATTAGTACAGTAGCATATAAATGTTTACAAAATTTAAATGAATTTTGTTTAGTGATTTGGCTGTTGTACTATATTTATATGTATACTTGATTTTGGTTTGTTTTACCCAAGGTATGTTTCGTATATAATGTGAGTTGTATTATATATGTATATATAAGTTTTCAAACTAAGTTTTGTCTCGTATGTTTACAGGCGTGATTGTTTATATATATATTGTATTATAATACACGTATGTTTCTACATTGCTTTTATATATAAATGGTATAAGTTTCGAGATATGTAAGTTATAGTAGTACAGTATACGTTAGTTTATAAAGTAAGTTATAAAGTACAACTTGTATATTGTTATAAAGGTAAGGTATGTATTGCTTTATAAAAGAAACTATATCTATAATATTTGAAGTATAATGTCTGTATATGTATAATTGTTTGTATATGCGTATGACCGTTTACAATAATGTAAATTTGTGTACATTTGTTAATATATGAAGGAACCTGATTTCCAAGTTTTTATAGGTATATATTTATATTTAAAGTTTGTATATATATAAAAAGTTGCAGTATTATATATGTATATTATATTATAATGTTTCGTGCTTTGATAACAAAACTTTTGTATGTGATACGTTCTATAGGATATATATATGCTAGTTCTATATACATCAGGCTACTTGATTTGATTTTATTAAAATTGGACAGATTTTTGTAATAAATTACAAATATACATATAGACTCAGTTTTCTAGTGATTTTGTCTGCATATATTCGGTCTATGATTCGAGTAGATATACATGTTTTACACATCTTTTGTCCAGTGTCTGGGTTGTACCTATATATATATATGGGTTAGGTGAGATGTTAAATTACATATAATATGTTTGTTCTCATAAGTCTACATCAGTTATATTGGGTAAGCTCGGTCTCAACTAAAATTTTGTGTTGCCAGTACATAAAAGCTTTCATGTGATTATAGTGTAAATTATAATTGGCTCAAGTGTTTTGAATAAAAGTACTATCTATTTAGTTTGTATATACGTTTGATTTCAATGAATATATAGTTAAAATTAGACTTATTTAGAAATGTATTTGTATTTTAAATTGAATATTGGGTTTAAAAAAAACATCTCGTCTAAACTTTTATATTCAGCTAATTTGATTCGATCTCATTGAATTTTGTGATTAGATCTATCCATCGATTTCGGGCCAATCCTGCTTCGATTCGGAATTCGTGCTTCAATTCGTTACTTGATTTCATCATCAAATCCTCTCCAGCCTCGAAAGGTGAGTAATCACTCACGATTTACATTCTTTTATTTATTAAATTTGATTTCAATTGAAACGACAATTGAAATATGCTGCTGTTAGTTAATTACACTGTTATATATACTATTGCCTGTATCAGTTCACCTGTGACATCTGACACCATTATCTGTTAATTATTTATGCAATGATAATACCGTTTGGCTGATAATTGATTGATTGTTGATGTTTATATTGGACGTTAAATTGTTAGTGTTAAATGATAAATAGTATGCCAAATTGAAATGGATATAGGATAGTTAACGATTTTAAAACTGATTTATATGTTAAATTTGATTAGTTGAATATGACCCCTTTTAATTGTTAAATTAATTGACATGTAGAATAGTGATAATTACACTTTGAACCATTGAACGTATATTTGATTATTTGTTGTAGTGTTAAAATTGAAATCGAATGACAATTGAAGAACCGTATGAATATTAGTGTAATAATTTTTAATCTACATGAAATGATAGTGTAGATTCTAGAAATAATTATATTAATTCGTACAAATAACAATGCGAATTAATACGGTTATTTTGGGATTATTTAAATTGACTTATTGGATTGTTATTGTTTGTTGTTATTGCTTGTTTATTTACTTTGACACCATCCTAGTTATCACACTGCAAGTTCCCTTTGTTATGCTTTGATTTTGAATTGAATTGGAATCGGGTTGAAATGATAAATACCCAAATTGAACTTTGACCTAGGATAGAGAATTAAATAAAACCCGATTGGTCAATAATTTGATTTAAAAATAAAACGAAGATTTTATTTGAATAAATAATATGGTTTTGAAATGAAGTTGAAATTTGAATTTTTAATGAAAGGAAAATGTTAATATTTAATAATCTGAAACAAAATATTAACGATGTAATTGATGAAAGAATGTTGTTTAATTTGAGAAATGATTGAATTAAGTTTGAAATGATTTAATAATTAAGTTTGAAATTATAATTAAGTTTGAAATTATTAAACTTTGAAATGATTTAATAATTAAGTTTGAAATTATAATTAAGTTTGAAATTATTAAACGTTGAAATTATTTAATAATTAAGTTTTGAATTATTTAATAATTAAATAAGGTTGAATTATTTAATGATTTAATTAAATTGAATTTTTGAAAAAGTGAATTTTACTTCGTAATAATTGAAATTGAGTTTCTTTATTAATTAAGTTTGGAAAATCATTTAAGTAAGTATATAAGTGAGATTGAATTTCTTTAACAAGAAATAAAATGTGATTTAATGAAATTAATGTAAGATTTGAAATTTAAAGAATTTGATTTGATGAATTTAATTTAATTCAAATTTGTAAGTTTTGATATAATGAAGTTGAATTTAAATAATAGATTTAATGAATTGGAAATTTAATAGAAATTGATTTGAATGATAAATTTACTTAACGAATATTGAATAAAATCGATAAATGAAGTTAAATTGATTTGAAGGTTAAATTAAATCATTTTAAATGATTTCGGAATGAAACTTATTTACGAATGTAAATGAATACTTGAATTGTTTTAAATAGAAATTGAAATTGAATTATAAGATTTTGGAATGGTAATTTGGAAGTTTTGAAACATAAATTATGGAAATTGATTTGGAAAGACAAATGAAATGTTGGTTTATAAATTCTAATTGGAATTGAATTTGATTTGGTTTTGAAATAAATAAATGACCAATCGGGGTAATAATTTCGAAGGTTATTAAAGAGACCGGAATCGGTTATGGATATACTCTCTATCTAAACCGAAAACCACTTTATTAACTATACGCGGAGTGATGATCCAGAATGAAGTGGTTGGAATGATGTACGTGTTGACTGAAGAAAGAGAACGATAATGGATAGCCTTGACACTTGTGTCAAATTGGAAATGACTAAAACAGGAGCCGTGCCGGGCCAATGGAGGTCAGCTACCTCAAGTGAACACACTTCTTCGAACTACTCATTACTTGTTGTCGATTGGTGCACCCTTGATTTTTGGGAGTGTTGTTTCACGGTGTTGCGGTCGCTGCGGCGATGCGTTCTCACCAGTCCAGATCAGGCAAACGGTAGTATCACTACCTTGGGTATTGCCTCATGTGCCTTGTCATACTTGTATCCCTTTATTCGCGATCACTACGAATTTGTTTTGTACCTTTAGTATATGGATTGCCCTCTGGTGACTTCCGGTTTTGGGGAAACTACGGTCTTGTATATGCTTTTGGGAATAAAAATGTGTTAAGGGTGGAATGGGCCATGACTTAACACTATTTTAATACCTAATATTACTGATAGACATTATCTACTTAGCGTATATTACTACCTAGTAGATAGTTTAACGGATCCTTAAAGGATGGTTATCCCAAACATCCTTTGAGTTACTTGTATTTCAATTGCTATTTCACTTGAGTTGGATTTATTGATATAAGAATGTTAATCCTGACTCGAGTGTCTTGTGTTTTTGCTTTACGCTCGGGTCAGACTGAGTGTACCAGTATTCGAGACTCACCTTTGAAGTTGGAGCCTTGCTTGAAGATCCAGCCATCTATTCTGCTTCAGTATTCGATGATTCCAGTGATGTATTCTGATTTGTATCTGATGTATCATATTACTCTTCCGTTGTATCTGGTTTAACTCTGATGTAACTTATACATTTATATAGTAGCTTCATGAACTACTATCTCTTTTATTTCCGCTGCACTTATTACTCTGTGTCTGTGATCTGTGATTATTTATTTACTGTATATGTTCAGTTTTGCCAAATTTAAATTAACAACGCGGTATTTTGAGCAATTCAACTCCGACATGAGTGTCTACCTATACACTTATAATGGATGCGAATGGTCCAAAATATTGGGTCGTTACAGTTGGTATCAGAGCTTTGGTAGCTCTAGGCAAAACTTAGCATATAGGGTAAATGTATTTACAGAATCACTCTCATTCGAGTTTCAATCTCTTCCTTTGACTCAATTCCTTTGAATTTTGGAACGTTCCCCTCGGTTCCGAAATTCATTCGTGTCCTTCACTATTCGTTTTCTTTCAATTCTGGAGCACCCCATAACTCAATTTTGAATGATATCTATAATAGATCGGCGGTCACGCCAATCTTCGAATGATTCGTAAAGGAGCAAAACTCCTTTACAATTGGCATTGATTTACCGGAGATTCCTGTATCCTCGGTTTACGATGCTATCTATCTCCTGCTATACCTGAATTCTATTTCTTGAGATCGAATGTCGATCTACCTCGGAATTCTACATCGATCTTATTCTTGAAGTCACGGTCGACCCGGTTAAGATCGCCTGCGATTTATATAAACTTATCCATCACCTTATTTTGTTATTCAATCACCATATCTTTGTTTCAAACCTATCTTCGAATCGAAATTCTCTTTGATTTGAGTCTATCAAAAAAAATTGAATCTCTATCCTTGCTTAAAAATCCATTATTGTATCGGTAAGTGAGGAAGTGTATCTGTAAATAAATTTTAAAATGTTTTATATTGTGTTGTTTGAGTTGTTGATGTTGATTTGGGTTTTCGATCGATTCGTCTGATCAACGCTATCGATAGGATTTCCAAAACACTTGACCAGAGCAAACTGACACAATATCGTTTTCAAATTTGATAAATAAAATAAAAGTTTTGTATGATTATATTATATATAAATATATGTTTTCTGAAATTAAATTGTTAATGAATTTGTTGTCAGAAATAATAATATTTGATTTTCATTTATTCTTTTGTAAACCATTGACTATTGCATAATATAAATAAATGAATTTATAAACTTGATTATAATTTGATTTGGAATTTGAAATGTATTAAAATTAGAATTTGAGAATTTAATTTCTGGTAATTTCCAACTTTGATTTGAAAGTTTTAGGTGTATAGATTTAAAATATTTTCAAATTGTAATCATTTCAAAGAATTTTAAATGTTTGAATCAGTGCTATCCTATTTTGTCACTGGGAAATAATTTCGGTGATGACGGCCGCATCATCGACATTCATTTTCGAGTTTCGAAGTGGAGAGACTATTCTGTAGCTTTGCTACGGTTTTGTTTTGAAAAATATTTTGATTTGAATTTCTTCAGTATAATTTGATTTATATATATATATATAGGTATCTTATTTTAAAATTTAATTTGATTTGATATAAATGTATTATATATATCTCTAAATTGTTTAAAAGTTAATCAGAAATCTAATTCTTAAATTTTGTTAAAGGATGATTTTAATAATAAATAAAATCAAAATTTGGAATAAATATTTAAACTTGAAAAATTGAATTGGGAAAAAAATTTATTTGTATATTGTTCAATTGCATTTCAATACAACTTACCTAAATCATTCAGAAGTTGAATATGTAATTGGATAATATATAAGATAAATTGAATTTATAAATAAAATTTGAGTGTTTATAATAAATGTTATACACTAAATTTTGATTATAAAGATGTGATTAGAGTTAGATAGGATAATAAGTAAACTCAGTTAATAATGAAATAAATTTGTTTTGAAAGAATTAATAAATTAAAATTAGATCAACTTATGAAAATACCTTGAATTTAAAAGAAATTAATAGATGTAAATTAATTTATATCGGAACTTTTATGTTTTAAATTAATTTATATGGGTTAAATATATGTGAGTAGATATATTAAGTAGAATAAATTTAACAGTAATTTGGAATAAAGAAGAATTTAAAATTGTTGAAGAAAATATGATTATAATAAAAGACTATTCAAATTTATGGTTTTAGAAATTGTAAATTGAAGAAAATGGGATAATAAGATTTAGAAATAGTTGAGGTTTATTTTAGTGAAATCAAATGGATTAAATCAATTATTGAATATCAATTAATTTAAATTTGAATTTATATGGTTTAAATTAATGGTTATTTTGTATTTCAAATCTGTTTCCATTCTGGTTGTTTCTATTCTCCTACCTCGTTCCTTTTCGGAGACGAAAAGTTTTGAGTGGGGGAGAGTGTAACGACCCGTAAATTTCAACTGTTTTAATAACGTAATTAGTTGAAATTTTGTGAAATTTTAAACGATAAAATTTTTAAATATAAATTTGATATTTGGAATGCGTTTAGTTAAACATAGCAACTGGTAAATTTTCGTCCGAAAATATGAAAGTTTATTTCGCGCGTAAATTTACTTCAATTTAATCAGTTAAAAAGCGATGAAAATAAAATGTTTCCGAAATCTAAATATTTTTACATAGAAAAATTCTAAACCATCTTCTGAGCAAGATGTCAGTTTGTCGTTTTTCCAAATTCGGACATCTTTGGCTCTCTCGATCTTATTTTTCAGTGTTTTTCTTGCACTTTCCGCTAGTAGAAAATTCGAATTTTTATAATTCATTCAATTCACTGATATCTATATGTCATTTTGATCGTCTCATCATGCTGATCTCAACGGTGTATTCCTTTCTGTTTTCCGAACTTCGGTACGCCGTGAAATCAGTAAAGGATTAACTGTTGTAGTTGTTATTTGAGCCTCGGATGCCTGATGACATTTCATTTAAACACCATGAAACTGATAGTCTTAGACTATTGAAATTCTCTAAAATTTTGTGCATCATTTTGCTATTCCCCTAGTGCATTTATTTCCACTGACCCGTTCTCTTCCTACTTACTCTCTGTCTACTCTCTTTTTCACAAATAAGCAAAACGTTTGCATACTTCTTCAAATTTTAGCCTCCTCATCTCTTCAAACCTTTAACCTGCCAGCTCTTGTGAAATAGTATGGTTTGCCTCGACCGAGAAACTTCTCCGCCTCCTCTCCCTTTCTTCATGTTCTGCCTGGATTCCCATGTCGCTGAGCCCACTTCCGGTCAAGGCCGAAGCCATCACCCTCTCTCCTTTCTTCCTCCCAGGCCATCATCCCTCTGCCATTACGACACTTCGGCCTCACACCCACGGCCCAGGCAGTCTCGCCCAAGCTTCCAGAACCGGCTGCTGTTATTTTTCCTGCCTCGTCCACCCTGTAGACCTCTGCCGAAGCCACCATATCATCTCCTCCGCCTTGTCACTTGCCTCCTCTTTGTTAAAGCCGAATGTATGTTATAGATATAGGTGAGTTGAATATATATTTGTGAAGCCTACATAAGTGTTTAGCCTATGTATGGGTTATTAGTACAGTAGCATATAAATGTTTACAAAATTTAAATGAATTTTGTTTAGTGATTTGGCTGTTGTACTATATTTATATGTATACTTGATTTTGGTTTGTTTTACCCAAGGTCTGTTTCGTATATAATGTGAGTTGTATTATATATGTATATATAAGTTTTCAAACTAAGTTTTGTCTCGTATGTTTACAGGCGTGATTGTTTATATATATATTGTATTATAATATACGTATATTTCTACATTGCTTTTATATATAAATGGTATAAGTTTCGAGATATGTAAGTTATAGTAGTACAGTATACGTTAGTTTATAAAGTAAGTTATAAAGTACAACTTGTATATTGTTATAAAGGTAAGGTATGTATTGCTTTATAAAAGAAACTATATCTATAATATTTGAAGTATAATGTTTGTATATGTATAATTGTTTATATATGCGTATGACGGTTTACAATAATGTATGTTTGTGTACATTTGTTAATATATGAAGGAACCTGATTTCCAAGTTTTTATAGGTATATATTTATATTTAAAGTTTGTATATATATAAAAAGTTGCAATATTATATATGTATATTATATTATAATGTTTCGTGCTTTGATAACAAAACTTTTGTATGTGATACGTTCTATAGGATATATATACTAGTTCTATATACATCAGGCTACTTGATTTGATTTTATTAACATTGGATAGATTTTTGTAATAAATTACTAATATACATATAGACTCAGTTTTCTAGTGATTTTGTCTTCATATATCCGGTCTATGATTCGAGTAGATATACATGTTTTACACATCTTTTGTCCAGTGTCTGGGTTGTACCTATATATATATGGGTTAGGTGAGATGTTAAATTACATATAATATGTTTGTTCTCATAAGTCTACATCAGTTATATTGGGTAAGCTCGGTCTCAACTAAATTTTTTTGTTGCCAGTACATAAAAGCTTTCATGTGATTATAGTGTAAATTATAATTGGCTCAAGTGTTTTGAATAAAAGTACTATCTATTTAGTTTGTATATACGTTTGATTTCAATGAATATATAGTTAAAATTAGACTTATTTAGAAATGTATTTGTATTTTAAATTGAATATTGGGTTTAAAAAAAACATCTCGTCTAAACTTTTATATCCAGCTAATTTGATTCGATCTCATTGAATTTTGTGATTAGATCTATCCGTCGATTTTGGGCCAATCCTGCTTCGATTCGGAATTCGTGCTTCAATTCGTAACTTGATTTCATCGTTAAATCCTCTCCAGCCTCGAAAGGTGAGTAATCAGTCACGATTTACATTCTTTTATTTATTAAATTTGATTTCAATTGAAACGACAATTGAAATATGCTGTTGTTAGTTAATTACACTGTTATATATGCTATTGCCTGTATCAGTTCACCTGTGACATCTGACACATTATCTGTTAATTATTTATGCGATGATAATACAGTTTGGCTGATAATTGATTGATTGTTGATGTTTATATTGGACGTTAAATTGTTAGTGTTAAATGATAAATAGTATGCCAAATTGAAATGGATATAGGATAGTTAACGATTTTAAAACTGATTTATATGTTAAATTTGATTAGTTGAATATGACCCCTTTTAATTGTTAAATTAATTGACATGTAGAATAGTGATAATTACACTTTGAACCATTGAACGTATATTTGATTATTTGTTGTAGTGTTAAAATTGAAATCGAATGACAATTGAAGAACCGTATGAATATTAGTGTATTAATTTTTAATCTACATGAAATGATAGTGTAGATTCTAGAAATAATTATATTAATTCATACAAATAACAATGCGAATTAATACGGTTATTTCGGGATTATTTAAATTGATTATTGGATTGTTATTGTTTGTTGTTATTGCTTGTTTATTTACTTTGACACCATCCTAGTTATCACACTGCAAGTTCGCTTTGTTATGCTTTGATTTTGAATTGAATTGGAATCGGGTTGAAATGATAAATACCTAAATTGAACTTTGACCTAGGATAGAGAATTAAATAAAACCCGATTGGCCAATAATTTGATTTAAAAATAAAACGAAGATTTTATTTGAATAAATAATATGGTTTTGAAATGAAGTTGAAATTTGAATTTTTAATGAAAGGAAAATGTTAATATTTAATAATCTGAAACAAAATATTAACGATGTAATTGATGAAAGAATGTTGTTTAATTTGAGAAATGATTGAATTAAGTTTGAAATGATTTAATAATTAAGTTTGAAATTATAATTAAGTTTGAAATTATTAAACTTTGAAATGATTTAATAATTAAGTTTGAAATTATAATTAAGTTTGAAATTATTAAACGTTGAAATTATTTAATAATTAAGTTTTGAATTATTTAATAATTAAATAAGGTTGAATTATTTAATGATTTAATTAAATTGAATTTTTGAATAAGTGAATTTTACTTCGTAATAATTGAAATTGAGTTTCTTTATTAATTAAGTTTGGAAAATCATTTAAGTAAGTAAATAAGTGAGATTGAATTTCTTTAACAAGAAATAAAATGTAATTTATTGAAATTAATGTAAGATTTGAAATTTAAAGAATTTGATTTGATGAATTTAATTTAATTCAAATTTGTAAGTTTTGATATAATGAAGTTGAATTTAAATAATAGATTTAATGAATTGGAAATTTAATAGAAATTGATTTGAATGATAAATTTACTTAACGAATATTGAATAAAATCGATAAATGAAGTTAAATTGATTTGAAGGTTAAATTAAATCATTTTAAATGATTTCGGAATGAAACTTATTTACGAATGTAAATGAATACTTGAATTGTTTTAAATAGAAATTGAAATTGAATTATAAGATTTTGGAATGGTAATTTGGAAGTTTTGAAACATAAATTATGGAAATTGATTTGGAAAGACAAATGAAATGTTGGTTTATAAATTCTAATTGGAATTGAATTTGATTTGGTTTTGAAATAAATAAATGACCTATCGGGGTAATAATTTCGAAGGTTATTAAAGAGACCGGAATCGGTTATGGATATACTCTCTATCTAAACCGAAAACCACTTTATTAACTATACGTGGAGTGATGATCCAGAATGAAGTGGTTGGAATGATGTACGTGTTGACTGAAGAAAGAGAACGATAATGGATAGCCTTGACACTTGTGTCAAATTGGAAATGACTAAAATAGGAGCCGTGCCGGGCCAATGGAGGTCAGCTACCTCAAGTGAACACACTTCTTCGAACTACTCATTACTTGTTGTCGATTGGTGCACCCTTGATTTTTGGGAGTGTTGTTTCACGGTGTTGCGGTCGCTGCGGCGATGCGTTCTCACCAGTCCGGATCAGGCAAACGGTAGTATCACTACCTTGGGTATTGCCTCATGTGCCTTGTCATACTTGTATCCCTTTATTCACGATCACTACGAATTTGTTTTGTACCTTTAGTATATGGATTGCCCTCTGGTGACTTCCGGTTTTGGGGAAACTACGGTCTTGTATATGCTTTTGGGAATAAAAATGTGTTAAGGGTGGAATGGGCCATGACTTAACACTATTTTAATACCTTATATTACTGATAGACATTATCTACTTAGCGTATATTACTCCCTAGTAGATAGTTTAACGGATCCTTAAAGGATGGTTATCCCAAACATCCTTTGAGTTACTTGTATTTCAATTGCTATTTCACTTGAGTTGGATTTATTGATATAAGAATGTTAATCCTGACTCGAGTGTCTTGTGTTTTTGCTTTACGCTCGGGTCAGACTGAGTGTACCAGTATTCGAGACTCACCTTTGAAGTTGGAGCTTTGCTTGAAGATCCAGCCATCTATTCTGCTTCAGTATTCGATGATTCCAGTGATGTATTCTGATTTGTATCTGATGTATCATATTACTCTTCCGTTGTATCTGGTTTAACTCTGATGTAACTTATACATTTATATAGTAGCTTCATGAACTACTATCTCTTTTATTTCCGCTGCACTTATTACTCTGTGTCTGTGATCTGTGATTATTTATTTACTGTATATGTTCAGTTTTGCCAAATTTAAATTAACAACGCGGTATTTTGAGCAATTCAACTCCGGCATGAGTGTCTACCTATACATTTATAATGGATGCGAATGGTCCAAAATATTGGGTCGTTACATATAACTAGCTTGCATCCAACTTACACTATAGGTACATCAAATTGTACTATTATATTTTATAGTCAGTATACTGTAACTAATGTATGACCCTAGATAATGCCGACCTCACCTAAAATAAAATATACTATAAACACATATGCAAATAGACAGATCCACTTATATAAGTTTATATACATAGTACTAATACAATTATACACGCAACATGAACCCATGCTAACATGAAGATTGCTTGTATAAAACAAATGTAACAACAGCGCATGCAAGAATTCATATACACTTATCTTTATACACACACACATATGCAGACTTCAAAATTTAATGCAGACCTTAAATCAACACTTAAGACATATATATATATATATATATATATATATATACACATATACATATGGACCACATGCTAACAGTATGCAAGGGCAGGCTCGACTTACATCTAGTCTATTGTAACAACAGCGCATGCAAGAATTCATATACACTTAACTTTATATACACACACATGCTAACTGTTTTAGTAACGAAATTAGTTGAAATTTTGTGAAATTTTAAATGATAAAAATTTTGAAATAAAAATTTAATATTTGGAATACGTCTAGTTAAACATAGCAACTGATAAATTTTCGTCCGAAAATATGAAAGTTTATTTCGCGCGTAAATTTACTTCAATTTAATCAGTTAAAAATCAATGAAAATAAAATGTTTCCGAAATCTAAATATTTTTACATAGAAAAATTCTAAACCATCTTCTGAGCAAGATGTTAGTTTGTTGTTTTTCTAAATTCGAACATCTTTGGCTCCGTCGATCTTATTTTTCAGTGTTTTTCTTGCACTTTCCACTAATAGAAAATTCGAATTTTTATAATTCAATCGAAGTACTGATATCTGTATGCCGTTTTGATCGTCTCGTCGCACTGATCTCAACGGTATATTTATTTTTGTATTTTGAAATTCGATACGCAACGAAAATAATAAACTGCTCGTTAAACGGTAACCGTACCGTCATCCGGTTCCTGTTTTGTTCCCTTTGTCTTTTCACTTTCCATACTACAACTTAACAACCATTTTCTTTTATTTCAAAATTCAACGTTTGACTTGTTAACTTTTCCATCGGTTAAATTTATTTTCCGTTACCATTTCATTTTTTTTCTCGGTTCATTTAAATCTTGTTATGAAACCAATATAACATAAAACATATATGCGTTGCTTTATGAGCGGAAGGCTGCTTATCTCAATGGACTCTGTGCATCCCTTCCCCTCTTATTTCTTTTGGCATTCCATTTTATAATAAATGAGCACATTCATTAATACCTCGGAAATTCACAAACATGAATTATTATTTTTCTAATGGTTTTGGGGAAAAGAGAGAAGTAAATATCCTTGGGTTATGCTTCTGTACGTTTATCTTCAAGAAACTTAAACAACAAATCCAATGTTGCCCGCACCAAATCTCACTACTCTTACCTCATTCACATTTTCCTTCAGATCCCCTACCCCTTCATGCTTCTCTTCTCTCTCCTTGTCTCAAGCCGCACGCCTCACATCTATCCCACCTCCATTCTTCCTCCTCCCGTACCTCCTTCCACCATCACTCGCCATACACCCGCAACCACCTCCGTGACAAACAATCCGCCACCGAGCCTTCCAACGACCGGAACTACCCACATCTCCGCCTTTCCGCCCTCAACTCAGCCGAGACCACAGCCACCGTCCACCACAGCTTGACACCGCCACCTGCTCCGCCTTCCTCTTCCCCTCAAGGGCAGCAACCTCTCCACGTCGGCCTCTCTCTCCCCTCCGAGCTCGTGCAGTGTGCCGCTTGCATTTTTCCTCTAGGCTTTTCTCCCAGCGCAACTCTACCATGGTCTCGTGCCCATCAGCCTCTGCGCATTCTGCATCCATGCTGGTACTCATTTCCGTTTTGCTCGAAGCTATATTTCGCTTGCATGGCCTTTCATGCTGTAGCCGAGGCGAAGCTTGCATGAAGGTAGTATATTGTATATTGTTGGCTGTGCATATTTTTATAAAAAAAAAAGTTTTTTTTATCTATTATTCATAAGCAAGTTAAGTATAGGTGAGTTTTTAGTGCTGCGTTTGTTTTATTGTATAAAGATTTCAAAATAAAAATTTACATATGTTTAGTGTTTATATAAGTAAGTGACATATATCAGTTTACAATTATCATATATAACGTTTTATATAGTATATATTTATACGTACTGCCTTCCTTAAAGTTGTATATGTTTTGTTTAATTGAGTTAAAGTATAATCTTTCTATGATAAAGTGATATATCATATAAGTTTGGTATATGCAAAGTTCACATTGTATAAGTCATATCTGTTCTATAATAGATATATAAAGGGTTAAAAAAAAAGCTTTGTTGCTTGCGCATGGTAGGTGTTGTGCATATTAGTTTATATGTGGTGTATTAAGTTTATGCGTATATATAGATGAGGCGTAAGTGTGCATAAATATGTGTTGTATGTTTTAGTAAGTCTGCATAGCTCATAAATGTACCTTGTTGCTTTTGAGTATTGGGTCCGCGTATTTATCTTAGTCAGCAAAGCAATATATTTTTCAATGTATGTTTGATTTTATTTTAAACATTTATATAGAATGGTTATTTAAATATGTATTTTTAAATTTTATATATAATAAAATAATAATATATCTATTGTCAATTTATAAAAAAAATTTTGATTCTAATTTGTTATCATTGATTTTCCATTTATCAGCTCTGTCCGTCGTGCCTGTTTCTTCATCGAATCGTGTCCACCTAGCGTTGCTTTGGTATTCGTAGTTCAATTTCATTGTCTATCTTCTCTAGCCTCGAAAGGTTGGCACTCACTCACGATTAACGTTCTTTTATTTATTAAATTTGATTTCAATTGAAACGACAATTGAAATTTACTGTTGTTAGTTAATTACACTGTTATATATGCCATTACCTGTATCAGTTCACCTGTGACATCTGACACCATTATCTGTTAATTATTTATGCGATGATAATACAGTTTGGCTGATAATTGATTGATTGTTGATGTTTATATTGGACGTTAAACTGTACTGTTAAATGATAAATAGTATGCCAAATTGAAATGGATATAGGATAGTTAACGATTTTAAAACTGATTTATATGTTAAATTTGATTAGTTGAATATGACCCCTTTTAATTGTTAAATTAATTGACATGTAGAATAGTGATAATTACATTTTGAACCATCGACGTATATTGGATTAATTGTTGTAGTGTAAAAATTGAAATTGAATGACAAGTGAAAACCATAATGTAATAATCTTTAATCTACATGAAATGATAGTGTAGATTCTAGAAATAGTTATATTAATTCGCACAAACAACAATGCGAATTAATACGATTATTTCGGGATTATTTGAATTTATTTTTGGATTGTTATTGTTTGTTGTTATTGCTTGTTTATTTACTTTGACACCATCCCAGTTATCACACTGCAAGTTCCTTTTGTTATGCTCTGATTTTTGAATTGAATTGGAATCGGGTTGAAATGATAAATACCCAAATTAAATTTTGACCTAGGATAGAGAATTAAATAAAACCCGATTGGTCAATAATTTGATTTAAAAATAAAATGAAGATTTTATTTGAATAAACAATATGGTTTTGAAATGAAGTTGGAAATTGAATTTTAATGAAATTTAAATGTGAATGTTAATAATCTGAAACAAAATATTAACGATGTAATTGATGAAAGTATATTGTTTAATTTGAGAAATGATTAAATAATTAAGTTTGAAATTATAATTAAGTTTGAAATTATTAAACTTTGAAATGATTTAATAATTAAATTTGAAATTATAATTAAGTTTGAAATTATTAAACTTTGAAATTATTTAATAATTAAGTTTTGAATTATTTAATAATTAAATAAGATTGAATGATTTAATTGTTAAATTGAATTGAAATTCTTTAATAAGAAAAATTGAACTTTTGAATAAGTGAATTTTACTTCGTAAATAATTGAAATTGAGTTTCCGTTATTAATTAAGTTTTGGAAAATTATTTAAGTAAGTAAATAAGTGAAATTGAATTTCTTTAACAAGAAATGAAAATGTGATATTTTTGGAATTAATGTAAGACTTGTGATTGAAAGAATTGATTTGACGAATTCAATTTAATTCAAAATGGTAAGCTTTGATTTAATGAAGTTGAACTTAAGAAATTGATTTAATAAATTGGAAATTGAATAGAAATTGTTTGAATGATAAAATAATTTAACGGTATTGAATGAAATCGATAAGTGAATGTAAATTGATTTGAATGTTAAAACTAAATTGATTTAAATGATTTCGAAATGAAACTTTTGTACGAACTTGAATCAATATTTGAATTGTTTCAATATAAAGATTGAAATTGAACTATAAGATTTGGAAACGGAAAATTGAAAGTTTTGAAACGTAAAGTATGGAAATTGGTTTTGAAAGACAAGTGAAATGTTGATTTACGAATTGAAATTGAAATTGAAATTGATTTTATTTTGAAATAAATAAGCGACCAATCGGTGAAATAATTACGGGAGTTATTAAAGAGACCGGAATTCGGTTATGGATATACTCTCTATCTAAACCGAAAACCACTTTAATAACTATACGCGGAGTGATGATCCAGAATGAAGTGGTTGGAATGATGTTCGTTGATGAATGAAGAAAGAGAACGATTTTGGATGACCCCTGACATGACTAAAACAGGAGCCGCGCCGGGCCATTGAGGATCGCCATCTCTAGCGGACACACTTCTTCGATACCATATCTATTACTTTTGTGATTCGATTTGGATGCACCCCTCGATTTTGGGAGTGTTGTTTCGCGGTGTTGGGGTAGTAGCTACTATGCCCAACATCAGTCCGGATCAGGCAACTACTAGTATCCTAGTTGGTATCGCCTCATGTACCTTGTCATACTGATTATCCTATTCGCGACCACTACGATTTTGGTTTGTACCTTTAGTATATGGATTGCCCTCTGGTGACTTCCGGTTTTGGGGAAACTACGGTCTTGTATATGCTTTTGGGAATAAAAATGTGTTAAGGGTGGAATGGGCCATGACTTAACGCTATTTTGATATCTTATTATTACTGATAGACATTATCTACTTAGCGTACATTACTACATAGTAGATAGTTTAACGGATCCTTAGAGGATGGTTATTCCAAACATCCTTTGAGTTACTTGTATTTCAATTGCTATTTCACTTGAGTTGGATTTATTAATATAAGAATGTTAATCCTGACTCGAGTGTCTTGTGTTTTGCTTTACGCTCGGGTCAGACTGAGTGGTTCAGCTTTCGAGACTCACCTTTGGAGTTGGAGCTTCGCTTGGAGATCCAGCTATCTATCCGGCTTCAGTATTCGATGATTCCAGTGATGCATTCTGATTTGTATCTGATGTATCGTGTTACTCTTTCGTTGTATCTGGTTTAACTCTGATGTATTGTATTATTCTTCTGTTGTAAACTCTGATGTATTTTATATATTCATATAGTAGCTTCATGAACTACTATCTCTTTTATTTCCGCTGCACTTATTACTCTGTGTCTGTGATCTGTGATTATTTATTTACTGTATATGTTCAGTTTTGCCAAATTTAAATTAACAACGCGGTATTTTGAGCAATTCAACTCCGGCATGAGTGTCTACCTATACACTTATAATGGATGCGAATGGTCCAAAATGGCGGGTCGTTACGGTTGGTATCAGAGCTTTGGTAGCTCTAGGCAAAACTTAACATATAGGGTAAATGTATTTACAGAATCACTCTCATTCGAATTTCAATCTCTTCCTTTTGACTCGATTCCTTGAATTTTGGAACGTTCCCTCGGTTCCGAAATTCATTCTTGTCCCTCACTATTCATATTCGTCTGAATTCTGGAGTATCCAATAACTCCACTTTGAATGATCTCTATAATAACTTGGCGGTCTCGCCAAACTTCGAATGATTTGTAAAGTGGTGAAACTGCTTTACAATTGGCATTGATTTACCGGAGATTTCTGTATCCTCGGTTTACGATGCTATCTATCTCCTGCTATACCTGAATTCTATTTCTTGAGATCAAATGTCGATTTACCTCGAAATTCTACAACGATCTTATTCTTGAAGTTACAGACGACCGGTTAAGGTTGCTCGTGAATTAAATAAATTTACCCATCTCCCGATTCTGTTATTGAATCATCTTATCTTTTCTTTCGAATTTGTCTTCGAATCAGAATTCTCTTTGATTTGAGTCCATCAAATTTGAATCTCTATCCTTGCTTTGAATCCATTCTTGTATTGTCGAGCGAGTAAGTGTATTTGTAAATTTATATAAAAATGTTTGATGTATTGTGTTGTTTGAGTTGTTGATGTTGATTTGGGTTTCCGATCGATTCGTCTGATCAACGCTATCGATAGGATTTCCAAAACACTTAAGCAGAGCAAACTGACACAATTTCGTTTTCAACTTTGGTAAATAAAATAAAGTTTGTATGATTATATTATGAAATTAAATTGTCAATGAATCTGTGGTCAAAAATGATAATATTTGATTTTCATTTATTGTTTGGAAAACCATTGATTATTCTAATATGATAAATAAATGAAATTATAGAACATGGTTCAAAATTTTAATTTGAAATTCAAATGGATTTAAAATCAGAATTTGAGAATTTAATTTCCGGTGATTTCCGACTTTGATTTGAAAGTTTTAGGTGTGTAGTTTTAAAATATTTTCAAATTGAAATCATTTCAAAGAATTTTAAATGTTTGAATCAGTGCTCTTCTCTTTGTCGCTGGAAAATAATTTCGGTGATGGCGGCCGCATCATCGACATTCATTTTCGAGTTTCGAAGTGGAGAAACCATTCTGTAGCTTTGCTACGGTTTTGTTTTGAAAAAAAAAATTTATTTTGATTTGAATTTCTTCAGTATATTTTGATTTACATATATATATAGGTATCTTATTTAAAATTTAATTTGATTTGATATAAATATATTATATATATCTCTAAATTGTTTAAAGTTAATCGGAAATCTAATTCTTAAATTTTGCTAAAGGATGATTTTAATTATAAATAAAACCAAAATTTGGAATTAATATTTAAACTTGAATAATTGAATTTGGAAAATTTTATTTGTATATTGTTCAACTGCATTCTAATACAACTTACCTAAATCGTTCAGAAGTTGAATATGTAATTGGATAATATATAAGATAAATTGAAAATAAAATTTGAGTGTTTATAATAAATGTTATACACTAAATTTTGATTATAAAGATATGAATAGAGTTAGATAGGATAATAAATAATTGAGTAATAGATGAGACAAATAAATTTGTTTTGAAAGAATGAATAAATTGAAATTTGATCAACATATGAAAATACCTTGAATTTAAAAGAAATTAATAGATGTAAATTAATTTAAATCGAAACTTTTATGGTTTAAATTAATTTATATGGGTTAAATATATGTGATTAGATATATTAAGTAGAATAAATTTAACAATAATTTGGAATAAAGAAGAATTTAAAATTGTTGAAGAAAATATGATTATAATAAAAGACTATTCAAATTTATGGTTTTAAAAATTGTAAATTGAAGAAATGGGATAATAAGATAATGAATTTAGAAATAGTTGAGATTGATTTTAGTGAAATCAAATGGATTAAATCAATTATTAAATATCAATTAATTTAAATTTGAATTTATATGGTTTAAATTAATTGTTATTTTGTATTTCAAATCTGTTTTTCTTTCTGGTTGTTTCTATTCTCCTACCTCGTTCCTTTTCGGGGACGAAATGTTTTGAGTGGGGGAGAGTGTAACGACCCGTAAATTTCAACTGTTTTAGTAACGAAATTAGTTGAAATTTTGTGAAATTTTAAATGATAAAAATTTTGAAATAAAAATTTAATATTTGGAATACGTCTAGTTAAACATAGCAACTGATAAATTTTCGTCCGAAAATATGAAAGTTTATTTCGCGCGTAAATTTACTTCAATTTAATCAGTTAAAAAGCAATGAAAATAAAATGTTTCCGAAACCTAAATATTTTTACATAGAAAAATTCTAAACCATCTTCTGAGCAAGATGTTAGTTTGTTGTTTTTCTAAATTCGGACATCTTTGGCTCCGTCGATCTTATTTTTTAGTGTTTTTCTTGCACTTTCCGCTAATAGAAAATTCGAATTTTTATAATTCAATCGAAGCACTTATATCTGTATGCCGTTTTGATCGTCTCGTCGCACTGATCTCAACGGTATATTTATTTTTGTATTTTGAAATTCGATACGCAACGAAAATAATAAACTGCTCGTTAAACGGTAACCGTACCGTCATCCGGTTCCTGTTTTGTTCCCTTTGTCTTTTCACTTTCCATACTACAACTTAACAACCATTTTCTTTTATTTCAAAATTCAACGTTTGACTTGTCAACTTTTCCATCGGTTAAATTTATTTTCCGTTACCATTTCATTTTTTTTCTCGGTTCATTTAAATCTTGTTATGAAACCAGTATAACATAAAACATATATGCGTTGCTTTATGAGCGGAAGGCTGCTTATCTCAATGGACTCTGTGCATCCCTTCCCCTCTTATTTCTTTTGGCATTCCATTTTATAATAAATGAGCACATTCATTAATACCTCGGAAATTCACAAACATGAATTATTATTTTTCTAATGGTTTTGGGGAAAAGAGAGAAGTAAATATCCATGGGTTATGCTTCTGTACGTTTATCTTCAAGAAACTTAAACAACAAATCCAATGTTGCCCGCACCAAATCTCACTACTCTTACCTCATTCACATTTTCCTTCAGATCCCCTACCCCTTCATGCTTCTCTTCTCTCTCCTTGTCTCAAGCCGCACGCCTCACATCTATCCCACCTCCGTTCTTCCTCCTCCCGTACCTCCTTCCACCATCACTCGCCATACACCCGCAACCACCTCCGTGACAAACAATCCGCCATCGAGCCTTCCAACGACCGGAACTACCCACATCTCCGCCTTTCCGCCCTCAACTCAGCCGAGACCACAGCCACCGTCCACCACAGCTTGACACCGCCACCTGCTCCGCCTTCCTCTTCCCCTCAAGGGCAGCAACCTCTCCACGTCGGCCTCTCTCTCCCCTCCGAGCTCATGTAGTGTGCCGCTTGCATTGTTCCTCTAGGCTTTTCTCCCAGCGCAACTCTACCATGGTCTCGTGCCCATCAGCCTCTGCGCATTCTGCATCCATGCTGGTACTCATTTCCGTTTTGCTCGAAGCTATATTTCGCTTGCATGGCCTTTCATGCTGTAGCCGAGGCGAAGCTTGCATGAAGGTAGTATATTGTATATTGTTGGCTGTGCATATTTTTATAAAAAAAACAAAGTTTTTTTTATCTATTATTCATAAGCAAGTTAAGTATAGGTGAGTTTTTAGTGCTGCGTTTGTTTTATTGTATAAAGATTTCAAAATAAAAATTTACATATGTTTAGTGTTTATATAAGTAAGTGACATATATCAGTTTACAATTATTATATATAACGTTTTATATAGTATATATTTATACGTACTTCCTTCCTTAAAGTTGTATATGTTTTGTTTAATTGAGTTAAAGTATAATCTTTCTATGATAAAGTGATATATCATATAAGTTTGCTATATGCAAAGTTCACATTGTATAAGTCATATCTATTCTATAATAGATATATAAAGGGTTAAAAAAAAAGCTTTGTTGCTTGCGCATGGTAGGTGTTGTGCATATTAGTTTATATGTGGTGTATTAAGTTTATGTGTATATATAGATGAGGCGTAAGTGTGCATAAATATGTGTTGTATGTTTTAGTAAGTCTGCATAGCTCATAAATGTACCTTGTTGCTTTTGAGTATTGGGTCCGCGTATTTATCTTAGTCAGCAAAGCAATATATTTTTCAACGTATGTTTGATTTTATTTTAAACATTTATATAGAATGGTTATTTAAATATGTATTTTTAAATTTTATATATAATACAATAATAATATATCTATTGTCAATTTATAAAAAAAAAACTGATTCTAATTTGTTATCATTGATTTTCCATTTATCAGCTCTGTCCGTCGTGCCTGTTTCTTCATCGAATCGTGTCCACCTAGCGTTGCTTTGGTATTCGTAGTTCAATTTCATTGTCTATCTTCTCTAGCCTCGAAAGGTGAGCACTCACTCACGATTAACGTTCTTTTATTTATTAAATTTGATTTCAATTGAAACGACAATTGAAATTTACTGTTGTTAGTTAATTACACCGTTATATATGCCATTACCTGTATCAGTTCACCTGTGACATCTGACACCATTATCTGTTAATTATTTATGCGATGATAATACAGTTTGGCTGATAATTGATTGATTGTTGATGTTTATATTGGACGTTAAACTATAGTGTTAAATGATAAATAGTATGCCAAATTGAAATGGATATAGGATAGTTAACGATTTTAAAACTGATTTATATGTTAAATTTGATTAGTTGAATATGACCCCTTTTAATTGTTAAATTAATTGACATGTAGAATAGTGATAATTACATTTGAACCATCGACGTATATTGGATTAATTGTTGTAGTGTAAAAATTGAAATTGAATGACAAGTGAAAACCGTAATGTAATAATCTTTAATCTACATGAAATGATAGTGTAGATTCTAGAAATAGTTATATTAATTCGCACAAACAACAATGCGAACTAATACGATTATTTCGGGATTATTTGAATTGATTTTTGGATTGTTATTGTTTGTTGTTATTGCTTGTTTATTTACTTTGACACCATCCCAGTTATCACACTGCAAGTTCCTTTTGTTATGCTCTGATTTTTGAATTGAATTGGAATCGGGTTGAAATGATAAATACCCAAATTAAATTTTGACCTAGGATAGAGAATTAAATAAAACCCGATTGGTCAATAATTTGATTTAAAAATAAAATGAAGATTTTATTTGAATAAACAATATGGTTTTGAAATGAAGTTGGAAATTGAATTTTAATGAAATTTAAATGTGAATGTTAATAATCTGAAACAAAATATTAACGATGTAATTGATGAAAGTATATTGTTTAATTTGAGAAATGATTAAATAATTAAGTTTGAAATTATAATTAAGTTTGAAATTATTAAACTTTGAAATGATTTAATAATTAAATTTGAAATTATAATTAAGTTTGAAATTATTAAACTTTGAAATTATTTAATAATTAAGTTTTGAATTATTTAATAATTAAATAAGATTGAATGATTTAATTGTTAAATTGAATTGAAATTCTTTAATAAGAAAAATTGAACTTTTGAATAAGTGAATTTTACTTCGTAAATAATTGAAATTGAGTTTCCGTTATTAATTAAGTTTTGGAAAATTATTTAAGTAAGTAAATAAGTGAAATTGAATTTCTTTAACAAGAAATGAAAATGTGATATTTTTGGAATTAATGTAAGACTTGTGATTGAAAGAATTGATTTGACGAATTCAATTTAATTCAAAATGGTAAGCTTTGATTTAATGAAGTTGAACTTAAGAAATTGATTTAATAAATTGGAAATTGAATAGAAATTGTTTGAATGATAAAATAATTTAACGGTATTGAATGAAATCGATAAATGAATGTAAATTGATTTGAATGTTAAAACTAAATTGATTTAAATGATTTCGAAATGAAACTTTTGTACGAACTTGAATCAATATTTGAATTGTTTCAATATAAAGATTGAAATTGAACTATAAGATTTGGAAACAGAAAATTGAAAGTTTTGAAACGTAAAGTATGGAAATTGGCTTTGAAAGACAAGTGAAATGTTGATTTACGAATTGAAATTGATTTTATTTTGAAATAAATAAGCGACCAATCGGTGAAATAATTACGGGAGTTATTAAAGAGACCGGAATTCGGTTATGGATATACTCTCTATCTAAACCGAAAACCACTTTAATAACTATACGCGGAGTGATGATCCAGAATGAAGTGGTTGGAATGATGTTCGTTGATGAATGAAGAAAGAGAACGATTTTGGATGACCCCTGACATGACTAAAACAGGAGCCGCGCCGGGCCATTGAGGATCGCCATCTCTAGCGGACACACTTCTTCGATACCATATCTATTACTTTTGTGATTCGATTTGGGTGCACCCCTCGATTTTGGGAGTGTTGTTTCGCGGTGTTGGGGTAGTAGCTGCTATGCCCAACATCAGTCCGGATCAGGCAACTACTAGTATCCTAGTTTGTATCGCCTCATGTACCTTGTCATACTGATTATCCTATTCGCGACCACTACGATTTTGGTTTGTACCTTTAGTATATGGACTGCCCTCTGGTGACTTCCGGTTTTGGGGAAACTACGGTCTTGTATATGCTTTTGGGAATAAAAATGTGTTAAGGGTGGAATGGGCCATGACTTAACGCTATTTTGATATCTTATTATTACTGATAGACATTATCTACTTAGCGTACATTACTACATAGTAGATAGTTTAACGGATCCTTAGAGGATGGTTATTCCAAACATCCTTTGAGTTACTTGTATTTCAATTGCTATTTCACTTGAGTTGGATTTATTAATATAAGAATGTTAATCCTGACTCGAGTGTCTTGTGTTTTGCTTTACGCTCGGGTCAGACTGAGTGGTTCAGCTTTCGAGACTCACCTTTGGAGTTGGAGCTTCGCTTGGAGATCCAGCAATCTATCCGGCTTCAGTATTCGATGATTCCAGTGATGCATTCTGATTTGTATATGATGTATCGTGTTACTCTTCCGTTGTATCTGGTTTAACTCTGATGTATTGTATTATTCTTCTGTTGTAAACTCTGATGTATTTTATATATTCATATAGTAGCTTCATGAACTACTATCTCTTTTATTTCCGCTGCACTTATTACTCTGTGTCTGTGATCTGTGATTATTTATTTACTGTATATGTTCAGTTTTGCCAAATTTAAATTAACAACGCGGTATTTTGAGCAATTCAACTCCGGCATGAGTGTCTACCTATACACTTATAATGGATGCGAATGGTCCAAAATATCGGGTCGTTACATAAAATATGTACCTTTAAACGCATATACTGATCGATATATATGTATATGCTAAACTTTTTTTTTACTATGTAATTAGAACTTTATACTACATATAGCCTGCTATGCGCAAACCAATATGGCCCAGAAAATATACTTTCATTTAAATATTACATGTTGTATACACTGTAAATTTGTTGAAATTTGATAACATATAGTTAACCAACTAAACTTAATGATATATCCAACTAATATCTGAAAAACAGCTAACCGATTACAAGGCTACACGTGCAAATTTACTATGAAACTCTATTATATCAAAATAACATCTACTGCACTATTGAAACTTTAAAAAAACTAACGTTCTATAACTTCAAATGTATATACGAAACTCTGTATACTAATATATATTTTCATATCAACTACTGCAATATATATATATAACAAACAGTTGATCAAAATATAAATAAGTACATCACTCATTAAAACTCATGTAATAGGTCATAAGTATAAAGTAAATAGGATGGTGGCGCACAGTCTTCAAAGGTAAGCAAATATAGCGACAGGAAAAAGTATGCTTTGAGAAAAAAAAAGAAGCGGAGAGCAAGTATACATATATATACATGTACCGTGTACATTTGAAACGAGAGCAGAATACGGCCAAGGAGCATCAGAAGGTTGAGAAGATGGGGCTGATGTGGAGTAGCGGGCGCGGCGGCTGGAGGAGAAGAGGAAGGGTGGAGATCGGCGTGCGCGTGTCCGAGAGGTTGTCGTGGGGTTCGGCTTGCGCGGGTCGGGAGGAGAAAGCACGTATGCCGAAGGCGGAGATAGGTGGCTTCGGCTGAGGTGGAGCAAGTTGGTGGTGGAATGGCCGGAGATGAAGGCCGAGGCTGGGAGGACGTTGCTTGCGGTTGATGATGTGAAGGAAGTGAGGGGTTTTGGCCTGCGGTCATGAAAGTAAGGAGCAGAAAAATGTAAATATGGTGGAGGAAAGGAATGGGCCAGCTTTTATATAAATATAAATGTAATTGTTACCTTTAAAGCTAGTTGAATGTAAAAAAAATGAGAAAGAAAAAGTCATAATTTGAACTATTGGAATAGAAAAGGTAAAGCACAAATCCAGGGAATAATAACAGTGACCGCATGAATTCTGCAAAGGTTATTAAATCGATTTATTATGTGGCCAGTGGTTCAAATTTGAAAAGCAAGAGTATAAAATATATATAAAATAAAAGGAATGGTAACGGTCTATTCCCTTGATTTCTATTTAATGACATAGATTATTAGCTTGAGCTGCACGGTAAAGATTTGAAAAGGATCGGGAAGTTAAAAGTCACAATTAAAGGTACCGTTACATCGAACACTTTATTGCTTTCGTTTTGTACCGGACCTCAAAATACAAAAATGAATATACCATAGAGATCAGCACGACGAGATGATCAAAACGGTATACAGATATTGATGGTACGATCATCCGATCAAAAGTCAATAATCGATATCAAAATGCTGCTATTTTGCCATAATTAAGATAGACGGAGGAATAGAAGTCCAAATTTTGAAAAACGAAAGATGACGTCTTACATAGAAGAGGATTTAGAAATTTTCCATAGAAAAATATTCAGGTTTGAATTTTTTTTTATTAGCATCAATTATTAACTGATTTAATTTGAAATATAATTACACCATAAAATAAACTTCCATAAAATAAATTGAAAATTTACCATTTGTTACATTTAGTTAGACGTATTTCAAATATAAAATCTTTATTCCAAGATATTATTATTTAAAATTCCATCCAAAATTCAATTAAATACGTTAAATAAAACCGGATAAAAACTATTAAAATTTACTGGTCGTTACACTCTCCCCCACTCAAAACTTTTCGTCCCGGAAAAGGAATGTGGGAGGGGAATATAACAACCATAAGAAAATTATTGGAAAGCAAAATAAAACAATTAATTTAAAGCCATATAAATTTTAATTTAAATTAATTAATATTCAATAAATTTGGTTAATCTCATTTTATAAAATCCATTCACTTATTTATAAAATCAATTACTTATATTTACAAAGAAGCTATAGGAAACATTAAATCTTTAATTCACTAAATTTTTTTATTTATCTCAAGATACTTTTCAAATATTATCAATAAATTAATAATCATTTTCTTTAAATATGTTTTATTTAATTAATAACATCTAAAATATTAATAACACAAAAAAAATTCTATTAAACCATATAGTATATAAATAAACAATATTTAAAAGGATATAGTTAACAAGGAAAAGAAGGAGGACTTGGAAAAACAGAATATAGGTAAATAAATAAAGCTGAGCAGATAAGGTAGATTCAAAAGAATAGTATCGAGTACGAATAATTAATTCAAGCCATAAGAAATTCAATTTCAAATATTAATACAGAATTCCTTTGTTGAAAATACCTTTATAATAAAATACTTTTATAACTCGATGTTTCAACAAGTTTATCCTTGTTCCTATAGACTCTGGTAGTGCGTTGATCAGGCGCAAAACTAGAATTCTCCAGGTACTTAGTAGACTTGTTTTAACACCTAGTGAAAATACTGGAAAAACTTTTTAAAAACAGATATGGAAAGTACAATCCAAACAAAACAAACAAAACCTTTGTCTAACCATGGTTCGTAGATACACAATGGTTACGCCTAGATCCCCCAGGAAACAATCCATATCTTTAAGCTTTCTCAGCCTTGCGAGTTACGCCATGATGACTAGTAGAATGCAGGATACACAATGGTTATGCCTAGATCCCCCAGGAAACAATCTGTACCCCTAGGCCATCTCAGCCAGGCGGTTTCGCTACTAATGCGACCTACATAGAGTGCAGGATACACAATGATTACGCCTGGATCCCCCAGGAAACAATCCGTACCTCTAGGCTATCTCAGCCAGGCTGTTGCGCTATGCAGCCGCGCTCGTAAGACCATGGGTAACGCCATGGAATTCGAAGGACACTCGAGTATCATATCCGGAAAACCAAAAATCAGATAGAATAATATCGATAGAATGAATTCAAGATGTGGCCACAAATCGGATATCAAGCAGAAGGCACTTTCCATATCTTTACTTCGAAAATATGTATCATATAGTACCTTTTCAAATCACTTTCAAATATCGTACTTATATAAAGTCCATTATATATAAGATTTTATTTTCAAATCAAATACCTTTCCAAATTCAAAAGTATATCAAATCACACTTATATAGACTTCAATTATATAAGATTTCACTTTTCAGATTTATAGTTTTCGAATCAACCTCATACTTATACAAACCAAATTTTTATATAAGTTCGATAACTCCCAAATCAGGTATTTAGAAAAAATAAGGTTCTCAAATTTTAATTTTTTTCAATATCAGTTCAGTTTCAAAATCATATACAATCCCACCAAATTATTTTTTCTCAATTTAAATATCTTTAGTTTTAAAGTTTCCAACATAATAAATTTAGAAAATAATTCCAAATTTCTAAATCAATATATTTTAAGTCAACCAATTCATTTCCAAATCAAATGTTTTCAAAATCATCTTATATTTACATAAAGTCCATCTTATATAAGGATCAAATTTTACAAAATAAATTTCGTTGTATGAAGAGCCATATGGGATTGAATATCTTTGCTTTTATGGGTTATATATCTTTGTAATTTAAATTGGAAATTTTCTTTTAGTAAGCAAAGATATTCTAACCCGACAGCTTTCAATTTCAACGTCAAAATATATCAATGATATTAGAATATAAGATGTACATACGTCATCATTTCGCAAAATCACATTTGATCGCTCGCTTGATCACACAAGTTCGCTTTCGAACTAGTATTGTCCATTCGACTTCCCTAATGCGGATTTTGATATGGTTTCTCGACTAGAAGCCATCAGTCTCCTTGCATAGCCATATACTATGATAGAGAATTCTAGAATCAAGCCCAAAATCCATATCAAATATTCGCCATCAAGAATCGAATGAAAAATCCTAACATGAAATGGTGTAATTCACCTCGAACTTGTGTACTCAACCCTGGATCAAATTTATTATGCGAATAAAACATCATACGTACCACTTATATATTTATCCCAACTTGCTAAATATATAGTTTCATAAAGATGTTACTAAGTTAAAACATTTAAACTAAAGTTTATTTAAAATACTTTGAAGACCAAATTCTTTTCAAAACATTTCAAATCTAAATTTCATATTAGAAAAATTTAAAATTGCCTTATTCATTTACTTAACAAAACAGTTTCAACTTATTTAAATCATATTACTACATACTTTAACATACATACCAAACTTATATACTTTATACTTTTCAAAATTTCTCAGCTTTGAAAAGTTAACCTTGATTTGGAAGTGCTCGAACCTTCAAAATAGTTGAAGAAATTATTTCTAAATTCAAGAGTTAGAAATCAGCAACAAATCAGTAAATCAATTTTAATAGATAGGGTTATATCAAATCCAAAACTCTAGGACTGAACACCGGCTTACTTCAAATCATTTCAAATATATATATACATATATCTTTCGAATATCAAATCTTACTTCGGAATTTGAAATCAAAATTGGTTTCGCAAAATCACTCGCGTAGCAATGCTACTAAAGTGGCCTCTCCCCAACTCTGAAACTCGAAAATCAATGTCGATGATGCGTGCACTCATCACCGAAATTATTTTCCAGCGACATAAGTGAGTTCTGGACTTCTATTTTCTCAAACTTCTTTTGAAATTTCTTCGAAATCATTCGAAACTCATTAAAATCATTTGAAACATTTCTTATTCGGAAAAATACTTTTAAATCGTATTATTATTATATATTTTGAAATCTTAAAATCAATTTCAAAACACCGGGGTTCAATTCTCGAATTTCAAATTTCAAATCCTTCAGTTATAAATCATTTTTAGATAAATCAAATTTCTTATATAATTTTTCAAAATTACAAATCCTTTCGAAACCTCAAATTCTCATTTTAAAAAGGGTATATAATCTTTATCGAAAACATTTCACTTTTATATATAGAATATAATCATACTTATCAAAATAATGATTTCGGTTTAGAAAACAATTTCAAAAATACAAACAAACCCGATTTTTTTCAAAGAATGATTCAAGAATGGATTTCAAAACAAAGATAGAGATTCAAATTAAAGGAACTCAAATCAAATAGAATTCTGATTCGAAGATAGGTTCGAACGAAAATGAGATAATTAAATTACAAATAGGAGATGGATATACCTATATAAGTCGCGGGTGACCTTAACCAGTCAACCGTGATTTCACAATAAGATTGGTGCAGAATTCTGAGGTAAATCGACATTCGATCGCCAGAGATAGAATTTGACATAACCAGAGATAGCAGCATCTAAACCGAGGGATATATAAATCTCCGGTGAATCAATGCCAATTGTAAAGGAGTTTCACCCCCTTTACAAATCATTCAAAGATTTGCGGGATCGCCGATTTTTTTATAGAGACCATTCGAAGTGCAGTTATTGGATACTCCAGAATCAAACGAATACCAATAGAGAGAAACAAGAATGAATTTTGGAACCGTAGGGAACATTCCAAAGTTCAAAGGAAATCAAGTCAAAAGGAAGAGATTAAACTCGAACAAAAGTGATCCTGTAAATAAATTTACAATATATGCTAAGTTTCGCCTAGAGCCAAAGCTCTGATACCAACCGTAACGACCCGGTATTTTGGACCATTCAAATCGACAATAAATCCACACATGTCGGACGTGAATAATTCAAAACAATAGATTGCTAATTTAAATTTGGCAAAACTCAGCATATACAGTAAATAAATCAATCACAGAATCACAGACACAGAGTAATATAATAATACGCAGTGGAATAAGTAAATAGTAGTTCATGAAGCTACTATATAAACATCAAAGTTAGAAATAAAATACAACAGAATATCTCAAATGCAGTGAAGTCTCCAGTACAACAGATGACCTCTCTGAACAGATCAACTAGAAGAGCTGGAAGCTGAGTCGATAGTTGGATCTCCAAACGAAGCTCCAAACTCCAAAGGTGAGTCTCAGATGCTGTATCACTCGGTCTGACCCGAGCGTAAAGCAAAACACAAAACACTCGAGTCAGGATTAACATTCTTATACTAATAAATCCAACTTAAGTGAAATATCAACTGAAATACAAGTAACTTAAAGGATGTTTGGGATAACCATCCTCTAAGGATCTGCGGAACTATCTACAAGGTAGAAATATACACCATAACACCATGGTCATTTCAAATTAATTTATTCTTCAAACCCAAATATCATGTCATTTCAAATATATCTATTTTCCTAAATAATTTATAAAGTAAAGTATTTATAATTTCCTCAATTCCCACAAATCGATTCAAATCAACTCAAATTTCAAATTCCAATTTAATTCAATCTAAAATTTTCCATTTTAATTCAATTCAGTTTCTAAATAACAAATTTAAATTATATTAATTTCAAATACAGATCTAAATCACAAAATAAACCATTTAAATCCCAATATATTTCAAAGCTTTAATATTCAACCATTTCAAAGTTAAATTTAACAGTTTCATATAGCTCTTGATCTAACTTCATTTATTATTTAATCAGGGAATATTCACTTAATAAATTCAATATCATTTAACTAGCCTTAAATTACATTTTACTAAATATTTCCTTAAATTTATTTAAACAAGAAATATTTATTAAATTACTTAAATCAAACTCAAGTTATAAATCATATCTTAAATCTCAATTTTAATAAGTTTCAAATCGGTTTAATTAAATAAAATTATCTTCCCAACTTTAACTTATTCAATTATTTTTTTACCGAAATCTATTTTGAAACATAAATTTAAATATTTAACCATATTATATGTATTAAATCAATCTCAATTAAATCAAATATTTTTATTAAATCTATATATATATATATCATTACCATTTATATATAATAATTTAAGAATCAACATTTTTTTAAAACCATATATTTCTTCCCAAATCCATAGAATTTATTTTCAAAATATTTATATATATATGGACCAACGGTGTCTGTATATATCTATCATATGGTTAAGTGATACGGAAATTTATCATTTCAATCCGTAATTTTAAATATATACGGGTAGATATCATTTCGACCCGCAATCCCAAATTCAATTCAAATGAAAATCGCTTGGATCTATCATTGCAACCCATAACGATTTTCTCCTATTCTAAAGTCCATTCGGGTATGTATCATTTCAACCCATAGTGATTTCTATACTAACAGGGAACTTGCAGAGTGATAACAGATATAGAAATAATATAACAGACATAGATATATCATCAATAACAATATAATATAAACAACAGGATATGGTGTCATATCCCATAGGTGAACAATTACAGATAATAGCATATATGATAATTTAAATAACTACAGCAGCATATTTCAATTGTCGTTTCAATTAAAATCAAATTTAATAAATATAAGAATGTACATCGTGAGCGATTACTCACCTTTCGAGGCTAGATAGATTTGACAAGGAAATGAGCTACGAATCCAAGCACGAATTCCAAAGCAAATGAAGATTGGCACGGATTATATGGATGAAGCTGATAAATAAGGGATTGACGAAATCAGATCAGAACTAGATCGATGAAGGCAATTGAAATAAGCAAACTTGTATATGACTGTACACACACACACACAGATATATATATATATATATATATATGAATCATATTCTACATTCAACACATTTTAATTATATACGCAAGACTGTAAATAGTATAGACTGAAGGAACCAAAACTGCTTAACATGTTATACATAATTTTTCCTAAAGATCACCATTCCTTAAACATGTAAATTTCCTTTCAAATTCATCTAAATAGAAATTTTTAAACAAAATATATATATTAGTCTTATTACACAATCTGTTTCAAAATTATAAATTTAAGAGTAAAATCTTATTATATACGCGCATATAGTAGAGAAGGGCCAGAATGCAGGCTTCGCAATAAATCTAAATACATATAACTAGCTTGCATCCAACTTACACTATAGGTACATCAGATTGTACTATTATATTTTATAGTCAGTATACTGTAACTAATGTATGACCCTAGATAATGCCAACCTCACCTAAAGTAAAATATACTATAAACACATATGTATGCAAATAGACGGATCCACTTATATAGGTTTATATACATAGTACTAATACAATTATACACGCAACATGAACCCATGCTAACAAGAAGATTGCTTGTATAAAACAAATGTAACAACAGCGCATGCAAGAATTCATATACACTTATCTTTATACACACACATGTAGTCTTCAAAATTTAATGCAGACCTTAAATCAACACTTAAAACATATACATACATATATATATATATATATATATATATATATATATATGGACCACATGCTAACAGTATGCAAGGGCAGGCTCGACTTACATCTAGTCTATTGTGATGAAATATAGTTTAATAAAATATGTACCTTTAAACGCATACACTGATCGATATATATGTATATGCTAAACTTTTTTTTTACTATGTAAGTAGAACTTTATACTACATATAGCCTGCTATGCGCAAACCAATATGGCCCAGAAAAAATACTTTCATTTAAATATTACATGTTGTATACACTGTAAATTTGTTGAAATTTGATAACATATAGTTAACCAACTAAACTTAATGATATATCCAACTAATATCTGACAAACAGCTAACCGATTACAAGGCTACACGTGCAAATTTACTATGAAACTCTATTATATCAAAATAACATCTACTGCACTGTTGAAACTTTTAAAAAAAGTAACGTTCTATAACTTCAAATGTATATACGAAACTCTGTATACTAATATATATTTTCATATCAACTACTGCAATATATATATATATATATAAACAGTTGATCAAAATATAAATAAGTACATCACTCATTAAAACTCATGTAATAGGTCATAAGTATAAAGTAAATATGATAGTGGCACACAGTCTTCAAAGGTAAGCAAATATAGCGACAGGCAAAAGTATGCTTTGAGAAAGAAAAAAAGAAGCGGAGAGCAAGTATACATATATATATACATGTAACGTGTACATTTGAAACGAGAGCAGACTACGGCCAAGGAGCATCAGAAGGTGGAGAAGATGGGGCTGATGTGGAGTAGCGGGCACGACGGCTGGAGGAGAAGAGGAAGGGCGGAGATCGGCGTGTGCGTGGCCAAGAGGTTGTCGTGGGGTTCGGCTTGCGTGGGTCGGGAGGAGAAAGCACGTATGCCGAAGGCGGAGATAGGTGGCTTCGGCTGAGGTGGAGCAAGTTGGTGGTGGAATGGCCGGAGATGAAGGCCGAGGCTGGGAGGACGTTGCTTGCGGTTGATGATGTGAAGGAAGTGAGGGGTTTTGGCCTGCGGCCATGAAAGTAAGGAGCAGAAAAATGTAAATATGGTGGAGGAAAGGAATGGGCTAGCTTTTATATAAATATAAATGTAATTGTTACCTTTAAAGCCAGTTGAACGTAACAAAAAAAATGAGAAAGGAAAAGTCATAATTTGAACTGTTGGAACAGAAAAGGTAAAGCACAAATCCAGGGAATAATAATAACAATGACCGCATGAATTCTGCAAAGGTTATTAAATCGATTTATTATGTGGCCAGTGGTTCAAATTTGAAAAGCAAGAGTATAAAATATATATAAAATAAAAGGAATGGTAATGGTCTATTCCCTTGATTTCTATTTAATGACATAGATTATTAACTTGAGCTGCACGATAAAGATTTGAAAAGGATCGGGAAGTTAAAAGTCACAATTAAAGGTACCGTTACATCGAACACTTTATTGCTTTCGTTTTGTACCGGACCTCAAAATACAGAAATGAATATACCGTAGAGATCAGCACGACGAGATGATCAAAACGGTATACAGATATTTATGGTACGATCATCCGATCAAAAGTCAATAATCGGTATCAAAATGCTGCTATTTTGCCAGAATTAGGATAAATGGAGGAATAGAAGTCCAAATTTTGAAAAACGAAAGATGACGTCTTACGCAGAAGAGGATTTAGAAATTTTCCATAGAAAAATTTTCAGGTTTGAAATTTTTTTTATTAGCATCAATTATTAACTGATTTAATTTGAAATATAATTACACCATAAAATAAACTTCCATAAAATAAATTGAAAATTTACCATTTGTTACATTTAATTAGACGTATTTCAAATATAAAATCTTTATTCCAAGATATTATTATTTAAAATTCCATCCAAAATTCAATTAAATACGTTAAATAAAACCGTTTAAAACTATTAAAATTTACTGATCGTTACATATAAGAAGACCAGAAATCCATATAAGAAAAACGAAAATCCATTTCTGACAATAATATAAGAAGACCAGAAATCCATATAAGAAGACCGAAAATCCATTTCTGGCGATAATACAAGAAGACCAAAAATCCATTTCTGGCGATAATATAAGAAAACCAGAAATCCATATAAGAAGACTGAAAATCCATTTCTTCCTTAGGAAACTTGATTTGATTCGAAGCGCTACTTGGCTCTTGATTTTGAATGATTTGGGAGCACTACTTGGCTTTTGATTTTAATTGATTTTGGAGCACTATTTGGCTCTTGAATTTGATTGATTTGGGAGCACTACTTGGATTTTGAGTTTGAATAATTTGGGAGCATTACTTGGATCTTAATTTTGATTGATCTTCCTCTTAAAGATTTCAATGCTTTGGTAAGGCCTTTGATGACAACACTAAAGGCTTACTCCGTCCTTCCTGTAGGAGGTGCTTTAACCAGGCCACATAGGCAGGGGTTAAAGGCTATCCCGGTGCTTAGTGAGGCCTTTGATGAAGACACTAAAGGCTTAACCGACCTCCCTCTAAGAGCCGCTTTAGCGAGTGCCATTGATGACCACATATCTCACCGCAACTTCTTGTTCGAAGCGCCGTGTAACAACCCTGATTGTTGGTAAAATATAATAAATTAATATTTAAATTGGAGAATTTGTATATTAAGTATTTTAATTCGATTAGTATTTGAAATGAGAATTTTAAAATGTATATATATTATTGGAAAAGCATATATGAAATTATGTGATGTAAAATTCTTATTTTAAAAATTATTAAAACAATGTGTAATTATTTAAATGGAAAATGGGTATTATTGGAATTAAATTGATTTATTTGTTATGTTGTCTTATATTAGAAATTACAAAATACCTTATTTAAATAAAAAAAATTGGTTTAAAAATTATTAAAAATTGTGTTTAATTAATTAATCATGAAGATTAGGCGGTGATCTTAATTTTAGTGCATTAAAATGAATTTTTCTACTTTGAAACCAATGAGATATTAATGTTTTATAAATGGTAGAATGTGTAATATGTTTAGTGTTTTATTTCTTTTAATTCAATTATGGGTTTGGGCTTAATATCTACTTTAGCCCATTTGTGTGTTTTGAGAAGTTAGCTTCTCTGTATTAGAACAAAAGATAAGTTCTTTTTCTTTTATGGTAAAAGAAAAACAGAAAGTTTCTCTTTTCCTCCTTCTCAAAACCTAGCTTTCTCGATATCAAAGTTTTAAACTAGAAGTAAAATGCTACAAATTACAAAACTTAAGACCTTTCTTCTCTACAACCTTCTCCATCTTTTAGACCCAAGAAACTGAAGTTTTGGCCATGGTTAGAGATCAAAATTGGTTGAATAGCTAGGAGGAAAAATGAACTTTGGGCTGAAAAACGTAGGCCGGTGTAAAATTCATAACTAATTCTAGAAATATCAGAAAAATCTAGAATTTTGTTATGTTGTTCCCAACTCATATGTGCACCTTGAGTAAATATATCGTAGGAAAATATTTAGGTTTGCTATGTTAAATTTTCTCTGCACCGGGGACGAAAATCTGGGCTGTTTTGAAGTTTTGGCTTGAGGTTGGTGCTTATAGCCATGAAGTTTTTGGATATTAAGGTGAGTTAGTCCCTCACAACTTCCTCTATTTAATTGTAATTTACCGATTTGTTGTTTGGATGAGTCGATGATTGTTGATTAAGTTTGGTGGTGATAATTGCATATTTTGTTGCCTATTTGTTGTTTGCAATAAACTCTTGTCATATGAGCATTAAAGCATCAAATTGAAGTTAGATATATGTTGCATGCTGCTAAAAATTAATGCTCTAGAGGTTAGAAGTATTCACCACCAGAAAACCACTTCCAAAGGACCATTGGAAGCCGCAAAAATCAACTGGGGCTTCGCCCAAGCGACACAACCGGTGGACCGGTTCTAAGGAACCGGTGGACCGGTTCTAAGGAACCGGTGCACCGGTTATACACTTGGGCAGAGCCCAAGTGATTTTATAGTGCCTCCTGGTAGTCCATTGGACCTCTTGTTGTATTGTCTGGTTACCTTGCTTATTTGTCTTGAAGTTTGCTATGATTGTAGGGCCACTTTGATGATTAGTTGCGATAAATTACTTGTGCATTTCCGGGTGCTTGAATCTAATTTTATTGAACTTGTTGGCATGTAATTCTTGCTTTATGATTGTTGTTGAGCACACAATTGAATTACATGTGTTTTAGAAGTTAATTATAGAGGAAATTCTTTTGGAAGTAAGTCTATTTCTACTATATATGTATAGAAAATATAGGTGGTTTTAATAAGAAGGATTTTGGAGAATACATACATACATACATACATATATATATATATATATATATTTATAAATACTTTAAATTTCAAAGTGATTTCAAAGCAAGTTTTCTATAAGTACAAATATGAATTAAATCGTAGTTTCCACTATATATTATCGTAAATCTTTTTGAATAAATATTTTAGAGTGGTTTTCAAAGCAAAACTATTTTCATAAACAAATAAATATTTATTTGCACGAATGGAATTTACTAGCTTTTAGTAAATATTCGAGTGTTCGTCTGTGGTTATGGGACATTAGTCGACACTTTTATAATTACTAATCGAAAGTGGACAACACTTATCTATTTGTTGAGTTTCAAACTAAATCTTAAAGAATTCCGTTTAAGCGGATTAAATGGGTTTTTAGGTCCATCTTGTGATACTCGTTTTCCAGCGAGTTGTACTTGCGAAGTGCAACTTCTTACATGGTGCACGATGTACGTGTATATTGTGTCGACTTGTGAAGTACAAGTCTATTGCTTGCATGTTTTTGATGTGATTATTTATGTTCTTATTGCCGTTGTTACTTTGATTTTGATGAATGTTGTAAATGAGCATAAACTTAGTTGAAACCCGTGAATCGTTAAATGAAGTATAATTGGGTTAGTGAAGTACAACCTATGGATATTTATCCTTGACATTATGCAAGTTTATTATTATCAGTATGTCACCTTTTACGATAATTAGAGATAGTCAGACCCGAGTGTTATATTAATGCTTGGTTCAGACCGAGACTTGACAGGTACAGGGACTCATTGGCTTTGGATGTGAGCTAGCTTTAGAAGTCTATTTTGACGTTGTCATTATCTGTGATGTACCATTTGAGTTAGTGTATATGCTTGTATATGTTATAGACTTTTGTAATCATATATAATTGAGACCAACTACAGTATATAGATATGTATTATTGTGAGTCAAGTATTTCCTTTTGTAGACTCATATTTTGGGAAGACATTGATGTATATTATTTCTGTTGCGATATTTTACTCTATGTTGTATATTATATTGTATATTGTTCTGAATTAGATTAAACCATGGTATTATAGTTTTGCTCCTAGATCGGATATATCGAATTTATGCCCTTAGAAAAGAAAATATATAAATATAGTCACACTATTCGACGTATTCGATACTCGCCCAATGCTATTTTACAGATGGTCACTCCTACCCAGTCCTATTCTCTGCATTAACAGACAGTATTACTTGGTAATACCCTTTGCTAGTGTGGGTCTTAAGGTGGGGCATTACACTCCATCTACAAATAGCCGCCATTTAGGTTTCAAGTCCTTTTTTTGATTACTCCTTAATGAATCTCGTGCACTTGTTGACAAAATCGGCTAGAGCCTGATCTTTGATTGATACTCATGATAAAAATTCAGCATTATATTATCTAAGCTTAATTCTCCACTTAATTAATCTTCCTGGAGCTTCTGGCTTACTAATGACTTGCTTGAGTGCAAAATTGGTCAAGACTTTGATAGGGTGTTCCTGAAAGTAGGCTCTCAACTTTTATGTCGTAAGCATTAGACAATTATCAGCTTCTTTATAACCGAATATCTGGTTTCCGCATCTTTAAGCCTTTTACTAGTGTAATATACCGAAAATCGGTTCCCATTTACTTCTCTTACAAACAGTAAACTAAAAATGTGTTCGGAAACTTCCATATAGATGTAAAGACTTCCCCCGTCTACTAGGATAGAGAGGATCAGTGGTACTTCTAGATGATCTTTCAATTCTTTAAAAGCCTTCTGACAGTCTTTGCTCCATTTGAAATTATTTTTCCTTTTTATTACACTGGAGAATGGAAGCATTTGTTGGTGGTCTTAGAAATAAACATGTTTAATGCTGCCACTCTTCTATTCATACTCATCACATCTGTGCTCATCTTGGGTTCCACCATGTCTCTAATTACTTTAATTTGATCAGGGTTGGCATCATTTCCTCTTATGCTAACGGTATATCCTAGGAACTTTCTAGACTAGATCCCAAAAGAGCATTACAGTGGGTTAAGTTTCATTTGTTATCTTCGGAACGCACCGAACATCTCCTTTAGATCCTTTAAATGACCTCCTTTTTCTTGGTACTTAACCAGCATGTCATCTACATACATTTCCATGTTGCGGCCTATCTGTTCCCTAAACATTCGATTCACTAGCCTTTGATAGGTTTGTCCAACGTTCCTTAAGCCAAAAGGCATAAAATTGTAGCAATAGGTTCCCAATCCATTATAAAGCTGGTATGTTCTTCATCTGGTTTGAACATTGGGATTTTTCTATAACTCGAATATGCATCCATAAAATATAAGAGCTGAGGCTCACTTATCGCATCAACTAATTGATCTATCCTTGGGAGCGGATAACAGTCCTTTAGGCATGCCTGTTTTAGATTAGTGTAATCGATGCATGGTCTACACTTTTCGTTGGGCTTCTTAACTAGCACCGGGTTAGCTAACCATTTTGGATATAACACCTCTCTTATGAATCCATTCTCAAGCAGCCTTTTTAATTCTTCCTTTAGAGCATTAGATCGAACATTGTCAAATTATCTTTTCTATTGTCGATCTGGCGTGATGTTTGAATCTACGTTCAAGGCGTGACACATAACGGGTGAGACTAACCCGACCGTGTCTGAATGAGTCCAAGCAAACATGTCCTTGCTAGACTAGAGAAAACGAATTAATTCTCCCTTGGTTTGACCATCTAGCTCTTTTCTGATCTTAACCTTTTTCATTTTATTTACCAAATCTATGTATACTTCCTCAAGGACTTTTGTTAGTTTTATTCTTTCCATCTCATTTCTGCAATCCAGCTCAGTATCAATCTCTTCTTTCTCTATTTTGTCCTCTATTAAGTTTGCCACTTCTCTTTTCCTCTTCTTCCTGGAGAAGTTAAATTCTCTTAACACATGTCTAGTCGTCTCTTCATATTTCGTTTTTTGCTTTGGATGATGAGTTTGAAGAATCATCATCTAAAGGTTTTTTAATATTGGCCTTAGTTAATTTGTTTCCCTCCAAATCATAACGAGAAAGATGGCTTCATTCATTTTGTTCAATAGTTGCAAAATACATCTCTCGAGCATTGAATTGCTCACCTCTTATAGTACCCCATCCTTTTTTCATTAGAAATTTCACCATGAGGTATTTTGGAGACATGAAAGCATCTACCTCATCCAAAGCAGGCCTTCCAAAGAAAGCGTTGTAGTAGGATGGTTGGTCCAGAACAACGAAGTGGGTTTCAATGGTCCTATTGTATGGTGGAATTCTTATCTGTACAAGAAGCTTCGGTTGTCCTACTGGAGTTGACCCTTTATTATTGAACCCAAAGATAGGTTCTAAGCTTGGTTCCAGCTTCTCCTCCGGGATCCCCATTTGGTCAAAAGCAAGTTTAAAAATTACGTTTACCGCACTACTTGTATCAATTAAAATCTTGGAGACCAAAGAGATTCTGATCTGTGCAGTAATCATTAGCGGATCATTGTTTGGATGGTGAACTCCTTTTAGTTCTGACGGAATGATCGTCAAAGTGTGCATTTGCATCCGAAATCTAGATTCTTGAGTGGTGGTTCTTCCTGGATGAAGAAAATTCCTTCCTTCGCTTCTCTTACATATCATCTTCTAGCTCCTTTGCTGCTTCTAGCTAAGATTGGGCCCCCACGAATTACATTAATCTTGTTAAGAGGTGGAATAAAGTCAAACTGAACATCATCTTCCACCATATTTGTGATTTTTCTTGGTGGCTTCTGATTGTTGTCTTCAAAACGGGATGTCTTCTGACCATCTTTGACAAATTCCTTCAATCGCCCATCGCAGACCATCCGCTGGATTATTCCTGCCAACATCTTGCACTCATCCGTTTTGTATCCGTTTGACTTGTGATATGCATAGTAATCTCCTCCACTTCTTGGTTCAAGATTGATTTTGGCTTTATAAGAAATAGGGTAATCATCCTTCTTCTTTATAGTGGCATATATATAAGACAGTGCCTTATTCATAGCAACATGACTAGAATTCAAATCATCCTCCTACCATGGCTTCTTATAATTTCGACCATTGTTGAATTTCCTTGTTTCCTTCTTGATTAGGGCCTCCTTCCTAGCATGGTATATTTTCATCCATGCGGATAAATTTGTGGGCCTAGAAATGTAAGTCCTGCAAGTCTTTGCACCGGTGGAAATAAAGCTTTCACCAGAATGGAGGTTGCTCCATTAACTCCGAATGCACAGCTACTGACTTGTCTATGTCAATCATGTTCTTTGCCTTCAAAGCTTCTGTATTGAATCTCTTGAGATAATCACTTAGCAGCTCCCCAAGTCTTTGCATCATATAGGCTACTATAATGTAATCAACAGTTAGGTCTTTGCAGAAGCAAAATTGTACTGAGAACTCATAAGAAAATTGATTTCATGAGTAGATGGTCCAGTCCCCATATTGTCGGTACAACTTGGCTACAGCTCCTTGGAACGTGGTTGGAAATAGTCTGCAGCGAATAGCTCCGAATGCATTTTATAGATCAATTTGACTTTCAAAGGCTGATAGATGGTCATATGGATCGATGGTTCCACTATATTTAATTGTTGGAATCTTGATATAAGTTGGAACTTTCTCTTTCATAATCTCATCAGTAAAAGGAGCTTCTTGTTGATTATAATTAGCCCGATCAACTAATGTCCTCTTCCCTTTGAAGTTGAGCATGTCCTATGCCACCTTCTTTTTCGAGTCTCTCAAGTAAGACTTGTCATTTTGGTAATTGCTCCTCTCTAGATTATATCCCTCAAAATTCGAACTCCCGAACTACTTTCCAAGTTTCTTCTTCATTCTTTCCCAATAGTACGCCCTTGCTTGTTTATAAATTTCCTTTTTCTACAGAGCTTAAATAAGCTTGCCTTTTCCTTTGCTTCCAAGCGGGGAAGCATTTAAGTTTCTCCTTGGGATTCCGCCTCGTCTCCACTCGTGAGTTTGGTATTCTTATAAGATTTCTAAGCAAGCACCGCTTCTAATATCTCTTTCATATCTAGCAATTATTGTTTTAAGCTTTTAATTTTTACCTCGTTGCTAGCTGGTTGTTCCAATGCAGACGGTTGTCCTAGTTCAGCATTTCCTAAGTTGAGATTTAGTGTAATGTTCTCCTCAAAAAATTATGTTTGCGCAACTTCCTGGTTCACAATGTTAGTTCGTTTTGCTTTTGCCATTTCCTGAAGAAAAAAACATAATTAGTCCGAGAGGGGAGTTTAAACAAGGCCTGAGGTTTAAGCTCTCCTTCTAGCGCCAAAAATGTTAGACCAAATATTGTAACACCTCAGATACAAAACATAACAAATTATTCTTTGATTTGAATATATATGGAGTCATAGTAAACTAAGCTCATCGACTTATCCAGTACATGTGCAGAGACCTAGTCGAGAAAAGACTAACCATGCCGATGTGATTAGTGCATATGTGAGGACCTTATATCGACGTGATTGAAGACATTACATTAATATGATGACACATTAGTCATAACTTATTACTTTGAGACCAATCATATGATAGGATCATTAAAGGATGGAAGACAAATGGCTTTTTAGGAAAAGTTCATCTTTGTCAATATTTTTTAATATACTCGATGTCCTCTAAGACCATTAGAAGTGTCATTTATATATGGGTCCATGTTGGCCGTTAGATAAGATAATCAAAAAGGCTCATGCTTTGCCATAAATTCAATAGGCAAAGAAAATAAGCCTCGAGGTCATGCTATTGTCCATTATGTATGACATTAGGCTAGGTATTTTGTCCTTATGTTCAAAGTCCATAGTTCATAGTTCATATAAATATGCATATATGAATTCATCATAATCCAAGCACTTCGACTAGGTTCATATCAATTTGGTCATGGAAAGTTCATATTATGCAAGTCCAAGTCAATAATGTTCAATAAAGTCATAATCGAAGTCAATAAGCAAGGCTAAGTTCATGTTCATTCAATTCGAATATGATTATAGTCAAATTTAATTATCCCAAATTTGATTTAGGGTTTCAAGACTTTAATTTGAGAAGAGAGAGAGAAATGGAAAATCGGCTCCTAAAATGGCGCCTCTAGGGTTGTATTTATAGAGCAGGCGGCCCCCCTCTCCACATCTAACATCTTCGATCAGGTGGACTTCGGCGGCCTTTGACTTCAGCGGTGTTATTTGCGCTTTAATATTTGTGGAGGCGGCATCGCCTCACTTTAACATCCTCGTCGTTGTTGATCATCGCTAGTTTAAAACGGGTACCATTGACCCGTTGTAGATTGTGGTGTTACCTCTATGCAATGCGAGGGTCTTCGCACGGATTGATGATACTATCATTGATGTGCTTTAAGCAGCGTCAATGCCTTTGATGACATTGATGTGCTTACATTGACATTGCTTTAGTTGAACTATAACGACCCGTAGAATTTGATAATTAAATTGGGTAATTTAATAAGATTTTTTTGTAACTAAATTTAGAAAGAAATAAAAACCTTTTAACTTATAATGAAACAAATGTTAGAAATGAAGGTAGCTTTGGTAATTAAAAATTAATTATGTAAAATTGAAGTGAAATCCTAATAATGAAATAGTGTAAATTGTTGCACTTGTTTATATAATAGAAATAAGTAAATAAGAATAAGTATCGGAATAACCGAGGAAATAATATATTGATTAATAGTAACTGAATGTAAATTAATGTAATAAGGTTTAAGCAAGTTGATAAACAACTAATTTAGTGCAATATCAATCAATTGAAACAATTGTAAGGTTATAATTGATTGGAATTTGTAAATTGGGAAATAAATTCAAAGTTATATTATTTGATGAAATAATACGTAATAAATTGAAATTTGATAGAATCAATGCTAGATAAGTAATTATAATAATTGTTAGTTGATAATTAAGTATGAATGTGAGAAATTTGGCAATAGTGATAATTATTAATTGTTTACCCATTCATTTAATTTATTGAATTAGATCTAAATCAATTGCAACATTTTTTTTGTTAATAATAGCTTATAAGTGGAATTAAACGTAAATGGTAACAATTATTATAAGTAACCATTTATGTAGTATATTAAATATAAACCGGTAGTCAATTGCAATAAATCTAAATTAAAAGTTATGTTAGTGTAAATTTAGGAAATAATGTCAATTCACTTTATGATATGACCATTGGTTGAATAAAAGGAATGGAAATAAAGTTTTATCAATATATATTGGGATTTAAACTATAATAATTGGGCCAATTGCAATTAAGTGAAATTAAATATCTAAAATTTTACGTTAATGAAGATTAAGATGAAATTTGAGAATATTAATGTAATAGATTATGAACCAATATTAATTTCATTTATTTGATAATACTTTATTGAATATAGGATTTAAAATCAAATGAATGGATTTATTGACATTTCAATTGAAAGTTAATAAATTTACCGGAATTGGAATTTAATACTATAACTGCTAAATTAAGTAACTTTAAATTGATATGGAAATTTATTATAAAGGATTTTAAATTTCTAAAGGAATACAAGATGATAAAATTTATGAATTATAGAATTTGAATTTAAATAGTGATGTAATTAATTTAATATTAAATTATTTAATTAATTGGAAAATAGCCATTTTTGCTACTGACTCGGATTTCGACGAAACCAGTTTCATCGGATCCGTAACGATGAATTATTGTAGGATTTCAAGTTTCAGAACGATCAGACTTGTCGTTTGATCGTACAGGCTTGAAACGCCTTGAAATAAATTTAATTGAAATTAATTGAAATCAATTTGAAATTAATTGAATTTAGCATAACTTCTTCATACGATGGAATTTGGACTTGAAACCAGTTCCATTGATTTTAAAATATTTGAAAGCATCTATTTTGATATATGGGTTGACCCAATTTTGTCTCGGAGACAGAACGGGCTTTTCGGGTCGCTTAGCGTTCCAATTCAAATCAAAATCTGATCCGTTCTTCTCTATTTCAGCCTCGCCTATAAATAGCTCGTTATAAACCCTAGGTTGTTTCTATTCTCATTTGTATGTACGTATATTTCTTTCTCACCTCCTCTTCCTCAATGGCAGACAAATCCCCAAAACCAAAATTTCCAATTGCAATTTCAAATCAAATTCAAAGCAAAAATTTCAACCTCCTCAAAAATATTAAGGAAAATTTTATATCGAATATCTCGACAATACGAATCTGCGTCAAGTGTTTGTTTTCGGAATTGATGCTAGAATCAATGGCAGATCGCGGTCAAACCTTGAATTTTCAAAACCCTAAGGCTAATTGGGGTTTTCTGATTTTGAATCTAATCGTCGAAATCAAGATATGGGTTTTGGAGAGAGAGGCTTGTAGAGTTGATTGTTGATGATCTGAAAGCGTCTAGGGTGGTTGGAATTAGGCGATTAGGGTTCGAAACCCTAGATTTTAGGGTGGCGGCGCTCGGCATTCCAGGCGATCGGACCGATGGGTGATGGAGGAGGGAGCCTAGGCGAGTCTATTGGCGGCAGCTCCGTGGTCAACGGCGGCGTGGAGGCCGAGCTTGGGGCGGTCAAAGGCGCGGTTGACTCGAGTGTTTGGCCTGCCTGGGTTTGAACGCACGGGTATCTGGAAGATGAGTGAGCGACGTGGCGATCTCTGGATGGTAGTTTATTTTGTTCTATTTCTTTTCTGTTATTTAATTTAAATTAAACTTTGAACGTTCTAACTAACGTTACTTCCTCATACAATACCCGATTCACGCGTGGTTTTTTGCGTTAGGTTCGTATTGAAATTTCTGACGTTCTGAAGCTGGTTTGGGCATATTCTGAGGCTGTTTGAATTTTTGGTTTAAATTGGATTTAAATTCAATTTAAATTCAAAAAGGTGAGTGTTTTAACCCACTCACAACTGTTAAGATTTCTTATGTTTGTTAAATTAAATTTGATATGATTTAAAATTTATCTATGATTGTTTGGGCATATATTTAATCATCATCTCAGTTAGATAGCATTTATTTAAATTAAATTGTTATTTAATTTTATTATTGCACATAATTTGATAGTTAAATTTATTTATTATTGCATATAAACTATAAGTTGAATAATTATAAAATTTTATTGAATATAAACTATTCGTTGATGCCTGTTATATTTTATATGCTTTATATTGATGTTTTGTTTAAATTGGATGATGATTGTAAAGAATGGTTGTTTATTGATATTTGGATGATTGGATGCTATATTTTATATTGTATAAACTGCAAGTTATTATGCATTTTCATTTCATTTGGGATTGCGGTTTGAAATGATATATATAACCGTAAACTTTTATTTTTAAATTACGGATTGAAATGATAAATATCCGTATCACTTGACCATAGGATAGAAAATTATATACAGGCACCGTGGTCTATATATAAAATATTTTTAAAGTGATTTTCTATGGTTTGGAAAGAAATATACGGTTTAATAAATATTAAATTTTGATATTATATAAATATTATTTTATATATAGTAAAATTCTAAAATTTAAGCTATGTGTGACTTAATGATGTTTTAAGTTTGATTTACAAATATTTCAAGTTTGAGCTTTAATAAAGTGATCTTGAATTTATTAAACAAATATTTCTAAACTAAATAATTGTAAATTGAATTAAGGTATATATAAGATTATCAGATTTGGTTGGGAATTTTGGAATATTTAAAGTCTTGAAATATATCAAAATTGAAATGTTTTATTGAAATTAAGGTATTATTGTTTTCAAAGTATTGGTTTCGAAATTGTTATAACTTTGAAAGTAATATGGTTTGAAAAATGAATTTATTTGAAATAGAATTTATTTAAGAATTATCTGTGAATATATGGATTTGAAACCTATTGAAATTGAAAATTTAGAAATATGACTTAAAAATGTGGTTTGGGTTTAAGATGATTTAAAAGAATATTTCAAGTTATCTAAATTTAAGAAAGATTAGTGATTGGAAATTTGGTTTTATTTAAATGAGATATTATTGAATTGTTTTGGAAATGGAAATGATATATTATTGAATTGGGTTTTGAAATGGAAATAATATATTGATAATTTGGGTTTGAAATAGTATTAATATTTTGGTTTAAAGTATATACAATTTCGAAGTAAAGGATATGTTTTGAAATGGCAAAAATATTTTGATTTTAAAGTATATACTATTTTGAAGTAAAGATATGTTTTGAAAGGCAATGATTTTGTTTTTAAAAGTATATATATATTTTTAAATGACCACGGTGTTATAATAACGATTGGTTGTTAAAGAGACCGAGATCGGATATGGACATACTCTCTGTCGATACCGAAAATCACTTTGACAACTGTGTACGCGGTGGAGTTTCCAGAATGAAGTAGGATGGTGGCGACGATCCTAAGGTATATACATGGACCCAACTCCCGTGAGTTGGCATAAGGTGGCTAAAACAGGAGCGATCTCGGACCAGTGAGGTAGCACCTCTTATCGGACGCACTTCTTCGATTCCATTCTATTACTTTGTGATTTTCGGTGGCCACCCTTCGATTTGGGAGTGTTGTTCGAGGTGGACGGTAGTGGCTGCTATCCGCTCCATCAGTCCGTGTGCGTAATTGGTATATCTACCCTGGCATTGCCTTGTGTGCCGTGTCACCTACCATATCGAGCTTTACTACGATTTGTGATTTCTCCCGTAGCCTGTGGAGTATCGAGGGTAGCCCCCATTTTTGGGAGTATGCTAATACTGGATAGACTACTGGGACTATTACGTGTTAAGGGCTATATGGGTAACCCCTTGACGCTATTAAAAAGTATGTTTATTTTATATTAGACATTATTATAATAGCAAATATTACTACATAGTAGATAGTTTAACGGATCCTTAAGAGATGTGAATCCCGAACATTTCTTAAGTTACTGCACTCACGTTAGACACTGGAGAGGAGATGTCAAACCCCGTAAACATCTCTGACGCCGTTTACACTCATATTTATTTCATTGATTTAACTTACATAAGATCTTTTAGTTCTGACTCGAGTGTTTTGTCTTTTCAATTCGCTCGGGTCAGCCTGAGCATTTCAGGATTTGAAGGCCCTATTTCTGAAGGACGGAGACGAAGATTTCATTATTACTATTTGTTATATATTCCACTACACCATTATATTCCACTGCATAATTATCATTCTCTGGTATGTGTAACTCTAATATGTATTGTAAGTATAATCAAATGTTTTGTAAAACAGCTTCATGAACTGTTATTTGATTATTATATTTTATCGTTTCGCTACAAGATTCTATTTTGTTTCTTTTATTTCTCCACTTTTTCTTATTTACCCCATAACAATCCACCCTTCTGTATGGTTGAAGTCGGCATATGTGTCTGCTTAAGCATACAAAAAGGTGGGATATTACAACGTGGGATTCCCTTTAAGCTATGAGGTGCTTCAGCGATCGAAGAGCAGCATGTCGATGAGCCTGCTCAGTTATGATGATTGAATAATGGTGCTTTTAATGTCTTCGATGTGTCTCGTAGCGCTTGTAAGGATGGGTTGTTGTCATGGTGTTGGTAGTCTGCCGATGAGCTGCCTCCTCGATATCAATTTTTCATCGATGCTTAACACCTTCGAAGTCATTTGAATATGGTGTCGGTGAAGGGTGTTGTGATTTGGGTAGAAGTCCTTCCCAACCTTGCTGGCATGCGATACGACTGGCCCATCTTTGGGGGTTTACTATGGTGTAAAATGGTGCAATGAAATGTATTAATGAAGATGGACCATGCCGAAGTTGGGAAGCGATGCGATACTCTATCAAAGAGACACATTTCCAGCCTTTGAGAAGTTGTGTTGCTGACGGAGCGACAAAGTGCGAAGGGACTACCTCGAAGAGATATGTTGCTTATTCTTCAATTTAGGACTCAGTAGCCTTAATCCCTTATGATGGCATTGCTTATAAAATTACTTCGAAAACTGAAATTATATGGATAACAATATATATCTATTGTTAATAAAGAGAATTCAATGGATATGATTTCCATAGTGCCTTTTTGAAATTCCAAAAAATAACCTACACCCATCAACGAAACCCCAACATCAGTTTGTGACCTCCACCACCATCCCCTTTTGGACCACCCATAACGGAATTTCACTATAAATTTGAAACCAACACCACAAACAAAAATGGCTTGAAATTGAAGTATTATGACCGCCAAAGCTTTTGCACTTATAGCACACTTCCACCCAATATTTTTTTATTAAATAAAAAGTAAATATTTCTATCTATTGCACGTACGTGCAATTTATACCACTATATATTATATATATATATGTATGTATATATATTTACAATTATTAATATATATATATATACATATTTATATATTCAAAAAAACAATCGGTTTTTACTACATTTAAAAAGCACAAATTATTTTATAAACTATTAATTAAAATAGTTTCATATATATATATATTATATGTTAGTGTATATATGTATATATTTATATATAATTATATATTATATAAAAAATTATATACAAATTATTTAATGTTATTTTTATACTTAAGTATATTAATATTTTATAACTAAGTCTTGATGCATGTAATTACATATTTAGACAATATGCTTATATATAAGAGAGGCTAACATGTTCGTTGCGGTGTAAATCCCAACACATATATACGGGTATGTCAAACCTTGAATGGATTGCTATGTTACACGTGCGCATATATATATATATATATATATATATATATATGTGTGTGTGTGTGTGTATGATACATATTTATATATAATATAATATTTATTACATATGAAAACTATATTATAAATTTAAATAAAATAATAATTTTATTTAAAAGAAATTTAGAAACGTTCTAAATAAATTAGACTTCATAGGCCCAATAATGATATAAAATGGTAAAAAAGAAAATGAAATTCACTCATTTCTTCCACTGTGGACTGGCTCGGTTCCAACAGTAGGATCATCTTGATCGACCAAGATGTTGATCGTCAACTCAGCTAGGGCCGCCCTCGCATCCTTCGACTCTTTCCTTAGATCCATAACTTTGTGGAATTTTCTATGCTGAACGAGCTAGGGCTTAAGCGGTGGTTGCTATGCATCAATTGATTTGATGCCGAGAGTATTCTCCACGTCCTTCCATTTTTAACGTCGCTTTACTTCTTTCGGCTCCACGGTGTAGAATTCATGCCCAATATTCTAGTTACCCTTGATGAACCCTACCTCATTCTCCTTTGGCAATTTCATCGTTAGACACCATGAGGCAAGGGCCACCCGGAAGCTGGTGAGGGTCGATCGGCCCAAGAAGGTGTTATATGCCAAAAACTTATCCATCACAACGAAGGTCACAACCCACACTCCCTTGCATTTACCTTTATCTAAACCCATCAGTAAGTCAACACACCTAGTAGGATGTGCTGCCTCTCCGATAAATCATTGAATTTGAGACTTACACAACTTCAGATCTAGGACATCCATCATCATCATCTGATCATATGCTTTTTTGAACAATTTTTTTTACAAAACTCCCACAGTCAATAAGAACTTTCCTCATAGTAGCTAGCCCAATCATGGTTGTTATCACCAAAGGATCAAGTGTTGGCGCCTCAACCTCATACGCATCACGGTTCCTAAACACAATATAATCTATCATAGTCTTCACTTGCTTTGCCGGAGCTCTATCATCAAATGGAAAAGCAACTTTCATGTACCATATGTCTCCACAAGTTCCCATACCTCTCCATCTCTTCTCAACCAGATGAGGTCCATTAGTTATCAAGTTGATGATAACTCTTTTCCCAAGCTTCTAAGGCTTATCTTTACAAGCCTGCCTTAGCCCCGTAGGACCAACTGCCTCTAGGGTTAAGCATTTTCTTTCCCACCATCCTACCGAGATTTCACTTACTGTTGTAGTTTCTCTTTTCGGATTAAATCCTTAATCATGTCTCACAAATGTATGCATTTGTTTGTATTATGGCCATGCATCTCAAGGAAGTGGCGGTATTTCCCATACATTTTCTCTCTTTTAGTCGACTCCCTCAGAGCCGACTTCTTGTAGTGTTCAATACCATACATCGCAAGGTAGATGTTCTAAACCGTATCATTCAAGGATGTGTAATCCTCATGCTTCGAAAACCTTGGATGTTTCTTAAAGCTTGGTTTCCTCACTCCATTACCTTGGTTGTTTCTCTTTTGCTTATTGATTTTGTTTCCTACATTAAGAGCAACGTTCCCGAAACTCTCATTGGTTTGTTTCACAGCCACATTACTCTGAACCACCTCAGCTGATTGTGCACCACCGGCCTTCCCAATAGTCATATATGCCTCATCCAAGCGCAAATATTGAGTCGTCTTTTTGTAAAAAATTCCACGGCCGATGGTGGTTTCATCATTTAACGAAATCCATATCAGGATGTATTCCTCTAATCAAAGCCATCAAGTTAGTGTCCTCCTTGGCATTGCTTACCTCTATCATAGCTATGTTAAATCCTCTTAAAAGGTCTTTCAAAGATTCTCAAGAATTCTAAAAAAATGTTTGACCATGACATCGCATCCTTTGGGCGTGCAACATGCAACCTAAACTGGTCCATAAACCTTCTAGTTAACTGATTAAATGAAGATATAGACCTCGGAGGTAGCCGAGTAAACCGCATAGTAGCGACTCTTAAAAATATTGGAAAACATCTACAACGCACAACGTCGGTAGACCCGGAGCTATCCACATGCCATTCATACTTTACCAAATGTTGTCATAGATCAGTAGTTCCATTACAAGACGACATTGTGGGCATAGTAAACCTTCTAGGTTATTCCTCTAGTAATATCTCCTTGGTGAATGAGTTTCTACTGGGAGAAGAACTCCAATAATCATTACTTCTTATGCTGGTTTTCGTTTATCGGCTTCCTTACTGTATCTGCTATGGTTTTCGGCTCTCTTAGATCAACTGAATGGCAATCATCATGGCCTACCCTGAGTGCATGGCTTCGCAAATAGTCCTGAGTAGTTCCAAGATATCTGGTTTCCCCTGTCTTTGGGAGAACCATTTGTCCAGTTGATCGATTTATATGATTTATATGCGACAGGTCTTTAAGGACATCAATGGTGCTTACCATCAAAATCGCTTTGGCCGAATGAAGGATTCCCTTTAAACATTGAAGTACTTCAGTGGTCAAAGTGCAACATGTCAATGATTAAGCTTGGTAGTGACGATTGAATAACGGTGCTTGTAATGTCTTTGATGTGCCTTATAGTGCTTGTAGGAAGGGATGTTGTCATGACGTTGGTAGTCTGCCATTGAGATGCCTCCTCGATATCAATTTGTCATCGATGCTTAACACCTTCGAAGTTATTTGTGTATAGTGTTGGTGATGGGTGGTGTGGTTTAGGTCGAAGTACTTCCTAACCTTACTAGCATGTGATACGAATGGCCCGTCTTTGGGGGTTTAGTGCGGTGTAAAATTGGGCAGTGAATCGTATTAATGAAGATGGACCATGCCGAAGTGGTGAAGTGCGATGCGATACTCTATTGAAGAGACAGTCCATCCTTCAAAGAGATGTGTTGTTGATGGAGTGACAAAGTGCGGAAAGACTACCTCGAAGAGATATGTTGCTTTATTCTTCAATTTAGGACTCAATAGCCGTAATCCCTTATGATGTCATTGCTTATAGAATTACTTCCAATACTAAAATTATATGGCCCCCTAGTATAAGAGAAGCTTTTACTCGTTAAGGTAAAACCATGAATTCCTTTGTTCTGCCCAATTTTGTTTCCATCTTCTAGAAATCAATGTCTTAGTCCAACTTTTGGAAATAGCAATGAAGGTTTATAAATTCAAGTTCAGTAATGATGATAGAAGTAAAAAAATCCATGTCTGAGAATAGTAATGAAAGACTATAGATCCATGTTTGATAAGAAGTCCAGAAATCTGTATCTGATAGAAGACCAGAAATTTGCATACGATAATAATATAAAACCAGAAATCCATATAAGAAGACTAGAAATCAATATTTGGAAGTGATATAAGAAGACCAAAAATCCATATAAGAAAACCAAAAATCCATTTCTGACGATAATATAAGAAGACCAGAAATCCATATAAGAAAATCGAAAATCCATTTCTGACGATAATATAAGAAGACTAGAAATCCATATAAGAAGACCGAAAATCCATTTCTGGCGATAATACAAGAAGACCAAAAATCCATTTCTGGTGATAATATAAGAAATCCAGAAATCCATATAAGAAGACTGAAAATCCATTTCTTCCTTAGGAAACTTGATTTGATTCGAAGCGCTACTTGGCTATTGATTTTGAATGATTTGGGAGCACTACTTGGCTCTTGATTTTAATTGATTTGGGAGCACTATTTGGCTCTTGAGTTTGATTGATTTTGGAGCACTACTTGGATTTTGAGTTTGAATGATTTGGGAGCACTACTTGGCTCTTAATTTTGATTGATCTTCCTTTTAAAGATTTCATTTCTTTGGTAAGGCCTTTAATGATAGCACTAAAGGCTTACTCCATCCTTCCTCTAGGAGGTGCTTTAACCAGGCCACATAGGCAGAGGTTAAAGGCTATCACGGTGCTTTAGTGAGGCCTTTGATGATGACACTAAAGGCTTAACCGACCTTCCTTTAGGAGGCGCTTTAGCGAGTGCCATTGATGACCACATATCTAGCCCTAGCTTCTTGTTCATTTGAAGCGCCGTGTAACAACCATGATTGTTGGTAAAATAGAATAAATTAATATTTAAATTGGAAAATTTGTATATTAAGTATTTTAATTGAAATTAGTATTTGAAATGAGAATTTTAAAATGTATATATATTATTGGAAAAGCATATATGAAATTATGTGATGTAAAATTCTTATTTTAAAAATTATTAAAACAATGTGTAATTATTTAAATGGAAAATGGGTATTTTTGGAATAAAATTGATTTATTTGTTATCACCATCTTATTTTAGAAATTACAAAATAACTTATTTCAATAAAAAATTTATGGTTTAAAAATTATTAAAAATTGTGTTTAATTAATTAATCATGAAGATTAGGCGATGATCTTAATTTTAGTGCATTAAAAATGAATTTTACTACTTAGAAACCAATGAGATATTATTCTTTTAAAAATGGTAGAAAGTGTAATATGTTTAGTGTTTTATTTCTTTTAATTCAATTATGGGTTTGGGCTTAATATCTTCTTTAGCCCATTTGTTTGTGTTGAGAAGTTGGCTTCTCTGTATTAGAACAAAAGATAAGTTCTTTTTCTTTTATGGTAAAAGAAAAACAGAAAGTTTCTCTTTTCCTCCTTCTCAAAACCTAGCTTCTTCGAAATCAAAGTTTTAAACTAGAAGTAAATTGCTACAAATTACAAAACTTGAGACCTTGCTTCTCTACAACCTTCTCCTTATTTTAGACCCAAGAAACTGAAGTTTTAGCCATGGTTAGAGATCAAAATTGGTTGAATAGCTAGGAGGAAAAATGAAATCTGCGCTGAAAAACGTAGGTCAGTGTAAAATTCATAATTAATTCTTGAAATATCAGAAAAATCTGGAATTTTGTTATGTTGTTCCCAACTCATATGTGCACCTTTAGTAAATATATCGTGGGAAAATATTTAGGTTTGCTATGTTAAATTTTCTCTGCACCGGGGACGAAAATCTGGGCTGTTTTGTAGTTTTGGCTTGAGGTTGGTGCTTGTAGCTATGAAGTTTTTGGATATTAAGGTGAGTTAGTCACTCAAAACTTCCTCTATTTGATTGTAATTTACCGATTTGTTGTTTGTATAAATCGATGATTGTTGATTTTAAGTTTGATGGTGATAATTGCATATTTTGTTGCCTATTTGCTGTTTGCAATAAACCATTGTCATATGATCATTAAAGCATCAAATTGAAGTTAGATATATGTTGCATGCTGCTAAAAATTAATGCTCTAGATATTAGAAGTATTCACCACCAGAAAACCACTTCCGAAGGACCATTGGAAGCCACAAAAATCACATAGGTCTTCGACCAAGCGACGCAATCGGTGGACCGGTTCTAAGGAACCGGTGCACCGGTTATGCACTTGGGTAGAGCCCAAGTGATGTTATAGTGCCTCCCTATAGCCCATTTGACCTCTTGTTGTATTGTCTGGTTACCTTGCTTATTTGTCTTGATGTTTGCTATGATTGTATGGCCAATTTGAAGATTAGTTGCGATAAATTACTTGTGCATTTCCGGGTGCTTGAATCTAATTTTATTGAACTTGTTGGCATGGAAGTCTTGCTTTATGATTGTTGTTGAGCACACAATTGAATTACATGTGTTTGCGAAGTTAATTATAGAGGAAATTCTTTTGGAAGTAAGTCTATTTCTACTATATATGTATAGAAAATATAGGTGGTTTGAATAAGAAGGATTTTGGAGAATACATATAGATATATATATATGTGTGTGTATATATATATATTTATAAATACTTTAAATTTCAAAGTGATTTCAAAGCAAGTTTTCTAAAAGTACATATATGAATTAAATCGTAGTTTCCACTATATATTATCGTAAATCTTTTTGAATAAATATTTTAGACTGGTTTTCAAAGCAAAACTATTTTCATAAACAAATAAATATTTATTTGCACGAATGGAATTTACTAGCTTTTAGTAAATATTCGAGTGTTCGTCAGTGGTTATGGGACATTAGTCGACACTCTTATAATTACTAATTGAAAGTGGACCACTTATCTGTTTGTTGAGTTTTCAAACTAAATCTTGGAGAATTCCGTTTAGGTGGATTAAATGGGTTTTTAGGTCCATCTTGTGATACTCGTTTTCCAGCGAGTTGTACTTGCGAAGTGCAACTTCTTGCATGTTGCACGATGTGCGTGTATATTGTGTCGACTTGTGAAGTACAAGTCTATTGCTTGCATGTTTTTGATGTGATTATTTATGTTCTTATTGCCATGGTTACTTTGATTTTGATGAATGTTGTAAATGAGCATAAACTTAGTTGAAACCTGTGAATCGTTAAATGAAGTATAATTGGGTTAGTGAAGTACAACCTATGGATATTTATCCTTGACATTATGCAAGTTTATTATTATCAGTATGTCACCTTTTATGATAATTAGAGATAGTCAGACCCGAGTGTTATATTAATGCTTGGGTCAGACCGAGACTTGACAGGTACAGGGACTCATTGGCTTTGGATGTGAGCTAGCTTTAGAAGTCTATTTTGACGTTGTCATTATCTGTGATGTACCATTTGAGTTAGTGTATATGCTTGTATATGTTATAGACTTTTGTAATCATATATAATTGAGACCAACTACAGTATATAGATATGTATTATTGTGAGTCAAGTATTTCCTTTTGTAGACTCATATTTTGGGAAGACATTGATGTATATTATTTACTATGCGATATTTTACTCTATGTTGCATATTATATTGTATATTGTTCTGAATTAGATTAAACCATGGTATTATAGTTTTACTCCTGGACCGGATATGTCGAATTTATACCCTTCGAATGGAAAATATATACATATAGTCACACTATTCGACGTATTTGATACTCGCCCAAAGCAATTTTACAGATGGTAACTCCTACCCAGTCCTATTCTCTGCATTAACAGATAGTATTACTTAGTAATACCCTTTGCTAGTGTGGGTCTCAAGGTGGGGCATTACACTCCATCTACAAATAGCCGCCATTTAGGTTTTAAGTCCTTCTTTTTTAGATTGCTCCTTAATGAATCCCGTGCACTTGTTGACAAAATCGGCTAGAGCCTAATCTTTGATTGATACTCATGGTGAAAATTCAACATCATATTAGCTAAGCTCAATTCTCCACTTAATTAATCTCCCTGAAGCTTTTGGCTTACTAATGACTTGCTTGATTGCAAAATTGGTCAAGACTTTGATGGGGTGTTCCTGAAAGTAGGCTCTCAACTTTTATGTCGTAAGCATTAGACAGTTGTCAGCTTCTTTATAACCGGATATCTGGTTTTCGCTTCTTTAAGCCTTTTACTAGTGTAATATACCGAAAATCGGATCCTTTTTCTTCTCTTACACACTGAACTAAAAATGTGTTCGGATACTTCCATATAAATGTAAAGACTTCCCCCGTCTACTGGGATAAAGAGGATCAGTGGTTCTTCTAGACGATCTTTCAATTCTTTAAAAGCCTTCTGACAGTCTTTGCTCCATTCGAAATTATTTTTCCTTTTTATTACATTGAAGAATGGAAGCATTTGTTGGTGGCCTTAGAAATAAACGTGTTTAATGCTGCCACTCTTCCATTCAGACTCATCACATCTTTGCTCATCTTAGGTTCCGCCATGTCTCTAATTACTTTAATTTGATCAGGGTTGGCATCAATTCCTCTTATGCTAACGGTATATCCTAGGAACTTGCTTGACTAGATCCCAAAAGAGCATTACAGTGGGTTAAGTTTCATTTTGTATCCTTAGAACACACCGAACATCTCCTTTAGATCCTTTATATGACCTCTTTTTTCTTAGGACTTAACCAACATGTCAACTACATACACTTCCATGTTGCGGCCTATCTGTTCCCTAAACATTCGATTCACTGGCCTTTGATAGGTTGGTCCAACGTTCTTTAAGCCAAAGGGCATAAAATTGTAGCAATAGGTTCCCAATCAATTATAAAGCTGGTATGTTCTTCATCTGGTTTGAACATTGGGATTTTTCTATAACCCGAATATGCATCCATAAAAGATAAGAGCTGATGCTCACTTGTCGCATCAACCAATTGATCTATCCTTGGGAGCGGATAACAGTCCTTTAGGCATGCCTGTTTTAGATTAGTGTAATCGATGCATGGTCTACACTTTCCGTTGGGCTTCTTAACTAGCACCGGGTTAGCTAACCATTTTGGATATAACACCTCTCTTATGAATCCATTCTCAAGCAGCCTTTTTACTTCTTCCTTTAGAGCATTAGATCGAACCTTGTCAAATTATCTTTTCTATTGTCGATCTGCCATGATGTTTGAATCTACGTTCAAGGCGTGACACATGACGGGTGAGTCTATCCCGACCGTGTCTGAATGAGTCCAAGCAAACATGTCCTTGCTATACTAGAGAAATCGAATTAATTCTCCCTTGGTTTGACCATCTAGTTCTTTTCTGATCTTAACCGTTTTCATTTTATCTGCCAAATCTATGTATACTTCCTCAAGGACTTCTGTTAGTTTCATTCTTTCCATATCATTTCTGCAATCCATCTCAGTATCAATCTCTTCTTTCTCTATTTTGTTCTCTATAAAGTTTGCCTCTTCTCTTTTCCTCTTCTTCCTAGAGAAGTTAAATTCTCTTAACATGTAACGACCCGTAAAATTTAATGGTTTTAAAAGTATATTTAACTGGAACTTTGTGAAATTTTAAACAATAAAATTTGAAATTAAAAATTTATTATTTGGAATACGTCTATTTTAATATAGCAACTGGTAAATTTTCATCTGATAATATTGAAGTTGATTTTCCTGTGAAATTTCATTTCAAATCAAACCGGTTAATAACAGTGAATTTAAAAGTTTTTCGAAACCAAAATATGTCAACAGGAGAAAATTTATTCAGATCATTGTGAATCAGACTGCGAAATTCGTTTTTCCAAATTTGGACTTCTACTGCTCCGTTTATCTTAATTCTGGCAAAATAGCAGCATTTCCGGTACCGATTATCGACTTTTGATCGGATGATCGTGCCACTAATATTTGTATACCGTTTTGATCGTCACGTCATGCTGATCTCCATGGTATATTCATTTGCTTGTTTCGGCGTCCGATGGATAACGGAATCCGTGAAACGGTTAACCGTATCGGCACCAAATTTTGAACTTTTGATATACTGTGTCCATTCAAATTTCAAACGGTTGAATAAAACAGCCACTAGCATTTATTATTTGCAGAATCAATGGCCGGCTGTTACCATTTCCATCATTTCAATTTATTACAAAGTGATCGGTTTCTCTTCCGCTTTCTCAATCTGTTCAAATACAAAAATATATGTGTATTTTGGTTCGTTTCTGCCTTCCTATTAGTTCATAGAAATAATAGTAAATTAACGAATAGGCATATATATTTCGGTACCTGTTCATCTACTTCTCAAGTACATTTCTCCTTCCACCTCCTCCCTAGCCCGCATGCTGCTTCCCTGGCCTTCCTTTCGATCACCCTCTTCCTTTGAAGCAGCTCACCATCGTGACTTCACTTTCACCGACCACTACCCCATATGCAGGCGTACCACCCACCAACCCTCCGCCATGTCCAACCACCTTCAAAACATAGCCTCCTTCATTTTCCACACGCAAACGACCATGCAGCGCCGAGCACCATGGCCTCACCCTCCCAGTGCCTTCCCATAGCTCCACCTATCAACCCCACCGCAGTCCGCTACCTACCCTGGCCAACACACGCCACGCCTCCCCCTTGAACGGCCACCCTCCTCCAACAACAAACCCATGCCAGCCTACGCCTTCATCCGCACCCATGGCCTTCGGCCTGTCACCACCAACACCATCCCGCCATCTTCCTCCACTTCACCATGATGCCGAGCAACCCAAACGGCTTCATCACCTTCTCCCACCGCTGCCTCCCAGCATGCATCCACCTCGTCACGTTCTCTCCACCAAACCCAAACAACAACCGAAGCAACCCCTTCCCACTTCCTCCGACGAGTTCGCCCACCACTCCAGCATCCCACATCGCCTTCACTCCACCTAAAGTGACAGCCCACGCCCTGGCAAATCGCTGCCTCAACAGCCTGGCCTCGGATCCGTTCACCAACTTCATCTCGGCGAGAAGCCTCTGGCCACCACCCCACCGTGCTCGACCCATCTATTCTTCCTTATGCATTATATAATAGGTAAGTATTGATATGTATATTGGGTTTACGTATTTTACTAAATAAGTTGTTATATATGAAGTTATAGTTTGGTAAGTTGTATAGTATATAGATTTTATTAATGAAAGCTTTGTTTACTGTACATTAGTTATAATAGTTATAGTTTATACTTTATATAGATTTTGATTCTTTTAAAATGTGTATGAACAGTCTGTATATATTAGTTACATTTTGAAAATGTTTGATCTGGTATTTCTTTTAGTCATGGTTTTAAGTCTATATATAGTTTTTCGTTCACAGTCTTGGGTTAACACGTCTTTATACGTGTATATGTTTATAAGTATTATAAAGCTTATCAAGCTTGGTTTATTTTAAATGGATAAGTCAGTTTTAAAGTATATATATTAACAAGTTAAGTTGATAATATTTTTAAATCTGGATTCCAGGGATATAACATATATATATAGTTACAAGTGGTGTTTATGTTTATATTTTGTTGCATACATATTCTTTTGCTCGGGCTCGGGCCAGCATGTATAAGTTGGGTTTTATATTGTTTTTGGCTTTGATGTATGTAGCCTCTATATTAGTTTATATATATAGTATACATAAGTTTGGGTTTTGATAAATAGGCAGAGCTTTTATTTAATTATGTTTAGATTTAGTAATTTTTGGAAAATATATATATATACTATTTTAAATTTTGAAATATACAGATTCAAATTTAAGGTTCATATATATATATATTGTTGTTTTAGGTAGTATATCTGTTAAGTGATATGTTTGTATATCTATATTAGTATTTATTTAAAATAATATATTATGTGTATATGTTAAATTTTTGTATGTATTTTGATTTAAACGATGATTTTGAAATACTTATATAATTAATTTAATACATGTTGAATTTAGTATATGATTTATATATGTATATAGTTATATATAGTTATGTGTATATAAATTCACTTTACCAATTATCTTCATCAATACGGTTTGATTTGATTTCCTCTATTCAAACTATCAGATTTGTTCGTCGAATCGTATCCCTCTAGCTTTGATCGGAAGTCGTGCTTGCATTTCGTAACTCAATCTCATTGTCTATTCTATCTAACCTCGAAAGGTGAGCAATCACTCATGATTTACGTTCTTTTATTATTTAAATTTGATTTCAATTGAAATAGCAATTGAAATATGCTGCTGTAGTTATTTAAGTTGTTATATATGCTATTATCTATAACTGTTCACCTGTGACATCTGACACCATTATCTAGTATCATATGCCTATTATTACTATTATTTGTATCTGTTCACCTGTGACATCTGACACCCGTATCTGTTATTTATACTGATGATATATGCCTGTTGTTATATTTTTAGTATATGTTATCACTCTGCAAGTTCCCTGTTAGTATAGAATTCACTATGGGTTGAAATGATACATACCCGAACGGACTTTAGAATAGGAGAAAATCGTTATGGGTTGAAATGATAAACCCAAGCGATTTTCATTTGAATTGAAATTGGGATTACGGGTCGAAATGATATCTACCCGTATATATTTAAATTTCGGACTGAAATGATAAATATCCGTATCACTTAACCATATGATAAATATATATACAGACACCGTTGGTCCATATATATAAATATTTTGAAGATGAATTCTATGGTTTTGGAAAGAAGTATATGGTTTTAAAATGTTGAGCCTTAAATTTTTATATATAAATGGGAATGATTAATTAAATACATATAATATGGTTGAGTATTTAAATGTATGTTTCAAAATAGATTTCGGTAATAATTTGAATAAGTTAAGGTTGGGAAGATAATTTGAATTTAGTAAAGAATTTTATTTAATTAAACTGATTTAAACTTATTTAAATTGAAATTTGGAAATTGAGTTGATTTGAACCGATTTGTGAAACTTGAGGAAATTATAAATACTTTACTTTATAAATTATTTAACCTATATATACTGTTTGGAAAATAGATATATTTGAAATGAAATGATATTTGGTTTTGAAGTATAAATTAAATTGAAATGACCACGGTGTTATAATGTATATTTCCACCTTGTAGATAGTTCTGAAGATCCTTAGAGGATGGTTATCCCAAACATCCTTTAAGTTACTTGTATTTCAATTGATATTTCACCTGAGTTGGATTTACTAGTATAAGAATGTTAATCCTGACTCGAGTGTTTTGTGTTTTGCTTTACGCTCGGGTCAGACCGAGTGATACAGCAATTGAGACTCACCTTTGGAGTTTGGAGCTTCGTTTGGAAGTCCAACCATCGATTCAGCTTTCAGCTTTCCAGTTGATTTGTTCAGAGAGGTCGTCTATTCGTACTGAAGACTTCACTGTATTTGAGATATTCTGTTGTATTTTATTTTAACTCTGATGTTTATATAGTAGCTTCATGAACTACTATTTTATCTATTCCGCTGCGTATTATTGTATTACTCTGTGTCTGTGATCTGTGATTGATTTATTTACTGTATATGCTGAGTCTTGCCAAATTTAAATAACAATCTGATATTTTGAATTATTCGAGTCAGACATGTGTGGATTTATTGTCGATTTGAATGGTTCAAAATAGCGGGTCGTTACAGTTGGTATCAGAGCTTTGGCTCTAGGCGAAACTTAGCATATATTGTAAATTTATTTACAGAATCACTTTCGTTCGGGTTTAATCTCTTCCTTTTGACTCGACTTCCTTTGAACTTTGGAACGTTCCCTACGGTTCCAAAATTCATTCTTGTCTCTCCCTATTTGTATTCTTTTGATTCTGGAGTATCCCATAACTCCACTTCGAATGATCTCTATAAGAATAGGTGATCCCGCAAATCTTTGAATGATTGTAAAGGGGTGGAAATCCTTTACAATTGGCATTGATTCACTAGAGATTTCTATATCTTGGATTTAGATGCCGCTATCTCTTATGATCGAATGTTGATATTTCTTGGAATTCTGCACCGATCTTGTTCTTGAAGTCACGGTTGACCCGGTTAAGGTCGCCCGTGATTTATATAAGTGTATCCGACTACTATTTGGTAATTAGTTATCTCATTTTCGTTCGAACTTATCTTCAAATCAAAATCCTATTTGATTAGAATCCCTCTAAGTTGAATTTCTATCTTTGTTTTGAAATACATTCTTGAACCATCCTTTGAAAATCGGGTTTGTTTGTATTTTTGAAATTGTTTTCTAAATCAAAATTATTATTTTGATAAGTATGATTATATTCTATATATAAAGGTGAAATGTTTTCGATAAAGATTATAAACCCTTTAAAATGAGAATTTGAGGTTTCGAAAGGATTTGTAATTTTGAAAAGTTATATAACAAATTTGATTTATCTAAAAATGATTTATAACTAAAGGATTTTAAATTTGAAATTCGAGAATCGAACCCCGGTGTTTGGAAATTGGTTTTAAGATTTTGAAATATATAATAATAATATGATTTAAAAGTATTTTCCGAATAAGAAATGTTTCCAATGATTTTAATGAGTTTCGAATGATTTCGAAGAAATTCCAAAAGAAGTTTGAGTAAATAGAAGTCCAGAACTCACTTATGTCGCTGGAAAATAATTTCGGTGATGAGTGCACGCATCATCGACATTGATTTTCGAGTTTCAGAGTGAGGGATAGGCCACTTCAATAGCTTTGCTATGCGAGTGATTTTGCGAAACCAATTTTGATTCCAAATTCCGAAGTAAGATTTGATATTCGAAAGATATATGTATATATACTTGAAATGATTTGAAGTAAGCCGGTGTTCAGTCCTTGAGTTTTGGATTTGATATAACCCTATCTATTAAAATTGACTTACTGATTTGTTACTGATTTCCAACTCTTGAATTTGAAAATGGTTTCTTCAACTATTTTGAAAGTTCGAGCACTTCCAAATCAAGGTTAACTTTTCAAAGCTAGGAAATGTTGAAAAGTACAAAATATATAAGTTTGGTATGTATGTTAAAGTTTGTAGTAATATGGTTTAAATAAGTTGAAACTGTTTTGTTAAGTAAATGAATAAGGCAAAATTTTAAAATTTTCTAATATGAAATTTAGATTTGAAATGTTTTGAAAAGAATTTGGTCTTCAAAATATCTTGAATAAAGTTTAGTTAAATGTTTTAACTTAGTAACATCTTTATGAAACTATATATTTAAAAAGTTGCAATAAATATATAAGTTGTACGTATGCTGTTTTATTCGCATAATTAATTTGATCCAAGTTTGAGTACACAAGTTCGAGGTGGATTACACCATTTCGTGTTAGGATTTTTCAGTTGATTCTTGATGGCGAATATTTGATATGGATTTTGGGCTTGATTCTTGAATTCTCTATCGTAGTATATGGCTATGCAAGGAGACCGATGGCTTCTAGTCGAGAAACCATATCGAAATCCGCATTAGGGAAGTTGAATGGACAATACTAGTTCGAAAGAAAACTTGTGTGATCGAGCGAGCGATCAAATGTGATTTTGCGAAATGATGACGTATGTACATCTTATATCCTAATATCATTGATATATTTTGACGCTGAAATTGAAAGCTGTCGAGTTAGAATATCTTTGCTCACTAAAAGTAAATTTCCAATTTAAATTACAAAGATATATAACCCATAAAAGCAAAGATATTCAATCCCATATGGCTCTTCATACAGCTAAAGTTATTTTTGAAAAATTTGAACCTTATATAAGATAGACCTTATGTAAGTATAAGATGATTTTGAAAACATTTGATTATGGAAACGATTTGGTTGACTTAAATTATATTGATTTGGAAATTTGGATTTATTTTCTAAATCTATTATTTTGGAAACTTTGAAACTAAAGATAATTAATTTGAGAAGAAATAATTTGGTGAAATCGGATATGATTTTGAAATTGAACTGATATTGAAACAAATTGAAATTGAGAACCTTATGTTATTAAATACTTGATTTGGGAGTTGTCGAACTTATATAAAATTGATTTGTATGAGTATGAAATTGATTCGAAAACTATAGATTTGAAAAGGTACTCAATTTGAAAGTGAAATCTTATATAATTGAAGTCTATATAAGTATGATTCGATATACTATTGATTTTGGAAAGTATTTGATTTGAAAATTTAAATCTTATATATAATGGATTTTATATAAGTACGATATTTGAAAGTGATTTGAAAGGGTACTATATGATACATATTTTCGAAGTAAAGATATGGAAGGTGCCTTCTGCTTGATATCCGATTTGTGGCCACATCTTGGATTCATTCTATCGATATTATTCTCTCTGATTTTGGTTTTCCGGATATGATACTCGAGTGTCCTTCGAATTCCATGGCGTTACCCATGGTCTTACGAACTCGACTGCATAGCGTAATTCGTAAGGCAGTGATTGCTTAAAAGGTACGGATGTTTCCTGGGGGATCCAGGCGTAACCATTGTGTATCTGCGATCTATGGTCGGGTTAGTGGCGTAATCCGCAAGGCAGAGATTGCTTACGGGGTATGGATGTTTCCTGGGGGATCCGGGCGTAACCATTTTTATGTATCCTGCGGTCCACCGTTTTGTTGCATGGCGAAATTCGCAAGGCAGTGAATGCTTAAAAGGTACGGATGTTTCCTGGGGGATCCAGGCGTAACCATTGTGTATCTGCGATCCATGATTTGATTCGTTTTGTTTTGATTGGATTGTACTTTCCATATCTGTTTTTAAAAAGTTTTTCCAGTATTTTCACTGGGTGTTGAAACAGGTCTACCAAGTACCTGGAGAATTCTAGTTTTGCGCCTGATCAACGCACTACCAGAGTCTACAGGAACAAGGATAAACTTGTTGAAACATCGAGTTATAAAAGTATTTTCGAAAGGAAATTTGTTTCGACTATAAAGGTATTTTATTATAGAAGTAGTTCCAATAAAGAAATTTTGAATTAATATTTGAAATTGAAATCCTATTGGTTTGAATAAATTATTCATGCCCGATACTAATCTTTTGAATCCATCTTATCTGCTCAGCTTTATTTATTCATCTATATTCTGTTTTCCAAGTCCCTCTTCTCCTTGTTGACTATTCCTTTAAATATTGTTTATTTATATACTATATGGTTTAATAGAAATTTTAGTGTTATAAATATTTTGAGTTATTAATTAAATACAACATATTTAAAGTAAATGATTATTTGTTTATTAATAATATTTGAAAATATCTTGAGATAAATTAATAAATTTATGAATTATGGATTTAATAGTTTCTTTGTAAATATAAGTAATAATGTAAATAATTGTTTTCAAATAGTTTTCATATATTTATAAAGGTGTTATTTAAACTTATAAATAGTATTTATAAAGGGAAGCAAGAGATTTTACAAATGGATTTTTGAAAGGTTTTAAAGTATATAAGATAATTAAATTGCAAATGAAGTTTTCAAATGAATATTTTCAAATAAAATTTATACAGTTTAAATTAATTGTTTAATCTTGACTTTCAATCTATCTTTTCTGTCTGGTTGTTTCTATTCTTCTACCTCCTTCCTTTTCGGGGACGAAAAGTTTTGAGTGGGGGAGAGTGTAACGACCCGTAAAATTTAATGGTTTTAAAAGTATATTTAACTGGAAATTTGTGAAATTTTAAACAATAAAATTTGAAATTAAAAATTTATTATTTGGAATACGTCTATTTTAATATAGCAACTGGTAAATTTTCATCTGATAATATTGAAGTTGATTTTCCTGTGAAATTTCATTTCAAATCAAACCGGTTAATAACAGTGAATTTAAAAGTTTTTCGAAACCAAAATATGTCAACAGGAGAAAATTTATTCAGATCATTGTGAATCAGACTGCGAAATTCGTTTTTCCAAATTTGGACTTCTACTGCTCCGTTTATCTTAATTCTGGCAAAATAGCAGCATTTCCGGTACCGATTATCGACTTTTGATCGGATGATCGTGCCACTAATATTTGTATACCGTTTTGATCGTCACGTCATGCTGATCTCCATGGTATATTCATTTGCTTGTTTCGGCGTCCGATGGATAACGGAATCCGTGAAACGGTTAACCGTATCGGCACCAAATTTTGAACTTTTGATATACTGTGTCCATTCAAATTTCAAACGGTTGAATAAAACAGCCACTAGCATTTATTATTTGCAGAATCAATGGCCGGCTGTTACCATTTCCATCATTTCAATTTATTACAAAGTGATCGGTTTCTCTTCCGCTTTCTCAATCTGTTCAAATACAAAAATATATGTGTATTTTGGTTCGTTTCTGCCTTCCTATTAGTTCATAGAAATAATAGTAAAATAACGAATAGGCATATATATTTCGGTACCCGTTCATCTACTTCTCAAGTACATTTCTCCTTCCACCTCCTCCCTAGCCCGCATGCTGCTTCCCTGGCCTTCCTTTCGATCACCCTCTTCCTTTGAAGCAGCTCACCATCGTGACTTCACTTTCACCGACCACTACCCCATATGCAGGCGTACCACCCACCAACCCTCCGCCATGTCCAACCACCTTCAAAACATAGCCTCCTTCATTTTCCACACGCAAACGACCATGCAGCGCCGAGCACCATGGCCTCACCCTCCCAGTGCCTTCCCATAGCTCCACCTATCAACCCCACCGCAGTCCGCTACCTACCCTGGCCAACACACGCCACGCCTCCCCCTTGAACGGCCACCCTCCTCCAACAACAAACCCATGCCAGCCTACGCCTTCATCCGCACCCATGGCCTTCGGCCTGTCACCACCAACACCATCCCGCCATCTTCCTCCACTTCACCATGATGCCGAGCAACCCAAACGGCTTCATCACCTTCTCCCACCGCTGCCTCCCAACATGCATCCACCTCGTCACGTTCTCTCCACCAAACCCAAACAACAACCGAAGCAACCCCTTCCCACTTCCTCCGACGAGTTCGCCCACCACTCCAGCATCCCACATCGCCTTCACTCCACCTAAAGTGACAGCCCACGCCCTGGCAAATTGCTGCCTCAACAGCCTGGCCTCGGATCCGTTCACCAACTTCATCTCGGCGAGAAGCCTCTGGCCACCACCCCACCGTGCTCGACCCATCTATTCTTCCTTATGCATTATATAATAGGTAAGTATTGATATGTATATTGGGTTTACGTATTTTACTAAATAAGTTGTTATATATGAAGTTATAGTTTGGTAAGTTGTATAGTATATAGATTTTATTAATGAAAGCTTTGTTTACTGTACATTAGTTATAATAGTTATAGTTTATACTTTATATAGATTTTGATTCTTTTAAAATGTGTATGAACAGTCTGTATATATTAGTTACATTTTGAAAATGTTTGATCTGGTATTTCTTTTAGTCATGGTTTTAAGTCTATATATAGTTTTTCGTTCACAGTCTTGGGTTAACACGTCTTTATACGTGTATATGTTTATAAGTATTATAAAGCTTATCAAGCTTGGTTTATTTTAAATGGATAAGTCAGTTTTAAAGTATATATATTAACAAGTTAAGTTGATAATATTTTTAAATCTGGATTCCAGGGATATAACATATATATATAGTTACAAGTGGTGTTTATGTTTATATTTTGTTGCATACATATTCTTTTGCTCGGGCTCGGGCCAGCATGTATAAGTTGGGTTTTATATTGTTTTTGGCTTTGATGTATGTAGCCTCTATATTAGTTTATATATATAGTATACATAAGTTTGGGTTTTGATAAATAGGCAGAGCTTTTATTTAATTATGTTTAGATTTAGTAATTTTTGGAAAATATATATATATACTATTTTAAATTTTGAAATATACAGATTCAAATTTAAGGTTCATATATATATATATATTGTTGTTTTAGGTAGTATATCTGTTAAGTGATATGTTTGTATATCTATATTAGTATTTATTTAAAATAATATATTATGTGTATATGTTAAATTTTTGTATGTATTTTGATTTAAACGATGATTTTGAAATACTTATATAATTAATTTAATACATGTTGAATTTAGTATATGATTTATATATGTATATAGTTATATATAGTTATGTGTATATAAATTCACTTTACCAATTATCTTCATCAATACGGTTTGATTTGATTTCCTCTATTCAAACTATCAGATTTGTTCGTCGAATCGTATCCCTCTAGCTTTGATCGGAAGTCGTGCTTGCATTTCGTAACTCAATCTCATTGTCTATTCTATCTAACCTCGAAAGGTGAGCAATCACTCACGATTTACGTTCTTTTATTATTTAAATTTGATTTCAATTGAAATAGCAATTGAAATATGCTGCTGTAGTTATTTAAGTTGTTATATATGCTATTATCTATAACTGTTCACCTGTGACATCTGACACCATTATCTAGTATCATATGCCTATTATTACTATTATTTGTATCTGTTCACCTGTGACATCTGACACCCGTATCTGTTATTTATACTGATGATATATGCCTGTTGTTATATTTTTAGTATATGTTATCACTCTGCAAGTTCCCTGTTAGTATAGAATTCACTATGGGTTGAAATGATACATACCCGAACGGACTTTAGAATAGGAGAAAATCGTTATGGGTTGAAATGATAAACCCAAGCGATTTTCATTTGAATTGAAATTGGGATTACGGGTCGAAATGATATCTACCCATATATATTTAAATTTCGGACTGAAATGATAAATATCCGTATCACTTAACCATATGATAAATATATATACAGACACCGTTGGTCCATATATATAAATATTTTGAAGATGAATTCTATGGTTTTGGAAAGAAGTATATGGTTTTAAAATGTTGAGCCTTAAATTTTTATATATAAATGGGAATGATTAATTAAATACATATAATATGGTTGAGTATTTAAATGTATGTTTCAAAATAGATTTCGGTAATAATTTGAATAAGTTAAGGTTGGGAAGATAATTTGAATTTAGTAAAGAATTTTATTTAATTAAACTGATTTAAACTTATTGAAATTGAAATTTGGAAATTGAGTTGATTTGAACCGATTTGTGAAACTTGAGGAAATTATAAATACTTTACTTTATAAATTATTTAACCTATATATACTGTTTGGAAAATAGATATATTTGAAATGAAATGATATTTGGTTTTGAAGTATAAATTAAATTGAAATGACCACGGTGTTATAATGTATATTTCCACCTTGTAGATAGTTCTGAAGATCCTTAGAGGATGGTTATCCCAAACATCCTTTAAGTTACTTGTATTTCAATTGATATTTCACCTGAGTTGGATTTACTAGTATAAGAATGTTAATCCTGACTCGAGTGTTTTGTGTTTTGCTTTACGCTCGGGTCAGACCGAGTGATACAGCAATTGAGACTCACCTTTGGAGTTTGGAGCTTCGTTTGGAAGTCCAACCATCGATTCAGCTTTCAGCTTTCCAGTTGATTTGTTCAGAGAGGTCGTCTATTCGTACTGAAGACTTCACTGTATTTGAGATATTCTGTTGTATTTTATTTTAACTCTGATGTTTATATAGTAGCTTCATGAACTACTATTTTATCTATTCCGCTGCGTATTATTGTATTACTCTGTGTCTGTGATCTGTGATTGATTTATTTACTGTATATGCTGAGTCTTGCCAAATTTAAATAACAATCTGATATTTTGAATTATTCGAGTCAGACATGTGTGGATTTATTGTCGATTTGAATGGTTCAAAATAGCGGGTCGTTACATAACACATGTTTAGTCGTCTCTTCAGATTTCATTTTAACTTTGGATGATCAGTTTTAAGAATCATCATCTAAAGGTTTTTAATGTTGGCCTTAGTTAACTTTTTTCCCTCCAAATTATAACTAGAAAGATAACTTCATTCATTTTGTTCAATAGTTGCAAAATACATCTCTCGAGCATTGAATTGCTCACCTCTTATAGTATCCCATCCTCTTTTCGTTAGAAATTTCACCATGAGGTATTTTGGAAACATGAAAGCATCTACCTCATCCAAAGCAGGCCTTCCAAAGAAAGCATTGTAGTAGGATGGTTGGTCCATAACAACGAAGTGGGTTTCAACGGTCCTATTGCATGGTGGAACTCTTATCTATACAAGAAGCTTCAGTTGTCCTACTGGAGTTGACCCTTTATTGTTGAACCCAAAGATATGTTCTAAGCTTGGTTCCAGCTTCTCCTCCGGGATCCCCATTTGTTCTAAAGCATGTTCAAAAATTACATTGACCGCACTACTTGTATCAATTAAAATCTTGGAGACCATAGCGAGTCTGATCTATGCTGTAATCATTAGCAGATCATTGTGTGGATGGTGAACTCCTCTTATTTCTGACGGAATGATCATCAAAGTGTGCATTTGCATCTGAAATCTTGGATTCTTGAGTGGTGGTTCTTCCTGGATAAAGAAAATTCCTTCCTTCGCTTCTCTTACATATCGGCTTCTAGCTCTTTTGCCGCTTCTAGCTAAGTATGGGCCCCCACGAATTACATTAATCTTGTTAAGAGGTGGAATAAAGTCAAACTGAACATCATCTTCCACCATATTTGTGATATTTCTTGGTGGCTTCTGATTTTTGTCTTCAGAACGGGAAGTCTTCTGACCATCTTTGACAAATTCCTTCAATCGTCCATCACAGATCATCCGCTAGACAATTCCTGCCAACACCTTGACTCATCTGTTTTGTGTCCGTTTGACTTGTGATACACATAGTAATATCCTACTCTTCTTGGTTCAAGATTGGTTTTGGCTTTATAAGAAATAGGGTAATCATCCTTCTTCTTCATAGTGGCATATATATAAAAGAGTGGCTTATTCATAGCAACATGACTAGCATTCAAATCTTCCTCCTACCATGGCTTCTTATAATTGCGACCATTGTTGAATTTCCTTGTTTCCTTCTTGATTTGAGCCTCCTTCCTATCATGGTATATTTTCATCCATGCGAATAAATTTGTGGGCCTAGAAATGGAAGTCCTGCAAGTCTTTGCACCGGTGGATATAAAGCTTTCACCAGAATGGAGTTTGCTCCATTAACTCCGAATGCACACCTATTAACTTGTCTATGTCAATCATGTTCTTTGCCTTCAAAGCTTCTGTATTGAATCTCTTGAGATAATCACTTAGCAGGTCCCTAGGTCTTTGCATCATATAGGCTACAATAAAGTAATCAACGATTAGGTCTTTGTAGATGCAAAATTGTGCTGAGAACTCATAAGAAAATTGATTCCATGAGTAGATGGTCCGGTCCCCATATTGTCGGTACAACTTGGCTATTGCTCCTTGGAACGTGGTTGGAAATAGTCTGCAGCGAATAGCTCCGAATGCATTTTATAGATCCATTTGACTTTCAAAGGCTGATAGATGGTCGTATGGATCGATGGTTCCACTATATTTAATAGTTGGAATCTTGATATAAGTTGTAACTTTTTCTTTTATAATATCGTCAGTAAAAGGAGCCTCTCGTTGATTATAATTAGCCCGATCAACTAATGTCCTCTTCCCTTTGAATTTGAGCATGTCCTATGCCACCTTCTTTTCCGGGTCTCTCAAGCTGTGCAGTTAAAGCGCCTAGCAGATTCAATGCGGCGGAGGTACAAAAAGTCATAGCGGGGATATAGCAAGGAGATAGCGGGATATAGCGAATGACTCTAAAATAGCATATAAAACTCGTATTTAATGTTTTTACAGATATATAAATGTTAATTAAATGAAAAATTAACATTTAATTGAATCATAATTAATACATAAATAATTATAAATAAAAACATGTGCGAATATACTATAAATAAACATAAAACTATTATATAAAGTAATTGAATTTAGTAGAATATTAGAGTATTTTCATTTCTGAAAATATATTAAAAATTCAATTAAATAAATTAATTTCATAATTTTTAAAATGTATAAATGTCATTTTTCAATTCATTTCTTTTAAAGAAGAATAGCGGAAGCAGCGGAATATAGCGGGAATAACGGGATATAGCGGAAATAGCGGGGATTAAAGCGAAAAGGCTATATTTGGGGCTATATGAAAAAATCGTAGCGGTAGAAATCCGCTACGAGATATAGCAGGGTTATAGTGGGGTAATAGCGGGGTATTAACTGCACAGCTCTCAAGTAAGACTTGTCATTTTGGTAATTGCTCCTATCTAGTTTATAACCCTCAAAAGTCGAACTCCCGAACTGCTTTCTAAGTTTATTCTTCATTCTTTCCCAATAGTACGCCCTTGCTTGTTTATCAATTTCCTTTTCCTACAGAGCTTAAGTAAGCTTGCTTTTTCCTTTGCTTCCAAGCAGGGAAGCATTTAAGTTTCTCCTTGGAGATTTCGCCTCGTCTCCACCCGTGAGTTTGGTATTCTTATAAGATTTCTAAGCAAGCACTGCTTCTCATATCCCTTCCATATCTAGCAATTATTGTTCTAAGCTTTTAATTTTTTCCTCGTTGCTGGCTGGTTGTTCCAATGCAGACGGCTGTCCTGGTTTAGCATTTCCTAAGTTGAGATTTTGTGTAATGTTCTCCTCAAAAAATTTTGCTTGCGCAACTTCCTGGTGCACAATGTTAGTTCGTTTTTATTTTTCCATTTCCTGAAGAAAAAACATAATTAGTTCGAGAGGGGAGTTTAAACGAGGCCTGAGGTTTAAGCTCTCCTTCTAGTGCCAAAAACGTTAGAAAAAATATTGTAACACCTCGGATAAAAAAGGTAACAAATTATTCCTTGATTTGAATATATATGAAGTCATAGTAAAGTAAGCTCATCGACTTATCCAGTACATGTGTGGAGACCTAGTCGAGAAAAGACTAACCATACCGACATGATTAGTGCATATGTGAGGACCTTATATCGACGTGATTGAAGACATCGCATTAATATGATGACACATTAGTCATAACTTATTACTTTGAGACCAATCATATGATAGGATAATTAAAGGATGGAAGACAAATGGCTTTTGAGGAAAAGTTCATCTTTTTCAATATTTTTTAATATACTCGATGTCCTCTAATACCATTAGAAGTGTCATTTATATAAGGGTCCATGTTGGCCGTTAGATAAGATAATCAAAAAGGCTCATGCTTTGCCATAAATTCAATAGGAAAAGAAAATAAGCCTCGAGGTCATGCTATTTTCCATTATGTATGACATTAGGCTAGGTATTTTGTCCTTATGTTCAAAGTCCATAGTCCATAGTTCATAGTTCATATAAATAGGCATATAGGAATTCGTCATAATCCAAGCACTTCGACTAGGTTCATGTCAATTTGGTCATGGCAAGTTCATATTATGCAATTCCAAGTCAATATTGTTCAATAAAGTCATAATCGAAGTCAATATGCAAGGCTAAGTTCATGTTCAATCAATTAGAATATGATTATAGTCAAATTTAATTATCCCAAATTTTATTTAGGGTTTCAAGACTTTAATTTGAGAAGAGAGAGAGAAATGGAAAATCGGCTCCTAAAATAGCGCCTCTAGGGTTGTATTTATAAAGCAGGCGGCCGCCCTCTCCACATCTAACGTCTTCGATCAGGTGGACTTCGGCGGCTTTTGATGACATTGATGTGCTTACATTGACATTGCTTTAGTTGAACGTGGGATTCCCTTTAAGCTATGAATTGCTTCAGCGATCGAAGAGCAGCATGTCGATGAGCCTGCTTGGTCATGATGATTGAATAATGGTGCTTTTAATGTCTTCGATGTGTCTCATAGCGCTTGTAAGGAAGGGATGCTGTCATGGTGCTGGTTGTCTGTCGATGAGTTGCCTCCTTGATATCAATTATTCTTCGATGCTTAACACCTTCGAAGTCATTTGAGTATGGTGTCAGTGATGGGTGTTGTGATTTGGGTAGAAGTCTGTAACAACCCGTGATTGCGATTACCAAATAATAAATTAAAATTGGGATTTTAATTTAATTGGAGCTATTAATGATTTTTTTATGTGACTAATTTGTTCGAAAGTTAGTTATTTTGAATAAATTAATATTTTGGGCTTAAGTGTAAAATGGAGAATTTAATGGAATTAATTAGGGTAAATGGAAATTTATAATATTGCAAAATTTTATATGTGTAAAATAGTGCAATATTTGAATTGGGAATTTAATTTACAATTTAATTGCAAAACGGTGATTTATGGGCAATTTTGACTAAAAGGTGTTTTGAAATAATTAGGGGGGGGGTTAAATTTTAAGTTGGCAAATATTGTGATGTAAAATTTTATAACTATAGCTAAATTATTTTGGTAATATATTTTTAAAAAAATTCGGTAAATAATGTGTAGTTTGTACTTAGAGAAATTAGCTAACTTGAGATATATAACATATTCCAAGTCCTAATGGGTATTAGGCCCACTAACCCACTTCCATTAGCCTATAAACCATCTTCTACCCATTTGTTTCAGCCAACATCACATTCCATAAACCCTTAAACCCTAAGAGCAAAACACTAAATAATGGCCTCCAAACCTAGAGCAAAGCTTCATTAATCTTCATCAAAGTCAAAGGGGTTTTAATCTAATCATTGAAAGGTAATAGCAATCACAAAACCCATCTCTAATCCATTGTTTAATATCTGAAATTATTTTGTGATCCTCTTTTTTTTGTGCATTTAGATTGTTGAAGCTCTTTGATCTTCTTTTCATTACTTGGGAAAGAGGTAATACATGCTAGCTGAAATTAAAATTAGTATATTGCTGTTAGTAAATTAAGCATATCTCATTCATCTTAAATCGGAATTAAGATTTTCTTGATGTTATGGAAAGCTTATTTTGTAGTCTATAACTTCTATGTTTTGAGCTTTGCATGATTTTGAGGTTTGAATGGTCGAAATAACGTTTGTTTGTTGCTGACCTGACAACAAACTACAGGGTTGATAAAATAAAAACCTGAATTTTTTTCTCCATAAGTTACTCGTTTCTTATCCAAATCTAATAATTTTGGATGATCTGGAAAGCTTATATATAGGGCTAAAAGTTTCATGTTATGAGGTTCATGAAATTTCGAAGTTAATTTGGTCAAAACTATGCATTATTACTGCTATCCAGAGAGCAAAACGACAGTGATATGGTATTTTGATCTGAGATTTGTTTTAGTCATAGAATTTTCATCCCTGATCGGAATTTGACGGTCTTGGTCATTCCAGAAAGCTTAGAAACTAAGCTACAACTTTTATTTTATTCATTTTGCCAGAATTTGAAGTTTACTAGGCCAAAATTGTGGGTTTTCGTCTCTGGCCTGTTAGTGCATAGCTACAGGCCTTAGTCTCTTTTCTCCCGTTGTTTTCAGCGCAGAACCCCGACTTTGCGACGCCATCCCGGGCTTGTCCATTGTCGGATTTCATCGATTTTGGTCTCGTTGGAAAGAAGAGGTCACGATCTTCAATCCTGTAAAATTTGGTTAAGATCTGGGTGCATTGGATACTTCATTTTTATTGCCGAAGTAGCACCCAGAAACTGTTTTGAAAAACATTGATTAATTGTAGTTCAAACGTCCAACTTCGCGACCTCGCTGCGAGCGGGTCCGATGACGGATTTCATCGATTTTGATCTCGTTGGAAAGATGAGGTTGAGGTCTTTAATCTTGCAAAGTTTTGTTTAGATCTGGTTGTGTTAGATACTTCTTTTCTATTGCTGAAGTAGCACCCAGAAACTGTTTTACAATAGTGATCATTTTCAGTTATCGTCGGGCCAACTTTGAAACATTGCCATTTCTCGTTTCAAGTCGGAACCGAACGATTCTTGTTGCATATCAAAGTAGGCGTACTGTACTATGCTTCTGCAAATTTTTCATCAAGATCTAGGTTCATATGACCCTTCGACCATTTCACCGAAGTGGGACCTATGCACTGTTTTGACACAGCAGAGTTTTGTGATTTTTGTCCGACTTTGAGACAACGCCGTTTCTTCGTTTCAAGAAGGAATTGCCCGATTCCTTTTGCAGTTTGGAGCAGGGATGTTGATCTACATGCCTGCAAATTTTCATGCCATTTGGATCTGGTTTGCAGATTCAAATCTGCCGTCGAACTAGTGACTTCGACCTATTTTCAACGATTATATACTAGGTATAATTTCGACTATTTTTCTGAGTTTTTCCGATTTCTTTGAGATTTGTCTCTATATTTCATGCACGGATTTTATAAATCATTTTAATGTGATTTTCCATCAAATTGGCTTTTGAAACTATTATTTAGTATTATTTTAAATATTAAATTAATTACTCCATAATAGGAGAATTTCAAAGACTATTTCTAAAGCGGTTTTCAAACGATTAAAAATCCATTTTCTTCAACTATTTTCTAAGTAAAATATACACTCTTCTACACTTTGAGCGAAGTGGAAAGGTGATTAAATGGTTAGGTAAAACACGGACCATGAATCCGTGCGTTTATCTTTCTGATTAATCCCCGACCTATTCGATTGATCGTTTTGGCCTTATGGCCTAGTTTACCAATGACATGAAGTAAAAATTTTACTGCTTTGAGTGTGGAAGCTTACGATTGGTTAGTAAACCGTTTAGTGCGAACGTTGGGGTATGGGACTCACGTTACTACTTTACGGGTTCCTTGCTAAGAGTTCGTGACACATTCCTACCGTTAGTGGTAAACGAGTACTGGGCCACGAGCCTTTACCACTACGGCGTGTTTCCTGAGTGATACCTTTGGGATAGTGTCTTCGGACTATCTCCCTTGGGTTTATTACCTTTGGGATAGTGTCTTCGGACTGTCTCCTTCTGGCTCATCACCTTCTTGATAGTGTCTTCGGACTGTCTCCTTTAAGTGTTGCCCCTTAGCTAAAGTGATGGGTGTGTCACTGGGGTATAGTTCATGTGTGATTGAGTACAGTACTAGCGCGCTAATGTTTTCCTGTGTGATTTATATTCCCTCGTGTAGCGCCATTCGGTGATGGTTTTATGCAACCACACGATATAAGCACGACTACCTTGTGGAACTTGTTTTATGCCTACACTGGCACTTGTGCTTATGTTATGTCGATGATACGAGGCTTGTTATACATCTCTACTTAGATGTTTGTTTCTTCTCTAGGTGAGAAATTTTGGTCTTTATTACCATGATATATGTTTCTCTTTTGGAGATTATTATGTTATATGTTGCCTCATTATCTTATCATGATTATTGTTCAGTTTATCTAACTGATTTGTTTAGCTAGCCTGACCCGAGTATTTTATGCTCGGGTGAGACCGAGTTATTTCAGGTTAGGTCGCTTTGGACTTAGCTTGATTCGGTGCTTCCGCTTTGGATATATCCGCTATACTACAGATAGCTTTACTTGTTATCCATCCTTTATGATACTCTGATATTATGACTATCTTGTGTATATTCTTCTGACTCACGGATGTGTGAGTAGTGGCTTTGTACCCACTTTTATATTTGGATCTGTACTTGATGTTGTATTGTGCTAAGACTATTTGCTTATTATCTGATGTTGTTCTGTGATGATGTTCATTTTGCTATTATACTTTGTTCTGATAGATCTTTTAGCCATTGTAGTTTTGCTTTGAGTATTTATTGAATATGTCGAACCACATGAGATGAAAAAAAAAATATTCCACTTTTCGACGTGTTCAGTAGATAGTTAAAGTAAGATTACACATGGTCGCTTCCATTATACTCTATTGTCCGCATTAGCAAACGATATTATCCATATAATACTCTTTGTTAATGAGGCTCTCGGAGTGGGGCATTATAGCTTGGTATCAGAGCGAGGTTCAGAACTAAGTATAATAAACACAGAATAGTAACACTTAGTACAATACATCCTAGTATGCTTCAAATATTACAAAGCCCTTTCCTCAAGACATTGGATAGATAAGTTAGGAATATGTCTAGGAATGCATTTTATTCCGTAGTATTCCATATTTGAATTAATGATATCTACCTTGTGAATAATCTTTATCTTATCTTATCTTTCAGTTAATGTTCGGAAGGGGCAAAGGACGACGCTCGGATGCTGGGCAATCCAGTGGCTCGCATCTAGACGACGTTCATATGTATGCCGATCAGTTTTTGGAGTTATTTAGGAGCACTCAGCCTCCGGCTCCTATTCGTGCATCTCCTCCACGCAAGTCTGCCTTCACACGCCTGTGCAGTGATTTTTCTCATCTTGGTGGAAAGCCATTCAAAGGCTCCGAGTCCGTTCTTGAGGTCCAAGCTTGGATTCGCACATGTGAGTGTATCTTTTCTCGCATGGATCTTTCTGACCATGATCGAGTTCTTGTATCTTCTAGCTTATTGCAAGAGCGTGCCCTTGATTGGTACGAGCTTCTTATAGCCGAACTTGATGAGTTTGTTCTTTCTTGGACTCAGTTTTGGGAACGATTCGAACTCAAATTCGTTCCTGAATCTGAGAAAGTTTATTGGCCCGTCGCTTCCTTGAGTTAAAGCATGGGAAGTCCTCCGTTTTTGAATATGTTGCATCATTTGAGGCCTTATCTAAGTATGGTCTTGAATTCATTAGCACTTCTTATAAGAAGAATATGAAGTTTGTCTCTGGTCTTAAGAAATATCTTAAGAAGTCTTTAATGCTCCAGCTTAAGCTTTCTTTTGAGGAGTTAGTTGATTCGGCACTTCATCTCGAGGCCATTGAGAAGGAGGGTGATAGTGGTGATGATGTTGAGATTCGCAAGAACCCCAATAAGAAGAGGTTTCCATTTCATAAGCAAGGATTTATCCCTTCTAAGAAGAAGAAGCCCGTTGAATCTGGTTCTAACTCTCAGTCTGCTGGAACACCTTCCATTCGGAAGTGTTTCAATTGTGGTTCTCCTGATCATATGATTCGAGCTTGTCCTAAGCCTCTCTTCTGCCATTATTGAAAGAAGGAAGGTCACCGTGTTTCCAGCTGCCCTACTGCTCCTGCTTTCTTTGTTGATCTTATGAATCGAGTATTCCAGGAATATCTCGATAAGTTTGTCCTTGTGTTCATTGACGACATTCTTGTTCATTCTAAGTCTGAAGCCGAGCATGCTAATCACTTGAGAATTGTCTTGAGTACTCTTCGTCACCATCAGCTTAAAGCCAAATTCTCCAAATGCCATTTTTAGAAGAATAAGGTTAAGTTCTTAGGCCGTGTTGTATCTTCCGACGGCGTTTCGGTCGATCCCTCAAAGATCGAAGCTATCTAGAATTGGAAGAGGCCTGAGAATGTTCATGAGATTCGTAGTTTCCTTGGATTGGGGGTTATTACCGTTGGTTCGTAAATGATTTCTCACGTGTTGTTCTTCCGCTTACGAGCCTGACTCGTAAGGGTGTTCGTTATGTCTGGTCAGACAAGTGTGAAGCTTCTTTTCAGCGATTGAAGGAACTTCTCACTCATGCTCCTATTCTAGTGGTTCCCGAGGGAAACCATGATCTTATTGTCTACACCGACGCTTGTGGTAGCGGGCTTGGTGTCGTGCTCATGCAAAAGGATCGGGTGGTTGCTTATGCTTCTAGGCAACTGCGTCCGAATGAGGTTCGCTATCCAACTCATGATCTTGAGTTGGCTGCTATTGTCTTTGCCTTGAAGACGTGGCGCCATTATTTACTGGGCGTACGCTTCATTCTATACACCGATCACAAATCCCTGAAGTATCTCTTCAGTTAGAAAGATCTCAATATGAGACAGCAATGGTGGCTTGAGTTCCTTGCCTCATATGACCTTGATATTCAGTATACCCCTGGCAAGGGTAATCGTGTGGCAGATGCGCTTAGTCGCAAGCATTCGGTTGTAGTTTCTATGATGATAGCCGAATGGGATATTCTCGAGACATTATCTATGTGTGATATTCGGGATCGAGCTCCGTCTTTTGATTCACCTATATTATTATTCAGTCTGGAGGCTCGACGTAGTTTACTGAATCGCATTGCCCTTGCTCAACGGTAGGATCCAGACTTATTGCATTTCATCCATCTTCTTGAGTCGATGTCCAGTGATGAGGCATCACTGGATTATTCTATTGATTCCCATCGGTGTCTTCGCAGGAAGAACCGTATTATTGTGCCCTCTGATTTATCGCTCAGGCGTGACATCCTAGATGATTGTCATCTCACTAAGTACACTATCCATCCTGGTTCGAGTAAGATGTATGCCGACATGAGTCGCTTATATTATTGGGAAGGTTTGAAGCGAGATGTTCCAGGTTATGTGAGCAGTTGCATGACTTATCAACAGATCAAGGCCGAGCATCAGCGTCCTTCCAGTCTTCTTCAGCCTCTGGAGATTCCATTGTGGAAATGGGATCAGATATCTATGGATTTCATTGACGGTCTGCCTCGATCGGGGTTGGGCCATACGTCTATTTGGGTCATAGTTGATCGCTTGACCAAATCGGCTCATTTTATTCCGATTATGTTCACTCGGACTGCACCTCAGTTGGCCAAGCTCTATGTGAAGGAAGTCGTTCGACTTCATGGCATTCCCAGTTCTATTGTTTGGTGATCGTGACACGATATTCACTAGTCACTTTTGGAAGTGTCTTCAATCAGCTTTGGGGACAAAGCTGAATTTTTCTACTGCTTATCATCCTCAGACTGATGGTCAGGCTAAGAGAGTGAATCGTGTCTTGGAAGATCTCCTTCGCTGTTGTATCCTTGATTTTGGAGGTAGTTGGGAGGACCACTTTCAACTTGTCGAGTTCTCCTACAATAACAATTTTCAGTCGAGTATTGGCATGCCTCCCTTCGAAGCCTTATACGGAAGGCCATGTCGTTCTCCGTCTTGTTAGTTAGAATCTGGCGAGAAGCTTATTCTTGGTCCAGATTCAGTTCGGGAATCTTCTGAGAAGATTATTCTGATTCGTCAGAGAATGAAAGAGGCGCAAAGCCGTCAGAAATCCTACGCGGACAATCGTAGGAGGCCCCTTGAGTTCTCCATTGGTGATCTAGTATTCATTCGGATATCTCCTATGAAGGGGATTGTGCGTTTCAGCTCCACAGGGAAATTGGATCCTCGCTATGAAGGACCATTTCCTATTACGGAACGCATTGGTCCCGTTGCTTATCGTATAGCTCTGCTTGCTCATTTTTCTGGAATGCATGACGTATTCCACGTTTCTCAGCTTTGCAAATGGGTTCGCGACCCTGATTCTGTTATTGATCCGCTTATTGCGCCGGATTTAGAGATTTCTCCTGATTTATCTATTGAGCAGCAACCTCTTCGTGTGCTTGATTCGGAGGTTAGACGCCTTCGAAACAAAGAGGTCCTGCTCGTGAAGATTCAATGGTCGTCTAATCCTAAGGACTGCACTTGGGAGACCAGAGAGTTTATCGAGCGTACTTATCCTGGTTTTCTATCTTCATCTGTTGTTGGTGAGCATTTTTACTTCGCCTTCGTTTGATTTATTTTGAGGATTAGATGTTATAGATAACTTCCATGATAGGGAATTGCGGGGACGCAATATTCTTAAGGGGGGGAGTCTGTAACAACCCGTGATTGCGATTACCAAATAAAAAATTAAAATTGTGATTTTAATTTAATTGGAGCTATTAATGATTTTTTTTATGTGACTAATTTATTCGAAAGTTAGTTATTTTGAATAAATTAATATTTTGGGCTTATGTGTAAAATGGAGAATTTAATGGAAATTAATTAGGGTAAATGGAAATTTATAATCTTGCAAAATTTTATGTGTGTAAAATAGTGCAATATTTGAATTGGGAATTTAATTTACAATTTAATTGCAAAACTGTGATTTATGGGCAATTTTGACTAAAAGATGTTTTGGAATAATTAGGGGGGGTTAAATAGTAAGTTGGCAAATATTGTGATGTAAAATTTTATAACTATAGCGAAATTATTTTGGTAACATATTTTAAAATTTTGCTTAAATAATGTGTAGTTTGTACTTAGAGAAATTAGATAACTTGAGATATAGAACATATTCCAAGTCCTACTGGGTATTAGGCCCACTAACCCACTTCCATTAGCCTATAAACCATCTTCTACTCATTTGTTTCAGCCAACATTTCATTCCATAGCCCTTAAATCCTAAGAGCAAAACACTAAATAATGGCCTCCAAACCTAGAGCAAAGCTTCATTAATCTTCATCAAAGTCAAAGAGGTTTTAATATAATCATTGAAAGGTAATAGCAATCACAAAACCCATCTCTAATCCATTGTTTAATTTCTAAAATTATTTTGTGATCCTTTTTTTTTGTGCATTTAGATTGTTGAAGCTCTTTGATCTTATTTTCATTACTTGGGAAAGAGGTAATACATGCTAGCTGAAATTAAAATTAGTATATTGCTGTTAGTAAATTAAGCATATCTCATTCATCTTAAATCAGAATTAAGATTTTCTTGATGTTCTAGAAAGCTAATTTTGTAGTCTATAACTTCTATGTTTTGAGCTTTGCATGATTTTGAGGTTTGAATGGTCAAAATCACGTTTGTTTGTTGCTGACCTGACAACAAACTACAGGGTTGATAAAATAAAAACTTGAAATTGTTTTGGCCATAAGTTAGTCGTTTCTTATCCAAATCTAATAATTTTGGATGATCTGGAAAGCTTAGATATAGGGCTAAAAATTTCATGTTATGAGTTTCATGAATTTTCGAAGTTAATTTGGTCAAAATTGTGCATTCTTACTACTATCCAGAGAGCAAAACGGTAGTGATATAGAATTTAGATGTGAGAATTGTTTTAGTCATAGAATTTTCATCCCTGATCGGAATTTGACGGTCTTGGTCATTCCGGAAAGCTCAGAAACTAAGCTACAACTTTTATTTTGTTCATTTTGCTAGAATTTGAAGTTTACTAGGCCAAAATTGTGGGTTTTCGTCTCTGGCCTGTTAGTGCATAGCTACAGGCCTTAGTCTCTTTTCTCCCGTTGTTTTCAGCGCAGAACCCCGACTTTGCGACGCCATACCGGGCTCGTCCAATGTCGGATTTTATCGATTTTGGTCTCGTATGAAAGATGAAGTCGAGGTCTTCAATTATGTATAATTTGGTTAAGATCTGGGTGCGTTTGTTACTTCGTTTTTATTGCCGAAGTAGCACCCAGAAACTGTTTTGAAAAACATTGATTAATTGTAGTTCAAACGTCCAACTTCGCGACCTCGTTGCGAGCGGGTCCGATGTCGGATTTCATCGATTTCGGTCTCGTTGGAAAGATGAGATTGAGGTCTTTAATCCTGCAAAGGTTGGTTTAGATTTGGGTGCGTTAGATACTTCTTTTCTATTGCCGAAGTAGCGCCCAGAAACTATTTTATAATAGTAATCATTTTCAGTTATCGTCGGACAAACTTTGAAACATTGCCATTCTTTGTTTCAAGTCGGAACCGAACGATTCTTATTGCATATCAAATTAGGGGTACTGTACTACACTCCTGAAAATTTTCATCAAGATCTGGGTTCATATGACCCTTCGACCATTTCGCCGAAGTGAGACCTTTGCACTGTTTTGACACAGTAGAGTTTTGTGATTTTTGTCCGACTTTGAGACAACGCCGTTTCTTCCTTTAAAGTTGGAATTGCCCGATTCTTTTTGCAGTTTGGAGCAGGGATGTTGGTCTACATGTCTGCAAATTTTCATGCTATTTGGACTCAGTCTGCAGATTCAAATCTGCCGTCGAACTAGTGACTTCAACCTATTTTCAGCAATTATATACTGGTATAATTTCGACTATTTTTCTGAGTTTTTCCGATTTCTTTGAGATTTGTCTCTATATTTAATGCACGGATTTTATAAATCATTTTAAAGTGATTTTCCATCAAATTGGCTTTTGAAACTATTATTTAGTATTATTTTAAATATTAAATTAATTACACCATAATAGGAGAATTTCAAAGACTATTTCTAAAGAGGTTTTCAAATGATTAAAAATCCATTTTCTTCAACTATTTTCTAAGTAAAATATACACTCTTCTACACTTCGAGCGAAATGGAAAGGTGATTAAATGGTTAGGTAAAACACGGACCATGAATCCGCGCGTTTATCTTTCCGATTAATCCACGACCTATTTGATTGATCGTTTTGGCATGAGGTAAACTTTTTACTGCTTTGAGTGTGGAAGCTTACGATTGGTTAGTAAACCGTTTAGTACGAATGTTGGGGTATGAGACTCATATTACTACTTTACGGGTTCCTTGCTAAGAGTTCGTGACACATTCCTACCGTTAGTGGTAAACGAGTACTGGGCCTACGAGCCTTTACCACTACGGTGTGTTTCCTAAGTGATACCTTTGGGATAGTGTCTTCGGACTATCTCCCTTGGGTTTATTGCCTTTGGGATAGTGTCTTCGGACTGTCTCCTTCTGGCTCATCACCTTCTGGATAGTGTCTTCGGACTGTCTCCTTTAGGTGTTGCCCCTTCGCTAAAGTGATGGGTGTGTCACTGGGGTATATTTCCTGTGTGATTGAGTACAATACTAGCGCGCTAATGTTTTCCTGTGTGATTTATATTCCCTCGTGTAGCGTCATTCGGTGATGGTTTTATGCAACCACACGATATAAGCGCGACTACCTTATAGAACTTGTTTTATGCTTACACTGGCACCTGTGCTTATGTTATGCCGATGATATGAGGCTTGTTATACATCTCTACTTTGATGTTTGTTTCTTCTCTAGGTGAGAAATTTTGGTCTTTATTACCATGATATATGTTTATCTATTGGAGATTATTATGTTATATGTTGCCTCATTATCTTATCATGATTATTGTTTAGTTTATCTAACTGATTTGTTTAGCTAGCCTGACCCAAGTATTTTATGCTCGGGTCAGACCAAGTTGTTTCAGGTTAGGTCGCTTTGGACTTAGCTTGCTTCGGTGCTTTCGCTTTGGATATATCCGCTATACTATAGATAGCTTTAGTTGTTATCCATCCTTTATGATACTCTGATATTATGACTATCTTGTGTATATTCTTTTGTTTCACAGATGTGTGAGTAGTGGCTTTGTACCCACTTTTATATTTGGATCTGTACTTGTTGTTGTATTGTGCTAAGACTATTTGCTTATTATCTGATGTTGTTCTGTGATGATGTTCATTTTGCTATTATACTTTGTTCTGATAGATCTTTTAGCCATTGTAGTTTTGCTTTAAGTATTTATTGAATATGTCGAACCACATGAGATGAAAAAGAAATACAGATTCCACTTTTCGACGTGTTCAGTAGATAGTTAAAGTAAGATTACACATGGTCGCTTCCATTATACTCTATAGTCCGCATTAGTAGACGGTATTATCCATAAAATACTCTTGGTTAATGAGGCTCTTGGAGTGAGGCGTTACAAAGTCCTTCCCAACCTTGCTTTCATGCGACACGACTGGCCCATCTTTGGGGGTTTACTATGGTGTAAAATGGTGCAATGAAATGTAATAATGAAGATGGACCATGCCAAAGTAGGGAAGCGATGCGATACTCTATCAAAGAGATACATTTCAAGCCTTTGAGAAGTTGTGTTGCTGACGGAGCGACAAAGTGCGAAGGGACTACCTCAAAGAGATATGTTGCTTATTCTTCAATTTAGGACTCAGTAGCCTTAATCGCTTATGATGGCATTGCTTATAGAATTACTTCAAAAACTGAAATTATATGGATAACAATATATATCTAATGTTAATAAAGATAATTCAATGGATATGGTTTCCATAGTGCCTATTTGAAATTGCAAAAAATAACCTACACCCATCAACGAAACTCCACCATCAGTTTGTGACCTCCGCCACCATCCCCTTTCTGACCACCAATCAACGGAATTTCACTATCAATTTGAAACCGACACCACAAACTTAAAAATGGCTTGAAACTGAAGTTTTATGACCGCCAAAGCTTTTGCACTTATAGCACACTTCCACCCACTATTTTTTTATTAAATAAAAAGTAAATATTTCTATCTATTGCACGTACGTGCAATTTATACCACTATATATTATATTTATATATGTATGTATGTATATATATTTACAATTATTAATATATATATGTATATATATATATATCTATATCTATACATATTTATATATTCAAAAAAACAATTCGTTTTTACTACATTTAAAAAGCACAAATTATTTTATAAACTATTAATTAAAATAATTTTCATATATATATATATATCTTATATGTTAGTGTATATATGTATATATGTATATATTTATATATAATTATATATCTATACATATTTATATATTCAAAAAAACTCGGTTTTTACAACATTTAAAAAGCACAAATTATTTTATAAACTATTAATTAAAATAGTTTCATATATATATATATATTATATGTTAGTATATATGTATATATTTATATATAATTTTATATTATATAAAAAATTATATACAAATTATTTAATGTTATTTTTATAGGTATGTATATTAATATTTTATAACTTATTCTTGATGAATGTAACTACGTATTTAGACAATATGCTTATATATAAGAGAGGCTAACATGTTCGTTGCTGTGTAAATCCCAACACTTATATATGTGTATGTCAAACCTTGCATGGATTGCTATGTTACACATGTGCACAGACACACACACACACACACACATATATATATATATATTTGTGTGTGTGTGAGTGTATGATACATATTTATATATAATATAATATTTATTACATATGAAAACTATATTATAAATTTAAATAAAATAATAATTTTATATAAAAGAAATTTAGAAACGTTCTAAATAAATTAGACTTCATAGGCCCTATAAAGATATAAAATGGTAAAAAAGAAAATGAAATTCACTTATTTCTTCCACTGTGGACTGGCTCCGTTCCAACAGTAGGATCATCTTGATTGACCAAGATGTTGATCATCAACTCAGCCTGGGCCGCCCTCGCATCCTCCGACTCTTTCCTTAGATCCATAACTTTGTGGAATTTGCTATGCGGAACGAGCTAGGGCTTAAGCGGTGGTTGCTATGCATCAATTGATTTGATGCCGAGAGTATTTTCCACGTCCTTCCATTTTTAACGTAGCTTTGCTTCTTTCGGCTCCACGGCGTAGAATTCATGCCCTACATTCTAGTTACCCTGGATGAACCCTACCTCGTTCTCCTTTGGCAATTTCATCGTTAGACACTATGAGGCAAGGGGCACCCGGAAGTTGGTGAGGGCCGATCGGCCCAAGAGTGCGTTATATGCCAAAAACTTATCCATCACAACGAAGGTCACAACCCACACTCCCTTGCATTTACCTTTACCTAAACCCATCTGTAAGTCAACACACCTAGTAGGATGTGCTGCTTCTCCGATAAATCATTGAATTTGAGGCTTACACAACTTCAGATCTTGGACATCCATCATCATCATCTGATCATATGGTTTTTTGAACAATTTTTTTACAAAACTACCACAATCAATAAGAACTTTCCTCATAGTAGCTAGCCCAATCATGGTTGTTATCATCAAAGGATCAAGTGTTGGCGCCTCAACCTCATCCGCATCACGGTTCCTAAACATAATATAATATGTCATAGTCTTCACTTGCTTTGCCGGAGCTCTATCGTCGATGGCAAAGCAACTTTCATGTACCACATGTCTCCACAAGTTCCCATATATCTCCATCTCTTCTCAACCGGATGAGGTCCACTAGTTATCAAGTTGATGATAAATCTTTTCCCTAGCTTCTAAGGCTTATCTTTACTAAGCATGCCTTAGCCCTGTAGGACCAACTACCCCAAGGGTTGAGCATTTTCTTTCCCTCCATCCTACCGGGATTTCACGTACTATTGAAGTTTCTCTTTTCGGATTAAATCCTTAATCATGTCTCACAAATATCTGCATTTATTTGTATTATGGCCATGCGTCTCAAGGAAGTGGCGGTATTTCCCAGACATTTTCTCTCTTTCAGTCGACTCCCTCAGAGCCAGCTTCTTGTAGTGTTCAATACCCTCACTACACCAGAAAAGGCTTTTTGTAGCGTTGAAAAAACGCTACCATAACTTATGGTAGCGTTTTAGAGAACGCTGTTATACGACATGCAACTAAAAGTCTAAAACTTTTTGTTGCGTTGTAGTAAACGCTACCAAAAGTCATTTTTAAATGCAACTATAGGTATTTTCTGTAGGATTTAAAAAACGCTACCAAAAGTCACTTTTAAATGCAGCTATAGGTTTTTTCTGTAGGGTTAAAAAACACTACCATAAGTCTTCATTTGTTTCTGTAGCATTTTTGAAATACTACTAAAAGTTATTGGTTGTTTGGTGGCATAGTTTAAACGCTACTATTTACGGTTGATGGTTTATACCATTTCCAGCAATCGCTTATATACTATTCATATTAAAACGAACGATCAATCGCATAATTTTCATATATTCAAACAAACAATTAAATCACATAATTAGCATATACAAACAATTAATCATATGATCATCATATTCAAATAATTGCAAAAACATGCTAATCTCACAATCAAATATAATATCCATAATCAATTCGATAGTAGTTTTTCAACAAAATAAGTCACATACTACAAGTATTCACAGACAAGTTTCCACAAATGGTACTAACAAAATACGACAACATATATAACAATTAAATTCATGTTCGTTGCTTGATTACCAATAGTTCTTTGTTGTCGACAGTCTTCGCTTTGAAATAGCTAATTACCTGCAAACGAGTTTAACAATCAACAATATATATATGTATGTATATATATATGTGTGTGTGTGTGTGTATATGTATATATGAAAATCATGTAATCTATAACTCGATATTCTATATTAACACATATTAACAAAAATTGTTCTATTTTTATATGCATCCTATATACGTACACTCAGATGTAGGTCGCCATAGCATTATATGTTGTACCAGAAAAGCCATCAATTTGATCTATTCAATAATTTTAAATGGTTATTATATGTTTATTTAATAAAAGTAAATGTAGAGAAAAAATATTAAGTTATTCATATTTCAAGAGTTAATGCCGAATGGAGCACGGTTTGGACTTTAGAAGATCTATTATATGCATAAATCAGTACAATTCAATACACTCATCCAATCACAGGTTTAAATGCTTTGTTCCAGAATTTAATACAATTAATAGTATTAAAACTATCTTAATATCCAATTCCAATTTGTTCCATAATTTCTTTTTTAACAAGATGACTATTCATTTTGAATTGAAACACCATGCTGGCTGTTTGGTACAATGTTTTTAAATATCTTGCTCTAATCTTGAAAGAATGAACTATTTACTTGAAAAAAATAAGTAGATAAAATTAAAGTAAAACCATGATGTAAATTTTACTAAAACCAAGTTTTAAAACATAAATGTTCCGCAAGCAAAAAAGATATAAGAGAGAGTAGGAAGTGTTGGTGATTGTATACTAATTGAGTGGAACAGAACCTGGACATATGCTTAGACGATGATGAAGCAGCAGGATGCAAACCTGAAAATGAGTTCTCAATAAGAGTCCTTATTGGATTTTGAAATTCTGAACATGAGCATGAGTATCTTTTATGCTGGAAGTATGTTGCTTAAAAAACCCCTGAAATAATGAAAAACAATTGGTATAGTTTGATTAGACAATGCTAGAAAATAAGGTGCAAGCAAAAAAATTAAACACGTACCAGAATCCTGAAGTAGTTTTGCTTCTGTAAATTCATTAAGGCAGTAGCTTTAGCATACAATATCAATAATCATGAATAAACAGACCGAATTTCATTTAGGCACTATGTTAATCCACCTAGTCAACCATATATTAGCTTAAGTTATACTAGAACCTCGTTTTTCTTACCTTTCCATTCTACTAAAATTCAATTTGCTAAAATACTGTAAACATCACTCTGTTTACATTCTCTTCAAACTTCAATATACGAACAACTAGGCTGTTGATTTAAAGAAAAGCATGAAATATCAATGGGATTCAAAGAATGAAATTGTATGGTACTTTGAAGAAACGGGGTATGCAAGGGGTTAATGGGGTTTCAACTTTTGCAGAAGAAATAACAAATCTCAAAAGGTATAAAGGGGTTCTAAATTCTAAACATATTATATTATTTGTTGAATTTTGATTACAGCATATGCAAAGAAATTTACTGTAAAATAGCCAAGATATAATGCATCATGTATCCACAGATACACATAAGGCAACATTACTTATAGATATAATGCATTATGTATCCCTATGTGCTAATATCACTTTACATACATGATATGACTAACATCTTTTGGTTTAAGTGAATATATAAATGTGATTGAATGGCCAAAGTAGTATTGTCTTTTGGAAATTATGTATTTTATATGTTTATGTAATAGATAATTTTGTTTACTCTTGCAACTATTGCCGTTGTATTTGCAACTTTTATAATTGGATGCAGTGAGTAGGTAAACTATTTCTCTTAGATAAAGTCGCTTAAAATGGAACTTTAACATAGCCTATGCTCCTCTATTATATCAATAGATGGTCCCTTTATGTATGGATGACAACTAAAACCAAAACCCATGTATGTACACAACTTTAACATAGCCCATGCTCCTCTAGTAATTATTATTATTTCAAAATATTGGGTAGGGCAGTCGCTCACCTCATGTATCGTCTAGTCTCTACTCCAAACCAGTCATAACAATGTTTCCCACAAAATCTCAGTTCCAACCATGTAACGGCCACATAATAACCTCAGGCCCCAACTCATTTCACCCCGCAAACTGATCTTATTCCCACTTCATTCACAACAAACTCCTCTTTAGCTACTGCTACACAGTCCGAAGTACCCCTTACTCATCCTTCACTCCAAACATCTTCTCAAATTCCCAGGCTTAGAATGAAGCTTTCTTTCAACTGCCTAACCCTCATACCAAAGTCACCCAACATTTGCTTCTCATCAGGCCTCTCCAAACTTAAAACCAAATGAAAACTCCTTCTTTAAGCAATACTCAAAGCCCTTGAACGAATCAATCACGAGTCCTCATGTAGCAGCTTCCAGTCATGAGTAATATAGCTCAACACACAGTGGTCAGCTTGGAGCATCACTACCTAAAACTGTTTAGGTTAACACCTCTGCTCGTGCTATTTAGATGAGTTCCCAGTCGCATAGACCTTTTGGAAAATTTCTATCAGCCGCCAATCACAGAAAACAGTCGACTATGATAAAGAGAACTTCTCAACGGAGGAAAATTGTCAACTCTAAGTCAAGTATTATGAAAACCAAATTTGAGGCGTTGAATACAATAGAGGAAAATGAAATACTTCACGGAACCTATAGAAAATTTATCAAAAAATAAATTCAGTAGACTAAAAAAGCAAGTGAGCAGAAGATTGAAAGCAAAGATTCATTTAAAAAACAAAGGCAAATATATATATATATATATATATATACACTTGAGGTGTAACCTAATATTCTACTTTCCTATTTAAGTAATAGATGGTGGACCACATAAATACAAAAAAGTTGAAACTGACTACTTCACCATCTGCTTCCATATGTTAGTATACACACAGAAGTATATGAACTAGTTATCTTTGTAAGTGAAGCAGTAAGTGGACATCATAATACTATATACAAAGAAGTTGAAAATTGAAACTGAAAAGGATTTAAGCAAGCAGGCCCAAATATAAACAGTGCGAGGAAACATCTAATGTGCTTAACACTTTGATTAGGTGGATAATTAAATACCACCAGACTTTTATTAGATTCACTACATTATTTTTAAGGTATTTGACTTCATTGCATATCATTTGCTAATCTCTAACCATCAGGGTATTTCTCAATTCGTGTTCCAATAAAAAAACTCATATGACTTCACTACTTAAATGCTATATAAATTTGAATGATATTGTAATATTGGAGGGAGTGATTTGACACATTCATGATGATTTGCATCCTTGAGTTCTAAATTGTTATAGTCTTGAATCCCAAGTGGTAAACTACATAAGGTTTATTAATATCACTGTTATATCATAACATGATAGACTTGCATAAGAATTTTTCGACGATTACTGTTATATCCACACCTAGTCTTCACTCCTTCATGTTCACAACAACAAATCACTACCAATTAAACTTATCCACTCAAGACTTTTACTTCCTTTGTTTCCCTTTTATTGAAAAAAGAATCAAATGTGATTCACAGTAACCTTAAATTGTGGAGTTCTTATAAATATTTATTTTAGGAAGCGAACAAGGACTGAGAAATTTTTAAAATTTGATAACACCTTAGATTGTAAAATCCCATATTCTTTCTTTCATCATAAAATTGACAATCTAGTTGTATGAGGAATGAAGTTAATAATAGCATTCTCCATAAAACCTCGTAAAGTAATAACTTCTTTTATTCTTCTCTATGGTAAAGCCAGAAGAATTGGATATTAGCAATAGTAAAAAAGCCATGACCACAACCTCATCAAATTAAGCATCCTTTATGAATCACAAGACATGTACTTCTTCCTACATTATTTTTGGCATGGTTTCAATTCTCATTGCATAAGTGCATGTTCACACCAATAACAGAGAAAATTATTGCACCCTTATGTATATCAAATGTTTTAAAAAAGAGTTAAAGAGCCCACCAAAATAAAGCATGTCATCAAAAGAAAGGGACCTTAGATATGACCAACAGTAATATAAGCATTTAAATTAGGTGTCATTTTGTCATCCCATGCATATTCCTCAATAGATATTATACCAAACCAAAATATTATTGATTATGCCTAAATAAAAGTTATAAAAGCATATTAACTTTTATGAAATGAATTCATCAAATAATTTATATGATAAAAGGACAAACATCGGTATATGAATGCACTTACATGTACAGCTGGATAGACTATCATGAACTGTTTGCTAAAGAACAACAACTCCAGACATTCATCATATCTTGATCTCAAGCAACAATTTTCGCATGTAATGGCAACTGAAGCTGAAACAAAAGAACCCATGTCAAAGGTCGGAATCAAAATAATATGAATATATTTTATCTTGTTGTTATTATTTTATTTGAATCAGTAAACTTGTTATCACTAGCTGCTATGATCTCTGTTGCTTGTTTTTGTTGTATAATTCATAGTAAAAAAGCAAACATTCATTACATATTCCATATATTTTCACCTTTTACATGATACATAATGCTTATCAGATATCAGGAATCATGCTATGAAAGAATTAGGTAACATATTGGTGTGTTGGTCAAGTTAATCATTCATCCTTCAAATTGAAGTGATGAGCAATATTGCTTGGCAATGCTAGAATCATAAGCTTGAGCAACGCTACTTTTATTATTGAAGATTCAAAGCATTTTTGACCAATCAAATACTGCATAATTCATGCTTCTACAAATTGATGGATGTTTCTTTTGATTGAGTTATTATCCATACTCGCTAAACTTATTATAGTTCCAAACAGTACATTTATCAGAATGAATTATCTGAAGGTTCATTTGGTGGTTGTTCCTTGAATATATGCATTCATCAAAGTACCTTCCTTATCTTTCATCTATTTCAAACTATACTCAAACACATATGAAGAAATTCATATGTGTGGGTATTATGTATGTAGAAATGCTCTACAGATTCTTTTCTCGAGTAAGATATTAACACCAAATCCTTTCATAATACTTGTACAAGATTCTTTAAAATTGTTACAGCTTTTTTAATCAAATTGAATTGCTTTACTACTGTGGATACTGATATATGTCCTGTCTTTTAGTAGAATAATGATGCACGTATTCATATTTCATACATGCTGCATGCATATTTTTGGTATGCAACACAAACATCAAATGTTTGAAAAAGATGATTTACCAATAAAGACTCCCTAGTTCAAAATAACTTAAGAAGTCTGATAATTAAAATCGTATATATTATCCATATTAACGGTGGCTTGATAAATTCTATACAAAATATGTATCAATGGTCGCACTGATACCAAATATGTTAGTTGTAGAGATATATATTTGAGAGTATACAAAATGCTCACTTTATTACTTGCAGGAAGAGGCATATATAGCCTTACACAGCAAAAACTGAGAAAACAAAGCAACCCACTACTGCACTAAACAGTGTATGTGGTACATGATACTAAGAAACAGTAAAATTTAAAACACATGGTCCTATAAAGCAGGGATTATTGAACTAGTAAAACTATAGAACTAGTCACCAACAAATATGCGTTATTCTGTGCACAAAACTATATGCAAAGTTATACTAATAGAAATCTATATTAATTAAAATAATATTTTCCATGCGTGGAGATTTCATGAAATAATGCTATACTGAACAATAAAGCAAAATATCAAAAAGCAAAGAATACTCAGTACTGTCGGTATTGACTGATTTAACAAGTACCATGTAATTTATTTCCAAGGCACAAATTTTATTACCAAGGCTTGTTACTCAGAAGCAACTTGTTAAACCATGTAAATTAATTTCCAAGGCTTGTTACTAAGCACTGTCTGCATTGAAAGTATGTAGAATTCACAAGTACCATAACATAAATTTGAAGCAACACACTTTCGATCGATACTGACAGAAATAGGCTATCGACTTCCAAAGTCATCAACCAATCTTTTTTGAATTTGTTTATGTGAGGAAAACTGACTGGAAGAAGTATGGTATTTGTATATTTATCAAAACTGTACACACAATGTACACTGATTTACAATGTATTTATAGGCATGATTCACTTGTTATATGGGCCGAATACATGCCGAGTACATAAACCATATCCGCTTCAGTATATTACATACCGGTTCACTTGTTTGCTGTTATTCATTTGTTATCTCTAGTTTAATCTAATTTTCAAATAGCAGTAATGAGATTTGTTAAACAAAGATATATATTTGTTAAACAAAGATATATATTTGTTAAACAAAGATATATATTTGTTAAACAAAGAAATATGATATTATGAAAAAGAGAAAAGAAGTGAGATGGAACATCACCATTGATCTTCTTTCTGCCATTTCTTGGAAGTACCTTGAGTCCCAAAGAGAAGTATCGCAGTTACTCAGAGAAGACTTTATGCTACTACAACTTGCTCCATCTTGAGATAATCTGATTCGTTGATCTCGAACTCACTCTCACTAGAGCTTGCATGCATCTTAATGTCATATTTGCTTGCTTTCTTACATTGTGTCCTCTTACTAGTGCCGGTAGCTTCACCATTCCTTTCAATGCTCTCGGTGCTCGCTTCGCCTGTTGATTAGGGAAAGAAACACATATACATAAATTTAAAGATTCAAAAATATCCAGTTTAAATTTTTCGTTCATCCAAGAAGACAGCCAATATCTCTGCATAATTCTCTTCACAACTTTTCTACACTCTGAACTTTTTACAGATTCTTATCTTGTGAAATTGAACACCCTTTTAAGTTTTTTTTTCTTCTTTTTATTGATTTGGATATCTCGATTTTAAAAAAAAATCACGTTCTCTCTCGTATTTAATTCCTGATGGGATTTTTCTATAGTTTCCAATCAGTCTTCTATTTAATGTTTTCATAAAACTTTTCATGCCTGCTATGCTATTCGTTTCTACTCCCTTTTCCTATTTTATCTTACATTAATTTTACCATTTTAGCTTTTTACATCTTAAACTGTTGCATAGTCAACACCAATTTCAATTCGTTTTCTTCTTAGAATGATAAACATACAATGATAGAAGAAATAAAAAGAATACTGCTATGAACGTACTTTAACCTTTCGCTTCTATTTTATCTATAATTCAAATACCCTTTTGACTCAAACCTTTAAAATGTTACACTACAGAAATGATATTTGCACAAAATTAGCATAACCCAAATGGTAGAATCACAAAATCAAATCGAAATAGTCGATCAAGTTGAAATATAAAATTCATACCTATTTAGGGTTTATGTAGAAATCTCGAGCAATTAGACGTCGTATCCGATTGAAATAGTCGATGAAGACGGAGAGGGCTAGCGCGACGATGAGGATGGAGAGCATTAGCGTGACGATGAGGATAGAGGAATCGGAGCACGAGGTAAAATTTGCTGAAGTGAAAAGGCAAAAAAAATTTGAAGTATTGAAGAGGAATAAAGGAAGGGTTAATTTTTTTTTCTAAGTATTGATGATGGAGGGAAACGTGACAGAACAAAGGGGAAAAAAATTTAGAGCGGTGAAAATTTTACAAGGCGGGAAGGACGTGAAATATTTGGTTGCGCAAGTAACGTAGGATAAAATATTATTAGTTGCACTTAGCAATTAACGCTACCACTTTTTGCAACTAAAGGCAGATTTTCTTGTAGTGCCTACATCGCAAGGTAGATGTTCTCAACCGTATCATTCAACGATGTGTAATCCTCATGCTTCAGAAACCTTGGAAGTTTCTTAAATCTTGGTTTCCTAACTCCATTACCTTGGTTGTTTCTCTTTTGATTATTGATTCTGTTTCCTACATTAAGAGCAACTTTCCCGAAACTCTCACTGGTTTGTTTCACAGCCACATTAATCTGAACCACCTCAACTGATTGTCCACCACCGGCCTTCCCAATAGTCATATATGCCTTATCCAAGTGCAAATATTGAGTCGTCTTTCTGTAAAATTCTTCCATGGCCGATGGTGGTTTCATCATTTAACGAAATCCATATCAGGATGTATTCCTCTAATCAAAGCCATCAAGTCAGGGTCCTCCTTTGCATTGTTTACCTCCATTATAGCTATGTTAAATCCTCTCAAAAGTTCTTTCAAAGACTCTCAAGAATTCTAAAAAATGTTTGACCATGACATCGCATCCTTTGGACGAGCAACATGCAACCTAAACTGGTTCATAAACCTTCTAGTTAACTGATTAAATGAAGATATAGACCTCAGAGGTAGCCGAGTAAACCACATAGTAGCGACTCTTAAAAATATTGGAAAACATCTACAAGGCACAACGTCGGTAGACCCAGAGCTATCCACATGACATTCATACTTTAGCAAATGTTGTCATAGATCACTAGTTCCATTACAAGACGACATTGTGGGCATAGTAAACCTTCTAGGGTATTCCTCTAGTAATATCTCCTTGGTGAATGAGTTTCTACTGGAAGAAGAACCCAATTAATCATTACTTCTTATGCTAGTTTTCGTTTATCGGCTTCCTCACTGTATCTCCTAGGGTTTTCGGCTCTCTTGGATCAACTGAATAACAATCATCATGGCCTACCCTAAGTGTGTGGCTTCGCAAATAGTCCTGACTAGTTCCAAGATATCTGGTTTCCCCTGTCTTTGGGAGAACCGTTTGTCCACTTGATCGATTTATATGATTTATATGAAACAGGTAAAAAGCCACCGTCTGAACTCCAGCATTCTGACCACCAACAAAAGAGTCATTACCGTTATCAACAACACTATGCATATCAACAACGCCACCATAATTTAGGCCATGGCATGTCAGTTCAGTACTGACTTGAAAGGATGGTTCGGTACCGACCTAAGTGTTGCCAAGATGAGCTCTTCCCAACCTATTTTTCGAGGTTCCAACTCTCTTTCTTTTCATCCTCTGCTTTCTTTCTCTATGATTTTCACCAGACGAGGAGGAATTATCTTCTACTAAGTCGAAAGTTGAAATTTCCATTCCGTTCCTTCTACGACCCCGAGACAGTTGGGTCATTAAATCAAAATTTTCTTTCGTTTGTTTCATCAATAACATTCTAGCTCTTAAGCAGGTTATCATTCAGTTATTTCATCATCTTGTTATCCATATAATTTCAATATCAAACCTAATGCCATAGGTGATAGCATCACAAAGAAATTGATGCCGCTAGGTTCTACGTCGAAGATCAATAGTGCCGCACGGGATTAATAATGTATAAAGTCAATGTTGCATCTCTTCGGTGTCGCCCCTCATCCACACTGCACATCATTAATTCACAGTTCATTAGCGTCGAGTTCCATCAATAAGGCAAAAGAAGGACGTCGCATTTGATCAAAGCCGCATAGGTCTAACTCTGACTGTCATCGAAGTCAAATGGATTGTAGATGCAACATCACTTTAGTGTCACTTCCAAGCGACGTCGCACTTAATCATCTATCAAAAGATATTGCTTACGATAATGTCACCAATCAACCAGCATTGTTGATAGACCATGCCGCAAGTCATCCATTCTACTTCTCATTGGCATCGCCCCATCAATGACGCCGAATTTCATAAGAATAGGTTGTCATGAATACCCCACTTTTAGTGTATCGTCGCAGCTTACTCTCGCAACATCGATGATGAACATTATCGACGTCTACAAACATGGGATGATAATCGATGCCACTTTATTACTAATACCGCTTTTCATCAACGCTGCATCATTAATAATGCTGCTCTATATCATTATCAACACTACACTTTATTGATGCCGCCCGTCACTACTATCGCGTTCCATTACTACTGCGTTTCATCCACATCGCACTCAGTCGATGATGTCCTTCAGCCACATCATGCTTCATCAATGTGATAATAGGAGCAATATTAATGCTGCATTCCATAAGTCATTAATCGAAGCCGAATTTCATGGATATGGCATGATTATCTAAGTGGCATAACGTCCATGTTGTAGATGTCAAAGGCCATGCAAAGAAAGAATGATTAGATCATTTACAAGAGATAATTCAAGAGGATTTAGTACATTTTCCTTCATAAAGCTTCAAAAGCCTTCATATTTCACTACATGCTCCATAGCACCAAAAGTCCCACATCGCCAATTTGAGCAAGCCTACCTCCTTCCAACCACTATAAATAAAGATGCTCACCTCATAGGAAAGGGGTCCTTAAATTCTTTCTCTCTCTTAACACCTGTTATCCCACCTTTTGGTCAAGGCTGGAATATCAACAAACTAGCTGGAAAGTGATGGATATTCGGATTGGAAATCGGTTGGAAACAAGGCTTCGATCGATGTCGTCAAAATTTGACCGAGCTCCAATCAAGGCGGGATCGATTTGGAATGATGATCAAGGCTAGGAGAGACTACGTTTCAGCTTCCAGGTCAAAAGGAGTTCATTTGCTCAAGATAATTGATCGATTCGAAAAAGGCCTTTGTATCGATCAGCATGGATACGAACAGCGCCTTCGTATCGATCAGTAGGAAGGCCAGATGAGTTTCGACTCGATAGCAGTGAACCCGGATTGAATAGATAGGCGCATGATGGTTTGTTCAATTCGAAGGTTTCACCTCGATATATTTTGTATCGATACAGTTCGTATCGATGAAGATGGATTCAGGCTACGGTTTTCGTATCGATGTTGTTCGCATCGATGAGATGACGAGGCATGACGGTGCATTTCGTATCGATCGGGACTGGAATCAATATGAAGGATGGAGCATTGGTCGCTGGGATTTGGACAAGCATTTCGTATCGATCGATTTCGATCGATACGAAGGATGCACTCGCACATCGGTTCAAAGAAGACCAAGGGCATTAGCAGATTGATGGATACGAATATGACTAACATGAACGAAGAATGTGCACGATTCGAAGGAAAAATTGTTCAACACGGCATGGAAAGTGGATCGAACCTTGAAGATTGGGCCACGTCATCACCAAGTGCGTGCAAGGTATCGACGCGATCAAGTATCGATGCGAAATTGATCGAGTCGAACGAGGCAGCCAGCTGAAAATCCCAATTCGTATCGATCAATTATCTCCTAAACCACAAGTCCAAATGCTACGAAATTTTCACAGGAGCTTACGTGCATGCTAAAGAATGTCCACACCAAATTTTGACTCCATTGGACGCAATCTTGATCGATACGAAATTCGTTCGTATCGATCACGGATCGGGCCGAAACTTCACGGGCTCGGGCGCGTGGCCCCACTCACGTGCCAGAAGAAGCATTCCGAGATCTGAGCGAGATACCAGCCTCCTACACCTATAAATAGACCCCCAGAGCCAATAGAAAGAGGATCTTTTGGCTTCTCAACGTCCAGACTCTGCCCGATTCAACTTTGTACTCCATTACTGCTGTTGTACTCGGATTTTATCATAATTATCTATTGTAGTCAACTGTAACCAGCGAGGAAAATCAATAAAAGATTAACTTTTGCAGTGGACGTAGGCCGGAGATAGCCGTCTAATTCTTTCCGCTTTTAGTTTAGTATTCTTCACTTTTTATTATCTACATTACTTAGATCTATGATCTATGATCATATACTGCTGATTTGTGTTCATACATTGGTGCTTTCACGATATTTGGGGTTTGTGACCATTTTTGGCGCAAACACTTTGGTGCTTTCATTGAGAACGACTAGCACCCGCTATACCAGATTTGGAATTCGGATTTGAAGGCTTAAAGGTTCAGATCTAAAGAGCTATGACAAGGCAATCAAGTAGAAGAAAAAGTGCCGAGAGGAGTCAGCATGAAGGAAGCCAAGAGACATCATCAGGGGCTAATCAGACTTCTGCTTTCATTACCAGAAACGAGATGGAGAAGATGATGGGAGCTATGCATGAAGAATTTCTGAAAAGGCAAGAGGAGATGATGTAGAACCTCCTCAGACAATTTTGACAAGAAGGAGCAGTTGGAACTTCAGGAGATCAGATCCATAGAGCCGGAGCGAAAGGACCAAATAGGCAATCGAATGGAGCAGCTCAACAAGGTACAACCCCGGACCAGCGCACGACCACAAATCTGGATGGATCCGGGCTTGGGGGCACGCCACCTGGCAACGATGGACCGGTTCATGGAGGAATTCTAGTTAACACCACACAACAAGATGCTGGCAGGAATGTAGGAGCGCGGGATGAGGAGTACGTACCAGAATTCCCTCGGGGACTCGAGGGGCAACCATCGGCAGACAACGCTAGATTGGCTGAGATTATCAGGTGAACTATGCACGGAGGATTGACAAACAGAGACCTGGAAGGCGTAAACAGGAGTCCGTTTACTCGTGAAATCAGAATGGCTCGGAACCCATCAGAATTCAAGCTGCCCACGCTAGAGATGTACAACGGCAAGGCTGATCCAACTGATCACTTAATGAGATATACAAGGCATATGGAGGTGCTGGGGGCATCGGAGGAAGTAATGGCCAGATGTTTCCCTCTATACTTAACGGATATAGCTGCTATGTGGTTCAGACAGCTGGAAGAAGGATCTATTAGGACATGGACAAAATTGGTGGATAGATTTCTGAAGCAGTTTCAGGTTCATATTAAAAGACCGAAGAACGTGATGACTTTAACATTAGTAAAGCAAAGGACAGATGAATCACTCAAAGCTTTCTTAACTCGGTTCAATGTAGTAGTTGCTTCGGTGGATCGGCCAGATCCATCGATGGTTTTAATGGCAGCAGTTTCAGGAGTAAGAGAGGATTCAGATTTCAAAGTATCTCTAATATGGGACCCACCAATGGATCTCGGGGAATTCTTTCACGAAGCTGAGAGATTCCTTCGGTAGGAAGATGCATGCTCAGATATGAAGTTAAAAGAGGTGAATGCAGCTGAGGATGGTGGGCCATCTAGTGGAGGGTTGGATAAAGAAAAAGCAAAAAGGAAGATGGAAGATGAATCAGGAAAAGCTAAGAAGCGTTGGAGGGAGCCAAAGTTTTCCACTTACACAGGATTAAAAGAAACATTGGAACGAATATTCATGGAAACCCGGAATCGCCTTCCCTACCGAAGGCCAGCTAGGAGAGAACCCTCGGAACGTGAAAGGGCATCAGGAAGACATTGCCTCTTTCACGATTTGGACGGACATGATACCAACAGCTGCAGGCATCTAAAGAACATTATTGAGGAGCATGTATGGAATGGATAGTTGCAACAATATGTCAGGGCTCGGAATGCGGTGGTGGAGCAGGAGCGACCACCGCCCACCTCAAACAATGATGGAGCGAGGCCCGGGAATGATGGTCGGTTGGTTATCAATTGACAGGGATGATATGGAATAAGTAGCAAACTATTAACAAACGGCCAAGTCATTTAATCGTGTACGGGGATGGAGATGGCCCCTAGGCATGCTCTGACTGACAATAAACCACGACGTTATGGTTTGTGAAATCTGTTTCTTCTTTTGGTATTGGCATTTGCTTTTTCTGGTTTGGTTTCGGAGTTTGGTTTGAACTCCTGGGTTTGTTTGTTTTCTGGTTTGGACTTTCATTTGGATGATTGTTTTCATGTTTGGATATTGGTTTTGATTTCGGATGTGGATTTTCTGGTTTTCTAATTTGATTTGGATTTTGGATTGGATTTTGATTGGATTTTCCTCTGGTTTTTGGTCAATGGTCGTCAAGTATGGACTATGCTCAGCAAGGGTCCGGAGAGACCAGGATTCAGCCTAGGACTTAGGCCCCATGATACCTATCGGTTACAATTTCAGGTCATCGAGTATGGACTATGCTCGACAAGGGTCCGGAGCGACCAAGAATCGGCTTAGGCCTTAAGCCACGACAATTATTTAACGCCCAGGGACACCGGGCCATGGTCGTCAAGTGTGGATTACGCTTGGCAAGAACCCGGAGAGGTTACGGATTCGAATATCGACCCAGAGAGGTCCTGGATTTGGTTATTGGTTATTGGATAAAGATGGATTAGAACTCGGTTATCGGGTTCGGATGGATTTGAAATTGGCTAAGGTTTTGGTCATTGGATTTGGAATCAGACATCGACTCAGAGCAATCAAGAATGATGCACTTGGTGATATGGCTATGGACTTTAGATACTGGATTCTGGACTATTCAAAACACACCTTCCTACCACAAGGCATGTTTTGGGGGGCAAATGTTATCCCACCTTTTGGTCAAGGCTGGAATATCAACAAACTAGCTGGAAAGTGATGGATATCCGGATTGGAAATCGGTTGGAAACAAGGCTTCGATCGATGTCGTCAAAATCTGACCGAGCTCCAATCAAGGCGGGATCGATTGGGAATGATGATTAAGGCTAGGAGAGACTACGTTTCAGGTTCCAGGTCAAAAGGAGTTCATTTGCTCAAGATAATTGATCGATTCGAACAAGGCGTTCGTATCGGTCAGCATGGATACGAACAGCACCTTCGTATCGATCAGTAGGAAGGCTAGATGAGTTTCGACTAGATAGTAGTGAATCCGGATTGAATAGATAGGCGCATGGTGGTTTGTTCGATTCGAAGGTTTCACCTCGATATATTTCATATCGATACAGTTCGTATCGATGAAGATGGATTCAGGCTACGGTTTTCGTATCGATGTTGTTCGCATCGATGAGATGATGAGGCATGATGGTGCATTTCGTATCGATCGGGGCTGGAATCAATATGAAGGATGGAGCATTGGTCGCTGGGATTTGGACAAGCATTTCATATCGATCGATTTCGATCAATACGAAGGATGCATTTGCACATCGGTTCGAAGAAGACCAAGGGCATTAGCAGATTGATGGATACGAATATGACTAACATGAACGAAGAATGTGCACGATTTGAAGGAAAAAACATTCAACACGGCATGGAAAGTGGATCGAACCTTGAAGATTGGGCCACGTCATCACCAAGGGCGTGCAAGGTATCAATGCGATCAAGTATCGATGCGAAATTGATCGAGTCGAACGAGACAGCCAGCTGAAAATCCCAATTCGTATCGATCAATTATCTCCTAAACCATAAATCCAAATGCTACAAAATTTTCACAGGAGCTTATGTGCATGCTAAAGAATGTCCACACCAAATTTCGACTCCATTTGACGCAATCTTGATCGATACGAAATTCGTTCGTATCGATCACGGATCGGGCCGAAACTTCACAGGCTCGGGTGCGTGGCCCCACTCACGTGCCAGAAGAAGCCTCTCGAGATCTGAGCGAGATACCAGCCTCCTAGACCTATAAATAGACCCCTAGAGCCAACAGAAAGGGGATCTTTTTGCTTCTCAACGTCCCGACTCTGCCCGATTCAACTTTGTACTCCATAACTGCTGTTGTACTCGGATTTTATCATAATTATCTGCTGTAATCAACTGTAACCAGCAAGGAAAATCAATAAAAGATTAACTTTTGGAGTGGACGTTGGCCGGAGATAGCTGAACCACTATAAATCCTGTGTCTCTGTCTAATTCTTTCCGTTTTAAGTTTAGTATTCTTCACTTTTTATTCTCTACATTACTTAGATTTGTGATCTGTGATCATATACTGCTGATTTGTGTTCATACATTGGTTCTTTCACGATATTTGGGGTTTGTGACCATTTTTGGCGCAAACAACACCTTTCCATAGGAAAACTCTAATGAAGGAGAATGAGACATATTTGTCAATTAGGGCTTGAACAATTAAGAAATTGCATATTTGCACATCTTATAACATGTTCATGCTTTGAATAAAGGACTTAACTTTAGCTTATTTGCTTATTGACTTAATTATGAACTTGCCTATTTTCCTGTTAATTACGAACCTGCCTATTTGCCTATTGACTTATGAACTTACATATTTACCCACTGACTATCGAACTTGCATATTCTATCTTTTGAACTTATATACTATGATTTAAACGAACTTGTGAATTATCACAAAACCAAGGAGTATGTTTGGAATTTCTTTGAATATGGCACTTTGTACAACCTTTTGGGTATTGATGAAGAAATTCGTTAAATTTTTGGTGCTAGAAGGAGGGCCTGAACCTCCGAGTGTTCGAAAAATGACGGATTTCAAAAACGGTTCAATTTTGTAATTCACTTAATTCCACCATGAATAATAGATGTATGAGTTTTCTTTGGAAGCATATATATATATATATGTATATGTTTGTATATGTATATAGTTTTCAAAGCTTAAAGGCATCGTAATTTATACATATTTGATTTTGAAAGTTAGAATTTCAATTATAAAGCTTTAAGCATGTGTGTACGAGTTTTGTAAAAGCTTCAAATGTCTCTATTATATAATGTTTCGAAACTAGTGAAGCTTTCTATAAAATTGGTTTGAGCTTATAAATCCAGAATATATAGTATGGTTTTGCATTCAGCAATTTCTAATGTACTAAGTTATGAATATGATAGCTTTGAATATATTTTAAGTGTTAAACATACATGGTTTTGAACATATACTGCTTTTATATATGAGTGCAGCTTTCAGATACATACAATTCCATGCATGTACAATTTTAAATTTGTATTGATTTAATAAGTCCAGATCCGGAACATGTTTTGAGTACCATAAATGTAAAATGTTATATATGACAGTTTTATGAGAACTCATACACACACACATATGATGAATTTTTAAAAGTAATGAATTTCAAATATGGAATATGAATGCAGTTTCATATATACAAATTTCAAACATATACTAGCTTTCAAATGCATAAAATTTCTTATGCAGTGTCATGTATATATGTAGATTTCAACCACATTCGAGTTTTGAAAAACGCACAAGTTTTGAATTAATATAGTTCCAAATATGTATAAAAGTTTTTAAAATAAGCATAAGTTTTAGGCTTTTGAAAATATGAAGCTATGTGCGAAGCTTCTTATGAGTTTCATAGCTATTGAAAATTTAAATAATTTAGTATGTATAGGTTTCAAGTACATATCAGTTTTATATGTGCATGTTTTGCATAAATATGATTTCAAAGAATAAAGGCTCTAAGTATAGAGGTTTCAGTTGCATATAATGTTCCTGATACCCACCATCTTAGATATATAGAGTCTCATACATATTAGATTTATTTACTTGAACTTCAAAAAATAGATCCGTGTGCACGAGCTTTCAAAATAATAATAATAATAATAAACTATATGGTCTAGTTTCGAAAACAGTGAGTTTTGAATACATCTGGTTTTAAACCTATGCTAATATAAAAAATATACCAATTTTCGAAGTCAATGTGAATTTTCTAATAAAGGCGGTTTCTCATGTATAAATTTTGAATGCAAACTGGTTTAGCATTAAGTTAAAGAATATGTATAGTTCTTATATATATATATGGAGGTTTCGAAATGAACAAGTCTTAGATACACACCAGACTTCATAAAAATATTATTTTTGCTTGTATGGTTGGAAAATATAAGTTTCATATGCCTCTGAGTTGAAAATATACAATAAGTGATTTTAAAGACAATTGTTTTCCAAAATGCAATGATTTCACATAGCTATAAATGACTTTGTACTTTTTTTTTCAAAAACCAGAATATTATAATAGAATGGAGAAACAAGCCTTTCTCCAATGGCTCACAAAATACGGCAAGACATACAAAGTATGCGACCCACATACCCGATAAACAAAGTCTCAGAAAAAAGAAGAAAAAGCTAAGCTGACAGTAGCAACATAATACAAAGCTAAAAGGACTAAATAAACAGCCGCTCAACCAACAATCCCGCTACACCTAAAGGTGTAGGCCAGTCCACCAGAAAGAAAACCACCCACCGACATAGAGAGCAAGAACCACGAAGAACCGCAAGCCAACACACGCTAACCATTAAGAACCATAAAAGCTGGCCTCAAACAAACCAATCCAGCGAAACAGCAATACCAGATGAGCTCTGGATACCAACATCCGACTAGAATAACGGAAAGCTGAAGTGCAACCAATGGAATCAATCCTAGGAGAAGATAAAACTCCCTACATAACCTACACCTGAAAAACTAGCGACCACATCAAATCAAACAAAAAAGGGGGGAGGGATAGTCAGGAACGTTGGATGTAGACCAACGCCCTGACAGGAACACTCAACCGACTCTAGTTCTAGCGGAATTCATCGCACAAGTAATAGAAAGAAGACCCACAAGAGGATGGATACCAGGACTTAGTCGTCCCCTGAAAGGCCGACCTCGAAAAGCGAGGAATACATCATTCCTGACTCGCCTAATAATGGTCACGGGCTCCATAGGAGTACTATCGAAGATTGCCTTGTTCCGAGCACACCAAATGTGCCAGCAAAGGAGACAAGGAATCAAGCGATGAATGATCGCACGAAGAGATTTCCTGGAGTTCCCAGACCACCATGATGAAGGTAGATCGTTAACAGATCTGGTAATTCCTCGGACACCTACCAAATTTCCGAAGAAGTTCCAGCAAGATCTGGCTGTAGAACCAGCGAAGAATAAATGGTTCAAGGATTCCGAATCCCTGCTGTCGCAGCAACTGCAACGGGAAACTAATGGGATGCCTATCCGCTGAAGGTTCTCGTCTAAAGGAAGGCCATCATGGAGGATACGCCACATGAGGGTCGAAACTTTTGGTGGAGAGCGAGATTCCCAGATGAAAGAAAACAAAGGGCGAATGGGGGAAGGAATACGAATCGAAGTCCAAGCTCTGAGGATGGAAAACGGGGCGCCGTCCCATCCTAAAAGACCGCCATGGGAGTCAGATAAGGATTTCACTGACTGCATGTGCTTCCAAGTCTCGCTAGCATAGGATGGAGAACCCGTATAATTAGTGCCCGCTAGCCTTCGGTACTTAGCGTGTAGGAACGAGGACCATAAAGAGTTGTTTGCACCGAATCTGTACCACAGTTTGCAAGCGAAGGCGGAGCAAATATCCTTGGGGTTGCGCAGCCCCAATCCGCCCTCGTTCTTGGGGCGACAAACCGTGTCCCACGAGATCCAGTGATGGCGGCAATCGTCTTCCTTGTTGCCCCAGAAAAAGGAAGAGGCCAAAGAACGATACGACCTAAAGAAGGAGGCGGTAGGGGTCATAGTCGCAAAGACATGAGTTCCCATCGAATCTAACACAGACTTTATGAGAACCAGTCTGCCAGCCTGAGAGAGAAGAGCCGCATTCCAACGAATGACCTTACCCCGTACCTTGTCAGCCAAAGGGTCAAAATAAGCATTAAGCTTCCTACCGCGGTACAGAACTATACCCAGGTAGGGAAGAGGAAGCGTGGTCTTGTTGAAACCAGAAATTGTCTCAATCCAGGAAGCTCTAGAGGGGGAGCAATCCTTCGCCCGGACGAAACAACTTTTCGAATAGTTAACGAGCTGACCGGATGATCTCTCGTAAAGATGAATGAAACTAAGGAGCCTCCGAATAGAGGAGCGACTACCGTTCGAGAAGATAACAATGTCATCTGCAAAATACAGAGACGAAATGAGAGGACAGCCCCTAGGAATCCCGAAACGCTGAATCTGACCATATATCGTCAAGGAATGTAGACCGCGAATGAAAGCCTCAGCCGCGATCACAAAAAGAGAAGGCGATAGCGGGTCTCCTTGGCGTAGACCTCTCCCAGCCCTGAAATACCCATTAGCCGAACCGTTAATGAGCACAGAGAACCAGCAGTTGGAGATAAGCCTCCAAACAAGGTCAATGAAGGTTTCCGGGAAACAGAAAGTTCTCAAAACCTTTATGATGAAAAACCATGACATACGATCGTAAGCCTTAGCCATGTCCAGTTTGAAAACAACATTAGAGCCCCGCACTTTCCTGTCTAACTGGGAAATAAGTTCCTGAGCCAACAGCACATTGTCAGAAATTAAGCGCCCTTTAACAAAGCCCGCTTGAGATTAAGAGATAATACGCTCAAGGAAAGGGGCCAACCAGGTAGCCAAAATCTTGGAAATAACCTTGTTAGAAAAGTTGCAAAGGCTGATGGGCCGAAAGTCGCCACAGGAGCGCGGCAGGTCGCACTTAGGGATGAGAAAAAGGTTGGTGGATGTCCAGCTAGAGGGGAGGAAACTACCAACGAAAAAAGACTGAACATCACGACAGAAGTCATCCTGAATAATAGGCCAGCAGCAACGGTAGAAGGTACCGTTGAAACCGTCTGGGCCGCTAGCACTATCCTTACTAAGAGCGAAAGCACTAGATCGGATTTCCTCAGGCGACGGGAATTCTGAGAGGATATCACTTTCTGGCGAGAGGACCAACCTGGGAATGAAAGCTAAAAGAGAAGGGTCGGTTTCGGAAACCGAAGGCGAGCCTAGGAAGGATTGGAAGTGAGTCACAATTGTATCTCTGACTTCCACAGGCGACGATGCTAAAGATAGATCAGGGCGCAGGATCTCCCGAATGGTAAGAAGGTTGTTTTTTTTCCGAATGAAAGAGTGTAAGAACATGGAGTTCGCGTCGCCGTCGACTACCCACTTGACTCTCGCCTTTTGGCGAAGGAAGTCATTCTCAAGACGAAGTTCCGAGGCAAAAATGGATTGAGCAGAAGCCCACGCCTCCTTGTTGGATAATGACGGAGACTCATCAACCAAAGCTTCCGCAACAATTAGAGCTTCTTTGGCAGTACGAACACGATCGAATATGTTCTTGAATACGTTCGTGTTCCACACCTTAAGACAGCCCTTGAGCCGCTTCAGCTTTCGACTGAAAACAGAACAGGGAGGACTGATGATGGGAGCTGACCAAGAATCAGCTACCACTTGATGAAAAGTATGGTGAGATCTCCACATACTTTGGAAGCGAAAAGACGAGGGCCCAGACAGCGAGAAAGGAGAGCAACGAACTATCAGAGGGGAATGGTCAGAGAAGGTCCGATGAAGATGGACAACCGAGAATGAGAAAGGTAAGCGAAACCAATCCTCCGAACCGAAGACCCGGTCTAGCCTGGATAGGATACGACTAGGGCCAACCTGGTTATTAGACCAGGTGAACGCCGATCCCACGAACGGGAGCTCAGAGAGACCAGATCCGACAATGAACGAGTTGAAATCCGCCATTGCAAGACGGTTAATGGCAGCTCCACCCCGTTTCTCTGCCTGGCATGCGACGATATTGAAATCGCCGCCAATCACCGATGAAGAAAAACCCATAGAACCGAGACCTAAAATATCGGTCCAAAGAGTTAGCCTCTCTGACCGAACACATTTGGCATACACTGCCGAAAACAGAAAAGGAGAAGCAAAAAAAGAAGAAGTGCAGGCTACCGATAAGAGTTGAGAAGAGTCGAAAATAGGGTGGACCGAATAGGATTTGGACCATAAAATCCAAATCTTACCCGTGACATTGGCAGACCCTCCGCCAAAACCTAAGGATAAAACGGTACTGGTTATTCCCACCGGGTCTAGAAGAGGTTCCAGGATTGCTAGCACACCGACCGAATGTTTCCGAACAATGCGTTTAAGCCTAGCCAAGGAAGCATGGTTCCCAATACCGCGAACATTCCAGAAGAGAAAATTCGACATGACGAAACAAAAAGAAGAAAGATAAAGCAGACAACAACAAGTAGAAAGACCTAGCGAACTCAGACAAGATATAGAGAGTATCGAGAAGATCTATCGACCTGCTCGGACGCCGCTATAGAGCGTGTACGGATGGTGCGAGGAGTAGAATGAACTCTACGCAATCTGCGACGGGAAGGACGTGCTAAAGAAACCACGGGCTCGACAGAAGCCATAGATGACTCCTCACAATCGGTCGATGATGACCGATAAGCCCCAGCAACCTCCGAACAAGAGTTCCTGGACAGACAATCAAGGCGCTCATTCAGTAGCGCAATTTCGGCCTTACTCATCATCGGGATGGTACTGGACAGAGAGCATGAAGAGGACGGAAAGGAGCACTCTGCTGAGCAGAATGCTGGAGATGAACGCGAAGGGACAGGAGGAGCAGAAACAGCAGAAGAAAAACGTAAGCAAAAGGGAAGGCGAATAAGGCGAACAGTGCACTACCACCGGCTCTGATCAGAAACGGGGCAGATAGGAGTTGCTAAAAAGCGAATGAAGGAGGAGGAAGGGATAACAGGATCTGATACCCCCGACTCAGCTAACTGCTGAGATAGAACAGGGTAAAGGCGTACCGGATGAGCGATACGGGGGAGACAGAAATAATACCCAACAGAGGTAAGGGAGCAATCCAGATGCGTCCCATCTTGTTGTGGGAATCTTACCAAAACGAGACTGTCACTAAAAGTACAGCCCCGAATCGAAGGTAAGATTCGCGCGGCGCACCAATCAGCGGAACGATGATAACGGAGCGTCGATGGCTAACAGTATTCCCTGATGTCCGTATAGTGATCACCGACGATCACTATACGCACAGAGAAGGAAGTAGGATACCGCCCACGCCAATCGCTCCCGGCCCACTGAGCTGATCGATGGCCCCGATAGAGTACAGCAAATACCGCCGAATGAAAAATCAACCAAGTCACTCGCAACACCAAACTGCAGTCGTAGTGACTCAAAAACATAACCCAACAGAAAGAACCAGATGAAAAGTTCCATACTAGGAACGAGAAAAGGACAACCACACTGCTGAAAGCCAACAACTCCGACGAGAACCTAACGCTCGTCTTAAAGCTACCAAGCAAACAGAAAGACGAGAAGGCGAAAAATTCACCACAGTGTCCTGACACACTGCCAGGCCCGGAAGAGGCGGAAGTGTCAGGGGCTCAAGAATACTAAATCGACAACAAAGGATAACCCCCAACAGACACAAGGCAACCCAGCAATAACAACCACCAAAGAAGGCGAGCAAGAGAGACATACCTTCCAACAAAGCTCCTCAACAACGGCAAGACAAGGGGCAGCCGAGACCTTATCTGCTGAATCGTCCAAAACCGAAACTGCAGACAAGTTCCCACCACCATCCATTGACCACCCATCAGAACCACTAACGATACCTGGAGAAAACCCACTCGAAACCGAAGCAGGCACCATCGGAAGGCACGGGGATGGAGACAAAGTGATCAAATCTTCATCTGCCAAACCACCGTTAACCTCACCAAAGCTGAAATCGACAGAGGTAGGACAAGTAACCGCACTACCCAGAACAGACAAGCGAGGAGAAAAAGGAGCGGTGAACTCTCCCTTCTTCCTTGGCTCTAACTCATCCTCATGGTTCAAACCCAACTGACCACAATCGAGACCAACATCAACGGAACCAAAAGTAATAGCAGTCGACAAAGAATTCGACAATCCCAGCGCCTCCCCATAAATCAATTTGGGGGCAAACTGGATCTGGAGATCCCTAAAAGCCAGATCATCAGATCTAAACGAAAGCTGGGATGACTTCACAAAGCAAGGCATCAAAACCATGAACTGACCATCCACCAACAAATACTTGTGACGAGCCAGAGTAGAGAAGGCCTCGGAGGAATAAACTTCAATGGCGACCGATCTTTCGCTTGAGAAACAAACCGACACCGGAGAAGGGACAATCGCAAGCAAGGCGTCAGCGACGACAGCGAAAGGAGGACATCGCCTTACAAAATCGCCTGTAAAAGCGAAAACCCCCAAATCCATACAATAACCCATAGCCTCTCGCGGAGAAGCAATACGAGAAGCAGAAATGTCGAAACGCAAGTAGGATGAGAAAACAGAGGAGAGAAAACGGAGCAGAAAAATAAAATCAGGCTGCCATTAACGAGTATAAGAAAATAAGACCGTTGAGTAGATTTGAAAGTTGATAGAAAAAAAAATATGTTTGGGGTATACTTACTTTTATATATGAAAAGGTTTTGAATGAATGAAACTCTAAAGTGAATATGGTTTCACACAGTTTAATATATATCAAGTTTTGAAATGAATAAGCTTTGAATCCATAAGACATCATGTACACAGTTTAAATAAATATAGTCTTTTGAAAATGTGAAGGTTTTGATTTCGAAAATATCTTGGTTTTGGAAATATGAGCTCTGAGTGGATATATGACTTAGACACACACACACATATATGAATTTCTTGTTAAATTTGGAAGATTCAAATATTTGTTAAGGAGGAAATAAATTGATTAATTGGTTCAATCAATCAATTAATTTGGCTAGCATATGGAAAGATATGAGAGGATATTTTGGAAGGAAACTAATTAATTAGCCAATCAATTAATTAGTCAATGCATTTGTTATATAAAGAAATAAATGATTAGGAATGGAGAATCAATTAATCAAAGGAAAGATATGGAAACCAAGATTACACCATTATTTGTACTAAAATCAGATCATGTAATTTGGAAGATATTTGGGTAATCAGGAAATTGATTTTCTTAATCTCCAAGCAACCCTTCATTATTAAGTCTATTTAAATGATGGAATTTCATCTTCATATATATGTGAGTGTGTGAGAGCATCCACCATTATTCTTCTCTCTCTTTTGTACTCTTTTTTTCTTCAATGGAATAAAAGAAGTTGCTGGGTCTCCATTGACGTAGGATATTCGTATCCGAACCACGTTAAATCTTCTGTGTCTCTTATTTCTGCTATTGTGTCTGTGAGATTGCATAATTGATTTTTTAAATTCTATTGATATCTAAATAGACAATATTAGATCCTGATCAAACAATTCGCTTCCGCTCAAATTAAAATAAATTTCACTACAGTTTGGTATAGGAGCTAGTGTTATTGTTCATGTTTGGATATTAATGGCTACTACTAGTAAGTCTGTTGGTAGATCTGGTGTCAATTATGGAGTAACACGTTTTGATGGAAAGGGAGATTTTAGTACTTGGAAGATGAAGATGGAGGCTGTATTAAAGAAGTAGAAGACTTATAAGGTTGTTTCTGCGCCTTAGAATTGAAAGGTATTGATGCAGCTGATTTGGAAGAGATGGAAAATGAAGCTCTCACAACAATTCAGTTGAGTCTTTCAAATGATGTTCTTAGAGAATTCTCTCAGAAGAAGACGGTGAAGGAACTATCGGATGCATTATCGGATGCATATGAAGACAAGTCTCTCACTAATCGGATTATTCTTCAGCAACAACTCTATTCGTTCAAGATGAACCCTGGAGCCGATCTCATGGATCATGTAGATGCTTTGACCACTTTGATTATGAACCTGAAGGCAGCGGAAGTTGATATTACTAATGAGGCTCAAGCTATGATCCTCTTATGTTCCTTGCATAAGGAGTATACTACTTTTGTTAATTCCATGATTTATGGCCGCAGTAAAATTAGCTTGTCTGATGTAAAGGCTGGTCTTCATAATGAAGTATTAAGAGGTAGATTGGCGAGCACTAGTTTGGATAGTGATACCGAAGGCTTATCTGTTCAGAGAGGTAGAGGCCAAAGAAGGTCGAAGAAAGGTGAAGGGCGGAATTCTTTGCGGTCTCAATCTAAGAGGCCTAAGAAGTTGACTTGTCATTATTGTTAAAAACTAGGGCACTTCATAGCACATTGTCCCAAGCTTGAAGGTAGAAGAAAAGATCCAAAGAAAACCTCAGCTTCTACAGCAGAGAAATCAGATACAGAAAGTGACACCGATGTATTTACAGCTTCTGGCTCTTCTGGGTAGAGCAACTTATGGCTGATTGATTCTGGCGCATCCTATCATATGACACCTGATAGGAACTACTTTTCCACTTACCGTGAAATTGATGGAGGAGAAGTTCTGATGGGTAATGATGCTTCTTGTCGTATGGTTGGTGTTGGTAGCATGGTGATTAGGATGTTTGACGGTGTTATTCGTACGATCACTGATGTTAGACATGTACCAGATTTAAGGAGGAGCTTGATTTCTATTGGGGCATTGAGTAGACTTGACTTGAAGATTGTAGTGGAAGGAGGGAAAATGAAGATATTGAAGGGTTCCATGATTGTTATGAGAGGTGTGAGGGCAGGAAATCTTTAACTATTAAAGGGCACTACTGTAGTTGGTGAATCAGCTTCTGTTACTTCTATTGATTCAGATTCTTCCAGATTATGGCACTTACGAATGGGTCACATCGGTGAGCGCAGCATGGATGAGTTGAGAAAACAAGGATTGATTGATGGAGTTCATCATTCAAAAATTGGTTTTTGTGAAGAGTGTGTTCATGGAAAGCAGATGAAGATTTCTTTTGGTATAGGAGAGGATACAGCAAAAGCTATCCTGGAGTATGTTCACACAGATGTTTGGGGTCCCTCCCCTTGTCAGTCTTTAGGTGGAGCCAGGTATTTCGTTTCATTTATAGATGATTTCTCTTGTAAAGTATGGGTATACTTTCTTCAGTCAAAGAGTGAAACCTTTGCCAGGTTTCGAAAGTGGAAATCTATGGTTGAGAAGTAGTCAAGGAAGAAATTTAAAGTTCTCCATTCAGATAACGGCGGTGAATTTGTATCATAGGAATTCATCGATTATTAGTCTGAAGGCATTAAGAGGTATTACACTACACCAGGCGACCCCCAGTCTAATGGAGTTGTACAAACGATGAATCAGACATTATTGGAGATAACAAGATGCCTCATATTGATTGCTAAATTGAAGAAGGGATTTTAGGCTGAAGCTTTATCTATGGCGGCTTTCCTCATTAACCACACACCTTCTACTGCCATATATATGAAGATCCCTGAAGAATTATGGAAAGGAGAGCCTTATAGCTATTCATTTTTCAGAGTGTTTGGATGCCCGGCTTATGTGCATGAGAGTAAAGGGAAGCCGGAACCTAGAGCTCGCAAGTGTATCTTTCTAGGTTATAGGAGAAGAGTGAAGGGATATAGGCTGCGGTGTCCTATTAGCAAGAAGATCGTTATGAGTAGGCATGTGACTTTTGAGGAGAAGGCTATGTTGAAGGTGGAGCCTTCCTCATCGGATGACAATGAGGGGACATGTGAAGAATACCAGACACAAAGCAAGTCAACTGTTGATTCTTTCCATAGACGTTCAGATGGTGTTTCTGATGACACTGTGGTTGATGAGGGTAATACCGATGTTGGTACAGAGGATCAGACTCAAGGTGGAGCTCATTCGGAACCTAGGTCTATCAGACAAAGAACAAAGCCTAAGTGGCTTGATGAGTTTGTTAGATTGAGCATCGAAGACATTAACTTCGATGAAATGGGAACATATGCTTTGAATGTCCATGATGAGCCCTGTGATTATAAAGAAGCTATTGCATCAGTTAATAGTTCCAGTTGGTTAGTTACTGTGGAGGAGGAGATTGAATCATTGTAAAGAAATCATACTTGGGATTTGGTGCCTCTTCCCACCGACAAGAGAGCTATTGGATGCAAGTGGATCTATAAAGTGAAAGACGGTGAAAATGGTAATCTTAGATACAAGGCAAAATTAGTCACAAAGGGGTATGTTCAAAAGAAGGGGGTAGAATATCATGATATCTTTGCTCCAGTGGTTAAACATACTTCTATTCGTATTCTTTTGGCATTAGTTGCTCATTATGATACGGAATTAGAGCAAGTAGATGTCAAAACTGCATTCTTGCATGGTGATCTGGATGAGGAGTTCTATTTATAGCAGTTGAAAGGGTTCATTGGTAGTAGCAGAACAGATTATGTTTGCAAACTCAACAAATCCCTATATGGACTGAAGCAGTCTCCTAGACTATGGTATAAGAGGTTTGATAAGTTTATGCTTTCACAGGGATACTCCAGAACTTTCAAAGACCAGTGTGTTTATTTCAGGAGATGTGATGGTGATATGATTTATTTATTGTTATATGTTGATGATATGCTGATTTCATCTCGGAGTATGGTCAGAATTAAGGAGTTGAAAGCGGAGCTCAGTAAAGAGTTTGATGAAGGATTTGGGAAAGGCACAAAGAATATTGGGTATTGAGATAAGCAGGGATAAGAAGTAGAGAGAGTTAAGGCTCACTCGTGCGCATTACATCGAGAAGGTCCTTGCTCGATTTGGAATGGAGAAAGCCAAACTGGTTGGCACTCCATTAGGCTCTGATTTCAAGTTGTCAAAAGACTTATCTACCTCATCGGAAGAGGACAAAAGGTATATGGTTGATATACCGTATTCCAGTGTTGTAGATAGTCTTATGTATGCGATGGTGTGCACAAGACCAGATTTGGCCCATGCAGTGGGTGTTGTGAGTCGATATATGTCTAACCCAGGCAAAGAGCATTGGCAAGCAGTGAAGTGGATTCTTATATATCTTCGAGGCACTTCTTCGGTGGGCTTGTTATATGCTAGAGTGGATGGTGACATCTCTCTTAGTGGATACTTTGATTTTGATTATGCTGGGGATAGAGATGTTAGGAAGTCAGTGTCGGGCTATGTTTTTACACTTGGCATAGGCTCGATTTCATAGAGATCAAAGTTGCAATCTATGGTAGCTTTATCGACTACCGAAGCCGAGTTGATATCGATTGTGGAAGCAACAAAGGAAGGATTATACTTACTTCAGTTATTGGATGATCTTCCAATGGTGCAGCGAATAGAAGAGCTATTTTCAAACAGTCAGAGTGCGATTCATCTTATAGAGAATCAAGCTTATAGTTCACGGATGAAGCACATTGATGTTAGAGGTTTCTTTCTTATGCTTGAGGAAGAATGAAGCAAGATCAAATTGTTAAAGGTGAGTACTTTAGATAATCCTTCAGATATGAAGACAAAGACACTTCCAAAGGACAAGTTTGAGCATTGCTCAAACTGGATTAGTTTGATTCCTGTTACTTGAGCACCATGGGGCGCTATACCCTAGAACTTCTATATTGATTGCTTGATGATGAGGTGATGAAGAGAGATTGTTATATTTGAATTAAGGTGGAGTGTTAAATTTGGATGATTCAAATATTTGTTGAGGAGGAAAGAAATTGATTAATTGGTTCAATCAATCAATTTATTTGGCTTGCATATGGAAAGATATGAGAAGATATTTTGGAAGGAAACTAATTAATTAGCTAATCAATTAATTAGTCAATGCATTTGTTATATTAAGAAATAAATGATTAGGCATGGAGAATCAATCAATCAAAGGAAAGATATGAAAACTAAGATTACGCCATCTATTTGTACTAAAATCAAATCACGCAATTTGGAAAGATATTTTGGTAATCAGGAAATTGATTTTCTTAATCTCCAAGTAACTCTTCATTATCAAGTCTATTTAAATGAAGGAATTTCATCTTCATATGTATGTGAGTGTGTGAGAGCATCCACCATTATTCTTCTCTCTCTTTTGTAGTCTTTTTTTCTTCAGTGGAATAAAAGAAGTTGTTGGGTCTCTGTGGATGTAGGATATTCATATCCGAACCACGTTAAATCTTCTGTGTCTCTTATTTCTACTATTGTGTCTATGAGATTGCATAATTGATTTTTTAAGTTCCATTGATATCTAAATAGACAATACTAGATCCTGATCAAAGAATTCACTTTCGATCAAATTAAAATAAACTTCACTACATTTCTTTTGTTGTTCAACACTCTTCTCTTTATCTTCAATGTTCATACACAGATTTTTCAAGGCTTTAGGTAAAACTTTCCAGAACCCATTGACAAATTCACATTCATGACGCCTGCTATTTTGCAATATATCATTTGCAGGATAAAGCATAGACACTTTTATTTCTTTTCAATCCTATGAGGACTGTTAAATACTTTTCCCTATATCTCAGTGATCTGATTTTCTTTGTCACGATAAGTAGTACACCAAGACCACAAAGATTCAATTATGAAAAAGAAAATCTAACTTGGGCTAGTAGATTTCATAATATAAATTGAAGTACCACGGAACCTAAAGGTTAATTAATCGACATCCCATGAATTCATTTTTCTTGATTAAACTATGTAGCATGCGTTGTTTTCGCTACAATTGTACCTGGTTACTAAATTGTGTCTCCTAGTACTTACCATTGGTTGTCTAGGGCTACTAAGCATGCATCACATACTTTTGAGTTCAAATTTTCCCACTTCTGTTTATTGACAATAGGGTTGGTGAATAATATTTTACATCAAAGCGTAGGGCTGCGATTGTTTAAAATTTGCAAATAAATGTGGATTATCTGAAGTCGAACCAATTCATATCTTGAAAGAGGATATATGAATAGAAAAAAACTTATTGTAGTCAGATTCACATTTTAGAAAACACACATCAATTGATCAGTAAATTAGAAAAAAAGGATCTCAACTACTAATTCTACTTAACCTAGTAATAAAATCAATTTGATAACATAACAGTACTACACATGTCCAGTAGCCATATAAGGGTAGAAAAAACGGTGAATATCGAAGGAAGAAATAAAATAGATATGAGAAACAATTTTCTAAGGGGAGAACGTCAGTATAACAATAGAATTTAAAAGGGGAAAAAGTATTAACATATATATATGCAAGGATAATATTTTTGACACCAAAATCCATGAAGTACCTATCCCTTAACATAATTTGTCTCCTTCACATCAAAGCAGAAAAAACCATAATGTTAAGGAAAAGGAAGAAACCTATTGTAGACCAAGAGGGCCCAAAGATCGAGGCCCTTCTTCAATATCCTCCCAGAAACTTTGATCTCTGGATCATTTGATCTAACTGAAAGTTTAATGGCAACCTGCTTTGACGCATCAAGTCCAAGCGACAGTCTCACGAGAACTTTCACATTGCCAATGAAAACTCCAAATAGTAGGCAAGTATGAGATCTTGCATTTCTTGGGACCATATCAGTTCCCTATCAAACAAACAAGTACAAATTAGTATAAATACTAACCGTATATTTCAACATGTATAAATTGATCATTATGTTGATGTGCAATGGTTTGTGTGCACTTCAAAATCTTTTTTGCAACCACTTCATATCTCAAATTTACTTCTGTACAATGTTTGCTGATATCATCATATGTTGTTTTGGGCATAGTTGGCTTTGGTCAAAGGGACAAATAGAGAAGGGTGTATATTTTCAATGTAAACAACATTTGTCATTCCTTATTTTATATTTACAAATATCATAACTATTATATACAGTGGCGTAGCCAAGATTTGAAACTAGCGAGGGCATGATTTAAACAGAGAGGGAAGTTTGGGAGTAGCAGCCCGGATTTGTTTTTTACCATTATTTTTAATAATTGCTATATTAATAATAGTGATGAAATGTAAAAGTAGAAGAAAGATTGAGGGGAAGATTGTGAATTGTATCATTACTGAACATATTCTATGTTTGCAGACTTCAACATGCATTTGTACATGAAAATAAATTAGCATTTATAAAGACACAGACCGCAATATGCATTTATAAAGGCACAGACTACAACATGCAATAAATTAGCATGCACACTACAACATGTCACATAATTTTATAGCCTCAACATCCATTAAAATAAATTCTTGGGGGGGGGGGGTCACGTGACCCCCCAACCTTAATGTAGCTCCGCCACTGATTATATAGGCTACAGGATAGGGGAAACTATCATTTCTAAGTTTTGACAGCGAGTAGGAAAACAGAACTTAATCCGAATGACCTCATAGGACTGCCAAGAAAATTAATGACAACACTAACAGCCACGGCCAAGTTATCTCTGGTACCAAGTCCATATTTATCAACACGCTCAGTATCAGGGTCCATACTGTCCCATGCATTTTTGAAATTATAGACTCCTACTTTTTGCATGTAATCAACAGCCGTCACTTCAAAATCTTCTAACTGGTATTCCTCTTCCAAACCATTGTCATCTACCTCTCCCGTTGATGGATCCACCTGCACAAACAAACAACACAACAAAATTATTTCCTAAAACAGTCAAAGAACATCACCAGTTCAACAAAACGTTAATATTTCAATTAGATATTCACGATCCACTTCTATCATATATTAAATGCTTTTGAAATATAAGGTAGCAAATGTTTCACTGCCTAGAAACATATCTACAGCAATGGTTGCCGTTCTATTCAGTTTTGAGTACAATTCGTGGTGAAATAAAAAATCAGACGACTGTAAACAGGAACCTATACCGCTCAAATAAGTTCATAACCCCTACTGGATCAGTCTACTAATTGTTACCCAACTGTCAAATATTTATACGAAATTTAAAGACCTTAAGTTATATATCGTATAAATTAAAGAAGAAAAGAAAGTATGTTAGAAAGGTAGTAGGGAACAACAATATTTATATTCTGATATATTATTAATAAAAATTCGAAGTTCCGTAGGAGAAAAATATATTGGATAACATGATTTAGAGTTATTTTAATTGATAGCTAACAAAAAGTCATCCAAACAAAGATGTAGGTAAACCGATAAATCACTTGAAACCTAAAAATATATTTGCTTACCTAACTTACACCTTTTTTTCTCTCATCAATTTATGCCTCAATCCCCAAAATTGAAAATCGAATCAATAAATTAGCATAGGTTGGAGATAAAGCTCTAATTAAGTGTGAAACATCACCGGCGAGGAAGAAAAGAGCGGATTCCAGCCGTTAAAAGTGCTCGAGCCATTTCTTCCACTACTGAACTTTAAACACTCGTGGTTGGATATAAAAAGCATGGCACTGAACTTGTAGAACAAAGGTGGAGGGTTCATGACGCAGCGGATTAAACAGAAACAAGGTAGATCGATGAAAGTAGCAATCGGTGGATTGAGAAATACTGAAATGCCCAAATTCGTTGATCCGAAGATACCGAATTCTAGCTATCTCTGACACGTTGATCGTGCACGATACCGTGATGAGAGATCTACAATTCTTCGAGAGTTGATCAAGCGCACTTGATTCTGCGAATTGGCTTCAACGATCGAAGATTCGAGCACACTCGAATGTCGAAGGTGGAGATAGGAGATTACACTCAACTACCGATTTTAATTGAAAGCACAAAGCTAACAAACAAGAATTTTATTCAAAAATCAACTAAACTATTACAAATGGCACCACCGGCCTATTTATAGAAGTTACAACACATGTCACAGAAAATGTCCAACTCATAAGTCGTCTCCGACTTATCACACCACGACCTAAAATAGACGACTCAAAAGTAGACGACTTACCATAAGTCGTTCACGACTTATCAGACTACAACACAACCGCCTCAGTCGACTTAACAAATGCGACATAGTACAAAACACATTACAACACATAGTATCACGACATACGACTTAAGTACAAACGACTCAACGTATTTATACAACAGGGTTCGGCAAAGCTCCCACAACATATGACTTAAAGCTAACGACTTATCAATGCTACGAGTTAACAGATGTCGCGACTCAACAACAAACGACTTATCATTGCTACGAGTTAACAATTAGCAACTCAAGAGAAAAACTGCTGCATCATGTCACGCGACCTAACTAGGTCGTAGGTCGTACGCGGCTTATCTTGGGTCATGAGCTCCCTTGTTCAGCATACTCGTTAGGTCGTAGACGACTTAAGCCTTCATTTTCCTTAGGTTGTAGACGGCTTAAGCCTTCACTTTCCTTAGGTCGTAGACCGCTTGAGTTAAGTCGTAAACGACTTACGACTTTGCAACCACTTAACTTCTTCACAGAATACGTAGCCTGGATTGCATTATTAGGTCGTAACCCTTTATCTCTTGCTTCGTTAAGTCGTGGACGACTTATAGCCGCTTCGTTATGTCGTGGACGACTTAGGTCTTCAGCTTCGTTAAGTCGTGGACGGCTTATAGCCGCTTCCTTAAGTCGTGGACGACTTAGGTCTTTGACAATTATGGGTTGTGCTGCATCATCCTCCCCAGGTTGAGAAAAATTCATCCTCGAATTTGTAAATTCTTCCACATCAGCTTGTTCATCCCCATAATAAGGTACCAGATGTTTAACATTAAACACATCAGATGTATACACATCCTCCGGCAGCTTCAACTTATAAGCATTTTCATTAATCCGTTTCACGACTTCTACAGGACCAATTTTCCTGGCTTTCAACTTGTTATAAGCACCCACTGGAAAACGATCTTTTGTTAACATAGCATATACCATATCTCCTTCATTAAACTCAACATTTTTCGCTTCAGATCTGCAGAGCGTTTATACTTCTCATTCGCCTTCTCCAATCGTTCCTGAACGATTTTATGACATTCAGTCAATCCATCAACAAAATCTACAACTCGTTTTACCATCCCCTTCGGTTGTGGTACTACCGTTAAGTCCAAGGTCCCCTTGGCAAACTTGAATATATAATCTGGAATGGACTGAAACCTGTGCTACGATTTACCGCATGATTATGAGCAAACTCTGCCTGGCATAACTTCATGTCCCAACTCTTCAGATTATCTTTTACCAGACATCGCAATAAATTTCCCAGCGATCTGTTAACCACCTCCGTTTGCCCATCAGTTGGTGGATGGTAAGCGCTACTAAATTTCAGCTTCATTCCGACCATCTTCCACAAACTTAGCCAAAAATGACTCAGGAAACGAGTATCCCTATCCGACACAATAGATTCTGGCAATCCATGAAGTCGATAGATTTCTTTGAAAAATAATTGAACAACATGAACAGCATCCGCCGTCTTCTTACAAGCAATAAAATGTGCCATTTTCGAAAATCGGTCAACCACCACATAAATGGAATCGTTACCACGCTGTGTTCTCGGTAACCCCAACACAAAGTCCATACTCACATCAACCCAAGGCTTAGTTGGTATAGGTAACGGCATATATAATCTAGCATTGGTCGCAGTTCCTTTCAAAACCTGACAGATATGACATCGCTCCACAAACCTTTCCACTTCTTTCCTCATTGATGGCCAAAAGTAAGATTGAGAAATCAGCTGTAGCGTACGGTCTCTACCCACGTGGCCTTCTTCATGTAGCTCCTTCACAATCTTCATTCTCAAACTACAATCAGGTATGCACAATCGATTTCCTTTGAACAGAAAACCATCTACCATCATAAACTCATCCGTCTCTCCCTCCTTGACTTTATCAACAAACTTTGCAAAGTACGGATCATCGACAAATAATTCTGGCAACACATCAAACCCCATCACTTCAACCTTCATTGTTGTTAACAAATGATTCCTTCGGCTTAACGCATCTGCCACATGGTTTGTAACTCCAGATTTATGCTTCACCACAAAGGTAAATTGTTGCAGGTACGTAATCCACGATGCATGTCTCGCTGAAATCTTGTCTTGCCCTTGTAAATGCTTCAACGCCTCATGATCAGTGTAAAGAACAAACTCTTTCTGAAATAGATAGTGTCTCCAGTGTTTAATAGCTTGTACAAAAGCATAAAATTCCACATCATAAGTACTATACCTCATCTTCGCTCCCGATAGCTTCTCACTAAAATATGCAATAGGACGTCCCCTCTGACTCAACACTCCTCCAATCTCAACCTTGGATGCATTAGTATGAAGTTCAAACACTAACTGAAAATCTGGTAACACTAGAATTGGTGCTGATGTCAAGAGTTCTTTAATTCCCTCAAAAGCAATCCCTGCTCCCTCCGTCCATGCAAATTGTTTACCCTTCATACAATCAGTCACAGGTGCCATCACACTACTAAAGTGTGGAATAAACCTTCGATAAAATGAAGCCAACCCGTGAAAACTCCGAACCTCTGTTATCATCTTGGGTTGCGGCCAATCTCTAATCGCCTCTACTTTACTCCGATCCACCTGTATCCCTTCCTCTGATACAACATATCCTAGAAATAAAACACTATGCGTCATGAACACGCATTTCTTCGTTGCAGCATAAAATTGTTCTTGTCGCAGTACCATCAGCACTTCTCTCAGATGATTCAAATGTTCCTCTGGACTTCCACTATATATCAGAATATCATCGAAATACACCACCACAAACTTCCCAATGAATGGTCTAAAAATCTAATTCATCACCCGCATAAATGTACTTGGCGCATTTGATAAGCCAAATGGCATTACTAACCATTCGTATAGACCCTCCCTGGTTTTAAAAGAAGTCTTCCACTCATCACCTGGCCTGATATGAATTTGATGATATCCGCTCTTCAAATCAATCTTCGAAAAGATAGTAACTCCGCTCAATTGATCTAGCAAGTCTTCCAACCTCGGCATTGGAAATCTATATCTCACAGTAATCTTATTTAATGCTCGACTGTCAGTGCACATTCTCCACGTCCCGTCCTTCTTCGGTACTAACCAAGCTGGCATAGCACACGGACTCAAGCTTTCCTACACACGCCCATGTTCAAGCAATTCTTCCACTTGCCTCCTCAATTCTTCATGTTCCTTCGGACTCATTCGATAATGTGGTCTATGTGGCAACATTGCTCCCGGAACAAGATCAATTTGATGTTGATTGTCTCTTAGTGGCGGTAATTCCTTTGCTAACTCCTCTGGAAATACATCTTCAAATTCTTTCAATACTGGTTTCACTTCTTCTGGAATTTCAACCTCTTCACTGCTCTCATGCCCAATTAACAAGAATACTTCCGGCTCCTCGTCAACCTCCTTAACAAACTCCTTCAAGGATAATAAAGTTTTCAGCTCTTCAATCTCCTCCAGTTTGTTTTCTTCCTGTTGTCGCTTCTTTGGAACTAGAGTAATCTTTGTGCCTTCAAATATAAAGCTATAACTGTTGGTACGACCGTCATGTTGCACCGCCCTATCATACTGCCACGGTCTCCCTAGCAACAAATGACAAACATCCATATCTACCACATCGCACCAGATTTTGTCTTTATATTTCTTCCCAATTGAAAAATTCACACAAGCCCTTCGTCCAACCTTCACCTCCCCGCCTTTTCTCAACCAAGCCAGCTTGTACGGTTTCGGATGCTTCTCAGTCTTCAATGCCAGCTTCCTCACAGCTTCTGAAGAAATTATATTATCACAGCTTCCAGCATCAATAACAAATTTGCAAACTTTCCCCAGAATAGTACATGTCGACTGAAAAATATTGCTCCTTAACCAACTACAATCCTCCTCTTGCTTTGGTGTCAAACAAGACCTCCTCATCATCAGATTACAGCCTTCGTCTCCCGACACTTCTTCTTCCTCCTCATCAGGTGGTGAATTGGAACATTCATCTTCTTCATCCTCATCCTCAACGTCCGCTATCATAGCTCTCTTTTTCGGTTTTGGACATTCATTACTTTTGTGGCCCACTTCTTGGCAATTGTAGCACTTGAAACTGTTATTGACTTTTGCCTTCCCAACCTCATTCACAACTGGTTTTGCAACAGCCTTTGAAACATTAGAACTTCCACTAACACCCTTCACTGGATTGTTGGAATTTGTAAACACACCACCTCCTCGTCTTCCCTGTTTCTCCCAAGCCAACGCCTTCTGGTGTGCTTCCACTACAGATCTGGGATCAAACATGTTAACCATATCTTGAATCTGCATTCGCAACCCCCCAACAAATCTAGCTGTCAATTGTTCCTCTGTCTCCATAATATCATTCCTTGCAATCAGTTGATAAAATTCGTCAGCATAGTCATTCACAGACTTCGTTCCTTGCCTCAAGTTTTGCAACCTCTGATACATAAGCGATTGATAATTATAAGGTAAGAATGTGGCTTTCATCATTTTCCTCATCTTTTCCCATGATTCAACCTTTGACTTCCCTATCCGTTCACGTGTAAGTTTGGTTTGCTGCCACCATGCCAAAACTCTACCCCTCAACCTTGTAGCAACCAACTTCACTCTACGATGTTCTGGAACTTCCTTAAAGTCAAAAATCTCCTCCACATTAGACAACCAATCCAAAAACTCCTCAGCTTGCATACCACCCTTGAATTCCGGTATTTCAGTCTTCATCCCAGACTCCCACTTATGATCATACTCCGATTGATTTCTTCCATGTCCACGTCCTCGTCCATGAACACTACCACCATCATACTCTTCTTCAAAATCAGATGTATATCGATGTCGATCCTGACCACCAACATCTCTACTACCATCACGTCTTCCACCAACATTCCTTCCATCTACATTCCTCCGATCACGTTCCCGATCATCAACATTTCTATAACTGTCTCGACTCACACTTCTATGATCATTATCATTACTTCTCTCTTGATTGGAATGTGGCAAAACTCTACTTCTCCCATGGTTAGATTCAGGTGAAACCCTTCTCTGATTTTGATTTATCTCCAACATCATCTTCTCTAATCGTCCAATCCCTTCATTAAGCTTCTCACTAAAGTTTTCATTAATTCTTTGCTCCATCTCATCAGCTTCTTCCCTTCTATACAAAGCTTCTACGTTTTGGTGACGATTAGCTCTTCTCGGCGGCATGGTTCAAACTTCTCAAACACCTTGACTTTCGGCTCCAACTCCAAATTTCAAACAACTTTCGAACTTAGATCCAAAATGAAGTGGATCGAAAACTCCCACTTTGTTGCAAAAATATGATGAACACGATGAACACAACTTCTCAAGATGATGAAAATTTCAATCTCCAACACTTCGATTTCAACTCGGCTTTGCTTGATGTAGCTCGGCCTCTCTAACTCTTCAAATAAATCGCCTCCAAGACTCGATTTAGCTATGATTGGCTAAAACAAGCTCTGATACCAAAACTGACGCAGCGGATTAAACAAAAACAAGGTAGATCGATGAAAGTAGCAATCTGTGGATTGAGAAATACTGAAATGCCCAAATTCGTTGATCCGAAGGATACCGAATTCTAGCTATCTCTGACACGTTGATCGTGCACGATACCGTGAAGAGAGATCTACAATTCTTCGAGCGTTGATCAAGCGCACTTGATTCCGCGAATTGGCTTCAACGATCGAAGATTCGAGCGCACTCGAATGTCGAAGGTGGAGATAGAAGATTACACTCAACTACCGATTTTAATTGAAAGCACAAAGCTAACAAACAAGAATTTTATTCAAAAATCAACTAAACTATTACAAATGGCACCACCGGCCTATTTATAGAAGTTACAACACATGTCACAGAAAATGTCCAACTCATAAGTCGTCTCCGACTTATCACACCACGACCTAAAATAGACGACTCAAAAGTAGACGACTTACCATAAGTTGTTCACGACTTATCAGATTACAACACAACCGCCTCAGTTGACTTAACAAATGCGACATAGTACAAAACACATTACAACACATAGTATCACGACATACGACTTAAGTACAAACGACTCAACGTATTTATACAATAGGGTTCGGCAAAGCTCCCACGACATATGACTTAAAGCTAACGACTTATCAATGCTACGAGTTAACAGATGTCGCGACTCAACAACAAACGACTTATCATTGCTACGAGTTAACAATCAGCGACTCAAGAGAAAAACTGCTGCATCATGTCAAGCGACCAAACTAGGTCGTAGGTCGTACGCGACTTATCTTGGGTCATGAGCTCCCTTCTTTAGCATACTCGTTAGGTCGTAGATGACTTAAGCCTTCATTTTCCTTAGGTTGTAGACGACTTAAGCCTTCACTTTCCTTAGGTCGTAGACCGCTTGAGTTAAGTCGTAAACGACTTACGACTTTGCAACCACTTAACTTCTTCACAGAATTCGTAGCCTGGATTGCATTATTAGGTCGTAACCCTTTATCTCTTGCTTCGTTAAGTCGTGGACGACTTATAGCCGCTTCGTTATGTCGTGGACGACTTATGTCTTCAGCTTCGTTAAGTCGTGGACGACTTATAGCCGCTTCCTTAAGTCGTGGACGACTTATAGCCGCTTCCTTAAGTCGTGGACGACTTAGGTCTTTGACAATTATGGGTTGTGCTGCATCAGTTCATGAAAGGCGGTTGACATAATGGAGGGTTTTTTTAATGTGGAAGAAAACATCGAGAGGACAACTGACGTGAACAGTAGGGAAATGGGAAAGTGGGGGATAATATGCGGAGTGGCTGTTGAAATTTTAGTTGGGGTTAGAACATGGGCAGGGGAAATGACACATACGCCCTCTTTGTTTAATAATACTATATAATTTTGTCGAAGTATCTAATTGGGTTAATTTGGACATTCAAAAAAGCTTCACCACATTGAAGTATTTGCATTATTAGTAGAGATGTATGTATGTATGTATGTAGGTATGTGAAGTTTCCTATCGAGTATAGTTTTTTACATACACGAGTCTTGAAGGTTTATAACATCTTTTTAGTGTGAAGTGATTCGAATAGAAGAATTTTCAATGCACGTCAGTTTTCAAAGTGTCGAAGCATACCAATGTTGCACATAAAGATTTTAGGAATATCAAGCTTTTGAAAACAAATTAAATTTCGAATAGGAATAAGTATCAAATATGCATGGGTTTCAAATATAAGAACATAAGCTTCGAATAAAGACAACTTTGAACATGTGTCATCTTCAAACATATATGGGTTTTAAAGCATGCAAATTTCGCAAAAAAGATTTTTAAATGTATAAGTTTCAAATACACAAGTTTTGATTAAATATAAAGTTTCAAATGATTGTCAGCTTTCAAGTATGGAATTTCTCAAATCATTCAAGTTACATGTATAAAGAGATTTCAGGTATATTCGAGTATCAGTTTTCATGTGTACAAAGATTTTCAAATATAAAGTTTTGGATATATGTAGGCTTTTGGAAATACGTAAACTTCAGATATTCATAAGAGATGGTTTCAAAAATGCGAACTTTAAACATGTTTTGGGTACCATGGATATAATTTTTATACTCATGACAGTTTCATATAAATTGATACCAAGTATTAGTTTTGAAAATAAATCTACAAGCTTTAAATGAATGCATATGATATCAAATATAAAAGCTTTTGGGTATGTGAAAAATCAATTTCGAAATGTCTCATTAAGTTTAAAACAAAAGTGATTTGGGGCATGTGCACAGTCTCAATTTTATACGGGAATGGTATATACACGATTCCAAATTCACATGAGACCTCGAACTTCAGGTAAAGCACAAGTGTAAGGTGATTACGGATATTAGCAAGCAATATTGTATGGCTTAAGTGACGCTGTTATGCCAAATGGATAAGTGACGACGTATAGATTGAATGATGCCATCAACGTTAATAATTTTGTAATGTATTAGTTATGGCGTACAACAAAAAGATATCGAGCCCAAGTTCAAGCAAAGCCAGATGATGTTGAATGAATCAATCAGTGCTAAAAATGGCAGATAACTTCAACCATATTATATAATATCAAGGAATGTCGACTACACAAATAGATTTATCTACATTAATTAATTTCATACACATTAATTTCTTATATCTTAAGTTTCTTATATGAAATTTCATATATCGTGACTTCGAAACGTATGTATTTCTTTTTGCAAGAATGGCTTTAAATTGCAAAAGAGACATTCTTATACTAATGAATTTCTGATGGCATATAAAATTCCGACTCTTAATACAATAATATAATCCTTTGATAAAGGTTATTTCACTAGAGGAAATTCTTATGGAAAAGCATGTTCTTATCTATGGACTCTATCGGTTCATGAACCATGACTTTTCAGACTTATAAACGGGATATTTATTTTTGCTAAGTAAAATCTGATAAGGTATAATTTTATATCTTGCAAAGGTGTAACAATACACACCAATATTTATCTTAACAAGCAATTTTTTCCAAAGGGAATTTTACCATGCATATCTCTAAGAAAAATATTCTTTGTAAATCAAAAGAGCTATTACTGATTATTCCATATGTCTATCTATTTCAAAAAGGTATTTGCAAAGTCCTTAAAAGTATATACAATTGAGAACTATGAAAAGTTTTCAAAACTATCATGACCTACCTTTAAAACTCTAATTAGCAGAGTCTATTCTCAATTAAAGGACTATTGATTCATGAATCATGATCGTTCAGTCCTTTATTTGATATTTATGTTTCTATTATGAGATTATAAGTTTGACAAAAGCTTCCTTTAAATTTCGAACATTGGGAACAAAATCTCTTATCTATGCCGTAAAGAATTTAAAACAACTTTCGAAGAATGAAAAAACATTCATCAAGAATCGCGACCACGAGCAATTAGTAAGAAACAAATCCATCGATCTGGAATTCAATAAAAGATTTTTATATGGATTATCTTAATCAGGTAAATCAAAGCAGTAGACAAGAAATTATTAGCAAGGTGATCGATATATCGAGAAAAGCAAGGAAGAAACCTAAGAAATCAGAAGTGAAATCATTGTCTAACTTTGTAATTTTCAAGCTACAAGGTTCAAAGTAGATCTACAAAGACCATCCGAAAAAGGATAATAATATTACAAATGGTAAAGGATATCTCGAATTATAGTTTGCTTCAAATTCCAAAATAGTCGCAATCTTGATTTCTACTTGGATAAAATTGTTTTACAAAGATTGATTTCGGAATCCTATGGCTTCAACATACTATATCGAATTCTAAAAGAATTCATGATTCTTACCATAGTATGTATCCAACATATGATCAATGCAAATTATCCATAATAATTATGGGATTTCCATCTACAAGAACGAGACTGTCAATTACCAATGGAATCACAAATTACAATAAAAAGGAAAATTACCCCTAAAAAGGAATGTACTCGCTAAAGGTTATACACATAAAGGAGAATTCCCCAAGCTCTTACTACAAAGCAAATTGAATGAGATACCCACCACTCATACTTTGGACATGTCAAGCCCCTACATGATGAATTTCCTATGCATAATAAATAATGCTTCCAATCGAAGTTAAGATTGAATCCCATCAAAGGGTTGAGAGATAAAATGAAATCCTCGAATTTGGTCAATGGCCTAAAACGACAAAGTAAATGCCTGAATATCAAAGAAGGATATTCAGGTATTACAATTATAAAATAAGAAGAAGATCATTCCAAAAAGGAGATTTAATTCTCTAAAGAGTTATGGAAAATACTAAGAATTAGGTGGATGGATCACTCGGGCCAAATTGGGAAGGACCCTGAATCATACGTAAAATAATCTCGTATGGACTTATAAACTATGCCAACCAGATGGCAATGTAATAGCGAGAACATGGAATGTCGAACATTGGGGGCCATATTTTGCAACAATGGATGAATAAAAAGAATTTATCAGCTCAATCATGGAAAGGAGTAGGATTCTCCTAAATCAAAGGCTCATCACCGCAAGAGGTCCCTGACCATCAAAGGCCCTAGCCATTAAAGGCTCATGACCGTAAGAGATCCTGTTGAATATGTTAGTATATGATTTTTGTTTGATGATAATAAACATATATATGTATATATATTCATTTAAATGTATTTGTTATTGTACTATTTTATTTTTCAAATAATTAAATAAATATTTGTTGAATAAAATAAATAACACAGAATTTAAATTCAAACAAATATTTTATTCAAACAAATATTTTATTATAATTTTGAGCAGTACAAATTTGAGCTCTCATTATATATACAAAATTTTCAATTACAACAAAACTTCAATTACATTTCAATTTACATAACTTTCCTCACTACATATTCACTCAACACTCGTATTTGATCTTCAACTCTATTCCAATTTGTATCATGCATCTGAGTTATCTGCAAAATAAACACTAACGCAGTAAAATTGAAAAAGAATATTTTTTTGCAGTGTAAAATAAAAATGTGTATTTTGAAAATATCATTTGCCTCGGTTATTTGGGTTGTTCGTCATCATTATTTTGAATTCATCATACACAAACAACTTGTGACATGCACAGTGTATCGCTGTACATGCCATAAGGCCGTGCACACCGATATACACTTGATAAAACTGCAAGGACAGGTGAGCACAAGGTCAAACCCGATCAAAAGATAGGTTCAACTCAAGTGCAATACAAATAAAGTCATGATACGAGCACAAGATCAAACCCAAGTCATAAGCTGGATTCAACTCAGGTGCAATACAAATACATCACAAAATTGTCGAGTACAAGAATCTATAAACCAATATAAAACAAGCCTCGACCAAAAATTCAATGTGTACACTTGAAAAATACTCAACCATTCAAACTCAAGGAAAGTGTAGACCTAAACTTTAATCTGTTCGAAGTGGTGCACCAAACAGTTCAACTGTTCAGCCTAGTGGCATGGCACAAAGGCAAAGACCACATAAACATATATGCACATATATATATACACGTATATGAGTTCAAAGAAATAGCAAATTTAACTTGTATCAAAGGCAATAGCAAGTTAATAGACAACCAAGTACAGGATACTAATGTCAATTGCATCAGGGCAGTGCACAAAAAACAATGTAGCATGGTCAGATATGGAACCAGATACAAATGGTCAAGTACAAGTTTCAATGACTGAAACAAGCCCACAATAATGAATTGATCAGGAGCAACAAAGGTCAGGTATAAGCATGGATGATCAGTGACGACACAAGTGCACCATACCAGGGCAGTAACATATATATGAAATGCAGCAGCAAATTTAACATGAACCGCCATACAACATCTTTATCAAGTGCAGGGAAGCATACATATATACATATGCAAACACACATGTATACATATACATATACATATATATATATATAGTCAGTGCACATGTAACCGGGACCAGTGGACAGTGAAGTGAAACAAGACGAGACCCAAATCAACCATGAAGTACACAAGAAAATCCAGACAACATGAAGTACACGAAGCAGTAAACAACATGTATATATATGCAGTAACAATATGGGATACAATGGAAGCAGTTCAATATGCAAGCAAGGCTACAACTCCAAGTAGACCACACATGAACATGTACACAAGTGTGTCAACACAACCAGACTCGACAAACTATCACAGCAGCTACACTATACATATATATATACATTCAATCAAGCTCCACATAAAACCAAACTACATGAACACACTTGACTTCAAGTCTAGTGTTTCCTGGAGATTTGACCAGGCAACTAGTACTCGGCATCAGAGAGTGACCGGCATCCAGGAGTGTTCGGCGAGGCACTTAACATCCAGGAGTGTTCGGCGAAGCACTTGACATCCAGGAGTACTCGGCGTAGTACTCGGCAACTAGTACTCGGCATCAGAGAGTGACCGGCATCCAGGAGTGTTCGGCGAGGTACTTAACATCCAGGAGTGTTCGGCGAAGCACTTGACATCCAGGAGTACTCGGCGTAGTACTCGGCAACAAGTACTCGGCATCAGAGAGTGACCGGCATCCAGGAGTGTTCGGCGAGGCACTTAACATCCAGGAGTGTTCGGCGAAGCACTTGACATCCAGGAGTACTCGGCGTAGTACTCGGCATCCAGTGGAACTCGGCACCAGAGAGTGGCCGGCATCCAGGAGTGTTCGGCGAGGCACTTAACATACAGGAGTGTTCGGCGAAGCACTTGACATCCAGGAGTACTCGGCGCAAGAGTACTCGGCGTCTAGAGGAGCGTTCGGCTTCGACTGACTAACATCCTGCACTTCCCAAACATCAAACCGCACCGTTCGGCATAGAAAGGACTGCTCGGCATCAGAGCGTTCAGCAAACCTTGCTCGGCATACAGCAGCCACTGTACTCGGGCTGGAGCGTTCGGCCATCAGCCCACTTGGGAAGTCCAGCCCATCTTTGTCTATAAATAGAGGGGCAGGGTCACAGTGAAAAGGATCCTTTTTTGGGAGAGAAAACACCGGGGAGACTCTGCCATTTTCAAGACTCATCTTCTCTACTTAACAACCTCACTCAAGCATTTGATTCACGAATTGTATTTGTAATCAACTATAAAGGAAATCAATAAAGTTGAACAAAGTGGACGTAGGCAATTACGCTGAACCACTATAAATTTGGTGTTCTTACTTTCTGCATTTAAATTAGCATTGTCTTCTCTGTTTAATTTACTTTCATCACTTATATCTCCATACAATCTTTTAGAACGAGGTTAGTGACCAATTTTGGTGCTAACACTTTGGTGCTTTCATTGAGAGTTGAATTCTCAGACCTCAAGGATCTGCTTTGAAGCTACTGGATTGAACAAATCCCCCAAAGAAGATCCGACTCACTGATAGGACATCCGTTGATTCTACTCAGAGTTCATACCAATAACTCTACAATGGCAAGACCGCGTACCAGGTCAGCTTCTCACAATGCGGATGCCCACGAGACTGCTAGCGTGCAACAAGCAGGGCCTAGCAATCAACCAGCAATTCCAAATACAGGAGTTGCCACTCAGGACCAAACTCCAGTTGTCACCAGAATAGAGTTCAACGACTTGATGAGAGAGCTCAGGGAAAGTAGGAGACAACTAGGAGAGCATATGCAAGCCAATGCCAACCTGATGGCACAACTTACTCAACAGCAGCAACAGAATGCTGGGGGCAATCCCGCTGCTTACTCCTCATCTGACAGCTCTACTTCATCTGATGAACCTCCCAGGCGCAGACGCCGCAAGACTGATGCTGCGCGAGCAGATGCTGTTGTTCGAACAGTTGGAGACCGCGACCAAGCAAGAGTTGGAAGCTTCAGGACCGGGATACAGATGGAAGATAGAGGCCCAGATCATCAAAATGCTAACGATGTTGAACCTCAAGATGCACGATTGGCAGATCGCCAAGAGAGGAGGCATCAGCATGGACAGGCGCGTAGAACAGACTCCAACCTTCCGCCTTCCATACAGACACCCGATCTGACAGCCATGATCAGGCAACTGATGAAAGAGAATCAGGGCTTATCAAATGATGACTGGGGAGTGTCAAGAAGTCATACTCCGTTCACGGATGTTGTGTTGCAAGCGGCGTACCCTAGGAAGTTTAGTATGCCTACTATTCCTGCATATGAAGGAAAGACTGACCCTAGACAACATGTCATGAGGTACGAATGGATGATGGATTCAGCCAGAGCGAATGATGCCACCAAGTGTAGGTGTTTTCCGATTACTCTATCTGGGATAGCTACTATGTGGTTCACCCGACTTCCTCCGCGATCCGTATCAAATTTCGAGGAGTTGGCAAAGAAGTTTATTGAGTAGTTCAGAATACACACTACGCGCCCGAAGGACGTGATGTCTCTGTCAAGTGTAATCCAAAATCCTGGGGAATCGTTGAAGGAATATTTGCAAAGATTCCACGTGGCAGCAACTGAAGTCAGTAATCCCAATGACCATGCAATTCTGATGGCTGTAATGAGAGGTGTGGATCCAGACTCTGAGTTTGGAGACTGGCTGGCAGGAAAACCTCCAGCTACGCTAGAGCGTTTCTACTCTAAGGCACACCAGTTCATAAGAAGAGAGAAGCTAGGTGGGTACGACGAGATAAGGCGCCAGGGCCTGTCCAAGAGTCAATAAAGAGCAACATCGCTGTGAAGCAATCGGGAGACAGCTCGGGAAAGGTCCAAAGAACAAACCTGGGCAACCCAAGGAGTCCAGAGGAAGGAGTCAAGGGAAAAGAAAAAAAGCAGGAAAGTGGAAGTCGAGAATTCCAAGCTACAGCGAGTACACTCCGCTAAACGCCCCACTTGAAAACATTTACCTATCCACCTGCAATACTTTTCAGTACAGAAAACCACGTCCAAAAGAATCAACTGAAGAACAGAAGCGGACCGGGAAATATTGTCGCTTCCATGAGACTTATGGACACAATACGGAAGAATGTAGACACTTGCACGACGCTATCGAGAAGTTGATCAGGCAGAAGAAATTGCAAGAATTTGTGAAGGATCCACAAGAAGGAGGACGGGGAATGTCCAACCCAGGTCGTGCACCAGCTCCACGTCATCCCGAGGATCCTGCCCGGACCGTTGGTAGACTGGTCATAAATACAATTATCGGCGGGCCTCACCCCGCGGATAAGAATTGGCAGGAGATGGAGCGATATGCAAGTTCCTTGAAGCATGCAGATTTTGAGTATTGTTCGAACATGGAGGACGGAGCCCCTGCTAAGCAGCAGCGCGTAATGACAGACGATATTGTGTTCAGAAGCAGAGACGCTGATCAGGTAGAAGCTCCGACCATCGACCCCATGGTCATATCTGCAACGGTCGGACCAGCATACGTAAAAAGAATTCTGATCGATTCTGGAAGTTCAGTCAACATCATCTTCAAGAAGGCCTACGATCAAATGAAGCTAGAAACAAAAGACTTGAAACCATCCAAAGCTCGTATCCACGGCTTTAACGGCGCTGCAACTGATGCAGTGGGATATGTCGAGTTACCAGTTGAACTGGGACAAGGCGAGCGTCGGAGAGTGCGAATTCTACCCTTTGTAGTTTTGGATGTGGACTCTCCGTATAACGTTTTCTTGGGCCGGCCAGCCCTGGCGGAGTTTAGGGCAGCGTTAGCCCCGTGGTGTTTAACTTTGAAGTTACCGACTGACAAAGGAGTAGGCATTGTTCACGGCGACCAAGCAGCTGGTCGTTCCTGTTATGTGGCCGAGCTCCGAGAGGCCCACCGGAGGGAGAAAGGAAAGGTTGCGGACAATCCCGTCCGCATCCTCAATGTGGATAATTGACAAGTAGTGCCCGAGCCCTGGCTCGGGCATAGTTCTCGGATCTACGGAGATATAGATCCGAGAGACGACGATGAGAAACCCAGGGAAGAGAAGGCGGCACCGGCTGAATTAACAGTTGACATTTCAGTTAGCCGTGACGACCCTTCGCGAATACTGAAGATCGGATCACAACTAGGCCCCGCAATGACTGAAGACCTTAGCGAATTCCTCCGGGCAAACCTTGATGTTTTCGCCTGGATGCATTCTGATATGTGTGGGATTTCTCCGCCATCACGAGTCATATGTTGAACATAGACCCGAAATACGTCCTAGTCAAGCAAAAAAGGAGAGGAATGGATCCGGAGAGATCCGCCGCTCTTGGAGAGGAGGTGGACAAACTCAAAGCAAATGGGTTCGTCCGCGACGCCCTCTACCCGGAATGGGTCTCCAACCCCGTGCTAGTAAAGAAGGCGAATAGGAAATGGAGGACTTGCGTAGATTATTCCGACTTGAACAAAGCATGCCCTAAGGACAGTTTCCCGTTGCCTAGGATCGATCAGTTGGTCGATTCCACCGCAGGACACGAGTTACTGTCATTCATGGATGCGTACTCAAGATACAACCAAATCCCAATGCATATTCCGGACCAAGAACACACCAGCTTCGTTACAAATGTCGGGCTGTATTGCTATGTAGTGATGCCCTTTGGATTGAAGAATGCTGGAGCAACTTACCAGCGTCTGGTGAATCGAATGTTCAAGGACCAGCTGGGTAGAACCATGGAAGTCTATGTGGATGACATGCTCGTGAAGTCATGACGGTCAAACGACCACATTCAAGACTTGTCTGAAATGTTCGACATACTCAGGTTTTACGGCATGAAGATCAACCCGTTGAAGTGTTCTTTCGGCATTGAATCAGGGAAGTTTTTGGGATTCATCGTCAACGCTAGGGGAATCGAAGCCAACCCTGAAAAGATCCAAGCTATTCGAGATGTACAAGCGCCCAGGACTATAAAGCAGGTACAGAGCTTGAACGGAAAAGTAGCTGCGCTGAGTCGATTTATATCCAAGGCAACTGACAAATGCATCCCGTTCTTTGACATAATAAAGAAAGGAAAGAGAAATTTTGAATGGACGTCTAGCTGTGAGGAAGCATTCCGGAATCTGGTAAGGCATCTGGAGAGCCCACCAATGCTATCAAAACCAGTTGACCATGAGATGTTATACGTTTACTTGGCTATATCCCCTCATGCGATAAGCGCAGCTTTGGTTCGTGAGGAGGATCGAGTCCAGAAGCCGGTGTATTATGTTAGCAAGCGTTTAACGGGGGCAGAGAGGAATTACCCTAAAATCGAGAAATTGGCTTATTGCTTGGTGATTGCATCACGCAAGCTGCGCCCATACTTTCAAGCGCATTCAATCGGTGTTTATACCGATCAACCCCTGAGGCAGGTACTCCAACGACCGGAAACTTCTGGAAGATTGCTAAAATGGAACATCGAGTTGAGCCAATTCGATATCGTTTACTTACCACGGAGAGCCATCCGAGGGCAAGCGTTAGCAGATTTCATCGCTGAGTTTACCATACCCGTCAAACCGGATGATCACGACATTATTCCCCCCGTTCGATGGAAATTATACACGGACGGTGCATCAAACGACCGTTGCTCCGGCGCAGGCATAGTTCTTATAACTCCGGAAAACCGATCAATCTGTTACGCCGTGAAGCTTGATTTCCCGGCTACAAATAACGAAGCAGAATATGAGGCACTAATCGCTGGTTTGAAGCTCATCAGAGAACTCGGGATCAAATCAATCGAAATCTTTTGCGACTCACAGTTGGTGGTTTACCAAGTACGGGGAGACTACCAAGCAAAGGGACGAAAGCTAGCTCCATACCTCGTTCAGGTCCAAGAACTACTATCAAATCTTGAACGTTATGACATTTCACATATCCCGCACGAACAGAATAAAGAAGCAGACTTATTGGCTAAGTTTGCGAGTACCGGCGACGCGCAGCAAATGGGATTGTATCCCGTCGAAGTCTTGCAGGCCCCAAGCATAGACGAGATGAAAGTCAATCGCGTGTTTGAAACAGAAATTGAAAAAGAATCGTGGATAACCCCATTCAAACTGTACCTAACGACCGGGGCTTTACCAGAAAAAAGAAGCGAAAGACGGAAGGTCCTTCGAAAGGCCGCGCGATACGTAATGCAGGATGGATCCATGTATCGAAAAGGATTCACAGACCCATTATTACGGTGCATCGCTCATGATGAAACAAAGCGAGTCTTGAGAGAAGTTCACGAAGGGGAATGCGGCGACCATACTGGGGGGCAAACGCTAGCAAAGAAGATTCTCCGCTATGGATATTACTGGCCCACCGTAAACCGGGATGCCGCGGACTACGCAAGAAAATGCGACAAGTGTCAAAGATATGCAAAAATCCCGAGGGCTCCATCAACGGAACTCACACAAATGATCAGTCCCTGGCCATTTGCGATCTGGGGAATCGACATAATCGGCTCTTTGCCTTTATCCAAAGGTGGTGCGAAATATGCAATAGTTGCAGTCGACTATTTCATGAAATGGGCTGAGGCAGAACCTTTAGCCACTATCACCTCTAAGAAGGTCGTTAACTTCGTTGTACGAAACATTATATGCCGCTTTGGCCTTCCACGCACCATCATTACAGACAACGGAACGCAATTTGAAAGTAGAGAGTTCAAAGAGTTCTGTTTAAAGTACGGCATCGAGAAAAAGTTCGCCGCTGTTGCACACCCAAAAGCTAACGGACAAGTCGAGGCCGTTAACAAAATAATTAAGTCCATATTGAAGAAGCGTCTGGAGAAGGTTGGAGGCAAGTTGGTAGATGAACTCCCGACAGCATTATGGGCGTATAGAACTACCCACAAGTCCACGACCGGCCACACTCCGTTCGCCTTGGCATACGGCTCTGAAGCCGTTATACCCGTGGAACTTGAAGTTCCATCGCACCGAGTGACATACTATGATCCCAAGGCGAACCAAAACCTCTTGCTGGAATCACTGGACTGCATCGACGAAAAGCGGGAAGAAGCTGAATTAAGGGCGGCGGCGCACATACATCGAGTCAAGCGTTACTACGACGGCAGAGTCCGCCCAAGAATCTTTGATGTGGGTTATCTCGTTCTAAAACGAGTCTTCCCGGTACCATCACGCATGAATCCCAGCTGGGAAGGTCCATACGCCATTGAACGGAAGCTTGGAGAAGGAACATTCAAGCTAACGACCGTTGATGGCGCGACACTCCCCCGAGCATGGAACAGTGAACATTTGCGGCACTATTACATTTAGCATGTTTTCCTTTCTTGTTGTAGGCACTGTTGTTTCCTGCATGTTTCCATTCAATAATGACTTAGTTTCCTTTTAAAGTTGTAATCAAGCAATTTAGTTGATTTTCATTAATAAAGGCTTGAAGCCATATTTTCTATGAAGTTTCTATATCTCTTAATTGGATGATAAATTACATTATCCTGCACGACATACAGACTCGTACGAATGATTCCAAATCTCCGAATCCCCAGAGCGCAGATCGGAGTACTCTAAGTCCCCAGAGCGCGGACTAGAGTATAAACGATTCCAAATCTCCGAATCCCCAGAGCGCGGATCGGAGTACTCTAAGTCCCCAGAGCGCGGACTAGAGTATAAACGATTCCAAATCTCCGAATCCCCAGAGCGCGGATCGGAGTACTCTAAGTCCCCAGAGCGCGGACTAGAGTATAAACGATTCCAAATCTCCGAATCCCCAGAGCGCGGATCGGAGTACTCTAAGTCCCCAGAGCACGGACTAGAGTATAAACGATTCCAAATCTCCGAATCCCCAGAGCGCGGATCGGAGTACTCTAAGTCCCCAGAGCGCGGACTAGAGTATAAACGATTCCAAATCTCTGAATCCCCAGAGCGCGGATCGGAGTACTCTAAGTCCCTAGAGCGCGGACTAGAGTATAAACGATTCCAAATCTCTGAATCCCCAAAGTGCGGAACGGGGTACTCTAAGTCCCCAGAGCGCGGACTAGATTATAAACGATTCCAAATCTCCGAATCCCCAGAGTGCGGAACGGAGTACTCTAAGTCCCCAGAGCGCGGACTAGAGTATAAACGACTTCAAATCTCCGAATCCCCAGAATGCGGAGCGGAGTACTCTAAGTCCCCAGAGCGCGGACTAGAGTATAAACGACTTCAAATCTCCGAGTCCCCAGAATGCGGAGCGGAGTACTCTAAGTCCCCAGAGCGTGGACTAGAGTATAATCGATCTCAAATCTCCGAGTTCCCGGAGCACAGAGTCAGAGAGAGTCCAAGTACTCGAGAACGGACCGGGAGATAATGCAACTCTTGAGAACTTGAGTTATGGCTACAATTAGTCAACAAACCAAAGAAAGACAAGAGAATCATTCAAGCAATAAAGAAACTAAAATTTTATTCGATAAGTCCAAAATGAAGATACATGATAACTCCTACAAAATTCAGACCTCTCTATACAAACTGCAAGTTGTGGAAGATAAAAGCAATTACAAGACTTAAGCAAAAAACTCGTTGAACGAGTGAATCGATTATTTCTTCGACTTCTTCTTTTTGTCTTCCTTTGATGTTTCCGACGACTCCTCTCCCTCACGCTTTTTCTTGGACTTTTTGCTTGCTAGAGAAACGGAGTCAGGAGTAGGAGACGGAACATCTAGTGGTTTGGACCTGCCCGGGAGAATGATTTTCAAAGGTCTGTTCCGCGGGTCAGTGAGTTCCAGTATTTCAGACTCGACTTTGACTTTGACTTTTCTCTTCTCCTCGTCGGCAAGACGGTCCTTCATGCTCATCTCTGAAGTATGCTCAGAGGCGCCAGTGATTTTAATTTCATCGCTTCCTTCGACAGGAGATGAAGTATCAAGTTTGTCATCATCAAGCGCCCCGATCACTTGAGCGTCTGGACCGGGAGTTACTCCTGCATGAGCAACGTCGCTTGTTTTCTCTGCTTCCTCCTTGGCTTCATCGCTCCTCGGAGTTGGCTCGGCGTCAGAAAAACTTGCACGAAAACATAAGGAATGAGCATTAGAACGAATAGCCACTGCTGAAAAATGATGGGAACTCTTCAACTTCTAGAGAAAGAAGAATTTCCTACCAGGGTCCGGTTGGCTATCGGTGGCACGGGGGGTTTCACCCTCCAGGATAGGTGACAGCACATGAACACCAAGCCCGGGATCTTCAGGATCATAACTAGCATGCTGCTCGAATGGGTCAAGTGTTGGCCGACCGGCCGATTGAGCAGCGTAAGGAGCGGCAATGTGAGGAGTAGTAGCATCGGCCCCAGACGGGCCAGCTTCGTCATTCTTCTCTTTCGGAGGGGCAGAGCCTTTGCTATAAAGTGCCAATGCTGCGGATAAGTCTGATGGATCATTCCCCCTTAGGAACTCCTTCACCAGGGCATCCTCATCGACCTCGTTGGAGCCCGACTCGACCTTCATGATCCTTATCAAAGTTTCCCACGCCTCAGCTAGGGATTCGAGGTAGCCGTCGCCCAGAAATGTTAAGTCGCGGTGCATAAGGACGCGGGCTCCATACTCGGCGATCAACGGGTCAAACATACTTTTGACCTCTTCCCTGCCGGCTTCTGCGGCCGCCTCGAGGCGAGAATCAAGCTCTTCCACAGCCATTCTTTTGCCCTCCTCACGGGCCTCGTCCTTCATTTTCTCGACCCCGGCGAGTTCGTCATCGAGCTTTGTCTTCAGGAGTCGGGTAGCAACAATCTCATCACAGTATCGCTGCATTCTTCTTGAGCGGCTACTATGTCTTCCTTCTCCTTGGAAAGTAATTCCTTCAGCTCCTTGACTTGAGTAGCAAGTGTGTCCCTTTCCTTTTGGACAGAGTCTTTTTCTAAGGCGAGGGCACCGCTGCGCTGGACTGCTTCGTCAAGCTCTTTTTTGTGAGCCGCCTCTAAACGAGTAACTGCCTCGGTAGTATTTTTTGCGCCTTGTTCAGCGGATTCTAGCTTCGACTTATACGAAGCGAGCTCTTCATCTTGGAGTTTGATGATTTTCTTATCGCTGTCAGCCTCCAGATTCAGACGGTCAATCTCGTGTTGACGCTCAACAGATACTTCCGAGATCTTCTCCACCAAGTGCACAAATGCGTCATGTTGAACATAGACGTCGTTGTTGCAGGCAATGGCACTTTGCTTCACGTGCCCAGGAATGTGATGGATGGCTGGGAGGAATTTCAAGCCGTCAAAACAGATTTTCGGAAACTTGGCCTTAAGGTCGACCATCTTTTCCGCAACAGTTGGGTCCACTGCAGGAGTAGGAGGAGGAGGCCTTGAGAATTCCGTTCTTTTACGTTGCTCTCGAACTTGCCTCATACTCGATGAACTGGAGTGTTGTTCTCGAGCAGCATCAGACTGATAACCCTTCTGTGAAGACTTCTCTTTATCTGGCTCAGTTGTAGGAGGAAGATCGCGGGACTGGGAAGATTGAGAGTGTGCTTTCTTGCGGTGGGACGACTCGCGAGGACGATTGTCCCTATCTTCATAATCACCTCGGTCCCTGCGTCTGCCTGAACCGGAATCCCGTCTAGAATGATGGAATATAGAAGACCCCTGAAGGCGATCAAGTCCGTGAGAGCGGCCCACATCACCTGCAAAGAATGGAGATAACAACGAGTTAAGAAGAATTCACGAGCTAAAAAGACCTGAAGTATATTATGGAATGCGCATGTGCGTGTGTGTCCTAGTGTTCCCCCCGACGGACCCGTTCGTTTATCTTTGCTAATCGGAGTGTTGTCTCCTTGAGCCGGGAGTTGAACTCCTACATTGCCTCTAGCGGGCGAAGAGAATTTGAGAGCTTCAGGATCATCGAACCCATAATTAAGTAAATCATCGGGGATGGACAAGTTGGACAGACCCCTCAGAGAACTTTCCAGGTGCTACGAAGAAGCCTCTTTCTCAGGAGGGATAGGCGTAACTTTTGAGGTGCCACCAATTTTCTCCTTTTGAACCGTATATTTCAACTTCTTCTTTCCCTTCAAAGGGGAGGATGATGTCTCAATATCCTGAACTTCAATTGCCGGATTCCAAGCGGGACCCACGTTCTCGCCCTGAGTTTCAGGGGCATCATCCTCTTTGCGCTCGCCTTCTTCGTGCGTGTCGGGAGCGCGACGCGACGACGGTCCGGCAAGTTTTTTCCCTTTACCGGACGGAAGTTTGGGAATGGTAACACCTTCCGGAAGGCTGATCCGACGACCAGGGGCTAGCAAGCCAAACCCCGACAGCGATTCATTTGAAATGATAGTCCGGATGTCTCGATCCTCGGCAGGAAGAGCTCTAATGGCTTCAACAGCCTCAGAATATCCTCGGCCTTCTGGACGCGGGTTGATACCTGAAAAGATGAAATGAAGAGTTAGGAAAAGCATGACTCCGATTAAATACGAATAGTGACTCAGCAGAGAGACTTACTGCCTTCAACCCATCTCCTAGCGAAACCAGAAGGGCAGCGCACATAGAACCATTCCTGTTTGTACAGGGCGAAATTGCTACATGCCCCTGTCAGGATCTGGCACTTGTGGTATGGCTCGAGGAACATAAAGGAAGGGCTGTCTTTCCATCTCTTGAACATATAAATGTATCTGATATCACCGGGGGTTGGAGGTCTGGAGAAGACGGCCATAAAAAGTAAGTAAGTCCCATATAGAAACGCATGACCGTTCGGGTGCAGTTGCGATGGAGCCATGTCTATGTACTGCAGAACATCCCGGAGAAATAAGTTGAATGGAGGCACGCTGCCCATCCAACACATGAACTTGTTGCAGGTAGTGTACCCGACTGGGGGCAGATGAGGGCGATCGTGTCTCGAAGGGACTAACACGTCGGCGAAAGGAATCCCGTGAATAGAGCATATCCGCCTCAGAGCAGCTTCGTTGATCTTCGAAGCTTGAGAATCGATCGAATTGTCTAGTAAGATGGTTGCGTCCAGAGCATCAGGCGCCAAGTTATGAGCGGGAGAAGTTGACGGGTTAGAAGTATCAGCGGCTCCTTGCCTTGCTGACGGCCCAGGCCTGTCAGATATGGTGGCAGAACAAGATTTTCTCGACATCCCGAATAAATAATGAACCTGGCTAAATGCTTGAGAAAGCTATACTTAAAAAACGTTGAACGTTAGAATTAGCAACACGATTTTTCCCCCCGTGTGGTGTGTGAACTAGTGCAAGCAATTGTGTACAGGCAATAAGAATCTAAAGGGTTTAAAGATATAATAATTAGCTTCGAATCATCGCCTTCGAAGACCGTCATCGCTGACCGTCTCAAAAAGCTCGCCTTGAGGTGATTACAGTTCCAGATTCAGAAAGCATATGATTTATAAAGTGACCGGCCTAAGTGTAGTTTGACGTTTATGTTGTTCGACATGTATATGTTTGTTCGGCATTTGAATGTTGTTCGGCATTGACATTGTTCAACCTAAGTTCTGTTCGGCATGTATGTGTTTGTTCGGCATTGAGACTGTTCGACCTAAGTTCCGTTTGACATGTATGTGTTTGTTCGGCATTTGAATGTTGTTCGGCATTGGAATTGTTCGGTCTAGGTTCTGTTCGGGAATAGTATTGTTCGGCCTCAATACTGTTCGGCATCTAAGAATGTTCGGCTTGGGTTTCGGTCAGCTAAGTTTTTGTTCAGCTGAGTTATCGTTCGGCATTTTTGCGTAAGTGTTCGTCTTTAGTTCCTTCGGCTAAGTTGTTGTTCGGCGCTCTAACGAGTATTCAGCCTCATTAAGACGAGATACTATTCGGCAGCATCTATCGTTCGGCGCACGACAACATACGCCGAACCATAACTATTCCATTCAACACCCTTACCACCTCCAACGTTTTCCTTGTTCCTTCATTTTTGACTGTGGTTCGACATGATGGAGCTAAATACAATAGCCACATATTTGCAAACACCTCAAATCCTTCCTCCTCGCCTCACATTATCGTTCGGCAAGGAGGGCAACCTACTCGAAAGCTTTCTACAGAACACACTTAACTCATTTGAAACGTATTCAAGTTATACGAGGAGCGGTACCTAGATTGCAGTTAGGAGTTTAAGAAGGAGTGTTCAAGTTGTAAATCTGTTCGACTGGAGAAGGTTAGAAATCTTGGAAGAATGACGGAAACGAAAAAGTAAAGGAAAAGGGAAGGGAAGGACCCGGTTATATAGAAGGAGGTAGAAGTCGAAGAGGCTATACCCGGTAGAGCCGGTCAATACCGGAGTGTTCGGCATCATAGCGGAGAGACGTTCGGCACGCGAGGTACGTTCGGCTACGAACGTATCGTTCGGCATCCAAACCATATTCGTCCTGCACCTCCTTCGCTAACATTCTCGAGAAGGTACCTCCGAGGTAAATTGTACCAGATTCAAAGTGCATCACGTTCAGCCATGCGATACACTTTGGGGGGCAAGTGTTTCCTGGAGATTTGACCAGGCAACTAGTACTCGGCATCATAGAGTGACCGGCATCCAGGAGTGTTCGGCGAGGCACTTAACATCCAGGAGTGTTCGGCGAAGCACTTGACATCCAGGAGTACTCGGCGTAGTACTCGGCAACTAGTACTCGGCATCAGAGAGTGACCGGCATCCAGGAGTGATCGGCGAGGCACTTAACATCCAGGAGTGTTCGGCGAAGCACTTGACATCCAGGAGTACTCGGCGTAGTACTCGGCAACAAGTACTCGGCATCAGAGAGTGACCGGCATCCAGGAGTGTTCGGCGAGGCACTTAACATCCAGGAGTGTTCGGCGAAGCACTTGACATCCAGGAGTACTCGGCGTAGTACTCGACATCCAGTGGAACTCGGCACCAGAGAGTGGCCGGCATCCAGGAGTGTTCGGCGAGGCACTTAACATACAGGAGTGTTTGGCGAAGCACTTGACATCCAGGAGTACTCGGCGCAAGAGTACTCGGCGCAAGAGTACTCGGCGTCTAGAGGAGCGTTCGACTTCGACTGACTAACATCCTGCACTTCCCAAACATCAAACCGCACCGTTCGGCACAGAAAGGACTGCTCGGCATCAGAGCGTTCGGCAAACCTTTCTCAGCATACAGCGACCACTGTACTCGGGCTGGAGCGTTCGGCCATCAGCCCACTTGGGAAGTCCAGCCCATCTTTGTCTATAAATAGAGGGGCAGGGTCACAGTGAAAAGGATCCTTTTTTGGGAGAGAAAACACCGAGGAGACTCTGCCATTTTCAAGACTCATCTTCTCTACTTAACAACCTCACTCAAGCATTTGATTCACGAATTGTATTTGTAACCAACTATAAAGGAAATCAATAAAGTTGAACAAAGTGGACGTAGGCAATTACGCTGAACCACTATAAATTTGGTGTTCTTACTTTCTGCATTTAAATTAGCATTGTCTTCTCTATTTAATTTACTTTCATCACTTATATCTCCATACAATCTTTCAGAACGAGGTTAGTGACCAATTTTGGTGCTAACATCTAACAAGGACAGAGGCAACACGGTAGTGGTAAGAGCAGTGCAGATCAACCCAGGTCAAATGAATGCACATGATAACAAACTCAACCATGCATATTCAGACATGAACATAACTACACAAGTGGAGACATCAATGCATTAGAACTGAACATTGGAAGCAAGTACTTGAAGTGGAAAGAGCAAGAGCAAGGTACAGAATAAGGTACATAAGAAAAGCACACGCATACAATAAAAGAAATAAAAAAAATCAATGATGTAGTGTACAGTTTTACAAAAATCAGGGTAGCGGTTTTCAAACCAAGTCAATTATCTCAAAAATTCAAAGTGCCGAAATCAGAGATGTCAACAGAGAAAAGAACAGAACCAAACCCAAAGAAAACGCAAGCAGTGATAATCATGCAAAGAAATATTCGAAATTGAACTGGTCAGGATCAATCACAAGAAACTAATCAAAATCGAACAGCCGAGCTAAAAGTAACAGACGAATTCAACAAATATATTAAAACTAACATTTAGGGAATCAAACCCTATAAATACCATCAACATCATCGGCATAAAAAAGCATCGAGTTCAAGCATATCAACGAGAGTAACAAAGGAAATCACATACCAGATTTATTCAAATCGAACTCGCCAAAATTGAAGCAGCCGTGTGCAAATCAAAGAAATGATCGATCGATAAAGCAAGCAACGTGAAAACATCTATTCGATCAATCAACTAAAGTCGGTGTCTTTCAATTTACAAAAGCCCTAATTTTTCAGAAAGAAAGAGGAACGAACGTTCTCGAGCAAAGAAAAGAAGCAGACATCATCTTCACAAAGGAAAGGATACGAGCCAAAATAAAGAAAAAGGAGACATTTGTTATATATTGGGTCGGTTCCTTTATAATTATTATTTGATCTCAAATTTATATATAGGGTTCTGTAATTTGTTTTTAATTTGCATTTTTCTTTCAAACATTTGTAAAATTCTAGTCGTGTGATTTAGGGGACGAACTACGGTGGTGTAGTTCGAGAATTCTCAACTCAGTGGCTGAGTTGTGGCAGGGTTTTGAGCGTAGAGTTAGGTTAGTCGATAGCGGGTGTCGCAAGTTTACGTGTGTAAGCGTCTGACTACTTAATTTCTAGTAGAAACCTCGGGGGCAATACATAGGTAGGGTTTTGTCGAAGCTGGGTAAATCTGTGTTGTTCTATTTCTACCTTTATTATTATACTATTATCTGTGCTGCAATTATTTTTCCGCATTAATTTTTATTATTATTAGTATCACCCTATTCACCCCCCCCCCCCCTCTAGGGTGAAATTGATCCTACAAGTGGTATTAGAGCTAGGAACAAAAGTCAATTTTTGTATTAAAATTCGATTTTTCAAAAATAAATTACTGTTTTAAAAATTTTGATTTTTTAAATGGCTTCTTTTATTAATGCTTTTGCTGAGGGTCAGTCCATAGTTAGACCACCTATGTTCAACGGTGAATATACTTACTGGAAAAATAGAATGAAGTTTTTTCTAAAAACCATTGATGCTTTGAATATTATTGAAACAGGATATAGGACACCAACTATAGTGGTAGATAATCAAAAAAGAGAAAAGCCAATGGATCAATGGATGGATCTAGAAAACTAAATTACAAAATGCCAATGCTAAATCTATGAATTCTATTATTTGTTCATTAGATCAAATTGAATTTAATCGTGCCCCACATTGTCTAACTGCGTAGGAAATTTGGCATACACTTGAAGTGACTCACGAAGGAACATCTCAAGTCAAAGAATCTTGCCTTGCTATGCTTAGTAGCGAATACTAGAACTTCACAATGGCCAAGGATGAGAATGTCAAAGAGATGTACAGACAACTTTCTAATCTCGTATACAAATCAAAAGCTCTTGGAAAACCATACACAGAATTGGAAATAGTCCAAAAAATCCTCAGATTCCTTCCACGAAATTTCGAATCAAAAGTGACTGCCATTCAAGAATCCAAAGATTTGAAACAAATCAAAGTTGAAGAACTCATCTGAAATCTCACCACTTATGAGCTAGAAATGAAATTCAAGGAAGAACGTGAAGGAGGTGATACTCGAAAGAAATCAATGGCTCTTAAAGGAACAACCGAAAGTGAAGATGATGATGATGATGGTACAGCAGAACTGGCACTGATAATAAAGAAATTCAAAAGGTGGAATCGTAAATACAGAAATCCAACTCTAAATCAACAATTGAAAAGCAGAATAGTCAAAGTACTAGACAACTCATAAGAGCAGGAGATGATTTATCACAAGTGCAATAAACCCAGTCATATCAAGCCCAATTGTCCTCAGAATCGAATCAGTGAAGGAAAGAAACCGAAAAGAAGAAGTTTTGCAGCTACTTGGGATGAAACTGATGAAAGTGATGAAAGCACTGGCAGTGAAAATGAAAAAGCAAAACTGTGTCTTCAAGGAGAAATAACTGACTATGATGATGACGAGCCAAGCGAGGTATCAAAACTTACTTATTTGAAATTACTTATATATTTTCATGAGGTAAATGGTTGTTTCGAACGACTTAGGGAGAAGTATGCTAAAATTGATTCACAAAGAGATAGTTTAATAGAACTGAATAAATAGCTTGACCAATTGGTTAAAAACTATCAAAACAAGAGCCCTAAGTGTGATAAGTGTCCATCATTTGAAGAAGAAATTAAAAAATCAGAAATTAAAATTAAATCACTTGAAAATGAAATTATGATTTTGAAAGAAAGTGAAAATACTAGAAAAGAAAATTCTATTAAAAAGTGCACTCAATTATTGAATGAAAATGAATCTCTCCAAACACAAGTCCAACAATTGTCTACAACTTTAGGAAAATTTTCCAAAGGAGAAAGATCCTTAAAAAAGCTATTAGGGAAACAAACTGTTAATACTGTTAGACAAGGACTTGGGTATAATCAATCTAAACGAGTTAGAAGTGAAATGAATCAAGTCAATTCCAAGTGCACAATTTATGGAAAAACTTGACACAATCATAATATATGCTGGTATAGACCCAAACATGTGAATATCATTCCAATTTGGGTTTCAAAAGGCACGAATAGAAAATCCCTTAAAGTCAAACAAATCTGGGTTCCAAAAGGAACAAATATAAATAGTCTTGGATCTACACAAACATATTTTTCAAAATCTGTTGCCACTAACAACCATGGACCTATAAAAACAAATAGGTCACAAAAACATTTTCTCGTGTAGGTATGGTGGCAGGCTAAGGAACAACAACAGTGTTACCTGGATTCTGGATGTTCCAGGCACACGACAGGCAACAAATCAAAGTTCCTTATCCTAGTACAAAGGTGGTAGAATCACAATGAGTAATGACGAAAAATTATCATGAAGGTAATATAGGTAATGGTATATTTATCTTGAACGATTTATTAAATGTGAAAATCTGCACCGTAATCTAATTTAATTCAGCCAGTTATGTGGTATGGAAATGAATGTTGATTTTGAAATTGTTGGTCAATTATATTTTTATGCCGAGAACACTATAAGTAGCTCTTTAGTCTTTAAACTGGTTCATATAGATTTGTTTGGACTAATGATGGTGTCTTATTGGTTAATGATTGTTCTAGATACCCGTGGGTATATTTGTTGCACACTTCACGGTTTGGTCTTTGGTATCCATCCGATAACTTTGAGATAAAATGGAATTCAGATGCAAATTACATTGGTAGCCAAGTTGATAGAAAAATTACTAGTGAAAAGTGTTTTATGTTGAGACATCCATTAGTTGCATCACATTTCCAAATAAAATATCTGCATAATTTTCGTTTTAATTGATTTTCAATTGACAGACATTTTTTTATAAAACCCCTTCGAGAAAATAGTTTTGTTGACTTCGTTTTAGATAAAACATTTTAGAAATTTGATTTTATATTTATTTTTGGATTTGATCTTAAATGACTACATTGACTAATTTGACTCCCTACTAATTATCGAAAAGATAAATAGTGACTGGAAAAAAGTGATGGGTGTTGATATTAGTCATATATTATGACTTGAGACTGTATATTTAGTAAATTTCTTTTAAAATCTAAACAAGATTTATAAAAACTTTTGTTAGTAAAAATTCCATGACCGTCTCTATTTCTATCATATTTCTAGCGACCATCACTCATTAAAATCTAATATAGTATGTGAAAATGTGGTATTCTAAACAGGAAATTATTCGTTTTTATTTTTTTTATTTTTAAAAAAACATCCAAAGTATTCACTCTCATTTAAAATTCCTCACGGTTATGCATGGGTGAATTACTTGGAATATTTGTTTATGTGCTTTCATGCTCATTTAAAAGTCCTCACAGTTATGCATGTATGGAACACATATCAAAATTGGTTATTAAATAAACGAGTTGATTCTAATCCCATTTAAAAGTCCTCACGGTTATGCGTGGTTAGAAGATACTTGAAATTTGCTTTTGTGTTTTTTAAAAAAAAATTGGGAATACTACTAATCTCATTTAAAAGTCCTAACGGTTATGCATGGTTAGTAGATATTCAAATTCCTGAAATAAATATACCACAAATAGACAGAACTATATGTTTTTATAATGTCGACATCATACCTATCATTCTAGAGTGGAATATGCACCTAACAGAGTATTTATGATTTTTGTTTGATTCTTTATTGAAATTTAATATTTATACTCGATTGGGTATTAATGTTGTATTAATGTCTATCACTTTATCTCTATTTTTCTAACACTATTTCTCTTTTGCTGATAACAAAAGGGGGAGAGAAAAGTTAAGATTTTAGCAAATAAAGGTCAAATATTTTATTTTTTTTATTTTTTATTTGCATCTAGGTTCATTTGCATATTTATATTTATTTTCATGCATATATGAAGGGGGAACTTTGTCGTAGAGAGGGAGCACTCAAATAGGGGGAGCAAATAGAGTTCATCAATGACCAAATATATTTAATAAATTCAAAATCTTAAATATATGTTTGTTATCATCAAAGGAGGAGATTGTTGAATATGTTAGTATATGGTTTTTGTTTGATGATAATAAATATATATATATATATATTCATTTAAATGTATTTGTTATTGTACTATTTTATTTTTCACATAATTAAATAAATTTTTGTTGAATAAAATAAATAACACAGAATTTAAATGGAAACAAATATTTTATTCAAACAAATATTTTATTACAATTTTGAATAGTACAAATTTGAGCTCTCACTATATATTCACAATTTTCAATTACAACACAACTTCAATTAAATTTCAATTTACATAACTTTCCTCACTACATATTCACTCGACACTCGTATTTGATCTTCAACTCCATTCCAATTTGTATCCCACATCTGAGTTATCTGCAAAATAAACACTAACGCAGTAAAATTGGAAAAGAAATATTTTTTGTAGTGTAAAATAAAAATGTGTATTTTGAAAATATTATTTGCCTCAGTTATTTGGGTTGTTCGTCATCATTATTTTGAATTCATCATACAAAAACAACTTGTGACATGCACAGTGTATCACTGTACATGCCACAAGGCCATGCACACCGATATACACTTGATAAAACTACAGGGACAGGTGAGCACAAGGTCAAACCCAATCATAAGCTAGGTTCAACTCAAGTGCAATACAAATAAAGTCACGATATGAGCACAAGGTCAAACCCTAGCCATAAGCTGAATTCAACTCAGGTGCAATACAAATACATCACAAAATTGTCGAGTACAAGAATCCAAAAACCAACATAAAACAAGCCTCGACCAAAAATTCAATGTGTACACTTGAAAAATACTCAACCATTCAAACTCAAGGCAAGTGCAGACCTAAACTTCAATCTGTTCGAAGTGGTGCACCAAACAGTTCAACTGTTCAGGCTAGTGGCATGGCACAAAGGCAAAGACCACATAAACATATATGCACATATATATGTATACACATATATGAGTTCAAAGAAACAGCAAATTTAACTGGTATCAAAGGCAACATCAAGTTAATAGACAACCAAGTACAGGATACAAATGTCAATTACCTCAGGGCAGTGCACAAGAAAACAATGTAGCATGGTCAGATATGGAACCAGATACAAATGGTCAAGTACAAGTTTCAATGACTGAAACAAGACCACAACAATGAATTGATTAGGAGCAACAAAGGTCAGGTATAAGCATGGATGAGCAGTGACGACACAAGTGCACCATACCAGGGCAGTGCAAAGTACAAAGAAACATATATATGAAATGCAGTAGCAAATTTTAGCTTGAACCGCCATACAACATCTTTATCAAGTGCAGGGAAGCATACATATATACATATGAAAACACACATGTATACATATACATACATATATATATATATATAGTCAGTGCACATGTAACCAGAACTAGTGAACAGTGAAGTGAAACAAGACCAGACCCAAATCAACCACGAAGTACACAAGCAAATCCAGACAACATGAAGTACATGTAGCAGTAAAAAACATGTATATATATGCAGTGACAATATGGGATACAATGGAAGCAGTTCAATATGCAAGCAAGGCTACAACTCCAAGCAGACCGCACATGAACATGTACACAAGTGTGTCAACACAACCAGACTCAACAAACTATCACAGTAGCTACACTATACATATATATATACATTCAATCAAGCTCCACATAAAACCAAACTATATGAACACACTAGACTTCAAGTCTAACAAGGACAGAGGCAACACGGCAGTGGTCAGAGCAGTGCAGATCAACACAGGTCAAATGAATGCACATGATAATAAACTCAACCATGCATGTTCAGACATGAACATAACTACACAAGTGGAGACATCAATGCATTGGAACTGAACATTGGAAGTAAGTACTCGAAGTGGACAGAGCAAGAGCAAGGTATAGAAAAAGGTACACAAGAAAAGCACACGTATAAAACAAAAGAAAAAAAAATCAATGAAGAAGTGTACGGTTTTACAAAAATCAGGGTAGCGGTTTCAAACCAAGTTAATTATCTCAAAAATTCAAAGTGCCGAAATCAGAGATGTCAACAGAGAAAAGAACGGAACCAAACCCAAAGCAAATGCAAGTAGTGATAATCATGCAAAGAAATATTTGAAATTGAACCGGTAAGGATCAATCACAAGCAACTAATCAAAATCGAACAACCGAGCTAAAAGTAACAGACGAATTCAACAAATATATTCAAACGAAAATTTAGGGAATCAAACCCTATAAATACCATTAACATCATCGGCATAAAAAAGCATCGAGTTCAAGCATATCAACGAGAGTAACAAAGGAAATCACATACCAGATTTATTCAAATCGAACTCGCCAAAATTGAAGCAGCCGTGTGCAAATCAAAGAAACGATCGATCGACAAAGCAAGCAAAGTGAAAACATCTATTCGATCAATCAACTGAAGTCCGTGTCTTCCAATTTACAAAGCCATAATTTTTCAGAAAGAAAGAGGAACGAATGTTCTCGAGCAAAGAAAAGAAGCAGGCATCATTTTCACAAAGGAAAGGATACGGGCCAAAATAAAGAAAAGGGAGACATTTGTTAAATATTGGGTCAGTTCCTTTATAATTATTATTTGAGCTTAAATTTATATATAGGGTTTTGTAGTTTGTTTTTAATTTGCATTTTTCTTTTAAACATTTGTAAAATTCTAGTCGTGTGATTAGGGAACGAACTACGGTGTAGTTCGAAAATTCGCAACTCATTGGCTGAGTTGTGGCAGGTTTTTGAGCGTAGAGTTAGGTTAGTCAATAGCGGGTGTCGTGAGTTTACGTGTGTAAGCGTCCGACTACTTAATTTCTAGTAGAAACCTTGGGGGCAGCACGTAGGCAGGGTTTTCCCGAAGCTGGGTAAATCTGTGTTGTTCTATTTCTGCTTTTTATTATTCTGCTATTATCTGTGCTGCAATTATTTTTCCGCATTAATTTTTATTATTAATAGTATCACCCTATTCACCCCTCGCCCCCCTCCTCTATGGTGAAATTGATCCTACAAAACCTAGGACATCAAAGGCTTATGACCTCAAGAGGTCTTAGGCAACTAAAAGCCTTATTCATTAAAGGCTCATGACCGCAAGAGGTCCCTGGTCATCAAAGGCCATGTCTAAGTTTTCAGTACCATCATCTAAAGCCTTACTGAAGCAACCCCTAAAGGGAGGTTGGAGTAAGCCTTCAGTGCTCTCATCAAAGGCCTCACTAAAGCACTGGGAAAGCCTTTAACCCCTGCCTATGTGGCCTGGTTGGAGCGCCTCCTAGAGGGCAGATGGAGTAAGCCTTTAGTGCTGTCATCAAAGGTCTCACTAAAGCACCAACCAACCCTTCGTGCCATCATCAGAGACCTCACTGAAGCACCTTCTAGATGGAGGATGGAGTAAGCCTTTAGTGCCAGTCATCAAAGGCCTCACTAAAGCATCGTGTCAATCTTTAAAAGGAAGATCTATCAAAATCAGAGCCAAGTAGTGCTCCAAATCAGTCAATCTTCAAGAGGAAGATCTATCAAAGTCTGAGCCAAGTAATGCTCCGAATCAATCAATCTTCTAGAAGAAGGTGTATCAAAAACCTGAACCAAGTAGCGCTTCAAATCAAACAAATCTTCATGAGAAATGTCCATCAAATATAGCTATTTATGCTCCCTAACAAACGTAATTTTCTGCTGCCATATTTGGATGTCGGGACTTCTTCTATTATTCCAGATTTGGATTTCTGGACTTTTATTATTAGTGCAAGATTTGGATTTTGGTCATCTTCTATTATTTCCAGATTTGGATTTCTGGTCTTCTTCTATTATTTCCAGATATGGGTTTCCGGACATCTATTATAATTCCCAGATAAGGATTTCTGGTCTTCTATTATTACCACATGGATTCCAGGTCTTCTATTATTTCTAGTCTTTTATTATTTCTGGACATCTATTATCGCTAGATGCATTTCTGATCTTCTATTATTTTTGGTCTTCTTATTGCCATAGGGGTTTTCGGTCGACAATTATTATCAAAAGCATTTCCAGTCATCCATTATTGCCGGACACTTTTCCAGACTTCTATTCGGGATATTCGTCCTATGGCCAATATGAATTGCCAATCGTCCCTCCAATAATATTATTGGATAACTTTCTGTTTTATTATTCAAGAAATTAAGATCACCACATGGTTTCCTAAGCTTCTCTTCGGAAAATTATTAGTATGCAATAATATATTGAAAATAATCTCAAATCATATAAAAGAAAGTGGGAAATTCTTTAACTAAATGTTGATTCATAGCATGATAAAATCAGAAAAGGATCATTAAAGATTTAAATATTAAATTATAATGGAAATTATTTTTTTGTTTTGTATTATGCAGGAAAACAGGATTAGAAGGAAAGCTTCATGAAGAATTGGCAATGCAAAAGAATTCTTGGTTTTACCCAAATGAGTAAAACGCTTCTTTTACACAAGGAGGAGGGAAAATGTTATCTATATAATTTCAATATCAAAAGTAATGCCATAGGTGACGGCGTCATAAAGGAATTGATGCCACTAGTTCTACATCGAATATCAATAGTGCCGCATGGGATCAATAATGTATAAAGTTGATGCCACATCTCTTCGGTGTCGCCCCTCATCCACACCATACATCATTACTTCGAAGTTAATCAGCGTTGAGTTCCATCAACAAGAGAAAAGAAGGACGTCGCATTTCATCAAAGTCGCATAGATCTCACTCCGACCGTCATCGAAGTCAAATGGATTGTAGATGTCGCATCACTTTAGTGTCACTTCCAAGCGACCTCGCATTTCATCATCTATCAAAATATATTGCTTATGATAACAATGCCAATCAACCAGCATCGTTGATAGACCACGTCGCAAGTCATCGGTTCTACTTCTCATTGGTGCCGCCCCTTCAATGATGTTGAATTTCGTAAGAATAGGTTGTCATCAATACCCCGCTTTGAGAGTATCGTCACAGTGTACTCTCGCAACGTCGATGATGAAAATCGTCGACATTCATGAAGAAGGGATAATAATCAATGCCACTTTATTACTAACGCCACTTTGCATCAACGTCGCATCGTTAACAATGCTGCTCTGTATCAATGTCAACACCGCTATTCATTGATGCCGCCCGTCATTGCTGTCATGTTCCCTTAATACTGTGTTTCATCCACATCGTACTTAGTCGACATCGTCCTTCAACCACATCGTGCTTCATCAATGTGATAACAAGAGCAATATTAACGATGCACTATGTAAGCCATTAATCAATGCCGAATTTCATGGATATGGCATGATTATCGAAGTCGCATAACATCCATGTTGTAGGATGTCAAAGGTAGTGCAAAGAAAGAAGGATAAGATCACTTACAAGAGATAATTCAAGAGGATTTAATGCATTTTCCTTCATAAAGCTTCAAAAGCCTTCACATTCCACTACATGCTCCATAGCACCAAAAGTCCCACATAGCAAATTTGAGCAAGCTTACCTCCTTCCAACCACTAAAATAAAGATGCCCATGTGAAAGGGGCTCTTAACCTCTTTCTCTCTCTTAATGCATTTTCATACGAAAATGCTAATAAAGGAGAAGGAGATATATTTGTCAATTAGGGCTTGAACAATTAGGTAATTGAATATTTGCATATCTTGTAATATGTTCATGATTTGAATAAACAACTTGACTTGAGCCTATTTTCCTATTGACTTATGAACTTGCCTATTTGCCTATTGACTTATGAACTTGCCTATTGACTTATGAACTTGCATATTTGCCTATTGACTATTAGACTTGTCTATTCTATCATTTGAACTTATGGACTATGATTTAAACGAACTTGTGAATTATTACAAAACCTAGTGGTATATTTGGAATTTCTTCGAATATGCCACTTTGTACAACCTTTTGGGTGTTAATGAAGAAATTCGTTAACATATCTTATCCATCTCAACCCTAGTAATTATATCTGAAGTGCTCTGAGTTTCAGTAGTGCCGGGCTGAATGGTTTCTTCAATATGTTAGGAGCTAGCATTCTCAACGTCGTTTGTTGGTCTGGAAGTGGTTGATTTTTCCTTAGTATCTCTTATGGATATTATTTGATAGATCTTATGATAGACTTTAGAGAAATCTAAATAATCACGGACGTTAGAAATAGAACCTGTAGATCTACATCATGGATTAAAGCAACCCAAGAGGTGAAAATAGATCTAACCAAGGTGAGATTGATGTTCTCGATGAAAGCATCAAAATGTTTACGCCAAAAGTTGGCACAAACACACTAGGAATTTGTAAAAGGTAATAAATTAAGAAATTAAAAGGAAATGAATTAAAACAGCACACAACCATTTATAATAGTTCAACTAAACACAGGCTTATGCCCACTTAAGTTTTGTTATTGATTTATACAAAGTTTTTACAAGTCAGATTTATGGATTAGTGTTCTATGGATCAGTGATGATCCAAGGAATAGCTATACCATTACAAGAATTAAGAAGCAAGAAAAGGAACCCGAAATAGTGTCTCTCATCTCCTATTTTTAGACAAACACCAAAGAATTTGCCTCGACAATGTTCACAACATTATGAAGGTTGTTGCCTGAAGATATCGTGATTAAATTATCACTCGACTTCATAGATCGGCATCGATATGAGAGGCTCAAATCTGTTGTGATCTGTGAAGTTAGTTCATCATCTTTGGATTTATTTATGGATCGATGGCGACCCATGGTCCTTGAACTGTCTAGCTCCTGCACTTGTCTCGAAATATTTTTGACTTGGAATAAGATTTGCCTTTGAAGAAGGCATTCCATATCGGTATCGATCTGAGATGTTCAGATCGGTACCGAAACAACACTTGTTCCTGAATTTTGGGCTTTGACTTTAGTCTTCTGAAATGCTAAGTTAAGTAGGTTGCCTTCTTGGCAATTTGAGAAATTTTTAGATATGCTTATGGGCTTCGATCGAAGTCTGAGTTTTGTATTCATCATTCTGGATTTCTTCTTTGTTATTTGACCATTTGATCGTTCTAACTCGTTCGAATATGGCCTGGTCACAAGACTTGATAACAGATACTATCTTGGAATGTCAAGGGCCTAGGGACCCCTGAAAAATGTTCCCTAATTAAGAATGTTATTTCCCTCCTACATCTAGATATTATTTTCATTCAAGAATCAAAAATTGCAAACCTTTGTCAGGTGCTATAGCGTAGTATTGGTGGAAATTTCTCGACTGGATGCGAATCCATCGCAGCCACTAGCTCCAATGTGGTATTCTCATCATTTGGAACGAGACTAGATGTAAGCTAATCCAAGTCATAAAACTTCCTAATGTTTTACATACTATTCTTGAACATGCTATATCAAATAAGTTATATTTTTTCAAAAATATCTATAGCCCTCATTCTAGTCCATAAAGACAAATCCATTAGTCAAACTGCTTTGAATTTTGCAGTTTTTTCCAAGGACCTTGGGTTCTTGGAGGAGACTTTAACATCACAAATCACTCTATGGAAAGAAACTCTATCCCACATACTAGCCCTGACATTGACATTTTTAACTCTTTTATCGATTCTCGTGAACTTATTGACCCCCTATTAATAATAGACACTACACCTAGAGCAATAAACGCTCTCACCTCCCTTGCCAAACTTGACCGCTTCCTTTTCAATCCTTCCTAGGAAGACTCTTACCCTCTCACCTATGTTTATGGCCATCACACACTCATCTCCGACCTCTATCCCATTCATCTTGACTATAGAGATGATAAGGCCTCCACATATAGATTCAAATTTGAGAAGTTGTGATTACTTGAACCTGGATTCGAATCGATGGTCGCTGACATCCACAAGGAGTCTCCCAGCCACTCCTCGGCCTTTGACTCTTTGTTGGGAAGCTTAAATTTCTGGAGAAGCACCTCAGATCTTGGACTTCTTCGATTTGGGGCTCCCTCGGATTCTGCAAGTCTAATCTCCAAAATCAGACACTTGACCAAAATATCCTTGAGGAATCCCGACCCCTTACCCAAGAAGAAAAATCTCACTAAGGCCATTTAGAATCTTAGTTAGAAAGATTAATGATGCAATAAGAGATTATTTGGAAGCAACGCTCTAGAGATACTTGGCTTAAGGAAGGAGATAAAAACACTACTTATTTCTATAGAATAGCCAACGGAAGAAGAAGATCGAACAGTATCCATCAAATTATACATGATGGAAAAGCTTCCATGGGCAAAATGACCTTAATCATATATCTACCAACTACTACCAAAAAATTTTGGCTCATCTCAACTCCACCACCCTACCATCTTCTGGAATGAGCTTTACCCTAACACCAATTCAATTGCTTATGATTACCCTTTCTCCGAGGAAGAAATCATTACGGTTCTTAATGAAATGAGTGATGACAAGCCTGGGTCCTAATGGTTTTAGCCCATTGTTCTACAAGAAATTCCAGTCCATCATCAGGAAGGAGGTTCTTGAAATGCTTACTGAATTCTACACCAATCCCTCTCAAATTGCCAGGACGAACTATGCCTCTATGGTCCTTATCCCAAAAAATGGTACCAACACCTTATCCGACTTCATACCTAATAGCCTACTCAATGCCTCCTTCAAACTGATCGCTAAGGTTCTAGTGAATAGGTTTAAGGCTCACATTTCTTCCCTGTTTGGAGTCGAGCAATCTGCCTTCATCCATGGTACGTCCATCCTTGACTGTATTGCCATCACCCAAGAAATCATTTTCCACTACCAACAGCCAACATCGATGTGCCGAATTTATAATTGATACTCTCACCCATCTAGGATTCTCTCAATGATGGATTAGTTGGATTGGAAACATCCTCCTTACCAGCATGTCAACTATCTCAGTTAATGGGGTTTATGGTGGTTTGATCAAGGCCAACTGTGGTTTTCATCAGGGAGACCCACTCTCCGTTTCTCTTTGTTCTGGCTGCCGATGTCTTTAATAGAATGAATAAGATGGATCTATCCCACCACCTCCTCTCGGGCACTGGCTACCCAAATTCTAACCATGGAGTTTCCAGTATCCAAAATGTTGATGGTACCATTCTCTTTTCCTCCCCCTCCCAAAACCAAATTAATAATCTTAAGTTTCTTCTATATTCTTATGAACTTATTTCTGGTCTAACTATCAACTATTCCAAAAGCTCTGTCCTGATGGTGGGAGGTGCTGAGCACCTTGGTTCCTAAGTTGCTAGCTAACATAACTGTAAATTGGATCACTTCCTTATTTCATACCTTGGAATCACCCTTAGTCCCACCAAACTCCTCGGAGAAGGCGGATACCTCGTGATATTGAAAATGTCCAATCGTCTAGTTACGTGAAAGGCATCCTCCCTCATTAAAGCGAGCAAGTTGGTCCTCGACAACTCGGTCCTTTCTACTATATCGACCATCCTTTCATAAATTCCCCACTTGAATTCTATCTAAGATTGACCAAATTTGAAGAAACTTTCCTTGGCATGATAGAGACAATCCTTCCCCTGTCAACCTCTAGTCAACTAAGATATTGTTTGTGAATCTATCTCACGGGATGGTTTGGGTATCATCAACTTACAACTTTTCAACATGGCTCTATTAGCAAATTGGATATGGAGATGTCTGATCGATGGTAATTTTATTTGGAAAAACTGGGTTATTAGTAGATACCATGATTCCCATCCCACATTCATCCTTCACTATACCACTAGAATTCCATCTTCCTTCTGGGCTGGAGTTCTCTCCACTGCTGACTAGATCAAATCATGCTTTAAGGTCATGATAGGTAGTAAGGAAAAATGTTGCTTCTGGCTTGACGCATGGCTCTTTGACATTCCTCTAGGTTTCTTCTCCCTGACTTATACAACCGAACCAACAACCAACTGATGTATGTATCTGAGGTGGTTTACTCTAACATATCTAGCTTTAAGTTCAACCACGCTATCATTGGATCGACCCTCACTCAGATACAACAGCTCCTCTTACACTCTTACTCTCTCTCCCTAACCCCCGATAGTTTCCACTAGGGCCTGGCTAGTAATGGAGCCTTTTCAGTTAAATATCTATATAGAAGAATAAGAAACTCTGGAAGACATTTCTCTTACCCCAGAATGTGGAAATCCAAGACCCCCTTGAGTCAAGATGATGATGTGGCTGCTCATCCATAGGAAAGTGAACATCAGAGATAGGCTCATCCGCAATGGCCAAAACATTTCTACCATCTGCCCAATGTGCCACATCTCTTATGAGAGTATTAATCATCTTTTCTTTGATTGTGACCTCGCATTCTACGTTTGGAATACTTGTGCAGCTCAAATAATCAGACCCATCCCGATCATTACTTCCTTCTATGACTATTGGCAGTACAATACACACACTATTATGCACACTGACATTTCGCTTCTAACCTTCAACTGGATTATGTTGACCATTCTTGCTATTTTAGAAATAAAAGTACCAACACATATACTTACATCATAGAATCTTATATCATTTCTACACTTGGACAAGTTGACGTCCTCAACTGCTTTCCTTGATGATCGCTCACTGGGAATTTGATAATGAAACGTTTGATAGTTGTGATGCTATTCTAGCGTTTGAGGATACTGCTCCCAATGATACCAATGATGTTTACCCTACTAGCCTATGTGCTACCTTTAGTAATGACTGGTGTTTGATTTGTGTTACTTTTACTTCTTGTTGTACTAATTACCGCCTATGTATATATGTAGCAGAATGCAGAACCTATAAGTCACTTTAGTTAATTTCTTTTGGGGCCACCAATTAGGCATGTTGATCGGATAAACTTTAGTCTATTTTGGTATGCAACCTTTTGAGCTGTGCAAAAGAGTATCGCTCGGCTCAACCATTTTGCTCAAAAAAGAGTTAATATATCTCCATATGAAGTTCACAACATGTATCATTCTGTTCATCATGTTACATGACAACTTGGAGCTTCCTTGCCGATCCTTCTTCCAGCAATGCCTACTCTTAAAGCAACAGGGTTCGAGCTTGGACTTAATGTTGCAAAGGTCGAACCTCTCCTAGATCTTGATGTTGACATTAAGGAAGAGGGTGAGTCAAGCTAATTATGCCCTTGGAAAGGAAGTGTCTACATCTTCCAAACAATTCACTCCTCGAGAAGTCTCCTTCTATAAGTTAAGCAAGAGAGAGTAGAAAAAATAATCACTTGAAAGCTTGTGACTCCCCACCAAGCGTCCTAAATTGAAAGAGGAAGCGCAAAAGGAAAAGAGAGAGAAAAGAAAAAGGATCAAGCTCCTAGTTGCCTTCACCAAAAGGAGTGTTACATGTAATGGAAATAAAGGATCTCAAACCAAGATGACATTGGAAATGAGCTAATATGTTTTGCTTTCTCCTTTTGTATTTTCCTATTGTATACTTCCATGTATAGGCATAGCTCCCCATTTCTACTCTAAAGATATAATGAATAATAAAAACAACTTTTTCCATATATGATAATAGTGTATTTGAATAATCATATCGTGTCATACCTACATATATATATGAGATTTTATTTAATGCATATGCTAGTTGTAACTTCATACAAACAATAGGACTACCACATTAAATTGATGTATAGCATTTGTTTTACCTACTCCCTATTAAACTTAACCGGTTCAACCATAAGTAAACATTTTTCTATCTTTTGATTGTTTTTAATGGTTATTCCTCTCTTATTCATATGAGTACCATTCTGTTTTTGTTAGGTATATACTTGATTCTAAGTGTTATTTATACATTGATACTAATCTCGAGCATCTCCGTTGATTCTTACTTTGCATGTATACTTCCATTGAAATCTATCTTCGAGCATCCATGTGACGACCCGGAATTTTGGATATTTGAAATTGGAATATTTAATCGATTTTAAATATTTAAAAGTTAATTTTTGACTTGAATTTCAAATATCACTATTTATTTGGCAATTAAATTATTAAATTTAATAATTGAAAGTTGGGTAAAATATTGAATCTTCAGTTTTAAGCCTGTTAAAAATAATTTGAAGGCTTGGAAAATTTACATTGACAATACTGAAGGTGATAGAACTTTTAAAATTGAATTTAAATGTGTTTTGTTCTGTTTAAAAATATATTAGTTTAAATTGGTATTTAAAAATAGCCTTTCGAGGCACGGTCTTGGAATTCGACGAAACCAGTTCCATTGGATCCGTAATATTGTATTATTATCGGATTACAAATTTTGTAGCTTTTCAAGTTATCGTTTAGCCATACGAGATGTAAACGCGCTGAAATTAATATCGAAATCTAATATCAAATAACTAGATCCAAAAAGCTATCTTCTCCATATGGTCAAACTAGACCTCGAAACATGTTCCAACGTGTTCAGAATAACGATATAACATTAAGAACGCCGGTCATTGCATTTAAATTGGAGTTCGGGGTTTAGAATTATGGACCACGAGATATTTTGGTTATTATATTATATTTCTGGATGAGTATGAAATCAATTCATAATTAAATAGAAGGGACACTATAGCTTACCTTCTCAAGTAGGCCATTCTATATCCATTCAAACCACGCATCTTATCTTTTTTCCCTCAATCAGCTGAAACAAAACGAAATTACAAGAATGGCCGAAATCGGATCTATATAAAAAATAAAAAATAAAGAAGTGAGTTAGTGATTCGTCTGTAAAGCATCGAACGAAAGAACGTCGAAGGGCTTGCAACAAATCTTAGCATTCTTTCCCTGTTCGATCGCCGCGTGCGATGTCAGAGGAGGAATGAGGCGATCTGTCGATGTCGAGTGGTGGGGAGAGGGGTCAGGTCGTGTTTGCTTGGGGATTCGTGACTGGTCGTGGAGGCGTCGCGAGGTGCGAGAGGAGACAGTGCCACGGTGGAAGGTGGAGTTCGCGAGGAGGGTGGGCATAGGCTCGAAGTCGGGGTCGCCGTAGGCAGGGCTCAACGTCATAGTAGTTCTGCGTTTGAGGTAATTAACTATAATACTTTAAATCAATACAGATAACATTTTGTTTTGCTGTTTTTTTTTTATTTAAAATTAATATATAAGTATATATGCAGAGATAACAATCTAAATATATATATATATATACACACACACACACACACACATACATATTTTACTTAAAACAAAAAATGTATAAAGGTAAGATTTTGGAAAATAGAAATCCCAAATGTTTGGAGAGTTTATATAAAAATTTGATTTTTTTTATCTATGTTGATTATTTTTAGTGTGTGTGGTTTCAAAAATAAAATAAGAAAATAAAAGGATATATATACATTTTAAACTTGCTAGTCATTTTTAAGTAATATATCATGGTGATAACTCATTTAATAAACTTATTTAGTTATTTTAGTTATTAAGAAATTATTTATTACAGCAAAAATTAGTTTAAATAAAATAATTGGATAATTAAATTTATTTAATGGTAATTAATCATTCGATTAGTTCAAATGTTAATAAATCGTAAATTGTTTATACAAGGTCAAAAATGGGAAACCAAGGAAATATTGAAGTGGATTGCAAATTAAAAAGCAAAGGTGAGTTAATCTCACTCATCTGGGTTTAATTTAAATTTTAAACGGTTAAATTTAAATAATTGGTTCAATGATTGAATTTATTTGATGTTCTATATTATATATAATGGTATATAGTATATATTGGAGTGATTGATATTCCCGCATTATATAGCGGATGAGACCCTATGCGCCGCATAATAGCGGATGATATTATATTTATCCCATATACCGCGATATTCCACCTCGAAGTGGAATTGGTATTGTGCTAACGTCTGTGGATGCAGTGAAATAGGTTGGAGGGATCCAACTGGATTCCTCAAAATTTATTTAGAATGCTAATATTCTCTGTTATGAATATTTGATATCCCATGATGAATTATATTGATGTTTGGATTATTGGATGCAACGGGTTGATTAAATATATTTGGGTATACTGGGTTACCAAAAATATATATAAATGATTTTTGAAAAGAAAATATAAGAGAAGATTTTTAAGTAGAGAATGATAGAGAATTTGAATAAATTCAGGAATGAATTAGAAAGAATAAAAGAGATTTTTAAATTCTAGTAAATAAATGCCGAGTATGGAAATGGAATTTTGAAATAACCGAGAAATAATAAATTTTAAAACTCAAGTATTATTATTTAAAGAAATAAAGAATTTATTTTGAATTCAAGGTTTGAATTTATTTAAAAGGGATAAGAAAGGAATTTTAGAATCTAAAATTGGTATTCTCAATTAAAAAGGATTTTTAAATTATAATAAGAAATAAAATCTGAGGTTAATGGATTGGAAATAAATGGAGAAATTAAGGGAATTTATTTCAAAATGAATAAATTGGAAATCGATTTAGAGATTGATTTAAGTGGTTTAAACCCTGGATTTTTTAAAAGGAAGTTGAGATTATGAAATTTATAAACTGGATTTATAAAGGTGAAGTAATATATCAGTGGATATTTGGAAGAATAAATTCACGGTGAGAATTTATTAAGAAATAGGTAAATTTGGTTAAAAATAAATAGTGATTTATTTTTAAAAAGATGTGAAAGAGAAGTGTATTTCTCTGGATAGGCAAGTACGTTTCCAAAGCAAACTTTTAAGTATGAGTTAAAGGTTTTAAAGTTGTTTTTAAAGTATGCTTTAGAAAATTTATTATTTTTAAATGTTTAAGATTTAAAGGTAAGTACTTCTCAAATTTATTTTAGTAGTAATTATTTAAGATGACTTGATATTATGTTTTAAAAGATAAAAATTTAGTGTTATAAAGTAGCACTACGCCATAGATGACCTTCTGCAACATCTTTGCAAGGTGTTGCCAGCTAAAATGTTGCGATAGATATAAAATTTTGGTCCTACTGCAACGTTGTATTTATGGTGTTACCTTAGCCATAAAAATGTGTTGCTCTAGCTAAACAAGTGTAATACGATGCAACATTTTTATATAGTGTTGCTATAGATGTATTCAAATTAAAAAATTAATAAAATTAGCAATCCGTGTGAATACGATCCAACGGTCTACATTTAATCTGATTGTTAAAATGGATCACCGCTACAATTTGCCCCAAATTTTCGTTTTCCCGCTTTACTTTTCATATCATTTCATTCTCACCCCCAATTTCCAAATCCCTAATTTCCAAATCATATTTTCGTTCCTTTTTTTTCTTCCAAAAACAAAATCTCGTCCTTTTTTCAAAGTTTGGTAGTGATCTCAAACAAGCTTCGTTCCCATTTCGTTCTCACCCCCAATTTCGCTGCTGTTTGCCTACATGTCGAGCGTCGTTTGCTTTGTTGCCGAGATTTGGAAATGTCTGTCGTCTACTGGGGTGAGCGAGACTACTGTCGCCAGAGGTTGCGTTTGTGTATAGAGGAGATTCGGGTTTGCTAAGATAGGAATTTGAGTGAGGATTTGTCGATTTGTGTATAGAGGAGATACGGCAGTTTGCAGGCGATTTCAGTTGTGCTTTGGAGGTGGTTCGGGGTTCGGATTTGGGTTTGTTGATTTTGTTGTGAATTTGTAGTGTGAAAGTTTGGGTTGTCGGTATGGGTAACCAGCGATTGTGATTAGGCGATTTGGCAACCTGAAGTCGAATTTGGCAACTGAAATAGTTTGTTGGTGAGGCAATTAGAGGATGGAGGCTGGTGGTTTAGAAGTATGTGTGGGTTTGAGTGAAGATTTGGAACTGTGAGATTTTAGTTGGCAGTGGCAGCGGGTTGGTAATGAGGTTTGGTGAGTGTTTTGGCATAGGTTAAGGGCTGTAGGGGATGTAAGTTGCAGCAGTTTGGGGAGTGGATGGTGGCAGTGTAGAGGTTGAAGTTTGGTAGTGTTCAAGTAGAAGGAGTTGCTGTCTAGTAGGAAGTTTGGATGAGTGAACTGTGGTTTGGATGAGGTGGTGATTGTCGGTAATGGAGGATGGTATGCCGATGCTGCTTCCAGGCGGTGTTGTTGATGATGTAATTTGATGAGGCAGTGAGTGGATGTTTTGTGAAAGAGGTTGGGAGTGTGGTCAGTGTTTGGTAGATAGTCAGTGTTTCAGGCAATCGTGTTTCAGGTAAGTGGTAGATGGGCAGTAGTTCCGATGGGTGATGAAGTTGCTGAGGATGGGGTTTGCGGGTTTGCTAAGTTCAGTCTTCATTTGTGCATCATTTTACGTCGTTTCAAAGAAGGCTCGATCTTCCGAAATCGGATGAATCGGGCGGTGCCCACTTGTTCGATCCCCGCCGGGACTGCGTGGCCCCGGACCCCTGTCGGCGCTGCGCCCGAACCCTCTACTCGGCTCGCCTTCGGCTCGGCACTCGGCTCGTCATATATTTGTCAGTGTCGATGTCTGTATAAATTGAAACTGCATATGTAATGAGTGAACTGAGTGATGTAGTGAGGAATATCTGTATATGTGAATATCAGTGTTATATATCATTGAATTGTAAAATAGTGGAGTCAGGAATTTGTACTATTTCAAATGTTGAAATAAAAAATTTATTTAAATAATTACTGTTTAAATATCAAATTCTGTGCAATAGCATTTTATTAAATAAATATTTATTTTTATTTAAAAATCAAATATGCTCTACATTGTGGGCAACCACAAATTCAGAAAGTTAATATCTATAACAACATTTTGGAATGTTTCTACAGACACCTATGGGTGTTGCTATAGACACAAATAGGGTTCTATTGCAACAATATTACTTATGTTGCCTTAGATAGTCAAAATGTTGCCTTTGAGGTCTAAGACAACGGCAAAAATTGCATCACCCGAAAAGTGTTGCCATAAACCTATGGCAACATTTTTTGGGCCTGACCCAACATTTTTTGTGTGTTGCAAAAGGCCATTTATGGCGTAGTGTAGCTTTATTTTAAATATTCTTAAAGTACATATCTTTGAATAAAGTATCAAAGTAGTTTATAATTTAAATGTTTTGTTTAAAGTATATTTTATAATATAGTGTTTTAAATTAGTTTAAAAATCTAAAGTGTTTATACTTCGAGATTTCAGTGGAAATTAAAATATTTGGGAAATTTATTCCATGAGAGAAGAACGGTTTGAAACTGTTTCGAAAGGGCTGAAATGGAAATATATCTTGCGAAGATATTTGTAAGGTAAATAAATAATTTGGAGAATTATTTATTGTTTGATGGATGTTTGTGAATGTTAATTGATAGTTAAATAACCGACTATCAATATTGGCCAATGCGCTGATCATTTCGAAGAGACCGGGATCAGGATTTATTTTCCGAAAATCACTTCGATCCGGTTTGTATGTTTTTGTGGGGAAAACGAGTTTGGAGTCGAAGATGGAGCAGTGAAGTGCAAGGGCTAATCGCTACTAATCCTGAGGGTGATTCCAAAAATGGATGTAGTAGGAGTAGTGCATTCGATTCCGTTCGAACCCGGAATGGACTTGTATGGATGAATGCTTTAGGAACATCGTCAAGTGGATGGTGGGCATTCTAAGTAAAACATTCTAAAAGGGTAACGCTTAGCCTCATCAACCGGGAATGACTGAAAATCAGGGGTTATGCAGCAAGGCTATGTGGGTAGCGCCCATTAGGGTGAGATCATCCATGTCTATATGTCCTTTTTATTTCGGCCGTGTGGCGGTTGGTCGCGCCAACCGTGGGGTGATCTTACTCGGAATTACCCTTAGGTAGTTCCGGTCTTGTGTTGCAGGGGATCGGGCGTGGTCCTTGGTACACTGATCTAGACCAGGTACTGTGACAGGTGGTACCCCAGTGCCTAGTCATTGTATGGAATCCAATCTCCAATAAGTGCCTGTACGGTTTTGATTGTGCCCAACTATTGCTGAAACGTGAGATGCAAGCATTTCAGCTAGATTCTATTTTACTTTCAATAGACACTATTATAATATCAGACGGATTTGATCAAAAGTGTTTTGGCTATCGTAAGGTAAAAACCCGACATATTTATTTGAGGCGTGGTCTTACGAGATACTTTGATTTCAAAGGGGTTTGAAAACTTTAATAATCCAATTGAGTGTGTTTTCTCACGCTGGTATTCCAGACTGACTCGGGTGTTATTTAACTATAATGCTCGGGTCAGACCGAGTATTATAGATTATAGGATAAAATGCTGTGGAGCTCAGGAGATGAGCTGGATGGCGAGACGTATCACTCGTACTTGATGTATATTCCGCTGTGTTGTGTGTATTGTGTATTCAGTTTTGTGAGGAAAGGTTGTGATTACTGTCCAGTTGTGTGTTATATGTACCCTGATGATGTAATGTATAAACAGATTTGTTTTTGTGTAAAGACTAGTTATTCTCTATTATATTTTATTCCGCTGCGATGGTTAGATTCTGATGTTGTCTTCTATTTTCTTCTTCTACCTCTTTCTTCTTTAAGCCAAATGGTTCGTATTTCCATTCTTCTTGAATTGATTTGATAGAGATTAATGTCAATTCAAGGGGTACGGGTTTGCGGGCTGTTACAGTGGTATCAGAGCTTAGGCTGGCGATAACCTTGGCTCTGGTGGGAATTACTCATTAAAAATAAAGTCCGTAGTATTCTAGATGAGTTGAGTATAATAATAGATAAGAGAGCGTATTTGCTAGTGAATATAAAAATGGTATTTATATTGGGTTGATTTATCGGTTGAGTGTTTATGGATTCTGGTCGATATGTGGGACGCCATGTCATCGATAGGAATTTCTAAACTCTTAACAAGATAAACCAACACGGTATTGTTTTAAAAATAGAGTAAATGAAATAATTTTACCCAAATTATTTTGTATATAAAAAGGAATAATTTTTCGTAAATTATTATAAGTATATATGGTTGCTTGGTTGTTAGAAGATGATAATATTAAATTATTATCATTTAAGTGTAAAATTGAATAAGAAATCGAATTATAATTGAATTGGAAATAAAAATTCCATAGTAATGTTTCAATATGAATTGGCAGGATTGGAATTTTTGGGAAGTTTAAATTCCTTTGAGTTTGAAAATGAATTTCAAAGATTTTGAAGAAATAATGGTGATATTATTTGGAAAATATTTTTGAATTGGATTTGAAATCTGGAGGGATTTGGAAGTTAAAAATATTTGGAGGGGTTTTAAAGAGATGAAAGCATTTAACTCTCTTTTGGATTGCTGGAAAATAACTTCGGTGATGACTGCAGCATCATCGATGTTCATTTTCGAGTTTCCAAGAGAGAAATTGCTACCAAATTGTTTTAAATTGGAATTGTTTGCAAACTGGGTTTTGTTTTCAAATTCAAAGGGATAATTGAATTTGCCAAAGAAATTCGGATAATTGATTTCAAGGGTGATTTTGAAATATTGAAGTTTTGGTTTGGTAAAACCGCTTTGATTTTGAAATACTTAATAGATTGTTGCAAACTCTGGAGTTGGTTTAAATGTTTTGGAACGTTTAAGGAATTGTTTAAAATTATGAAAGTAAATTGAAAATGTTTATTGGATATAAATGAGTTTGATAACTTATAAAATTCGAAATCTATAGTATTAAATTTGACTTGTAGAAAGTAGACAAATGGAAGTGTGATAATAAAATAGAGTGGCAAGTGAACTCATTTAAATGGAGAAAACTAAAGAGATTAGTGAATGGAATTTAAGTATGTGGGAAATTTATAGAAGTTTAAAATTGGAATTAAATTGAAATGTAGCAGAATTAACTTTGAATAAAAGTGAATTTGAGGAAAAGTCTAAGTAAACTAGACTAAGTAAATAGGCATTGAAATAAAATTTATTAGTTAGAAATGAATTTGTGAAGGAATAAATGAGTTCAAACTTGCAAGCAAAATGGAATTGAAGCTGAACATTGGACTTAGTTTGAATGGAAGTTGGTTGAATAAAATAAACTTAAGTTGTAAGGTGGAATAATTTGAAGAAAATAAATAACTAAAGTATGTGAGATGGTTATTTAATATATTGGTTGTCGAGTTAATAAAATGGTTTGGAATCAAACTTTTTGGATATGAAAGAAAATGCAATAAATGGACTAAGTGAGTGGCTAATTGAATTAAACCGGATTTGATTAAATAACAATCAAATTAAAATGAGAGTGAACTTAAGTTATGAAATGGGAGTGAATTGAAGTAAATTAACTTAAGTTTAAAGTTAATAGAAGTATGGGCTTATATAAATTTGGAAATGGTTATTAATATATAAGCATGGGATGATGTCGAGCATAATAAAATGGTTTCGAATGAAAGTTATGAAAATATGTAATTTAAATAGGTGTCGAAACCTTATATGTGCTTATGAAAAACTATATAACATGCATTGTTATAAAATTTATGTATTAGCTTTGTAAACGCAAATGAAATGTTGTAAATTTCGTATATTGGGCACTTACGTGTTTGAATTAAGTAAGTACAGGTACCGGGAAGCCGTTTGGGGATTTTGGGCGCGCTAATTGCTAAATAAATAAGCCGCTTGCTTAAAAATGCTAAATAAGATACGCTTACGCAATAAAAATAGGAAATATGAACTGTTTTTGTTTTCCGACCGTGTGGGTCGATGTATATATATTTATATCTCTTGTCAAATTGCAAAAGCTCCTCCATACAAAGGAGACTCTGCCAAAAAAATTCGAAAATTTTGGGAGTTAGAAAATTTTTGGAAATTTTTACTAACGGCAAATGAATTAAAATTAGAATTTGAGATAAAGGTAAATAAATTCAATATTCAGAGGTTGGAGATGAATTGAATTCAAGTAAAATTTGAAAATGAAAATCTGAATGAAAGTTTGGAAATAAAGGTATCGAGATTTGAAATGAATTAGTAAATTGAAGCAAATTGAAATTTATATGGAACTGGAATTCAATTTGAATATAACTTCAGCAGAGAAGTAGTAAAAAAATAAATATAAGAAATATTTATATTGAACTTAAGAAATGAAAGATGAAATTCTCAAGTAAATTTGGTATTGAGAAAGTTGTTCTAAGTGAATAATTGAATGAAGATTAAAACTGGAAGTTGTGACAAGGGAAAAGTGTGAATAAGTGAATAACAATCAAAATGAATGTGAAAAAAATTGAAATTGATATAATTTATAATCAATTGAAATTAATACGTAGGATGTACGTATATTATTTTATTCGCATACTGGTTTGATCCGGATTCAAGCACCGAATTTCGAGGTAATTATACAGATCCGAATCAGGATTTTTCACTCGATTTTCGATGGTGAACCCTAGATATGGGATTTTGATTGATTCTGGATATTCTCTATCATAGTTTGTGGCTATGCAAGGAGGATGACGGTTTCCGGTCAAGAAACCAGATCTGAGTCCGCACTAGGAAGTCGGATGGACGATACTAGTTCGGAAGTGAAATTGTGTGATTGAGCAATCGAATTGATATTGCGTACGAATGATGTGTGTACATTGTACGGGTTTAAGTAAAGCAATATTGTAAATTTGTAAAAAAAAAGAGTAAATAGAATGATTTTGATTTTTTGATTGGATATGATTGCTAAGTGAGATATACAGGTATTTTAAAGCAAAGGAAAATTTATGATTTTGATTTCAAAAGATAAATTTGAATTGCCCGACAAAAGGTATGTACTTAAATTGGCATATGAAATTTGATGATTTTCTGGTCTAGCCACTTGGCTTTTGTTTTCTTTTGAAATTTGAGGGCCCGTAGAGGCATTTTGTAGTTGTTCCTATCTAGCCGCGCAAAGGAGACGCTGGCAAAAAATTTCGGAAATTTAAGGAGTTAGAAAAATTTTGAGAAAATTTTGATAATTCAAAATTTGATTTCAAACTTAAATTTGAATTGATAAGTAAGTAATATTGTTTGGGACTTATGGATAAGTTTGGGAAGCTAGTAAGAGGGATATAGTGTCTTCAATAAAAGGATTGTTTTCAGAAGTTGTGTGGAACTGTTTGGTTTTGGGAAGTTAGTGAACGGGTATTGAACTATTCTTCTTACCTAGCAATTTCGGGGACGAAATTCTTTTAAGGGGGAGGAATGTGACGACCCGGAATTTTGGATATTTGAAATTGGAATATTTAATCGATTTTAAATATTTAAAAGTTAATTTTTGACTTGAATTTCAAATATCACTATTTATTTGGCAATTAAATTATTGAATTTAATAATTGAAAGTTGGGTAATATATTGAATCTTCAGTTTTAAGCCTGTTAAAAAAAAATTGAAGGCTTGGAAAATTTACATTGACAATACTGAAAGTGATAGAACTTTTAAAATTGAATTTAAATGTGTTTTGTTCAGTTTTAAAAATATATTAGTTTAAATTGGTATTTAAAAATAGTCTTCCGAGGCACGGTCTCGGAATTCTACGAAACCAGTTCCATTGGATCCGTAATATTGTATTATTATCGGATTTCAAATTTCGTAGCTTTTGGAGTTATCGTTTAGCCATACGAGATGTAAACGCGCTGAAATTAATATCGAAATCTAATATCAAATAACTAGATCCAAAAAGCTATCTTCTCCATATGGTCGAACTAGACCTCGAAACATGTTCCAGCGTGTTCAGAATAACGATATAACATTAGGAACGCCGGTCGTTGCATTTAAATTGGAGTTCGGGGTTTAGAATTATGGACCACTAGATATTTTGGTTATTATATCATATTTCTGGATGAGTATGAAATCAATTCAGAATTAAATAGAAGGGACACTATAGCTTACCTTCTCAAGTATTCCATTCTATATCCATTCAAACCACGCATCTTATCTTTTTTCCCTCAATCAGCTGAAAACGAATCGAAATTACAAGAATGGCCGAAATTGGTTCTATATAAAAAAATAAATAAAAATAAAATAAAGAAGTGAGTTAGCGATTCGTCTGTAAAGCATCAAACGGAAGAACGTCAAAGAGCTTGCAACCAATCTTAGCATGCTTTCCCTGTTCGATCGCCGCGCGCGATGTCTGAGGAAGGAATGAGGCGATTTGTCGATGTCGAGTGGTGGGGAGAGGGGTCAAGTCGTGTTCGCTTGGGGATTCGTGAATGGTGGTGGCGGCGTCGCGAGTTGCGAGAGGAGATAGTGCCGCAGTGGAAGGTGGAGTTCGCGAGGAGGGTGGGCGTAGGCTCGAAGTCGGGGTCACCGTAGACAGGGCTCAACGTCACAGTAGTTCTGCGTTTGAGTTAATTAACTATAATGCTTTAAACCAATACAGATAACATTTTGTTTTGCTGTTTTTTTTATTTAAAACTAATATATAAGTATATATGCAGAGATAATAATATAAAAATAAATAAATACACACACACATACATATTTTACTTAAAACAGAAAATGTATAAAGGTAAGATTTTGGAAAATAGAAATCCCAAATGTTTGGAGAGTTTATATAAAAATTTGATTTTTTTAATCTATGTAGATTATTTTTAGTGTGTGTAGTTTCAAAAATAAAAGGATATATATATATATATACATTTAAACTTGCTAGTCATTTTTAAGTAATATATTATGGTGATAACTCATTTAATAAACTTATTTAGTTATTTTAGTTATTAAGAAATTATTTATTACAGCAAAAATTAGTTTAAATAAAATAATTAGATAATTAAATTTATTTAATGGTAATTAATCATTCGATTAGTTCAAATTTTAATAAATCGTAAATTGTTTATACAAGGTCAAAAATGGGAAACCAAGGAAATATTGAAGTGGATTGCAAATTAAATAGCAAAGGTGAGTTAATCTCACTCATCTGGGTTAATTTAAATTTTAAATGGTTAAATTTAAATAATTGGTTGAATGATTGAATTTATTTGATGTGCTATATTATATATAATGGTATATAGTATATATTGGAGTGATTGATATTCCCGCATTATATAGCGGATGAGAGAGACCCTATGCGCCGCATAATAGCGGATGATATTATATTTATCCCATATACCGCGATATTCCACTTCGAAGTGGAATTGGTATTGTGCTAACGTCTGTGGATGCAGGGAAACAGGTTGGAGGGATTCAACTGGACTCCCCAAAATTTATTTAGAATGTTAATATTCTCTGTTATAAATATTTGATATCCCATAATGAATTATATTGATGATTGGATTGTTGGATGCAACGGGTTGATTAAATATATTTAGGTATACTAGGTTACCAAAAATATATATAAATGATTTTTGAAAAGGAAATATAAGGGAAGATTTTTACGTAGAGAATGATAGAGAATTTGAATAAATTCAAGAATGAATTGGAAAGAATAAAACAGATTTTTAAATTCTAGTAAATAAATCCCGAGTATGGAAAGGGAATTTTGAAATAACCAAGAAATAATGAATTTTAAAACTCAAGTATTATTATTAAAAGAAGTAAAGAATTTATTTTAAATTCAAGGTTTGAATTTATTTAAAAGGGATAAGAAAGGAATTTGGGAATCTGAAATTGGTATTCTCAGTTAAAAAGGATTTTTAAATCATAATAAGAAATAAAATCTGAGGTTAATGGATTGGAAGTAAATGGAGAAAGTAAGGGAATTTATTTCAAAATGAATAAATTGGAACTCAATTTGGAGATTGATTTAAGTGGTTTAAACCCTGGATTTTTTAAAAGGAAGTTGAGATTATGAAATTTATAAACTGGGTTTATAAAGGTGAAGTAATATATCAGTGGATATTTGGAAGAATAAATTCACGGTGAGAATTTATTAAGAAATGGGTAAATTTGGTTAAAAATAAATAGTGATTTATTTTTAAAAAGATGTGAAAGAGAAGTGTATTTCTCTGGATAGGCAAGTACGTTTCCAAAGCAAACTTTTAAGTATGAGTTAAAGGTTTTAAAGTTGTTTTTAAAGTACGCTTTAGAAAATTTATTATTTTTAAATGTTTAAGGTTTAAAGGTAAGTACTTCTCAAATTTATTTTAGTAGTAATTATTTAAGATGACTTGATATTATGTTTTAAAAGATAAAAATTTAGTGTTATAAAGTAACTTTATTTTAAATATTCTTAAAGTACATATCTTTGAATAAAGTATCAAAGTAGTTTTTAATTTAAATGTTTTGTTTAAAGTATATTTTATAATATAGTGTTTTAAATTACTTTAAAAATCTAAAGTGCTTGTGCTTGGAGATTTCAGTGGAAATTAAAATATTTGGGAAATTTATTCCATGAGAGAAGAACGGTTTGAAACTGTTTCGAAAGGGCTGAAATGGAAATATATCTTGCGAAGATATTTGTAAGGTAAATAAATAATTTGGAGAACTATTATTGTTTGATGTATGTTTGTGAATGTTAATTGATAGTTAAATAACCGACTATCAATATTGGCCAATGCGCTGATCGTTTCGAAGAGACCGGGATCGGGATTTATTTTCCGAAAACCACTTGGATCCGGTTTGTATGTTTTCGTAGGGAAAACGAGTCGAAGATGGAGCAGTGAAGTGCAAGGGCTAATCGCTACTAATCCTAAGGGTGATTCCAAAAATGGATGTAGTAGGAGTAGTGCCTTCGGTTCTGTTCAAACCCGGAACGGACTATGGATGAATGCTTTGGAACATCGTCAAGTGGACGGTGGGCATTCTAAGTAAAACATTATAAAAAGGTAACGCTTATCCTCAAGCCTCATCAACCGGGAATGACTGAAAATCAGGGGTTATGCAGCAAGGCTATGTGGGTAGCGCCCATTAGGGTGAGATCATCCTTGTCTAGATGTCCTTTTTATTTCGGCTGTGTGGCGGTTGGTCGCGCCAACCGTGGGGTGGTCTTACTCGGAATTACCCTTAGGTAGTTCCGGTCTTGTGTTGCAGGGGATCGGGCGTGGTCCTCGGTACACTGATCTAGACCAGGTATTGTGACAGGTGGTACCCCAGTGCCTAGTCATTGTATGGAATCCAATCTCCAATAAGCGCCTGTACGGTTTTGATTGTGCCCAACTATTGCTGAAAAGTGAGATGCAAGCATTTCAGCTAGATTCTATTTTACTTTCAATAGTAACTATTATAATATCAGACGGATTTGATAAAAAGTGTTTTGGCTATCGTAAGGTAAAAACCCGACATATTTATTTGTGGCGTGGTCTTACGAGATGCTTTGATTTCAAAGGGTTTTGGAAAACTTTAATAATCCAATTGAGTGTGTTTTCTCACGCTGGTATTCCAGACTGACTCGGGTGTTATTTAACTATAATGCTCCGGTCAGACCGAGTATTATATATTACAGGATAAGATGCTGTGGAGCTCAGGAGACCAGTTGGATGGCGAGACGTATCACTCGTACTTGATGTATATTCCGCTATGTTGTGTGTACTGTGTATTCAGTTTTGTGAGGACAGGTTTTGATTACTGTCCAGTTGTGTGTTATATGTACTCTGATGATGTAATGTATAAACATATTTGTTTTTGTGTAAAGACTAGTTATTCTCTATTATATTTTATTCCGCTGCGATGGTTAGATTCTGATGTTGTCTTCTATTTTCTTCTTCTACCTCTTTCTTCTTTAACCCAAATGGTTCGTATTTCTGTTCTTCTTGAATTGATTTGATGGAGATTAATGTCAATTCAAGGGGTACGGGTTTGCGGGCTATTACAATCCATCCCCCACAATGTCTATTTTTGGGTGTCGATCCGAAATTTAATGGGTAGGGGAGAATTTTCTGACCTGCTCCTAATTGGATTATACTCCCATGGACCTATTTTGATTTTATGCAACCCATCAGTACATATCTTGGGGTACCATTTGATATACATTCTACTCAAATACACGTGATGTTTGCATTACTAATCTCGTAATGCAATGTATAACCAATATATATCATTCCCTTGTTTAAATAAGTTAGCTTTTTTCAAAACCCCTAAGACAGTACTGACTTATTAAATAGAATTCAATTCTAAGATAATCCAAAGAAAATGCTTAGAATAGATAAATCATGTGAAAAAGCGGTAAAGAGGCCCGCCATTCCATTCCTGTGAGATAGAATCCCGATTTATAGTCGATAGCTTGAAAGTGTCATTTCCAAGATTTTTCTTCATCATGTAGGATCCATGACAATCCACACCAGTGCCCTTTAGTTTAGACGAGGTCACATATCTCGAACTTTAAGTCTCAGACCCTTCGTATCGAACTATCGTGCCACTATTTGCTGGTGAATATCTAACCTCATATTTTTCTCTTCTCGATTTTCCTCCACTAAGTAAAAGGATGCTAGCACTAGCTCCTTGTTCATCTAAGGGTCGTAGTGCATGCATTAGTGAGAAGGGACCTCACCTTCTATCAGAATCATGGAATCAAGTTTATATGCTGACGTGAATAGCATGTGTTTAGCTATAGATTTCTTTAGTTGCCCGATAAGCCAGTAATGATTATGGTAAATAATCAACACAATTTCCTTTTGCGTGATTCAATCACCTTTTGATGATGAATTTGATGATCTTGTCCACCACCTCTAGCTATACGTTTGCTTGTGGATGTTCTACTACCGAAAAACTCTTTTGAATTTGATGTAGAATATGGAATCCGACAAAGTCTACACTATCATTTTTTGTTCTTATCAGTAATGATCTTCTATGTCATTTCAGACCTAGATAAAATGTGTTTCACAGCAAAATTGATCACTTTTATTGAATTTGTAGCAGTGTGTGGTTTTGCCTTTACCCACTTAAAGTAATCCACAGTAACGATTGCATATTTGGATCCTCCACATGTGATTGGTATCACTTCGATGATATCAAATCCACAAATTGCAAATGGCCATGAACTAATCATTATTATAAGCTCTTTGAATAGGGCTTTTGGTGTCTTAGAAAACCTTTGACATTTGTCACATCTCTTGGTGAAGTTCATTTCATTACATTGGCAGTAGGCCAGAAGTATCATAATGCAGTAATTTCTATACTAAATCCCCTCCAAAGTGATCTTCACAACTTCCTCGATGGATGTCCTCAAGATTTTTCTTTCCTTAGCATGTATCATCACACCCTAGAAAGGTCAAGAATCCTCTCCACGATAAGATGCCACTATGTATACTATAACTTGAAGTCATACGTAGAGCTTCCGCATTTCATTTCTATTTTTGGAAGAGCACCATTTTTCAAATACTCTTTATCCAATGCCATCCATAACTTCTTTATTTCCCCTTCCACAAACAAATCTACAAATTGGTTTTTTGGATTTAATAGCACAAACAAAACAATTCCCAATAACTACACGTATCCAGAAATCGCTATCTTTGTCAAAGAATCAACGTTCCAAATTTCCTCTCTAGGAGTATGAATGATCGTTTAATGGTCAAGATCATCCAGTAGTTCCTGCTAAAATTCCCATTCTATCTAATATACCACCAATTAGGTGCCACCGAATGATTGTAATGACCTCATTCCAAACTTCTTCGCTATTTTGAGTTCAACAATTAAGGCTTAATATTCTGCCTCAGTACTTAATGCATGGAATTTTAAATTCAGAGCGCATCGCACTCGTAGATCTTCTGGAATTGCCAAAACTACCCTTATTTTGGAATCATGGTCATTAGATGCACCATTAACATTTAAGCGCCACTGCGACAAATCACCTTCTCTTCTCCTATTTCATAATCTAGATAGTGAATTTAATGATGAAACCACTAGCACCTTTCTTGAGTAGCCTTCCAAGGATGATATGTAGTCCCATACTAACTTAACTCAATACCCTACTTAAATAATTTCCTTGATCTCTTGCTATGATGCAAGACTTGCCTTGGGGGTTGATCTGTCAAGGCCCTTATTGGATGAGCATGGAAATCTGGTTGTAACTTCCTTAATGTTTAGCAATAAGCAATATGCTAAATCTTAAGTTTAATATAAAAATTTTCTCTACTTGTAATTGCTTGATCACATAGTATACCAGCCTTTGGAATTTTTCCTTTTCATTCAACGATGATAAATTCAGTGTGTTAAATGATCCTACTAGACAAATATACAAATCTTCTCCTTCCAAAGGCTTTGATAGAATGAGGGCTTCTAGAGATTTTCTAATAATTATTGAAAGGTAGCTTCACATTCTTCTATCTATGGAACTTCCCATTTTATCTTTAGGGCATCGAAGAATGATATGAAATTATTGGTTTCCTTTCAGATGAACCTATTCAAGGTAGCAACTTACCATTCAAGGTATACATTTCCCTCCTTGTCCTTTTGATTGTTACTTGCTGCAACCCTTCAATCTGCTATGGGTTGGCTTCAACACCCCAGGAATTCACCATGAACCTGAAAGTATTTCCTTATGATACTCGAAATGAACACTTCAAGGGATTAAGCCTCGTTTCATACTTTCGAAGTATCTCAAACATTTTCTATAAGTATGCCACATGGTCTACTGAAATCTTAGACTTTATTAAAATACCATCCACGTACAACTCCATTTTCCATCTAGCCTATTACACAAACATCTTATTGATCAATCAATGGTAAGTAGGTCAGTGTTTCTTAAACTGAATGACATAACTTTGTAGCAATACAGTCCAAAGTCAATGATGAAATTATGTTCTCTTGATTTGGAACATGCATTAAAATTTGGTTTTAATTGAAATATGCATCCAAAATTGAGAGTATTTCATATCTGCTTATTATGTCCATGAGTCTGACTATTTGTGGAAGTGGTCCTTTGAGAATTCATCGTTTAAGTTCATGTAATCGATGCATGTCTACCAATTTACATTTGGGCCAACATGGAATTTTCTATCCAATCCTGATAGTGAGATTCATGGATAAATTTTTAACCAAACACTTATCTAATTCTTCCATCAATGCAACAAATCTCTGTGGATCCATGTTATGTCTTTTCTACATTATAGAGAGTACGTTTGGGTTGATATTCAATCCATGACATGCATCTTCAGGAAAAAACACAAAAATATTAAAATGTATCCAAGCAAACAAGTCGTTGTTCGATTTTAAAAACTAGGTAAGCTCCATTTTCATCCTTAGTGCAATATATGATCCTATTTTGACTATGATCATCATCAACCTTTTAAATAATGTCTATCAATGCGACTAGTCAATCCCTCACCCCGTCTAGCTCTTTCTTTGGATCCACCCTATCGTATTTCTCCTTAATGGATTTGACCTATGGCTCGTACTATAATTTTTATCCATCTTTAGTTTTAATGCATAGAACCATCTTTGCATATTTTCTTTCTCTCGACGACGGGCTTCTAAAATTATACCGGGTAGCATTCCCATCCTGTACTTTGGTTTTATCAAACTACTCCTATTCTGTTATTAGTTAGGAATTTCATGGTTAAAAAATATGGAGCTAGAACAATCTTAAAATATTAACAAGAGATGGTCAGTCTAGAATTAAGTTGTAAGTAGAAAATCCACCACCTATTACAAACTTCTCCATGTACACAACCTTATAGGCTCCTATCTGCACCATCATATTAATACATACAATTAGAGGTGTTATCCATGAACGTGGGAAGGAAAAATAAACAATTTTTTGTCGGTCAACCTCATCTCATTATCAATAAGCACCTAATGAATAGTTGTAGGCCAAATATTGGTCGTTATGACCATAAGGTTAAAGTTTGTGATTACAATCCCATTAGCATCCATGTTTATTGATATTATATCATCATCCATCCTATAAAATTGTTTTGCTTTAGAACCATCCTCCATTGTGTAGCAGTTTTCCAACGGTGTGTGCATCAATGCACTTTCATTTGTATGCTTTTGTTTGCGAGATGTGGACCTCCTGATATGTTGACAATCACCAAATCATCTCCTAGTGAGTTGGAACAAGCTTTTCTCTCCTTCTCCATCACCTTGAGGTAGTTGCCTTAGAGTTTGATCATTTCCTTGTCTTCCTACTTACAGATTATTTACATGTCGTAGTAATTTCTTTTTCTTAGTCAACATTTCTAGGATGTCATTCAACTGTTGATAATCATTTGTATTATGCCTATGAGTCTCGTAGAATCAACAATACTTATCTGGCCTTCTTTCTTCCTTAGCTATCTATCGCGTAGCTAAACTCCAATACCTAACAGTGTTTTTGGTCACCTGGTAGATGTTTTCCATTAAGTCGGAATTTTGTACATTTCCTGCTCCACATACCTGAACCATTTTTGTTGTCCTCTCTCCTTTCCATCTGTATGAATGTTCTTTCTTCTATTATTGTTACTATACCTACCATTGTTTTTATTTCCATCACCCGTCTATTCCACAAAAGTAGTTCACCTATAATCACGACGCTCAATCTTTCTTTAGTCCTACCATTTCCAAATGAAGAAACAGATTTGCTTTCTCATTAATGTACTTCATTATTCTAGAAATTTTCATAGTAAACCACTTTCCAAAATCATACCTTTTACTCATGCCTCCAACCAATGCCATTAATACTAGGTTCACTTTAAGGTTCTTTACATATGTTGATTCAACATTTAACCTCTTTAAAAAGTCTTTGAAGACTCTCTTCTCCATTGCTTAATGTATGCCAATGATATTGCATCCATAGGTTGGACCACACAAACTCTTAACCTTGTTTAAAAACTTGATCGCCAATTGGTCATAAGAACTTACTGAACTTGGCTCAGGCATGTAGAACCGCACTATGGCCAATTCTTCCAAGAACAAAGGGAAACATTTAAACTTTTTGTACTCATCTACATGGACACCATCCATTGATCCAACTGGGCAAGACTCCTCTTTGCCTATCTATTTAATGCACTGATCATTCAGGCAATTAGCTAGGGCCGACCCTAGAAAGGATGTGCCAATCATATCTCAACCGATGTTACATATGGCCCATTGACTGTTAGACAATGGCATTGTCAGCATTGTAATACTTCAAGAATGCTACAGAGGTGAGGAGTTTCCTTTGACTAATGGATACTGTAGATATTTTATCAAGGACTTTTAAAAGGTAGATGTACCGTTAACTGGTTTGACAATTAACAGTCATACATTTTCTTGGTGTGTAAGGTGTGAGCACACATTCATTTGTCCAAACGAATGGTGCATGAATGCACCTGTTTTAATTATTCTAAGTGGGAATGAGGAGTTGAAAGTATACACAAATGCATGTGGTGTTGATGTTGAGGTGTAAGGTTGTCGCATATGTTATTCGATAGCTGAAACCGCACGAGAGGAAGTATCCAACTTATGATTTGGATTTTGTGGCAATAGTATTTGCTTTGAAGATTTAAAGGCACTATCTATTAGAGATTTGAATTATTCATGAATCACAAATAGTTGAAGTACCTCTTCTCATAGAAAGATCTCAATCTCAATTAATAGTGATGGTTAGAATTTTTAGCCTCCTACAACTTTGACATTTCCTAGATTCCTAATAAGGGAAATGTAGCGGCTAATGCGCTGATAGAAGACATGCCAATTTATGGACAATGTTCTTAGAGTGGACACAACTTGAGTTTATTGTTGGTTATTACTTTAGGCTTCGATGTAAGCTAGAGCCGGAGATGTTTACTGGTTTAACTATCTGGCCTACTTTGACAGAATGGACCGGTATTGGTCAAAAGCATGATGCTAGACTAGTGGAGATCATGGCTAATATTAAGAGTGAGGTAGAGTCTAAGGAGATGAAGCAGTATGGACTCGATTGAGATGGTTAGCTCTTTAAGGATGAGAGATTGTTTATACGTGATGTCAATGGGTTAGGGATGTGATGCTATGAGAGTGTCAGCATTCAAGATTGACTATACATCTCGGTGGCATTAAATTTTACCATGATATAAGGTAAAAATAATTATTGGGGAGCGATGAAGAAGAATGTCAAGGCATTCGTCTCAAAATGCATGAACTATCAGCTAGTTAAGGCTAAGTATAAGAAGCCAAGTGGTTTTGTACAACCGCTTGAGATTTTTAAATGGAATTGGAAGTAGATATCAATTGACTTCGTTGATGGATTGCCGAGGACCAGAGGAGGGTATGATAACATATTGGTCATAGTCGTTAGACTGATTAAGAGTTCTAGATTTCACTTGTAAATTCAAATAAAATGACATCTAAATTAGTTGTGTTGTGTGTGAAGTAGATAGTGTGATTCCATAGTGTGCTAAATAGCATTATGAGTGGCAAAGACCCGTTGTTCACTAGCGAATTTTGGAAAAACTTACAAAAGGCATAAGGGATGGAGGTGCATCTGAGTACAACTTATTACCAATAAACTGATGGGCAGATGAAGAGGGTGAATAGTAACTTAAAGGATCTCTTATGAGCTTGCATTCTCGACTTCGGGGGCTCATGTTATGATCATTTTCATTTAGTAGATTTCACATGCAACAATAGTTATTAGTCTAGCATCAGTATAGCACCATTTGAGGTATTATATGGTCGACCATGCAATACTTCTTCATACTGGTGGGGAGTAGATGAAAAACTGATATTGGGGCCAAATATGACAAGGGAGACATCAGAGAAGATCGAGATCATTTGACAATGAATGAACGTTGCGCAGGGTAGTTAGAAGAGCTGTGCTGATAAGAGATGTAGAGATTTGGAGTTCTTTGTCGGTGATATGGTGTATGTAAGATTTATCTATTGAAGATGTAGTCTGATTCAGTACTAAGGGGAAATTGGACAGATATTTGTAGATTCTTTTTCGATACTTAAAAGGATTGAGAATCTTGCTTATAGAGTTGACTTAGCTTAGAAGATGGCAGTTGTGCACAATATATTCCATGTTTCTCATTTGGGGAATTTTATGCATAGCTCAGGCATGATTACCGAACCAGATCAATTAGGGGATATCGAAATTGAACCAAAGCCTTCAATCTCATAGGCATATTCGAATCTTTGGACGTGATATGAAGTAGCTTAGGAGGAAAATGGTGGAGTTAGTAAAGGTTTAGTGGAGTGAAAGCGAAGGAGGTTGCATTTAGGAAACCAAGGAGAGTGTGAGGACCATTTATTCAGAGCTCTTCATTTTGTAAGATTTCCATTTTTTGTTGGCTTTGACATCTGATATCACATATGATTTTGTATATAGAGTATTTTGTACTCTGCATGCTAGGATAGACATAGTTATGTTTTGGTTGTTTATGATTACATGTTTGCATGTTTGTGTATGGAATGATTGTTTATGGTTATTAGGCATGCAGAGTAATTATTTTTGACTTTACCTTATTTGAGTTGGGGAATTCGCGACCGAAATTCCTAAAGGAGGAATGAGTTTAAAAAGTAGTATTTTATGCATCGGAGGATCGTAAACTATTGTTTTTAAATTTATATTGGGCCATATGATGCTATAACTTTGAGAGAAGTTGACTAGTGACAATTTTGACCGTTGGAAAATTTATTGGATGGTTTGTCCTTGAAAACTTGTATGGCCTATAACTTCCAATAAGAACCAAATTAAGGGTTCAAAACACCTCCAGTTGAAAGATATTATGATTTCTTCTTATATAGAGTGGTCATAATAACATTTTGGACTTACTAGTGAGGAGATATGGCTATATGAAGTTAGATAGTTTGTCGATGGTTTGGTGTGTAATTAGGGAAGTTTAGCTTAAGTCTAAAAGTCCATTTTGGGCTTAAGCCGAGTGCAGCTGATGGGACTTCTCCTACTCATTTTTCCACTTCCTAAAATTAGTAAGAAACCACCATTAAACATCTCCATAGCCAAAAGTTGCATTATACCTTACTTTTCTTAGCCAAGTCACATCACTAAGGAGTAATTAGCGAAGGTATTAGTGAATTTACCATTAGGGCATCTTAGGAATCATCAAGACTGCTGTTCATCATGGATTTACATGATACTTATGCTAATTTTTTTCCTAGGCAAGTGATTTTGCATATTTCACTATATTATGTTAGTTAATGTATTAGAAAAGATGTTTTTAAGATGATTTAAATTGTAAAAACATTTTTAAACCTATATTTAACTTTAAGAACACTTCTAAAATTTCTTGAAAAGATAAATGTTGATTTTGATTCGTTTTTGGGTTTTAGACCAAATAAGTCATCATTTTCTATTTCGCTAGATCTTGGAAAATAAATTTTAAAACCTATTTGGATTGCTCATATATAATGTATGAATGTTGTACGTTACTTGTATATAGTTGTTTGTTATGCTTTTGACTCATTTTACTATGATTTAAGAGTGGTTTTCATTAGTGGAAATCGATACGCAAAGTTGTTCGAAACATGAAAAAATTGATGTGAAGTTCTTGTAAAAGACTAAGAAGGCTATAGTTTTAGTTACGTGAAGTTTAGATGAGAAATGATGGAGTAACAACGTTTACTATAGTAGTCGATGGTGGAGCTCAAACAGGTCGGGGGTAAATGGCTTGGTGGAATATGGGGCTTGATTTTAGGGATTGGATATGAAAATTTCAGGTCATCTTGGATGACGGGCATTTATCAGTTTTTGGTACCTACAAAAATTTAGAGATGAGAAAGCTCTTGGTACTGACTTGTTGCTTGGAGGAAAAAACGTTGGTGCTTCAGGATTCTAGGGGGAAAACTTTGGAGCAATCCATGGATGAGAGGTTTTTAGTACTAGAAGATTTTTGGGTTGGAAAAACTCTCAGTACCGACTTGATTTGAAAAACATCATTTGTAAGGCAGCTTGGAGGCATTTGTCCTATAGCTTAGGAGCATTGAAGGTTCTTCTCTAAACCAATCTGAGGCGACGAGAAGTTTTCAAGGGTCAAAGCACTTGGTCAAAATTTGATGAACATACATGTTGACACCGACATAATGTGGTCGGTACCAACATGATTTTGGTCGGTGACAACTATGTGGTTCCTAAATGGAATTAAAGCATGGGCTTCATGCCGTGCTCGTTTGATCATCTGATTCTATGTGTGATTCTGACATTAGGCTATACGACAAGCGATTTTGACGGTCAAGCGATGATGTGATGCTTCGACATGATGACTTCGGAGTTTGACAAGGGAACTCTACGATGTGCAATGGGTGTTTAGAGATGCTCTGAGGATGAAAACTCGACGATTAGAGTTGTGATGATAATCCATAAGGAAGGATTCAATGGTGGGGACATGGGAGTGGAACTATGATCATGTTCTGCTATAGAGATGAATGGAATGGAACATTGACTGTGTTCTACCATGGAGGCATGTGTAAAGAGATCGTTGATACTCGGAGGTTTCCATTATGTGCTTATAGAGGGGTGTAAGTGGGGATGGCAAACTAGGTTATGATTGTGCTCATATCGGATGATTGTGGATTACCTTGGACTTAATGATGCGAGTCAAGTTCCTAGCCTTATGAAGTGGCATGTATTTAAGCATTGAGAAATTGAGAATTTGATTAAGTTTTTGACAAATGATTGAGTTACATGAGTTACCTTATATCCAACTAATCTTAGTGATGTGAGTATTGTTGATGGATGCTATGTTTGTTCTATTACCTTGGAGCTGGCGCATGGTGTAGGTATTATTGGCTAGCATACCCAAACAATACACATTGTTCTTTTACTTATAGTACACCCATATGATAATGATGATAGTAGATTAGCATATATTGATGTTATATGCTAACTCTTTGAAGGTAGGGACAGGTCGGGTGTAACATCCCTCATTCTGAAACCCAAAGATGGAATCATCTTGGAATAATCTTTTGGCGATAGAGATGAGATTAGATATATTGTGTAATCTTAAGTAAATAGAGTAAATATAACTAAAATCAAGCACATCATTACAAATTTAATCTAACAATTTTACATCCTAAAGTAATGCCCACACCAGGTCAAAAATAAAGTACAACATAGCTATTAGTTGTTGGAACTGGGCCAGTCTGCAGCAGATCAAAGGGTAAATTTCAAAAAAAATCCTTTATTGGATCTTTTATGGGCCTATGTAGTCTAAATTTATCTAGAACTTTTCTAAATTTAACTTAAATAAATTCAATATTTTATTTTGTTTCATAAATATATTTTTACTTTGATTTATTTTGTAATATATTTTGAATATGTGTATCATATACACATATGTGCAAACATGCACATGCAACATAATAATATGTGAATGGTTAAACATGCATGTGTATATATGCTAGGATTTACACCATAACAGACATGTTATCTCCTCTTCCATTCGATTATATCATCTAAATGTATGTACAAGTGCATCAATATTGTAGCAACGCAATTTATATATGTGTGAAAACTAAGAAATAATAATTTTAAATAATTTATAATATATATAATACATATACATAAATACATACATACATATATATATATATAAGTTTATGTAAAACAATTAAGGTGATATGAAGAAGTTACTTAAAATGAAGGGTAATGTATTATTGAAGGAAGAAAATTAATATGTGATTAATATGGTCATTAATCTCATTTAATACTACCTTTTCTTTTCAAAACTTAAAAATAAAATGAATGTGTGATAAATTTTATAAAATATTTATATAAAAGAAAAAAGCTAAGTTTGAATAAAAACAATTAAGGTGATATGAAGAAGTTATTCTAAATAAAGGGGAAATGTAATATTAAAGGAAGAAAATTAATGTGCAATTAATACAGTCATTAATCTCATTTAATACTACTTTTTCTTTTCAAAACATGAAAAAAAATTAATGTGTGATAAATTTTATAAAAAATGATGCAACATCAGGTGGTGCTATTTTATTATGCATAGACAAAATTATTTCCAAATTTAAAACATAGTTTATATTACATATACATATTATACAAAGATTTCATAGTTAAAATCAATTAAGCAATCTTATACTTAATTTTGAAAAACAAATTATCAGACCGTGAGCAACAGGGATGTTGTTCATGGACAAAATAAAACTCTCTTTATATATATATGCACTTGACTATACAACCATCGATTACGTGACGATAAACCGATTTACCAGATTTGTGATAAATGAACTGTTTAACAAATATATGATATAATAATCGAATGAAATGTTCTTAAACCAGAAATATACCTTTCACTAAAGCCTTGAATTCACACTTGAAAAGTTCAATTTCCTCCTTGAATCGAATCCTAGTTCTGGAGTTGCTAGCTCTCGAACTGCCATACCACTAATGATCGAATCGTGTTATTTTGCTGTAAATTAAACCTGGAATTTTTGTATTGCTTTTTGTACGCCATGACCGAAATATCCTAATGAAGGAGTGTGGTTTTGTAATGAATTTCTATTAGAAATGAAAGGATTAAGTCATATTAAGGAAAGATAATTATTGTTGTGATTAATATGGTCATTAGTCTCCTTTAATACAACGATTTCAATACAAAATTCAAAAGGAAAACCCCTTCATTTGATTCTTTCAAGGCCGACTGTAGCTATAACAATCGATGCCAGCTATGTGTACTTTCTCATGGACTTGAACATATTTAAGTCCATACAAAAATTCCCGCATTTAAATCCAATTTAAACATGAACCGATATCACATATTGTTTAGTATATTTATAACTATTATAAATATAATATTTAATCATGTTCAATACATCAAGTAAAATTTCATAATTAATATTTCATAAATATTAATTAATTTAATGAATTATAATAATCATAAATTAATTAAATCAGGTGGTCAAAGGAGTATTCAACGTTTCAGTTGTGTAACTCTAAGGTGTATATTTGGCAGGCGATTAATATTGAACAATTCAAATATTAACTTTCACACGTCACTTCGAAGGTGGTTTGACATTTTGGCCAAATATATCGCTTACTTGGTTTCGATAAAATCCAATTATACAATGTTAAGCATTATCCTATAGGGACGATTATTTACACCAATTCTCTTCGTCAAAACTATATCGCTTCGGGCTAATGGAATTTGGTAATGGTCAAAATTCCAACCTCATCTTCAACTTTATATTCCAAACACAAAGTCAGTGGTTCAATAATAGCAATTATTATTGATTGAATTACTCTGGCCAGAGATTTTGACTTTGAGTTGATTTCAGTTGATCATAGTACTAACCCCGTATGACTAAGGAAAAGAATCCACTCTTGAATAGTATTTCACTTCAAATACTTCCACTCGATCCAACTATAGTCATTCGATGGATGTCGTGCCACGATTTAACTATAATCAAAGTGGAGATTTCATATTGAAGATCAACAATATTCCCAAGTCAAGAAAACTATGTAAATTAGTCACTTCGATATTATCTCTTTTGAACTTAGTTATATTAACCAACATGAAACTATCAAGTAAGTCATTCATAGTTATCCAATAACTATCATTACGTAAGCCCTTGGTGCCCTCAACAGCCATGAGTAAAGCATTGTCCAACATTTCAAGAGCATTACATACTCTAGTTTCAACGGGTGCATCGATATCCAGTCTTGATACATCTTAACTAGGAATATTTAAAATGATGTACTTATCATATTGTGATATAATACTCATAGTCACAACTATTTGTAACTGCTATCACAAACACAACATTTATGGACTTTCTGACATATATATTTAAATTGACTAATTATTTATTTATAACATTTTATAAAAAGTATATAATAGAAATGAAACACCATTTATTTTGAACAAGATTGGTTATCGAGTTAGATTTATGTAAAAAATTAAATAATTTCCCCTAGAGCATACCCCTAACTCTATCATTAGTGTCATGCAGCACATATGAATATGCGGACATGAACTTTTGATCCAATGGAACTAAAACAACAAAAATACAACACCTAAGCCTCTTGCTTCATTTTCGGCTTGCATTATTTAACCGTCCCAAAGAAACTTGTCTAAGGCCGTAAAATTGGCCTACTTAAATGAGTACCCATGAGTTTATAGGGATAACCAGAATAAAACACGGGTCAGACATAAAGTCTGGTATGAGTAACATATTACCATAAACAATAAGTTAGTAAGACTGCTCTGCTAATATGTAGGTCCTATTTTCCCATTTACCATACCAAAGCAATAATTATTTGATTCATAAGTAAACCTAAATTATAGGTTCATTGACTAAGTATCAAAGTAATACTGTAAAGCCGCAACTGAAAGCAACCGCTTGGTTTGTTTCACGGAAATATTACAGTTTTTCAATAACACTGAAATACCCTACCCTTGACTGCCTCTAAGGCCTTTTATTCTTTTACTACAAATATATATCATTAAAGACTTATTATTCGACTATCGCGAAGGCCTTGTGCCTTTCATAAACATTGTTAAAATTTAACCTTTGTCTGTCACTTAGACCATAGGCCTAATGCCTTTATGTTATACTAAACTTAGTTTCCCATGTACAATCATCCTGGTCCTTGCTCCGTTGGACTCATACAACTTCTATTATCTTATTGAGAAGTTTTTTTCATCTCAGACTATAATCTGAATAGGCTTCTTGACATAACTCATGTTAGGTTCAATGACCAAGTCTTCCATGGCTCTTGGAATCATGACGTCCTTAGGGTCGTTGACACACTTCCATAGATGTAACACATGAAACGCATTATGCATCTAAGCAAAAGCACTCGACAAATCTACTCTATATACTACCTTGCCAACCCTCTCTACTATCAAAAATGGGCAAACATATCTTGGCTCCAACTTTTCAGCTTTTCCAGACCTCATAGTGCCTCTCATAAGTGACACTTTTACAAACACCCGATCTTGTGGATCAAACTTCAAGGTTCTCCTCCTCTTTTCGGCATAGCTCTTTTGCTTAGATTGAGGTCTTTCATCCTTTGCCTAATCAATTCGACTTTCTCCAAAACTTCTCTTAAAAGATCCAGACCAAACAGCAGTCTGTATCCCATTTTTCACAATGTCTCAAAAGGTGCCATCCAATTACTGGGTCATTAACTATTGTTTTATGAAAATTCCACTAAGTGTTGGTGATCTTCCTAAGGTTTACCGAAGTCTAACAGGCAAGCCCTTAACAAATCTTCTAGCACTTGATTGATCCTTACGGTCTGGAAATCTATATATGGATGGTACGTAGTACTCATTCATAACTCTGAAACCAAAGCACTCATAGGCTTCACCAAAACTCGCTATTAAACAACAGGTCTTGATCACTTACTATAGTATTTAGAATTCAATGAAGTCTCACTATAGGCTTGACAAACATCACTACTAAACTAGTTGTCGTTCTTATGGGCTTCACTGGAATGAAATGGGCATTCTTAGTTAACCTATCAACTACGACCTATATACTTTTGTTCCAGGCTCTCCTCCTTGGAAAACCATTAATAAAATCTGTAACCATATCCCATATTGATACTTGAATTTCCAATGGCTGCAAAAGACCACTTGGCTTTTGATGTTCTACCTTAACTTGTTAGCATGTGAAACATCCTTTCACACATCCCCAACATCTCTTTTGAATCCTTCCTAGTAGAAGCTCTACTTCATGTCTTGGTACGTCTTATTGCCTTCTAGATAAATAGAAAACTTAGAACAACGACATTCATCCAAGACCAATTTCCTAAGGCCTTTATTACTCGGAACACACAACTTTCCCTTCTTCCAAAGCCAACCTTTCTCATTAATACTGAAGTCCTTCAGCTCTTCGGTCTCAGCACCACTCTTTAAGCTATTGATCCTTTTGGCGCATAGCAAATCTTCCTTCTACCCTTCTAAAATCCTTTCCATCATCATTAGATGAACTTCTAAGCAAAAGAAAATCCTTAAGTTTCGGCTCTGATCATCTTTTCACTGAAACTGAACATCATAAGAAGCTACCATCTTTAAGACAATCTATTGCTCAATCGTAGCCAAAATAACACTCTGTTGCTTTCGGCTCAAGGCCTCAGCAAATTTATTTACTTTCCCTAGGTTGTATTCTATCCCAAAATCATATGATGCCAAGAATTTCAACCATATTTGTTGCCACATGTTAATCACCTTTATTATGACCAGTGTACAATTCAAAACTTTCCTCGAGAAGGTAATGCCTTCAAATCTATAGCGCAAATATAATTGTTACTAACTCTAGATCAAGGGTTGGGTACCGTACCTCATTGGGTCTCAGCTGCCTAGATCCATATGTTATAAAATTGCCCTTCTATATCAACACAGCTCCCAAACCTGAACCAAAACCATCTACGTAAACAACCATATCCCCATTATCTTCTGGCATACATAAAATCGAAGAATCTATCAACCAAACCTATAACTTTCGGAATCCTGCTTCACACTTTTTCATCCAAACATGCCTTTCATTCTTCAAGGTAAGTTTGGTTAGCAGCGATATTATCCTAAAGAAGCCCTTAATGAATCTAAATAATAACCAACCAACCTTAAGAAACTCCTTATCTCAGTAATTGTCTTTGTTCTTTTCCAATCATTCACAGCTTCAAACTTTGAAGTATCCACAGCCAAGACCTCCTTCGAAACCACATAGCCTAAAAACTTCACTTCCAACTTACAAAAATGACACTTGGAAAACTTCACATTCAACTTCTGTTGTCTCAAGGTCTTTAATAAAAACCTAAGTGAGTTTCTTGATCTTTCTCATCCTTATAATATAACAAAATATCATTTATAAAGACCAACACAAATCTCCCCTTTTCGGTAAGGAGCAAACCTCTTCTTTTGTTCTTCTTTCTACTTCACCTCGGCCTTCCTCTCCTCTTTATACATACTATCATACCTTCAGGCCATTTCCACTACAAACTCATAAGGAGATGCAAAATGTGCCATCACCTTATGATTCAACCCTTGTTTCAAACCCTAAATAAACAACTCTTTCTTCTTCATCGGTGTATTGATCAATTCCTAGCCATATTTCACCAATGATTTAAACTTCTAGATGTAATCTTCAACATAAAGATCCACTTGCCCAAGACCAATGAAATCTCTCAACAACACACTCTTTCGAGACTTGAAGATGAACCGAGCCTCATACCTCTTTAGAAACGGCTTCCAAGTGATCTCCTCTTCATGAGTTTCATCTGTTACTATTTCCCCCCAATCAAGGGAGCCCTTACACAACTGTCTAGTAGTCATACGCCCCTTATGTGCATCTTTCAGCCCTAAATTCCTATAAATGCGTTCACTTACTTTCAACCAATCTAACACTTCCACCATCGGTACCTTCCCAATAAACATCTTACAATTAAGTCTCCTATAATCCTGACTTAACTTAGAGAAATCCGCAAAAGTCGCTGGTCTCGGCTCGAGCACTTCTGTTACAGCCTCTCCGATGATATGTGTCATAAATTGTTGGAAGAATGCATTAAACCTTAGTATTGGCATCGCTGCTAGAGGTACTTCTCCACCATTGCCTTTGACGGTCTAAGTACTATCATTATCTCTTTTAGTATTGGAACCTCTAACTCTAGCTCTTCCATTTCTCAAATTCATTTTTTGCTAAGAAATTCTTCATCAAAAATCAAAGAAGGAAAGTTGATGCAGCAGCGGATAACAAAAATGTATGAATCGGTGAAAGTAGCAATCGATGAACTGAAAAATACTGAATGCCCAACTCCGTTGATCCAAGATGCCGGAATCTAGCTATCCCAAACACGTTGATCGCGCACGATACCGTGTTTAAAGATCTACGATTCTTCGTACGTTGATCTAGCGCACTAGATACCGTGAATCGGCTTCAGCGATCATTGATTCGAGCGCACTCGAATTCCGAAAGTGGAGATAGGAGATCACACTCAACTACCGATTTTAGAAGTGGCACAAAAGCACACAAAAGAAATTTTATTCAAAATCAACCAAAAGTTAAAAATGACACCACCCGCCTATTTATAGGCTTACAACTCAACACAACACAAATTTGTACAACACATAGGTCGTTCGCGACCTAACAACCCTTCGACCTAAAAACAGACGACCTAAAACAGACGACCTAAAAAGGAAACAAACAAATACAATACAACATATACAGTTACAACACATAAGCGACTCAAGAAATTACACATAACGACCTAACATACACGGCCGTAGCGACCTAACCTCCTCCAACGACTTAAGAACAGCGGCGACCTAAAGAAAACTGGCTTCACAGCGGCATAAGGTCGAGCGACCTAAAATACAAGGCAGCGACTTAAGCTTCAGCGACCTAAGAAAGTAGCTTCTGGAATTCTTCATGCGACCTAAAATTGAGCGACTTAAGTTAGGTCGTTTGCGACCTAAAGACTGGAGCGACTTAAGTTAGGTCGTTCACGACCTAAAGGAAAATACGACATTGCTGATTTAGCTAACTCGTTAGGTCGTTCGCGACTTATCATAGGTCGTAGGTCGCAAAGTTGCATCGTTGAGCGACCTAAGGAAAATAAGTGATATGTGATCTGTTCTAACTCGCTAGGTCGCTTGTGACCTAAGACTTCAACTTCCAACGACTTTTCCCACAGTTTTAGCTCGTTACCTTCCTCGTTAGGTCGCACGCGACTTAACAGCACGTTAGGTCGGTCGCGACCTAAGACTTTATCATTCTGGGCTGCATCATCCTCCCCTGGTTGGGAAAAATTCGTCCTCGAATTTGCGCCCTCCTCTTCCACAACAAGCTCATCCCAATGATACGGTATAAGATGTTTAACATTAAACACGTCAGAAGTGTACACATCCTCCGGCAGCTTCAACTTATAAGCGTTTTCATTGATCCGTTTCACAATCGTTACAGGACCAATCTTTCGAGCTTTAAGTTTATTGTATGCTCCTACTGGAAAACGATCCTTCGTTAGTACAGCATATACTAAATCTCCTTCATTAAATTTAACATTTCTTCGCTTCAGATTCGCAGATCGTTTATACTTTTCATTTGCTTTCTCCAATCGTTCCTGAACGATTTTATGGCATTCTGCCAATCCATCAACAAAATCAATGGCCCGCTTAACTGTCCCCTTCGGTTGTGGTACTATCTTTAAATCCAACGGCCCCTTTGGTAAGCTTGAATATACAATCTGAAATGGGATGTAACCAGTACTTCGATTAACAGCATGATTATGTGCAAATTCTGCCTGGCATAACTTTATATCCCAACTCTTCAAGTTATCTTTCACAAGACATCTCAATAAATTTCCCAATGATTTGTTCACCACTTCCGTTTGCCCATCTGTCTGCGGATGATAGGCGCTACTAAAATTCAGCTTCGTTCCAACCATCTTCCACAAACTTAACCAAAAATGGCTTAGAAATCTAGTATCCCGATCAGAGACAATGGATTCAAGTAGCCCATGCAATCGATACGCCTCTTTAAAGAATAACTGAGCAACACAGACGGCATCAGCAGTCTTCTTACAAGCGATGAAATGTGCCATTTTCGAAAACCTATCCACTACAACATATATTGAATCATTCCCCCTCTGAGTCCTTGGTAATCCCAAAACAAAATCCATACTGATATCAACCCATGGTCTAATCGGCATGGGTAACGGCATATACAATCCCGCATTCGTCGCTGTCCCTTTGGAAATTTGGCAAATATGACATCTCTCCACAAACCTTTCAACTTCCCGTTTCAATGAAGGCCAATAATAAGATTGAGAAATCAATTGCAAAGTACGATCTCGGCCCACATGACCTTCCTCATGCAACTCCTTTACAATCTTCATACGTAAGCTGCACTCTGGTATGCACAATCGATTCCCTTTAAAAAGAAAACCATCCACCATTACAAACTCATCTGTCTTTCCCTCCTTGACTTCATCGACATACTTCGCAAAGTAAGGATCATCAACAAATAATTCTGGCAATTCATCAAACCCCATCACTTCAACCTTCATTGTAATCAACAAATGATTCCTTCGACTCAATGCATCTGCCACTCTACTCGTAATTCCCGATTTATGCTTCACCACAAATGTAAATTGTTGTAAGTACGCAATCCATGAAGCATGCCTTGCCGCAATCTTGTCCTGTCCCTGCATATGCTTCAACGCCTCATGATCAGTATATAAAACAAATTCTTTATGAAACAAATAATGCCTCCAATGTTTCACAGCTTGCACAATAGCATAAAATTCCACATCGTAAGTATTATATCTCATCTTTGCTCCCGATAGCTTCTCACTGAAATATGCAATAGGACGACCCTTCTGACTTAACACCCCTCCCATTCTGACCTTCGATGCATCCGTAAGCAATTCAAACAACAACTGAAAATCCGGCAACACTAGAATCGGTGCTGTCGTCAAAAGTTCCTTGATTCTCTCAAAAGCAAATCCTGCTTCCTCTGACCATGAAAATTGCTTCCCCTTCATACAATCAGTAACTGGTGCCATCACGCCACTGAAGTGTGGAATAAATCTTCGGTAGAATGATGTTAAACCATGAAAACTTCTAACTTCTGTTATCGTCCTGGGTTCTGGCCAATTTCTGATTGCTTCAACTTTATTCTGATCCACCTGTATACCTCCATCCGAAATAACATATCCCAAAAATAAAACACTATGCGTCATGAACACGCATTTCTTCGTTGCAGCATAAAATTGTTCCTGTCGCAGTATCATCAACACTTCTCTCAGATGTTGCAAGTGCTCTTCTACGGTTCTACTATATATCAGTATATCATCAAAATATACCACCATGAATTTCCCGATAAATGGTCTAAAGATCTGATTCATCACCCGCATGAATGTACTACGTGCATTCGAAAGACCAAATGGCATAACCAACCATTCGTACAACCCTTCTCTCATTTTGAATGCGATCTTCCATTCGTCCCCTGGTCTAATTCTAATTTGATGATAACCACTCTTCAAATCAATTTTCAAAAAGATAGTAGCTCCGCTAAGTTGATCCAACAAGTCATCCAGTCTAGGCATAGGAAATCTATATCTCACTGTAATCTTGTTCAGTGCTCGACTATCAGTGCACATCCTCCATGTTCCATCCTTCTTCGGTACTAACAAAGCTGGCACCGCACAAGGACTTAAACTTTCCTGTACACGTCCATGTTCAAGCAATTCTTCCACTTGCCTCCTCAACTCCTCATGTTCCTTTGGACTCATTCTGTAATGCGGTCAATGAGGTAACATAGCCCCTGGAACAAGATCAATTTGATGTTGAATGTCTCTCAACGGCGGTAACTCCGTTGGTAGTTCCTCAGGAAATACATCGTCAAATTCTCCCAGTACTGGTTTTACTTCTTCGGGAATCTCAACCACTTCATTACTCTCTCGTCCAATCAACAAGAATACTTCAGGCTCCTCTTCTACCTCCTTAACAAACTCCTTCAAAGATAGCAAAGTTTTAAGTTCTTCAATCTCCTCCGACTTGCTTTCTTCGTGTTGTCGCTTCTTAGGAATTAAAGTGATTTTAGTACCCTCAAACATGAAGCTATAACTGTTAGTACGACCATCATGTTGCACAGCCCTATCATATTGCCACGGTCTCCCCTGCAACAGATGACATACATCCATGTCAACAACATCATGCCAAATTTCGTCTTTGTATTTCTTCCCAATCGAAAAATTAATACAAGCTCTTCGTCCAACTTTCACCTCCCCGCCTTTCCTCAACCAAGCTAACTTGTAAGGTTTCGAATGCTTCTCTGTTTTCAATGCTAACTTCTTCACAGCTTCTGTAGAGATGATATTGTCACAGCTTCCCGCATCAATAACAAACTTGCACACCCTTCCCAAGATAGTACATGTTGACTGAAAGATGTTACTCCTCAACCAGCTAGTTTCCTCCTCCTGTTTTGGTGTCAAGCACGACCTCTTCATCATTAATGAATACCCTTCATCTCCCGACACATTTTCTTCCTCCTCATTATGTAGTGAATTAGAACATTCAGCTTCTACCTCATCTTCCTCTGCCACAGCAATCATCGTTCACTTCTTTGGCTTCGTACATTCATTGCTTTTGTGACCCATCTCCTGACAATTGAAACATTTGATACCACTGTTGATTCTGGTCTTATCAACTTCATTAACAACCGGTTTGGCAACAGCCTTCGAAACATTCGCATTGTTACTAGCCCCTTTCATTGGATTGTTGGAATTTATAAACACACCACCTCCTCTCCTTCCTTGCTTCTCCCAAGCGATAGCTTTTTGATGTGCTTCAGCAACAGATCTGGGATCAAACATATTCACCATATCTTGAATCTGCATTCTCAACCCTCCAACAAATCTAGCTGTCAACTGCTCCTCCGTCTCCATGATGTCATTCCTTGCAATTAGCTGGTAGAACTCATTCGCATAATCGTTCACAGACTTTGTCCCCTGTCTCAGATTCTGAAATTGTTGATACATAAGAGACTAATAGTTATACGGCAAGAATGTAGCTTTCATCAACTTCTTCATCTTATCCCAAGATTCAATCTTTGACTTCCCCATTCTCTCCCGTGTTAGTTTAGTTTGTTGCCACCATGCCATACCTCTTCCTTTCAATCTCGTAGCAACCAACTTTACTCTTCGATGCTCGGGTACTTCTTTGAAGTCAAAAATTTCCTCCACATTAGACAACCAATCCAAAAAATCTTCAGCCACCATTCCACCCTTGAATTCTGGAATTTCAGTTTTCATCCTCGACTCTCATCGTCGATCTTCCTCAACATCCCGATATGCATTTTGCGCTAGGTCTCGATCTCGAGAATGAACACTACCTCTACCACCATCTTCATCAAAAACAGATGTACTTCGATAACGATCTCGACCACCCTCATTCCTATGATCTCGCATATCTGTTCCACTTTGTCTGTCATCATCACGGTATGGTTCATGTTCAAACTCACGTGGAGTTCTTCTCTCTTCATCTCTATACTCGTGATGTTCTCTTCCCAATGAAACTGAAGATTCTCTTCTTCCTCGATAAGCTTGTGACAACACCCTCCTCACTTCCGTAACCGATGGCGAAACTCTGTTTCCTCCATGGTTCGAGATTGGCGACCTTCTCCTTTGTCCTTGATTCATGTCCATCATCAATTTCTCTAACCTCCCAATACCTTCATCTAACTTCTCATTGAATTTGTTACTAATGCGTTGTTCCATTTGTTCGGCATATTCTCTTTTGTACAAATCTTCAACATTTTGATGACGATTAGCTCTTCTCGGCGGCATGATTTGAAACTTCACAAACACTTCAATTCTTGGCTTGGACTTTCAAAAATGATACCAAATGATGAACGACCTTCAACTTCAAACTCTCGGCCTTGAATAACAAAGTGATGCACGGCTTGAACTTTTGAATAAGAATTGGCTCCAAGACTCGGCTTAGCTATGATTGGCTAAGTCTAGCTCTGATACCAAATGATGCAGCAGCGGATAACAAATATGTATGAATCGGTGAAAGTAGCAATCGATGAACTGAAAAATACTCAATGCCCAACTCCGTTGATCCAAGATGCCGGAATCTAGCTATCCCAAACATGTTGATCGCGCACGATACTGTGTTTAAAGATCTACAATTCTTCGTACGTTGATCTAGCGCACTAGATACCATGAATCGGCTTCAGCGATAGTTGATTCAAGCGCACTCGAATTCCGAAATTGGAGATAGGAGATCACACTCAACTACCGATTTTAGAAGTGGCACAAAAGCACACAAAAGAAATTTTGTTCAAAATCAACCAAAAGTTACAAATGACACCACCCGCCTATTTATAGGCTTACAACTCAACACAACACAAATTTGTACAACACATAGGTCGTTCGCGACCTAACAACCCTTCGACCTAAAAACAGACGACCTAAAACAGACGACCTAAAACGGAAACAAACAAATACAATACAACATATACAGTTACAACACATAAGCGACTCAAGAAATTACACATAACGACCTAACATACACGGCCGCAGCGACCTAACTTCCTCCAGCGACTTAAGACCAGCGGCGACCTAAAGAAAACTGGCTTTACAGCGGCATAAGGTCGAGCGACCTAAAATACAAGGCAGCGACTTAAGCTTCAACGACCTAAGAAAGTAGCTTCTGGAATTCTTCATGCGACCTAAAATTGAGCGACTAAGTTAGGTCGTTTGCGACCTAAAGACTGGAGCGACTTAAGTTAGGTCATTCGCGACCTAAAGGAAAATATGGCATTGCTAATTGAGCTAACTCGTTAGGTCGTTCACGACTTATCATAGGTCGTAGGTCGCAAAGTTGCATCGTTGAGCGACCTAAGGAAAATAAGTGATATGTGATCTGTTCTAACTCGCTAGGTCACTTGCGACCTAAGACTTCAACTTCCAACGACTTTTCCCACAGTTTTAGCTCGTTACCTTCCTCGTTGGGTCGCACGCGACTTAACAGCACGTTAGGTCGGTCGCGACCTAAGACTTTATCATTCTGGGCTGCATCAAAAATGTTAACAATAGAAAATCTTTATTAAACCCATCTATATCTCCATAAAACAAAACACAAATATGTCATATAGTAGCATATACCCTCCCTAAGGTGTTTGAATGTTACTTTACTCTGCCTGACTTAAGTGTACCTAACCATTGCTCTAATACCAGCTGTAACATTCCTCATTCTGTAACCCAAAGAAGGAACCCTAATGTGCAACAATCATCTTGGAATTATCTTTTGGCGATAGAGATAAGATCAATTATATTGTACAGTCTTAAGTAAACATAGCAGATATTACTAAAAACAAGCACATCATTATAAATTTAGTTTAATAATTTTAAATTGTAAAGTCATGCCCATGCCGAGTCAAAAATAAAGTACTACATTTCCATTAGTGTCATGCACCACTTATGAAGATGTAGACGTGAACAATTGATACATCAGAATTAAAACAATATAAATATAACACCTAAGGCTCTTGCTCCATATTCTGCTTTCACTATTTAACCATCCCAAAGCAACCTATCTAAGCCCATAAACTCAACTTACATGAATGAGTACCTATGAGTTTATAGGAAAAACAAGAATAAAAACATGGGTCAGACATAAAGTCTTGTATGAGTAACATATTACCCTAAACAAGACGATAGTAAGAACACTCTACTAATATTCGAGCCCGGTTTTCCCCTTGACCATACCAAAGCAATAATTATCTGAATCACAAGTAAAACTAAGTTATAGGATCATTAATTAAGTGACATAGTAGTACTGTCAAGCCACGACCGAAAGTAACCTCTTAGTTTGTTTCATAGAAATATTAAAATACTTCAATCTCACTTAAATACCCTACCCTTAATCGCCTCTAAGGCCTTACATGTGAGGAATGCGGATTACGGATCTTAAGGCTAGGAATAACACTAGAGGGGGGTGAATAGAGTTTTTAAGAAATTACTAAATCTTTTTGAGTTTATGTTAATTTGAACACAAATGTATGCAATATTCAGACACATATATAATCACAGAAACAAACACAGATGCAGAAATAAAGTAAATGCAGTAATGGAAAGAACACACCGGATTTTATACTAGTTCGGAGTTACCCTACATCCAGTCCCGCACAATCAAGTACGGATTTCCTTTCAAAAGCAATTCAACAATTACAACCCTCGGTTTTAAGGCTACGAGGTACACCCTCCAGAATCACAATCCTTTGGGTAGAGATACATGATTTCTGAGGCAACAAGTTCACCCAATTGATTTCCAATGCTACAATCACACCTTTTCTCGCTTGATTGATTTCCAAGGCTACAATCACACCTTTTCTCGCTAGATAGATTACAAAGAAGCCTATAACTCTGAATAGCACTTAGATCTTGTTGAGATAGTGATAGAGAATCAAACCAGAGATAATCTAGTTAGATTCAATATCGATTTTGGCAGAGTAATGATATGATTTTGATTAAGAAAATGTGGAAGAAGAGAAGTGAAAAACCAGAAAATACTGATTTGAAATTCATTGAAACCCCTATTTATAGAAGAACAACAGTCATGTCCATTCGTGAAGAGTTATGGCGAATAGACACTTCTTTGAAATTTAAATTTTGAACTCAACTTTCACCATGTCGACATGGTCACCATAGGCATGTCGACATCCCAAAGCAATTTTTGAAGATTTGATTTTCTTTGAAAATAACCTTTATCTTATATTAAAACTATTTTAAACTTTATAAATATACTTGACTATAGATAAAATACATCGATGAATACAAAGAATAATATATATAATATTTTACTATAATTTTATATTTAAATCAATGTATAAATATATTATAATTAAAAGATAGTTTAAAACAAACGAAGTTTAAAAACAAGAATATTTAAGACTAAAACATCTTTTTGAAAATCATTTGAAAAGATAATTTTTAAGGCTAAAACATTTTGAAAAACAATTTTGAAAATCATTCTGAAGTGGTTTTGAAAATCATTTTGAAGTAGTTTTGCAAGCTTCTTCCTGTAGAATATCTCATCATGACAGGACTCGAGAACTTGTACAAAACCAGGATGTTCGTGGGTTTGTAAGCCACTTGTCGTAGGTTTGTAAGCTACTTGTCGTGGGTTTGTAAGCCACTAAAAAGGTAGAAATGGGTTCCATCCCAAAAGAAAAATGGAGTGAAGATTTCAGTGCTATTGTGAAGTTTTAACAAAATTCTAGACTCGACACTTATCTTGAAATCTTGAACTCTTGATTATCTTGATACTCATGAGTCTTCAATCTTGATATCTTGAATCTCTATACTGTACAGTCTTCATTCTTGGTACCTTCATGATTAAATACTACATATACATATATATCTAAACTATAATGTTAATATTTATATTCTATAATCTTGTTCTAAGGTTGTTGTCATCAAAACCATCAACTCATGGACTAACATTACATACTTTTGCGATAGATATATATATCACTAAATTCTTAGTATTTGGCTACCTCTAAGGCCTTATGCCTTTCATGAACAGTGTTAAAAGTTAGCCTCCTACTGCTACTTAGACCTTATGCCTTTATGCTATACTAATGTTCAAATTTAGCTTTCAGCTGCCACTAAGGCCTTATGCCTCATCATCTCGGTTGTCACTCGAGGCCTTACATCCATACTTTCGTATTTTGGTTGCCACCCATGCTTTCGTATTTCGGTTGTCATCCAAGCCTTACATCTACTTCTCTTACGGTTCTTGGTGTGACGACCCTCATTTCGAAAGGTTTAAATCGACAATAATCCACACATGTCCAACTTAAACAATCTGGAACATAGATAATCATTGGGGTTAATTAAGAAAAATAAGAAAAGAAGAAGAAATCAAACACAGAATCTCACAGCGGAACGATAAAATATAATAATCAAATAAACAGTTCATGAAGCTGTTTACTATACATTTGATTATAATTTATACAGCATTTGTCAAATTTATATGTACAACAGGGATAAGTAAAATAATGCAGTAGTCAACATGACGCATGGAATAATAATAGTAATAATATATCAAATCTTCATCTTTGTCCTCCAGAATAAATCTTCAATAAGCTAAAAACTCAGGGCTAACCCGAACGTAATGAAAAGACAAAACACTCGAGTCAGGACTAAAATATTCTTATATGAGTCAAATCAATATAGCATATAACATGAGTGCCGTGGTGTTAGAGATGTTTACGGGGTTTCACATCTCTTATCCAGTGTATAATGTGCGTGCAATAACTCAAGAGATGTTATGGGATTTTTCATCTCTTAAGGATCCATCAAATTATTTATATATAGTAGAATACGCTGCATATATAATGTTTAGTCAATAAAATAAATATCAAAATAGCGTTAAGGCTTTACATCGATCCCCCATAACACGTTTTTAAGCATTGTCGTACAGTTTGCATATAAAACACCAGTAAACCGTCGGTGGATACGGATGCGCCGTGATACGACAACACTAAACCAAAATCGTAAAGGTCTCGTATAAGGATAAAAGTATGACAAGGCATGTGAGGCAATGCCCAAGGTAGGATACTACCAGTTTACCTTTCCCGGCTGGTGATAACGCATTATAGCCATGACTGCCCACTGCATCCAACACTCCCAAAATCCGAGGGTGTGCACTAATCAGTCACAATGTAAATGATGGTAATACGAAGAAGTGTGTCCGCTCGGGGTAGCTAGCCCGCTTGGCCGGTACGGCGCCTGTTTTAGTCATTTCAATTTGGCACGAGTGCCAGGATAATCCATCATCGTTCTCTTTCATCAAATCCAGCAAGCGATGCCAAATCCAACCACTTCGTTCGGGAGTCTCCTCCGCGTACATAGTCGTTAAAGTGGTTCCAATATTGACAGAGAGTATGCCAATAAGAGGCCCCAGTCTCTTTAACAACCAAACGTCATTTTACACACCGGTTGGTTCTTTTACATTTCAAAAACAGTTCGTACTTGGTATTAAAATATCATATTCGCTTCAAAATCAAATTCGTTTTGAAATCATCATATTTACTCAAAATATACTATTTCAATTCAAAATCATTTTCACCTTAATATCTCGATTTTGATTCCAAAATTGTTTTGAATTTCAATTTGGGTTATAACTTCATTTTAACCCAATTCGTATTTAAATCCTTGATTAAAAAATAAGCATTCCACCCTTAACCGGTTTGAATTTTCAAAAAATATTTTGAAAATTTAAATTGTTTAAAAATAGTTTGATAGAAAATAATTTAAGCATTTAAAATGATTTATAAGGTAAAATAGTTTGAAAATAAAAATAAAAATAAATTGAATATGTAAAAAGGTAGATTTTAAATAGTCTATTAAAGTAATTTACTTGAAAATAGTTTCAAAGTCGAACTGATTCAATTCCAAATCTTCTGATTCAAATCAACTTCAATTTCCATTTCCAATTAAATCGATTCAATTCTGATGTCAATTCGAATTAACTTCGATTCCAATTTTAATTCGAATCAATTTCAATTTCGATTCCAAATAATTCAATTTCGATTTCAATTCCAATTAATTATAATTCAATTCCAATTTGAATTAATTTCAATTCAATTCTCAATTTTTAGACCATTTCGATCTATATAAATTCGAGTTCGATTTTTCAAATATCGATTTAAATTACTTAAACTAAATTTAACTTCAATGCTCAATTTAAGCTTCAAATCTTTTAATAAATTTCATTCTTGGGTCCAAATCTATATATATCCAATTATATTACTTTTACTTAGCAATAATTCAAAGTTCGAATGAAATTTCAAATCTTTTTTAAACAAATCAATTTTCGAAATTCAAATCATATTTCTCTTATAACTACAAGATCTCAACTTCGATTATTTAAACAATTCCCATTACCACATCTAAATTTCAACGTTTAGAGCTCAAGTTCAAAAATAATTTGGTTTCTATAAATTTGATTTTTATTTCTTTAAATCAAAATCATTTAAATAAATTTCAAATCATAAACTTTTAAATTCTTTAATTTAACCAATCCGGCGTCCGTATATAATTTTCTATCCTATGGCCAAGTGATCGGTTATTTCAATTTAATTTCAAGGATGGATATATATCATTTCAATCCAAAATAAATGTCATAGGTATATATCATTTCAACCTATTTCTTAATTTATTCAAAATAATTCAATTTACAGTTTATATACTGTAAATAATTTACAGGGTGATAACAAGATATATATAAAATAAATAAACATCCAGTCATCCAAATATCAATCAATTGGCATCCATCACAATCAATCATCGAAACAGTCAAATAATTCACAACAATGTCATAGTTATTAATATCGGGTATTTTACTGACAATTAAATTCCAATTTCAAATTTTAATGTCAATTTTAATTTTTAACAGTTAATTCAAATGACAATTTAGATGACAATTAAATTTATCAAATAACGATCCATAAATTTATATCACTTCGTAATTTCAAATTTAACTAGCATAAAAATATATTCTAGTACTTGTGAACGTTAGAAAACACTCACCTTTTATTTGAAACTAAAATTATTTCAGCTCCAAATATATTCCAGACCCACTCCACGCAGTAGACAACAACGATATTAGTCTCATGCAACTCGTTTCCCTCAAAACGGACCTCGTATGCAAAATTTACTGGATAATTATCGATACTATTTAATTAAAACTAATTAACATATTAATTAACAAAATAAAAATAATTAGCAAACCAAATCTCACCACTACCACTCTCGACTTCGTTCCTAGGTTTCTCAAACCTGACCCAATCATACGCGACTTCGATACTTCACGTGCGCGCGCGCCACCACACTTCCAGTGCGCTCCATCATGCGCCACCGCGATGCTCCAGGTCGCGTCGTGCCCTTCAACCGCGAACGACTCAAGCCAACATCCCCCTGGCTCGTGCCCACCCAACGCGATGCTACTAGGCTCGAGTTCGAGCCCTAGCCTCGCGCGCTTTCTCCTTTCGCATGCACGTGTGCCCCCACCACGAGTTCGATCTCATGCTGCCCTAAATCGATTCGATCGATATCTTTTTTTTCATCGAGCAGTTATGTGTTTTTTTTCGGTTTTGATTTCGAATACGAAGGAAGATACGCCATTTTGATTTTCAAAGAGGAGAATGGGGCAGAGATACGCGAATTTGAAAGGATGGAGAAGGCGGCTGATGTGCAGGTTTATGGGCTCGTATAGGACAAGTAGGTCGGTTATGATTGACCCTGATTTGATTTATTATTTATCCATTCAGAATATCACGTATTATATATAGGGAAACCTCGAACTCCTATTGAGGTGTGTCGCCTGGCATTTATAATGTTATACCGCTATTACGAACCCAATGGAACAAGTTTCGAGACCTAATTCGATCATATGGAGAAGATAGCTTTTTGAACCCAATTATTATATTAAATTTTCAATATTAATTTCCACGCGTTTCTATCCCGTACGATCAAACGATAACTCCAAACTCTACGAAATTTGAAATCCGATAATAGTACACTATTACGGATCCAATGGGACTGGATTCGTCGAATTCCGAGATTGTCTCCCGGAAGGCTATTTTTACTCGTGAACTAAAATATAAAATTCCCAATTTCTATTTATTCTCTTTTAAATTCAATTTTAAAAGTTAACAATCTTTATTTTTATTTAAATAAAATTTAGATCGACTTTCGAATCATTTTCATTCACATTAAATTTAGAGTCCAATTATTCAAATAATTTCCAATATTTAATTTTAAACAATTTAATTATCCAATAAATCACTATATTTGAAATATAAGTTATTGAACTTATAAAATTTAACTTTTAAAACAAATTCAAATTATAGAACAACTATTTCCATTTTACAGTCATCCAATTTCATTATTCAATTTCAACTATTGATTTTAACCCATTCAACATATAGAATTCCATTCCAATACTGATTATCGCCGAAATCTTCGCAATTTGTTTAATTCAAAATTTTATCCAAGTTCATAATAAATAAACTACACTAATAATTCATTACATTTTTATTGCTGACCATTTTTATTCAATAATTATATCAAATTCCATAATTTAAAATAGTTAAAAATACGGGTCATTGCACCTGGACTGCTACTCATGTCCTTAAATCTTCAACCATTCTCTTGGTTGCCACTTTAGGCCTTACACCAATTGCTTTCACAGCCCGACCTTACACCAATGATTTCGTATCTCGATTGCCACTCAAGGCCCTACTCCTTCTCTTTAGTTTTCTTGACTACACCCAAGCCTTGTGTCGTCTACCAAACATTTTACCTAACCATTTACTATTAGGCTTTCCACTTAGTTATTTATTGAGCTAACATTACAAATAACTGCCTTTCTGCTATTAATATCACTTATTACATTATCATCAATGCCTCACATTCTAGTATGCCTTCCTAAGACTTAGCACATATCATAGTATCCGAAGGTAACTTTCTCTGATTTACTCACTCTACGAGTGTTACACTATTTCTTGGCAGTCACCACCTCAGTCTTTTCTAAGGATGCCTGTTATAGTTGAGTATCATTGTTTTATGAAGTTAATCTTTAATTTATCTAAATCATCTCCTTTACAAATAATTCCTCCATCACTGTCAACTGCCTTCGGCCCTTGGTTAATAACGTTGGGTTCTAACCATGGTTAATACCTTTGGGTTCTAACCATACCTTCATACTTTTCTTTTCTTAATAGTTTTACTTAAAGCTTTATGCTTAGGGTTTGGTTTATTTACCTTTTGGTTTGAATCCACATCCATTGTCACATTCCTTTTGTACGCATTGAGAACCGTTTCTGCACATTTACCGTTGAATTTTCACTGTCAATATATGATTCATTTTACTTTGTCTTCTATGATCGTTATTTAGCCGTTCAACATAAAAAGTGGATCTAGTCTATTAACCCAATATAACATTTTTATTAAAATACATTCACACAACCGTTATCTGCCTTAGGGATCCTATTATAACCCTTCGGTTATGCTTAATTTCTTTTGGAAAACACTCAACTTATCTCTAATGATCTGTAATAAATTTAATCGTGATTTGTTCATTCTCATTTCCTCAATCTTCCTAGTTTCTAATATGACCTTCTAACTATTCACAACAATTTACTGTCATAGGGGAAATTTTCTATGAATCAAAACAAACTTCTGATAATTTGTTTCTAGCATTATATTAAATTATCAGGTCTTAAATATCATAAGAAGCTTGATAATCATCCAATTACGATGTTGGTCATGAGAGATTTAAATAGGAAAGAGGGATTAAGGAATATATTACTTGCCTAGATTCCTTAGTCAATCAAGTCTCTAACTAATCTTCTTTTACTTCTTTTTTATGCCACAAGCATAATTAAAGAGCTTAAGCTTTTGTTTTAATTTTTGAATATAGAATGAAATGAAAAGAGGGAAGTGTTTTCTTTATTCGAAATGAAAATTTAAGCAGCTGGCTCACCATTATTCCTTTCCTTATTTAGTTCGTTTAAGTTGTGCGTTATTTGAAAAGGCACGATAGGTTGTTGTTTAATTTCTCATTTATCTTAAATTTTAAACTAGAAATTTCCTTACTATCACTTGATTCGCCGAAGCATAATATGTAAACGAACATCCAATGAATATTAACTCCTTTTCATTATTTCCATTAGGACAAAAGTTGGGCTCTTTATGTGTAACGACCCGTAAATTTAACTGATTTTAATAACGTAATTAGTTGAAATTTTGTGAAATTTTAAACGATAAAATTTTGAAATATAAATTTGATATTTGGAATGCGTTTAGTTAAACATAGCAACTGGTAAATTTTCGTCCGAAAATATGAAAGTTTATTTCGTGCGTAAATTTACTTCAATTTAATCAGTTAAAAAGCGATGAAAATAAAATATTTCCGAAACCTAAATATTTTTACATAGAAAAATTCTAAACCATCTTCTGAGCAAGATGTCAGTTTGTCGTTTTTCCAAATTCGGACATCTTTGGCTCCGTCGATCTTATTTTTCAGCGTTTTTCTTGCATTTTCCGCTATTAGAAATTTCGAATTTTTATAATTCAATCATACCACTGATATTTGTATACCGTTTTGATCGTCTCATCGTGCTGATCCCAACAGTGTATTCATTTGTGTATTTCGAGATTCGGTACGCGACGAAAACCATGAAACGGGTTGCCGTATTGGTATCCGTTCGGAGCCTTTGTTTCTTGTGTCCTTTCAAATTGCAACGGCTAAAAAATTTACAGCCTCTGCCATTTATTATCTGTAGAATCATAGCCAGCTATTACGTGATATTCTGATTCCTATACCTATTAGCAGGTTCAATTCATGACCCTTCGTTTCTTTACACGGTTGCGTTTTAAAAGAAAAATTTATATTCTTTGCATGAGATATTAATTTGCCTGTAGCCCACGTATTTTCTTCTCCCACTTTCTCTTTGTCTGCAACTATTTCCTTTACCCCATCCTCCTCTTCTCTCGGAATTTTTTTTTATCATAACAGTTCATCGACCTGGCCGAACTTCCGCCTTGTACCTCCCCTTCCGCCACCTTGCAACCTGAAGCCACGCAAGCGTGTATATCATGCATGCCCAGCCTTGAACCCTACGCCCATCCACCACCAGCCTCGACAGCAACCGAGCAACTTCACTCACCCCACGCAACTATGATCTCCGTCCCATCCACGTGCAGAAGCCTCTGCCTTCTCTTCCAAGGCCGAGATCCTATCGTGCCACCCGAGTTCGGAACATCACCACATTCCGTTCGCCGAGTCTCACTTCCCATCCTCATGCCAACGCTCTTTCCCCTCCCTCCGCAACTGCAGGCCGAGCTTCTCACCGGACGTGCGAGCTTCGTCTTCCTTCCATCTTCCTTGCTTGCTGTGTCTCTTCTCTTCTGTTAGCCACAGTTTTGTGTTTGGTTGCGGTGAGTCAGTGCATACATATCAACATTTTGGTTGTATATATTTTAAAAGTTTATATTAGCCGCTATATATATATATATATATTGTATATTCGTCTTTAAGGTTACAGCATTATAAATTCAATTTTATATTTGTTTATATATTTCTATAGATGTCCATATGCGGTATAGGTAGAGATAACATATCAACTCTTGTATCTATATAATAATATATTGAGTCATACTGAGAGGTTCACATGATATTCCTGTATTTGTTGTGCTGTCTTTTGTTTGGGTATTATTTGTATTAGGTTTTGTAATCAAGGTGGGTATGGTTTGAATTGGCATATGCTTGTCACATATATAGTGTTTTGCTGTTCGTATACTATATGCATATGGTATTCGTTATATAGGTAATAGGATAGTTCACGTAAAACATATATGTTAGTATATTGGTTATATAATGTGCTGCTTTGTTTGTAAGTATGGTGGGATTTATTTATTTTTATAAAGTTTTAAATTATAAGTATTGTTAATTAATTATATATATATATATGGTATTTTAAAGGTATATGCTTTGTCGCATATATATCCTGCGTGCATACATTTGCTTACCTGTAGTCTGCATATTTTTATTTTTATTTTATTTTTAATTTTTATTTCATTTTATTAGCATATATATAAGATCTGCATTTAACAGTTATTGTTTAGGCTGCTAGTTTTATATGCAGTAATATGCAAGAGCTTGAAATTTTTTTGTTTATTGTAAAGTATAAGATGTATATGATTTTCAGTGGTTATATATATTCTTTTATGTGCTGGGTATATATTTGAAAGATAGTGAAGAAATATAAGGTGTTTAAAATTAGTCACTTAGTCCATATTTAGATCTGTAAAATAGCAAATCTTTATATATTTTACATTTGATTTAAGAGAGTTTATATATAGCATATATTTGATTTGCCTATATTAAACTTGTGTTGATTTGTGTCCGTCAATTCCAACTTCCAGCTCTGCTTTGATCGTCAACATTCGTAACAACTTTGCTTCGCCTCGAAATCCGTGCTTGGATTCATATCTCATCTCATCCCGTGTCTATCTTCTCTAGCCTCGAAAGGTGAGCAATCACTCACGATTAATGTTCTTTTATTTATTAAATTTGATTTCAATTGAAACGACAATTGAAATATGCTGTTGTTAGTTATTTACACTGTTTTATATGCTATCACCTGTATTAGTTTACTTATGACATCTTACACCATTAACTGTTAATTATGAAATGATAATCTAGTTTGGCTGATAATTGATTGATTGTTCGATGTTTATATTGGATGTTAATTTGTTAATGTTAAGTGATTAATAATATGCAAAATTGAAATGGATATAGGATAGTTAACGATTTTAAAACTGATTTATATGTTAAATTTGATTAGTGGAATAAGACCCCTTTTAGTTGTTAAATTAATTGACATGTAGAATAGTGATAATTACACTTTGAACCATCGACGTATGTTGGATTAATTGTTGTAGTATAAAATTGTAATTGAATGACAAGTGAAAAACCGTATAAATAATTAGTGGAATAATCTTTAATCTGCATGAAATGATAGTGTAAATTCTAGAAATAATTATACTAATTCGTACAAATAACAATGCGAATTAATACGGTTATTTCGGAATTATTTGAATTGATTATTGGATTGTTATTGTTTGTTGTTATTGCTTGTTTATTTACTTTTACACCATCCCAGTTATCACACTGCAAGTTCCCTTTGTTATGCTTTGATTTTGAATTGAATTGGAATCGGGTTGAAATGATAAATACCCAAAAATTGAACTTTGACCTAGGATAGAGAATTAAATAAAACCCGATTGGTCAATAATTTGATTTGAAAATAAATTGAAGATTTTATTTGAATAAATAATATGGTTTTGAAATGAAGTTGAAATTTGAATTTTAATGAAAGGAAAATGTTAATATATAATAATCTGAAACAAAATATTAACAATGTAATTGATGAAAGAATGTTATTTAATTTGAGAAATTATTGAATTAAGTTTGAAATTATAATTAAGTTTGAAATTATTAAACTTTGAAATGATTTAATAATTAAGTTTGAAATTATTAAACTTTGAAATGATTTAATAATTAAGTTTTGAATTATTTAATAATTAATAAGATTGAATTATTTAATGATTTAATTGAATTGGATTCTTTGATAAGAGAAATTGAACTTTTGAATAAGTGAATTTTACTTCGTAAATAATTGAAATTGAGTTTTCTTTATTAATTAAGTTTTGGAAATTTATTTAAGTAGGTAAATAAGTGAAATTGAATTTCTTTAACAAGAAATTAAAATGTGATTTATTGAAATTAATGTAAGATTTGAAATTTAAAGAATTTGATTTGATGAATTTAATTTAATTCAAAATTGTAAGTTTTGATTTAATGAAGTTGAACTTAAGAAATTGATTTAATGAATTAGAAATTTAATAGAAATTGTTTGAATGGCAAATTTACTTAATGAATATTGAATGAAATTGATAAATGAAGTTAAATTGATTTGAATGTTAAATTAAATTAATTTAAATGATTTCGGAATGAAACTTATATGAACTTGAATCAATATTTGAATTGTTTTAAATAGAAACTGAAATTGAATTATAAGATTTTGAAATTATGAATGTGGAAGTTTTGAAACGTAAATATTGGAAATTGATTTAGAAAGACAAATGAAATAATGGTTTACGAATTGAAATTGAAATTGAATTTGATTTGGTTTTTGAAATATATAAACGACCAATCGGTGTAATAATTACGAAAGTTATTAAAGAGACCGGAATCGGTTATGGATATACTCTCTATCTAAACCGAAACCACTTTAATAACTATACGCAGAGTGTGATCCAGAATGAAGTGGTTGGAATGATGTACGTGATGATTGAAGAAAGAGAACGATGATGGATAGCCTTGACACTTGTGTCAAATTGGAAATGACTAAAACAGGAGCCGTGTCGGGCCAATGGAGGTCAACTACCTCAAGTGAACACACTTCTTCGAACTACTCACGACTTGTTGTCGATTGGTGCACCCTTGATTTTGGGAGTGTTGTTTCACGGTGTTGCGATCGCTGCGGCGATGCGTTCTCACCAGTCCGGATCAGGCAAACGGTAGTATCACTACCTTGGGTATTTCCTTATGTGCCTTGTCATACTTGTATCCCTTTATACGCGACCACTACGAATCTGTTTTGTGTTATACCTATGGAGTACTCCCTGATAGCCCACTAGTTTACGGTGGAGTTTACAGTGCTGTATAGACTATAACGCTTATATAAAATGTGTTAAGGGGGATAATGGTAACGCCTTAACACTATTTTGATACCTTATATTACTGATAGACATTATCTACTTAGCATACATTACTACCTAGTAGATAGTTTAATGGATCCTTAAAGGATGGTTATTCCAAACATCCTTTGAGTTATTTGTATTTCAATTGCTATTTCACTTGAGTTGGATTTATTGATATAAGAATGTTAATCCTGACTCGAGTGTTTTGTGTTTTGCTTTACGCTCGGGTCAGACTGAGTGTACCAGTATTCGAGACTCACCTTTGAAGTTGGAGCTTTGCTTGAAGATCCAGCCATCTATTCTGCTTTCAGTATTCGATGATTCTAGTGATGTATTCTGATTTGTATCTGATGTATCGTGTTACTCTTCCGTTGTATCTGATTTAACTCTGATGTATCGCATTACTCTTCTATTGTAAACTCTGATGTATTTTATATATTCATATAGTAGCTTCGTGAACTACTATCTCTTTTATTTCCACTGCAATTATTACTCTGTGTCTGTGATCTGTGATTATTTATTTACTGTATATGTTCAGTTTTGCCAAATTTAAATTAACAACGCGGTACTTTGAGCAATTCAATTCCGGCATGAGTGTCTACCTATACACTTATAATGGATGCGAATGGCCCAAAATATCGGGTCGTTACAGTTGGTATCAGAGCTTTGGTAGCTCTAGGCAAATCTCAACACATAGGGTAAATGTATTTACAGAATCACTCTCATTCGAGTTTCAATCTCTTCTTTTGACTCGATTCCTTTGAATTTTGGAACGTTCTCGGCGGTTCCAAATTCATTTGTGTCCCTCACTATTCGTCTTCTTTCAATTCTGGAGCAACCCATAACTCCACTTCGAATGATCTTTATAATGAGTCGGTGATCTCGCCAATCTCAAATTAATTTATAAAGGAGTGAAACTCCTTTACAATAGACATCGATTTACCGGAGATTTCTGTATCCTCGGTTTACGATGCTATCTATCTTCTGCTATACCTGAATTCTATTTCTCGAGATCGGATGTTGATTTACCTCGGAATTCAGCATCGATCTTATTATTGAAGTCACGGTTAATCCTGTTAAGGTTGCCCGTAAATTAAATAAGCTTATCCATCTCCCGATTCTGTTAATCGAACTATCTTATCTTCTGTTTCGAACTTATTATAGTAAAAAAAAATTTCTCTTTGATTTGAGTCCATCAAATTTGAGTCTCTATCCTTGCTTTGAAACCATTCTTGTATCGTCGAGCGAGGAAGTGTATTTGTAAATTTATATAAAAATGTTTTGTGTATTGTGTTGTTTGAGTTGTTGATGTTGATTTGGGTTTCCGATCGATTCGTCTGATCAACGCTATCGATAGGATTTCCAAAACACTTGAGCAGAGCAAACTGACACAATTTCGTTTTCAACTTTGGTAAATAAAATAAAGTTTGTATGCTTATATTATGAAATTAAATTATTAATGAATCTGTTGTCAAAAATGATAATATTTGATTTTTATTTATTGTTTGGAAAACCATTGATTATTCTAATATGATAAATAAATGAAATTATAGAACATGGTTTAAAATTTTAATTTGGAATTCAAATGGATTTAAATCGGAATTTGAGAATTGAATTTCCGGTGATTTCCAACTTTGATTTGAAAGTTTAGGTGTATAGTTTTAAAATATTTTCAAATTGAAATCATTTCAAAGAATTTTAAATGTTTGAATCAGTGCTCTTCTCTTTGTCGCTGGAAAATAATTTCGGTGATGACGGCCACATCATCGACATTCATTTTCGAGTTTCGAAGTGGAGAAACCATTCTGTAGCTTTGCTACGGTTTTGTTTTGAAAAAATATTTTGATTTGAATTTCTTAAGTATGACTTGATTTATATATATATATATAGGTATATTATTTTAAGTTTAATTTGATTTAATATATATAGTATATACGTAATTATTCTAAAGGGTTTGAAATTAAACGGAAATTTAATCCTTAAAAATCATGTTAAAAGATGTTTTCAATTATAAATAAAGCTAAATTTTGAATAAGTATTTAAACTTGAAATAATTGAATTTGAAAATTTTATTTGTATAGTACTAAATTGCATTTCAATATCACTTACCTAAATTATTCAGAAGTTAAAATGTAATTGGATAATATACAAGATAAAATGATCTTATAAATAAAATTTGAGTGTTTATAATAAATGTTTTACACATAGATTTAGAAAAAAAATGCTAATAAGTGATAGAATAATAAGTTAATTGAATGAGATGAATATGATAAATTTTGTTATGAAAGAATTAACATATTGAAATTTGATCAACTTATGAAAATACCTTGAATTTAAAAGCAATTAGTAAATATAAATTAATTTAAATCGGAACTTTTATGGTTTAAATTAATATGGGTTAAATATATGTGATTAGATATATTAAGTAGAATAAATTTAACAATAATTTGGAATAAAGAAGAATTTAAATTGCTGAAAAAAATATGATTATAATAAAAGACTATTCAAATTTATGGTTTTAGAAATTGTAAATAGAAGAGATGGGATAATAAGATAATGAATTTAGAAATAGTTGAGATTGATTTTAGTGAAATCAAATGGATTAAATCAATTATTGAATATCAATTAATTTAAATTTGAATTTATATGGTTTAAATTAATTATTATACTGTATTTCAAATCTGTTTTTCTTTCTGGTTGTTTCTATTCTCCTACCTCGTTCCTTTTCGGGAATGAAAAGTTTTGAGTGGGGGAGAGTGTAACGACCCGTAAATTTAACTAATTTTAATAACGTAATTAGTTGAAATTTTGTGAAATTTTAAACGATAAAATTTTGAAATATAAATTTGATATTTGGAATGCGTTTAGTTAAACATAGCAACTGGTAAATTTTCGTCCGAAAATATGAAAGTTTATTTCGTGCGTAAATTTACTTCAATTTAATCAGTTAAAAAGCGATGAAAATAAAATGTTTCCGAAACCTAAATATTTTTACAAAGAAAAATTCTAAACCATCTTCTGAGCAAGATGTCAGTTTGTCGTTTTTCCAAATTCGGACATCTTTGGCTCCGTCGATCTTATTTTTCAGCGTTTTTCTTGCATTTTCCACTATTAGAAATTTCGAATTTTTATAATTCAATCATACCACTGATATTTGTATACCATTTTGATCGCCTCGTCGTGCTGATCCCAACAGTGTATTCATTTGTGTATTTCGAGATTCGGTACGCGACGAAAACCATGAAACGGGTTGCCGTATTGGTATCCGTTCGGAGCCTTTGTTTCTTGTGTCCTTTCAAATTGCAACGGCTAAAAAATTTACAGCCTCTGCCATTTATTATCTGTAGAATCATAGCCAGCTATTACGTTCCCATCATTCCAATTTATTTTTCTCTGGTCCCAATACAAATATTCTGATTCCTATATCTATTAGCAGGTTCAATTCATGACCCTTCGTTTCTTTACACGGCTGCGTTTGAAAAGAAAAATTATATTCTTTGCGTGAGATATTAATTTTCGTGTAGCCCACATATTTTCTTCTCCCACTTTCTCTTTGTCTGCAACTATTTCCTTTACCCCATCCTCCTCTTCTCTCAGAATTTTTTTTTATCATAACAGTTCATCGACCTGGTCGAACTTCCACCTTGTACCTCCCCTTCCGCCACCTTGCAACCTGTAGCCACGCAAGCGTGTATGTCATGCATGCCCAGCCTTGAACCCTACGCCCATCCACCACCAGCCTCGATAGCAACCGAGCAACTTCACTCACCCCATGCAACTATGATCTCCGTCCCATCCACGTGCAGAAGCCTCCGCCTTCTCTTCCAAGGCCGAGACCCTATCGTGCCACCCGAGTTCGGCACATCACCACATTCCGTTCGCTGAGTCTCACTTCCCATCCTCATGCCAACGCTCTTTCCCCTCCCTCCGCAACTGCTAGCCGAGCTTCTCACCGGACGCGCGAGCTTCGTCTTCCTTCCATCTTCCTTGCTTTCTGTGTCCCTTCTCTTCTGTTAGCCACAGTTTTGTGTTTGGTTGCGGTGAGTCAGTGCATACATATCAACATTTTGGTTGTATATATTTTAAAAGTTTATATTAGCCGCTATATATATATATATATTGTATATTCGTCTTTAAGGTTACAGCATTATAAATTCAATTTTATATTTGTTTATATATTTCTATAGATGTCCATATGCGGTATAGGTAGAGATAACATATCAACTTTTGTATCTATATAATAATATATTGAGTCATACTGAGAGGTTCACATGATATTCCTGTATTTGTTGTGCTGTCTTTTGTTTGGGTATTATTTGTATTAGGATTTGTAATCAAGGTGGGTATGGTTTGTATTGGCATATGCTTGTCACATATATAGTGTTTTGCTGTTCGTATACTATATGCATATGGTATTCGTTATATAGGTAATATGATAGTTCACGTAAAACATATATGTTAGTATATTGGTTATATAATGTGCTGCTTTGTTTGTAAGTATGGTGGGATTTATTTATTTTTATAAAGTTTTAAATTATAAGTATCGTTAATTAATTATATATATATAAATGGTATTTTAAAGGTATATGCTTTGTCGCATATATATCCTGCGTGCATACATTTGCTTACCTGTAGTCTGCATATTTTTATTTTTATTTTATTTTTAATTTTTATTTTATTTTATTAGCATATATATAAGATCTGCATTTAACAGTTATTGTTTAGGCTGCTAGTTTTATATGCAGTAATATGCAAGAGCTTGAAAATTTTTTGTTTATTGTAAAGTATAAGATGTATATGATTTTGAGTGGTTATATATATTCTTTTATGTGCTGGGTATATATTTGAAAGATAGTGAAGAAATATAAGGTGTTTAAAATTAGTCACTTAGTCCATATTTAGATCCGTAAAATAGCAAATCTTTATATATTTTAAATTTGATTTAAGAGAGTTTATATATTGCATATATTTGATTTGTCTATATTAAACTTGTGTTGATTTGTGTCCGTCAATTCCAACTTCCAGCTCTGCTTTGATCGTCAACATTCGTAACAACTTTGCTTCGCCTCGAAATCCGTGCTTGGATTCATATCTCATCTCATCCCGTGTCTATCTTCTCTAGCCTCGAAAGGTGAGCAATCACTCATGATTAATGTTCTTTTATTTATTAAATTTGATTTCAATTGAAACGACAATTGAAATATGCTGTTGTTAGTTATTTACACTGTTTTATATGCTATCACCTGTATTAGTTTACTTAGGACATCTTACACCATTAACTGTTAATTATGAAATGATAATCTAGTTTGGCTTGTAATTGATTGATTGTTCGATGTTTATATTGGATGTTAATTTTTTAATGTTAAGTGATTAATAGTATGCAAAATTGAAATGGATATAGGATAGTTAACGAATTTAAAACTGATTTATATGTTAAATTTGATTAGTGGAATATGACCCCTTTTAGTTGTTAAATTAATTGACATGTAGAATAGTGATAATTACACTTTGAACCATCGACGTATGTTGGATTAATTGTTGTAGTATAAAATTGTAATTGAATGACAAGTGAAAAACCGTATAAATAATTAGTGGAATAATCTTTAATCTGCATGAAATGATAGTGTAGATTCTAGAAATAATTATATTAATTCGTACAAATAACAATGCGAATTAATATGGTTATTTCGGGATTATTTGAATTGATTATTGGATTGTTATTGTTTGTTGTTATTGCTTGTTTATTTACTTTGACACCATCCCAGTTATCACACTGCAAGTTCCCTTTGTTATGCTTTGATTTTGAATTGAATTGGAATCGGGTTGAAATGATAAATACCCAAAAATTGAACTTTGACCTAGGATAGAGAATTAAATAAAACCCGATTGGTCAATAATTTGATTTGAAAATAAATTGAAGATTTTATTTGAATAAATAATATGGTTTTGAAATGAAGTTGAAATTTGAATTTTAATGAAAGGAAAATGTTAATATATAATAATCTGAAACAAAATATTAACAATGTAATTGATGAAAGAATGTTATTTAATTTGAGAAATTATTGAATTAAGTTTGAAATTATAATTAAGTTTGAAATTATTAAACTTTGAAATGATTTAATAATTAAGTTTGAAATTATTAAACTTTGAAATGATTTAATAATTAAGTTTTGAATTATTTAATAATTAATAAGATTGAATTATTTAATGATTTAATTGAATTGGATTCTTTGATAAGAGAAATTGAACTTTTGAATAAGTGAATTTTACTTCGTAAATAATTGAAATTGAGTTTTCTTTTTTGATTAAGTTTTGGAAATTTATTTAAGTAAGTAAATAAGTGAAATTGAATTTCTTTAACAAGAAATAAAATGTGATTTATTGAAATTAATGTAATATTTGAAATTTAAAGAATTTGATTTGATGAATTTAATTTAATTCAAAATTGTAAGTTTTGATTTAATGAAGTTGAACTTAAGAAATTGATTTAATGAATTGGAAATTTAATAGAAATTGTTTGAATGGCAAATTTACTTAATGAATATTGAATGAAATCGATAAATGAAGTTAAATTGATTTGAATGTTAAATTAAATTAATTTAAATGATTTCGGAATGAAACTTATATGAACTTGAATCAATATTTGAATTGTTTTAAATAGAAATTGAAATTGAATTATAAGATTTTGAAATTATGAATGTGGAAGTTTTGAAACGTAAATATTGGAAATTGATTTAGAAAGACAAATGAAATGATGGTTTACGAATTGAAATTGAAATTGAATTTGATTTGGTTTTTGAAATATATAAACGACCAATCGGTGTAATAATTCCGAAAGTTATTAAAGAGACCGGAATCGGTTATGGATATACTCTCTATCTAAACCGAAACCACTTTAATAACTATACGCGGAGTGTGATCCAGAATGAAGTGGTTGAAATGATGTACGTGATGATTGAAGAAAGAGAACGATGATGGATAGCCTTGACACTTGTGTCAAATTGGAAATGACTAAAACAGGAGCCGTGCCGGGCCAATGGAGGTCAGCTACCTCAAGTGAACACACTTCTTCGAACTACTCATTACTTGTTGTCGATTGGTGCACCCTTGATTTTGGGAGTGTTGTTTCACGGTGTTGCGATCGCTGCGGCGATGCGTTCTCACCAGTCCGGATCAGGCAAACGGTAGTATCACTACCTTGGGTATTGCCTCATGTGCCTTGTCATACTTGTATCCCTTTATACGCGACCACTACGAATCTATTTTGTTTATACCTATGGAGTACTCCCTGATAGCCCACTAGTTTACGGTGGAGTTTACAGTGCTGTATAGACTATAACGCTTATATAAAATGTGTTAAGGGGGATAATGGTAACGCCTTAACACTATTTTGATACCTTATATTACTGATAGACATTATCTACTTAGCGTACATTACTACCTAGTAGATAGTTTAACGGATCCTTAAAGGATGGTTATTCCAAACATCCTTTGAGTTATTTGTATTTCAATTGCTATTTCACTTGAGTTGGATTTATTGATATAAGAATGTTAATCCTGACTCGAGTGTTTTGTGTTTTGCTTTACGCTCGGGTCAGACTGAGTGTACCAGTATTCGAGACTCACCTTTGAAGTTGGAGCTTTGCTTGAAGATCCAGCCATCTATTATGCTTTCAGTATTCGATGATTCCAGTGATGTATTCTGATTTGTATCTGATGTATCGTGTTACTCTTCCGTTGTATCTGATTTAACTCTGATGTATCGCATTACTCTTCTGTTGTAAACTCTGATGTATTTTATATATTCATATAGTAGCTTCATGAACTACTATCTCTTTTATTTCCACTGCAATTATTACTCTGTGTCTGTGATCTGTGATTATTTATTTACTGTATATGTTTAGTTTTGCCAAATTTAAATTAACAACGCGGTACTTTGAGCAATTCAATTCCGGCATGAGTGTCTACCTATACACTTATAATGGATGCGAATGGCCCAAAATATCGGGTCGTTACATTATGTTTCAGGCTATTTAACAAACTAACGGTATGGAAGTGTGGTCGTTGTGAATACCATAGTTTTGAATGTTTATTCAAAATCAAAAATTGTACACTCAAGGTAATGAAGTAACCATATATATAATCAGAAATCCGAAATACTCAATTATGCAATTTGTCTAAAGTATAGTCCTTTTTACAAGATTCTCAATTTAATTTGCCCTAGCAGCCATAAATCCCCAAATTGGAGTTTGCTTTACAATGTTGAAAGTTAAGTGAACAATAAAGGAGAACTGGAAAATTCCACACCTTTTTAAGTAGGGGTACATGCTTATTTACATAGAATTTAGGCCATGAGATTCTTGACATGTGGCACCTCATTGAAAATAGATGGTTGAGATCTGCTGATGTGGCAAACATTCGAAATGACATGTGGCACATCTTTTCTAGGCCTAGTGAACTGATTTTCTTCGTGAGAACTTGGTTTATAAACACACGATGGTTTCATTTAAACTTCCCATGATGCCTTCCGGAACTATCATTAGATGGCTTTAACTTTTCATTTCTAAATATGTTTACTAAACACATCCCGATGATCCCTCGAGTGCTTCATATCACGATAGCTCTATAAAACACCTTATGATGGCTTCAATGCTACATCTCTCGATAACTTCATGGGTTAGATAACGATGAATTCTACATTTCATGTTCAAATTCATCGTACATTGGTTACTTAATGAATTCCGTTTTATAACTTTATTGATCATCCTATGATGGCTTTTGGAGATCATATCACGATGGCATAAATCTTTGCTCTATGTCACCTTTCCTTTCGTAGCTTTGTCTTTATTCACAATGATTAATGGGGTTGCTCCTCAATGGCTCTTGTTCATCATCTCATGAGAACACTCATTATTTCCATTATCCACGATAGCTCTAATATTGATCCTATGATAGCTCTTATGCATATCCCAAGATAGCACTTATCCATGTCCCATGATAGCCTTCCTTATTGCTGTTATCCATGAAAGCTCTAGTACATATCTCACGAAAGCTCTCTACTTTGTCAACCTGGGATGACTATTGAATTTGGGGTATAACACTTGCCCCCTTCATTTTACAATATTTATTTATGCTTTAGTATAAATAACCCTTCATATTCCTTAGTTTGCTTATCCTAGCCGTTCATTCTTATCAAGTCCAATCTAACGGTCACCATTACTTTCTCTTTTATTATAAATAGTATGCCTTCCCCTCCTATTTATGTTTCCTAGTTTTGCTAAAAAGGATCAATCTTGCTCTCATTTTCAAAATTTCAATTCTCTCTAGACTTTTAATCAATGAGTGATCTTAATCATTGTCCATCTATTTGTTGTTCGTTTTGCTACTGCTATTTCGATTCGATTCAGTTGCTTTTGATTTTAAAGTTAATCAAGGTTTAGTTGTTAATTTGGTGTTAATGGGTCTAAAAAAGGTCTTTTTAAATCACCACTTCGATCTAAATTTGTTAACCTAGGTTGTATTATTTGTTTGTGTGTTTCGGGTCCTGTTGCCCACATATTCGTTTCTAATTAACCTGGACTGCTATCGTGTTGTGAATTTTCAATTAAGGGCTTAATACACGAGAGTCGTGCTTTAAGTTTTATATATGAAACATATGTTTAGGCTCAACATGTGAGCGCTCTTGTTTTAATTTTTTCACAAAAACCATGCTTATGCTTGACACACGAAAGCTTATATTTTTAACTCTTTACACGAAAACTATGTTTAGGCTTAACATGCAAAAGCTCTTGTTTAAAAATTTATGTACGAAAGCTATGCTTAATCTTGACATACAAAAGTTCTTCCTCCTTCTTTACCATTAAAGAAAAGTTTTTCGTTTATGTGTGAAAGCATGGTTTAAATCTTTTTACATAAGAACAAACCCTGCATACAAAAGCCAAGCTCATGCTTACACATGAAGCACCTATGTTTTATTAGTGTTTCTAACTTTCAACGGGTAAACATTCCCATGGTAGCTTTTATTTGGGCACTTTAGATTCGAAAATTAATCTCATTGATTTGTGATGGTTTGTTAACTTCATGTTTGCATGTGATGGCTTGATTTTATATACATCTCTTAGTATAATGTTGTTATTTCATGATAACTTAACTCGTAATGGGTCATGTTTTGAAAGCTACTTATATTGATTCACAAGCATTTATCACACTATGGGTCCACATTTAAATTTATCATAAATTAAATTCATTCATTTAAATTTATCATAAATCAAATTCATATCTTAGGGTTTAACGTCTACTTGATGATAATTTAACATTTGAACGTTATCTCTTTTGGTCATAGTTGAGTTATATACGTTTGGCACATGTACATGGCTTATTGGTCCTTAAATGGTTTTTAATCATAAGAGAGGTTGATATTACCATATCTATATTATTCCTTCTTTACCGATAACCCCAATTTCATACTTGATATCCAATCATTCTGGGTATCATGGAAGAAGGTAGAAAAGAGACTCGTAAAGGAATGACCAAATTTCCTAAATTTTCTAGGGTTAAGGATTCTTCCGAGGAGAAGATCTACACTTCTCACCAATCCTCTTTCACAACTCAAGAGGACGTCGATTCTGTTCTGCATCATTTTGGCATATCAAGGATTAAAGTTAGGGTTCCATGCTCTGATGACAGAACGAACTCTCCACTAGAAGGGTTTTTTGCTTTCACCCCTCTTCATATCTACCATTCTTGCCATCTACCATTTAATCCAACTTTATCCAATATCTTATCCTTCTTTAAAGTTGTTCCTATCTAATTGAATCGCAACTCCTATAATTTTATCAACTCTTTGTTTATTTTATTTAAGGAACTTACATTGGAAGATTTGTCTCCATCTATCATGTGCTCTCTTTTCACCCTTCAGAAGACGAAGCAGCAACCTTAAGGTTCTATTTACTATCTTAGTTCTGTGGGTAGTAGTATGGTTTTCGATTTTGTCATAGGCCTAGAGATTGGATCCATTAATTTTTCTTTGTTAGATCTTATTCTCTAGGCATTACCGTAGAGTTTTCCTTTCCTGGAAAATTACTTTATCTCTGATTATATTTGTTTAATTGTTTCTTATTTTAGTCTTATTGACTTTCATCAAGTTGTCTTTAACGATGACAGTCAGCTTTTGATTCAAAGACCATAGATCTTAAGATTTTGGCCAAGGATGACTACTTTGGTAATGCCTTAGAGTTTTCCAGGAGTCGAATGGGAATCCTTATTGAAGAAAAACTAAGAAAGTACTTTCTGATTCAACCTTCTCATCACATCTTGGGTGAACCTCCAATGAAGAAGAAGAAGAAGAAAAATTGCCCACCACACTTGTTGTAGTCAAACTTGATGTCTTCTCTATGAATTCCCTAATCCAGCATTCGACTATTAGCAGTCCCAGATATTCTCCAGGTCTCATCTCTTACTTTTTCCTTTCTTTATATAAGATGAATTTCCTTGAGACTTCTAATTTTATGAACGGATTTTCCCGAAGTTCATTTGGTTAGCACAGATGCTTTATTATCTGACAAAGGTCCCTCCGATTTACCTATTTTTTCTAAAGACATTAAGAAGTTCGTGCCACCAAAAGCTCTTTCATCGTATATTTTTTCCAATGCAGAAGAAGATTTGGTGCTGACTATATCAAAGAAACAAAAAGGTTCTGGTATTGAGGTTGTTTCTTTTTAACGGTGGAATATCCATCGGTTTAGAAAACCATCGATAAATTTCAAATTAAAATAACCGCAAGCGCACGGCGTACTATCGTAGTACATGGCAAGTACGGGTCGATCCGTAGGGAATTGTAGATTTTAACAATTTTCTATTCAGTCAAATTAAATTAAGAATTTGAAGAGTGTGAAGCTAAAAATGTAGAAAAATGTCAAAAAGAAAGTGAGAAAAATATGAGAATAAATGACAATTTAGAGATAATTCCACTCTCTCTTTCATATAGTTCAACAAAACATGAAATTATTATCTCTCTTTTTAGTCATTAGTAAGTTTAATTGATGTGCTTATCATAAGTATGGCCCATTTGTGCTATTAATTGGCTCAACATAAGCCATTAAACTATAACACACCATTTAAACTACTTTTCAACTCTCATGAAAAATGAAAACAAGTTGAAAGCAAAATCTATTTTAAGTATGGTCTATTAATTATTAATTAGAAATATAGACCATCAAATTTCAATTTCAACATTCACTTCTTTGTTATAATCATATTTAGATGAAGAGGCAATTTTTGTTTGTGATTGTTTAAACATAGCCTATTTGTTATGAATAACATACACTATCAAATTCATTATGAAACAATAAATCACATCAACATTTATTTAAGCACAAAAGAGAGCAATAATTATCAAAATGTTGAAGCTACATGATTAGAGGTTTTATTACCCCTAAATTAAAGGGATTAGCCTCTCATTTTTTTATCATATCAACACTTGTAGCTTGCAACATGAAATAAAACAAGAGTAAAAAGAGAGCAAAATGAAAAGAAAAGCTAAGTAAAAAGAAGTAAACACTAATCTACTTGCATGAATAATAAACTACACTACTAACATAATAAGAGAAGCATGTATATGAAGAGAAAGCACTAATTAACATTGCATAAAAAAAAGGAAAGTTACATGAAAGAAATGACTAAGTAGCCATGAAAAGAAAAGAGAAGCTTTCTTTTATTTCTAAGCTAAAACTAACTAAGAGGAAGAGGGTTACATGAAACATAAGGGGTATTTATACATATATCAAACCCTAATTCATATTTTTGGGGAATGCCCAAATTTCCCTTGAGGTAGTGTGGCCACCAAGTAATCATTAGCATATGTTAATTCTCCACTTAAATGTGCATGAAGGTTTAATAGCCTTTTAGCATGTGCATTAGCTCTAATTTGTTCATTAAGGTAAGTGGGTAGGTGGGGTCCTCCATGATCTTGGTTTTGAATTATTTCCATCTTCATTTAATCTCTTCACTCTTGTGCATGCATATATCTTCATGAAGCCACTTGTATTTGAGTTTAAATTCCTACAAAATATTATAGAAATTTTCAATTAAATTTTAGAAAATTAATATATGCACAAAATGACCATTTTGCCCCTATACGAAGATGAATATGTGACAATTTGAAAATAATTTGAATTTGGTTTAAACAAGAAAAAATACCTAATATGATCATTTATTTAATTTAAATAGATTAAATATGGTGGTAAAAATATGCACTTTTACGTGCACATCAAATACCCCCACACTTATCTTTTTATTCGTCCTCGAATAAAGAAAACTAAGATAAATCCATTTTCGTAGGAAACACGATTGCATTGAACATATGCAATAAGCCGTTAAACCTCTGGGTGTCCCTAGTAGGACGAGTGTTGTCTCGTGAGGGTTTTCAGTGGATACTACCCACAAAATCCGAATGCGATATGAAAATATTTACAAAAATGCAAGATTTATTTACAAAGATGTGAATGCAAGTTTTTGAAATATTTACAAATGAAGGATTTACTTTTAAATTAACACAAATAAGTTAAATATAGGTTTTGGTCATTACCTTGAAATTTAAGTCATTTACTCATCAAAATTTCCAATAAAAACGAAGTTATCGTAACAAATGGGCTATAGTTTAACTCGTTGTTTCGGTCGATAATACAGTGTAACTATGAAATGGATCCTTAGTTGATTATCAAAGTTTATCAAAGTGGTATTTTCATTTCTGTTCAATAACAAGTCAAATCAAACAAGTTAAAATACTACTTGGATTTTAATTGTTTACTCTCTCTAATTTTTTTATTTGAAAATTTTATTTATATTAACGATATTTACATATGCCTAACTCAGATAAACTGAGGCCAAATATATTACCCATGCACTGCCTTGCGGACTGATGTGAGGGAAATAAAGAGCATGGCGAGGGAACACACAAGTGTGAACACTTATTGACTATAGGCGTTATTAGTAAGAATTTTTATATACATACACCTAACTCAGATAAACTGAGGTTAGATATACCAATCGTGCACTGCCTTTCGGGTTTACGTGAGAAGGGTATAGAGCATGGCGAGTGAACACACGAGTGTGAACACATGACTCTAGGTGTTTATTTAAAAAAATATATACAAGAAATATTTTTTGTTTTTTTTTTTAGAAGAGAGAGTTTCGCACTATCATCTTAGCACCATTTAACTTAGAAGACAAAAAAATGTTATATCTTTACTTTGAATCAACCACTTTTTAAAACAAAGATTTTCAATTAGGATGTATTTCATAATTAACATGTATGAATCTTCCTATATACTAGTTAAACCATTGTTATTTGTAATCAAACTTCATTTTTATTTTTGTTAAGACAAATAAATTGTCAAAAATTTCAATTTAATAAACCAAAACCATATATTTATCCTATAGTGTTTCTTTAAAAATAAATCAAAAGAAAATTTGTTTTTGGGATTTTTTTTTGAGTTTTTTAAACCATGAAAAATTAAAAATGAAGATGAGTCTATCCCCCCCCCACACTTGATTATGACTTTGTCCCCACAGTCAACCAAAGTGGAAGGAGAAAAAAAACATGACCTTTATTTAAATGAGAATGAAAAGATTATTCTTTACAAGAGATCAAAAAATATACAGTTAAGAGTAAATAAAACGGTCTTCCAAAGACCAATTCATTTGTCTCGTCAAGCATGCGAGACACAACTTAAGCTCGGAAAACCAAACCATAAAAGATTTCGGAGTTGAATGTGGATTTGGAAAAACGAATGTCGTTTTATTGAAAATCGTATGAGTTGTTTTATTTTCAATGATTTTCGGGGTTGATAAAACGATTGATTGAAGTTCAAGTTTATTTTCACCAAATTGAAATTCAAATTTATCATTGAAAACTTCTTCCAAATTGTTGATTTCAAAATCAAAATGGTGATTTAAATCTTCCCCTTCAGAATTCAACAACCCGTTTTCAAAAAGTCCAAACAAATCGTGTTCGTTAAATTCGTCTTCCTTTATTGGATTATCGACAACTTCATTGCGTATCTCAAGTTCAAAATCCAAAGTTGTTCTATTCAAATTTTCAAAATCGAGAAAAGGAAGGTCGAATTTTAAATTTGGTTCCACACCCTCGAAAGAATTGAAATCCGACTCAATTACCGTATTTTCAACAACTTCAATAAGATTGTCATTTTCTATTTCAAAAGTTGTTATTTGAAAATCGACAATTTTGGTAAAAGATGGATCATTACTTAACTCGTCACACATTGGAATTTGATTTTGTTTATTACGTTGTTTCATATAAGTTTCAAACAACGAATACGTGTGATCATCGTAAATTTCGTTCATTTGCTCAATAAAATCCAATTTATTGTTATTAACTTGAGAATTTTTTATTTGGATTTGTTGAGAAAAATAAATTTCACTCGTATCGTAATCGAGATTATTCTCATTGCCAAAATTATTTGAAAAGTAGATCACATTTTTGTTTTGATTTTGAAATTCAGTTTGGACTTCAAAATTGAATTGGCATGGGCTATACTCGAATTCATTTGAATTTTGAAGTGAATTCAAATTTTGATTATTTTGAAAATTTTGACTTGAGTTATCACACAAATAAGAATTACACAAATCATTTATCATTTGATTTTGTTGTGTAGAGATTTAAAGTAGAGATGATATGCTATTTTAGAGATTCGAGGGTTGTTCGTCATTTTGAAAATTTTGTGGTCCAAAACTCGAATCTTTTAAACAATAATTGTTGTTGAAATATCCATAGGAATTTGAAGTGAAATTATATGGATTATATTGATTTTCACAACTATCGTAAAATTCATCTGAATATGGAAATTTGGACATTTTCAAGAATGCTTTTGTTTTTTTTTTGTTTTCTAAAAAAAATCTAACTTAAAATTGTTTTTTTTTTTAATTTTTGATTTCGATTTAAAAATTTCAAAGGATAAAATGAAGTTAAGAAATATTTACAATTTTTTTAGTTTTAGATTTTGAAATTTTTTTCGTTTTTTTAAATATGCATGAACTAATGCAGCTAAATGAATGCAAGGTTAATTACAAAATTTCTATCCTAAATTAACCCAAAATTGTATAATCACACTTTGTCTTAAATCAACAAGATAGTTCTCAGCCAGATAACGGATAGGATTTATCGGTGCACCACGAATCACCGTAGCAATGCAGCCGAAGGTTTAAGTACCTTTAGAGAAAAAATTCAATATAATATTTACGAATCACCGTAATGTTTATAACCGATTATTGCTATGCCGTAGCCTAGACACCAAGAAAGTAAATTGTTCAAAGAAGACAACTTGTCAATATACAATTAAGAGCTATCGATGTCTAACCGTTATTATTAACAAATTCTAGGATGAAATGCAAAGCAGAAATTAAACGTGTACTAACAATGTAACTACGAATGAAATTTTTGTTTTTGTTTTTGTTTTTCGTTTTTGAAATTTTTGTTTTTTCTAATAAAATGCAAGCAACCAACAATGCAAAGCAAACAAAGACAATAGATATATACAATGCAAGGCAAATAAAAAGAAAATTATAAATAAGAAAGCAGTTATTTTTTTTGGCAAGATCAGCAAATCAAACAATTTATTTTTGGCAAGCGGTTTTCTTTTGAGTCTCTGCTTCTGCAACCTGAAAAATAAAAACGAGATATATACAAGTTTATATATATATATATATATCAAAGAAAAACTAAACAGATGAAAATCTAGAACAAACTAAATCAAAACATATTCAAAACACCCCCCCCCATTTTTTTAACAAACTATAAAGCTTTTCTTTTGTTTTTTTTAAACAAAGAATTTTTTTTTTGGAGTTTTGGAAAGAAAATAAAAAAACTAAACTATGAAAAATCTAAAGAAGATGAGACTCATATATTTTTTTTAAGGAAAAAAGGCAAAGAAGCCCACTGGCCTAAATAAGTCCCAACCCAAATCATCACTAGCTCACACGATATGAATCAAATCAACACTTGCATAAGAAATTACTCAATTACGAATTCAAAATCCAATCTTAAATTAGAGTTCCGAACAGAAATTTGTCGAAATATCCCTTAAATTTCACTTTCCACTGCGATAAATGCTTCGGGTTCGTGGATATTGGGTCTCGAGATAAGGGGACGATTCATGGATTTTCACGTGTGAAGGGAGATGTCGCGACTTTGGGTGTTTTGGTTTCTGGTGAAGTTCGATGTTGGAGTTGTTGTTCTGGTCGATGGCGAATGCTTATTCGAAGCGAGGCGATTGTTGTGTTCGACTTGGAATTCGAATTGCAAGTTGCTTATGGTTCGAAGCAAGTGGCTAGTGGTATTGGAAGGTACTGTTGATTTTTTTTTCTTTTTATTTTGGTGAGAATTGTGGTTGAAGTTTTTGTGAACGGCAGGTGTTGTAGTACTCAGGTGGAGGAGTGGCGGTAGTGTTGAAGTTTTGTGGTGGAGTGGTATGTGGAGTATATAACAAATATGAGAACTTAATCCCTTCAATTTAGGGGTAATGAAGCTCTCTAATTATGTAGCTTCAACATTTTGATAATTATTACTCTCTTTTTGTGCTTAATGACAATGCTTGAAGTGGTTTAATTTGTTGTTTTTACTTTGAATTTGATAGCCTATATTATTGTCACCATATAGGCTATGCTTAAACAATCACTAATTACAAATTACCTCTTCATCTATATATGATTATGGTAATGAAGTGAATGTTGAAATTAAAATTTGATGGTCTATATTTCTAATTAATAGTTAATAGGCCATACTTAAAATAGATTTCATTTTTAACTTTATTGTCATTTTCATGAGAGTAGTAAGTGGTTTATGGGGTGTGTTATGTTAGACTTTGGAGTAGTGGTCAGGAATGTTGGTTGAAGCTGCAGTATGGTTGAGTAGTATGGTTGAGAAGCAGTTGTATTGGCAACTGGTGGACAGGGTGCAGTGTGTTTGAATGTCAATGAATGGTTAGTTGGTTGGATGTTTGTACTGTTCTGATGGTTTGTATGAAGTACGGAGTTGCGGAGGTGGACAGATGGTCGGTTGAATGGAACTGGTGATTGAAGTGCAGCAGTGTTATGTGAGGAGGTGATTGTTTAGTGAATCAGCCGTAGTGAAGAATGGTTGATGTACAGGGTGTTTGAAAGTGTGGTAGATGTGGTTGTGGGTAGATGAATGACGTTGAAGGGGATAATAGTAGGCAGTAGACAATGGTGAGTGACAGTGGAAGTCTGGGGTATTGAAGGAGATGTATGTGGTTGTTTTGACAGAGGGGATGGCAGAACTGTGTTCACAGTGCACAGTGTTGTTTTCGTATATTATTTTATGTAACAAAAAAGAGAAACTTGTAAAACCGAGATAGAAAATGTAAATGTGATGCAAGTGTAATAAAAATATTTTTGTTTGAAATTGTATCTGCTATTTTTTTAATATATAAAATGCAAATGCAAGCAACAAACACACAACAAAATTCTTTTTTTTTAAAATGCAAACAAACATACAAAATAAAAACACACAAAAATCAAACAATCAAATAATTCGAAGAATAGAAACTCAAAATCGAAGAAATTCCCCGGCAACGGCGCCAAAAACTTGTTTAACGGCGGAATTTCTATCGGTTTAGAAAACCGTCGATAAATTTCAAATTAAAATAACCGCAAGCGCATGGCATACTATCATAGTACGTGGCAAGTACGGGTCAATCCGCAGGGAATTGTAGATTTTAAAATTTTTTCTATTCAATCAAATTAAACCAAGAATTTGAAGAGTGTGAAGCTAAAAATGTAGAAAAATGTCAAAATGAAAGTGATAAAAATATGAGAACAAATGACAATTTAGAGATAATTCCACTCTCTTTATCATATAGTTCAACAAAACATGAAATTATTATCTCTCTTTTTAGTCATTAGTAAGTTTAGTTGATGTGCTTATCATAAGTATGGCCCATTTGTGCTATTAATTAGCTTAACATAAGCCATCAAACTATAACACACCATTTAAACTACTTTTCAACTCTCATGAAAAAAGAAAACAAGTTAAAAGCAAAATCTATTTTAAGTATGGTCTATTAACTATTAATTAGAAATAAAGACCATCAAATTTCAATTTCAACATTCATTTCTTTGCCATAATCATATTTAGATGAAGAGGCAATTTTTGTTTGTGATTGTTTAAGCATAGCCTATTTGTTATGAACAACATAGACTATCAAATTCATCATGAAACAATAAATCACATCAACATTTATTTAAGCACAAAATAGAGCAATAATTATCAAAATGTTGAAGCTACATGATTAGAGGCTTCATTACCCCTAAATTAAAGGGATTAGCCTCTCATTTGTGTTATCGTATCAACACTTGTAGCTTGCAACATGAAATAAAACAAGAGTAAAAAGAGAGCAAAATGAAAAGAAAAGCTAAGTAAAAAGACGTAAACACTAATCTACTTGCATTAATAATAAACTACGTTACTAACATAAGAAGAGAAGCATGTAAATGAAGAGAAAGCACTAATTAACATTGCATAAAAAAATGAAAGTTACATGAAAGAAATGGCTAAGTAGCCATGAAAAGAAAAGAGAAGCTTTCTTTTATTTCTAAGCTAAAAACTAACTAAGAGGAAGAGGGTTACATGAAACATAAGGGGTATTTATACATGTATGAAACCCTAATTCATATTATTAGGTAATGCCCAAATTGCCCTTAAGGTAGTATGGCCACCAAGTAATCATTAGCATATGTTAATTCTCCACTTAAATGTGCATGAAGCTTTAATGGTTTTTTAGCATGTGCATTAGCTCTAACTTGTTCATTAAGGTAAGTGGGTAGGTGGGTCCTCCATGATCTTGGTTTTAAATTATTTCCATCTTCATTTATTCTCTTCACTCTTGTGCATGCATATATCTTCATGAAACCACTTTTATTTGAGTTTAAATTCCTACAAAATATTATAGTAATTTTCAATTAAATTTTAGAAAATTAATATATGCACAAAAATGACCATTTTGCCCCTATATGAAGATGAATATGTGACAATTTGAAAATAATTTGAATTTGGTTTAAACAAGTAAAAATACTCAATATGATCATTTATTTAATTTAAATAGATTAAATATGGTGGTAAAAACATACACATTTACGTGCACATCAGTTTCCTATGAGGCTCCCTTCGAAAAGTCTAAAGAAGTCGAGCTTACTACATCTCTACCCATAGTTACTACTTCCAGGGTCGTCACCATTATGACCACTCTTCCAACCTAAGATCCTCCCACTGATTCTTTTTATCCCGCCTCCATAAGTCTATGGCCTCCTTACAACAAGTCTTAGGGCTTAATCCCCTATCTTTTGAAGATATTCCTGCTCCACCTCGTCCCGGGGCAGATTCTCCCTCTAACACCGATTTCGCAGAATGGCTAACAAGCATTCTTTACTCTACTATTTTCACTTAACCAAGACCTTCAGAAGCTTTTTCTCCTCCTCTTTCCAAGGATAGTTGGGTTTGCCTCCTACAACATCTCATTCAGGTGTGGATTCTTCTTCCAATTTTTTATTAAATACGTATACTAAAGGCTTCCCTTCTTTTATTAATCTTATAGTACGATTCTTTTCAGATTAGGCAACACTTATCTAATTTTCAGCAATCATCCTTGCTTTCTTCCTAAAGTATGTCTTACAGTCTTCCTTACAGGAAATGAATTCCTAACCATCTACGAAGGTGATAGCTCTTGAAACACAGCTTCGTGATCTCTAGTCTAATAATGAGTTGCTTTATTTTGAGAAGGAGTTTGGAAAGAAAAGATCTCATGATCTGGAAAAGCGGGTAAAAACCTTAGAAGTTAAACTTTCCCAAGTTCAAGAGGAGTTTTTCGAGCTCCAAATGACAATGGCTCGAGTTCCTATCTTAGAGAAGAGCTTAGACAAGAAAGATCTTACTATCAGCAAACTGAAGTCCTCTTGTGTAACGACCCTAGATTTTAATTTAATTTAAATTAATAATTTATTGAATTTTTGAGTTAAATTGATAATTAAATAAATTTTTGAATAAAAATTTGTAAAATCAATTGATTAAGCAAAGCAAGTAAAATATTTGTCAACAAAACAAATACACATTCAAACAAATAAGGTAAGTATGAACACAAGAAACAAACAAATACAAATATAAGTGAATATGTTAGCTAAAAATACAACAAACATTAACAAATAAAAACAAACAAAAGAAATAGGAATAAAACAAAGTAAAGTAGATATCTATGTATCTAAAAAAAATAAAGCAAACAAAATGTATGGGAGCTGCCAGGCATATAAAATATGTAGCCTATAGGGTAGAATGCAAAGCTAAAGTTGAAAATAAACTGACAAAACTAATACAACATCATCTCTCAGCCGAGTTTGAAAGCCAAGAATAAGTATATTGTACAAAGCAATAAATGCAGCATGCCTCATGCATTTAATGCAAATGTCTTCAGCATGCTTTTAGTACAAATAATATAGTGCATACTTCCTTTTTTATATGCATCAAACCTTCACTTCAGTTCGATAATCACAACTGAGTAATAATGGAAGCAAATATCATCTATAAAACTCAAAAACAACATTGAAATACAAAACATGATTCAAGAAAAAAAATCAATCTGAAGATTCAAAACAAAGAGCTGTTCTCTGTTTTTTTCCCCCTGTACAACTTCAAGGTGAGCAAACACTTGAACTCATTTGTTCATTTTTTTTGTTGGCATCTGATAATCTATGAATGAATGACATAAAAGATGCTTGCATGAATATGAACTTTGTATTGAATGGGGTATGCTTGTGCCTGTCTGTGATATATGTCTGTGTTCTTTCTTCTCTAGAAAACAACTGAGAGCAAGCTTTCATCTTTTAAAACTTAACCTTATATATCTGGGTTTTGCTTGCTAATATAGGCTTCTCTATTTCAATATTATGTGAGTAAGCTAAACCTGACATATATATTTCAATGATTTGTGGATTAGGATATGAAATGTGTTTGAATGATGTGTATACATGCCTGCATGTTTGTATCTGAGTGCATATGTTTGTATATATGAAAGTAAGTTCTGTTCTTAGTTAACAGGATTTAGAAACAAGATAAAAAAATTCAACATCTTTTTCTATAGTTGATGTTAAGCCACAATCCTTAAAGAAATTTTGTTTACATTAATCTAATGCCATTTTTAAAAATATTTGTAGGAAAAAGAAAAAAAAATCAGTAAACTACTTTACTGGAAAGGAAGAAAACATTACCTCTGTTCTGAATACACAGGTTTCAAAACCTGTTCTAATAATCAAAATCTCATCCTCTAAATTTTTTTAGCCATGATGTTTAAACAAAATATTTTTTACACTTATAAGATCTAAATTATAAAATACCTTTGAGTATTAATAATAAATAGATTTACTGGGTAGAAGCAAATACAGTAAAATCTTCTTACAACAGAAAAATCAAGGTTCATGAATTTTTTATTTAATTATACAATCTGATTCATACATGCAAATAATAATTTTAGATGTAGGTTTCATGATTTTTAAGCAATTAGATGTTGAGAAATTTAGAGTTGAATAGTTTTCGAATCTCTGTCAATTCACGGCGATGGACGACGAGCTAGATGGCGAGCTTGTTCTTGAAGGTCGCTCGGGTGTCACTGACTATAGGAAAAATAGTGGTGAAAATTTTTAGTTTCCATGGAGGTGTTGCGACAATGATTTGGGTTTTTAACCTAGTTTTAGTTGACATTAGAAAATGGGTTACTGCAACATCCAGATAGCATCGGAGTCATCAGGACCTAGGAGCATCGGAGCGTGGGGTTGCGGCAGAGGTCTAGTCATGATCGCGAGCACTCAAGTGGTCTGAGTCGTCGGCATGGGAAAGATCTGTTGGTCGGAGTTGTTCCAGTTTTGGGTCGAACAGCTTAAATTCGAGTTCGACATTGTTTTATTGATCTGGGAGGTCGAGTCGAACGGGGGTGACGATGGCGACTTGCGGGTGGTGGCAAAGTTCGCCAGAGCGGCGGCGTTCATCTATACACGTGCACGATGTCGTTTTTATGTCAGAAGCTTGTGGGGTGAGAGACTCGAGTGGATGCTCGAGAAAATGAATGGGTTGCTTCGGGTAACGCCTGAGCACGCGAGAGTGTTTTCTGATATTCAATTTTAAACTTAAATGTAAATAAAAAGAAGAAGAAATGTATGAGGAAGAGAGGGGAACACGGGAAAAGGTCAGGGGAACTCGAATTTTACGCGAGCAAACGCGTTGATTTCTTCGGGTTTCAAAATTTCTAGGCGTTAGCCTAATAAATCTTAAGTCATCTTGTTAAACAAAGTTTGGTATTGACTAAGTTTTAAAATGATTTAAAGATATACATAAACTTTTATTTTGAAAAGTTTAACTCAATAATATTAAGGATTTATTTAAAGAATGTTGAAATGGTTAATTAACTTTTAAAAGTTTTAGTTAAATTTATTTGTAAAACGAAATTAATTACCTGAAGTTAATGACCTAATAAAAGTGAGTAAGATAAATAAATTAATGAATTTTAGTTTGATTAATCAAAAGTAATTAACTAATGATTTAAGTTAAGTAATCAAGTGATTAAGATTTATTTTTGATTAAGGATACTCATTTATAAATTAAGAATAATTAATTAAAATGATGATCAATTAGGAGGTTGATTAATTAATTAAAGATAAATAATTAAAGGATAATTAAACCATTAAGGTTAATTTTTTATGATTAAAGATTGATTCAATTTTTAATTACGGTTGATTTATTAAATAATTAAAGGTTATTAATTTGTTATTAATGATAAATAAATAAATGAATAAAGAATAACTAATCAAGATAATTTGTAAATTATTAAAGTTAATTAACCAGGATTAGTAGTAAATGCACAAGAAATTAATCTGATTTGAATTAATCAGACAATTAATTGACTTTACTTATGAATGTTTGGATTTTGTTGATTGCCGAATTGTTTGATTACCCTGCTGTACGATGCTTTGTGATATATACTGATTTATGTTGTGATCTGTAATTTCTTTATTTGTGATATTTATACATCTGTGATCTGAATGAAAAGATAAGCGTTATAGTTTATATTGCTTATCAAATATATTTCTGTGTTTTGATCTGTGATGATTAAATGATGTTACACTATTGTGTGTAAAACCCCTGGACCACACTGTTACACACACAATTATGGATTTCACGTGGAAATCGATTAAGTCACAGATAATTTAAATTTGATGTTTTTGAAATTGAAATTTTAATTTCAATTGATTTTGAAATTAGAAATTTGGGTTTAAACGTGAAAAGCTTTTGAAATGGAATTTCAAAGACAAGGGTTATTTTGAATAACTTAATCAAGTTTTGAAGTTTAAATAATTTGATTTAAACTTAAGTTCAAGATTTGAAATTGAATTCTATGATTTGAAACTAGGGATTAAAAATGGTATACCCGTTATATAAGGGTTAAACTATGTTAAGAGTATTGATTTTGGAATGTGAATATAATTCAAGGACTTTAACTCGTGCAAATATAATTGGATTTTTCTTAGATGAAAACTATTTGTTTTCAAATAATAACAGCTTTCATATAAGAAGTAAACTTCCAATTTGTGTTGAAAGGTTTCAAATTTAAAATGAAATTGAAGTGTTTTGAAAGCTATGAATTGAATCTGTTTATTTTTAATAGATTTGAAAATGATAATTTGTTTAAACCATTCGAAATGAAATTGTTTTGAAAACTATAAGTTGAATCTTTGTTTTAAAGATTTAACGAGTTAAATTGAAACGGAAATTGTTTTGAAAACTGTGAATGAATCTTTGTGAAAATTAAGTGAACTTTGTGAATTTAATCTTTTTGTTTAAAAGGATTAAAATGGTAATTTGTTAAACCATTTGAAAAGGAAGGTTTTGGGTAATAAGTTGTGACTTAATTGAAATCCCAATATCCATATGTTTTAAATAATTGCGCTCATTATTCGGGTTAGCTGGGAAAAGACATTTGTGTCATATAACCCATTCCGAATAGTGATACGTCGTATATTGATAGCATTTGAAGACCGGTGGTGAAGACCGGATATTTTCGAAAACGAAAGGACAACTCGTCGAATGTCTCTGCATCGACTGGCCCCGATATAGAGATTTTATCACCCTTTGTGATGGGAAGTCCGGACGGGATTGTGAATACCCGAAATTGCAAGGGTTTCGTAAGAAGTGCCTTCGGTTCTATTCGAACCCGGAATAGACTTGTATGGTTACATGTCTGACATTACACTTTGAGATATAAAGTCGATTTCTTTCAAATACATTTCTGTTTGGTGGCGGAGAATTTATTCTCTTAGCTTAACACCCTTCTCTGAGACGTACGAGCTCAGAGGTTATGTAGTTGAAGGTTATCAGCGATATATTCCCAATTTGGTAATGTGACATGCTGAGTGTTGCTGTGAAATGATCATTGTTTGATCATTTGCGATATGATCATTTGTTTGATCATTTATCTTTGTGATCATTACTTTGATCATTTGTTTGACCCAAAGCATGGCTTTGTGACAAAGCGTAGCTTTGTGGACGAGACTTCGTCGGACCTCACACCCCGGAATGGTCAAAACAGGAAAGATGCAGCAAGGTTATTAGGGGGTAGCGCCCCTTTAGTGTATGTCATTCCTTCTGGATAGAGGTGGTATCATGGTATGGAGCCCAGATACTTAACCTATGTGGTTGCTGCAAATTTATTACTTTGTGGTTGTTGGAATCGAGGATCCTCGGATATAGATCGGTTACGATCGGGGGATGACATATTCGTGTCAGTAGTTACCCAGTTAGGGTAACCCGGCCTTGTGTTGGCAGAGATCCGGTTAGGTTCTCGGGACGTCATTCCAGAGGCGTTTCCATGTGGCAATGGGAAGTTCCTTGGCCTGACCATTTGTTGGAAATCCAAACTCCAATACGAACTGTGTACGGTATTAGTTGTAGAACCTGCCATTTACGTACGGTGGTCACCACTGTTTAGATGGTAACTATAGTAGGCATACGATACTGGTCGTATGTTGGCTAAGATTAATATTATACTTTCAAAATGTTTTCTACACTATGCACTAATAATAATATCAAAAAGATTTGATTTTGCGTAGTAAGCATCTTTGACTATCATAAGAAGAAATCTCCTCCAATTCTGCGTTTGCATTGTGTGTGTGGCGGGAGGTCTTATGGTAGTTTCATTTTCCAAAAACATTGCGAATTGACTTTAAAATTCTCTGCTATTTGTTTTAAAGATAAACTGTTTTTGTTGCTCACACCAGTCCCATGACTGATCCGGAGTTTATTGTTTCTTTCCTAAACTCTGGATGCTCAAAATTTTTCTACACGAGCAGTCTAGAGTTTGGTTTTTCAGATAGTCAGGATTAGTAGATTTTCTAGAGCTAGTTCAGTCTTTGGATCGGACTGCACTTGCTTATCTTTGTGCATCGTTATTGGGAGTTCGAGCTATTTTTGGATTTGGTGTTTTGAAGATGGAGATTATCCGCTGCTGATGTTATCGTTTTCTTTTCCGCTGCTATTTGTTGTATCATATCTCTGATGTATATAGATATTCATTGTATCTGGATATTGTATTAGATGTTGTATATCTATATTCTTATTCATTATTCCGCTGTGTTATTTACTTAACTGTGTTATAAGCTCCGGCGACTCGGATTTGAACGGTCGAATCTGTGGCATTCGAGTACGATGTATAAGTATGGATGCTGATTTTCGAGCGGGCAAAATCCGAGATCGTTACATCTTGCATCCTATAAAGTCTAAGGTCTCTTCTTTTTTGAGTAACTCTTCCACGGTGGAAGGAGTAGTGTGCTGAAGCAGTCCCGTTCATCGTTTATAAAAACAATGTTAACTGAGTTTTAATCCAAGTAGAAATCAACAGGAGATAGAATGTCAAAATGAAGACGAAACGACTTATAATCTTGGAAGCACACCTAGTCAGGCTAGAGAAGCACCTTAGAGAAATTTCGGCTAAGATGGAGCCAACACCTAATGTCGATACCGACCTCTAGAAGTCGGTGGTGACTTCCTATACTTTCATGTTTCTCACTCAAACTTTGCACGAGTTCTTCTTTGCCTATTTCATGTGTGCCCAAGGGATATCAAAGGATTCTGAACAACCAATTACCAGAATTAAAGAGTTAGCAATCAGAATAGCATACAAACTGAATGATGAAGGAACCATCACGAATATCAACCAACTACCTACTAAAACAACATGGCACACTTCAAAATGGAGTAGGATGAAGATGCAAAAGAGGCCGAACCAATTGGAGTTAAGCACACATGTCGGTACCAGCATGAGAGGTCGGTATCGACATGTTACATCAACTCGGGTGGTCTCACGACTTCTCATACATTCTTGGGTCAACTTTTGGAATTTTCTCAAACTCTCATTCTGGCCCAATACGACTACTACAGTATAAATACAAACCATAGATCAACCAAAGCAGGATATGGTTTCTGCTATCACTATGCAGAAGCTCTGCCTCTTCTTCATCTCCTTTCTCTACACAACAGTCATCAAGACAGCTACTTTGTGCAATTCTAGGATTTAGAATCAATATAACCCCTATACATGTGACTTATTCTTTCCCAAATCCTTTGTAATCTCAATCAAACTCATAAGCAACAAAGCTATAAAGTGGACGTAGGCCAAAGATTTCCAACCACTATAAAATCTTATGTCCCTCTTTCTTATTGTTGTTTATTTTCCTTTACTACTACTATTATCTGCTAGATCTAGGTCCCATAGGTTTCCTACAACCTATTCTTGGGTATTGATCCATTTTTGGCGTTTACATTTTGGTGCTTTCATTGAGAAAATCTGAATCCAGACTTAGATCTAGCTTGCTATTTTGGATTAAGAGAGATCCAGCTGTTAGATCCAGGGAATTTGCTTTAAAGATTCGTAAGCTTGTCGTTGGATATCAATGGCACCTAAAAAACAAAGGACCACTTCTATAAGATCCACAGGAGCAACAGTTGGCGGTGATGTCACAGACTCTTAACAAACTGAAGTAAACAATGCTAACAATCATCGAACAGAGGTTAATACTGGAAATCTATCACTAGGTTCCTCCACTCAACATGATGTTATGACTAAAGGAGAGCTTAACTAGATGGTTAATGAACTGGCCGATAGCTAGAAGGCTCTCATGAATAAGATCGATGATTTGCTAGAGCTGCAACCAACTAGTGCTCTAAGAGTTAGACCAGAAACTGCAGCTGCTATGGAATAAAAGAATTCCTTTGTTTCGGGCTTGAAAAGGAGGAACTATAAACAAAAGCATAAGGAGGTTGTTCGTTGAGCTGCAGGAATCATAGCAGAAGGAAACGGAAGTACTCCTCCCATTGGAAAATATCATGCCGCAAACTGAAATGTTGGAGTAAACACTCCTCAAGTGAACAACTCAATGCTCGTTTCTGACTCTGAAGATTACATGCAACTTGATGATGATAGATTGGAATTGAACGCTGACAGGAAAAATGCTGGAAATGATGTTCGGACCGCTTCGGTAAGACCAACCGTTCGCCAACAGGGCCCTGCACGAGTGGTTCTTTCGGAGAACGGAGAACCAAGGCTTTAATCGGTAAACCAAGACTGCTTGCGGAGTCAAACACTCAGCGTAGCCTCGGATAGCCGACCTGTAGACCACCGTACTAGCGATGAGTGTATCGCTAACACGGTCAAATGGTTAATGAAAGAGAGTAGGGGCAGAAAGAATGAAGATTGGGGTTCCGAGCCAAGCCGAACTCCATTCACTAAAAACATTCTAAGGGAAGAATATCCTAAGAAGTTCAGTATGTCGACTATGCCATCATATAATGGAATGGCGGACCCTAAACAACACTCGTAAAAATATGAGTGGCATACAGATGGAGCTAGAGTGACAGATGCTATTCGTTGTAGGTGTTTCCCTATCTTCTTAGAAGGAGTTGCTTCCATGTGGTTTACTAGACTTGCACTGGGATCTATTTCCACAGTCGATGAATTAGCAAAAAAGTTTCTAGAGTACTTTAGACTTCAAACCACATGATCAAAAGACATGATGTCCTTATCTAGCTTTTTCCAAGGACCCAATGAGTCATTGAAATCTTTCATGAACCGGTTCAACATCGCAGTTACTGAGGTAAGAATCCAAAGGAGGATATGATTTTTATGGCTTTAGTTCGATCCATTCACCCAAATATGGATTTTGGTAGATGATTTAAAATTAAACAACCTACTACCATGGAGGAATTCCACCAAAAGGCAAACTAATTCCTAAGACTGGAGGAGGCAAGTATGGTCAAAGGAAAAACTATCGACGAGCAACCAAAGGAAATGGTTCAGAGCAATGTCATGGTTAAGCAGGGTAGAAACAGTTCTGGTGCTACCACGGGAAAGAATTCGAATCAGAAGAAGAGAAACCAGAACTCTTGTAGGCGCGATGGGATGGAAAAATCTAAGGAATCTCAGGCCCGAGGATTATACGTTGTTAAATGATAGCTTGGAAAACATATACCTTGCCACTTAGGTTACCAAGTGATATAACAAACCATCGAAATGGGAAGCGTCTGGATAAAAAAAGAAATCGAGGAAGTATTGTCGCTTTCATGAGACTCATGGCATAAATCCAGTTCGAGCTATCACTCGAATACATGATGTCATCATGATCCATTGGCTCATCTTAGACTACATGAAGGGCGTAGTCCAAATTACAATAAAAGTTAAGATAGTTCCAATCACTATATCTATCGAGTGGCCTTATAGCACGTCGACCAACCCAAGTAGCAATACTATCACCCAACTCCTTTCGGCTCCACCTTGAACCGAATCATCTCTAGAATCATGTATATCACCAACATTACTAGAGGAACCATCTGGACTATGTGATGTAACATCAACCGCTTCCTCCTCACAAGCATCTTCAACTACTTTACTCATTAGATGGAAGATGGGAACAACTTCCTTCTCCTTTGATTCACTATGAACCAAATCCGGAACATCCAATTAGCTCTCATTCTCCTTGAACAAAGCCGACTCATCAAAAGTAACATGATGAGAATTCATAACCTTCTTCGTTTCCGGATTCCATATTTGATAGCCTTTTACACCGTTTGTATAGCCAAGAAAGGCCCTATGAAAGCTCTAGGCTCAAGCTTATCATTTCCTGGATCATGCACATAAACCAGACTACCAAACACATGAAGATAACTCAAGTCAATGCTCTTTCCCTTCCACACTTCATCCAGAGTTTTGTTATCAATAACCGAGCATGAAATTCGATTTACAATATGCACAGCGGTTGACAAAGCTTCTGCCCAAAATCCCTTCGGTAAACCCGATGTCAATCTCAAGCATCGAGCTTTCTCAAGTAGAGTATGGTTCATCCTCTTCGCAACACCATTCGATTACAAATCTCCTAATGTAGTAAAATGCCTCTGAATGCCATGATACTTGCAAAACTCCATAAATCTCTGGAAACATACTCTCCGCCATTGTTGGACCTTAAAACCATCAAAGACTTACCACTCTCATTCTTAACAAGAGCCTTTCAAACTTTGAACTTTGCAAATGCCTCTGACTTGGCCTTCATTACATATATGCAAACCTTCAGAGAAAAATCATCAATGATAGAAATATAGAAGTGAGCTCCTCCCAAAGAAGCTACCGGTGTCAGCCCCTAAACATCCGTGTGAACATACTCAAGAACCTCTCTCGAATCATGTTTTCCTTCTTCGAATGACACTTTAGTTTGCTTTCCTATGACACATTCCTCGCAAAACTCAAGCTTGTTGAAACTCTATCCATCGATCATCTCCCTCTTCCAAAGAATATCCAAACTCCTCTTCGAGACGTGACCTAATATCAAATGCCACAGCCTAGTTGCATCCAAGCCATAAGAACTATCAACATCCACACAAGTTTCACCTTCAATAGTCACTCCTTGAAGCAAATAAACACCATGAGTTTTAGCACCCTTTATCACCACAAGTGCACCCTTCAAAACCCAAAAGCTATCACTCTCAATAGTGATCTTACAACCTAAAGAATCCAATCGCCCCAAGCAGATAAGAGACTTCTGAAATCCCAGAATATAGCGTACATTGGTGGGCGTACGAACCACTCAGTCAAATATCTGAATTTGCATGGAACCAATGCCCTTCGATTTATAAACAACACCATTACCCATAATAGTTGAATTTCCCTCTTTGTCATCATAAGAAGAAAAAATTCCTATTTGGCGTCATATGATAAGACGCCCCCAAACCGAGCACTCATTCGCTACTTGAATCATCCAATGCTGTCACCGTCCATACATCTACTTCTCCATCACCAACTCCACTATCCACCGCTACAAATAAAGATGCTACTTCCTTATATTCTTTCTCCCTGTCCAGACACTCATTCTTCCAATGACCGTGTTTCTTACAAATAAAGCACTTGTTATTTCTCTCCCTCGACTTTCCTCTCCATCTGAGCTTCCTCGATCTAGAACGCCCACGATTCTCCTTCTTCACCTTTCTATCCTTCTTTACAAATAAATCGTGACCACTACTAGCACCACTACTTCCATCATCGAACTCCTTCATTTGATCCCGCAACTCCTCACTAAGAAGACCCGTTTTGACGTCATCAAGCGTCAAAGTATCTCAATCATAGATCAAACTATTTGAGAAACTCGTATAATGGTCCGGCAACGAACACAACAATATCGTTGCCTTTTGCTCTTTCTTAATCTTCAAATCTACTGCCTTCATCTTCATTAGAAAATCATCAAATATATTCAAGCGCGCCTTTAGCGAAGTATGCTCCTTCATTTTATGGGTGAAGAACGTTCATAATAAGATCAAATAATTAGTTAGTGATTTCTTCATATACAACTTCTCCAACTTGTCCCTATACCTTTAGCGGGAGTCTCACCACTAATTTCGGAGATAATATTCTCCCCCATAGCAAGTTGAAGTATAGTGAATGCCCACTCTTACATTTCCTCTCTCTCAACATTCGTGATGTCCGCCGGTAACAAATGTGTGTCAAACACTATCCGATGCACACGATTTTTCCTAAGAACCGCTTTCATCTTCCATTCCCACCTTTTAAAATAATTTTCATCATTCCACTTATCTATAAACAATTGAGATCCTGAAGCCACATATGATCAATGTACATACAGCGCCACACTACTTGGACCAACCGTTGAGGAACTCTTTGAGATATTATCCGATTTTGGCATTTCCACAAACATCTACCAACACCGAAAGCTCTGATACCAAATATTATTATGGGAATTCAAACTCGATCACAATATAATCCAACCCCAAAATCATAGTGGAAAGACGAGATCGATGCTAGATGTGTAAAAACAACTGACCACAATATCTCAATCACCAAAACAGAAATAACCAATCCAAATAAGACTATCTCAAACACAAGCACTAGAAAGCGAAGCAGTAATGATAAAAAAATCACACATAAGATTTGCAGTGGTTCCACTAACGTCGTGTTAGTGTACATCAACTTTTGAGAGAGTTTTATTACCACAATGAGAAGAGTATAAGAGATTGATTACAATGATCACAATATTCACTTTAGAATATGATTTTGTGGAGATTATAATTGAAGAAAACTAGGTTTTGATAAACCCTTGGATAAACCATTGCTTTGATTAGGAGTTAGGATTCCTTACTTCGAATCCTAAAAATAACTTATATAGTGAACCCTCTTTTCTTGGTAAATACCTAAGTTGCCCCTTAAAGACCTCACAAATAAGCACACTAAACCTAGGCCAAAAAGTCAAAACTGGGGTAGGTCAGATGTCTGGAAAAACCCCTTAGACGTCTGGCTCCATAAATCCACTATGCATGCTACATGTGCCGAGACGTCTGACCCTCCCTGTCAGACGTCTGGCACAACTCATGGGTTGTAGAAAACCTATTCCTAAACCTTTGGAAAGACCTCCCAGATGTCTGGCACAACTCTTAGGTTACAGTAAACATGTTGTCAAATGTCTGGGGATTCCTGCCAGACGTCTGACTTTCTGTGCTTCCTTTTGTGAATTCGCCAACTTTAAATTTTGATAACTAGAGCATCAATGCTCCAATTCGCGCGTTTTTTTCACCGTTATCAACCTATTCTCAGCCTGTTCAATTTGCCATATAGTGTTATCAAATTCAACACAACTAATATACCACCACCCTCATAAAGTGTTAGGTAAATACAGAACTAATGGGTATAACATTAACCATTTCTCCCAATATCCTATTTTTCCTTTTAGCGACTTCAATTTTTTTTAGGCATGTAGGGAGAAGTGCATTGATGAATTAAGCCATGTTGTTTAGAAATAATGTGAAATCATTAGAAAAATATTTGCCACTGCGATCAAAATGTAGAACTTTTATATTAAGTCCTGATTGCATTTCCGCTTCTGCCTTATAGATTTTAAACTTATCAAAAACTTCATCTTTATTTTTCATTAGATAAATATAAGCATATCTAGAATAATCATTGATAAATGTGACATAATATCCATTGTCTTTATAAGTTGTATGACCATTTAAGCTGTGTAGTTAAAGCGCTTAGCGGTTCCATAGCGGTGGAGGTGCAAAAAATTATAGCGAGGATAAAGTGGGGATATAGCACAAAATAGCGGAGGTGCAAAAATCTTCATTAAATATAAAACCAAATATTTAAAATTAATTTATTCTAATTCTCACATCGTTTGTGTTGGAACAAGAAATATTGTTTAATCTTATATAACAAAACCGAAGAATATCATGATTTATGCAGTCCAGATTTGGTGATTACAATATATTTCTAACTTATATTGAGCCATTATGCATTAAAATTAGGCATTTATTCTAACTTTGTTCATTTGGTTCAAAAGATAATTAGTCAAATCAATCCTTTTATATTAATAATACTAAAGCGAGTGATAAAATGCCTTGATTTAGTAGGTGTAGCGGAAAATAAAAGGGCTTAAAGTAGAGCTACTGTTTTATAGTGCTATATTGAAAAAATATGGGAGTTGAAGAGCGCTATGTGCTACAGCAGGGATTTTACGAGGTTTTAGCAGGGCTTTAACTGTACAGCTTTTAAGTCACCAACATCACTATACACTAAATCAAGCAAACTAGATTTCCTTTTTATCGATTTAAAAGATTTCCTATATGTTTTTGTTTGAACGCATATTTCACATTTAGAGACATGTCAAAATTGCAATCGGAAATCAATCCTAATTTATTCATGTTTTTAAGGAAACCATAATTAACATGCCATTATTCAAGGGAGTCAACGATAAAATAGAAGTATTTTTTTTATTAAATTCAACTTAATCATGTCATTACAAGAATAACCTTGTCCAATGAAATTGTCGTTCTTGGACAACACTAACTTGTTTGACTCATACACCATCTTGAATCCTCCTTTATTAAGAAGGTAGTCAGTGACCAGATTCTTCCAAATATTAGGTGCATGAAATACATTTTTCAAATTAAGAACCTTTCCAAAGGTGAACCGAATATAGTGCCTTTTCAGATTACTTTGATGCGAACGTTATTTGTCCATGTAAGTTGATTGCCTTCTCTCCTAACTTCTTCGTAGGTCTTATAAAGACCACGGTCTTTGCATATCTGAATGGTTGCTCTAGTATCAAGTCACGAATCAATTTCTATGCCACCAACAGATTTTGCTACTTGCAATACAGTCAGAAGCGAGTTTACGACCATATTATCTTTTAGTTCTCTCCTTCATAGATGGCGGTCATGAGCATAGTGGTCGGACTTGTTACAACAGTAACAAGCACCTTTCTTTTTAACTTTCTTGGGATGACCTTTCTTTTTAAATTGTATCTCATTCTTAGGATTTAACATATTTATTATTTCAACATTATTCACCTTAGAATGAAACTCGGTTTATAGACTTATTTAGTTCTCATTTATGAGAGTCCTCTCACGTACAAAGATGATAGTGTAAACTCTTTGAATTATAGTCTGTTTCTTCATGCATTATTTTTTTTCTTATAGCCATTTCTAAAATGTGGGAGTCTAGAAATTATGACTTCAACTATGAATGATTCAGGGAGATTAATACTGGCGTCTTCGAGTTGATTTATTATATACAAAATATGACTTGTCCAATAATGGATTTATTTGCAATCATTCTAAGATCCGTAAAATTGCATACCAGGAATTTCTTATTGCATGGCTTCAATATTCAATATTTGTTTTCCCGTGTTGTCCAGAGTGCTTTACTTTGTTGTTTCTAGACTTCTATGTGCACTATAGACGGAAGTAGATAGCTTATTCAGAATATGTTCTCTACAGTGAAAGTCGTCTTCTTTATGTTTTGCACGTTTTTTCTTATGTGCATCATTATCTGTTGGAGTTTCTTCAGGTATTACCTCCAAGCCATCTTCTAGTATGTAAAACAATTGATGATAATCAGAAGAAAAAAAATATCATAGTTTCTTACAATCGAGTGAAATTATCTCCATCAAACTACTCCAACCATGTAAGGTGTTGATTCATGACTTGTAGGGCGTTGATGTTGCTTGAACCTTCCGTAGTTGAGATTGTTGTCTAAAAATTGTTGGGATTATTCGATGGTTTTGAGTATGATGATAATGCTTACTATGTTTCTGACATCAAAGAATCATTGTGTAAGATTCTTTTAAATAATAGTTCAACCCTCCAAGTACAAACAGGCAAAAAATTCGAATTTCAATCTTCTGAGCTTTGTAAACGGGATTGAAAATCCCATCAAAAGACTATCCAAATGTATAGTACAAACCCAAACCCAACCCAACTCTACCTGGTTGGACGAGCGGCGCGCATGTGAACGTGCATATCTTTTTCTTCAAGACAAGAAGAAACAATTGGATGCTCAAAGCGTCTAACCATTTAATGAGGGTCCTACATTTGAACAAATATATGACCTAATTTCTCATCCTACCATAACAATATAACGAGAATACTACATTTAAACAAATATAGGACTTAACATCGCGTCTCCTCCACTTTCTTCTTCAAAAACATCTAACCAAAACCTAAAACTTCATTTGGTTTTATTTTAAATTTTGTGTTTTGCGTTTTCAACATTAATTACAAAATAAGAGAATAGCGAGGAAGGACGAAAGAAATGAAGGAAGATGGAGTGGACGACAGAGGGGTTGGCGGGACGATAGAATGATGTATTGTTTTTCGTGTTTCTGTTATTTTACAAAACACGGAAGAAGAAAAAAGATAGTTTTTATTTTATATGTTAACTTTGTTTTTTAAAAATTTTTATCCTCCACAATATACATGCATCGTGCGCATTGTTTGGATGAAAACCCAAAATTAGAAATGACAAACTAGCGCAGCCTGATATTTTTAATATTTTGAAAATATCTTAACTTTGTTTTTTTAAAATTGTTATTTGTAATTTTAAATATTCAGAGAAAATGCCGAGCATGATACCTAGAAGAATTATAAATAGCTACAGGTACATATTTTCAATTTGTGCGCTAATTTACATGACTTTTTAGACGGAGATCCGTTTGAATCAGCTATAAGAAGCTGAAATTAGTTTTGTGTAAAAGAAATGAACAAGCATAGAAACCAAAACGAACATGACCCACAAACTTGCTACTGATAGGATATATAAAAAGTCGCTTTGGTAGCATGTCATTAAAAGAATCTCAATGCATGTCTAATTACAGATTGGTCATGTAATCTCAATGCGTTATTTTATCATGTTCTAATAATTAACCCTAAATTAGAGAAGACTTAGTACCTCCGAATCATCTAATATTTGGCAGTCTCCCTATGGTTGATAATTTAGTCGTATGCTTCAAACTATACATAGTATGGTCTAGTTGATTTCATACATATAAACTAAGTTGAAGTGCGGTCGCTACTACTTAATTACATTTTAGTTTCAATTTATAATAGGAAATATAGCTAAATCTACCGTTTTTAACAAAGACTAATAGAAACATATCTCTGTTTCAAAATTAATATGTTTCTACCACGGTGGCACCTAACAGAAGCTGGTTGCTAATAAGTTAATTAGCCATCTACTATATCGTACAGCATGCTTAATTAGAATCATAGAAGTAAATTTTTAAAACTGTAAAATTATAATGACTAAAAGTTCTGAGAATATGCATCCGCAAATAGAGCTGCAATATATAAAGTACCTTTTTTTTTTTTTTCCTTTCAAAAACCATAATATTATAATAGAATGGAGAAACAAGCCTTTCTCCAACGGCTCACAAAATACAGCAAGACTTACAGAGTATGCGACCCACAAACCCGATAAACAAAGTATCAGAAAAAAGAAGAAAAAGCTAAGCTTACAGGAGCAACATAATACAAAGCTAAAAGGACTAAATAAGCAGCCGCTCAACCAACAATCCCGCTACACCCAAAGGTGTAGGCCAGTCTACCTCAAAGAAAACCACCCACCGACAGAGAGTGCAAGAACCACATAGAACCGCAAGCCAACACTCGCAAACCATAGAGAACCATAAAAGCTGGCCTCAAACAAACCCAACCAGCGAAACAACAATACCAGATGAGCTCTGGGTACCAACATCCGACTAGAATAACAGAAAGCTGAAGTGCAACCAATGGAATCAATCCTAGGAGAAAATAAAACTCCCAACAAAACCTGGACCTGAAAAACTAGCGACCACATCAAATCAAACAATAAGGGGGGGAGGGAGGGTCAGGAACGTTGGATGTAGACCAAAATATTTAATACTTTATCACTTAATATAAATGTGAAAGACCACATGCAAATTAGTCAAACTGAAGTTCTCTTTAGCCATGGACAAAGAACTAGCAAGAGTCGTCTTCCTCAGCCTATGAATACAATAGTCTAAGAGGACCCCTTCATTAATTTAGTATTCTAATGACAGTGATAGTCACCTAATTGAAAATTGTGCTGAGCATGGTGTTAAGTAACTATAAACTTATTATTTAACTTCATGTTGGCATGCTAGGATTAATTAAATATAACAATGAAAGTGCTTCTCTAATGATTCTCAATCCAAGAAGAAAATATTCAACGAGGCTCTCCTTACACTACAAAAAAATTCTGAATTCCCTACGGCAACCGGGTGTAGGGAAGGCGTAGGAAAACAAATTTCCCTACGCCATCTCTACGCCAAAAAAGAAGTCGGAAAATGGTGCGTCGCAAAAATTCCCTACGGCTTCCCTACGCCTTTTCCCTACGCATTACCTACGCCAGATGCCATACGCGTTACCTACGCCAGATTCCCTACGCATTCCCTACGCCAGGTTCCATACGCGTTACCTACGCCAGATTCCCTACACATTACCTACGCCATATTCCATACCCCTTCTTACGAGTTCCATACGCCTTCCCTACGCCACCGTACATTAAAAATTCAATATGATCCTATTGAATTCACATTCGTCTACCTCACATATCACCATAAAATCTAATAAAACCAAACATCAACAACAAAAAACATTAAATAAATTATATAACCACATGCAAAAATCATAACTATGTCTCATTAAAAACATTAATGTAGAATGCATATCATGGTTAAATTACCATAAACTTGTTACAAAATGTGTTTAAAATACATTATGTCCAACAAACAATAAAATAAAGTTCCTACATAGCTTCAACATAGTTGTTTCATCTAATTCAAACATCATACAATGTACGTTATAAAAATAGAACATCAACCCACAACCAAAATAGGAATAACTCACGAAGTTGGTCGTATCTCTGGTCCTTGCTCCCGCCTCAACCCCCCGTATAAACTCCTGCATAGAACTCAGCTCCTGCTGCATGGAACATAAATCCCCTTGTAGTTTGTTAATCGTGGCATTCATTTCTTGATTTTTACTTCTTAGGTCTTCTACTTCCTCCTCAAGTTTCTCTTTGTCATGTGAAACTCAAAACCGAGCAGTATATGTATTGTCTATGTATATCTGCATTTAATTATTTAATCACATTAGCAAAACGTATAACTATTCGACTTTTCTTTTCCGAACTTATAATTTCATATAGAAATGAAAGAACTAGTCATGAAAATATGCCGACAGTATAATTGGCATTCTAAATCTCGAATTAGTGTAATGTCAGAAGTGATTTTTTTAGTAGCATCAAATCCATGCTACCTTACTTTAAATTCATGTGTACAGTCATGTTATCTCCATTGCAAAGGCAGGGCTGTTGCACTGAATGACAGTGCACAACTGCATTTCAAGCAATGGCAGTGTTGTTGCTTACTTCAAATCCATGTGTACAGTCATGTGTACAATCATGTTATCTCCATTGCAAATCCATGCTACCTTACTTCAAATTTATACCAATTCAGTAAAGTTTGTTAACGATAAAAATATTAATTCTGTCAAACACCAAATGGAAGTTAATAGTTCACAAGTCACCGATGAAAATTTAGGTACTGAAAACTCTTTAGAAAGTGACCGAACTAATCAAGTGAAGGAATCATCCCAAACACCAAGTAAAATGCAAGATAGTAATAATCATCATAGTACTAATGAGCCTGGCGATTCAACAGTAAGTTACAATACTTTCTCACAGAATTCATCAAATCAGTGCATAAATGTTCAGTCCAACGTTAATTGAAAATGCAACAAATTTCCCATCCACTAAAGATAATAACATTATGGAAGAAGATAATGCATTATGGAAGAAGAAGGCAACAAAGCATATATGCAGCTGATTAGTGTAGCTATTATATGCTTAATATGACACATTTGCTGCGAGAGAAATGCAAGAAAATAGCTTATGGTATTTTGAGACATTTCAGGTTGGAAAATTGACATTTCAGGTTGGAAAATTGACATTTCTCTTGTAGTGCTACAAATGAAGTTTACATGCATGTATAGCAGCACTCTCTAATATTAAATTCAAGAATCGTAATGGGTTGGTTTATGATGATTATGATGATGATGCCTATAGCCACTACATGTGCTTATAGTATAGCAACTAGTATAGTAGTTTCTAATAGCAAGAAAACTGTATACATGACTATGTGCTTTTTTTAAGCCTATGAAGTTTACTTTGTTTGTGTTTTGCATGTTCTCGTTGCTCATTCTTATATCTCTGATTTTTTCTAATGTTATGGTGGAGGAGATTAATTCTCAAAGATAGGATTGAATTATATAATACCTTGAGAATTATCATGCTTAAGCCACTACAGTTTATATAAAACGCACCCAATTCTATTAACCATGGCGACTGTAAGAGTTTTATATGTTCTGCATGTAGTTTTCTCTTAAATTTTCAGCCAGTAACTAAACCATGCAGCCGCAACATAAAATATCTGGTTTATACAACTTCATTTGCATGTGACCCTTTAAGATATACATGTTAAGATATTAACAATCCTACTTATTTATGGTTTTGCTAAAAAAGATATTTTAAGTTTAACATGGGACAAAGTGAAAGTTTTCGATTTGAAACAATTAAGAGATGCAAGAAACTTTTCTCAGTTTACAATAAAGTTTCGGCAACAAAACTTAAGCTTTATTTATTTTTTCTATTATTATTCTAAAAACTATGTATTTTACTGAATGCACAATATTTCTACATTGCACCCGACTTTCTTTTTGGCTTGGATGATCTTTTTAGGTAATCACAATTTCTTTTCAACCCATAACCTACGAAAACATTGACAATTCAGAATTCATACTACAAGACCCGTAAATTAGAAAATACCTCAAAATACCATAAGCTATATGGAGAATATGCTTGAAATTATAGTGCATGTGTTGGGGTTAGCAGCATGTGTTGTGGTGACATACAGTGAAAAGACAAAAGTTCAGAAATAGCAACAATAAGAGTACCTCCAACTGTTAAAGGCCTCTTAATATTCATCGGACGCCAATAAGAGTCGGTAGCACATCCATCGCCTGAATAGAGAAATCCATTATAAGGATACTTAAACACAGACAATGTGAATATTCACATAAATGCTAAATGTCTACCTGTAGATATATCTGGTTGCAAATTAGTTGCCAAACAGCAAAGAGAATCACATATATTAGCTAAAGCCAAGCAAGCAGTTATTCTCACCTGAAAAGATATTTCTTTAATAAAATAAAATAATACTTAGCCTTCAAAATAAACTTCAACCTAAAAATAAAATAGTGTGAAATATATTTACCGAGACAGAAGGATCATGGCTGTTAAACTCAACTGCATGAATAAATTTAGTAAGCACCTTTACACTGCAAAAAAAGAATTTATTATTGCTTCTCAAGGGGAATCTAATGTCTCTAGCTACGTACGTAAACTAATATGCAGACATGTGTGAATGTGCGTAAATGAATATTAACCTGCAAATGGCTTGGGAAAAACATGCAATGACACCAACTACATGGCAAGCAGCTGTCCTAACCGACATAACTTCATCGTTCAATCTAATATATGAAGTATGCAACGTTTACTCCTAATGATATAGTGTACTCCCCAACAATATGTGTCCACTTGTGAAGAGATGTCTGCAAAAGATTTATGAAGGAACCTTCCAATTGTTTATTTAGTGGCAGCTAGGGAAAATGCCATTTCAAAATTTTATATTTCAAACTATTGATATCGATAGTTTAAGGGGAAAGTATGAGTTAACAAAGCCATCTTATACGTGCAATGCGGGATGTAGCAAATTCTTGTTTTTCCATGCTTAAAGAGTAGAAAACTACTGAAGTCATTCCTGCAAAACAAGTGAGTGCAATAGCCCTCACCTAGAAAGTAGCAACTAGCAATGCACAAACTTCAGAACAAGAGAATGTAGAAATGTTATAATAAAATACCTGTAATCTAAGCTTCTAACAAATATAAATTAATGATTTTTGCTTCACATATTTCGACATTACATGAAAAACTAAGCAGACAAAATGATATATGAATACAAAACAAAACAAGTGTTATAGTACATCAACCAGCAGACATAATGCCTTATTATGAATTCATTACAGCATACGAAATCTGTGGAGTCATAATGCATCTCTGTTCGCAACATTGACTCATCTTAAGACTGACTTGAATGATGGCTAAGCATGAATCCAGTTAATTATTTGATAACTAATAAGAAGCTTGCTACTGGATGCCATTCGATAAGAGTGTGTGTGTGGGTGGGGCGTGGGTGGGGGATCTAAATTTATATATAAGATCGTTTCACTCTGCATTAATTTTCAACTACTTCCAATGTTACTGCCACAGCTTAGAAAGTTAAGGCAGATCTAAGCTCTGATATCACAAGGATATAAATGATGCATTGGACAGCTTGCAATCCCTATTATAGACAAACTTATATCAATTATTACATGGCTTGTGGCATGCGAATTATAGATGGTTGAATTATAACCTAAATTAATCGATTAATGGCGTACCTACTAGTGGTGCGGAGGCACCTAGTGGCGGCAGCGTGGAGGTATCTACTAGCGGCGGCGCGAAGGCTTCTACTGGCAGCGGCACCGAGGTACTTAGTTGTCGGCGGCGTGGAGGCAGAAATGGCGGCGCGGAGGGAGGAGGATTTGAGGAACGGTAAAAAGGAGGAACAGATCTGGAACGAAAATATTTTTTTCCCCTTTGAAAACGGAAGGAAGAGGTTGGGATAATTAGATTCAATGGAAGGAACATTTAAAGCAGGGAAGCATAGGGAATGGGTAGGGAACTGCTAACGCTTTTCCTACGCCTTACTCACGTTTTCACGATTTCCCTACGTCGCGCCTACGCAGCGTAGGGATGGCGTAGGGAATTTCAAGTTGGAAAATTGACATTTCTCTTGTAGTGTTAATATGTATATATGGGGAAAAAGTTAGATGTATAGAATGGAATATCATCCTCTGAAGAGTGGAATAAGAATGGTAGCTTGTAATGGTTGTTGGATGCATATGGATTACTTAGTAAAGTTGGAATATAAGATAGAAAATTAAGAAATTTGTGCGGCTATGTCATGTTAAAATGAGGTGAAACCAATAGTCATAGACTCATATTGCATATTTTATGATCTCATGCTTTGTGTTTTGTTTATTTAATTATTAGGGGTTCACATTAACATTAAATTGTATATCATTCTTTTACCATATTTAATTATGTATAATGATTTTATTTTATTTTTTCGTGTGTTTATTTGTAGGTACTCTTTGTTCTAGCACTATACAACATACCATAGAGGTATAAAGTGCATTTATATAAAGATAAATAAATAGAATAAAAAGACTATACTATTCAATCAGAAAAGGAATTGAAATTCTTTTACTTTACGTTGATTAGTTTCAGCTATGCACAACATGAGCTTCATTTCTCTCACAGTTCTGACAGCAAATGTTGGTGAATTTCGGCATATCTCACAGCTTTTTATCTTCAGCATCCATGTCCATATAAGATCCTGATAATACCCCCCTGAAAATCTGACGCAGGGGATTAAACAAAAACCAGGTAGATCGATGTAAGTAGCAATCGGTGGATTGAGAAATACTGAAATGCCCGAATTCGTTGATCCGAAAATACCGAATTCTAGCTATCTCTAACACGTTGATCGCGCACGATACCGTGAAGAGAGATCTACAATTCTTCGAGCGTTGATCAAGCGCACTTGATTCCATGAATTGGCTTCAACGATCGAAGATTCGAGCGCACTCGAATGTCGAAGGTGAAGATAGGAGATTACACTCAACTACCGATTTTAATTGAAAGCACAAAGCTAACAAACAAGAATTTTATTCAAAATCAACTAAACTATTACAAATGGCACCACCGGCCTATTTATAGAAGTTACAACACACGCCCAGAAAATGTACAACTCATAAGTCGTCCACGACTTAAGACACCACGACCTAAAGTAGACGACTTAAAAGAAATAGGCGACTTACGACTCATCAAAGATCGGCAGCGACTTAACAGTTACACGGTTCATATTACAACACATTATCGACTTAACGAAATACAAACACGACTCAACTTAGTATCAACGACATACGACTTATCATTTCACAGCAATAGGAATCTTCACGCGACTTAAAGATTTAACTCTTGAGCGACTTAAGGAAAGCGGCCGGTGTAAGTTGGGTCGTTCGCGACCTAAAGATCTGGAACGACTTAAAACTTGCGATCTAAGCAGTTAAGTCGTAACTCGTTAGCTATGAGTCGCGAATTATCATAGGTCGCTGATCTACCTTCTCCCGCATAACTCGCAACCTCTGTTCCCCTGTTAGGTCGTGGTCGACCTAAAACTTCTCCCTTAGGTCGTAGACGACCTAAAACTCCACTAAGTCGTACCCGACCCAACTCATGCTCATTAACTCGTAGAGCTTCTCCCTTAGGTCGTAGACGACTCAACTTTTCCAAACGACTTACCCTAAGTCGTAGCCTCTTAAGTCGTGGACGACTTAGTCCTTGTGAATTTGTAGCTTGCACTGCTTCGACTCTGGCCTGAGCTGCATCATCCTCCCCAGGTTGAGAAAAATTCGACCTCGAATTTGTAAATTATTCCGCATCGGCTCGTTCATCCTCATAATATGGTACGAGATGCTTAACATTGAACACGTCAGAAGTGTACACATCCTCCGACAGCTTCAACTTATAACCATTTTCATTAATCCATTTCACGACTTCTACAGGACCAATTTTTCTGGCTTTCAACTTGTTATAAGCACCGACTGGAAAACGATCCTTTGTTAACACAGCATATACCATATCTCCTTCATTAAACTCAACATTTCTTCGCTTCAGATCTGCAGATCGTTTGTACTTCTCATTCGCTTTCTCCAATCGTTCCTGAACGATTTGATGACATTCTGTCAACCCATCAACAAAACCAACAGCTCGTTTAACCGTCCCCTTTGGTTGTGGTACTACCGTTAAGTCCAACGGTCCCTTTGGCAAGTTTGAATACACAACTTGGAATGGACTGAACCCTGTGCTACGGTTTACCGCATGATTATGAGCGAACTCTGCCTGGCATAACTTCATGTCCCAACTCTTCAGATTATCTTTCACCAGACATCGCAAAAATTCCCCAGTGATCTGTTAACCACCTCCGTTTGTCCATCAGTTTGTGGATGGTAAGCGCTACTAAAATTCAGCTTCGTTCCGACCATCTTCCACAAACTTAGCCAAAAATGACTCAGAAAACGAGTATCCCTATCCGACACAATAGATTCTGGCAATCCATGAAGTCGATAGATTTCTTTGAAAAATAATTGAGCAACTTGAACAGCATCCGCCGTCTTCTTACAAGCAATAAAATGTGCCATTTTCGAAAATCGGTCAACCACCACATAAATGGAATCGTTTCCCCTTTGAGTTCGCGGTAACCCCAAAACAAAATCCATACTCACATCAACCCAAGGCTTAGTTGGTATAGGTAACGGCATATATAATCCAGTATTGGTCGCAGTTCCTTTCGAAACCTGACAGATATGACATCGTTCCACAAATCTTTCCACTTCTTTCCTCATTGATGGCCAAAAATAAGATTGAGAAATCAGCTGTAGCGTACGGTCTCTACCCACGTGGCCTTCTTCATGTAGCTCCTTCACAATCTTCATTCTCAAACTACAATCAGGTATGCACAATCGATTTCCTTTGAACAGAAAACCATCTACCATCATAAACTCATCTGTCTCTCCCTCCTTGACTTTATCAACAAACTTTGCAAAGTAAGGATCATCGACAAATAATTCTGGCAACACATCAAACCCCGTCACTTCAACCTTCATTTTTGTTGACAAATGATTCCTTCGGCTCAACGCATCTGCCACACGGTTTGTAACTCCAGATTTATGCTTCACCACAAACGTAAATTGTTGCAGGTACGCAATCCACGATGCATGTCTCGCTAAAATCTTGTCTTGCCCTTGTAAATGCTTCAACGCCTCATGATCAGTGTAAAGAACAAACTCTTTCTGAAATAGATAGTGTCTCCAGTGTTTAATAGCTTGTACAACAGCATAAAATTCCACATCATAAGTACTATATCTCATCTTCGCTCCTGATAACTTCTCACTGAAATATGCAATAGGACGCCCCCTTTGACTCAACACTCCTCTAATTCCCACCTTCGATGCGTCAGTATGTAATTCAAACAACAACTGAAAATCATGTAATGCTAGAATTGGTGCTATCATCAACAGTTCCTTGATTTGTTCAAAAGCAACCCCTACTTCCTCCATCCATGGAAACTGATTACCCTTCATACAATCAGTCACAGGTGCCATCACACTACTAAAGTGTGGAATAAACCTTCGATAAAATGAAGCCAACCCGTGAAAACTACGAACTTCCGTTATCGTCTTGGGTTGCGGCCAATCTCTGATAGCTTCAACTTTACTTTGGTCCACCTGTATTCCTTCTTTCGATACAACATACCCCAGAAATAAAACACTCCTTGCCATAAAAACACACTTCTTCGTAGCAGCATAGAATTGTTCTTCACGAAGGATGTCACATACCGAAATTTTCGACTTTCGAAAATTCGACATCGATACTCACTTTATCGACTGCCGAGAAATCGAGTGCCGGAAACTCCAATAGCGAGGGTTTTAAAAAGAAGAAAAAGGCAGAAAAGATAGAAGAAAAAGAGAAGAAGAAGAAAGCAGAAGAAGAAAGAAAAGAAGAGAAGAAGAGAAGAAAGAAGAACAACAGAACAACATCAGAACAGAAAACAATATCAGAATCTCACATATCGCAGCGGAACAATATATAATAGATGAATCAATAATCTTTAAAATAAAAGACAGTCAGTTTATACATACATCGATCATCAGAGTCAACATACAACAATGGACAGTTATATAAACTTGTCCTCATATAGAATACACAGCGGAATAAATAATATCAGATACAAATACTACGTCTCGCCATCCAGCTTGCTTCCAAAGCTCCAGAATATCCTGATAACATAACTCTAGGCTGCCCATGTGGAAATTGGTGGGCACCCAGAGTTTAGAAGGGAACAATAAACTCCGAGTCAGTCATGGTGACTGGTGTGAGATCGTAAAACAGTTATTTTTCACAAAGAAAATAAAACAAATTCGCAATGCTTTTGGAAAATGAAACTACCATAAGACCTCCCGCCACACACATAATGCAAACGCAGAATTGGAGGAGATTTCTTCTTATGATAATCAAATATGCTTGATACGCAAAATCAAATCTTTTTGATATTATTATTAGTGCATAGTGTAGAAAACAATTCGAAAGTATAATATTAATCTTAGCCAACATACGACCAGTATCGTATGCCTACTATAGCTACCATCTAAACAGTGGTGACCACCGTACGTAAATGGCAGGTTCTACAACTAATACCGTACAAGGTTCGTATTGGAGTTTGGATTTCCAACAAATGGTCAGGCTAAGGAACTTCCTATGCCACGATGGGTACGTCCCTGGAATAGACGACCCGAGAAATAACCTAACATTACGGTTAGATCTCTGCCAACACAAGGCCGGGTTACCTCTGCAAAAATAGGTAACTACTGACACGCGTATGTCATCCCCCGATCGTAACCGATCTTCCCGAGGATCCCCGATTTCCAACAAACCACATCAAAATAATAATGCAGCAACCACATAGGTTAAGTATCTGGGCTCCATACCATGATACCACTTCTATCCAGAAGGAATGACATACACTAAGGGGCGCTACTCCCTAGAACCTTGCCGCATCCTTCCTGTTTCGACCATTTCCGGGGTGTGAGGCTCGACGAAGTCTCGTCCACAAAGCTACGCTTTCTACAAAGCCATGCTTCGGGTCAACAAATGATCAACCTATGATCACAAAGATATAAGATCAAACAAATGATCATATCGCAAATGATCAAACACTAATCATTTCACAGCAACACTCAGTATGCCACGTTACCAAATTGGGAGTATATCGCTGATAAATTTCAACTACATAACCTCTGAGCTCGTACGTCTCAGAGAAGGGTGTTAAGCTAAGAGAATAAATTCTCCGCCACCAACAGATATGTATTTGAAAGAAATCAGCTTTATATCTCAAATTGTAACGTCAGACACACAATCCATACAAGTCTGTTCCGGGATCGAACAGAACCGAAGGCACTTCTCACGAAGCCCTAGCACATCCGGATAATTTTCTAATCACGTCCGGACTTCCCGTCACTAAGGGTGATAAAACCTCTAAATCGGAGATCAGCCGATGTAGAGTAACTCGACGGTAATCCTTCCGTTTTCAAAAATATCCGGTCTTCAACACCGGTCTTCGAATGCAATTCATAACGACGTATCACATATTCGGAATGGGTTATACGACCCCATGGTCCTTTCCCGGCTAACCCGAATAGTGAGCGCTTATTCAAAAATAAGTGTGGCATTCAAATTCATCCAATTCACAACAAATACCATTCAAGGTAATTATTGATAGTCGGTTATTTAACTATCAATAAAGATGCGCAACATCATCAGATTCCAAATAATTTTCCAAATTATTTATTTTCCAAAATATCTTTACTAGATATAAAATTTCCACACTTCAAAAATAAATCAACGTTTATTTTTCTAAACAGTTTCCCTTTCCTTTATAAATTCCATATTGAATTTATATTTCAAAATATCTACTGATGTACGATTTTCAAATCGTTTTCAAATATTCAATTTCAATTTATCGTTACAAAGATAGATTCTCAAAACGTTTCATTTCATATTGGAAAAGCATTTCCATACTTATTTAATAATAAGTATTCCACAATTCTTTTATTTTCAATATTTGAAAATATTCAATCTACTTAAATCAATATTAAGTATACATTTCATTCTTTAAGGAAATCATTTTCTTAAGCACATTTATTCAAGTCAAAACGAATGTTACGTAAAACATCGTTACGACGACTCAAAATTACTAGTATAGAGATTCGGATTTTTTAGATAGATTTATAAATCCCAATACTAGATAAAAACATTTCCTTTCGGAAATCATTTACTATAACAACAGTGTTATAGTCCACCATTTCCTTATTTTTCGAAAACGTCTATTTCAACAATAAAAATGTTGAAATCTATGTATTCGATATCATAATACATTTTAAAAACATCTTTAAAATGTTTAACTTCATTTTCAATGTCACTTTTCCAAAACTATCCATTTTACTTAACAATATATTCACTGTCCAAAATCGTGAATATAATTCACTAATTACATTTCACTATTTTCTACACATTTTTATTTCAATAATTATCCACTATCCAAAATCGTGGATATATCTCCTTTATTAAACTTCTATGTTTAACTTATCAATTTCAATTGGTTTTGGATTTATAAAACAACGTTTATAAATCACGTTCATACTTCATAACAATTTCAACTTGCAAAATCATTTTATTAGCCAATTCTATTCATATTCCATCTAAGTGCAAAAATCTAATTTATAAGTTTATTACTTATTAATCTTTTATTCTACAACATCTATTCAATTTATACTTCACACTTTATAAGTTTCATTCACTTACGAATTTTTATTTCATCTTGTTCAAACACTTACAAAGCTCGTTTAAAATTCCAATGGTTTAGATTTATAAATATCGACTTTTTGAATCCTTTAAATAAACCGTTTATAATACTGTGAAAAACTCAATTTAAACCATTTTATAAATAAATCAACTTTTTATTTCAAAAATGACACTTTGGTTATATTTCACAAAAATCTTAACTTTTATAACTTTAAAATTTTAAATGTTTATTTATTTAAAATAAATCAATTCAACAATTCAATAAAACGTCTACTTTCAAAAATCACTTTAAAATCCTTTTAAAGTAAAAGTCGTTATTTTTAAACTTCAAAACTGAATCCGATGATGCAACAGCACCAATTAGTCAATCACAACATTCAATATCATCTATCAATATGATAACAGACTACCTCACAATATCTGTAAATAAATAAATACTGGTGAGGAATCCAGTTGGATCCCTCCAACCTGTTTCCCTGCATCCACAGATGTTAGCACAATACCAATTCCACTTCGAGGTGGAATATCGCGGTATATGGGTTTTATAAAAATAATCCGCTTACTAACGGCGCAATAGGGTCTCATCCGCTATACGAGGCGGGAAATCATCAATCCAATATATACATATACCAATATGTATATATTTCTATATATATATATATCCTACTGTATCTAATATCACATCCAAATAGCAATCAATAAATCAATAACTGCAATTCATTTTTGAGTGAGAAAAATCTCACCTTAGATTTTTATTCGCAATCCATTTTCATTCTCGGCTTGATCCCTTTGCAATTTAAACCTTGTATAAATGTTTATATAGTTTATTAATATTTGAATTGATCAAACAATTAATTACCACTTAGTTGACCAACAATTTAATTTAACTAAAGTTTGGTTAACCTAAAAATTTGATCTTACTCATAATTTCCTTTATAAAAGATTCAATAAATTAACCCTATAATTTTGAACTAAGCTATTGATCAGTTTCCCATTAGATAAATTATTTTTAGTAGCTGAAACAATTAAACAAGTTGATTAACCCAATCAATTACCCTAATATCTTATTTTAATTAACTAATTTTTTTATTTAGACTAATGAACTTCCCATATTTCATAAACTACTCTGTTTAAATGAAACAATAACCAACAATTTTAAATATAAAAGTTTTAAACTTACTAAATTATTAAAATCGAATTTACCTCAATTCGAACAGGAACCCAAAATCCGAAGAAATACACTGAAAGACGAACTCGATGCCGTTCGACACCCCAGCTTCCAGTTCACCCCGCGACAATGCTCCACGCCCTTAGGTCAGTGCTCACGTCTCGACTTCAACCACCCACGGCCTCACGAGCTTCCCCTCCTAACATCGCCGAGCACACCTATGCCAAGCTAACAGCGACCCGAACCAGGACTTTATCTCGTTCTTCACGTCACCACCGGTTTCTTGCTTCTAGGATGCAAACGAACTCGAGATTCGAACGAGATTCCTATTCGAACTCGAATGTCATCCCAACAAAACTCGCCATCGACCTTATCAGTGAAGCCCTAATATGCGCGCCGCAAGCCTCGCGACGCGCCTGCTCTACTCGCGATGCTCGCGAATCCCTGATACTCGCGCGCTCTAGGCTCGCGTGCGCGCTCGCCCCCCCAGATGATTCGAATGAAAAGGAAAAGCAAGGGGAGGCCGCCATTTAAACTTTGAATTTGCCTTGGGTTTCGATTTTTATTACAAAGAGGAGGGATTCGAATTCGTGAATTAAGTTGAAAGGGGAAGAGGGGACTCGACTGCCATTATTTTGTTTCGTTCTATTTTCTTCTCGTTTGAAATGTTTGAACAGAGGGAGAACGAGATATTTGAAAACGAACGACATGCTCGGCGTGTTTAAAGGCTGAAACAAAGGGAACGAGATGATGTTGTTTTGTACGAGAGGAGACAGTTTAGTGGCTGGTTGTACGTATTGCTGGTTAAAGGAAAGCAATTTTACTTTATTTAAATTCAATCGGTCCCAGTATAAATTTCTACGCGTTTATATATCGTACGCTCACATAACAACTCTGATCGATACGAAATTTGAAATCCGGTAATAATTCAATATTATGGATCCAATGGAACTGGTTTCATCAAATTCCGAGATTGTTTGAAAAATGACTATTTTTAAATATCGATTCAAACAATTAAATTCAAAACTGAGCAAAGCAGTTTAAATTTCAATTCTGAAGCTGCTGTTATCTTCAGTGTTATCAATATGAATTTTAAAAGCCTTCGAAATATTTTTCTTCAACTTAAAATTGAAGATATAAATTTTTATTCAATTCAATAGATTAAATTTTAAAGTTTAATCGCAAAATTCAGAGTTATATTAGGGATTCAAATTAAATCATCGTTCAAATATTTAAAATTAATTAAATATTCTCAATTTAATTTGTTCAAAATTCTGGGTCGTTACAAACTTCCCTCCTTAAAAGAATTTCGTCCCGAAATTACAAGTTAGGAAAAAAAAAGTCCTTAACTCGTCTACTATTTTTCAACATCTAATAGTTTTATCAAATTTCAAAACAAATCTTTCTACTAAAGATTCTTTATCATTTCAACTAGTTTTCCAAACCTTTCATAGTTTTCAAACAATATTGTTTAACTTCAAATTTTAATTCAAATTCAAATTTTTAAACTTTCAAAATTTCTCAAAAATTTTCTAACGCCCTAAATTTCCGAAAAATTTCGCCAGCATCTCCTTTGCGCGGCTAATACGGCACGACTACAAAACGTCCCTACGGACTCTCAGATTTCAAAAAGAAAAAGAAAAAGCCAAGCGGCTAGACAAGAAATCAGCAAATCTCATATAGAAATTTAAATACTTACCTTTTGTCGAGCAATTCAAATTATCTTCGAAATCAAAATTCCAATTCCTTTTATAACACCTGTATGTCCTACTAGCCATAATATCTAGTTACATATTCAAACTATTTTGCAAATTCTATTACAAAATTTTCAATATATACTTCTTATACATTTTTACTTCACTATTGAAGTTACATATCTATTATCATTCAATTTACATTTCATATTCATTTGAATTCAATTTACAATTTTAATTCAATTTGGATTCTATTAGCTTTTGAATATTGAATTTTATCAGCTTTCTTTTATTCAACTTCACTATTTTAAATTAGTTTCATTTACTAATTCATCACAGATTCCAATTCATTTTATTCAAATTTGTTTTCAACATTCAGTTTCAATTCCAGTTTTATTCTTTTGTTCATTCCCAAAATTTATTACAATTTACTATTTTTGGTTTATAACCACTTATATTAGACTGGATTTCAAATTCCATATGAATTTTAATTCATCTTTCATTTCAGATTTATAATTATTCAATTCAATTCTATTGCTTACAACTTCAAAATGAATCTCAACTTTCAATTTCACTTTCATTTATTCAAATTTATTCACTTATACTTAATTTAATTTAACTCCATTCTTTAAGTTAAATTTATTCTATCAAAATTCAAATTTGTATAAGTTATCAACTTAATAATATTTCATAAGTATTTTTATATAGTATTCCAGAGTCTTTTCAACCTTTTCAAAACCATTTTGAAAACAATTCAAATTATCCTTTGAATTTCTAAACCAAAACCCAAAAATTTTCAAACACTTCCATTTACAACAATTTAGCAGCAATTCCTCTTTTGGAAACCCGAAAATGAACACCGGTGATGTCGCGATCATCATCGGAATTATTTTCCAGCGACCGAAAAGAGTTTAGAGCTTTTCATCTCTTCAGAACATTTTTCAAACCTTTGAAATTCATTTTCAACTCCAAAAAGAATTTAAACTTTCCAAATCTTCAAAATTTTCAAATTCTTTTCAAAACATTTCCAAATACTTCTCTGGAATTCTACTTCCAATTATAAGTCACATTTATAATTTATATTCTCAAATTTCATTTGTATATGGATTTATTTCCTGGTTCTTTGTTTTAATTCCAATTTCATATACAATTTCCACATATATATTAATGAGGATAATTAACATCATTACTTCCTAACAACCATGCATCCATATATCATAATAATTTACAGAAAATTATTTCTTTTCTATACAAAAATAGTTTTGGGCAAAATTATTTCATTTACCCTATTTCAAAATAATACTGTGTCGGTTTATCTTGTTTAAGAGTTTAGAAACCCCTATCGATTACAGTTAGCTAGACTGCACCGACCAGAATCCATAAACAATCAACCGATAAGTCAACACAATACAAAACAATTTCATATTCACTAACAAATACGCGCTCATATCTATTATTACACTCAAACTCATTCTAGAGTACTGCTGACTCTATCTCTAATGAGTAACACCCAACAGAGCAGGGTTGTCGCTTAACCATATGCTCTGATACCACGCTGTCACGTACCGAAGTAAGCGGCCACCGGTAGGCTTTGCAACCATCCCAGTCCCACCGTGGCTGACAATGGTACCCCAAACTTGCTTTTACGGCCAGCCTCTCGACTGTCACGGCCTCTGCCTAACCAACCCATCCCTCTCAGGGACATGTAGGGGTAAGAGTCTCCCGTTCGCCACCTAAACGCGAAGCGAGATTCCCCTAACATCCCGCAATTTTCGACTTTCGAAAATTCGACATCGATACTCACTTTATCGACTGCCGAGCCATCGAATGCCGGAAACCCGAAAAGTTATGGTTTTAAAAAGAAGAAAAAGGTAGAAGAAGAAGAAAAGAGTAGAAGAAGAAGAGAAGAACAACAGAACAACAATAGAAACAGAAAACAATATCAGAATCTTACACATCGCAGCGGAACAATATATAATAAATAAACACTAGTCTTTTAAAACAAAGAGCTATATCAGTTTATACATACATCAATCATCAGAGTCAATATACAACAATGGACAGTTATATAACTTGTCCTCATACAGAATACACAGCGGAATAAAATAATATCAGATACAAATACTACGTCTCGCCATCCAGCCTGCTTCCAAAGCTCCAGAATATCCTGATAACATAACTCTAGGCTGCCCGTGTGGAAATTGGTGGGCACCCAGAGTTTAGAAGGGAAACAATAAACTCCGAGTCAGTCATGGTGACTGGTGTGAGATCGTAAATCAGTTTATCTTTAGAATAAACAACATGAAAATTTTAAAATAAATTCGCAATGCTTTTTGGAAAATGAGACTACCATAAGACCTCCCACCACACACACAATGCAAACGCAGACTTGGAGGAGATTTCTTCTTATGTTAGTCAAAGATGCTTACTACACAAAAATCAAATCATTTTGGATATTATTATTAGTGCATAGTGGAAAAAACAGTTCGAAAGTATAATATAAATCTTAGCCAGCATAGACATTTCGAACTATGCCTACTATAGCTACCATCCAAACAGTGGGGCACCACCATAAGTGAATGATAGGTTCTACAACTAAAACCGTACAAGGCTCGTATTGTTTCTTTGGATTTCCAACAAATGGTCAGGCCAAGGAACTTCCTATTCCACGATGGGTACGTCCCTGGAATAGACGACCCGAGAACCTAACCGGATCTCTGCCAACACAAGGCCGGGTTACCTCTGCAAAAATAGGTAACTACTGACACGCGTATGCCATCCCCCGATCGTCACCGATCTTCCCGAGGATCCCCGATTCGCAACAAACCACAAAGTAATAAATTTGCAGCAACCACAGAGGTTAAGTATCTGGGCTCCATACCATGATACCACCTTTATCCAGAAGGAATGACATACACTAAGGGGCGCTACTCCCTAGAACCTTGCCGCATCCTTCCTGTTTTGACCATTTTCGGGGTGTGAGGCTCGACGAAGTCTCGTCCACAAAGCTACGCTTTCTACAAAGCCATGCTTCGGGTCAAACAAATGATCAACCTATGATCACAAAGATATAAGATCAAACAAATGATCATATCGCAAATGATCAAACACTGATCATTTCACAGCAACACTCAGTATGCCACGTTACCAAGTTGGGAATATATCGCTGATAAATTTCAACTACATAACCTCTGAGCTCGTACGTCTCAGAGAAGGGTGTTAAGCTAAGAGAATAAATTCTCCGCCACCAACAGAAATGTATTTGAAAGGAATCAGCTTTATATCGCAAATTGTAACGACAGACACACAATCCATACAAGTCTGTTCCGGGATCGAACAGAACCGAAGGCACTTCTCACGAAGCCCTTGCAAATCCGGATAATTTTCTAATCACGTCCGGACTTCCCGTCACTAAGGGTGATAAAACCTCTAAATCGGAGATCAGCCGATGTAGAGTAACTCGACGGTAATCCTTCCGTTTTCAAAAATATCTGGTCTTCAACACCGGTCTTCGAATGCAATTCATAACGACGTATCACATATTCGGAATGGGTTATACGACCCCATGTTCCTTTCCCGGCTAACCCGAATAGTGAGCGTTTATTTAAAAACAAGTGTGGCATTCAATTTCATCTAATTCACAACAAATACCATTCAAGGTAATTATTGATAGTCGATTATTTAACTATCAATAAAGATGCGCAACATCATCAGATTCCAAATAATTTTCCAAATTATTTATTTTCCAAAATATCTTTACTAGATATAAAATTCCCACACTTCAAAGATAAATCAACGTTTATTTTTCTAAACAGTTTCCCTTTCCTTTATAAATTCCATAGTGAATTTATATTTCAAAATATCTACTGATATACGATTCTCAAATCGATTTCAAAATATTCAATTTCAATTTATCTTTAAGAAGATAAATTCTTAAAACGTTCATTTCATATTGGAAAAGCATTTCCATTCTTATTCAAAAATAAGTAATTCACAAATCTATTTATTTTCAACATTTGAAAATATTCAATATACTTAAATCAATATTAAGTATACATTTCATTCTTTAAGGAAATCATTTTCTTAAGCACATTTATTCAAGTCAAAACGAATGTTACGTAAAACATCGTTACGACGACTCAAAATTACTAGTATAGGGATTCGGATTTTTTAAGATAGATTTATAAATCCCAATACTACATAAAACATTTTCTTTCGAAAATCATTTACTATAACAACAGTGTTATAGTCCATCATTTCCTTATTCCTCGAAAACGTCTATTTCAACAATGAATGTTGAAATCTATGATTTCGATAGTTAACACGTTTTAAAACATCTTTTAAAACAATTAACTTCATTTTATAATATCGCTTTCCCAAACATAACCATTTTATTCAATAATATATTCACTGTCCAAAATCGTGAATATACTTCACTAACCAAATTTCAATCTTTTCTACACATTTATTCCAAGAATTATCCACTATCCAAAATCGTGGAAAAAATTCCCTTAATAACCTTCTATATTCAATTCATCAAATTTGATTGATTTTTGAATTTATAAAACAACGTTCATAAATCCCATTTCTATTTTGTAACAACTTCAATTTAATAAATCCCCTTTATTAACAATTCGATTCATAACTCAAATCTTATACCAACAATCCATATTATAAGTTAAATACTTATAATTCCTTTATTTTACAAAATCATTTCCATTTATAAGTTCATAATTTATAAATTCCATTTATTTATAAATTCTTAAAAATTCATTTTAACGCTTATAAAAACTCGTTTTATAATACCAACATTTTAGAGTTATAAATATCAATCTTGTACATCTTTTACATACATCGTTTTAATAATTCAAAAATTCCAATTAAAACCATTTTTATAAATTTCTTAACTATTTATTTCAAAAGAAATTACCTTTTGGTTATAATTCACAAATCTTAACTTTTATAACTTTAAAATCTTAACGTTTATAAATCAATTCAAAAATTCCAATTAAAACGTATATTTTCAAAAATCACTTTAAAATCCTTTTAAAGTAAAAGTCGTTATTTTTAAACTTCAAAACTTGAATCCGATGATGCAACAGCACCAATTAGTCAATCACAACAACATCATATATCAACATATGATAACAGAATATACATCACAATATCTATAAATAAATAAATACTGTTGAGGAATCCAGTTGGATCCCTCCAACCTGTTTCCCTGCATCCACAGACGTTAGCACAATACCAATTCCACTTCGAGGTGGAATATCACGGTATATGGGTTTTATAAAAATATCCGCTTACTAACGGCGCAATAGGGTCTCATCCGCTATACGAGGCGGGAAATCAATCAATCCAATATATACATATGCCAATATGTATATATTGCTATATATAGATATATCCTACTATATCTAATATCACATCCAATAGCAATCAATCAAATCAATAATAACTGCAATTCATTTTGAGTGAGAAAAATCTCACCTTTTTATATTTGCAATCCATTTCCATTCTCGGCTTGATTTCTTTACAAGTTTTGACCTAGTATAATATTTATACACAATTGATTATTATTCGAATCAAATCTTCGTTATGATAGTTGTAATTAACAAATTTCTTCTTTTAACAAATTTATTTAACTAAATTATCTTCAAAATAAACTAGCAATTTATTTTACTGTAAAGATTTTTAATTTCTGCAAATTTTTAAATGGTGATAAATCTTACTGTAAATTTAAAACAAAAATGCTTAAGGATTAAATTAAAGCTAATTATACCTTACTGTTTAGATCGAACTCGAGACACTCCAGCCTCCATCGAGTCGCCCATCGCAACGGCCCAACTCCTACGTTGCCACTGGAATCGTCGCCATGAACTCATCGCGAGCCTCCACGAACGTTTGCGTATGCCAACTCTGCCACCCCCTGTCTTCGAGCTCGACTTCGACCATAAATTCGAGCGCCACCCCAGATAAAACTCGCACGTGCCTGTCGCTGCCACACGTACGAACCCCAGCTTCGAACCCTAGTCGAACGCGACTGCTGGCCTCATCGACTAACCACAAATCCCCAAAACATTGAACGCGACCCCCCCAGACTTTCGATCGAAGATTGCACGAACAACGACGCGGTCCTCTCCATCCCTTCGAAACTCTTCACGAGGCCCTATCTGCTTCGTTCTCGATTTGAAATTTTCGAACGAACGAAAAGGAACGGAGGAGGGAGGAACAGAAGAAAAGGGGAAGGTGAGGGCGGCCATTATTTTTCTTTGAATTGATTTTCTTTGAACTGAGGAAACGAATAAGGAAGGAAGTGTTTAAAACAACTCGGTATGCTCTGCACGATTTCTATCTCGTGATGCTCGGCGTGTTTTTAGGCGTGAGATAAGGGGAAGGTATCATGATTGTCTGCGTGATTAAAGGCGTGAACGTGTGGATGTCGGCAATGATTAAAAATTTAAATTTTAAAATTGAATTCAATTTAATTTCAACACGTTTATGTGTCGTACGCTCACATAATAACTCTGAAAAATACGAAATTTGAAATCCGATAATAATTCAATATTACGGACCCAATGGAACTAGTTTCGTCGAATTCCGAGACTGTGCCTCGGACGGCTATTTTTAAATTCGATTCAAACGATATAAATTCAAAACTGGACAAATCACTTTCAAACTCGATTCTGAAGCTTCTATTATCTTTAGTATTATCAATATGAATTTTAAAAGCTTTTGAAATATTTTTCTTCAACTTAAAATTGAAGATTCGAATTTTTATTCAACTATCAACAGATTAAATTCTATAATTTAATCGCCAAATTCGAAGTTATATCGGGGATTCAAATTAAATCATCGTTCAAATATTTATAATTAATTAAATATTTTCAATTTAATTTGTTCAAAATTCTGGGTCGTTACAGACTTCCCTCCTTAAAAGAATTTCATCCCGAAATTACAAGTTAGGAAAAAAGGTCCTTAACTCGTCTACTATTTTGTTCAACAATCCAATAGTTTTATCAATTTTATCAAAACAAATCTTTCTACTAAAGATTCGCTATCATTCAACTAAATTTCTAAACCTTTCATAGTTTTCAAACATTATTGTTTTCTTAACAATTCAAATTTAAATTCAAATTCAAATTTTAACTTTCAAAATTTTCTCAAAAATTTTCTAACACTCGAAATTTCCGAAAAATTTCGCCAGCGTCTCCTTTGCGCGGCTAATACGGCACGACCACAAAACGTCCATACGGACTCTCAAATTTCAAAAAGAAAAAGAAAAAGCCAAGCGGCTAGACAAGAAAATCATCAAATCTCATATTGAAATTGAAAGACATACCTTTTGTCGAGCAATTCAAATTATCCTTGAAATCAAAATCCCAATTCCTTTTTATAACCTGTATATCCTACTAGCCATAATATCTAGTTACACATTCAAACCGTTTTGCAAATCCTATCACAAAATTTTCAATATATACTTCTTATATCATCTCTAATTCACTATTGAAGTTATATATTCTTTTCATTCAATTTTGCATTCAAATTTCTATTCGAATTCAATTTTATCTTCTATTCCGAATATTGAATTTCATCAATTACCTTTCATTTATAACTGCACCATTTTAAATTAGTTTCAGTTACTAATCCATTTCAAAATTCAATTTCCAATATTCAGCTTGAATTACATTTACTAACAAATTCAAAACAAAGTTTAACATTCATCTTCAATTTTATTTACTAGCAACTGTAAATTCCATTCATTCAAAAATTTATTTCTACTTACTTGAATATATTTGCAAATTAGAACCATTCTTTTATTTAGTTCACAATTCAAGTTTTAATTTATTTATTTACAAATGTTATCCCATTTGTTCATTTACAAACACAATTTAATTTCATTTAACTTAATTCCAATCAGATTTCAAATATGTGATAAGTTATCAACTTGATAATATTTCATAAATATTTTTACATAGTATTCCAGAGTCTTACCAACATTTCAAAAATCATTTTTGAAAACAATTCAAATTTTCTTTGAATTTCAAAACCAAACCCAAATTTTTCAAACAACTTCCATTTAAAACAATTTGACAGCAATTTCTCTTTTGGAAACCCGAAAATGAATTCTAATGATGTGGCCACCATCATCAGGATTATTTTCCAGCGACCGAAAAGAGTTTAGAGCTTTTCATTTCTTCAAAAAAAAAATCGAGCAGGGTTGTCGCTTAACCATATGCTCTGATACCACGCTGTCACATACCGAAATTTTCGACTTTCGAAAATTCGACATCGATACTCACTTTATCGACTGCCGAGAAATCGAGTGCCGGAAACTCCAATAGTGAGGGTTTTAAAAAGAAGAAAAAGGCAGAAAAGATAGAAGAAAAAGAGAAGAAGAAGAAAGCAGAAGAAGAAAGAAAAGAAGAGAAGAAGAGAAGAAAGAAGAACAACAGAACAACATCAGAACAGAAAACAATATCAGAATCTCACATATCGCAGCGGAACAATATATAATAGATGAATCAATAATCTTTAAAACAAAAGACTGTCAGTTTATACATACATCGATCATCAGAGTCAACATACAACAATGGACAGTTATATAAACTTGTCCTCATATAGAATACACAGCGGAATAAATAATATCAGATACAAATACTACGTCTCGCCATCCAGCTTGCTTCCAAAGCTCCAGAATATCCTGATAACATAACTCTAGGCTGCCCGTGTGGAAATTGGTGGGCACCCAGAGTTTAGAAGGGAACAATAAACTCCGAGTCAGTCATGGTGACTGGTGTGAGATCGTAAAACAGTTATTTTTCACAAAGAAAATAAAACAAATTCGCAATGCTTTTGGAAAATGAAACTACCATAAGACCTCCCGCCACACACACAATGCAAACGCAGAATTGGAGGAGATTTCTTCTTATGATAATCAAATATGCTTGATACGCAAAATAAAATCTTTTTGATATTATTATTAGTGCATAGTGTAGAAAACAATTCGAAAGTATAATATTAATCTTAGCCAACATACGACCAGTATCGTATGCCTACTATAGCTACCATCTAAACAGTGGTGACCACCGTACGTAAATGGCAGGTTCTACAACTAATACCGTACAAGGTTCGTATTGGAGTTTGGATTTCCAACAAATGGTCAGGCTAAGGAACTTCCTATGCCACGATGGGTACGTCCCTGGAATAGACGACCCGAGAAATAACCTAACATTACGGTTAGATCTCTGCCAACACAAGGCCGGGTTACCTCTGCAAAAATAGGTAACTACTGACACGCGTATGTCATCCCCCGATCGTAACCGATCTTCCCAAGGATCCCCGATTTCCAACAAACCACATCAAAATAATAATGCAGCAACCACATAGGTTAAGTATCTGGGCTCCATACCATGATACCACCTCTATCCAGAAGGAATGACATACACTAAGGGGCGCTACTCCCTAGAACCTTGCCGCATCCTTCCTGTTTCGACCATTTCCGGGGTGTGAGGCTCGACGAAGTCTCGTCCACAAAGCTACGCTTTCTACAAAGCCATGCTTCGGGTCAACAAATGATCAACCTATGATCACAAAGATATAAGATCAAACAAATGATCATATCGCAAATGATCAAACACTGATCATTTCACAGCAACACTCAGTATGCCACGTTACCAAATTGGGAGTATATCGCTGATAAATTTCAACTACATAACCTCTGAGCTCGTACGTCTCAGAGAAGGGTGTTAAGCTAAGAGAATAAATTCTCCGCCACCAACAGATATGTATTTGAAAGAAATCAGCTTTATATCTCAAATTGTAACGTCAGACACACAATCCATACAAGTCTGTTCCAGGATCGAACAGAACCGAAGGCACTTCTCACGAAGCCCTTGCACATCCGGATAATTTTCTAATCACGTCCGGACTTCCCGTCACTAAGGGTGATAAAACCTCTAAATCGGAGATCAGCCGATGTAGAGTAACTCGACGGTAATCCTTCCATTTTCAAAAATATCCGGTCTTCAACACCGGTCTTCGAATGCAATTCATAACGACGTATTACATATTCGGAATGGGTTATACGACCCCATGGTCCTTTCCCGGCTAACCCGAATAGTGAGCGCTTATTCAAAAATAAGTGTGGCATTCAAATTCATCCAATTCACAACAAATACCATTCAAGGTAATTATTGATAGTCGGTTATTTAACTATCAATAAAGATGCGCAACATCATCAGATTCCAAATAATTTTCCAAATTATTTATTTTCCAAAATATCTTTACTAGATATAAAATTTCCACACTTTAAAAATAAATCAACGTTTATTTTTCTAAACAGTTTCCCTTTCCTTTATAAATTCCATATTGAATTTATATTTCAAAATATCTACTGATGTACGATTTTCAAATCGTTTTCAAATATTCAATTTCAATTTATCGTTACAAAGATGGATTCTCAAAACGTTTCATTTCATATTGGAAAAGCATTTCCATACTTATTTAATAATAAGTATTCCACAATTCTTTTATTTTCAATATTTGAAAATATTCAATCTACTTAAATCAATATTAAGTATACATTTCATTCTTTAAGGAAATCATTTTCTTAAGCACATTTATTCAAGTCAAAACGAATGTTACGTAAAACATCGTTACGATGACTCAAAATTACTAGTATAGAGATTCAGATTTTTTAGATAGATTTATAAATCCCAATACAAGATAAAAACATTTCCTTTCGGAAATCATTTACTATAACAACAGTGTTATAGTCCACCATTTCCTTATTTTTTGAAAATGTCTATTTCAACAATAAAAATGTTGAAATCTATGTATTCGATATCATAATACATTTTAAAAACATCTTTAAAATGTTTAACTTCATTTTCAATGTCACTTTTCCAAAACTATCCATTTTACTTAACAATATATTCACTGTCCAAAATCGTGAATATAATTCACTAATTACATTTCACTATTTTCTACACATTTTTATTTCAATAATTATCCACTATCCAAAATCGCGGATATATCTCCTTTATTAAACTTCTATGTTTAACTTATCAATTTCAAATTGTTTTGGATTTATAAAACAACGTTTATAAATCACGTTCATACTTCATAACAATTTCAACTTGCAAAATCATTTTATTAGCCAATTCTATTCATATTCCATCTAAGTGCAAAAATCTAATTTATAAGTTTATTACTTATTAATCATTTATTCTACAACATCTATTCAATTTATACTTCACACTTTATAAGTTTCATTCACTTACGAATTTTTATTTCATCTTGTTCAAACACTTACAAAGCTCGTTTAAAATTCCAATGGTTTAGATTTATAAATATCGACTTTTTGAATCCTTTAAATAAACCGTTTATAATACTGTGAAAAACTCAATTTAAACCATTTTATAAATAAATCAACTTTTTATTTCAAAAATGACACTTTGGTTATATTTCACAAAAATCTTAACTTTTATAACTTTAAAATTTTAAATTTTTATTTATTTAAAATAAATCAATTCAACAATTCAATAAAACGTCTACTTTCAAAAATCACTTTAAAATCCTTTTAAAGTAAAAGTCGTTATTTTTAAACTTCAAAACTGAATCCGATGATGCAACAGCACCAATTAGTCAATCACAACATTCAATATCATCTATCAATATGATAACAGACTACCTCACAATATCTGTAAATAAATAAATACTGGTGAGGAATCCAGTTGGATCCCTCCAACCTGTTTCCCTGCATCCACAGATGTTAGCACAATACCAATTCCACTTCGAGGTGGAATATCGCGGTATATGGGTTTTATAAAAATAATCCGCTTACTAACGGCGCAATAGGGTCTCATCCGCTATACGAGGCGGAAAATCATCAATCCAATATATACATATGCCAATATGTATATATTGCTATATATATAGATATATCCTACTATATCTAATATCACATCCAAATAGCAATCAATAAATCAATAACTGCAATTCATTTTTGAGTGAGAAAAATCTCACCTTAGCTTTTTATTCGCAATCCATTTTCATTCTCGGCTTGATCCCTTTGCAATTTAAACCTTGTATAAATGTTTATACAGTTTATTAATATTTGAATTGATCAAACAATTAATTACCACTTAGTTGACCAACAATTTAATTTAACTAAAGTTTGGTTAACCTAAAAATTTGATCTTACTCATAATTTCCTTTATAAAAGATTCAATAAATTAACCCTATAATTTTGAACTAAGCTATTGATCAGTTTCCCATTAGATAAATTATTTTTAGTAGCTGAAACAATTAAACAAGTTGATTAACCCAATCAATTACCCTAATATCTTATTTTAATTAACTAATTTTTTTATTTAGACTAATGAACTTCCCATATTTCATAAACTTCTCTTTTTAAATGAAACAATAACCAACAATTTTAAATATAAAAGTTTTAAACTTACTAAATTATTAAAATCGAATTTACCTCAATTCAAACAGGAACCCAAAATCCGAAGAACTACACTGAAAGACGAACTCGATGCCGTTCGACACCCCAGCTTCCAGTTCACCCCGCGACAATGCTCCACGCCCTTAGGTCAGTGCTCACGTCTCGACTTCAACCACCCACGGCCTCACGAGCTTCCCCTCCTAACATCGCCGAGCACACCTATGCCAAGCTAACAGCGACCCGAACCAGGACTTCATCTCGTTCGTCACGTCACCACCGGTTTCTTGCTTCCAGGATGCAAACGAACTCGAGATTCGAACGAGATTCCTATTCGAACTCGAATGTCATCCCAGCAAAACTCGCCATCGACCTTATCAGTGAAGCCCTAATACGCGCGCCCCAAGCCTCGCGACGCGCCTGCTCTACTCGCGATGCTCGCGAATCCCTGATACTCGCGCGCTCTAGGCTTGCGTGCGCGCTCGCCACCCCCCAGATGATTCGAATGAAAAGGAAAAGCAAGGGGAGGCCGCCATTTAAACTTTGAATTTGCCTTGGGTTTCGATTTTTATTACAAAGAGGAGGGATTCGAATTCGTGAATTAAGTTGAAAGGGGAAGAGGGGACTCGACTGCCATTATTTTGTTTCGTTCTATTTTCTTCTCGTTTGAAATGTTTGAACAGAGGGAAACCAAAGATATTTGAAAACGAACGACATGCTCGGCGTGTTTAAAGGCTGAAACAAAGGGAACGAGATGATGTTGTTTTGTACGAGAGGAGATAGTTTAGTAGCTGTTGTACGTATTGCTGGTTAAAGGAAAGCAATTTTACTTTATTTAAATTCAATCAGTCCCAGTATAAATTTCTACGCGTTTATATATCGTACGCTCACATAACAACTCTGATCGATACGAAATTTGAAATCCGGTAATAATTCAACATTACGGATCCAATGGAACTGGTTTCGTCAAATTCCGAGACTGTTTGAAAAATGACTATTTTTAAATATCGATTCAAACAATTAAATTCAAAACTGAGCAAAACAGTTTAAATTTCAATTCTGAAGCTACTGTTATATGCAGTGTTATCAATATGAATTTTAAAAGCCTTCGAAATATTTTTCTTCAACTTAAAATTGAAGATATAAATTTTTATTCAATTCAATAGATTAAATTTTAAAGTTTAATCGCAAAATTCAGAGTTATATCGGGGATTCAAATTAAATCATCGTTCAAATATTTAAAATTAATTAAATATTCTCAATTTAATTTGTTCAAAATTCTGGGTCGTTACAAAGGATAATTAACACTTTCTTCAAATGTTGAACATGTTCTTCTGTACTTGCACTGTAAATCAAAATATCATCAAAATAAACCACCACAAATTTCCTAATGTATGGTCTGAAAATTTGGTTCATCACCCTCATGAATGTACTTGGTGCATTCGATAGACCAAACGGCATTACCAGCCATTCATACAATCCTTCCCTCGTCTTGAATGCTGTCTTCCATTCGTCCCCTGGTCTAATTCGTATCTGATGATAACCACTTTTAAGATCAATCTTCGAAAAGATCACAGGCCCACTGATTTGGTCTAACAGATCATCAAGCCTCGGCATCGGAAATCTATATCTGACTGTTATCTTATTCAGTGCCCTGCTATCCGTACACATTCTCCATGAACCATCCTTCTTCGGTACGAGTAATGCTGGTACATCACACGGACTCAAGCTCTCTTATATACGCCCCAGTTCAAGCAATTCCTCTACCTGCCTACGCAACTCTTCATGTTCTTTCGGACTCATTCTATAGTGTGGTTTATGTGGCAACACAACACCTGGAACAAGATCTATCTGGTGTTGTATATCCCTTAACGGTGGTAACTCCGCTGGTAGCTCTTTAGGAAATACATCATCAAATTCTTCCAGTACTGGTTTTACTTCATCAGGTATCTCAACCACTTCACTGCTCTCACGCCCAATTAACAAAAACACTTCAGGCTCCTCTTCAACCTCCTTAACAAACTCCTTCAAGGATAATAAAGTTTTCAGCTCTTCAATATCCTCCAGTTTGTTTTCTTCTTGTTGTCGCTTCTTTGGAACTAGAGTAATCTTCGTGCCTTCAAACATGAAACTGTAACTGTTGGTACGCCCATCATGTTGCACTGCCCTATCATACTGCCACGGTCTTCCCAGCAACAAATGACAGACATCCATATCCACCACATCGCACCAGATTTCGTCTCTATATTTCTTCCCAATTGAAAATTTCACACAAGCCCTTCGTCCAACCTTCACCTCCCCGCCTTTTCTCAACCAAGCCAACTTGTACGGTTTCAGGTGTTTCTCAGTCTTCAATGCCAACATCCTCACAGCCTCTGACGAAATTATATTATCACAGCTTCCAGCATCAATAACAAATTTGCAAACTTTCCCCAGAATAGTACATGTCGACCGAAATATATTGCTCCTCAACCAACTACAATCCTCCTCTAGCTTTGGTGTCAAACAAGACCTCCTCATCATCAGATTACAACCTTCGTCTCCCGACACTTCTTCTTCCTCCTCATCAGGTGGTGAATTGGAACATTCAGCTTCTTCATCCTCATCCTCAACCTCCGCTATCATAGCTCTCTTCTTCGGCTTTGGACATTCATTACTTTTGTGGCTCATTTCTTGGCAATTATAACACCTGAAACCATTATTGACTTTCGTCTTCCCAACCTCATTCACAACTGGTTTTGCAACAGCTTTTGAAACATTAGAACTTCCACTAACGCCCTTCACTTGATTGTTGGAATTTGTAAACACACCACCTCCTCGTCTTCCCTGCTTCTCCCAAGCCAACGCCTTCTGGTGTGCTTCCGCTACAGATCTGGGATCAAACATGTTAACCATATCTTGAATCTGCAATCGCAACCCCCCAACAAATCTAGCTGTCAATTGTTCCTCTGTCTCCATAATATCATTCCTTGCAATCAGTTGATAAAATTCATCAGCATAGTCATTCACAGATTTCGTCCCTTGTCTCAAGTTTTGAAACCTCTGATACATAAGCGACTGATAGTTATAAGGTAAGAATGTAGCTCTCATCAGTTTCTTCATCTTATCCCAAGGTTCAATCTTTGACTTCCCCATTCTCTCCCGTGTTAGCTTAGTTTGCTACCACCATGCCATAGCTCTACCCCTCAGCCTTGTAGCAACCAACTTTACTTTACGATTCTCTGGAACTTCCTTGAAGTCAAAAATCTCCTCTACATTAGACACCCAATCCAAAAACTCCTCAGCTTGCATACCACCCTTGAATTCCGGTATTTCAGTCTTCATCCCAGACTCCCACTTGTGATCATACTCCGACTGATTTCTTCCTTATCCACGTCCTCGTCCATGAACACTACCACCATCATACTCCTCTTCAAAATCAGATGTATATCGATGTCGATCCTGACCACCAACATCTCTACTACCATCCCGTCTTCCTCCAACATACCTTCTATCTACATTCCTCTGTTCTCGATCATTCACATTCCTATCACGTCTTCGATCATCATCATCTCTATAGCGATCTCGACTCATACTTCTATGATCTTTATCAGCACTTCTCTCTCGATTGGAATGTGGTGACACTCTACTTCCTCCATGGTTAGATTCAGGCGAAACCCTTCTCCGATTTTGATTCATCTCTAACATCATCTTCTCTAATCGTCCAATTCCTTCATTGAGTTTCTCACTAAAGTTTTCATTAATTCTTTGCTCCATCTCATCAGCTTCTTCTCTTCTATACAAAGCTTCTACGTTTTGGTGACGATTAGCTCTTCTCGGCGGCATGGTTGATTCTTCAAAACTTTGACTTTCGGCTCCAACTCCAAATTTCAAACAACTTTTGAACTTAGATCCAAAATGAAATGGATCGAAAACTCCCACTTTGTTGCAAAAATATGATGAACACGATGAACACAACTTCTCAAAATGATGCAAATTTCAATCTCCAACACTTCGATTTCAACTCGGCTTTGCTTGATGTAGCTCGGCCTCTCTAACTCTTCAAATAAATCGGCTCCAAGACTCGATTTAGCTATGATTGGCTAAAACAAGCTCTGATACCAAACTGACGCAGCGGATTAAAAAAAAACCAAGTAGATCGATGTAAGTAGCAATCGGTGGATTGAGAAATACTGAAATGCCCAAATTCGTTGATCCGTAGATACCGAATTCTAGCTATCTCTGACACGTTGATCGCGCACGATACCGTGAAGAGAGATCTACAATTCTTCGAGCGTTGATCAAGCGCACTTGATTCCGCGAATTGGCTTCAACGATCGAAGATTCGAGCGCACTCGAATGTCGAAGGTGGAGATAGGAGATTACACTCAACTACCGATTTTAATTGAAAGCACAAAGCTAACAAACAAGAATTTTATTCAAAATCAACTAAAATATTACAAATGGCACCACCGGCCTATTAATAGAAGTTACAACACACGCCCAGAAAATGTACAACTCATAAGTCGTCCACGACTTAAGACACCACGACCTAAAGTAGACGACTTAAAAGAAACAGGCGACTTACGACTCATCAAAGATTGGCAGCGACTTAACAGTTACACGGTTCACGTTACAACACATTATCGACTTAACGAAATACAAACACGACTCAACTTAGTATCAACAACATACGACTTATCATTTCATAGCAATAGGAATCTTCACGCGACTTAAAGATTTAACTCTTGAGCGACTTAAGGAAAGCGATCGGTGTAAGTTAGGTCGTTCGCGACCTAAAGATCTGGAACGACTTAAAAACTTGTGACCTAAGCAGTTAAGTCGTAACTCGTTAGCTATGAGTCGCGAATTATCATAGGTCACTGATCTACCTTCTCCCGCATAACTCGCAACCTCTGTTCCCCTGTTAGGTCGTGGTCGACCTAAAACTTCTCCCTTAGGTCGTAGACGACCTAAAACTCCACTAAGTCGTACCCGACCCAACTCATGCTCATTAACTCGTAGAGCTTCTCCCTTAGGTCGTAGACGACTCAACTTTTCCGAACGACTTACCCTAAGTCATAGCCTCTTAAGTCGTGGACGACTTAGCCCTTGTGAATTTGTAGCTTGCACTGCTTCGACTCTGGCCTGAGCTGCATCAAAATCATGGATCAGTAATACACGAATGATTAAATAATGCATGGAAAAGATACAAAAAAATCATGCTCAACCCTGTTATTGTTAACAAAAATAAATTTCGAAAATGTGATTATTTATATTTTGTTAAGCATGCATGATTCACGTTGCAAGAAAATTGGAGGTTTGCATATTATGATGGAGCGGGTAGATAAACGCTGAAACGTGTGGTCTCAAATTGGTTGAAACATCAACAGGAAAAGGAACTGCTAACATTTTATGCTTAAGATGGATATCTCAAATTCATTGCAAAGTTTTGCTATAGTGATTATTTTATACAGATGATTGGCCGAAACTCATGCTCTATATACATAAATAGAAATTTTCTGTAAAGCCAAGGATGAAAGAAATTTCATACATGCTTGCACAGGGTTGGCCCACCTCCATAGTGGGCCTGGACAATGCTATTCCTTGCACCTATCAACACCGGATTATGAGCCCAACTCTAAATCAAAAACATACAGCATCGTGCAAAATGCAATACTTGAACCTGGGTTGATAAGTACACAGTTGTACTGCATAGCCATTCAACAGGCTGAATAATTGTATGTTATTAAATTTTTTAAAATTTAAAAATTGCGAGTAATACAAAAAATCAAGAATCAAGAAAATGGCAACTAGCTCTAATCAGATAATGGCCTCTCAATTCATTACGCCTGAGCCTCCTCCTCTTCTCCCCATTTCTCCTTCCTCTAACTCCAAGGAGGTGCAATCTCAATTTGACAGTGAGGGGTTCCAAATAGTTATGAATCGCCATTCTAGAGAGAAATCTCTGCATCAATCAAAATCAACCCAATATAGCAACAAGAATACACTGCAGCCTTACTACAATGGTTACAAAGAGCCAAGAATCAACAATCACAAATACAATTTAAGTCAAGACTCTCGGAACCCATCGAAATCTGCAATTTATTTACAGAATAATCAAAATAATAATGGCGAAGCAGCAAAGCAAAACAAAGGGACTTTCTCGCATAAAGTATCTTCTTGGACTGATTTGATTAAAGAGGGAGGCCTCAGGCATGAATATGATCTGAAATATCAAGCACCTATAACCATTAACAACAAGAAAATGGTTATAATTAATGAACGAAGGGGTTAGCTGAAGAACCGAGACCAAATGGGACCGCTCGGTGATAGCTTATGTATATGGTAACATGCCTTTTTATCATCATTTTAAAGCTTTTGTGCAAAGAACTTAGAATTTCACGGGTAATTTTGAAATTTGTACAAGAAACAATGGTTTCTTTATTATCAAATTTGTTGTTGAAAGTGATTGTGAATTAAAAAATTAGTGGAGGTCCTTATTTTATCAATGAAAAACTGATTATTCTGAAAAGATGGAACAATAAAATTGCTTTTGATAAAGATCTTGAACACAATTCCAATTTGGCTTGGCCTACCAGAGCTCAGTTTAAAATTATGGGATAGAGAGGCTTTTGAAGCAATTTCAAGCGTAGTAGGAACTCCTCTAAAGTTGGATGAACAAACAGCAAAAGAAACTAGATTAAGTCATGCACAAATCCTTGTTGAAATCAATGCAAAATCAGATCTTCCAGAGGAAGCATATATTACAATGCATGATGGAGAAAACATAGTACAGAAAATTGAATATGAATGGGTCCCTCCAAAGTGTTTAATATGTGAATGTTTTGGACATAATATAGAAAGTTGTTCATTAAAAAAAGTATGGAAGGAGAAAGTAAAAGATTCAATAGGCAATAAAGAAAAGGAGTTTACAATGAAACAAATTCAAAAAACAATCAAAATTGCAGAAAACATTTCTAATCAAAATTCTGGGCAACAAGAAGCCTCCACCTCTAAAGTATTGGATAACTCCCTTTCTGGCAAAATCAATTTTTTTGAAAACATTAAAAGCAAGGGTTCTACAAAAGAGTTGAATGTAACAGTGAATAATCTAGAAGTCTCCAAACAATTAAATGCCTCCCAGGGGAAGGACTTACTAGATCAAGAAATGGCAGATAATACAAAGGAAAATACAAATCAAACACAACAAAATGAAAATTTATCAGATACAACAGAAATACAGTTAATGAAGGATCCTGGCGCACAAGTTATGCACTCCTCCAGTGTAGATGGCTTCGAGATAGCAGATGAAATTATGGAAGTTAACATAAACACTGAAGAAGAAATTATCAATTCTGCTAATGGAAAAGAGCTCATAAATCAGAATGCAAATTCAAGCGGTTCACAGCAAAATCTATCTAAAGCTATGGTCCAAAAATCCATGAAGCTTATTCCTATGCCTTTTTCTTCAGGAAAAAAGAATATCAAAGAAAGGAAAAAAGGCAAAACAAAAAATCTGCAAGATATTTTATCTCAAGACAATGAAGGCATCAGTGAAAAAGATGACTATCAGGAAAGTATATAATAAAAAATCCAAAGTGAACGGAGTATCTAAAAATCCAAGGCAGAAAGTCACTTAAAAGAAAAGGGCACAAAAACTCAGAGTATGTGGAAGAGAAGAAAGACAGAGAGGACTTGGAGGAATTTAACCCCAGTCTCTCAATATAGCGGTAGAGATATCCTTAGTGTATCCTTTATATTCTATTTTTTATTTTTAATTATGTCGATAATTGCTTGGAACATAAGAGGGTTAAATTCTCCCGAAAGAAAATTAGATTTAAATAATCTAATGCTTACAAATAGACCCAATATTGTTGGTATCCTTGAATACAAGCTTGAGGATACCAATATTAATTCTTAACTTTCATGCTAGAAATTTTAAAGATTGGGGTCTAGTTAATAACAGTATTATGGGGGGTAATGGTAGAATTATGGTCTTGTGGGATCCTAACATTTGGAGTTTAACTCAACATTTTTTGAATATTTAATATATTCACTGTAAATTTACTAATAAAGATGGTTTTCAATTAGAAGTGACTTTTGTTTATGCTTTAAATAGTGAAAAAATTAGAAATTCCCTATAGAATGATCTTGAGTCTCTTAATAAAAACATGTCCAAGCCTTGGACTATAATGGGAGATTTCAATACAGTTTTCCATTCTTTTGATAAAAGGGGTGGAATTCCAATTTCCTTTAGAAAATTGGAGTTTCTAAATAATTTTTTCCTTAAAACTAGTCTTATTGAACCCACTATTTTTGGGAATAAATTTACTTGAAAATCCAATGAATTTAGAAATATTCACTGTAAGCTTGATAGGATTCTTATTAATCTTAACTTCAAAAAGAACATTTTCTAACTTTCAATGTTCAACTCTTCCCCAAGCAACCAGTGATCACACTCCAATTCATATCTTATTCTCTGGTAAGAAAACTTATAGAAAAAATATCCCATTTAGATTTGTAAATGGCTGGACTTTAAAAAAAGATTATATGGATACTGTGAAAAACAGTAACCTTCCTACCATTCTAGGATCTTCCCAGTATAAATTCAGATATTTTTTAAAAAACATAAAAGAAAATATGAAACTTTGGAACGAAAACAGAAATAGGAATGATATAAATCTCATTAGAAAAGAATGTGAGTCCCTCCAAAACATTATTGACTTAGATAGCTCAGACAATTCTCTTGTTAGTCAATTTTTTCAAAGTCAGAACAAATTAAGTAAAGGTTTGCATGTGCAAGCTATCAACATGAGACAAAAAGCCAAGGTGGATTGGCTTACTAATGGCGATGAGGCTAGCAAGTTTTTTTATGCCAAAATGTCTAGTAAAAAGAAAATCAATAACATAGGAAAGCTAATAGACAATAATGGGAATATCATAAATGATGTTTCTCAACTAGAGCAAATGGCTGTAAATTATTTTACTGATTTATATAATACTGATTGGTACAAGAAAGAGTTCCCAAGTTTTGAAACAAAATTTCTTTTAAATGATAGTAGTAAAGACATTCTTCTTGCCCCTGTTGTCTTGGAAGACATAAAAAAAATTGTCTTTGATTCTAATATAGGTAAGAGCCCAGGACCTGATGGGTTTGGGGCTAAATTTTACAAAATTCACTAGGAGGATATTAAATTAAAAAAAATTGATGCTGTAAATGAATTCTTCACTACTGGAAAACTTTTGAAAAGTTTGAATCATACATTTATAACTCTTATTCCTAAAGTCAAAATTCCTTCTGGGTTAGATGACTACAGGCCTATAACCTGTTGCAATTTTATATATAAGATTATTGCTAATATTCTGAGTAATAGAATAAATTTTTTTCTAAAATATTTTATTTCAGAGAATCAATGTGCATTCATCCCAGGTAGGTATATAATAGTGGATACCCTTTTAGCCCATGAGATTATAAGAAATTTCAATAGGGGCTGTAAAAATAAAGTTTGTATCAAAATTGATATTCACAAAGCTTTTGACAAAATCAATAGATATTTTATCATACACATGATGAGGCAAATGGGTTTTCATGAATTTTTTTGCAATTTAGTTAAAGAATGTGTTGATACTGCTTCTTTTTCCATTCTAATTAATGGATCACCTTGTGGCTTTATTAATAGTAATAAAGGAATCAAACAAGGTGATCCCCTTTCTCCTTACTCATTTACAATTGTTATGGAATTTTTAACTCTACAAATGGAAATAGAACAAATCAAAGGCAATCTTAGACCAGTTAATAGAAACTTGCCAAGTATAACTCACTTATTATATGTTGATGACTTGCTTTTATTTATGAATGCAGACTTTAACCGTGCTCAAACCATAGTAAAAATCTTTGAGTACTTAAAAGGTTTTGTAGGTCTTCAAATCAATGAGAGTAAAAGCAAAGCATATTTTAGTAAACATTGAGAAAACAAAAGTGAATTTCTTCAAATTCTTAAAATTCAGAAAGGACAACTGCCAGTCAAATACTTGGGGCTTCCTCTTAGTACAAATCAATTAGCAGACAAGGATTGCTCTAGACTTTTCAACATCATTCAAGACAAATTAGAAAATTGATCCAGTAGGCTTCTATCTATTGCTGGAAGTCTAGAACTCACACACACTGTCATCACGGCTATTATAATGTATTGGATCCAAACTCACAACATTCCAGAATCAGCCATAAAATTGAAAAAATGTGTGCAAATTTCATATGGAAAGGAAAACATGATAAAGTCTCATGGGATACAGTTTGCAAATCAAAAAAGGCTTGAGGCTTGGGGTTAAGAAATATTAAAGATTTAAAGGAAGCCTGCAATATGAAACTCTTTTGGAGATTTGTAGAAGGCAAAACATTATGGTCAATGTGGATGAAGAGTAAATATGTTAAAAACAAAAAATTTTGGACCATGCTAGCAGAAATGCACAACTCCCACTCTTGGAAAAGCATCTTAAAATGCAGAAATAATGGCATCAAATTATTGGAAAGAACTTTAAAGATGGGAAAAACACCAGTCTTTGATTTGATCCTTGGATCAATGGAAAGTCTTTAATTAGTTTATTAGGATGGTCCAATCTTTTTATTTTGGTGGTGCTAATTTAAAAGTGGACAGTATCATACAAAATCACAATTGGAATGCAAGCCTTCATCCGACAACCTTAATTTTTAAAACAACTATAGAAAGCATTGATATTGATTCAAAAATAGCTGCAGATTCCTGGAGATGGAAACTCTCAAAGAAAGATAAATTTTCCTCTAAATCTACTTGGGAATATTTAAAAGGGTTTGAAACAAATATGGATTGGCATTCTATTATTTGGAACAGAGCTAACTGCCCAAAGATGGCACATTGTGCCTATTTTTCTCCGTTGAACAGATTGCCAACCAAAGATAGATGTAATAAATGGAGCAAAAATAATGAATTAAAATGTCTCATGTGTAAGAATGATAATGAAACAAGGGAGCATTTATTTTATGATTGCAATTTCTCAAGACACATCTGGTTTATTGCCAAAAACAAGCTCAAATTCAGTCAAAAAACTCCAATTCAAAGCATCAAAGAAAGCATTCATCACATTCATCAAAACTTCAAAATCAAATCAAAAGAATTCAACAAGGCTAGCATCATGCTAACAACTGTCATATACTATATTTGGAAAGAAAGGAATGCTAGGCTGCACACAAAAAAGGAAACATAAGCCATTCAAATTTGGAAATGCATTGAAATAGATTTTCACATTTTAAATCAAAAATCAAGCAGCAGCAACAATTTTCCACACCAACCATTTTCAGATGCCAATGAGCAGGAAGATTATGAAACAAGAGTGGAATCATACTTACAGAGTGGGAAACTCAAAATTGATATTACCCACAGCAGACATTTTCAGACCAACAATCATTAGCCTCTATCCTTGGGGAGAAACTCTAACAACTTCAACATAACAATGGCTAGAGGCGGCAATTCTAGTTCCAATACCAGGAGAGGCTCCTGCAAGGGAAGTAAACAGGGCTATATTATACTTAATTCCTCACTTAATAATAATCAGGCTAATTTAAATAATACTCTACCTGATATTGGCAGGAGCTACCGCTCAACAAGAAAGGATCCATTGAAGCAGAAGTCTCCCCTGATTCAAAGCAAAATAAAGCATTTAGACCACAACTTGCAAAGGATTGGCAAAAATCACTACATTAGCAAGCTTAATGGAAACATATATCACTTATCTATGTGGGAAAAGGGAGATAGTAGCAAAACATCCAACAAAGCAGACTATTGGGTAGAGTATGATACTGAAAGCAGCAAGATTTATTGTAATTTTAACCTTCTGAAGGAATCAGAGAATCAAAGCAACCATAAGCAGCCGTAAAGGGCTTAACTTTATCAATAAAAGTGAAGATCTGAAGGAAAGCATCACTCTTTATGGCAAATCAACCGAGCTATTAGACATTGAGAGCAGATCTACTAATTTGATCAACAACTTAGACTTGAAAGATACTGACAATAACCATAAAGAGGCCACAAAAGTATGGGAACCACCATAACAAGAGATCGCTCATGGCGGTTCGCCAATTTTGTGTTTTTTTCTGAGTTTTAGTTGGAGGTGATTTGTTGCCCTAGGAATAATTAGGGTTTGGGTTATGGTGATTTGATTTCGGGTATATTATTAGTTCACCCCACATATTGTTTTCTTCTGTAAACATATTGGGCTGGGCCCTTTTATCAATTTTTCAAAAAAAACAGTCTAAACACAGCAAAAGAATATAAATTATGTATCCATCCATACATATAATAATTAGTTGAACATGGGCCCTCTTTTAAGAATAGGCCCTGGGCTGTCACCAAATTTGCCTTGGGCTAAGGCCAGACCTATAAAAGCATACATGTATGTGTGTATGTACATGTATACACATACATACATAACATACATATATGTGTATCATGGGAGGGGGTATGTAACCAAATTCAGAGAACAACTTTTATTAACTCAAATGAAACTTGAAAATACAAAGCTACAGACAAAGAAAATGAAAATGCAAATTGCCTCTTAAACGAGCAACACAAAAGTAACCTATTTGTAGTAGCTTATTCTGACTTATTCATGCATGACATATCCATAAGTAAAGCATTAAAATACTCAAATATTTGTCAGTCTTCCTAAAGAATAGAACACATGCTAGCTACACAGACTTTAAGTTGCACTACGTCTCAACACCCTCCCTTGGTGCAGATTTTTGATCCATGAGACCAAGAGCTCTACAAAACTCATCAAATTTTGGCTTTGGAAGAGCTTTGATGAACATATCGGCAACTTGGTAGCAGTTTTGATATGCAGCAGCTTGACTTCTTGATTCAGCATCTTTTCTCAAACAAAATGATGATGGATCTCGATATGTTTTAATCGAGCATGAAACATTGTATTTTCAGCAAGTTTAATTCCACTTTGATTGTCACATTTATATGATGATCGGACAATTCTCTAAATCAGTGATCTCATGAAGCAATCGTTTAATCCAAAAACACTCTTGAGCTGCCGTAGTAGCTACCATGTGTTTGGCTAATGTACTAGAGAGTGCAACCGTCTTTTACTTTTTACTACACCATGATACCGTAGCTAACCTGGTACTGAAGTAGTAGCTTGTTGAACGCCTATCGTTCACGTTATCTGCCCAATCAACATCAACAAGCCCATATAAAGACGTTGTATTTTTTTTCAACATCAAACCAAAATCTGGACTGCCTTTAACATAATGAAGCTTTTTTTTGCAGCAACCATATGATCGACACAAGGCATATACATGAATTGAAAAACCAATCGTACAAAGTAAGTAATATCAAGTTTTGTTACAGTGCAAGTAGAATATACTGCCAACAAGTTGGTGAAACAGTGTTGCATTTTCCAAAGGATATCCCTCAAGTTTCTTCAGCTTCGGATTAAGTCCATAGGAGTACCTGTTGGTTTTACATCCTTCATTCAAAACCGATGCAGTAGACTTGTAGGATATCCTCTTTGAGAAATAAAATATCCATTTGTTTTCTCAACTTCTAATCCAAGAAAACAAATTATTTCTCTAGATTCTTCATCTCAAATCGAATGGATAAATCATCACAAAGACTATGATTTCATTAGTGTCATCTGCTGTGATGATTATATCATCTACGTATAAAAGAAGCATCATGTGCATCGAAGTTTTCTTCATGATAAGCAAACTAGGATCATTACTTGATAGAATAAAACCACGAAATGTAAGATATTGAGCAATCTTACCATACCAAGCTCACAGAGCTTGCTTGAGACCGTATAATGCTTTCTTTAGGTGACAAACATAATAAGGATACTCCATTGAAAAAATCTTTGTGGTTATTCCATATATATTTCATGATCCAACTCGACATAAAGAAAATGTTGAATGTAATCCAAGAACATTCTAAATTTAAGGCATGATCAAATGATAAGTTGAAAGAGCAATTCCAGCTGAACGAGGAGCCTATTTGATATGTCTCTTAGTAACCAAGGGTCATAATTAACTTGTTGTTTAGCTTTCTATGCTCAAGCGTTGTTTAGAACTCTATAAATGTGCTCAAATTTTGTTTTGCTGTAAGAACACAAAAAAATGAAATAAAAATGGACAGTTAAAAAAATCTGAGAATTCTCATCTCTCTTCTCTTCAAATTACTTTGAATTCTAACAAATTGGTATCAGAGCCATGGCCGACGCAGGTAGCAACGCCACATTCATCATGTCCAATCAGACGATACCTCTGTTCAAGGGTGAGAATTATGAGTTCTGGAGCATCAACATGCAAACGATGCTGAAATCTCATGGCTTGTGGCAACTTGTAGAAACAGGAGCACTAAATCTGTGTTTGAAATTGATACCTAAATTCGGGAAGAAGACATTGGAAAAGCGTCGACGAGGAAGTAGGCGAAGCCCTAGGAGCAGAAGCTGAAGTCACGTTGCGAAGAGGAAGCGCAGATGTGAAATGCTAGGGCTTGGAAGGGTTTGGATCGGTAAAATCACCAAATGAGAATTCTAGTTCGGTTGGATGAGCGTTGCAGAGAAGAAGATGCCGAACCAAATATTTGGTTCGGTGGAGAAGATATCGAACCAAAGATTTGGTCCGGTGGAGTTCGTCCGGTGGAAGTGAGTGACTTCGGTGAAGAAGTTCATTCGGTGAAACAAGAAGCACCGCCCCAGTTTTGTCATTCAGTGGAATGGTTTTCTGAACGAGAATTTTGGTTCGGTTAAGGAATGCCGAACCAAATTACTCGCTCAGTGATGATGCCGAACCAGTATTTTCGTTCGGTGTGGTAAAGCATGCTGATCCAGACTATTGAAGTTGTCAGTCCAGATGTTCAAGTGTCTGATGCCGAACCAACCTATGCCGGACCAAATCATGCCGGACCAGATTTGTCGAACCAAACCTCAGGGCTGCTATATAGCAGCTACCCCTCCACATTTCTTCACTCTATAAATAGTGGAGTTTCTGGACAACAATGGAAACCATCCTAGAGAGCTGAAACTCTGCAGAATTTTGTCTGTATAAATTTTTTTTCTTTTGTATAGCCTCCAAAAGTGAATCAATCTTGTAACTCTAATCTTTCAGTGATTAATAAAATCTCCTCTCCCCAAGTGGACATACACTGCCTCGTGGTAGTGGAACCACTATAAATACTGGTCTTATTTTTTTTACTGCATTGCATTGATCTGTGACTGTCAGTTCTTGTGTTTATCTCTGTTTGTTCCGTCTCACTAAAATCACGATCCAATTGTTTTCCACTGCGTTGGGTTTTTTATTCCCTTAGACTGATCATTTGAAGGGATTTTCCCAACAGTCCGGTATCAGAGCTGCAAGGTTGATTGAAGAGTGTTAGACGCTATGGCCGGAGATGAACCGACTATAGTTGTTACAAGACCCTATGCTAAAGGGATGTATATCGCGTCAGGATCATAGTTGGCAATTGAGAAAAGGAATGGGGATAAAGACTTCGAGAAGTGGCAATGGAGGATGAAGGCTGTTCTAATGAGGAATGAAGTCCATCTAGTAGTGTTTGCCCCTGAGAAGTTGATGGCTGACATCTCAGTCGTGGAAAGAAAGGAGATGGAGAAATGGACGTTTACTACTTTACAACTAGCTATGGGAGAGAATGTCATCTCAGAAATTAGCAGTGAGATCACTGCTAGGGGCATTTGGACCAAGCTAGAAAATCTCTACTTGAAGAAATCTATGACTAACTGCCTGATATTACTAAAGACATTTTTCACCATGCGGAGAGAGGGTACTTCAGTGAAGGAACATCTTAATTTCTTTGATGATCTTGTGATGAAGATGAAGACTGTTGACTTGAAGATGGATGAGGAGCAAATGACAATGATTCTTTTGTGTTCTCTTCTGAAGCAATACACAGGTTTCGCTAACAGCTTGATCTTCGCTAGAGACACACTGACAGCGGAAGATGTGAAGTCGGGCCTTTTATTTGAGTGATTGAGAGATTAGATGAAGGAGATAAGTGAAGGAAGTAGAGGTGGAAGTAGTAGTCACGGCCTGTTTGTTGAAAGAGGTAGAGAAGATAAGAAGAATTGGCACACTAGAGGGCGTTCCAAGTCCAGGAAGATCGGTAATGGCAGGGGAGGAAAGCCTAAGGACGGAAGTGTTTTATCTGCGAGAAACCTGGTCATTGGAAAAAGGATTGTCTAGATTTGAAGACGAAGGAAGAAGACGGATCTTCATCATTTGCGATGGAGAAGTCTGTATTTGACGACGTGTTGTCTACAGCAATGTCGGATGTCTCAGACCATTGAGTGCTGGACTCGGGGGCGTCTTTCCATATGACACCTAATAAGGATTACTTCAGTTCTTTCATTGGACGAGAGGGAAGCTCTATTCTTATGGGTAATGATGCTAGCTATAGAGCAATGGGTGAAGGTACAGTGAGGATCAGGGTGTTTGATGGAGTGATACACACTTTGATAGGTGTTCGGTATGTTCCAGGTCTTCGGAAGTCCTTAATTTCTTTAGGACAATTGGCATCTTTAGGAGCAAGGTAACTATCGAGAATGATAGTCTGAAGGTTTCGAGAGGTGCACAAGTTCTTATGAAAGGAGATATGTTCGGAAATCTGTATTTGCTGAAAGGAACCACAGTTCTTGAAGAGTCGTGTGTTGGAGTATATAGTTCTCGTGCATTGGATGCCACAAAGCTTTGGCATCTCAGATTGGGTCATATTTCAAAGAAGGGCTTAGAGTTGCTTTAGAGGTGGAAGATGATCAAAGGAAAAAACTTTGACTGGATGGACTTTTTCCAGGAGTGTGTGTTAGGCAAGCGAACTAAAGTATCTTATGGAGTTGGACTCCATAGATCGAGGCAGGTACTTGAGTACGTGCATATAGTTGTTTGGGGACCAGTTCCTACTCCTTCTCTTGGAGGAGCAAAGTATCTTATCTCTTTCATTGATGACTTTTCTCGGACAATATGGGTGTATGTGATGAAGCCCAAATCAGAGAGTTTTGAGAAGTTCAAAGACTGGAAAGCACTTGTTGAGAACCAATCTGGTTCTACGTTGAAGGTGCTGAGATCTGATAATGGCGGTGAATTTGTCTCTAGGGAGTTCCTTGACTTTTGTAGACATCATGGCATTTAGAGACATTTCACTACATCCGGAGATCCACAATCTAATGGGGTTGCAGAAAGGATGAACAAGACTATACTCAAGAAGGCTTGTTTCTTTAGATTGACGGCGGGCTTGTCTAGAGGCTTTTGGGTTGAGGCATTATAACCTACGGCGCATATCATAAATCGAATTCTATGCTCAACCGTAGATGGGAAGATTCCAGAGGAGAAGTGGAGAGGTAAAGCAATGTATCTTGGTTACTTCCGAATTTTTGGTTGTCCTGTGTACGTTCACCATACAGGTGATGACAAGTTGAAGGCTTGACATATAAGGGCATACTAATGGGATACACCGATGGTATCAAAGGGTATCGAATTTGGAACCCTATTGATCGGAAGATTGTTCATTCCAGACATGTTGCCTTTGATGAGTCTGCTATGTTCAATTTGAAGGAGAAGCTACCTACTACATTAGAAGATTTTGATAGGCCTAAGGAGATGGAAGAAGTTTCCATGTTCCAGCCAAATAGTAGAGTTGTTGTTGACGTTGTCGAGGAAAACGCAGTTGATGAAACATCACAGGGTAGTCCACAGGTACCTTCTAATAGTGCTGGTGATGTGCATGAATCTAGAGGAAGTTCAGTTTAAGGTGGAGCTGAAAGGAGTTTAGACGAAGCAGTACCTACCCAGGTCAGTCGTAGGACTATTAGGCCGCCCGAAAGGTATGGTGATTGGCAGTTTGCGAACCTTAGACTTGGTGATCAGTTTGACTATGCCCTACATGTGGTTCATGAGGAGTCGCTTGACCTTGATGATGCTTTGAAGTCATGTGACAGTTCAAAGTTGATGTGCGCTATAGAAGAGGAGTTAGAGTCGTTGGAAAAGAACAAGACTTGGGATTTTGTACCACCTCCTCAAGGAAGCCGAGCCATAGGTTGCAAGTGGGTATTCAAGGTAAAGGATGATGGGAGATACAAGGCTAGAAAAGTTGCTAAAGGGTTTTCACAAAGAAATGGATTGGAGTATGATGATATATTCTCTCCAACAGTGAGGCATTCGTCCATCTGCATTTTGCTCGCTATTGTCGCAACTCATGACTTGGAGCTGGAGCAACTAGACATGAAAACCGCTTTCTTGCATGGAGACTTGGATGAAACCATCTACATGAAGCAGCCAGAAGGACTTGTCGTAGATAGGAAAGAAAATTGGGCTTGCAAATTGAAGAAGTCTTTGTATGGACTTAAGCAGTCGCCTAGACAATGGTACATGAGGTTTGACTCTTTTATGCTTTCACTTGGTTTTGATCGTAGTATCAAAGACGCTTGTATGTACTTTAAGCATTTAAATAATGGTAGACAGGTGTACCCACCCTTGTACGTGGATGATATGTTGATTGCTTCTAAGGATAAAGCTGAAATCGATAGTTAAAAGCGAAGGCTAAAAGCAGAATTCGAAATGAAGGACCTTGGAGAAGCAAAGAAAATTTTGGGTATGAAAATCCAAAGAGATAGAAAGCTAGAACTTTTGAGCCTCACGCAAAAAGAGTACATTCGAAAGGTGCTTGCTTGGTTTAGCATGGAAGGGGCAAAGACAATCAGCACACCCATGCCTTTGCACATACAGCTTTCTAGTAAAGGCTCTCCGATCTCGAAAAAGGACAAGACTTATATGATGAAAGCCCCAAATGCAAGTGCAGTTGGCAGCTTGATGTATGTCATGGTCAGCACTAGGCCTGACATTGCATAGGCGGTTGGATTGGTGAGTAGATTCATGGCGAATCTAGGAAAGACGCATTAGGAAGCAGTGAAGTGTATCTTCAGGTACCTTAGAGGAACTCCAAACCATGGACTTGTCTTTGGCGGCAAAGGAAGAGATTTTAGCTTGGCTGGATTTTGTGATTCCGACTATGCCGGTGATAAAGATCGAAGGAAGTCAACCTACGGATATGTGTTCACCATTGGTGGGACAGCGATCAGTTGGAGAGCGAGGTTGCAGACGATTGTGGCTTTATCTACTACAGAGGCAGAGCTCATAGCTACAGTTGAAGCATCTAAGGAAGCGCTTTATTTGAGGCCACTATTATGTGATTTGGGCTTCGTATATGAAGGCGTGGATGTGCGCTGTGATAGTCAGAGTGCAATTCACTTAGGTGAAAATCTGGCTTTCAGCTCGAGAACGAAGCATATTGATGTGAGAGAGTCGTTCCTTGTCTTGATGAGTGAAGAGAAGCTAGTTCGTCTTCAGAAAGTTCACACAAAGGAGAATGCAGTAGACATGTTTACCAAGTCGTTGCCTATTGCTAAGTTTGAGCTTTGCTTGGACTTGATTTGCTTAATAAAGTGCTAGGTGCCACGGGGTGGCACGGGGGGAGAGTTGAGATGGTTAATGGAGACGTTTGTTTTTATGGTGGAGAATGATAGGTTCTACACGGACAGGGTACTTCGAACACTTTGTTAACGGGCAGTGGCCTAGCCGGAGTTTGTTGATAGAGTGTAATGGGTGATGGCATTGTCGAAGCTCATTGGGTAAGTATCCTAGCTTGGAGCATGAAGGTGTAGATGAAGTTGGAAGGCTTGTATAGAATTCGGTATCAAGGTGGAGATCGTTAGAAATTGATACCTGAATTCGAAAAGAAGCATTTGGAGAAGCATTGACGAGGAAGCAGGCGAAGCCCTAGGAGCAGAAGCTGAAGTCACGTTGCGAAGAGGAAGCGGAGATGTGAAATGCTAGGGCTTGGAAGGGTTTGGATTGGTAAACTCACCGAATGAGAATTCTCATTCGGTTGGATGAGTGTTGCGGAGAAGAAGATACCGAATCAAATATTTGGTTTGGTGGAGGAAATGTCGGACCGAAGATTTGGTCCGGTAGAGTTCGTCAGGTGGAAGTGAGTAACTTCGGTGAAGAAATTCGTTCGGTGAAACAAGGAGCACCGCCCTAGTTTTGTGACTTTTGTTGTTCGGTGGAATGGTTTTCCGAATGAGAATTTTGGTCCGGTAAAGGAATGCCAAACCAAATTACTCGCTCAGTGATGATGCCGAACCAGTATTCGTTCGGTGTGGTAAAGCATGTCGATCCCGACTATTGAAGTTGTCGGTCCAGATGTTGAAGTGCCTGATGCCGAACCAACCTATGTCGGACCAGATTTGCCGAACCAAACCTCAGGGCTGCTATATAGCAGCTACCCTCCTCATTTCTTCACTCTATAACTAGTGGAGCTTCTGGACAACAATGACAGCCATCCTAGAGAGCTGAAACTCTGCAGAATTTTGTCTGTATAGTAAATTCTTCTTTTGTATAGCCTCCAAAAGTGAATCAATCTTGTAACTCTAATCTTTCAGTGATTAATAAAATCTCCTCTCCCTAAGTGGACGTACACTGCCTCGTGGTAGTGGAACCACTATAAATACTGGTGTTATTTATTTTTTTCTGCATTGCATTGATCTGTGACTGTCTGTTCTTGTGTTTATCTCTGTTTGTTCCGTCTCACTAAAATCATGATCCAGTTGTTTTCCGCTACGTTGGGTTTTTTATTCTCTTAGACTAATCATGTGAAGGGATTTTCCTCAACAGTCTGGATCCGCCACCAACTGAAACAACCAAGCAAGATGCAAAGGAACTCTTCTTCATTCAGCAAGCCGTACACGAATCGGTGTTTGCAAAGATTACAGTAGCGACAACAGCAAAGGAGGCCTGGACTATTCTGAAAATAGCATTTCAAGGAAGTTCTAAGGTAGTAGCTATCATGTTACAAGGCTTGAGATAGATGTTTGAGACAGTGAACATGAACCTAGGGCGAGTTAGTTCAATCATTTCTCACACAAGTTAGAACAATAGTCAACCAAATTCGAAGTTGTGGGGAAGATCTTTCTGAGAAAATAGTTGTGATGAAGGTGTTGCATAGTTTGACAACCAAGTTTGTTCATGTTATGGCAGCGATTGAAGAGTCCAAAGACCTTTCCACCTATACGTTTGATTGAGTTGATGGGATCACTGCAGGTCCATGAAGTTCGTCTCAATCGATCAGAAGTAAATGATGACACCAAAGCTTTTTATGCCAAGGGCGAGTCTTCAAGTAGACAACAACAAGGCAGAGGTAGAGGCCAAGGAAATGGAAGAGGTTGAGGTAGTCATGGCAGCAGAGGTAGAGGCAAGCCAAGTGACAACCGACGGTACTCTAATCAATCGAAGAAAGATGCTGAATGTTACTATTGTCCCAAGAAAGGGCTACGCAAGCCGACTACTACAAGAAACAAAGAGAAGAAGGTCAAGATTTGGAATGTTACTACTGCCACAAGTTTGGTCATGTACAAGCAGACTGTTACAAGAAGAAAAGAGAAGAAGGGTAGGTAAGTTTTGTTGAAGAGAAGAACAATCAAACACGGTTGTATGGCTAAAACCGATGAAGAATAAGATGTGAGTCAAGTTTGGTTTTTAGATAGCGGGTGTTCAAACCACTTGACAGGTTTTAAGCATTTGTTTGATGAATTGGATGAGTCATACAAGAAAGCAATGAAACTTGGTGATGATAAAGAGATTCGTGTTGAAGGAAAAGGGAGAGTAGTTGTGCAGTCCAACAGTCACAACACACGGATGCTACATGATGTGTACTACATCCCTCAACTGTCCTAGAACATACTTAGCATTGGTCAAATGATGGATAGCGGGTGTACCATCAAGTTTAAAGGTTATAATTGCAGAATTATAGATGCAGCCACTTATCATATAATAGCAACAATCAAGAAGACACAAAACAATTTGTTCCCCTTGGAGATAGCAAAGGTGAAAAACAAGGCACTTATAGTCAAGGAGATTAGTTGCAGCAACTTATGGCATTTAAGGTATGGCCATTTAAACATGAATGGTTTAAGGCTGCTTAATCAAAAGAAAATGGTGATTGGGTTACCATACATTGATAATATCGGGATATGTGAAGGATGTGTGTTTGGCAAGCAATCGAAGCTGCCATTTCCAAAAGATCAGTCAATGCGTGCAACCAAAGTACTTGAGTTGGTGCATACTGATTTGTGCGGACCAATGGAGGTTGAGTCGATGGAAGGAAGCAAGTATTTTATGTTGTTCATTGATGATTACAACAGGATGACATGGGTGTATTGTCTCAGTTACAAAAGTGAAGCATTTGGACTGTTTAAAAAGTTCAAAGCCATGGAAGAAACACAAACAAGGGCTAAGCTAAAAGCTCTAAGGTTAGACTGTGGTAGTGAGTTGCAATCAAAAGAATTCAAGCAGTTTTGTGGGAAAGAAGGAGTGCTACAACAATTAACTACCCCATACACACCTGAGCAAAATGGTGTGGCTGAACACAAAAATCGCACTGTGGTGGAACTAGCAAGAAGCATGTTGAAATCTAAAGGTATGCCGAATCAATTTTGGCCTGAGGCGGTAGCAACAGTAGTATACATTCTAAACATGTCACCCACTAAGGCAGTGATGAAAAAGACGTCGTTTGAGGCATGGTTAAAATGGAAGCCCAATGTGGGGCACGTGTGTTTGGGTGCATTACATACACCCTTATAAGTACACAAAACCGCAAGAAGTTGGATTCTAAATCAGAAAAATATGTGTTCATTGGGTATGGAATACAATTTAAAGGCTATAGGTTGTATAATCCAGTGACAAAGAATGTTACAGTTGATAGAAACATCATGTTTGATGAGAATGCTAGTTGGAGTCGGTCCACGGAGGGAGACAACAGATCAATAGTAGAACTAGAAGTGGAAGAGGAAGAAGGCAGTAGTGAACAACCACAGGCTAGCTCAAGCACAAGTGACATAAAAAATCAGATGGTCGATTCTAATACACTACTAAGGAAGGTACGGTCCTTACAAGAACTGTATGAAGCAACTCAAGTTCTGTATGTAGCAGACGCAATGTCTTTTGAAGAAGCAGCAGAAAAGAAGGAATGGATGCAAGCAATGAAAGAAGAGATGAGTGTAATCGAATAGAATCAAACTTGGAACTTGGTGGAATTACCGAAAGATCGCACTACAACGGGAGTTAAATGGGTTTAAAAGACAAAATTTAGGGCAGATGGCAGTGTATTGAAATACAAAGCAAGGTTAGTAGCAAAAGGATATGCACAGAAGCAAGGCATAGATTACGAGGAGACGTTTTCTCTAGTGGCTAGATTTAAGAAGGTTCGACTGCTAATGACAATTGCAGCCCAATTGAGACTGTCTATCTATCAATTTGATGTGAAATCAGCATTCCTCAATGGTGAACTGAAAGAAGAAGTTTATTTTGAGCAGCCGGAAGGTTTTGTAGTGAAAGGAAAAGAGCATTGGGTGTACCGTCTGTTCAAGGCACTGTATGGTTTGAAGCAGGACCCTCGTGCGTGGTACAATAAGATTGATACACATTTTCAGAAAATGGAATTTCAAAGTAGTAAGAATGAGCCTAATCTCTATGTCAAATTTAAAGGAAAAGGAGACTTAATAGCAGTATGTCTTTATGTTGATGATATGATTTATTTTGGCACGGATGATGCAATGGTGAAGAAGTTCAAGAAGCAATTGATGAATATGTTCGAGATGACAGATTTCGGAGAGATGCATTACTTCCTAGGTCTGGAGGTTGAACAAAAGAAGAAATTTTTTTTGTATCCCAACGCTAATATGCAAAAGATTTGATAGAAAAGTTTAGGTTAAATAGTTGCACTCACGTACAAACCCCGATGAATATAAATGAGAAGTTGACAGCAATTGATGGATCCGAAGCACGGGATGCAACTTGGATTAGAAGTTTGATAGGCGGTCTGATGTATTTGACGCATACAAGACTAGACATCACACATGCAGTTGGAATAGTTGCAAGGTATATGCAAAACCCGTCTAAACATCATATGGGAGCAGCAAAGAGAATTCTCCGATACATTGCAGGAATAACATGTTATGGTCTATGGTACAGTGCAATTGATGAACCTTGTTTGAAAGGTTACAGTGATAGCGACTAGGCAAGCGGCATAGATGATCGAAAGAGCACAACTGGTTAGGTGTTTTTCTATGGCAACAATGTAATCAGTTGGAGCTCAAAGAAACAGTCAACAGTTGCACTATCAACTGCAGAAGCCGAGTAGCAGCAGCATGCCAAGGAGTATGGCTAAGGCATCTGTTAGAGGAGTTAAATTGTGAGCAGAAAGATGCAACAATTCTCTATTGTGATAATCAATCAACAATTGCAATTGCCAACAACCCAGTGCATCATAACAGGACAAAGCACATAGACACCCGACTCCACTTCATATGAGACCTGATTGAGCAAAGAGTTATTGAATTGCAGTATGTGAACATGAACCAACAAGTTGCAGATGTGATGACGAAGTCACTTACTCGAGAGAAGTTCAGCTGGTGTCGTGACATGATGAATGTGTTGGACTTTGGATTAAGAGGGGGTGTTGAATGTAATCCAAAAACAATCTAAATTTAAGGCATGATCAAATGAGAAGTTGAAGGAGCAATTCTAGCTGAACGAGGAGTCTATTTGATATGTCTCTTAGTAACCAAGGGTTATAATTAACTTGCTGATTAGATTTCTGTGCTCAAGCGTTGTTTAGAACTCTATAAATGTGCTCGAATTTTTTTCTTACTGTAAGAAGGACAAAAGAATGAAATAAAAAAGACAGTTAAAAAAATCTGAGAATTCTCATCTCTCTTCTCTTCAAATTACTTTGAATTCTAACAGAAAAGTGTTCTTTATGTCAAGTTGCCAAATGCTCCACCCTTTACACGCAGCTAAAGAAATTACAGTTCGCATGGTGACCATCTTAGCTACCGGGCTGAATGTATCCTCATAGTCTAAACCAAATTGTTGAGAGGACCCACGTGCAACTAGACGTGCTTGTATACCTTGCTATTGTACCATCAGCCTTCTTTTTTATCTTATAAGTCCACTTACAGCTCAGCAAATTAACAGCTTCTGGCTTAGGAATAAGCTCTCATGTATCATTTTTATTTTAAGCTTTGATCTCCTCGCACATTGCTTGTGTCCATTCAGTGGTATTCTTAGCTTCTTCATAGAACTTTGGCTCTCATAAGCATCTGCCATTTGAAAACACACTATCGTTGTGCATTGATTCATCAGGACCTGATAATCAAACAAATGAATGGGTTGCTTCCTTTGTCTAGTTGATCTTCGTAATGTGGCATCGTGTTCTTCTTCAGCATGAGGTGTGGGAACAGTTTCTATATCACTGGATTCACCTTCATTTGAAAATAGGTCAAGTGTGGTTTGATTTGAAATTATGAGTTGTGAGTTCACTCTTTTATTATTAATACAGTAATAAGTTGATAGCTCATCGAATACAACATCTCTTGAAACTATCAACTTCATCGTTGTAGGATCCATGCATCTCCAACCTTTCCTGTGAGAATCATAACCAACAAATACACATTTTTTAGCTTTGAGATCAATTTTAGTTCTGTTAGTTTTAGGAATATGAACATAACACAATGAACCAAATACACGGAAGTAACTTACATTAGGCCTTGAAATGTATAAAATTTCAAAAGGTGATTTTGAGCTACTTGACCAAGGTGGCAATCGGTTGATGACATGACAAGAGCATTGTACAGCTTGTGCCCACAACTCTTCTGGATATTTTTTTCATGTAACCATGACAAGCTCATGGAAATAAGGTGTGCCAATTTACGCTCAACAACATCGTTCTGCTGCGGGGTATTAGGCATGTCATTTGTCTAATAATCTCATTATTTTTGCGATACGAGAAGATCTCTTCGGACAAATATTCTCCACCGTTATCGGTCTGTAGGCACTTCAGTTTGATTCGTACGCTTTCTCAACAAGCAGTAGGAATCTCAAGAAATTTGAAAATGCATCACTTTTGTACTCAAGAAAATACACTCAGGAATAATGAGAGAAATCATCTACAAGTAACATCACATAGCAAAAATCACTATAACTAGCAGTTTTGGTTAGCCCCATTACATATGAATGCACTAGCTAAAACTTTTGTGAAGCTATATTCACTGATTTCGAAAACGGTAAGCGATGCGACTTCCCATATTGACATCCAGAGCATACAATATCTTGGAGTACATCTTCCAATGAAGCAATGCCATCTAGCAACTTCTTCGTCGAAATTTGGTGCAATAAATGATAGCCAATATGGCCTAAACAAGCATGCCAAAGAGAGACTCGATCATTTTGACTTGCTTTATCAACATAAGCTTCATTTGCTTATAATACATATAAAGAGTTTTTCATTTTTCCACGAAAAAGAACATAACCATCAAAATATTTCAATTCATTAATAATAAGAACATCATTAGGATCGAATAAAACATACCTTCCCGAGCTGGTAATCTGAGAGATAGAAAAAAGATTTTTCATCAGCCAAGGAACGTGTAAAACATTGCTTAAAGCTATATCGCTTGAGTTTACACCACCAACTTTCAAACTATCGTTTTTAGTGATTGGATGAGTACTATTATCTGAGGTGAAAATGTCTCACTTCCCTTATGCGAACGAACTTCATAGAGAAAGACTCATTACTGTTAAATTTGAATGATTCAAATATTTGCCAAAGAAGAAAATAATTTAGCTAATTGACCTTATCAATCAATTAGGCTGTACATCGAAAGAAAAAGAGGAAAGTTATATTTGATTATCTATGGAAAAATGAAACTAATTAATTAGTTAATCAATTAATTAGTCAATGGATTTGATATATGAAGAAATAAAAGATTGCTGAAGAAGATTGATTCAAGCAAGAAAAAATATGGAAATCAAGATCATAATTATCCAGTTGAGAAATTAATTTAATCTCCAAGCAATTCCTTAGCTCTAAAGTCTATTTAAATGAAAAAAGTTCATCTTTATATTTGTGTATGAGAGAGTATCTACCATTATCCTCTTCTTCAGTCAATCCTAATTTCTGCAGTCAAATCAAATTAGAGGTTTTGAGCGCAAACATGTCTTTGGAGAAATTAGTTACTCAATTTGTAATTTTAGGTTAGCCTCTCCACTTTGCTGCCTATAATTTTGTAATCTCTCTCTTTTTTACTCTCTTTCTTCAATAAAATAAAGAATAGTTGTTACGTCTGTTGACGTAGGCAATTTGGTCAAACCATGTTAAATTTTTGTATTCTCTACTCTTCTATTTTTCTTTGTTTGATGATTACTATTCGTTGAATTGTCGGTTGATAATTAACCGATAAGCTAGATCCTTTTGGTTGCTTCCGTGCATAAGCCTAATTATTCCACAATGACTTGGCATTAGTACAAATTAATTAAAATTTTGCACAACAGATTGGTATTGAAGGTAGCTGTCTTATTCTAGATTAGTTATCAATGGAGAATTCTCCTAGTATTGGTATGAAAAATTATGACGTCACCAAATTTGCTAGAAAAGAAGTTTCTGGGACATGGAAGGTGAGGACTAATGATGGTGTTCTTCAACAATAACTTGATTCATTTAGAATAAGAGATAAAAGCTAGAAGTGCCTTGGAGGTAGGACAGATATGCATAGGTCCCACTTCATGGACCTTAGAGTGGGTGTTTGTTATCACTGTAAGAAGAAAAGGTATTTTATAGAGGAATGCCTAGCTCTTAGAAAAGAAAGAGAAGAAGGAGAAAGCTTCAGTTTTGATGGCAGTTATATCATATACAGATAGTAGCGATAGTGATACATTATTATTTCCAGCCAGTATTTTGCTTTTAAAGAGCACGAGTTGGATAATTGATTCTAGAGCCTCTTGTCATATGACGTCAGATAGGAGTTGTTTGGTCAATTACAAGAAGATTGATGGCGGAGCAATTCATATGGAGAATGACACGTCTTGTCATGTTGTGGACATTGGAAGTGTGAGGTTTAAAATGTTTGATGATGTTGTTAGGACTATCACAGATGTTAGACATGTTCCGATGTTGCGTAGGAGTTTGTTGTCAGTTGATGCTTTGAGCAGACTTGGTATGAGGATAATAGTAGATGGAGAGATATTGAGAGTGTCAAAGGGTTCCTTAGTAGTGATGAAGGGGATGCGAGTCGATGATATTTATATGCTTTATGGAGAGACACTCTTAGGAGAGTCGGTAGTTTCTACTGATTCTAGTGTTCCAAATTCTACTTAGCTATGTCATCTTCATTTAAGTCATGTCGATGAGAAGAGTCTTGAATTATTAAAGAAGCGGGAGTTGATTGATGATGTTTTTTAGGATTCTTCGATCGAAGCATAGTTCTTGTGGAGATTGTTCTTTTGGAAAGAAAAATCGTGTCTTATTTGATGTTGGAAGACCTAGAGCTACGAAGTTTCTAGAGTTTGTTTATTCTGATGCGTGGGGATCCACCCCAGTTGCATCTTTAGGTGGAGCCAGTTACATCGTCTTACTTGGGGATAATTTCTCGCATATGGTCTGGTCTATTTCTTAAAGGCCAAAGACGAAATTTTTGCCTAATTTTGTAAGTGGAAGACCTTGGTAGAGAAGCGGTCGAGGAAGCATTTGAAAGTTTTCAAATTTGGATATAGTAGTGAAAAGAATTCATTAACTATTGTGGGTCCGAGCATGTAATTAGAGATTTTTCTATTGAGTCACATTGTTATGGAGTAGCGGAGATCATGTGTCGGATATTATGGGAGAGAGCTATAAGGTTGAGAATGGTTTTTGGTCTAGAAGAGGGATTTTGGGCAGAAGCGACATCTATGGTAGTGTTTCTCATCAACCACACATCTTTTATTGCATGATATGAAGATCCTAGAAGAAGTATGGAAAAGGGAGCCTGTTGTTTATTCATTTCTTAAAGTGTTTGGTTGTACAACTTATTTAGATGATAAAAGACATGATAAGTTGAAGCCTAGGGAAAGCAAGCACATTTTGTTATGCTATAGAGGAGTGCAGAGGTATAGGTTGTGGTGTAAAATAAATAGGAGAATTTTGACTAGCAGGCATGCAATATTTGATGAGAGGTGTTTGTTGAAGGTGGAGCCTCTATCAAGTGATGACGTTAAAAGGACACAATATTTCCAAACACATTTGGAGTCATTAGATTATTTTCATGTTCGGAGACATATTGGTATTTTTGATGATACCATGGTTAATGAGAAGATTACAAAGGTTCAGACTCTAGATGGAGCTCAGTTGCAAGCAAGGCCTTTTGGTTCAATTGGCCTTATGTTTAGGCATATTTGTGATGATGATTCTTCATCTTATGCTTTATATAATTTTGTAATCTCTCTCTTTTGTACTCTTTTTCTTCAATAAATTAAAGAATCGTCATTGGGTCAATGGATGTAGGCAATTTGGTTAAACACGTTAAATCTCTGTGTTTTCTACTTTTATATTTTTCTTTGAATTGGAGGTTGATAACTAATCGACAAGCTGAATCCTTTTGGTTGCTTCCACGCATAAGCCTAACTATTCCACAATGGTTTGGCATTAGTGCAAATTAATTCGAATTTTGCAAAACAATTACATGTGGCATAATGAGAATAACCAGAATCTACAATCCACTCTTAATCATAGTTTATAGGGATATTTGAACTATGATCTGTGTTGGGCTGCAAATCATATTGTACATTGTTTACCTCTCCAATGACTTCAATTGCGTAGCAATGTTCCCACTTTACTTGATTATCATCTTTTGTTTCATGATCAACATTTGCTAATTCATTTGTAAGCTTTGTTTGGCACTTTTGTTTGATATAACTTGGTCTGCGACACCTGCTACATCAAAGCTTAATGCGACAATTTTTCCTAATGCGCCCTAGTTTTCTGCATCTGTGACAAGAAAACGAAGAGCGGTCTTGCTTAACTTCAGCTCCTAGCTTAATCTTATTATTTGAAGAAGATTTTGATTGTTTGGCATTACCCTACTTATCTTTCACGAAGAGCACATTACTTGATTCAATAACAGACATGTTCATCATCTGTTTAGTCAACGCCTCTTGATTTGATAGCAAATTATCCAATTCCACAATTATTGGTTGGGTCGCCTACCCTTGTATAGAGGAAATAAAAGGCATAAATTCCTTCCTTAAGCCACAAATGATATAAAACTGCATTTTTTATTCTTTGATTAGATCAGTGGGATCTAACTCTGAAATCTCAACACACATATTTTTTATTCTCAAAAAATAATCTGAAATAGAGAGTTTACCTTGAGTGATGGAGGCAAGTTCTTTTTCAGGAATTGCAATGCGTGAACAACTTTTCAAGGGTATCCCATACTAATTTCGAAGAGCTTATGTGACGCCCCACCTCTATGCTCACAATAACAAAGAGTATTAAAAGAAATAATGTCTGTTATTACGAAGAATAAGGCTGGATAGGAGCGGCCATCCATAGTTAGGCCTTACACTAGTATTGGTTATCTCGATAGGAGTGGTATATATATTTTTCATCTCTTTGTTTATTTACTCCCATCGACATATCCAATTCCAGTATAAAACGAACTACGATGGTTCATAATAGTTTAGGACACATATATAATAATAACACAGATAAACTAAATGCGGAACACAGATAATATAAAATCTCATATATATAACTGATGTTAGTTACAATACATGTAATACAATACATATGATACAACTACACTGTCGACACTGGAAGTTACATATACAAGTACATTATTGTAAATAATATACATGAATACATATCATCCTATACTATGACAACGACTACTCCAAAAGATATGAAGAGACTTCATAGCTCAAGCAGCAACCCAAAGCAAGATATCAACAACCTGAAATAACTCGGTCTGACCCGAGTATTAATTCAAAAGAAAATAATACACGGGTCAGTCTAATTCAAACTCAGTTATTAATGCACGGAAGCAATAATAATTAAATAATCAAATAGACGACAGTCACAATAAATCTCACCTATCCAATCCTTTAATAAGAAATCGGATAACGGTAAATATAACACGTAACAATAATAACAGCGAATCAGCAAAGCCAAATCATAAACAAAGATAAATAAAAGGATTATCAATGAAGATAATTTAGAAAACAACAGAATTGCCTAAACAGCAATTAATAGCAAGTGGCCAAAGCAAAACTCAAGCCAGTAAAGCAACAGAAACAACAATAACTAATTATCGATACGATAATTAGAAAACACATAATCTAATTATCCAGTAGATAATTAGATAGCAACAATATGAGCAAATTAAATCAAATCAAAATACAATTTCAAAATATTGAATTGAACACACGAAACAATTCAAACAATTGAAATATCACATAAAAAGTCAATACTGTTTTGGCTGCAGTACACAGTCGCGTGCACTGCCTCGCCACTACAGTGATAAATTACACAAAAGCTCAATGAATCAAAAGCAAATGGCACCAACTCAAATCAAAATGAACCAGATAGAACTGCAAAAACTAGCACAGTGTCCACCCAGTAACCACCAAATGAACAAAGTGCACATGAATGCACAATGAAAGTTCACAAACAAGCACAAGGTCAAACCCGAGCTTTACAGCTGGATTCAACACAGGTGCGCTACAAAAACATCATAAAACTGTCGAGCATAAAATTCAAATACAACCAAACAGTGCAGTGATGGATATGCCACCAAATGCCACCAAGTGAATATGATAACACAACCCATCACTGAAACAGTACCAGCCTAAGTAAGTGAGACAAGGCTACACAAGTCATGTACAAAGGCACATTGGAATACGTGGTGAAACAAAGTGGATAGGTCCAACAACCAATCTGATGTCAACAAAACATCCAATGAAACCAAGTGCAGACAAATTACAAACGACACGTGAACTACATGCCTCGAAGAGCAGTGGACAAAGCTCAATGCAAACTCAGTGCAACCCAGACTCAAATTTCGTATACCAGAACTAAGGCAACATGGAAGCAGTGCACATGTATACCAGACCCAAATCAACATCAAATATACAAATGGAGATGCAACCAAATCAGATGTTCAGACTAAATGCAAAGACTGGTGTAACTCAAAACTGCAAATACCAAAGTGAAGCAAGAAGATAACAATGCTACATATGCAAGTTTCAAAAGCTTCATCAAGCATACTCAAAGTGAACAGAGAAAAACAATGATACCAGTGACATGAACAAATGCAGCAACCAACAAAAGAAGTACTGTGACAATATGGAGTATAATATGCAAACAATGTATCAAGACTCGAATGAACAGAGCTGACACACATGGAAGCATCATATACACAGGTACAACATAATGCACCAGTAAAACAAAACTTGAAGATCCAGACAATATCAAGTCAAGTCTAAAGCTAGATGATCATATGTATGCACATATATGCAAATACAACATGAAGCAACCAAACTTCAAGTCAAGCAGTGACAATATACATGAAACCCAAGGCTAATGCATATTGATGATGCAAATGCACAAGTACAGGAAGAAACAAAACCAAGCAGGAAGGCTCAAAAATGCAGAAGTCAACATAATGTCATGTTAAAATGTCGAAGACATTATCAAGTCAGAGCAGAGTTCGACAATGTCAAGTGTCGAAGTCAATTTGCAAATTCAAGTCAAGGATGTGAGACCGAAGTCAAAGAGAAGAATTCAACGCCGTGATGACCAAGGCAACAATAAACGAAATCGAACAGTTCAAAATCAATACCGTGGCAATCAAGGAAATCAACCAAGTCAGAAATAGAAGCCGTGAAAATCAAGCACAAAATATACGCATTTGAACAAGTCCTAAGAAATCACACCATCATTCAAGAATAATCAAACGGCCAAGCTTAAAATTATCAGACGAAGTCGAATAATATATTCGAACGAAAATCAAGGGGTCTGAGCCCTATATAAAGGTTTAACATCATCGGCAACTACAAATGATCAAACATCAGGTCAAAAGCAATGAAAAAGTCACAGCAGTTTCAAAGCAAAGAATCGAACAAGTCAAGCAGTTTTTATAGGTTTCAAATCAGAATTCAAAACCGAAGTTGTCAAGAAATCAAGCAACGAAAGTCACAACTAAACGAGATTGAATTAAAGATGTGAGTGAGAAATCACTCACCTATTTCGACGCAATAGAAGCAGCCGAACACTCAAGGAATCGAGCGAAGCCAAAACCCGGAATCAAAGTCGAACTCAATCATCGAGAAGCAGCCGAGCGCAACTCAAGGAGACGAGCGATCGACAAAGCAAACTCGCAAATATCCATTCGATCGACTTAAAATCAAGCAGCGCCTCAATTCGTCAAAGCCCTAATTTCAGAGCAAAAGAGGAACGAGATCAAAGCGCCATTTTTTTTCTTTTTGCTTGACAAGGGTTTGCGATGAAATGAATCGGGTGGAAGAACGGGTATAGATAATTATCACGGCAACAAAAAGAAACGTGGGCCAATAATAAATATTTAAAGCCCACACAACATTTAACAAGTTTATAAAAGAATTTTAACCGATTAAAATGCCCAACAACAATTAGCTAGCAAAATTTAATCGTCTAGTGACGATAATTAACCGGTGCAAAACCCTGGGTCGTTACAGCTTAGATTGCGAAAATGATCAATATAGTCTCCTTACCGATCAATGTTCGTTAAACAAACAACGCCTTGCCACACTTAATCTTCCACTTACTTCGTGCATCGGCATATTGCGGCCATCAGTTGGAATTTTAGTAGTGACTCAACCACTAATTGTAAGTCATATATGACTCAACCAATAAACACTAAATTTGTAGCTTTTGGTATATAATAGTAACTCAACCACTAATTGTAAGCTTATAAATTTTTAGAAAATTTTAGAAAACTTTTAGTATGTCTCTCCATGGAGATGAGATCCTCTGTCCTCAATTTTCATGTGTCTCACGTCCCTATATAATCTTAGCCCTTTATTTCTTTTATTTATCCACTTAATTTAATTAATTAAGGAGTAATGAATGGTTCAGATTGTATGGGGACATGAACACATGGGATTGGGGATGGAGGAATTGAACCCCTCTCCACCTGTTTAAAAGGTCCAGATTCATCACTGCTAACATCACAACATAGAAAAAAGGAATAGTTTAAACCTCAAATATAATACAGAAATGCAGCAATAGAGACATCATGATATCTAGAATTCATTTAGAATGTAACAAGTCCTAAGTGTAACCAAAAATAAAATGCTAACCTGATTCATGTAAAATGTGTTATAAAGAACTCTAAATTAATTCACTTCTATCTCTCAAATTTGCAGTATCTCATGTTAAAAAAAATTATATCCATCAACTTAAATTTTAATATAATGATGTCATTAATTCATTTTACTGCTAAATCACATCATATATGCATTAAATGCAAATCTTGTACTCTGAAGTTATATTCGGAACTATTATAATAAAATAAAACTATTAATGGTCATTAAGTTTTGAAACATAAATTATATCAATTTCAGAAAAGAAATAAAACAAATATTTTGTAAGTAAGTTAAATAAATCAATATGCTAATCATGTATTTTTATAAATAAATTCAATGCACATATAAACCTCAAAATTTTCTAGCTAACCGCAAAATAATGCAAAGAATATACTTAGTTATAGTGGTAGTTATAATTTTTTCATAGTCCTAATTAGACTTTTCTATACAAAGCAAACTGAAATTTCTTTTAGAATATCATGTTTATTTTAAAAAAAAATCCGAAGAATACCATGTTTATTAAAAAAATCAGAGTAATGCAGAAGTCATGAAAGAGAAGGTGGCCACCACCTAATTAATAGTTTATATTTTACAAAAAAGAAATTTATTCAGATAATCAAATCTAATTATAATTTTCCAAGTTTGGATTTTATCTTCCCATTATCTAATCTTCTCTTTAGTTTTGTTTAGCACAAACAAATATGATCATTTATTTTCAATTCATTGATTTGGAATCTTAATTGTGCACGTAGTCACTTATATTTTACATTTTTAACATCAAACTTTATGGTGTAATCTCAGTTTTCAACAAACTACAATAATACGTTTAAAGAAAAAGTAGTCACTGCACAATAGAGCTCCAAAGTTAATTTCTTCAATGCTCAATTCAGAAAATGAATACAAAAATATTGAGGTTTAATGATGATCTAAACAGAAATTATGATCTACTGTGCAATTAATAATGCATGGATAGTTTAGGAAAAATATATTTTATTAAGGGGAACACTTCTTCTATTTAACCTTTTTTTCTTTTCTTTTTTGAAACACCCAAAAAGGTCCAAGGCCCAAATGAAAGATACAAAGTGGGTAACAACCCGAAGTCAATATCACAATAGTAATAAACCTTGGCTCAACAACACATTATACAATACATAAGCGGCAAACAAAAGAAAATCAAAGCCCTAAATAATGGTGATTTTTTTAAAAAGTGTTGTTTGAATAGGTAGTTTGTTTCTTCTGCATTTTCACCATCAAAATTGGCTAGATGCTTATGTCTACTTGTGTTGTTGCTCCATATCCATGTCTTTTCTTCATCAAAAATGACATCTCGGCTAATAACAACATTCTTGGTGATAGGATTATACAATTTGTAAGCTCTCAAATGATCACTAACACCAAGAAAAATGCAATTTTCTCCCTTGCTATCTAGCTTTCTCCTCTTCTCATCTGGAATATGAGCATTAGTGATACACCCAATGATTCGAAAGTGGTCTACAATAGGTTTTCTTCCACTTCATGCTTCCTCGGGTGTCATATTTTTAACAGCAAGTGTAGGACTTCTATTCAATATGTAGATGCTCCAGTAAGCTGCTTCAGACCAAAATTTTATTGGAACACCACTTGTTGTCTAAAGACTTTGCACCATATTCATGATAGTGTGATTCTTCCTTTCTCATACACTGTTCTGTTGTGGTGTATAAGCTGTTATAAGTTGTCTCTTGATGCCATGAGACACAAAAATTTGCAAACATGTGAACTGTATTCTCCACCATGACCAGTGCGAAGAGCTTTGATTGGGTTGCCAAATTCTTTTTCAACAAGTGCTTCATAGCTTTTAAATACAACAAAAACTTAAGATTTTTCCTGAAAAAATAAATCCATATCATCCGACTAAAATCATCAATGAAGGTGATTATGTATCATTTACCTCCATTTGAAGATGGAGTTATTGGTCCACAAATGTCAGAGTGCACCAACTCTAATACCTTTTTTACTCTCCATGACTTCCTTTTTGGAAAAGGTTCAGGTGTTGTTTGCCGACAACACAATCTTCACAAACGTCCGAGGGGCAATCAAATTGTGGAAGACTGACTACCATTCTATTTCTGTTGAAAAATTTTAAACCATTAAAGTTGAGATGACCATACCTAGGATGCCAAAGCTAAGCCAAATTCTTTAATTTAGCTGAGAAGCATGTGTGGTTAATGTTGTGGAGAGAAAGTGGAAACATTCCATTTGTTGTCATGCTGACTTGAGCTATAAAGCCCAACTTATTCCCGTTTTTGATGGAGAACTCGTACCCTTTCTCTTGCAGTTGTCCCACACTAAGTAGATGTGTTTTTAATTCTGGTACAACAAGAACCTTAGAAATAGTTTGTATAGAACCTTGTTTGGTTTAAATTGTCGCCATTCCTTTGCCCATTATAGAGATGGTTGAGTTATCTCCAAATTTCACTATATCATGTTAAGATTCATCCAAATGAGAGAATGCAGATTTATTGCCACTTATGTGATTGCTAAGGCCAATATCTAGATACCACACATTTTGATGAGTTTGCTCCTTTGCATGACACACCATGAGAAGAGGTATTTCTTCTTCCTTTTCTGCAACATTAGTTTTCTCCACACGATTCTTATTTAAGTTAGTACGACACTCAAATTTATAATGACCATACCGGTTACATCGATAACACTTGACTTTTGATTTGTCTATTGATTTGGCTTGTAGTTTATTGAGTGATTACCTCTTCCTTTCCCTTGAGAATAGTAAAATTGGTTGAAGTTCATGAAAAAAATAAGAAGCACAACAAGAACTGCAACAAAACACTCCAGCAGCAACAGAACTTTAGAATATTGAAAATGGTGCCCCTATAGTCTCTAAAACTTCACCATCAATAGTCAAAATTAAAGAACAAGCTGATGTAGCAGTTAGGGGTGGGCATCTGTGCAGTTAATGCCCCGCTATTACCCCGCTATAACCCTGCTATATCTTATAGCGGATTTCTACTGCTACGATATTTCCATATAGCCCCAAATATAGCCTTTCCGCTTTAAGCCCCGTTATTTCCGCTATATCCCGTTATTCCCGCTATATTCCGCTATTTCTGCTATATCATCTTTAATAGAAATAAATTTAAAAATGACATTTGCACATTATAAAAATTATGAAATTAATTAATTTAATTGAATTTTTAATATATTTTCAGAAATGAAAATACTCTAATATTCTACTAAATTCAGTTATGTTATATAACAGTTTTACATTTATCTACAGTATGTTCGCACATGTTTTTATTTAAAATTATTTATGTATTAATTATAATTCAATTGAATGTTAATTTTTCATTTAATTACCATTTATATATTTGTAAAAACATTAAGTATGAGCTTTATATGCTATTTTAGAATCATTCGCTATATCCTGCTATATCATCGCTTTATCCCCGCTATGACTTTTTGCACCTCCGCCGCATTGAATCTGCCGAGCGCTTTAACTGCATAGGTGGGCATTTAACTGACTTAACCGCCTTAACCGACTACTACCGAACCGACTTAACCGATAAAATCGATTAGCCAACATCATTGGTTAGCCAACCGACCTCAACCAGATATTTTTGGTTCGGTTCGGTTAGTAGTTAACGAAAATTAGGTCGGTCGGTTAACTGTTAACTGACCATTTCTTTAATATAAGCGGTCCAGGCCAAAACTCAACACAACCCAATAGTCCAAACCCATTACCAAATTGATACTCCTACTTTCTATTTCGTTTCATGCCCCAGTCTCGACTCGAGCTCGACTATTATTTATAAAACAAAATAGAAAACAATCAAAAACCCTAGATATATTCGTCAATATAAATTAGTCGAAATCCCCCCAATCGATCGATGCTACCACTGATTAGTGTTGAATGCTAGCCTTGAAAGCCTTCAATAGTTCGAGTTCAAGTCGCCTATTGCAGAAAACATGGTATTGATGACGAAGATAAAGAGAAAGCATGTGAATATGAGTTAAAGTTTAAGTAATTGTTGATTTGTTCTATTTTCATGAATCAAGATGCTAGTTAAAGTTTAAGTAATTATTGATGCTAGTTATTTGTTGTTAGGCCCTGATTGCTAACCGAAGGCATAACATTTTTTTATATATAAAGGAATTAACAGTATGAGACCATGAACTAAAGTTAAAGTTAAAGTAGTTAGTTGAATTTTGAAGATGCTAGATTCTAGATTGCTACTTGCTAGATAATTATTTATTATTCTATTATCGATGGTTGTTAGTTATGTTTGCATTTCTCCTTAAGTTTTCTAAATATATGTATCAGACTATCAGTACATGTCAATGATACATCACTAGTTCACTAATCACTACACTCATACATGATACATCATTACATTGTCAATTTGTCATTCTTGCTTCTCTTACCTGTAAGCACTAAGCACTGCATAATGCATATATTTAATTTAGATGTATACATCAATTTGAATTCTTATCAATGTTCAGTAAATAAACTAGTTTATTAACATTTTAATGATTACAATGTTTTGACTTTTGATCAATGTTTATACTATCAATGTTCTGTAAATAAACCAGTTTATTAGCACTTTAACCACCGAATTGGGGTTCCTTTAGCCGATGTGATTTATTATGATGAGCTTTTTCTGGTAATATTTCTTTGGTTTGTAAATTATTATTATTTAATCATACATACGATAAACACTATCATTGACTTGCTTGGTTATAGAGTTTGTACATGGGCATGGTTCGACAACTTCTTAACTATGGAAACATCCACGGAGAATCGATCGTCATCCATAGGCCTACATTGAGGTGGTCATATGAGCAACTACTCAAGTAAGTTTTGTATAAGTTCAGTTCATGCATTGCATATCAGTTTAATAGTTCATGCATTGAATGTCAGTTCGTCCATAAGTATATCAGTGATTCAGTGTTTGTACACAGTTCATTTTTTCCCTTACCTATCTTCCATTAGTGCAAATCATTATGTTATTGGCCAAGATACAAATTATATTAGTGGCATGGCAGGTAATAGATTATAGTCTGTGTATACTCTAGAATGTGACATGATTATAAATAATCTATTCAATGGTTGACAAATTATGAATAGTGTTGTTTTGATTAGCACATTATATGACACTGCTTTTATTCTATGACCATGTTATATGTCAAAAATGTTCTAATGGTTTAAACTTTAAGCACCTTCTATATAATGATGGTGAATCCATTCCATGATTCAAATTTTATTATTCTTGTTGTTGCTGTTTGCATTGTAGAAAACAATCAAGCATGGCTAATTGGAAAATGGCTATGAAGTATGAAGTATGATGTATGAGACTATGAGTGTATGACTTCTTGTTGTTGTTGCTGCCAGTATGAACTTAATGGCTGCCGTATGGTTGTTATACCAGTATGAACTTAATGGAATATGAACTGTGCTAAATTGCTAATGTATTATGTAATGTTATGTAATGTATTAGTATGAACTTAATGGATATCATCATCATGTATTAATATGAATTATGAACTATGAAGTATGAATTGTACCGTGCTTGGTGCTATGAGCTATGTAATATTAATATGAATTATGTAGTGTGCTATGATTGTAATGTTGCGGCTTCCTATGTGAGTAGTGAGTGAGTGTGGGTTAGTGTTGACTAATGACTATTGTGGGGTTATATTTGTATTAGCTAATAGCTAATTAACTATGTAGTTGTAGTATGTAATGTTGTTGTTATTGTTATTTATTGCAATGTGGAATATTGAGTATTAATTTTCCGTTAACCATAGTTAGCCGGTTTTCAGTTAACTGGTTTAGCTGAGCGATTAAACAATACATTAGTGCAGTTAACCGTGGTTAAATTTGGGTGGTTCAGTCGGTATGAACCGCCAAATGTATGCTTGGTTCGGTTAACCGAACTATGTTTTTTAGGCGGTTAAATCGATTAATTAACCGACCGGTTCGGCTAACCGACCGTGCCCATCCCAAGCTGCAGCAGGCTCACTTTCTCAATGTGTTAGAAGACGACTAACATGGATGTATGATTATAAGGTATCTAATATAAGCACTACTGATGATTCACTAATGCATTATGCATGGTTTTTAGATGGTGATCCTATAGCTTTTGAAGAAGCTGTCAAGGAGTCCAAATGGCGAAAGGCTATGGATGTCGAAATAGCAGCGATTAAAAAAATAACATTTGGGAGTTGACAGAACTTTCTGAAGGGCAAAAGAGTATTGGTGTGAAATGGGTATACAAGACAGAATTGAAGGTTGAACAAAATTTTCAGAAGCCATGTGCAGCTACTCTGATACCACTGTTACAAAACAAGAATAGGAGAAGAGAATATAAGACTGAACTATTTTTGTTACTACTTTCCTGAAATACAAACTACTACTCATTATATCGAGCTATAGAGTAACAAACATAACAAGGAAGAAGGATCACAACAGTAGCTATAAACTAGGAAATAACTTGCAACTCACGACTAAACTTGTCCTATAGAACATGACAAATCTTTTTGCTTAGTCTAAATACACATGTCACTCTATAATCCCTCTGTTAAACTGATACTACAAACATTCAGCTTAAACATCATGTTTCATATTGTCTTGTCTAGTACAAACTCCAAGAATCTGTCGAAGTTTCTAGAAGACAGCTCATTTAAGAGACTTGGTAAATATGTCAGTAATCTGATCTTCACTTGTATGGTACTTAACTTTAATAACTCCTTCAATAATCTGCTCCCTTAGGTAAAGGTAATTCACACACACACACACATGCTTGCTTCTACCATGAAGTACTAGATTTTTAGAGAGTTTAATTGAGCTGTTATCACAATATATTATAGTGGCTTTCAATTGAAATGCAGCTCTTCAAGAATCTTCCACAACCAAACTGTTTGACATGCACTTTCTGTTGCTGTGACGAACTCAGGTTCTGTTGATAACAATGTAACTATCAGTTGCTTCTTTGATGACCATGAGACACTAGCTGAACCCATCATAAAGGCATATTCTGATGTGCTTTTTCTATCATTCAAATTTCTTGCATAATTGCTATCTATTAAGTCGACCGAATCCGACTTTTCTCTCTTTTTGTAAAACAACCCAAAATTGATAGTGCCACGCAAGTACCGAAAAATCTTCTTAACTGCAAGAAGATGTATATCTTTTGATTGCTCCATATACCTGCTGATTAGATTGATAGCATACATTAAATCAAGTCATGTTGTCATCAAATACATTAAACTACCAACCATCTGCTTGTAAAGAGTGTTGTCAACCCTTTTCCCCTCCTGAATCCTTTATAAAGAATGGTGTTTGAATAGATAGTTTGTTTGCTCCTATTATTTAGGGCATGTATGTTTGGACCAAGTAATAATACCCCTTTTATTCTATAGGAAAAGTTTAGTAGTGATTCCTTGTTTTATGGTCATGATATGCTGATTAGTTCGATGGCTATATAAGAACATCACTTTTGTAATATTTGATATGTACTCTCCTATTCAATAAAGTAAAATTTTCCCTTCTTTTTTAAAATATTCAACAATTGGTATTGGAGCAAGTGCACGTGGCTTTTGAAAATTCTGTTCAACCTTCAATTCCACGTTTTGATGGCCACTATGACCATTGGAGCATGCTAATGGAGAACTTCTTGAGATCAAAAGAGTATTGGTAGGTTGCGTGGTCTGGAGTAGCAGAACCAATAGCTGGAGTGATACTGACAGATCAACAGAAAGCTGGGTTGAATGCATTGAAGCTAAAGGATAATAGAAACAAAAAAACTACAATTCAAACACCACTTTTAACATATTTGAGGGGCGACTGTAACATTCCTACTCTGATACTTGAAAATTGATGTCGATGATGCTTTAGTCATCACCAAAATCATTTTTCAGCGATAAAGTGGGTTTGATATTAGTTGCACAATATAAATAAACAGAGCAGCTATACAAATTTTTCATTGCATAAAATGAATTACATAGTTCACTACATCATCTTTAACCCATTTCGTTTCCTCGTAGGAGTAAATACAATAGAAAGTAAGAGTATTATTGTGTCCGACATATGAAGATGCCAACACAATACATAAACATTTATAATTCCTGGCTATACATGGCAGAAATTTTAAAATATTGTTATTCTCTAGTTAAGCCTTATGATTCGTCCTCAGAGTCATTCTTCGTCCTTCTAATAGATACATGTCTATTCCATAAACTCGGCCTACTCAAATGAGTACCCGTGAGTTTATGGAAAATAATAAAAACAGAGGTGACACATAAAGCCTAGTATGAGTAAAATCTTTACCCAAAACAAACAATCATAAAGTGAGACCATGCCACTAAAGCACGGAACGGGTTCTCCCTCACTGTTCCAATCAGCATCTTTTATATTATACTATGTAATATCATTTTGTTATGAACAAACATGAATCATCATTTCGTCTTACAATTTCGACTAGTTTCTATAGTCATTAATTCTTAGTTGCCACTCGGGTTTTACCCTTACCAGTTCAATAGTGGTACTCGACACTTAAGATCTCCACTTATGTGTTTTATTGTATTTCCTCTTAAATTTATCGTGAACACATAATTAAGCTACCACTAAGGCCTTATATCTTCATCCACCAACTATTGTGTCACTAATAAACATCAATCTCATATGTTATCGTGAATAGACATTTGGATGCTAAGAAAGCCTTAGTCCATCAACCTTGAATGTATGGTCGTGAATAGACCTATGTTTTCCATTAAGGTGTTCCATCAACGTTGCCAAATATAATGCCATGAATAGACATTTGGTAACCACACAGGCCTTTCATTGAAATATTAATGCTTAAAGATAATATTTCCATTAAGGCCTTGTATTTACATTTCATCATTTCTTATGATTTAACCCATCATCGCATGACTTAGTCAAGTTCTCAATTCCATTCTAAAAATAATTTAATTCATCTTTAACTTATTATTTTCCAAATGCCATTTCATCCTTAGGATTAGTCATCACATCTTACTTAGCATTTTCTTAGCATTGTTCATTATTTTAAACCGATGTACAAGGCCATCTCGCAGGTGAATATTGCCATATCTGTATTGATAGTTATTAACTATCTTAGGTTAGATGTCTTAAGCTTTCGCGGGTTGAAAACTTCCCCAAGCTATCGCGTGTTATTCCCCTCAGAGCCTTCGCATGTTATCTCACAAATTTCTCGCATGCTAACTTCCATATAGTTATCGTGTTTGATCCCCTTCATATGCCATCGTGTGGTGACTTCTACCAAGCCATCGCATGTTGAGTTCCCATCTAGCTTTCGTGGGTTGATGTCTTCCCAAGTCGTCGTATAACGACCTTCAAGTAGTAGTTGTGGGTTAACTCTTCTAGAGCTATCGCGTGTTAACTACATCAAATGCTATCGCGCGTTGACCCCATCCAGGCCTTTGCGCATAGAGTTTCCTCCCTAGTATTCATGAGTTAAGCTCAACGGGGCTTTCATTTGTTGGGATTTCCAAAACCATCGTGGGTTGATAGCATTTCATAGGCCTTCGCATGTTATAACTATACTAGTCATCGTGGGTTAATTTTAAAGCTTCCTAAGCTGTAAAGTGGCAATTCAGTACTTAAACTAAAAATTGTTTACTGTTTTATTAAGTAATTCTTTTACACCAAATCCCACTTGGTGTCGAATTATCATTGGCTAATTATCTCTTTACATTTCACCTTTTAGAATTTTCTAATTACCTTCTTCCTTCATAATTAATTTCCACTAATGAATTACTTCTTACCTTAGCCGATTAATTCACATAAATCGAAAATTAATGGGAAAAATAAAAAATTCACCAAAAATCATATTTAAAATGTTTTACCTTATCCCAAAATTGCATGCCAAGATAATTAGTATTATTATTTTTGATAATAAATTTATCAGAATTTAACCATTTTCTCAATTTAGAAAATTTGTGAAAATTACAAAGAAACTCCAAAAATTGTGAAATTAAAAACTCATCATTATGAACATAATATCTCATTTTTGAATCTTTTGATTATGATAACATCTTTTTTTACCCTTAAAAAAGAACAAAATTATTTCATTTAAATTTCTAAACAACTAATTAATGTTTAATCGTTTAAATAAGTTTTCCATCATAAAAAACAAACATAATCAAATTCGAGTCCAAATGGGTTGGGATAGGTTTTAGGGTAAGTTTTACTCACCTAGATTAAGAAAACTTTATATAATCTTACTTTTTTCTTAAATTTGAAAGCTTGATCTTCTATCTTTTAATTTCTTCTTCTTTCTTGCAAAATGGTGGATGGCATTCCAAGTTTTTGTTGAATAATGAGCGAATGGACTATGAGTTAGAATGTAGGGAGTTAGTAGTCTAGGCTTTGGGCTAAAATTCCCACTCTAGCCTAATCTTAATAAACCCCTAAATATTCTTCCTTCATTCATTCACTCTTCCCTATATAACTTGTCCTTATTTTATTTTATGCTTTAATTTAATTAATTAATTCCTCTTTTTATGGCTCTTCAAAATATGGAGTGTTACAATCTTCCCCCTTATAGGAATTTCGTCCTTGAAATTCAAACAATACATGATAGAGATTATCATTAAATTAATGTACATACAGTACCGTAATCACACTAGTTCCCTACTAAGGTAAATAATCATCATTCATCAATCATTAGGTATTTGTATCATTTCTAACACATACAAACATCACATCATATCATCATACTAGTGTCCCTACTAGTCTATGCAACAAGACATACATATCTCAACCATACATGTCAAAACAAATTGGGATAACTATTTATAATCATATCCTCTACCTCCCACATACAATCATCGGCAGCATCACTCAACTGGACACTAACAAGTTTGATAACCTTATTCCTTAGCATTTTTGTATCACGACCTACTGTCCACTTCGGTTGTTTAACATAAGTCGGATATGATTCTACAGGTAAATCTTCAATTGCCTTCGGTTCCACCATCGAATTTGGATCGTGCACATACTTCCTCAAATATGATATATGAAAAACATTATGCATACTCGCGAAACTACTTGGTAACTTGACTCGATATGTGAATTATCATCTCCATCAATGGAAATGGTCCTACATATCTAGATGTCAATTTCCATGCCATTCCAAAATGCATGACACCTCACATCGAAGAAACCTTCATAAATACATAGTCACCTACTGTGAACTCGAGTGTTCTTCTCCTCCCATCGGCATAACTCTTCTGCCTTGATTTTGCTATTTTCATTCTAGCATGAATCGATTCTACCTTATGAGTAGCTTCCCTTACCTAATCGGGTCCTAACACGAGCCTATCACCTATGTCCATTCAACATACCCGTGACTTACACGCTCTACCATAAAGTGCCTCAAACGGCCCGATACTCGACTGGTAATTATTGTTAGATGAAAACTCTACCTGATGAAAATTATCTTCTCGAGATCCTCCAAAATCTAGCACACCTACCCTTGGCAAATCCTCCAACACACAGTTCACCCTTTCCGTTTAACCATCAGTCTATGGGGGTCAGTCATACTAATGCTCAATTCTGTACCCAATGCACTCTGCGAACATTTCCAGAACTCACTAATGAACAAAAGGTTTTTATCACTTACAATACAACTTGAAATCCCATGTAGCCTCACTACATTCTTCATGTCTAGTCTCGCCAAACAAGCTGTCGTTCTTGCCGACCTCACCAAAATAAAGTGGGCACTCTTAGTAGGTCTATCGACTATTATCCAAATGCTTTCATTTTACGTTCTCGACCTAGAAAATCCATATATAAAATCAATAGACACAGAATTCCACTTCCACGTCGGTACTCCCAAAGGTTGAAGTAAACCGCTCGAATCCTTATGATCAACCTTTACTTGCTAACATGTGAAGCACTTCTTCACACATTCTCTTATATCTCTCTTCATCCCTTCCCAAAAGAAGACTCTCTTCATTTCATGATATATCTTCATGCCCCCAGAAAAAATAGTATAATTCGACATATGACTTTTGTTAAACCAAAAGTTGGTTCAACGCTCAAGATGTCACTCAAGGTGATATTATTTGAAAATGTTCCGATAATACCCATCGGTTTCAATATAATCACGAAGTTATTCAAAAGTTCAAGTCATATGTTTGAGGATGAAATAGGTGAATCGCATAAATATTCAATAGTCCTTCATTCATATGTCAACAGGTAAGATAGGTAATTCACATATGTTATAGTCCTTTGTTCATATGTCAATGGGCATAATAGGCAATATGCAAGATAAACTTCATTTAAACAAGGGCTTAAGTGGCCTTGTGCAAATTAATTATATGAAAGTCCAAGTTCAAGTCCAAGTCCGAGAATAAAGTCATATATGTCCATTATCACAGACAGCTAAATAAGTAAGTACAAGAAAAGTATGTTATGCGGGGTTAAATGCCCAAGTCCTTATTTGCAAAGAGTCTAAGAGTTACAAGTGGCTCTAGAAATCCCCAAACTGATTTAGGGTTCATAATTTATAATTTAGAAATATAAAAAGAAATGATTCGACCCTCTCAAAATGGCAGAGGGGGTCTATTTATAGAGATTGCAAATAGGCGGGATGGCTAACACATGTCCCATCACCATCCCTTTATATGGTAGATACTCAGTAACCCTTATGTCTTCTGAAGTTTGGTTTAACATCCCCTATTATGAGGCCCAAAAATAACTGCTATGGATGCTGCAGTCATCCACAGTTGTTAATTCTCGACGACAAAATACGGCTATGTTAATCATATCAATAATCAGGAGCATATGACTATGAAAAAATTCCTAGCTTTTACTTTCCATTCCAAAATATGATTTCATATTTATTACATAATCTCATTTGCAATTCCATGTTTAGAGAAATTATAATTTTTACAAAATACTCCAAGTGCGACATATGAAGATGCCCACTTGGTTGATTAGAGTCTAACACTTGGAAATTATATAACTTGCCATTACATCCATACAGACAAAACCAAACGACATAGTGGATTGATAGGTACTCCTAAATAGCTAGATTGGCTCCTGCACATCTTTGGATGCTTATTCGTCTAAATGTAAACCTGAAAACCCTTACTCTCGACCTACTCGAATGAGTGCCTTAGAGTTCAAGGGGAAAAACAAAAACATCGGGTCAGACAACGGTCTGGTGTGAATAATAACCTACCATCTCGAAACAAATAGATCTCTAGTGAGACCACATCGCTGAGCAAAATGGGTTTTCCCCTCACTAGTATCTTAATCAAAACATCTCAACCATATATTATGCTCCTACATCCACAATAGTATAACATAATAATATACTAATATGCAAACATGCAACAAACACTGGATTACTCATCCTAAGTTATTAGACTACCCATCTAAGTTTTCATTGACTATCCATCTTCTATTTATGTAGACTACCCATCTCACATAAAATTAATTCTTTGGATTACCCATCCCCTATAATGTTGACTACCCATCACCTATGGTTTCATTAACAACATTATGTGGACTATCCATCCCATATGTAATTACTACTTGGATTACATATCCCTTATCGTATGGACTACCTATCATACATGGTTTAGCTATTTAAAATATGTGGACTATCCATCTCACATATCCTATTTATTTAAAATTGATTTAGACGATCCATCACACATCCTATAGTTTTTCTACGTTAACTATGAACACTTCATTCTCCTCTTAGAGACTATCTATCTCCAGCATGATGTGTACTATCCATCTCACATCCCATAGTTTTCTTAGGATAACTATAAACCTATAATTTAACAATTTAATTCATGTTACCCACATATTTAACCTATGTCTATTGGTATCCTAAATTCGGTCATTTACCCCTCAAACTTTTAACATCTCAATTTTATGCATTGGTATCCTCAATGGATCTTGTCAAAATCGTTAAGCAAAAATGTATTGGTATCCCCAATATTTAATGTCAAAATTTATAAAATAAAATGCATTGGTATCCCCAATAAACAATATAAAGGTTATAAAGTTAAATACATTGGTATCTCTAATGGTATAATCAAATTTATAAAACATTTAGCTCGTCGAAGCTAATCTACATTGGTATCCCCAACAACAATGGGGAAAAAGAAGACTTAAGGCTCTTCGCCCTTAATAAAGAAGATAGGCGACATTTGTGTCGCACTATGCCTCATCGAACATCTATCCAAGGTAAAACCAAACTTAAATTCTTTTAAGTATAAAGTTCCATGTCGAAGATGATGTCATCGACTTACCTAAACTATAGGTTATCCACCTATTTAAAACAAAATTTTAACAAGGCATTCTGATGTCGACATCAAGAGTCACGGCGACAATGATGCATGACGTCATCACCCAAAACAATGCAAAAGGTACCTTGCCGACCTTGATGGATAACGACCTCAAAACTATCGACGTCATTATAAAATATTTCACTTGACATACTTCGGCTACTGTGCCTCTAACTTTATATGGTCGAAGTCATTATAAGCGGCACCACTGCCTCTTATAAGTGACGTCAAGAATATTAAAAATAGTGATTTATCCAAAGATGGTATGCGGCACCATTTTAAAACATGGTGAAGACATGCGACGTCAATGACCTCGACGTCCTGCTTCAAACAATTAAATAAGTTACAAGAATGCGTTGCCGTCGATGATAAGTCGCTGCCAATGTCTACTTTGACACAGTTTGAATCGCTGCACAACTGCCCAAGTAGTTATCATGCGCTTCCTTCCTCCTCCTCATCGACACTAATGACTGTGGCGCTATTTTAGCCTTAATGTCGAGAGTGGTGACGTGGCATTATTGTAAATGTTGAGAAAACTGATTTATTACCAATAAAAGAATATACTTTTCACCAAATCCAATTTCTTGTCCAATTCCTCTTCATTGAAATTTTGCGGCATACATTTTTCAAGTACCAAATTTTTTTTCAATTTTAATTAATTAATATCCTTGATTAATTTATTAATTTAAATGCTTATCTAGCATAATAAATCATATTCACATAGGAAAAACCCGAAACACACGGAAATTCTAAGTTACCATATTCTTCATCATGTACAAATTTCGAAGCCAAAAAAAAATATTTTTAATATATTAAATCCAAAGATAACCCAATTTCCTCTTGAGAAATTCATAAAATATTTTAATATAACTTGGAAAATTATGTAATTAAAAACTCATCTCCAAAATAATGTTTTACTCAACATACCAGAAAATCAAAGTCACTGGAGAATAAAAACTTAGGTTTTACTCTTAAAACCCATTTAAATAATTTCATAAAAATCCCATAAGTCATTGTTCTGTCCGAACATTAATCAATCAACCAAACATGACATAATTTATCAAAAAAATTCAGGTATTACCCGTAATCGAATTCGAAACCAATCAATAAAGATGGAAAACCTATTATTTACCTTAGAATTAGAAGTTGGAGTTGAGATTTGATATTGTTTAGTTTTCCTTAAGCTCCTTCTCTTTGAATTCCCTTGTTTTCATTCCTAATCTTTCTTGCTAATGGCCAACCTACTCTCTTTTCTTTGATTGTTTTAATGCTAGTAAAAATGAGAATGATAATGAGGGGATAGGGTTCAAGGAGTGAAAGTTGGATCTACCTATTTTGCCCCTTTCATATATTCTCTTTTATGATAAATTTTTAAACAACCTGACTTAGTTCACTAGTAATGGCTCGAGCTTATAAATTTTCAAATCTCATTCTCCTTAATCATTTAAATTATTCTATTTAATCTATCAACTTAAATACTCTGAATAATGTTAAACTAAAATTAGGGTTGTTACATTTGGCATCTATTACTGCTTGTAAAATCTCATCATTCTTTGCTAATGTTGATGCTCGTCATTCTTTTGGAATTCGTTATCCCTTTTGTTTGTAGAAACTTGGCAGCACTTTTTCGTAAAAGTTCGATATTATTTGCTATTTATAGATGCTTGACAACAGTTACAGTTGTAGAGGCTCGATAACAATTGTTGTATCAACGGCTCGTTATCCATAGAAACGCAATATCCTCCCCTATTTTTAGATGCTCGACATCACCTTTTCCTTGATGAAACTCGATAACCTCCCCTTGTAGTTAAATGCTCGACATCTTCTAATAGCGTGGTATTCTTCCTTTGTTACATGCTCTAGAGGTTCGATATCCTTTTTACATTTTTGAAAACCCTTCTACCTTTAGGCTCAAGAACCTTTGTGCTGTAGAAGCTCGATATCCCTAAGAGATTCGGTACCGCTTTACATTTTGTTGGGGCTTGCTAACTACTTGGATGCTCGACATCCCTATTGTTGTAGAGGCTCGACACCACTTTTATGGTTGTAAGGGATTGATAACCTTACCATCTTCAAGTTCGACAACCCTTGTAGCTCGATGGCTCTCATTATTCACTAATTCCTTCAAGCCACTTAACTCTTGAGTAGGAGGTCGGCGTATTTTTGTTAGATGTTCGATACCCTTGTTGATAGAGCAATGTTAAGGTTCACTGCATCATTGATTTGAAAGCTCAATATATCATCATGAATTATTGGCTCGTCATATCACCATGCATGTATAGGCCCGATACCTATTTTTTCCAATGTTTCCATATCCTCTTATGGACTTAGTCACTTCTTTTTCCCTTGATGATTTCTCAAGCATATTTGATAGTCAGAAAATATGTGGATAACATTTTCCATTCTCCTTGTATAAAAGAAGCTTTTTACATTTTGGTGTAAAATCAAGTATCTTATTACCTTTCCTGCTCTCACTTCTCGTCAACTCCCTTTTTTTTAATATAAAGTAAATGGTGATGATTTCCATCTTTTTCAAATTGACCATTTTGTTTTGTAAATGACAAAGAAATTTGTGAAAAAGTTTTCTTGTTGAACTTCGAAAATTTGAAAGCTTGGTTTTGAAAATCACTTTTGGAATAATTATTGAATCAGCATAATTTTAAATAAACCTTTCAAATTTGGTAAAAATGTTAATCAATTTTCCATCTTATCTTTCTAGGCTAAATGACTTCATAAACAAATCTTTGTTGCTTAAATATTATTACCCTGGCTGGTTTATCAAAGTAAACTTCTTTTCCTTAATCTGGATTTCTTAGATGATTATTCGATGATTTTTCTATATCACATGAGATTATATGAGCATGGAAAGTTACTTGACCTTTCCTCTGAAGGTTGCTTCACTTTGTCTTAGGGCAAGATTGATCATATTTGATTGCTCTTCCTCTAGAAGATTGCTTTAATCAATTTTTAAGATGGAATTAGACTCGTCTGATTAACTTCTGTATATGAGTTTTCCCCTTCTATACCTTATAGGTAAGGCTTAAGGCCGGTCAGTGCTCTAGCCAGGCCATCTTAGGCGAGACCAAAGTCTAATCCATCTAAGAGGCGCTCTGGACAGGCGGTATAGTTGAAACCGATGGCTATTGGTTGGTGCTTTGTCCATGCCATCTTAGACGGGACCAAAGTCTACATCTGTCATCCTTATAGGAGATGCTTCGACCGGGCCACATATATGGGATCGAAGGCTTGTAGTGCTCTGGCCATGCCTTATAGGCACGACCAAAGGCTTGCTCCGACGTCCCTGTAGGTGGTGTTGCGGTTAGGCCTTATAGGCCCGACTAAAGGCTTTTGGTCGGTGCTTTGCCCTGGCCATCTTAGGGACCAAAGTCTAACCCATCCTCACTCTAGGAGGCATTTCAGACAGGCCTTATAAGTGGGACCAAAGGCTTGCTTTGGCCAGGCCATTTTAGGCATGACCAAAGGCTTACTCCGTCCCCTCTCTAGGAGGCTCTCCAGCCTGGCAATGTAGATGAAATCGAAGAATTGTAATTCTCTGGCCAGGCCTTATAGATGGGACTAGAGGATTACTCCACCTCCATCTAGGAGGTGTTGCGGCCAGGCCTTATAGGCGAGACCGAAGGCTTATAATGCTTTGACCAGGCCCTTGTGGCGGAATCAAAGGCTTTTCCTTTATTTTATGAGTTTCTTTCTTTCCATTGATTACCGATTTTATAGTTATACTTGTCTCAATTTCTTTATTAATCCCTTGTAGGAAAATAAGGTCTCAGATGCTCAACATTCCAAGTTCTTGCTAAGTTCCTAGTGGGATTACTTCATGGATAACAAGGGGTCCTTCCTAGTTTTGTCCGAGTGGTCCATCTGCCGAATTTTTGGTATTTATCATGACCTTTCGAAGCACTAAATCTCCATTTTGAAATTATCTCTCTTTAACTTTGGAGTTGTAGTATCTTGATATCCTTCGTTGATATTCGGATGTTCATATAGTTGCTTCATCTCTCAATTCATTGATCAAATCTAAGGATTGTTTCTTAGCTTTTGATTGGAGTTAAAGGCATATGCAATCCTTCGATGGGATGGTGTTTCAAATTTGATCGAAAGCATTGCCTCACATCCATATGTCAAAAAAAACGGAGTATGTCCTGTTGTAGTCTCAATAGAAGTTGGATATGCCCAAAGCACAAGTAGTAGTTCTTCTACCCAATTTTGCTTTGTCTAGTCGTTTCTTAAGGATAGTCTTAATGGTTTTGTTGGCAGCTTTGACGGCTGCATTAGCCTTGGGGTGAGCTACAGATGATTTTTTTTGATTATCCCATTCTTATTACAGAATCAAATGAATTCATCACTTTCAAATTAGGTCCCATTGTCAGATATTATTTTATTTGGTATTCCAAACTGGGGGACTATGTTCTTGATCACAAACTTTAGCATTTTTCGTGATATTATATTTGGCAATGGTTATGCCTCTACCTATTTAGTAAAGTAGTCGATGAATACTACTGCAAACTTCGCTCCGCCTTTTGATATTGGCAATGGTTTTATTAACTCAATTCCACATACATCAAAGAGCCATGGACTTGAGATCAGGGTTAAATCATTTATGGTATATGTAAGATTGTTTAAAAACTCTGACATTTTTCACATCTCTTTACATAATTCACAGAGTTGTTATTCATATGTGACCAATAAAAACCTTGTCTCGTGACCTTTTTGGCCATCTTCATGCCATTAGAATGATCCCTGCAGAAACCGTCATGAGCTTCCCTTAATAATTTTGAGCCATTTTCTAGTAAAAGTTGGATCTTGGTGCCTTATCCTTCTTGCTTCTCCTTTATCTCTTGGTAATCTACCTTCCACTAAGTATTCACAATAGATGTCATCCAATTGTTCTCATATTGGCTATTTATTTTTGTATGAACGATTCTTTCTTATCACCATTACCACATCTTGGTTCATTTTCTTCTTTTGCGTGTATAAGAGCTTGGGATCTAGTTAACACTATGGTTTCAATTTTTGGTTCGAGGGCTTTTTCTTCAATATTAGGATTTTGTTAGAAACCTAGTAGCACAATTTGAGTTTCTGGGGCTGCTCGTGAGCTACTTAACTTGGCCAAAGAGTTGGCTTGATAATTCCTCTCTCTGGGTACTTAGTGTATCAAGAAATCTTCAAACTGGAATAACATTTTCAGTATCTTCCTGACATAGAGGATCAATCTCGCATCCTTCGTTCGATAGGTTTGATTCAGCTTATTAACCATTAATTAAGAATCGCCGAAAAGTTCAATCCTGGAGATTTTTATCTGAATAGCTAAGGTAAGTCCTCCTACCATTGATTCATATTCAGCCACGTTATTGGTAGCGGAAAAACCTAAACTCATTGCATAGTGTAATCGGTGTCCATCAAGGGTAATGATTACATATCCCTCACCAGCCCCTTATTCGTTTGAGACATTTAGGCTTCAAACTTTTCTCCCTCTCTGATTGTTCTTTGATAAATCATGTGCATTCATTAACAAAACCGGCCAAAGCTTGCCTTTTGATTGCAACTCTGGGTTAGAATTCAATCTCGTACTGACTCAGTTCTATTCCCCATTTTACTAGCCTTCCCGACGTTTCGGGTTTATCGAAGATTTTCTTAAGTGGAAAATTAGTTATGACCTTGATTAGGTGTGCCTGAAATTAGGCTCGTGCAGTGAGAATTAGACAGTATGCCAACTTTTCTATAGCTGGATATCTAACTTCTACTTCTTTAAGCCTTTTACTAGTGGGAGCTTATTAATAAAATAAAACATAAAGTTTAACCAAACTAATATTATAACAACATCTACTATGATAGTTTCCTAATAATCTACCAATTAAAACTTGCAGAAAATGTGAACTCCAAAACTATTTTCTAAAAGCGACAAGTATACCAGACTAATCTATATCGATTGGTTAAAAGCGATTAAGATAGCGTTGGTCTACGAGCGCCTTTGGTCGTCTATTATATGTGAACCTAAAGAACAATCCCCTTATGATGCTGACACTGAACTTAGACTTTCTTATGAGTAATGCGTTTTGGACCTAGATTTCGCCTAGGTTTTCATGCTATCTACGTTAGACAAGCCGTTGCAGAGGCAACACAAAAACATGTATGTCCATGAGATATTTGATATTACCAAGGCCCTATTTGCTGAACATTTGCGTTCTGCAAGGTACTTGCTTATGTAGAAACTATTCCATACCAAAATGAATAAAGGATAGAAAGTGGACGATTACGTATAGATGATGAAGGGCTATATTGATAGGCTTTCACAATTGGACGTACAGATAAGCAATGAGTTACAAGTTAATTTGATCCTTGGTTCTCTTACACCTCAGTATGAACCGTTCATACTGAATTACATTATGAACCAGTTGAAAGTGAATCTCATGGAGCTCCTCAACATGTTAAGGTCAGCCGAGCGTACATCTAAATATCAAGGGGATGTATTAGCTGTAAAGGATGGTGCATCATCTTTTAAAGGTTCGAAGAAGTGGAAAAGAGAATGTAAGAATAATAAGATAAGTAAAAAGACAGATGACAAAGGTGAATGTCACCACTACCATAAGAAAGGTCATTGGAAAAGGAACGGTCCTTATTACTTAAAGATTGTTAAAGAAAAAAAAGTAATATTGTTCTGCAGCTCCGTTGGGTACATTTATAATCCAAAATTGTTCTACAATCAATAAAATGTCTGGGGTTTTAGATACCTGATCCGAAACTCATATATGTAATTTATTATAGGGGCTTAGGAACTGGTGTCCCATGGAAAAAGGAGAAATGAGGTTCCAAGTTGATGATGGATCTATCGTAGATGCAGCGATAGTAGGAGATTATCATTTATGTTTGCCTAGTGAAGTAGTATTGATATTAAATAATTGTTGTTCTGTAAAAGTCTTTATTTGTGGAATTGTGTCTGTTTTTAAATTGTCTTAGACTGGATATATATTTCATTATGTGAATAATGTTATGAACATTAGTTTCAATTGAAATAAATTTTATGATGGTGTTCTTGAAAATAGCATTTATTGATCAATACTAATTATGTGTGTTTTATGAATAGTTCTTCTAAAAATTTAAATGATAGTTTTCTTTGGCATTATATGCAAGCTCATATTAGCGAGAAACGACTACACTAATTGAACACCGAAGGTTTTCTACCATCACTTGATTCCGAATCATTTGACACATGTGAGTCATGTCTCAAAGGTAAAATGACCAAGCACCCATTCAATGGGAGTAATGAAAGGGTTGATGAACTCTTAGGGTTAGTACATAGTGATGCATATGGCCCGATGCCCGTACTCACAAAGGATAATAGTTCTTGCTTTGTTATCTTCACTGATGATTTGACGAGACTAGGATATGTATATCTTTGAAGAACAAATCCAATGTCTATGAGAAATTTATTGAGCATAAAATTATAATAGAAAGTCAAATAAACCGTAAGATTAAGATTTTTCGATCTGATCAGGGAGGTGAGTACATTGGAAAGAACACCAACAGTACTTGAAAGATAATAGAATCATCTCTCAGGTTACTCCAATCTATACGCGCAACACAACGATGTGTCCGAGCGAAGGAACCGAACCCTATTAGGTATGGTTCGTTTTATGATGAGTATTGCCGAGTTACCTCTATACTCTTGGGGATATGCATTAGAAACCACAGCGGATATGTTGAACTTGTTGCCCACAAAATATGTGCCTAAAACAGCATATGAGATGTGGTATAGTAAGAAACCCCGACTCAAATATTTGAAGGTGTGGGGTTGTCCGTCTACTTTATGAATGTTAGTCCGCATTAACTAGAGGCAAGATTGGTACTTTTCAAATTTATAGGATATCCTAAAAACTCAATGGGATATATATTCTACAATACCGAAGAACAAAAGGTTATTATTTCTTGGTATGTTAACTTTTAGAACATGAATTTATAGGGAAATTAAAACCGAGGTTGTAAACTTGGATGAGATCCAAGAAATTAACACTGAGGTCGAACCAATGGGAGAACCAAGTTTACTTGCATATGAAACCACGTAGCTTATTAGAAGGTCTAGTAGGGAATTCCGTGCACCAAAGAGATACTACGGTTTTCTCATGGACTTAAACAAGCTTCAAGAAGTTGGAATAAGTGTTTTGATAAGGTAATCAAACAGTTTGGTTCTTATCAAAACACAAAGGAAGCATGCATATACAGAACGGAACATGCAACGCTATTGTATTCTTAGTGCTATATGTCGACAATCTTCTAATAATTGGCCATGACATTTAGTTATTGCAATCAGTGAAAGCTTGGTTTTCCAAGAACTTCTTCATGAATGATTTGGGAGAAGCAATCTACATACTAGGCATAAAGATCTATAGAAATAGATCTAAGAGGTTGTTGGGTTTGTCCCAATCCCTATACATAGATACCATACTGAAGAGGTTCAATATGGAGAATTCCAAGCGTGGAAACCTTGCAATGTAGTTTGGAATCATCCTTTCTAAGAAAGACACCCCTCATATTGATGGGGAGAAAGAGCATATGAAGTGTATCCCATATGATATATATTAGACCAGATATGGCATAAGCATTAGGATACATAAGTCGAAACTGGTCTAATTCTGGTGTGACGACCCGGATTTTTACTTCGGATAATTTGGTAATTTACTAAATCAAAATCATTGGAATACTAATTTTATAAGTCGAACAAATAGATTTATAACATCTAAAATATCCGAATATATATAAGTTAATTTAAAGGCTATATTAAATATTGAATCTATGGGATATGATAGTCTTTTAAAAAGTAAATTATATGTACATAATAAACTCTACTATTAAATTAAGATAAAATAACCATAATGAAAAATACATAAATAAATATAGATAAAGTAAATATATACCCAAATTAAAGTAAAATTCTACCTTATTAACATTCGAATTTATCATAAAATTTAATTTTAAAATAGAAATAAATGTATATAAAGTAGATTTTATGGTTATGTAAGAATATAAAATTTACACATAAGATAATTCTAAAAATATTTATATTATGGGAATACATGTAGTTATTCAAGGAAATAGGACAAACATATATACATGAATGTACTTACTATAAAAATATTATAAATAAATAACCAGGCAAAGGATTCTTGTATGTGATGTTTAGATATACATAAGTGGGATAAGGATGTGAACGTGAAGGACACTTGCATTTAATGCTAGCACAAAATGAGTCATTTCGCAAATTATACAACATCATTTCAGTGTTCAAAATTTTTGTCTGGTCAAATAAAAAAATGTGCTTATGAAAACTTGTATATAAAAAAAAATCAATCAAAGTCTGGCTTGCACAACACACTTCCTCCTCTTTTTTTTTTTGAAAATGGGTAAATGGGCCAAGCCCAGAATGTTACAGGAATAAGAAACGGGTAAAAACTAAATACCCAAAACCTAGATTACAAACACAAAACAACTCGAGGCAAACCCTAGAACACAGAACACAATAACGAGGCAGCGCCTCCAAAAACTCTCGAGCTCAAAAATGGCGAAGCAAAACAAAAAGAGCGAAAAACTCAGCTAAAATCTCGAAATAGTTTGCTCGCTAGAGCTTAAGGGGGTCTCCACTCCTTGATTTCTTTATCGCGAAGCCTGGAGATATCAGGATCTAGGCTAAAATTACTTTGTCGAGTTGTTTTAGTCTTAGTATCCTTGTAATTGTTCTCCTTGTTATTATGGTTGCTTTCGAACTTCAGATCTGAGGAAATGAGGATAGTCGAGTCAGACGCCTCTTTAAGATCTGTCCTTGGAAGATCTAAGCAGTTATCAACACAGTAGTCGCTGCTCTCTCCTTTTTCCCAATCAGATAAGTGGTAGATTCTATTATTAAGCTTGCTGATGTAGTGAGAGTCTCCTAATCTTTACTCGTTATTAGGCAGGGGAAAATTGTTGTTAGCCTCAGCATTACAGCGGCTCCTCATGCTATAAACAGGTATAAAAATATTTTGATTAGTGCAAATACCTTTTTTAGTCCTAATATAATTAGAAATAAGAGTCTTGTTACTTCCCTGACAGGTTGCGATCTGATTGCTTTTGTTACTTTCCTGACAGGTTGCGATCTGATTGCTTGGAATGTTATCTACAGTATCCTTGCTAGCGGCATTGGAAAGAACCTTATAAGATGAGTGCTTGTAATTATTGAAGTCCTTATCTCTAGGAACATCAGCATTGGATATGATAATGTTGTTTTGCAGTTGACAGTCATAAGGAAGCAGAGGCTCAGAATTGAATGGACGGCTCTCCCTATGCATATCAGGTAAAGAGTAATGATATTTTTTGTTTAAAAAACTTTTAAAATTAGAATTGTTAAAGTTTTGATTACTTCCCTTGTAGGAATTATTTCTGGTATGCAGTGCGGGGTAGCAACCTTCATCTGAGGAACTGCGATTTATGAAACTGGTTGGCTTATCCACTATATTATCATCAACAGCAGGGAATTGAGAACTTTTATTAAAGTTCTCCTTCTGTAAGTATTCTTCGACTAAGTTCTCATAGTTGTCTTCAATTGAGATATTATGAGATCTGTTGCTGTTTCTGCTGAATTTGTGAAGAATGATGTTGGATTCAATTTCGATAGTTTTCCAAAGCTGAATACAGTCTGTTTCAACTTTGTTATGAAACCTGTTATTTCTTTCTTTCCAAATGAAGTAGATAACTGTAGTAAGAACTACTGTAGCTTTGTTGAAATCTGCTTTCTTGCCTTTGTATGCTTTTTGAAAATATTGAATGCTTTCTCTAATGTTTTGGAGAGCCAAATTTTGATTTATGTTGAGCTTATTTTTGGCAATGAACCAAACATGTCTAGAGTATGTACAATAAAAAAAGAGATGATCTGTGTTTTCTATTTCGGTTTTGCAAAATAGGCAATTGATATTTCCAGAGTTTTTGTTCCATTTTCAACACCTTTCTCTAGTTGGTAGACGATTTAATAATGCAAAGTAGGTGCAGAAAGCCATTTTTGGACAGTTAGCTGAGTTCAAAACTGAGTTGTGCCAATCAACTTCCATTTCCCTTCCTTTTAAATAATCCCAAGTGATTTTAAAGGAAAATCTGCCCTTTATAGATAATTTCCAGCACAAAGCATTTTCATCTGTATTTGGGTCAATATCAATTTTATTAATTGAAGAATTAAAGATGTTAGTTGCAGGAAATGCTTGTGAATTCCAAGTAGAGTTTTGAATAATTGTGTCAACAGAAGCCCCTACTTTTCCATAGTAATATAAGTTATTCCAGCCTAGAAGGTTGATAAGAGAGTTGTCATTAATCCAAGGATCAAACCATAGGCTTGTGCATTTACCATCTTTAAATTTACGCTCAATAAGCTTGGCTCCAATTTCTCTGCAATTAAGAATATTTTTCCAGACATAAGAATAATGGCTTTTGATGGGCATGGACCAGAAATTTTTGCTTTTGACATACTTTGCCCTCATCCATTCAGCCCATAATGATTTGCCTTCAATGAATTTCCAAAAAAGTTTAAATTTGCAAGCTTCATGAATACCTGAAAAGTTTCTGATTCCCAATCCCCCAGCTTCCTTGGTTTTTGTTATGGTGTTCCATGAAATTTTATGAAGTTTTCCATTCCATATGAAGTTGGTACATAGTTTTTCAATTTTTCCAAGGTTTTTGCTGGAATGTTGTGAGATTGCACCCAGTACATAATGACAGCAATGACTACTGTATGGACAAGTTCTACTCTTCCTGCTATAGATAACATTCTACTTGACCAGTTATTAATTTTGTTTTGAATAGTTTGATAGAGTTTGACACAGTCTCTTTCCTTGATCTGATTATTACTGAGGGGTAAACCAAGATATCTGACAGGGAGATCACTCTGTTGGAATTTTAAAATGTTGAGAATATCTATCTTGTTCCTGCAATCTTTGCTGAAAAAGATTTTGCTTTTATTATCATTAATGAGAAGACCAGCTTGATTTTTGAGGTTGTCAAATTTTTTTTTAATGGTAGCTGCAGAGAGAGTATCTGCATTTAAAAATATTAGTAAATCATCTGCATATAATAAATGAGATATACAAGGAATAATGGAGTTAATAGGTTTCGTGTTTTTACATAACAGTTCCATTTCCATTTGTAGGAAGAAATACTCCATAGCAATTGTAAATAGATAAGGAGATAAAGGGTCACCTTGCCTGATTCCCCTATTACTGTGAATGAATCCACAAGGAGATCCATTAATAAGAATGGAATAGGATACATTACATATACATTCCTTAACTAAGTTACAAAATTTTTCATTAAAGCCTAGTTGACCTATCATGTAAATAATAAAATTTCTGTTTATTTTGTCAAATGCTTTGTGAAGGTCAATTTTGAGACACATTTTATTTTTACCAGCTTGGTTGAAATCCCTTAAGAGTTCATGAGATAGAAGAGTATTTTCAACAATAAACCTATTAGGTATAAAAGCACATTGGTTTTTGGAGATGAGAAATTTTAAAAAGCATTTAATTCTGCTACTGAGAATAGAGGCAATAATTTTGTAAAGGAAATTACAACAGGCAATAGGTCTGTATTCTCCCAGACAAGTAGGATTTTTGGTGTTAGGAACAAGGGTTATAAAAGTATGATTAATGTTTTTTAAAAGCCTACCAGAAATGAAAAATTCATTGACAGCCTCATATACCATGTTTTTTATATTTATAACTACTAATCCCTGTCTGGTTCATACCACTCCAAACATAATAAAGCAAAACAAAATCAGGTTGTACATGGAAAAAATTATATGTATTAGCTTCTGAAATAAGACAGGCTTAATAAATGCAAGCCACCACAAAAATCATAGTAGCCTCAAAACTAAAGAAAATCTCTGGTCACAAATGTACACAAAAATCTTTTTTCCAGTACAATATAAAATTTCTTGTACCAGAAGAATACAACAAGCCTGCACACTTTCTTTTTATAATCATCTCTTCTCATTTCGTTCATTCAAAACAAACTGAGTATAATAAACAAAAAGAAAAAAGAAAAAAAAAGAAAAGAAAAAAAAAAGAAAGGCTACAACTTGAAAACAATTAACGGCAACTTGATCAAAACTATCATCATCAACAAAACAAGACTCTGGAAAACAATATCCAGGCTGATAGCTTTCAACAACAAGAGGTTGTGTCCCCTGTTTAATCTAGTTTCAGGTGAGTAAATCTATTCCTTTGAAATCCAAATTTTACTTTATAACTCTGTTCTCCTTTCAAAGAGGTGAGTAAACCATGAAACCGGAATATCTTAAGATTGTAGGTGATAATCCTTGAAAATATGATAAGTATTATGCTGTTTATGTCATTAAAAATTTAATTTGTGTATAAATATGGATGATAATCTCTAAGTACATGCCTAGAACAGACATATCATATCTCTGTTAAAAATACTACAGTTTAAAAACCTGGTCTAAAATTCAAATCATCAACCTAAAATGATTTCTGGGTCTTGATCTTTAATAAGAAAATGTTCAAGTGTAAATGACATCACTTTTAAAAATAAAGTCTGAGTAAAATACTGGTTAACATTTTCGAATTTAAAACATTACATAGAAAATCCCTCAATAACTTAAATTTTGATTTTCAAATCTTTATGCTTTGATTATATGCCCAGATTCGTTATCAAAAATGTTGAATTTTAAAACAAATTTGTAGATTTTTAAGTTGTTGAGTATCGAGAAATTTTGGGTTGATCGAATTTTGGTTTTGGGAAAAATTCTGGTGATCGGCGTTGAGATGGGGAACAGGGTTGTTGTCAGAGATGGCCTAGGCAATGGGGATCACTGGAAAAATAGATGAGGATTTTATTATTGGCCATGGTGGCCATGGAGCATTGGACTAGGGCTTGGGGAGTTAGTTCTGTCGAGTTGAATGGCGAGGTGATTTCGCCCAAATGGAAGTGTCGAGTTCGATCGCATGGCAATGGGATCGAGGCGAGGAGTCGTAGTGATGCTCTGGGAGGAGGGCCGGAGTTTCCAGCTGCCGTGATCGTCGTGGCGAACTAGTTTTGTCAGTGTGGTATTGGGTTCTGTCGTCGCCAGAGTGCTCGATTTACGTTTGGTCGATGGTTGCATCGATCTGAGAGTTCATACGTGATGCCGAGATGATCGCCGACTTGGTAGCGTCGTCGACAGGGAGACAGCGACGTCCAGACTCTCGTGCACGTGTACCATGCACGTTTGAGTATCAGTTGTCGAAGGAAGTTTGGGGAAGAAGGCTTTGTCTCGAAGACTCGAAGTGAACTCGAAGAATTTGGTGAGGCAACTCGGGAAAATTTAGTAATGGCTCGAGTCTGAAGATTAGTATAATAACAGTGTTAACGTTAAAAACTAAGTCAGGGTTTATCTAAAACAATTTCGTAAAAACCAGTTCTATTGTAAATGATGAATGTTACTCAAGTTTGAATTGGTAAAAAAATAAAAAGGTTTTCAAATAAAATTATTTTAATTAACCAAGTTTAAGGGTGGTTAGGATATGTATAACCTTTATTTTAAAGTCATTTTTACTTAATAATCTGGTTAAGTAATGTTTTATAATTAAATAAACTTAAGGGTTTGAGATAAATTATAGGTAAATTAAT